>CM070571.1:43508225-44889942 GCA_036346355.1 Rhipidocladum racemiflorum | reverse complement strand
AGATGAAATCTCAGTCGCTCGATCGTAGATCGAATGGAGTAGATTGAGCCACGTGTCGCCACCTCGGTCATGCCACGCCACCTCACGGTGAGGCGAAATCCCGATCGGATCTCGACCGTCCCGATCTAAATCGTGACGCCCAGATTAACCACGCTGTTCGCAGCTGCATAAGATTCAGATTCGATCCGGATCAGAGATTTTCAAATCAACACCTGCATCGCGCCACGCGGTACGTAAGACGGACCAACGCGTCCACACGACGCTGCCTTTCGGCCATCGCCGACGCCAATATAGGGCCCGTGATGTCGGGCCGTCGTTTGACCGCACCGCGGACGCCGCCGCGGACGCCACGGTGGGGGCCCGCTGTCAGCGCCCTTCGGCCGAGCCGCGCTAACGCCGATGACGCTGCAAGTGGGTTGCACGCGGTCGCTGACACGTGAACCCGCGGACCGGTCCACGATGGACCGAGCCCGCCGCCGTGACCAAGTCCATGGGCCGGCTGACGTAATGATTACGTCATAATTCAATTTTTCAATAGAAAAATAATTCGGTGGAAATTCAAATACCGTGCTGACGTCAGCTGACGTCATAAATCCGGATTTTTAATAGAAAAATAGATGGGTTAATTCGGTTTATTGATTTATTTGAATTTTCAAACTTCAAACGCTTATAACTTTTGCGTTTTAACTTCGATTTGAACGATTCCAATTTGTAAATTTTTATAAAATTGAGATCTACTTAAATATGAATTTTAATTAATTTTTGAATATGAAATTTTCTCTATTTATATTTAATTAATAGATTCTTTAAACTTTAAACAATTATAACTTTTGCATTTTAATTCCGATTTGGGCAATTCAAATTTCTAAAAATTTGTAACATTATGCTCCTTCTGTTTATGGACTTTACTTGAATTTTTGAGCAATGTGCATGTACTGTTTTATTTATTTATTGCTATTTGCACGCGTTACGAGTAGACGTTGAAGTACCCGAGGGCTTCGAAGGTGAAGTGTTGACCCAGGAGCCAGGTCAAGATCAAGAACAAGTACTTTTTGAAGGCAAGTTATGCTTTGACCATATTGATCCCATTTTTGAAATTAATTTAATTTAAATTATTGCATGCTAATTTAATTAGAAACTGTTTAAATTATTTATGGGAATTAGATAAATGCCAAATTGCAGTATGACACCTTAACTATTTAATTATGTGCCTTGAACCCTTGCCACCCTAGTTGTGGAATATATATAGTTGTGCATTAGTGAATTGCCAACATTGGGTATTTAGATCATTGTAGTATATTGCTTAGACCTGCTACGTGCACATGACATGATTTCGAACAATCAAATGTTAATATTGACTTAATGAGATATTGAACCTGTTTTGGAGAAGTATCATGTGTTGTGATGGTGATAATGGCACGTGGTGCATGGTAATCAACTGGGTTTGATAAATAGATTTTGACCGGGGCAAGAGTCAAGAATGTTATGGTGGGCCATGAGTGGCACCAGGGATGTCGCTTTGGTTCTTCGGGTAGTCTTGCCCTGGTCATCCTAAGGACTTAACCTTGCAAGCGTTTGATCTGAATCAAACGTGCAACCACATGTCTGTAATGGGACGGACCTAGTTGAGTAAGTTACTAATAACTTGCATGTGATACCTCGGGGTGTCAACTACACCATTTTGTGTAGCTTGAAAAGGGAGTGTACCAGTGCTATGGCATGGTACCCGTCCAACGGTATGTCGGTCCCATACTTCGCCTCTGTTAAGGGAAGCGATGGTGTATGACAAAAGCCAGAGAGGTTCACTTGTATAGTTTGCGGTCTCTGAAATGCTTTGTTATGATCACTCACCTTTGTGGTGTTTGATTGTATCTTATGGGTAAAGTGCATAACCTCTGCAGAGTGTAAAATCTATTCGAATAGCCGTGTTCGCGGCACCGGACATTGCTCGGGGATTACAGTCAAGGGTTAGACTTTCATGAAAATAACTTGAACTTGGAAAGTTTAGTTGGGTTAAATAATGACGTTGATGGAAATGTGGATTAGGAAGGAAAAGTGTTTACTTAACTCCTAGAAAAGTTATTGATGTAACCTTTACTTTTACTGCTTTCGAATCTACTTATGCTACTTGTTAAATGCTATTTTACTGCAAATGTATCCGTTAGCCTATCATTTGTACTAAGCCATGCCTGTATAATATTAGTTTGCATTCTGTGCATGACTTGCTGAGTACCAAGTACTCACCCCTTGCAACAATATAACATCAGTTGAAGGAGAAGCGACGCCAGCTTTGGAGGAAGAACTTCAGGAGGAGCCGTCTACCTAGGGAGCGAGCCCAGTCAGTTTCCTGTGGTATACTGGATGGTGCCACGTTGATGCTTTTATTCCGCTGCAATTTATTTCCTTAATAAGTTTTCGCCCTGTGTGGTGTACTCTTGTAACTTGACCATAAGGTCGAGCAACCAGTTTGGTTATCTTGATTAAAAATCAGACATTACTATCGATGTGTATGATTGTGATATTTACCGATGTTGAGACTGTGTGCACTAGCGTGATCCTAGACTAGTGCTGAATACACAGAGGGTCCAGATTTGTAAATTCGGGTCCCAACAGAGGTGATATCAGAGCCATACTGACTGTAGGCTCACCCATAGTTAGAATGGTCGTAGTGAGGATAAAACCTATTTTCTAAAGTTAAAATTTAACAAGACAATGAATGAAATCTCGACTTATCCACTTCTCTCCTTTCATACCCCTTGTAACGTCCCAAAAATTTCTTTTAATATATTTAGTGTATTTCTAGGATGATTTGGAATTTTACGGAATTTTCTTGGAAGCTTCGCGAGTAAGTCGGATTTAAGTTTATTGGACTAATCGTATTAAATAAAGATTGTGCATTTTCGAATAAAGTATAAAATCTAAAATTTTATTGATAATTAAGATAATTGGTAGACGAGAGTGTTCTCTTCAAATATTTTCGAAAAACATGTTATATAACTTAAGTCGTTGATTTTACAAAGATCGGTATAGGTGTCTGTTTCACTAAAAGAATTTTTACGAAAAATCTATACGTCGAAAAACCACGAAACCAACTTTGTTAAGTTTCAAATAGTGCCTAGCTAGTATTTTAGAGGAATTTCCCTAGATTTTTGGAACCTTTTTGCTATTTCTTCTAACCATGCTTTGTGTTTGCATATATATGTATGTACTGCATGCATTCACGTTTAGTCATTCACGAAGTCTGTTTAGCATGTATAGGTGGTTATGGCGTGGTGGCATTCCAATGAAACATCGTACGTTGCTCTTGAGTATTGCCGGTTCATTTTCCTTGGAAGCGCCTCCACGTGCATGCATATACTCCAACCGTTTCTACTCTAGCCGTACCACTTCTATGCCTGTTGATTACCACTAGCACTAAGTAACGTGACTAGCCTTCTCTAATTAACCTTGACGTGAGAACTAGTAACTGCATGCACTAACATATATGTTGGGTTAGCAACGCACGCACATGTTCCTGGCCTCTACCGATTCCCACGCACAAACGTTTTAGTCTTCCATTTCTTCCAGCCATTCCAGTCATCTTACTCATTTCCTCCAACCGGTAGTAGCATACATTCCTTTGTTCAGTTCAAGCACCTCCTCTGTTACATCCACGCCCATTTTCCCTGACTTGGTCGTCGCCGTCACCGCCGTTGCCGTTGACATCACCGCCACCACCGCCGTTGCCGTTGACGTTGACGTCGCCGCCATTGTCTACGTTGGTCGTTGTCGGCGTCGCCACCGCCGCCGTCGTCTACGTTGGTTGCCGTCGCCGTCGCCTTCCCATGCATCACCGCCGTCGTTTCTACTGCCGATCGGTAGTTTTTCTTTTCCTTCGTGTGCGCTCTATCTCTACCGATCGGTTGATCTCGTTGCATGTATATGTGGTACGTATGCAGGTATGACTATTGGTACTAGGATCGTATGCATGTATACGAATATATAATAGGTTGCATGCATGTATAAATTTCTATACACGTGTATATGTATATATATTAGTTTAGAATGAATGCTAGAATATACGTAAGCATGTTAGACGCGCGTGTGTGTGTTTATATATGCTAGTGTGTATACACGTATATATTAGACAGCGGGTTGCAGGTATACGAAAATATACTCGTCTGTACACGTGAATACATGTATACGTATATATATATATATATATATATATATATATTCGACCGATTCGCTAGTATAACTTTTCATGTGCTTGTTTACGATTATATTAGAACACATGCGTGGTTATGTATGTTAGGCATGTGTGCGCCTACATCTGTGAAACCTGATGCTTGTCTGTGTATATAAATATTTAGCGTGAACAGTACCTTGGTTATACATGCATTCGGCATGTATACATATATACATTCCTGTGTGTATATACTCACTGTTGTTTTTCATAAATCTTTCGTTCTGGAAACATGCGCGCAAGAAGTATACATGTATACATCATGAATAGTGCCATGCAAGAAAACTAGAAGTGAGTTGTACGTGTTCATTTCCAGAAATCGCGAATTTTGTCTTTTTTGCTACAAATTCGTTTTAAGTCCAAACTGAGTGCAACAAATTTTTTTAATTAGTAAAAATTAATACCTATCTACAGTAATTTTTCTAAAATTTTGTAAATAAGTTTATACTGTTAAAATATTCACGAAAAGTCCAAACTTACGAATTTTGTATCTTTTAAACTATACGTTCAAAAATTCCAAAATAAATTCTATAAATCTTCGAAAATGCTAGACTAATTATCTGGAAATTTTCATGAAAGTACGAGATAGTTTGAGTTGTAGTATTTTCCGAATGTGTGTTTAATTGGTTGTTGCTACGCGTAGACGTTGATCTGTGCGAGAGCGCGGAAGTTGAAGACCAAGCTCAAGCTCTAGATCAAGATCATCAGCTTTTTGAAGGCAAGTTATGCTTTGACCATGTTGCTCCTAATTTTTGAAATATATTTTGATTTAAACTATGCATGCTATGTTGTTAAAAATGGATTAACTTAATTTGGGTTAAGTAGATAATCAACCTAATCGTTAATTCCACCCTTGAAGATTAATATTTGTGTGCCATGTATTCCATTGTCACCTTAAGTTGGTTATTTAGTTGGATGCTAGTAATATGCCAACACGGGAGGCTAGACCGTGAGTAGTTGCTTAGCTATGCTTACGTGAAATATGTTTCAAATGGCAAAATAATATTGACTAATGATATATGGAATGAATTTTGGAAATAGTGTAATCTTGCCACGTGATGATGTGAAGTGTAGGTACCTTTGTGGTTCTACATGGTAATTGATATTATTGTTGGCATGTGTTGCACAATAATCAAACTGGGGTGGGAACAGATTTAGACTGGGGCAAGTGGCAAGATGGCTTCGTGATAGGTGGGCCTTCGTGGCAATAGCCTTCATGGCAACGAGATGAGTGATGTGAGGGCTTTGTGCCAAAACTTGAGAGAAGGATGTCTTGCCCTGGACAGTTAAGGACTGTACCTTGCAAGCCTTTGAACTGGGCCTTACGTACAACCACATGACTGGAGTGGGACGGTCTTGGTTTAGTAAGATTCTGAAATCTTACCTTTGATACCTCAGGGTGACGGTTACATTGGGGTAACTATGTGGGGGAGCGTACCAGAGCTACGGCTTGGTGCCCATCCAACGGTGATTGTCAGTCCTACACTTCGATCCTTCGTGGGGGAAGTGGTAGTGAAGGTAATACCGGAGAGGGTCATAGGTGTAGATGAAGGTTTCTGAAAAACTTCGTTAAGGTCAATCGCCTTTGTGGTGTGCGACGGTATCATGTGGGAAAAGTGTACAACCTCTACAGAGTGTTTCAAAACTATTCGAATAGCCGAATCCACGGTACTGGACAAAGCTCAGGGATTACAGTCAAGGGGTAGATTTTCTAAAATAAAATATGGAAAGGTTGGCTGAATGCCAGAGATGATGACAAATTGACTTAGGCTTTGTGCCATGCTTATGAAATGAGATTGTGAACTTAATATAATATAATATGATTTCACTATTTTTGAATCTATTATAGTTATTCAATTAAAGCAAAATGTTTTTTAATGCAAAGGAACCAATTAAGCCCTTCCTTTGGAAGAAGCCATGCATATAGTAATAGGATTGCACTTCTGTGCATAACTTGCTGAGTATGTTGTATACTCACCCTTGCCATCCACAAAACATCAGAAGAAGAGTCTACACCCGCTTAGGAGGAGTATGTTGAGGACCAGGAGAACTAGGAGGCAACCTTTGTCAGATGCCTGTGGCATTGTGGAGCTTATCAAGACTTTTGTTTTCTGCCACTTATGTTTACTTGTATTTAATTGAGTAAGCCCTGCGTGGCTGAATATTGTAAGGCGACCTTAAGGTCTTGCAGCAGTTATCTTAATTATTGAAGTACTTATTTATATTCTGCTGTGTATGATTGTGGTACTTCATCCCTGTTATGACTGTGTGCACTAGCGAGATCCTGGACTAGTGTGGAATACACAGAGGGTCCGGATTTACAAATTCGGGTCCCGACACCCCTTTTGCTGAATTTCTCTTGCTATCCCTTGGTTTCAAACTTTTGAGTTCTTACGTGAGTGTCTTTTGGCAGATGTTGATGAAGAAGCGGCCACGCCGGCGTGAGGAGGCTACGCTGCCGAGTTGTGGCGTATGCTCTGATTGCTTGGAGGTTTTGAGAGACCGCTCTCACGAGGACCACCATCATGCAAGCAGGACTGGTCATAGGGTGGGACATTAAGATCGCGGTGTATGCTCGAGAGAAGATGAAGTTCGATGCGTCCATTTCACTTCACCGCTTAGGAGGTCAAAATTTGAGATGGGAATCAAGGAGGTGTCCCGCCGAGCGATGCAGCAGATTGCTCGCACTTACTCTAGGAGCTGGAAGGCCTGATTCTGTCACCACCCAAGACGAGACAACAGAGCTCGGAAGCCGATAGAAGATGAGGATGTTACTGGGTCACACACTTGGCTGATTCGGGTCGTCGCTTCAGGAGGAGCTTATCAACGACACGATCCAGGAGTTGATGAAGGCTTGCGTAGTAGGTTGAGGAAGGAAAAAGCACCTAGATAATGCTCGTGAATACGCCACCTATGCTTTGCGGAGAGGATCGCAGAGTGGAGATCGTGATCGTATGGGCAGGCCCTGAGCTGTTGGAGTTGGACGCCCGGACCGGAGAGGAACCGGCGACTTGAGCAGGAGCACCACAGCACCACTACCGAGCCTCGAGGATGATGCCGCTTCTTTGACTACTGCCGCTGTGTGGCATGGCGATCGCTTCGCACCTATGCCGCCACACCCGCCGCAAGGAGGCAGTGGAGGTTTTCTCGACAAGTGAGCATATGTTTCGCAGTTGGGACTCCTTCATCGAGTCGCATCTAAGAATAAAGAGTCACCCTTAGAGGTGTTAGACTCCAGTGTTAGTTGAGTTGGATTTTCATTGCTTGCTGAGTGTGCAGTTTGTGTTACAAGGCCCTATGGCATTGTAAGCAACCATACCAAGTTATTACTGAATAAATAATAAAGTTGGATTTTGAGTTATACCTTCCACCCAGCATAAGTTTCTCTACTACTTGTCTATTCTTGTTCCCTCTCATCTCTAAAACTTGGAGCAATCAACAGATGGTGAACACCCGCGGAAACCTTGGAGGCAACGGAAGTGGTTCTCGCCCAGCTGGGAACCCTAATGATGGAGCACCTACACGCCAACAAGCACCGCAGTAGACATGCAGAACTTTGGAGCTTTCCTTGCTGCACAGACCCAGCTGATGCATGTCATGATGCAACAGATGCAGCACGTCACTACTTAGGCCGCCGCTAATCAAGTCAATCAAGGACAGCGTCAGGGCTCAAGGTTGTCAGAGTTCATGAGGACTCATCCACCCACATTCTCTGGGAACGCCAATCCACTGGAGGCGGATAGTAGCTAAGGTCAATTGAGAGGAAGTTGCATATTACCCAATGTGTAGGAAATGAGAGGGTGCTCTACGCCTCTCATCAATTGGAAGGGACCGCAGCAGAGTGGTGGGAGAACTTCTGCGCCACGCGAGAGAACCCACAGGATATCACGTGGGAGGAATTTACTGTTGTATTTCGCCAGTATCACGTACCAGAAGGAATATGGACTTAAAGAAGGAAAAATTCAGGGCGTTGAAGCAAGGTAATCAACCGGTGTCTGAGTATCTGAACAAGTTCACACGGCTTGCAAGCTACGCTTTTTGAAGACGTAGCGACGGACAAGGCCGACATAGCCTCGCTTCATGAAGGGACTGAACTTAGGACTGCAGGTGGGACTGGTCACCCACACCTTCCCCGACTTTCAAGAGCTACTAAACAAAGCACTCATCCTTGAGGACAAGCGCAAGGAGCTGGATGAAAACCGGAAGCGTAGATGCAATGGCGAGGGATCACGCCAGGAGCGCGACAACATCCGAGGGTTGCGCCGAATCGATTTCCAGGTTCCAGCAGAATCGGCAAGAACACCGTCGCCAAAGACCGAGACACATCAATCAGAATTTCTAGACCCCAGCTCCATCCAGAAACACCGCTATGGGCAACCAGCAGGGTACAGTGAGGCACTGCTATATATGTAATGAGCCATGGCACTTCTCCAATAATTGCCCCAAGAAGACAGCAGGAGTGACCCCAGTTCGCTTCAACTTGGACTCCACACAGCTAGGACACCCGCATCAGGAAGCGAATCATGAGCAGCACAGCGAAGCCGCGCCCAGGCATCGTGGTGAGAGGCAAGAGTCAATCACGTGACCACGCAGATGCACTTCGTAATGCCACGGACGTCATACTGGGTAAGATACTTGTCAACTCGCACTGCACAATGATTTTGTTTGACTCTGGAGCTTCTCATTCGTTTGTTTCCCGAGATTTTGTTTCTAAGAATGATTTGGAGATTGTGAATCTTAAATGTATGCTTATAGTTCAAACCCCTAGGTTAGAACTCCGATCTCAAGTAGGATGTTCTGGGGTGAGAATACTAATAGATGGGGTAGAGTTCTTAGCGAACCTTATTATATTGGGAACCCAGACCCTATATGTTATCTTGGGGATGGACTGGTTATCCAAGCACAAGGCCGTATTGGACTGTGGACGAAGAGTCATATCAGTTGAGAGCCCATGTGGAAGGAAAGTGGAATTCCAGGCGACTGCCGTTCGTGATGGACAGTTGATGGTCAACTGTGTGAAGGCAACCAGCATAGAGGATGTCTCAGTGGTGAATGAATACCTGATGTTTTTTCTGAAGATTTACCTGGTATGCCACCAGACGAGACATAAAGTTTGTAATAGAGCTAGTACCCAGAACAGCACCGATAGCAAAGAGACCTTATCAGATGTCAACCGAGGAGTTAGTAGAGATGAAGAAGCAGCTTGAGGAGCTGATGGAAAAAGGATTCAATAGACCGAGTTCATCGCCATGGGGAGCGCCAGTTCTGTTTGTCAAGAAGAAGGACGGGAGTTTCAGGATGTGCATTGACTACCGTGCACTCAATGAAGTCACCTTGAAGAATAAGTACCCGCTACCCAGGATCGATGATCTGTTTGACCAGTTAAGAGGAGCCGGAGTTTTCTCCAAGATTGATCTGAGATCAGGATATCACCAGTTGAAGATCCGATCAGAATATATACCGAAGACCGCATTCTCGTTAAGATACGGACATTACGAGTTTACAGTTATGTCCTTTGGTCTGATGAATGCGCCAGTTTATTTCATGAATATAATGAATAAGGTATTCATGGAGTATTTGGACAAGTTCGTTGTTGTGCTCATAGATGATATCTTAGTCTACTCCAAGATGAGGTATGAACATGCAGAACACTTGAGGCTAGTTTTGGAGAAACTGAGAGAACAGCAACTCTTCGCCAAATTCGGCAAGTGTAATTTTTGGAAAGACAAGGTGGAGTTTCTTGGACATGTGATGACCGCAGAAGGAGTCGCTGTTGATCCAAGAAAAGTTGAAGCTGTGTTACATTGGGAACAGCCGAAGACAGTGACCCAGATTCGGAGTTTCCTTGGGATGGCCGGTTACTACCGCCGTTTTATTGAAGTCTTTTCGACAATTGCGAGACCTCTTACGCAACTGTTGAAGAAAGAAAAGAAGTTTAACTGGATGCCGGAATGTGAGAAAGGTTTCCAGGAGCTGAAAAAGTGATTGACATTAGCGCTGGTGTTAGTCCTACCAGATGTTAATCAAAGCTTTGATATATATTGTGATGCATCGCGCCAAGGACTACAATGTTGGGATCCATTACCATCCTGGGAAGGCTAACGTGGTGGCTGATGCCTTGAGTCGGAAAAGCCATACCGTAAATATGATGATAGCCACAAGTCTGGATGAGCTATGCAAGGAGTTTCAGAGGATGCAGATTGAAGTGATATCGAAAGGATTCTTGGCCGCATTGGAGGTGAAGCCTACCTTAGAAGACCAGGTCCGAGAAGGACAGAAGGACGATGATAAGGTCTAGTGAATCAAGTCATTGTTGGAGGAAGGCAAGGCAAAAGGCTTCAGATTGGATGATCAAGGCACGTTGTGGATTAAGAATCACATCTGTGTGCCGAACAAGAAGGAGCTAAAGCAGTTGATTCTGGGAGAAGCCCATGACTCCAAGTATTCCATTCATCCAGGAAGTGCCAAGATGTATCAAGACCTGAAGGAAAGATTCTGGTGGCCGAGTATGAAACGTGAAGTTGCCGAACATGTTGCGTTGTGCGACATATGCCAGAGAGTCAAGGCAATGCATCAAAGGCCAGCAGGATTGCTGCAGCCGCTAAGAATACCTGAGTGAAAGTGGGAGGAAATCGGCATGGACTTTATTACCGGATTGCCGAAGACTCAAGGAGGATATGACTCCATATGGGTTATAGTGGACCGCTTGACCAAGGTCGCCCATTTTATCCCTGTAAAGACCACTTACTCAGGAGATAAACTAGCAGAGTTGTACATGACTAGGATCGTATGTTTGCACAGAGTGCCGAAGAAGATTGTATCAGACAGAGGTACCCAATTTACCACAAGGTTTTGGAATAAGTTGCATGAAGCCATGGGGACCCGATTAAACTTCAGTACTGCATATCACTCGCAGACGGATGGGCAAACTGAAAGAGTTAATCATATTCTGGAGGATATGCTACGAGCTTGTGCATTGGCTTATGCTACCTCTTGGGATAAAAGTCTGTCGTATGCTGAGTTTAGCTACAACAATAGTTATCAGGCCAGTCTACAGATGTCACCTTTAGAGGCACTGTATGGTCGACCTTGTTGGACGCCATTGAAGTGGAATGAGACAGGTGAACGCCGTGTCTTTCGGCCAGACATTCTTCAAGAAGCCGAAGAGCAGATTGCCATGATGCGGGAAAGACTGAAGATAGCTCAGTCAAGACAAAAAAGTTACGTGGATAACCGTCGTCGAGACTTGAGCTTTGAACCGGAGGATTTCGTGTACCTTAGGGTTACACCTCTCAAGGGAGTTAAGAGATTCCACGCCAAAGGGAAACTCGCACCATGTTATGTTGGGCCATTTAAGATTTTGAGCCGCAGAGGCAAAGTTGCTTACCAGTTGGAGTTACCGCATTCGTTGGCAGGTGTGCATGATGTGTTCCATGTGTCACAACTGAAGAAGTGTCTTCGAGTACCAGATGAGCAAACACCGTTAGAGTCAATAGAGCTGCAGGAAGATCTGACATACAAGGAGCATCCTGTGAAGATTCTGGACACCATGGATCGAGAGACGAGAAATAAGTCAACCTGTTTCTGCAGAGTCCAAAGAGAGAAACCATGCAGAGCGGCGACATGGGGAGCGAGGAGGATTTGAAGAAAGAATTTCCAAACCTATTCCTTGGTTAGCCCTGAATCTCGGGGATGAGATTCTGTTAAGGGGGGAGGTTTGTAACACCCCAAATTTTTGCTTTTCATGAATTTGAATGTCATTTTGCACTTTGGTGAATTTTTGGAATTTTCAAGAATTTATTTGGATTTATTAGGATTTAATTTGAATTTATTCCTTTTGAAATAATTAAAGAATTAAAATTTTTAAATAAAATTTTGTTGGAAATAATTTATTTGAGTCCAAAATGTCTCAAAGTATTTTCCAGAATTTTTCTGGTTAATTTGCTATTTTTCTTGAATTATTTGAATTTCTAGAAATTATTTTTAATTATTTAATCGGTGGAAAATCTTTGAGTGGGTTTCTGATTCAAGCGATCGAGCCCGAAATGCACTCGAGTCCGAATTCAACCCAACCAAACGCTAATCGCGTGACCGTTGGATCAAGAGTGATCCAACGGCCAGCATCAAGCCACGTCACCCACGTGGGGATCGGACCGAACCCGTTCGCGCCCGTGCGATCTCGGTCGTTGATCGTGCCGCGTGGATGGCTAGGATTGCGCCACGTTACCCTCTCCGTGTCGCCGCCGGACTTCGCCGCCGCCCGCGTGTGGGCCTCGGTTTCCGCCATTTTTACGGACGTCGAGGGCCCTATTTAATGCATCGGCGCCGCCATCGTGCTCTCCTTTTCCGTGTGCACCCGTAGCCCTAGGTAGCCGAGATCAAGTCACCGCCGTTCGCCCGCAAGAGCTCGCTGAAGTTGGAGGAGAATCCCACCGCGGTTTTCCGCCGTTTGCGGCCGTCCTCCGCCGTGATTGAGCCTAGATCCGGAACCATCGCGATGAGCCGCACCTGGGAGTCCCACTCACCTCGCTGGAGCATGCCCCAAATTCCGTTCGGGTGGTCGTCGTTCTCAGCGCTGGCAGCCGCAAGCCACCGCGTCGCCATCGCCTTCCCCGAGCTCTGTCAGCCTTCCGATCCGAATCCAGCGGCCATGGTGAGTCCACATCACCCCCGTTCGATTTCACGTTTCATTTTTTAGATCTAATCTCAATCGTTGGACTCACCGTAGACTGCACCGTGCTAGGCGACGACTAGGAACGCGCACTTAGTTTTCCTAGCGGTCTTCATTGAACTCCTCATCGTAGAACCCACAGTCTTCAATGGCATCCTGATAGTTTTCTGATGACAAAGTTTGTGTAACACGTGAGTACAAAAGTACTCAGCAAGTCTGAGAATTATGCAACATGTATGGCTTTCCAAGGAAGGCTTATTATGGTTCTTTTGCCCAAAGCTAAGTTTCATCAAACCATACTTAATAATAATTTTTACAAAGCACATTTTAACAATTATTTTAACAATTGAATTATTTATTAGTCTAGTGAAGGTTCTTTCCACCAACACAAGTATGAAGGCTCTATTCGCCACATTTTAAAAGATCAAGGTAATCCACACATGACTCCATGTCGGGACTCGAATTTGCAAATCCGGACCCTCTGTGTATTCAGCACTAGTCCAGGATCACGCTAGTGCACACAGTCTCAACATAGCCGTAGACTGCACCGTGCTAGATCCAATATCAGCCGTTAGATCTAAATCGTACGGTTAGGGTTAACCGCGTTGTAGCGTTAGATGCAATCTCAGCCGTTCGATGGAGATCGAACGGAGTAGATTGAGCCACGTGTCATCACCCGGGTCATGGCACGCCACCCCACGGTGAGGCAAAACCCGATCGGATCTGGACCGCCCGATCTAAATTGAACGGCCAAGATTAACCACGTTGCCCTCAACGTACGAGATCCAGATCTGATCTGGACCATTGATTTTCAAATCAATAGCCCAGATCGTGCCACGCGGCACGTAAGCCGGACCGGCTGGTCCACGCTGACGCCTTCGTCGTCGCTGACGTCAGCAAGGGGCCCGCGTGTCAGCGGCTGGCCTAACGGCACCGTGACGTCATCCGTGATTTAGATTGTTGTAGTATATTGCTTAGACCTGCTACGTGCACATGACATGATTTCGGACAATCAAATGTTAATCTTGACTTAATGAGATATTGAACCTATTTTGGAGAAGTATCATGTGTTGTGATGGTGATAAAATGGCACGTGGTGCATTGTAATCAACTGGGTTTGATAAATAGATTTGGACCGAGGCAAGTGGCAAGAATGTTATGGTGGATCATGAGTGGCACCGGGGATGTCGCTTTGGTTCTTCAGGTAGTCTTGCCCTGGTCATCCTAAGGACTTAACCTTGCAAGCCTTTGATCTGAGTCAAACGTGCAACCACATGTCTGTAATGGGACGGACCTAGTTGAGTAAGTTACTAATAACTTGCATGTGATACCTCGGGGTGTCAACTACACCATTTGTGTAGCTTGAAAGGGGAGCGTACCAGTGCTATGGCATGGTACCCGTCCAATGGTATGTCGGTCCCATACTTCGCCTTTTTTAAGGGAAGGGATGGTGTATGACAAACGCCGGAGAGGTTCACTTGCATAGTTTGCGATCTCTGAAATGCTTTGTTACGATCACTCGCCTTTGTGGTGTTTGACTGTATCTCGAGGGTAAAGTGCATAACCTCTGCAAAGTGTAAAATCTATTCGAATAGCCGTGTCCGCGGCACCGGACATTGCTCGGGGATTACAGTCAAGGGTTAGACTTTCATGAAAACAAGTTGGACTTGGAAAGTTTGGTTGGGTTAAATAATGACGTTGATGGAAATGTGGATTAGGAAGGAAAAGTGTTTACTTAACTCCTGGAAAAGTTATTGATATAACCTTTACTTTTATTGTTTTCGAATCTACTTATGCTACTTGTTAAATGCTATTTTACTGCAAATGTATCCATTAGCCTATCCTTTGTACTAAGCCATGCATGTAGAATATTAGTTTGCATTCAGTGCATGACTTGCTGAGTACCAAATACTCACCCCTTGCAACAATACAACATCAGTTGAAGGAGAAGCGATGCCAGCTTTGGAGGAAGAACTTCAGGAGGAGCCGTCTACCTAGGGAGCGAGCCCAGTCAGTTGCCTGTGGTATACTGGATGGCTCCACGTTGATGCTTTTATTCCGCTGCAATTTATTTCCTTAATAAGTTTTCGCCCTGTGTGGCGTACTCTTGTTACTTGACCATAAGGTCGAGCAACCGGTTTGGTTATCTTAATTAAAGTACTCTATTACTATTGATGTGTATGATTGTGATATTTACTGATGTTGAGACTGTGTGCACTAGCGTGATCCTGGACTAGTGCTGAATACACAGAGGGTCCGGATTTGCAAATTCGAGTCCCGACATGGAGTCATGTGTGGATTACCTTGATCTTTTAAAATGTGGCGAATAGAGCCTTCATACTTGTGTTGGTGGAAAGAACCTTCACTAGACTAATAAATAATTCAATTGTTAAAATAATTGTTAAAATGTGCTTTGTAAAAATTATTATTAAGTATGGTTTGATGAAACTTAGCTTTGGGCAAAAGAACCATAATAAGCCTTCCTTGGAAAGCCATACATGTTGCATAATTCTCAGACTTGCTGAGTACTTTTGTACTCACGTGTTACACAAACTTTGTCATCAGAAAACTTTCAGGATGCCGTTGAAGACTGTGGGTTCTACGATGAGGAGTTCAATGAAGACCGCCAGGAAAACTAAGTGTGCGTTCCTAGTCGTCACCTGTGGAATTATTTGGGTTTCATTATTTGTTGTTTTTATTCCGCTGCTGTGAACTCTGGTCATGTGGCCGAGAGATGTAATAAATAGCCATGTGGCTAGTACTTTATATTTAAGCTACTATTTCGTTCTGTTCGGCAATGATTCATCACTGGTTGATTGTGTTTACTAGCTACTGATCTGGGAATAGTACAGAAATACACAGGAGATTCCGGGTAGCTGATCTGGGGTCTCACAGACATCGGCTTCATCGATCCATTAATTGTCAACGAGGCTACATGTAAAGGCTGCCCAAAAGAAATTGAAGAATACATTCTGAAAGCTCTTTCAGAACAGTACTACAAACTGCACATACTTCTGCTCTTCAACTTCATGTACGTATATATACATGTCATCACACAACCTCTCATTTATCCTTTTTCAAGACATTCATAATATGACTAATTACATATATGTTGCAATACATATATATGAATAGGTTTCACTGGATCCTACTTATTATCAATGTCGATAGTGCAAAGATCATTGTGCAAGACTCAAAAAGAAAACCACAGCAAGATTTTCAGTTTGTCAGTGATATTCTAAACAAGTAATATTGAGAAGCCAACCTACATATATTTAAGTACTTCGAATACTCATAATTACTATTCATATAATAACGCATGACAGGGCATTCGCCACGTTCTGAACGAAGCATAGAGGAAAAAGTTCTAGGAATGAATTCACAGTGCAATTGAGCACTCGAGTACGTACTACAAAATATCAATTAAAGAATATATATGTCGTAAAAATTTATCTTCTCAATAATTAATTGCATTCTTTTCAAATATATCACTCCAGGTTCTACAGCAATCGGTCGGAAACAACTTATGTGGCTATTATGTGTGCCTCTACATGCAAAATCTTACCCACGGCGATATGCAACGACTAGACAACGAGGTGCGTGTGTGTTCAAAACAAATTTTTTAACACACTTATACTTCACGTATTCAAAGATTCATTTAGTTCTTTCTTTTCATAGCCCGGCATCGATGAGATAGGCGTGATCCCTTCACATCGGGTTGAAGCAGTCCAAGAACAACTTATTGGCTTCATTGTCGATGAGATTATAACCCACAGAGGCGAGTTCTACGCAAAGGGATGGAGAAATTGTCCTTCAATAAGGACAGGTGAACTTACGCAATCTTCGTCTATGGACGCAAAGAGTGATGCACGCAAGAAATGATCTCAAGATCACGACCTTTGTATTCTTCAAAAGTTGTAAAACGTTTGCTTGTGCTCATCATTTCATGTATTGTAAAACTTGTGTGTGTGTATATGCATTTAATTTGTAATTAAATTATAAGTTCATACTATTTGTGCAAACAAACTAATGGTTTTCTCAATTATAATATATATATTTAATTATGCAGAAATAAACTTGTAGTTGTATTTAATTTTATTGTCAAAATTCATATTGGAAAGCCTAGCTCAAAAGGTGACAGCCTCTCCACAAGCGGTTTGTAACAACAACCGCTTGTGGAGAGAGCACACGTGGCGTATCTCGCTCCCAACGATGGAATATAGTTCAGGGGCTCTACAAGCGGTTGGTAACACCAACCGTTTGTGATTTGCCCCCACGTGGCTGCACCACTGCGCTTCCTGGACGTCTTCCGAACCGCTTGTGGTGCCGCACCACAAGCGGTTTGTGGAACCGCGAGTGATACCCTTTGGGTATCACTCTCGGTTGTGTACAAGCAGTTCGATAACCGCTTGTGAAAGCAGTTACGAACCGCTTTTGTTGCACTGTTCCCTGTTAGTGAGAAATCCGTACATCTTGGACACGAGGATTTTGTCGATTCAATCCAAAATTTCCAAATTGAACCTAATGAAATAGACCAAGGCTTAGTACATGTATCATGCGGTAACATTAGTTATCTATAACTCTTGTCATGTAGGAACTGTAATGATGTGGATAGACAGAATGAGGACAGAGAAATATGTCGTTTAGCACGCAATTGACAAAAATCGGTTTTTTTGCTGTTGTATGGATGTGGTCTATACTCCGCGTATTTTCTTGTTGTTGTATGGATGCCCTTAACCCACGGATTTGTAGATAACCTAGAAACAAAGTATTGTAGGGGTTATTTTTAGTGTCATATGTGGATAATATGGAATGGATTTATAAACAGCTAGCTATTGTGTATATACTATTGTACATGCCTTATGTTGGAAATATGCGTAATATTTTAATTCCAGATTTTACCAGGAGACAAATATCACAAATAAATAGTGATGCACACATTAAATCTAACAGCAGGCTACACATTGTACTTCCAAACATATATATACTCATGAAACAGAATATGATCAAGTTGAATGAACGCTAACGACTTACAGTCGAGCTTGATGAAGAACTGAACGACGTGCAGAAGATGTCGTTGAGGAAGCAGCGCAGGAGCGGTCGCGCAGATGCGCTGCCCAGAAACCTTATTGCCGCCACGTGCAGGTGAACTCTGCGGCAATGGCTCGGAGATACCGCTCACCCTCCTTCATGGTGCACACCGAGTAGGAAGGCTGGCGTGGTCCAACTGCTCAACACCTCAGTACAACTCTCGCAGGATGAAGAAGAAAGTGTGGAATTGGAAAAACGCAGTGCCTTAGCCTGGACGTCTCCAGGTCTTATATAGCCTCTCACCAGTAACTGCCTCCATTACTCACTGGTAACTGACAGCGTTAAGCACTGGTAACTGACTGAATTAAACAGACTTAATGCACTGGTAACTGCCAATCCAAACACAAATAATGGTCATTATGCAGTTTCCTGACTAGTACAGAAAGTTAAGCAATTACATGATTAAGCAAAATAAAAGGTGAATTCGTAGTGCCAGGAGACACACTACGATGCGGCGCGGTCGCTCGTCGCAAGTCACAAGTCACGTGGATTTTCATGCGAAAATGCAGCGAATCTGGCCAGCGTGCGTCGCGTCGCGTCGCAGCGTGCGTGCGTGCGTCTTGCAGCGTCGCGTCGCGTGCGTCTTGTAGCGTGCGTCGCGTGCGTCTTGTAGCGTGTGTGTTTTTCTCCAAAGTCTTTCTCATACCATCCCTATGTCATGCTCCTCATAACTCAAGGAGTGGCAAGGACTCCACCTTATAAATTGCCTTCCTTCCACTTGCCTAAGCAATACGGTATTAACCATGCAATCTTTGGAATTAAAGGAAGTGGGCCATACTCATGGGCCAATTCCAACAATCCCCCACCAATTCCAAAGCAAACACTAAAACAATATCAAACATTGTTGTACTGAAATGTTGTTTATATACCAGTCATTTAGTATAAGTCCCGTACGGGTTGAACTTACACCTAGATTAGCAAGATTCATCTTCTCACAGCTGCTGAATGGACTATGCCTTGAATTCATAGCTTTTTGTGATCAGATTTCACTTTCAATCACAACTGATACAAGGATGTCAATGAACCACGCCTATACGGAGCGTTATATGGTCATGCTCCCTTATCTGCTCATGAGCTTTCTAGAGAATGCCCCATCCTCGTGAACTGCGACCACACAGTTATGCTCAAGTAGGTGTATTCATTATAGGTATCCTGTAGGCCAATACCTTTTTCTCTCATTTTTGACACTAGAATACATTAAGGCTTTAAGCCAACCTTCCATACAGTCGAGAGTACTTTGTCTATTAGGACACAGGTACAATTTAATAATATGTACTCTCTTGTTACAACATCAACTTGTTTTTCCCATTACCTAATTCACGGGATCTCCGATCAGGAAGGAATGGGTTACCATTGTGTTGTAACTCAAATGGGCCTCATACCCATGTCCATAGACGCAACGGAAATTGTTTTCCTTGCAAGTCCTTTTGTAAAAGGATCTGCCAGATTTTTCTCATTGCAAATATAATTCACAGCAATTACTCCGGAGTTTCTCAATTTTCTGACAAATTTAAGCCTGTGCTTCACATGTCTGGAGGACTTCATGTTATCCTTAGTACTCATAACCTTAATCAACACTGTTTGGTTATCGCAGTACATTAGGATCGACGGTACTGGTTTTTCAACCAATGGCAAGTCCAACAAAAGCTCTCTAAGCCATTCAGCCTCAACAGTGGCTGTATCAAGTGCTACAAGTTCAGCTTCCATGGTTGACCTTGTTAATATGGTCTGTTTGCAAGACCTCCATGAAACTGCAGCACCAGCTAAGGTAAAAACATAACCACTTGTAGCTTTGATCTCATCCGCATCAGAGATCCAATTGGAATCACTATATCCTTCTAATACAGATGGATATCCAAAGATAGTGAATTCCGTAAGATGTTGTGCCTCTCAAGTAGCGCAACACTCTTTCAAGTGCCTCCCAATGATCATCTCAGGGTTAGATGTAAACCGGCTTAATTTGCTCACAAAGAAATGAGATATCGTGTCTTGTGGCACCAGAAAGATACATAAGAGACCCAATAATTTGTGAATATCTCAATTGATCTTTCCCTAACCCTTGATTTTTCCGAAGTTTAACACTCGGATCATATGGTGTTGGGGAAATTTTGCAATTCTCAAAGCCGTACAGGCTCAAAATTTTCTCAGCATAATGGGATTGATGCAAAATGATTCCATCCTCATTCTTGATCAATTTAATATTCAGAATAACATCTGCCTCACCCAAGTCTTTCATATCAAAGCATCGAGACAAGAAAGTTTTGACCTCGTCAATTATAGCAGTGTTAGTCCCAAATATAAGTATGTCATCAACATACAAACACAAAATCACACCTTGACCCCTACCATAACGATAATATACACACTTATCTGCCTCATTAACAGCAAAACCAGCAGATGTTAAAGTTTTATCAAACTTTTCGTGCCATTGCTTAGGTGCTTGCTTTAGTCCATATAAGGATTTTAATAATTTGCACACTTTATTTT
The DNA here is from genome assembly GCA_036346355.1 of Rhipidocladum racemiflorum. NCBI lineage: Eukaryota > Viridiplantae > Streptophyta > Magnoliopsida > Poales > Poaceae > Rhipidocladum > Rhipidocladum racemiflorum. Next base: position 44,869,468 of record CM070571.1, on the reverse strand, counting down.
CCTGTCCAGTAATCACAGAACCATCTGGTTGCTCCATATAGATTTCTTCCTCCAACTCTCCATTAAGGAAAGCTGTCTTTACATCCATTTGATAGACGTGTAGACCATGGGAAGCAGCTAAAGCAATGAGCACTCTAATGGTGGTTAATCTGGCAACAGGAGAATAAGTATCAAAATAATCCTCTCCTTCTTTCTGGGTATAACCCTTGGCTACAAGTCTTGCCTTGTACTTATCAACAGTACCATCAGGCCTCATTTTCTTTTTGAAAACCCACTTGCATCCAACAGGTTTGCACCAGTGGGACGATCGGTGATCTCCCAAGTCCCATTAGCCATGATGGAATCCATCTCGCTACTGGATTGCCTCTTTCCAATACTCAAGATCGTAATGCATAAGCCTCTGAAAGAGTTTTTGGCACATCATCTACGAGGTATACAATGAAGTCATCGCCAAAGGTTTTCTCAACCCTTTGTCTCTTGCTCCTACGAGGAGCCTCTGCGACTAAATTGTTATCCTCCTCAGTAATATCTTCTACTGGTAGTGTATCACTCATTGGTTCAAAAATAGTGGTAGGTTCAACATTAATATTTTCAGTTTGTGAGGTACTACCTACTGGTCTCATAGGATAAACATCCTCAAAGAATGAAGCATCTCTGGACTCCATTATTGTGTTAGCAACAATCTCGGGAGTTTCTGATTTTACTACTAAAAATCTATAGGCTGTACTGTTATGTGCATATCCCAGAAAAATGCAATCGACTGTTTTAGGTCCAAACTTTCTCTTTTTCTGCAATGGTATATTGACTTTTGCCAAACACCCCCATGTTCGCAGAAAATTGACATTAGGCTTTCTCCCCTTCCATCCCTCATATGGAGTAATCTCACGCTTTTTAGTGATTACTCTATTTAAGACAAAAGTTGCTGTCAATATAGCTTCCCCCCACCACATCTTAGGCATACCAGCACTCTCTAACATGGCATTTACCAAGTCTATGAGTGTTCGGTTTTTCCTCTCAGCTATCCCATTTGATTGGGGAGAATATGGTGGTGTAACTTCATGGATAATACCATGCTCAGAACAAAACTGGGAGAATTCATGAGAGATATACTCTCCTCCACGATCAGACCTTAGTTTTTTAATTTTCTTTTCTAGTTGGTTCTCAACCTCGGCCTTATAGATTTTGAAGTAGTTTAAAACTTCATCCTTTGTTTTCAGCAAATACACATAACAATAACATGTTGCATCATCTATAAGAGTTAGAAAGTATCTTTTGCCTCCTTTTATCAACAATCCATTCATTTCACATAGGTCAGAATGGACAAGATCTAATGGTGCCAAGTTCTTTTCTTCCTCTAATCCTTTAAAGGGTTTTCTAGGTTGTTTTGCTTGTACACAAGATTGACACTTTGATATTTTGACAATATCACATTTTGGAATTAACTCTAATCTGGACATTCGAGCAATGCTATCAAAACCAATATGACAGAATGGAGAATGCCAAATATCGGCATCACATTTATTCAAACCAGTTGCAATATTCAAATTATAGCAAGACTCTAGAGTACTTAAGCGGAACAAGCCTCCGCTCTCATAGCCTTTACCAACAAAGTTCCCAAACTTAGATAATACAACTTTATTTGACTCAAATACTAGCTTATAACCATCCCTGCATAAAAGAGAACCACTAACAAGGTTCTTTTTTATTGTTGGCGCATGCTGCACGTTCTTCAAGTGGACAATCTTCCCTGAAGTAAGCTTCAGATCTACCGTGCCAACACCAAGAACAGAAGCATGCGACCCGTTCCCCATTAGGACAGAGGAAGCCCCGACTGCCTGGTAAGAAGAAAATAAGGAAACATCATAACACACGTGAACATTAGCCCCAGTATCAACCCACCAATCAGTGGTTTGACGTGCTAAAAAAACAACAGGAGAATTACCATACCCTCCTGAAGTTGAGGCCTCGCCTATGGTCATGTTGGCATTTTTCTTGCCTTGTTCATTTGTCCTGTTTTTGCGATAGCGACAGTCTTTTGCCATATGACCGTCCTTTCCGCACACGAAATAGGTGATGTTCTTCATGTCCTTTTTCTCAATTTTCTTCTTTTTAAAGCTAGTTATCTTGTTTGGTTTAGGAACTTTGAAGTTCTTGCCATATGATTTCTTCTCGACGATATTGGCATTATTCTGATTAGTTATGCTTGGTGCATCTTTTGCTCTTGCCTTTTCTTCCACATCAAGAGCTGCAATGAAATCTTCAACAGAAATCTCTTCCCTCTTGTGCTTTAAGCTAGTGGCAAAATCCCGCCAAGATGGAGGAAGTTTGGCAACAATGCCCGCTGCCACTGTGACACCTCGGAGTGTCGCAACCTTATACAATGTGAATGTTGAGGACAAAAACTTTATGGAATGTGGAATTTAGGTTAAAACCTTTCGGCTTGAGGTTTACTCGCGTTTTTGGGCCGGTTGAAGTGTTATGTCGCCACGGAGTGTCGTATCCTTAATTATTGAGCATGATGAGGCTATAAACATTATGAGATGTGGAAATAAGGTTAAAACCATAGGAATTGGAGGTTAATAACGTTTCCGGGCCGTTTCCGGGCCGTTTTCAGGGTTTTGGGCCTTCCCGGGGAGTTTGGGCCTTAAATGGGCTTTGGTGGGATGGTGTGGGAATCCATTTAGGACTAGGATTGGGTGTGGGGGGCTGGTAAAAGGGATCCTCACCAGCCTTGGGACGTCCACCCCTTGCTGCCCCTTGTGCGCCCCCTCCCCACCCCCCAAGTGCCCTAGCCGCCACCCCTCTCTCCCTCCCCCACTTGGCCGTGCGCCTCCCCTCCCCTTGCCCCTTTGCTCTCCACCTCCCCACCACCTCTCCTCCACCCCTTGCTGCCCTAGGGTGGCCTCCCCACCCCTGCATCCTCATGGATCCATCTTAGGAGCGAGGAGCGAGGAGCGAGAAGCGAGGTGCGAGGAGCGAGGAGCGAGGAGCGAGGAGATCTATTGGAGTTTTCGTGCATCGGGCAAAGGTATGATCATGGGGATCCTTGGGGTTGATCTAGGTACTGTTATTAGGATGTTTATCAAGTTTTTAGATCAATTGGTGGTGCTGGATTGAAGTAATTTGGGTTAGATCTAGACGTGTCCATGTTTCTGTTTTGGGACAGCATGAGCAGTCGGCCTAGGGTTCCAGTTTTCGCCAATTTCGAGTTAGAATCTGACCGTACGGACTTCTAGGAAGTTGTAGATAATTTCATTATCTTTCAGTGAATATAAAGAAATTGAAATTCCTCCCAGCCGTTTGAAAGTTATGACTGTTTTACCGAGCGTGTTAAAATCTGTGACGCGATTGGAACAGATCTTGGTAATCTGTAGATTAAACAACTTTAGAGGCCGAATCAGACTTTCCATATACCTAGAGAAAGTTGGGAAATTTCCTAAGCTACGCGAGGGTGTACTCGTTTAATTCATTCGGAGTTCCAGAACTCAAGTTATGCCTTTTGCAAGGCTGCTGTCCCGACGGGACAGAACCTCTGTTTTAGGTTTTGCGAGTAGGGAGCAATGTCGGGTTAGATGGGGGTTTGCGTACTGTTTTGTGGTTATGATTGTGATTGTGTGATACCCATGTGCAGGAGGTGTGACCCCGGGAGTGCCTTCTACTTCCCGCCAATCCATTGCACGTGGTTGAGGCAAGTGTGTTGTAATGAATAGCGGATTGTAGGTTGCTTGTTGAGATTGGATGAATGATTGAATACTTACTATGATCACTTGCCATGCTTGTTGATTTCCAATGATATGTGGAGTATGTTTATCATGATATGATGCCATGTGTTTATGTGTACCATGATATGATGCCATGTGTTTATGTACAAATGAGATATGATAATTGGCATATTTGCATGCATGGCATGAGATAGGGCGAGGGCGGTGAGAAAGTCATAACTAGTCCGGCAAGGTCGGTGAGGAAGTTATGACTAGTCCGGAACGCCATTGAGTAAGACCTACATCGTGATTCCATCCACGTGGTGAATGGAAGCGAGGAGTAGGCACCCTCCATCTTCGGGATGGAAGGGGGAAAAGGGTGCACACCGACGGGTGTGTACTCAACCATACCAGTATGAGTTTCCAAGGAGACATGAGCATTGCACTGCATTACATAATTAATGATGATGAGAGTGTTATGTGTTCAAGTATGAGATGTTATATGTGATGTGGGATATTATTGTTTTGTAATCGATCTTGTTGTCCATTACAATATGCTTGCTGAGTTTCGAACTCACGCTTGTGTTTTATGTTGTTTTTAGGTACTTTGAGATCGGCATGCGAGAAAAAGGGGTTTAGCTACACTTCTACACGTAGCTCCACCATCATAGTCTATGATTAATCACTTGGAGACATGATTTTAAGAGTTGTGCCATAAACTTAATGTATGGTTTATTTTAGCATGCTTGTGATTCCTTATTTGCTTCGTTTTAGTTTATGAAGTGGTTGAGCGTGGTATTGTTGGCGTAATTTGATGATATATCCATTTATGTTAATGTTTTAGATGTCGTGTGCTATGTTATATCTTGCCATGATATTGATATTGTGGTAATTCATGGAAAAACAAAGGAGATGCTGCCGAAATATCGGTTTTTAGCATATGTACCTTTGCTGGAATTTATGTTTAAATGTGGTTTTTAGATGTTGTTTAGCTTATGTTTGGTAGCATTCGGGCATATTAAATGCCGGGGTGTTACTGATTGGTATCGAGCGGTCAGAGGTCCTTGGAATGTGAATTTCTAGTGACATGCTATAGGGTACAACTAAAATGTGATGTGGAATAACTTAGAAATATTGCTTAGGTCTTAACTAAAATTTTGTTATAGGATAGTAACATTAAAACTTGCAAAAGTGGTATAACTAATCTAAAATTTGACACACAATGGATGCACTGTAGGAAAAGGGGTATGGGTATCGTTTCCTTACGCTTAAATGTTGTATTTAAGCCTTGTTGCTAAATGCTATATTTGATATAGTACATTGCTATGTCTATGAGATAAATGATTGAATTATTCCTGTTGTGGTGATAAAAGTGGGGTTGTGGTACCGAAGGGTTTCGGTCACCTCTTTTTGTTCATAGTAAGGGCAAGGTTTGACGGTGTGGCCGGTTAGTATAGGACCGAGTAGGCAACTAGAGGGGGGGTGAATAGATGCCGAATAAAATTCAACTATTTCTTTCGGAAAATTAAAGACCCCTAAATAGCGGAAGAATATCTAATATTGTAGAGATCAAAACCCTAGATTAATTAGCGAGACAAGTCGAACAAAAATCAAAACTAGTTCTATCAAAAATCGAACAAACCTTCTAATCAAGAATCAAAGCAAAAAAAAAGAGAATATTGCATAAACCTTCTAATGGTGAATTAAACAGACTTAATGCACTGGTAACTGCCAATTCAAACACAAATAATGGTCATTATGCAGTCTCCTGACCAGTACAGAAAGTTAAGCAATTACATGATTAAGCAAAATAAAAGGTGAATTCGTAGTGCCAGGAGACACACTACGACGCGGCGCGGTCGCAAGTCACAAGTCACGCGGATTTTCACGCGAAAATACGCGAATACGCGCGCGTGCGTGCGTACGTGCGCGCGTGTGTGTTTCTCCAAAGTCCTTCTCATACCATCCCTATGTCATGCTCCTCATAACTCAAGGAGTGGCAAGGACTCCACCTTATAAATTGCCTTCCTTCCACTTGCCTAAGCAATATGGTATTAACCATGCAATCTTTGGAATTAAAGGAAGTGGGCCATACTCATGGGCCAATTCCAACACCTTATTCCATATTGGCTTAGTAGATGGAAAATACTATCTGATCATGCTTAGTTTAACTCTATGAGCTATGCATTTTTCTGTTTTATTATGTAGCAAGGTGTAGGGTCGCTTAACTCAACCTTAGGACCTAGATAAGTGTCGGCTTCACTAAACAAACACACTGTGGTTTAATGTGAGATAGAGCATAGCATGTCTCATATCATATGACCTTGGAGAAAAAAAATGCAACAAGTGGTAGTGGTGCTAAGTGAAGCAACAACCCTCTTTTGTTTCACCCCTCCTCTCTTCTATCGGCAATATATCTCTTCTATCAGCATCCTGAGTTGGACATGTTGTAAAACGTAGTCGTTCACTCATGATCAATCAACAACATACCAACGAAATCACAAGATCAAGAACAAGGAACACACATAAGTATGGGGGAAGTTCTCTCTTTATTAGATTTATTCTCTCTGCACATGCAATGGGTGCCTAATATATAGCAAAACCAACAGGAGACAGGCTTGGATTCTCCCACCAATAGATAGAGTCCTTCCGAGATAGGTTCGAAGATAGAGTCCTTCCAAACATGGATTGGGATTCTATCTATATTATAACACCCCCCCTTAGGCGAATACCACATAATGCACATGTCTCATTAAAAAACTTCGCCAAAAACCCAGTGGGGAAAATGGATGGAGAAAAAGAGTACATTGCACTTGCATTCTGTGTTACACTAATTGCCTCATTAAAAACCTTTATGTGAGAAAACTTCAGGAAAACTCACTAAGGGAAAAAAGCACAACTTATAATCTTCAAGATTTAAAATTTGATCTTTAGGATCATGCAAAGGGGCCATGGTTCAGAGATTTTCCCCCAAATTCTGAAAATCTCTAAGTCACTTCATTCCAATACCATTAACACAGTTTTGAAAAATAGATTTTGGCAAGGACTTAGTGAACAAATCTGCTATATTTTCACACGACTTAATTTATAATATCTTTACCTCATCATTCTTCTAGAGTTCGTGAGGATAGAAAATTTAGAGGCAATATGCTTCGTGATATTACTCTTTACATAACTCATTTGCATTTGTGTAACACAAGTAATATTATCTTCATAGATAATTATGGGGGTATTGACGGTATTAAGATCATATGACTTCTAGATATGGTTAATCACAGATCTCAGCCAAACATACTGACGTGAGGCTTCATATAAAATTGTAATATCTGAGTGGTTGGTAGAAGTAGCTACTAAGGTCCGCCTAAAAGACCGCCAAGAAATGGTTGAACCACCTCAGAAAAATACAAAATCAATCTTAGATTTGGCACTGTAGGGATCAGACAGATAACCAGCATCCATATATTCCACCATGGTTAAGTTTTGGTTCTTCTGGAAAAATAATCCAACATCTTGAGTACATTGAAGGTATATGAGTAAAGTCTTACACTAGCCCAATGTATTTTGGTTGAGACTACACTAACTTGCTAGCAAATTTACTGCGAATGCAATAGCAGGCCTTGTGCAATTCATAAGATACATAAGTACGGGACTTCAGGTCCTAAGACTTTCTCATTTTTCATCTTTAATCTGAAAGGGTCTTTATCCGCTTCAAGGGATTGCACAACCATAGGGTCTTTAAAAAGATGAGATTTATCCATATTAAATCTTTTTAATACCTTCTTGGTATAGATAGACTGGTGTACAAAAATTCCTTCTGAGAAATGCTTTAGCTGCAGGCTTAAGCAATATTTGGTTTTACCCAAATCTTTCATCTCAAAAATCCATCGTAAGGTAAGCACTTACTTTCTTTATTTCCTCTATGGTTCCGATGATATTCAGTTCATCGATATATACTAAGATGATACAAAATCTATTTTGGAATTTCTTTATGAACACATAGGGACAATATTCCTATATGGATAATATTCCTTCTTCAGGAGGAACTCATTAAGTTGGTTGTACCACATTCTCCCCGATTGTTTTAATCCTTATAGCGATCTCTTTAGTTTGACGCTATACATGTTGCAATTATTAGGATTCGGAATTGTAACTCCTTCAGGGATTCTCATATAAATATTCGTATGCAGTGACCCATATAAATATGCAGTCACTACATCCATCAAATGCATTGATAAGTTTAAGCTTGCTGCCTTTAATATTAAATTTCAGAACATTATTCCACTCATTATAGCAGAATATGTTTCATCGTAGTCGATGCCAAGTCTCTACACGAACCATTGTGCTACAAGTCTCAATTTATATCTCACCTCTTGATATTTTCATTTTTTTCTAGTTGAAAAATCTATTTGATCCTACAGGGAACACTTTAGGAGGTGTTGGGTCAACGGGACCAAGAATTTTACTCTTATTAAGCAAGCGTTTCCTCAATTGCTTCTTTTCATTTGACCCTACCTGAGCAAATCTGGCACTCTACCATGGACTTTGATTATAGATCCAGCTTTTAGCAATTTTAGAGGAGAAAAATATATGTCGACAATTGTAGCCTTTCTTTTATACAATTCTCTTGCATCACTTCAGGGATATCACTTCATTAATTCTTCTAGCTCCTCGTGATTTCCCACAACAATGGAGTCTAGGTGTTCCGACTTCCCAGCGTTAGATTGTGCATGCAAATACACATTAGGGTTATCATCTTCAGGATGGATCACTTCTAGGATGTTACCATCTCCAGGATAGCTCACTTTAGGGATTTTCTCAACATCAGGTTGATCTTCTTCCACTGTCACGGGTAGTGTTCTCATTTGTTCGATTCTGTACTTCTGCGGACTTCTCTGCGAAATTGAGTCCCATGCACCTGGAGGCCCCCCTCTTTTTATCATGAGGGTCAAGAGTGGTTTCAATATCCTTCTAGGGTATTTCCACTCTTTCCGATGCATATACTACTGGTATATAAGATCTTCTCACTCCCTTATTATCAGTGAAGGTATCTGGCAGATTATCAGCTTATTGTTGCAGATTTATTATTCTTCGAACTTCAAGTTCAGTCTCTTTATTGTGTGAATCTAAGGACTCGACATTCTTTGATTTGGTACTTATCTCCCCCTAATGCCAAAAAATGTTCTTAGTACAATCAACTTATAGATCCCCTATCATAGGCTCTAGGTATTTTAATACTTGACGGAGATTTATAACCTACATAGATCCCCAACTTCCAGTGAGGTTCCATGGTGGTATGCTGTGGTGGAGAGATTGGCACGCATACAACACAACCAAATTTTCACAGATGGAAAATACTTAGTTCTTTCCCACGCACTATCTGCAACAGGGAAATTTCATGATGCACAATTAGCCTGAGTTGAATTAAAACCGCACCATTCAGCATTGCGTAGCCCCAACAGGTGGTGGGTAGCCTAGTATTCTGCAAGATTGGCCAAGAAATAAATTTTTATTCATTTAATTTAATTACTTTGCAAGGCCATTTTGAGTGTGGACATGAGGTACGAGATGCTCCACATTAATTCCTAGAGCCATACAATAATCATTAAATGCTTTTTGAGGTCAACTCGTTAGCATTGCCCATTCGAATAGACTTGATCCTTTCTTTTGGGAAAGAGGCTCTTAATAATTTGGGTAATTAATTTAGCAAAAACATGGATCCTAGTAAATAAGGACATATATAGGACCATCTAGTTAAAACATGTATCAGTACCATAAAATATCTGAAAAGGGCGTAGCAAGGGCTAAAAATATTAATTTAGGGGGCGTTTGGCAGAGCTCCAGCTCCACCAAATTCTTGGAGTTGGTGGAGCTAGGTGTTGCTAGCTCTACCAAATTCGTGGAGCTGGAGCTGTGGGTATATTAAGAATGTTTAGGTGAGTCATCTTGTTTATATTTTAGAATAAAATTATAAACTTAAGTCACTTTATTTCAGTATACAAGTTTCAGCTTTGAGGTGAAGTTGGGATCTGGAGCTCTGCCAAATAGGGCCTTAGATAAGAAGATCGAACTATGAGCTTTCCTATAGCACAAATAGGGAAAAATAAATTTTCAGGTCTAGAAAAGTCTTTATGCTATGGCCAGCAGATTAATTACTCTTCTTATAATATTCAACTCAGGATAACCTAGTCGATCTTCCAGATTTTAAATATTTACGGGTTTTCATTGCAACATAAACTTCAGGTTTTATATGTGCATAGTATAACCCGGAGGGAGTTTTTCAACCACACGTTTATTGCACTCATTAAACTTAGTCATGAGTAGGTATTCTGTACCATCCTCTTTCTCTATCTGCATATGGAAAACCATTCAGATCAATGTCTTTAAAACTTAAGAGAGTACGCATGGACTCAAGGTATACTATAGCATTCTTTCAGTGCCAATAATGAGAGCATCACTTCTGACGATAGTCATAATATTTTTAATTCACTTAATGTGGTACAACTATCTTCTAAATAGATTTCCTCTTCCATCATTGGATTATACTTTGTTCTATATTAAATGTATGATTTAACAATCAGAAAATTGTTGCATTAGGAACAAATTATAGAATAAACATAGCACAATTAATCAAATATCTAGGAAATAAGCATTTATTCAAAGATAATCGCTCAACAAGAGTGTAGAACAAATGTTCATTTAGTAACTAGGGCCAAACTGATGAGGAGACTTATAAGGAATATGTGACATCGACTAGCAATGTGAAGGAATACTTAGGAGACTAATCCAGGTCTCCATATAAGTCACATGAGTCCTCCTGGAACTCCTCAAACTTTAATAATTTCATGAACCATATCATCACACTTTTCAGTGCATGTGTCAACAATTGGTTGAATGGTGAGGTATGGATCGATCAACATTGTTTTTCTAGGTCTTATTAATTTTTCAGTTAATTTCATGTAAAGGTCTACCATATACTTCGGGATACGATAGTTGCACGACCAATGGTCAGTGCATTCTTACCTAAAATATGGTTATTCATGGTTTGGATTCGTATTAGCCGAGTCTTGCTTTTGGAAGCCCCTAGCCCTTTACCATTACTTATCCACTATGGATTGCCTCTTTCCCTATCTGATATGCCATTCTTCCATCTATTCCCTTTATTCTTTTGGCCCTTTCTGTGACCATGGCTATTGCTAACCTGCTGAGCATTTGCATGTGCTTCGGGTATTGCGATACTCCCATTGGGAAGTACATGATGATTCTTCACCAGGAGTTCATCAAGTTTTTTTATTCTTCTTCTAGAAAAATACATATAAGCTCGGAGTACTTTTGGTACTTGGCATGATGATACTATTACAGCTATATCCTCATATTGAGGTGGAAGATGCATAATATCTTATCAATTATTTTAACATTTGTAATTTTCTAATTACAAAATGTTAGTTTGTGATGACAAGTTTGTGCATGGCAAAGCTATATGCTACCACAACCTTTAAAATCTTGAAAACGTGGGAGGATTCATTTGCGTTGTGCTTCTGGCAACAAGATGGATCTTTGCTGGTGATATATTTTTCCTTCAGGGATTTCAAGAGTATCAGCTTGTCCTTTCCATCAAATATTCGGCCTTCAGGTCCGTATGAAGATGGTACCTCAGGAAGTGCAGCACATGTGGTTGTTTCGGGAAGAGTAGGGTACCAGTTTCAGGCTAAAAAATAGTAGCTCCAAACGATCGAGCTATCGGATTAATCTTAGTATTCATAGCCCGGGTAAGGTAATTGTTGTCAGTCCGAGCAAGCTTGATAAATTCCCTCTTTACGATGTCCGGCATATCCTATTTTTATTTATGCAAAATGACTTTTACTACTGGTAAAATCATTATATTGTAGATTTTTTTTAAAATAATCATTTTTTGCATGTGTATTACAAAAATATGCCGCTTGAATTTTTTTTTTGAAAAAATAATTGTCTGTCACGCCACGTGGCAGCGATTGGGATTAGTTCGCCATGTGGTAGCGACTGGCTGGCCACTCATGCCAACACCAGTCGCGCCATGCTGGTGCGACTGATCCCGACCATGTGAGCGACTCGTTGGGTGCAGCGATGGATGTCCGAAGGAGAAGAAAAGGAGGAGAGAGAGAGAGCGGCGGCTATGTCCGACGGAGAAGAAAAGGGAATTTTTTGAAAATAATCATTTTTTGCACGTGTATTACAAAAATATACCTCGCAAATTTTTTTTGCAAAAATAATTATCTGTTGCACCGTGTGGCAGCGACTGGGATTAGTCACGCCACGTGACAGCGATGCAGCGATTGGCCTATGTCGGAGGCTAGTATGTCGGGAGGGAATAAATACGAGCGGGAATTTTTTTTGGAAATAACCATTTTTATGTCAAAAATATACATGGGATTTGTTTTTGTAGAATTAATCGTCTATCACGCCACACGAGATCAGTTGCGCCAGTTGCCCAATCGGGCGCGGGCAGGCGGCTGTTCGAAAGAGCGGGAAAAAGAAAGGGAAAGAAGAAAGTGAGTTGGAAAAAATAGGAAAAATAGTTTGTTGAAATGAAAAAACTGTGAGAATAATAATAGAAAAATATTTAAATCATTGTTAGTTTTGTATGAAGGAAAAACACGATGAAATATTTAGTCTGAAAAATAATGAATAGAGTGAAATGATATTATTTGATTGTTTACATTGTGGAGATAAATGTAAATTTGTAGGATATATTGTTTCATTCTGAAATTTTTGAAAACGAATATATGCAATAGAAACTAGCACCCACCTGTTTGGTGGTCACATGAAATGTCTCGTTGGTTCAGATGATGAAATATTTGAAAACGAATATATGCAATGGAACGACTTAAATTATTTGTTGAACACATATTAGGGCACATACAATGAAAATTCAGATGATGAAATAAGCAATAGATTATATTACAAGGGCATTACAACAGTAAAAAAATTGCTAGATGAACAAACTAAGGAAAGCACTAACCATCACAATACCGATATCGCGTAACGTTGTATTGTTTGTCATGGTGGAACAAGTGGTCATTCCGCCTATCTAGGTAGAGTGGGAATGATGTACCATGTTTTCTACACATTACCATTCCCATGTAAGTTATGTGATGTGTTGTCGGACACCGCTCAATCCCTCTTATGAAAGAAGTCCATGGGGATGCGCAATTCTCCCAACCGTGGTCGATTGGGTGGCCTATGTCGTACGTGTCGGGGGTATAAGACCGAAATTTTTGGTCTTTATGTGGATTTCTACCCTCCCATATGGGCATACCATTCCAATTCCCGGCATCCCCTATGTTAATATCACCCGGGTTCCCGGATGGTCTGCGTAATCCATTAAGGATTTGTTGCGTAGTGCTGACCTCAGCCGGCTGCTTCCCCTTGTCCCTTCCTCTTAGAGAGGAGGTACCCTCTTGCACTTCTGGTGCGTTGGCCGTTGGCGGAGACTTGCCAAAACGCCTACTCTTTTTCGGCTCACACTCCACTGTATGGTGTAGGAGGTGTGAGTTGGGCTTGTCCTTGTACAACAAGAAGCGTGCCCTGCAGTCAATGCAATATGCTTGCTGTGGTCGTTGAATAGCACCGTAGGCATACTCGGGGTCTAGCTTTTCTAGGCGGTAGTAGCACCACGTAAAGGGTTGCTCCCCCAGTTATCCCATGCTTGAAGGGTGAGATGTGGGTGATACGTCTTCGGGTCCACCCAGTTGAAGTAGCTACACGATTCATCATCGGATAAGGGGCACCGGTAGAATCTCCGGTCGGCTAGATCGTCATGGCAGGTATCAACCGCTGCTTGCAGGTCATGTTCGCAAACTTCAGGTGGCCCCTAAGGACATTCATCCTTTGTCTTGAGCCATTTTACAAGTTTCTTTTTGAAGTCCTGTATGCGATGAACTGGTTTAGAATTATTACTTTGTGAGTGAAACATGAGCATGTCGCATGAAACTCACCAATTAGTTGGTCTCTTGCCCACTAGTCCTGAACTTGGGTCGATCTAGAACGGGGACATCCTGGCAGCCTCTCCCACTGGGTGAAGTTCTCGGGTGAAGTGGGGTAGGCGTCATGGCAGTTGTTGACAAATTCGTAGTCACATCATTCCAGCCCATCAATCCATTGGAAGAAGCAACTCTGGTCCTTGTGCTAAAAAAAAGAAGGATGCATGAAATGGTAGTGTTACCCTATATTATATGGACACCAGTAGGTTTACCTCGTAGCGGCGGGCACAGCAGTAGTGAGCGTGGGTGGCCGTATATATGTACGTAGATTGCATCATCTTCGCCGGAAGGATGCAGCCGCATTTCGGCCGGGGCAACTTTGGCAGAACTGGGCGTCAACGCTACTAGCATCCGGGTATTGGGGGGATAAGCTTCGCTTGTTGTAGAGCCGACGATAGAATGACATCGTGCCCTAATTTGTGTAGATTAGACTGATGTTTATTATTGGTCTGGCAGTATTGGATGTCTATCCCTCGGCCAGTTTTATAGTGGTGGTGAGGGGCTTCTCCACACAACTATATCACATATCGCTTTTGGAAAGCTTGACGGCCTGGCATCCTTTATGAAAGCTGCATGGCCTATCACCCCTTATGAAAGCTACATGACATCGACCTATTAACCTCTGTGAAAGCTGCATGACTTGTCACCCTTAATCAAGCCTGGTCGTCCTGTCACTCTCTATGAAATTTGCACAACTTGTCATTTTCTATCAAAGCTACATGACCTGTCACCCTCTATGAAATCTGCATGACCTGCCACCCATTATGAAAGCTGCACGACCTGTCACCCTCTATCAAAGCAGGTCATCCTGTCACTCTTTATGAAAGCCACATGAGTTGTCACTGTCAATAAAAGATGCTCGACCTGTCACCCTCTGTGAAAGCTGCACGACCTGTCGCCCATTATGAATGCTGCTCGACCTGTCACTCTCTATGAAAGTTACATGACTGGTCACTCTCAATCAAAGCTGCACGACCTATCACCCTCATTCAAAGCTGTTCGACTTGTCATCCTCTATCAACGATGCACAGTCTGTTACCCTAAGATTTGTCATGAAGCATTCATACATGTGACATATACGGGGTGGAGTAAACATGTTAGCATGTAACGAAAAATCATATTGAACATAGAACACGAAATTCAAACGATATATGAGTAACAACATAATATTACAACGTAGAAATACAACGTCCAACCGGATAAAATTATAGTAGTACTATTACAGATCGGTGGCCTCCCCCTCCTATCCCTAGTGACCTCCCTCCCCCTGTGCACAAGGTTTGGTCCACCTCGCTGGTTGATGTGTAGCGGCAGGTCGACGTCTAGACCCTGAAGGGGTCCACTGATCTGCTGTGTGGCTGGTCCGGGGTCCAAGTGGCACAAATGCTGTAGGAGTATGGCATGACGAACTCTACTCTGTAGGGTGTGTAGGCGTGGGGACGTTCGGTTGCGACCCAAACAGGTGGTCTGGATGCGTCGGACCTACATAGTCTATGTCGAAGTCGTCCACCCGCATGTACATCGTAGTACGGCCCTCCGGACAGTAACCTAAAAGTATACAACATGTTGGAATAAAGCATGTGTTTCAAAGTAAAGTTTCATGCAATATTAGTTTACGACGACCGTTCGACACACATGGGGTCTGAACCATGATAGGAGGAGCCATCCATAGTGTTCCACTAGGGTATCTGAACTGATTCCCCTCCATTGGGTTGCCTATCATACACAAGTATTAGTTACCACAAAATACAATGCATATTTAAGTGAGCAAGTAAGTAAGTTACCTAGCCCGAAGTACGAGGGCGGATCTACCCGATGCCACGATGAGCTCCCTGGCTGCTCCTGTGGCGGCGCTGAAAGGTACGGCAAGGTGGGATGTCTGAATGACCGGATAGTGGGGTCATTCGACTGTGGTGTGGGTGGTGGTGGTCGTGTACTACTCCAGACCCCCTGGTGTCATAGGCCTGTCGTATGCAAGGCCGCAGTCCTGACGTCGAACCTATGCCGGCACGAAGCGACCTGCACAATCCTCATCATCTTCATGATCATTCGATCGATGAACGCCATGAACTCCCGAGAGATCTCAAAACCCTGGCACAAATGGCCTCTCATGGACCTTAAGTCCTACCCAATCACTATGCCCATGTCACCTTGAAAGTATTAACATGCTGTAAGACATATGTATGCTTGCATTTCATTAAAAATTTAAGTACAATGTCTAGTTGATGTACCATGAAGTACATCACCGATGCAACGTGACTGGGATATGTATCGTCAACATTAGAAGGTAGGATATCCTCCTGGTCAGTAGCGGACAAAAGGCGTACTCGTGTAAGTGGTATTTACCATTGCAGGTACTCCTGGTATCCCTCTATGTTGTATGCATCCCTGTCCCCAACCACGTCCTGTAGTGCACAACTCCACTGCTCCACCCAAGGGACCATCTTCATGGCCTAGTTTGTTCGGCGGCCCTTCACACCTTTCCTCGAATGCCTGCGGAAGTTATCAATCCATTAGCATGTGTAGTCAGTTGCATTCAAAATGTTAGGACAAGAAAAGTTACGTACAAGTGTGCCTCTACGGGGATCGGCACACTGCACGGAACAGGGACCTCATGTCTGAGTCCGAACTGTCTCATTACCCGGTGAACTGAGTAATCCTCAATGTAGACATCGAAAACCAGCTTTCGCCATGTGATACAATACGGAAGATCTCGCGCGCAAAGGATGGACCGTGCGGTGCACGCTCCATGACCTCCTGTAAGCTATAAGGCTCCCATCGGACTAGCTCTGCCCGCAAAAAGGTCGAACGCCTCTGTGAAGTGTGCGTACACACTCCATACTTGCAGACTAGCTCACTATGGCTACAGAAGCGTGCCGACTAAAAGTTAGTAGAAAAGAGGTAGGAATGCGATATTGCATAGTACAAAAAAGATTCATGTACCCGTCTACGGCACCAAAGGGAGCCCATCGTAGAGCGTTCCGCCTGCGTGTCGCTGTAGAACTCCGGGCCGTACACTTGGTCCCCAACCCATGGTCGTCCGATGTAGAAGCACTCGAATGACCAGAGCAGGATCTAGAGTGGGCACCCGGAGAGGATCGAACGACCCGCATCCTGAGGTACATGTTGGACAGACCCCAGTAGGTGGCACAAAGTACTGTTGACCCCCAGCTATACTAAGGGACCTCACTAGGGGCAATGTCGGCAATGGCCCGCGTGATCGGAACCAGCCTAGCGTTGACGCTATCTCCATGGGTGCTAGTGAACATCACCCACCCGAACAACCACAAAAGGTAAGCCTCGAGGTGCCGACTAACCTGGTACTCCACGGCGTCCCCAGCCATCCTAGTAACTTGCAAGAAGAAAAGTTTGTTGGATACACTAGTAAATTAATTCATACCAATTGTGAACCACAACAACACGTACCTCTGTCGGGACCCGGATCTGCAAATCCGGACCCTCTGTGTATTCTGTACTAGTCCAGGATCACGCTAGTACACACAGTTAAACAGGGATGAAGTACCACAATCATACACAGCGAAATTAATAATAAAGTACTTCAAACATTAAATAAACTGGTTACAAGACCTTAAGGTCAACTTACAAATAGTCTGCCGCGCAGGGCGTACAATAACAAAAGTAAATAATCAGCAGCGGAATGAAGAACGTCGGCAACTCCCATCAGTATGTCACAAGCAACTGACAAGGTTCAACTCCTAGATTTATCGCCTCCTCGTGGAACTTCACCTTCTTTGAAGTTGTAGTCTTCTCCTCAACTGATGATTGTGTTGAAAGCAAGGGTGAGTATACAACATACTAAGCAAGTCATGCACAGAGGTGCAATCCTATTACTATATGCATGGCTTCTTCCAAAGGAATGGCTTAAGTGGTTAATTTGCATCAAACATCATTTTGCTTTGATTAAATAATCTTAATAGATTCAAAAGCGGTAAAACCATATTGATACAATAAGTTATCAATCTCTTTTCAAGCAGTTTGGCACAAAGCTCTAAGTCACATTAGCAATTATCTCTGGCATACAGCCACCCATTCCACATTTTATTTTAAAAGATCTAACCCTTGACTGTAATCCCCGAGCTTTGTCCAGTACCGTGGACTCGGCTATTCGAATAGTTTTGACACACTCTGCAGAGGTTGTACACTTTTCCCACAAGATATAATCAACTCACCACGTCAGCCGTGAATCGCCATACAAGAGTATGCAAATGAGTGATCATAACAAAGCTTTTCGGAAACCTCGATCTCCACCTATGACTCTCTCCGGTTGCCATACACTATCCCTTCTCTCAGCAGAGATGAAGTATAGGACCGACATACCGTTGGATAGGGTACCAAGCCGTAGCTCTGGTACGCTCCCCCACATAGTTACCCCGACGTAACTGTCACCCTGAGGTATCAAAGATAAGATTTCAGAGTCCTACTAAACTAGGACCGTCCCACTCCAGTCATGTGGTTGTACGTAAGGCCCAGTTCAAAGGCTTGCAAGGTGAAGTCCTTAACTGTCCAGGGCAAGACATCCTTCTCACAGTCCCTGACCCAAATCTTCTCACATCACTCATCCCATTGCCGCAAAGGCTGTTATTTCAAAATATGTGCCATAAAGGCCCACCTGGCGTAAAGCCTCATACCACCTGCCCCAGACTAAATCTTTTCCCACCCCTGTTCCATTATTGTGCAACACATGCCAACAATAATATCAGTTACCATGTAGAACCACAAAGGTACCCCTACACTTCACATCATCACGTGGCAAGATTACACTGATTCCAAAATTCATTCCGTATATCATTAGTCAATATTATTTTGCCATTTGAAACACATTTCACGTAAGCATGGCTAAGCAACTATTCACGGTCTAGCCTCCCGTGTTGGCACAATCATATCATCCAACTATTTTAACCCAACTTAAGGTGACAATGGAATACATGGTATACAAATATTAATCATCAAGGATGGAATTAACAATTAGGTTATCTAACTACTTAGCCAAATTAAATTATTTATTTTAATCAACATAGCATGCGTAATTTAAATCAAAATACATTTCAAAAACTAGGAGCAATATGGTAAAAGCACAACTTGCCTTCATAAAGCAGCGAGTCTTGGTCTGGATCTTGATCTTCGAAATCCGTGTCCTCACACAGCTCGACGTCTACGCGTAACAGATAAAGAACCAGATAAACACGCAAAACAACGTACAAACACACATTCGAAAACAATGCTACAAATCAAACTTGCTTATAATCCCCATGCAAATTTCTAGATAATTATTTTAGTATTTTCTAAGATTTATAAAATTTATTTTGGAATTTTTGGATGTATAGTTTAAGAGATACAACATTCGTAAGTTTGGACTTTCCACAAATAATTTAACAGTACAAATTTATTCATAAAATTTCATAAAAATTACTGTAGAAAGGTATTAGTTTCTACTAATTAACAAAATTTGTTGCAAGCAATTCGGACTTAAAACGAATTTGTAGCGAAAAAGACAAAATGCGCAATTTGGAGAAAAATGAATTACGTAACTCTTTTTGCATGGCACTATTCACTGCGTATATGTGTATACTCCTTGGTTGCATATGAGTTTGGTTTGGGCATTTGCTACGTGAGAAAAAATAACAGAGACCGGCCAGACGACCAGAGCGGGACAATGGCCTTGATCGGCCGGAGCGCTAACGGCGGTGAAACGCGGTCGATCGGTAGGAAGCTTGATCGGTGGCGGCAGCGACTCACGGCGTGCAGGTGGCTACGGCGACGGCGTGCTTGTGCATGCAGACTAGAGAGGAGTCGCGATCGGCGATGCCAATTATAGTAGGGCACCGAGACTACAATATATATGTATGCATATGGAAAATTGTACTATCGAATCGGCCGAATATAACCGCAGGTTTACATATATACATGTACACATGCTACGACTAATATAGAAACATGCATGCGCCTAATTTTACCTAGCGAGTATTTATATACAGGTATATAAGCGTCTGTTCAACTATATATCTACGTATTATCTACATCCATCCGACCAAGCTATATATCTGCGCATATATATATTTACATGCGTAGCAACCGAATATATCTACATGCGACTATATCTACACGTGAATCGACCAAGTATACCTACATGTAGACATGTCTATGTGTACAGACTAATGTATGCATATATGCTACCTGCGAAAGGGAAGTAAACACACACACATGCTTAAAGAAATGTATGCTACGCAACATGCCTGCTAGTCTCCCATGCATGGATGCCTATCTCGTAATAGGGTAGTTCCCACTTCTACACATCCATGCAATTATAAAGTCTAAATAAAGGAAGAGGATATTAGAAGGAGGGTTGATCGGCTGGAACCAAAAGGCAAAAATTCAAGCAGGAAAGGACGGCCAAAAATTATATTGCATGAAATATTTTGTTGCTGGATTTGTGTTTGTTTCCATGTATTCATCAGGATACTATATGAGGCTACGAGAAAGACGAGATCAACCGATCGATAGAAACAGAGCACGCGCGAGAAAAAAAGAGAGAGTACCAGTCGGCGACGACGACAGCAGTGACGGCGACGGTGGTGAGACAACAGCGGCCACGTGACGGCGGCAGCAGCGACGACGACGGCGGTAGCGGCGACGAGTTCTGGTTTTTAGTTGATTTGGTGAGGAAGGAGATGAGCACCCGTTGGAAGCAAATGAGCACAGGATAGAGAGAGTTATGGCTTGAAACAGCAAAGTTCTGGCTAAAAAAATGAAATGTCCGGAAGCATTGCCAGCTCCAGCACGCAAGGAATGGATCTCGACGTCAAAGAAGCAGGTCATTTTGCATGAAGCACAACAATTAAAGAATGGAGGTAACGGCGCCCATGACTCAAGCGTACAAAAAAAAAATGGGGAGGCGGCTGGAAAAATTGAAACTTCATGTGTTAACGTTACTAGCAGCCATGCATGCAGTAATCACATTATTAGTAATTCGCTAAGGAGTGGGAACGGCTGGCAACAACACATGAAACGGCTGGCACTAATACGTGAAGGAGAAAAGAAAAGGCATGGAACGGCTGGAATGCAAATCGTACAGGAAATTAACCACGTGCAACGCTTCAATGCCCCACCCATACATGCACGTATACATGTATACAAGCACACATGTTATCAAAACACGCTGCGAAAAAAATAACAGGGGGTTTCTAAAAATCGGAAAAATTTCTCTAAAATACTAGTAACTATTTGGAACCTAACGAAGTTGGTTTCATGATTTTTCGACGTATAGATTTTTCATAAAAAAATCTTTTAGTGGATCAGACACTTGTACAGATTTTTGTAAAATCAACAACTTACGTTATATAGCACGTTTTTCGAAAATATTTGAAGCAAACACTCTCATCTACCAACTATCTTAATTGTCAACAAAATTTTAGATTTTACGCTTATTCGAAAATGCCTAATCTTTATTTAATACGATTAGTTCAATAAACGTGAATCCGACTTACTCGCGAGGCTTCCAAGTAGATTCCGAAAAATTACAAATAATCCCAGAAACACACTAAATATATTAAAAGCAATTTTTTGGGATGTTACAACCTCGAACTGGCAAAGCCACATGAGAGTAGGATGGTGCTTCTATCGTGGGCGTAGCGGGGCGTATAGTGGCTGGCCTCCATGTGCAGGAGGAGCACTGTTGCGAACCTAGCAAAAAGGTCATCGCGCCAGTCGTCAACCACCTCATCTGGCATAACCGCCTAGCCAGCGATCGGGAGACCGGTAAGAATCGAAACATCTTATAGAGTCGATGCTATCTCTCTGCAGGGCAAGTGGAAGGTATGCGTCTCCAGCCGCCAGCGGTCCACGAGGGCAGTAAGGAGGGATCGGTCGAAGCGAAAACGTCGGGATCTCTCCACAAAGATGACCTCACCATCCGGACCATCAACGGCGTCCTCCTGTGTGGCCTCTACCATCCGCACAAGGCGAAGTAATCTCGCCGCCTCCAACCTACAACAATAAATTACAAGTTAGGGCACAACGTGTTACGACCTACTAAATACAATAAAATTTGGTACGCTTACATACCTAGGTAGCCAGCGTTTGTCAAGGCCCCAGGCACGTGCTGGAGTCCGTGTGGACAAGACACTAGGATCTATGTCTGTTCCGGTAGTAGTGTGTAACCGTCCCCGGTGGTGTGCGTCCAAGTGGCGATCTAGAAGGCCGTACGACCAATCGCCATGGTTGCCCACAGCCGCCATACCTACACACAACACTGTTGGGCAAGCAAAAAAGATGAGGTTAGCAATGCAAACACATGGCCATGTATATGCGGGTACGAGCAATAACGAAAAAACAAGCAATACCAAACATACGATGGAAACAAAACATCCTTGTGAAGCAATTCTTCTCACATTACAAGTAATCGCTCTTCGAAGCATGACATACAAAAGGAACACAATTTTTGACACTAGTCAATGCCATAAGAACTTAACATACACACGTAAGAGAACTATATGAGTATTACATTCCATTCAAAGGGAAGGAACTCCCGAACATGGCAACACGCCTTACAACAAACCATGTGAGGCATGTACCTGAAACGTTCTTCCCACGACATTTGTTCTTCTTGTGGCCGTAGTCTCCACATAGGACATACCTTCGGACAGGGCCTCCCACCGCAGACTCATCCATGTCGTTGCGGATGTGGCGCATTTGGCAATGACATTTCCCGCCCTTAACTCTGTTAATTTTAAGGACCCATCTGCGTGTGGCATGATCAATTTCAGTGAAGTTTCTAGCGACACAAAACCCATGTAGTTCACTAGACCACATTTGAACGACTGTATCCGTCATGTAGTATGGAGAAAAAAATTGTACACTGCCCATCTGAATCTGCCTGCAGGTGACCAAGACATGCGAACATGGTTTATGGAGAAGGTATGGCTTTCGGCAACTATAGGTGCACATGTCATCCATACCACACCCCAAGCTCACTTCATGGATGATTCTTCCACTTGCCATTCCTAGCTCCTCCATATTCCTCAGCGTTACCTCAAATCGTAACTCTGTGGTACCCATGACGATGGCCGAGTGTAGGAGAGCCTTCTCAACCTTCTTCACCAACCAAGCTGTAACGATGCTGCAGTAGGGACTCTGAATGGTACTTGCATGCAACACTGCCGTGGCATGCCGTTCCTGAAAATACCTCACTGTACCATACAGTACACCTTTGACGATAACAACAACGGGCATGCCAGGAAGACCCCTGATTCCTAGTTGTGTATCTCGGCCAGGTTGGTTGTCATCACTCCATACCTTACCCCATTTGTGTCATGCAACAGTGCCCACTTCTCAATTGATGTTTCACGAAAGACTCCTTCTGATGTTTAGTGGGTCAATGTCCAGAAAGGGCTACAAACACTGCCCTGCCTCCGAACTACTGCCCCCAGCTTGTCTCTCTCTATCACATATCTACTTGCTAATGAGCTCGTTAAGCTTCTCCCAGATGGCATTAAACTTTCTCTGTTGATTTTGCTTGCACAACCTCTTGAATAGGTTCATGAACTTCATACTTTTCAAATATTTGAGTAGGTTAGCCCCCAAGTGTTGCATGCATTACCGGTTCTGCAAATCTAGCCACGGAAAGGGCTCTTCCACATCTTCATGTATCTTCTTTATTGCTTTCATCAGCCTAGCATGGCGGTCATGTATTATGCACACATTCGGTCTATACTTCACAACACTGATCTTCAGTTTCCTGAAGAACCACATCCAACTTTCGTAATTTTCACCCTCGACAAAAGTGAAGGCTATCGAAAGTATTTTGTTATTTTTTCCACACCGATGGTCGTCAGAATTTGACCCTTGTACTTGCCAGTGAGAAAAGTCCCATCCATGCACATGACCGGGCAGCAATGCCTAAAAGCCTCCACACATGGCCCAAGTGCGATGAAAGCACGCTCCATAACTAGAAAGCTGGGGGTGTTATGAGATTCTCTGTCTGTACAACAGTATATGTCTGGGTTTCTTTCCTTCAGGATGGCCAGAAGTTGGGGAAGGTTGTCATAAGATGCCTTAAAGGTCCTAAAGCACTTCTCCAATGCCTTCTGCTTCACCCTCCATGCTTTGTCATAGCTGATTTGGTATTTATATATGTTCTTCATGGCAAGTACTATGTGCTGTGCCTCCATGTCAATCTTCTCGACAATCTCTCCACACGTCACCTTCGCGATGAGCAAGGATATGAGGTTACGATGTCTCAATGTTACATTGCTCATAACACAATTGTGTTGCACCACCTTCGAGACAACCTAGTTCAACTCATACTTGGGCTTGTGGGCATGAACACGCCAACCACATTCGGCATTTTGACACTTCACCATGTAACAACCTTTATTGGTTTTCACAACTCTCACCGGCCGCTGCAAGCTGATCGCCCAGACCCTTATAGCATCCTGCAAAGTGGACTTCTCTGCGTACATTGCGTGCACATGAACCTCATGTGGTCGGTACTCACATGTTGAGTCATGAGCATCGTCGACTACTAGGTCTTCCACTTCGCCCCTATTCCCAACAGCGGGCACCTCTACAGACGTATTTCTATCATCGTCTGAGGAAGATTCATCATGTTCCTCCATCGCCAGTGCCTCCTCCTCCTCCGCCGCTTGCTCATCGTCTTGCTCTAGCACATCAACTAATGCTTCCAACTCCTCCCCTTCATCTGCTTGTCCCGTCGGTGCAGCACATGACTTAATATTCTCATGAACTTCCGCCACACATTCTGCCTACACCGCGTGTGACACCACGGAGTGTCGTAACCTTATAAAAGGTGAATGTTGAGGGCAAAAACATTATGGAATGTGGACTTGGAGGTTGAAACCATACGGTATGAGGTTTATTCATGTTTTCGGGCCGTTTCCGGGAGTTTGGGCCTTTCCGGGGGAGTTTGGGCCTAAAGGGAAGGGTCGTGGGCTTTGCTGCGAAAGAGTTTTAGGAGTAGGATTCCTGTGTGGGCTGGTAAAAAGGGGTTTTCCCTGCCCATTGTGCGCCCCCACCTCCCTCTTGTGCGCCCCTCCACCTCCCCTTGTGCCCTAGCCGCCCCACCTCCCCTCTCCCTCTTGCGTGCGCCCCCCTTGCTCTTCCCATTGCTCCACCACCCCTCCACCACCTCTCCATCTCCCTTGCTGCCCCTAGGGGAGATCCCCATCTCAACACCTCGAAGATCAATCCGTTGGAGCACTCCGCGACGAGGAGATCCGGCGGGATTGGAGTTGGGAAGGAGATCGCGCGAACCGGGAGGAGATCTGTTGGGTTTTCGTGCGTCGGGCGAAGGTATGGCAATGGGACTCCTTGGGGTTGGCCTAGGTACTGTTATTAGGGTCATTATCATGTTTTTAGATCAATTGATGGTGCTGGAATTCAGTAGATTAGATGAAATCTAGAAGTTGCCACGTTCTCTGTTTTGGGCAGCATGAGCAGTCGACCTAGGGTTTGGGTTTTCGCCAGTTTAGAGTCCGAATTTGGTCGGCCGACTGTTGAATAAGTTGTAGGTAATTTCATTATCTTTCCGTGGGTATAAAGAACGTCCAATTCCGCCCATCCGTTTGAAAGTTATGGTCATTTTACCGAACATATTAAAATCTGTGATGTGATTGGAACAGATCACGGTATTCTATATATTAAACCACTTTAGAGTCCGAATCAGTCTTTCCATATACTTAGAAAAAGTTGGGAAATTTCCTAAGCTACACGGGGATGTACTCGTTTAATTGATTCGGAGTTTTAGAACCCGAGTTATGCCTTTTGGAAGGCTGCTGTCCCGACGGGACAGAACCCCTGTTTTTGGGTTTAGTGAGTAGGTTGCGATGTCGGGGTAGAAGAGGGATTACTTACTATTTTGTGGACATGATTGTGAGTGTGTGGTACCTATGTGCAGGTGGTGTGACCCCGGGAGTGCCTTCTACTTCTCGCCAATCCGTTGCCCGTGATTGAGGTAAGTGTATTGTAATGGACAGCGGTTTGTAGGTTGCTAGTTGAGACTAGATGAAATTGATTCTATGATATGATCACTTGCCATGCTTTAATGATTGCCAATGATATGATTAATATGCTTACTATGTTATGATGCCATGTGATAATGTACAAGTGATTTATAATGTTGGCATGATTGCATACATGACATGATACATGGCCCGGGCGGTGAGAAAGTCATAATTAGTCCGGGAAAGGTTGGTGAGAAAGTTATGACTACTCCGGAGAGCCATTGAGTAAGTCCTACATCGTGATTCCATCCACCGCGGTGTGGGGAAGCGAGGAGTAGGCACCCTCCATCTTCGGGATGGAAGGGTTGAGAGGGTGCACACCGACGGGTGTGTACTCAACCATACCGGTATGAGTTTCCAAGGAAACATGAGCATCACATCGCATTGCATACATAATGATGATGTTATTGATATGTGATCATGAATGAGATGATAAACATGATATGAGTTGTTGTAGCCATGTGTTGTTCTTGTGTACCATTGCAATATGCTTGCAGAGTTATGAACTCACACTTGTGCTTTCTTGTTGTTTTAGGTACCATGAGAACGGCATGCGGGAAAGGGAATTAGTCACACTTCTACACGTAGCATCACTCATTTGTCTCACAAGACATTCAATTAGGCTTTGACAATAAATTAAGTGTGATGCTTATTTCTTTATGATTTAGCTTTGCCATATGAGAGTCTTATTATTTGTTTGGCTCATGAAGACATTAAATGCTTGGAATTAGACTTATATTGTTGTCATGCACTTAATTATTGCTATTTTAGATGTCTCTCATATTGCCTTATATTGCTATGCTATTGTGTTTCCTTCAATTCATGATAAAACAAAGGAGATACTGCCGAAATTTCGGTTTGTAGCACTAGTGCCTTTGCTGTAATTTACTTGTAATTGTGGTATTTAGAGGTTGCTTAGTCTATGTTTGGTAGCATTCGGGCTGTAATTTACTTTCTGTCGTAGATCGGGTTGTTGACTGGAGTCAAATAGAAGAGTTTGGTGGTGGGATTCCTTCGTATGTTCTTTACCATTCTAATGGTCTGTTTTGGTTGTTTTTCTTGACTTTAGTTGATTGAAATCAAAAGAAAAGTGTTTGGGATTGGATTTTTTGCGGAGAGTCCCTTCGGTGTTCCTTGGTTTTGTCCTCCTTGGTTGAAGACGAAGAAGAGGAATTTAGCATTGCGTTTTTTTTTAGTCGCCTTTTGGCTTGGACATCGGTTTTGTGGGTTGCCTTGCAAAGAAAAGTATAGTTTTGGTTCTTATGTGTCTTACTCTGAGTTTAAAAGAAGTTATTGAAGCGTGTGCAAAAAAAAAAAGTTAAGTTGTGTCGATTTATGTTTTGTGCCTTTGTCCGCAAAGGTTTATTTGATCGCTTGGTTCCCTCCTGTGGGAGTCTTTGAGATTGAAAAGTGTTTTAGAGACTTCCTTTTGCATGACCAAGTTTGGGTTTGTCTCATTGCAATTTTGAGAGTCAAGTTTCCTTATGAATTTGGGATGAGTTTTAAAACTAAAATGCTGCAAACAAAGTAAGTAGTCTTTTAGTGAAATCGTTTGTCCTAGTAAGAATTGTTGTTTAGCATGTTATGTAGCATGTACCAATGTGGTTTATGGGATGACGTGTTGTTAAGTTAATTTGTGAGTTTAAACAATTCAATGCGGTTGTTATCTCTAGCTTGAGAATAACTAGACTACTAGTGTTGTAGTTCACTCTATAGCGAGAATGATTAAATGGGTTAATGTACATGCTTAGAATCTGTTGCCTTGCTTTAAAAAGTGCTTATGATCCTTGTTAATGTTAAAAGTTTAAACCTTGATGCATAGTTAGAACATTAAGATGATGTAAATTAATGATACTGTTAAAGAAACCTTGCCGATTGTTTAAAGATGTTCTAATCTAACGGGTTAATAGAGAAATTTAATCATGTTGACTAGTGGCTTTAATTTGAAAGTTGATTAGAGTTGCTATTTATGTTGTTGCAACCTACTAGTATATTTGGAAGTATGCAGTTGTGTCTCTACAATGCTGGTATTGATGTCAATGGAGAAGACATAAGACTTATTGTTAATGATGTTGTTAAGGGCAGTGTTAATGCTAGTACCGATGTCAATTGGAAAAAAAAACATAGGTCTGGTTGTTGTTTTAAGAACATTGTGCTGATCTAACTTATTAAATCTAATTTAATAGTTGGAGTATGTTGTGTAGTGACAATTTTGTTGCAACCTATGTGTAGGGTAGCTAAAAGCAATGTTGTTGATTGATGATTATGCAAAGAATTGATATTGATGCCTTGATAGTGTTGTTAATTGTTGGAAACCATTGATCCAATAGAAGAAAAGTGTAAAACGGTGCTATTATGTCGAGTACATGTTGTGTGGGATGAACAATGGATAATAATCATGATGCAAGATTTTAATCTTAATGAATGCATATCTTAGAATCCTATTTACGAAATTTATCTTGTATAGATATTACTTATTTGTTGAAGTCATTTTATTGATTGAACAAGTTTCAATTGTCAAGATTTTGACGTATGGATAGTATAAAATTTATAGGTTGACCATGCTCAAGTAGCTGTTGAAGTACTATGTTTGAAATATAGAATATGTTGTTATATGATTTGGTGATCCATGGGGATCATGTCAATGTAGTCTTGGTTGGGTGCCTTTGTGATAAGCATCTTAAACTTTAATTATAAGTGTTGGGAATGGTAACTAGAGAAAGAAATTGTTATGTAAATTTTGTTAAATCCGGTTCGACTCTCTTGATGAGTAAATAGTGATTTTTGAATGCTTAAATGGTAAGTGTAGTGGAATACAAGTTATGGTGGGATTCATCTTGAAATTTGGTGTTCAAAACCCTTTCAACTGGTGTGGTTGTTTGCCATTTTGGTTGAATGCCTTCGGTCAAGGTATTCCTTGTGTTGTGTTTCCGAGTTTCCCTAAAATCCGTAGCTATTGGTGCCAATCTTTGGTTTTGGCTATTTTGTTTAATTTGTGTTATGAGTATGGATTTACACCCAAAAGTTTTTGAATGGATCGCGCTCCTTCGCGTTCACCATGAATTATCTTTGGAATAAATTTTAACGGAAGCAGATGGATATAGTGGGTTATGTTGGAAACTCTTGAGATTTAATTTGTAACTCTTTTTGACTGGAGTTGGATTTATTTGCATAACGTGTGTGGTGTTTGCAAATGCTCCAAAAGGTGGTTTTTTTTTGGATGTTTCATCGGTGATGTTGTTAGCAAAGTGTTCTCTTTTAGGATATGAGTTTCCCTTTCTTTTGAGAAAAATATGTGGCGGTTGTGTGTACAGATGTTTGACTTTGGAGTCGATGTTCTTTTCCAAAATGTTGATTTTGGTTAAAATGCGATGTTTTGCAAGTTTAGTTTTCAAATTGACGTGGTTTCCTATACGATGTGGTGTTCCTATTAATGGTGTTGTCGTCATAGTTTATATGAATTTCGCAGCCATCGATGTTAATTGTGTTTCAATCATTTGATACCGAGGAAGAAGTCTTTTGGTGGATTACTATTCGGTATTGTTGTTACATGAAGAATGAATGGTGAAAAGGAAGCATGACATTGTTTATAGATGCTTAATGATGAAAGAGTCGATGAGCCAGGTCGGTGAGAAAGTCATATATGAATATATGACTAATCCGGAGTGCTCTTGAAAAATGTGCATGCATATCATAAATCGAGACTTCTATTTCTTTCTGGTATGTTGGTTGTGGTGTAGGAGATTTGTGTTTCCTTTGCATCTTAGCTTAGGAAAAATAAGATGAGTACTCTTTGGTTGTTGTCGAATCCTTTCCAAAGTGATTGTAGTGCATTGGACTCAAAGTTATGCATGTGGATCAATTGGGTTAATGGTTGGTGGTTGAGCTTACCCAATGGTGGTACTCTTTGTCTTGGTCCTTTGAGTGGAAGGATGTGAGGGCGAGACTTTCTTAGTAAGAGAAATCTGGTGTAACTAGTAGTTGATCGTAAATAGTTTAAAAGTGGAGTAAAGGAAGGTGGTGTATAACCCAATTCAAACCTTCCTGGAGAATTGTTTCGTTGATGTGTTCCTAGGTGGGGTTGATTAAATTATTAGTGGACCACTTGGTGGTTACTAATAATTGTTTTTCCGTTTCAGAGTGTATTGGATCTTTCTGTCGCTGAGGTTGAGCGAGGTTGTGTCAACCGTAGCGATTTTGTTTTGTTGTTGTTGAATTTGCAGGTTTTTAGAACCCTGGTCATAACGTAGGCTTCTCCTTTCGGTGGTAGTGGGGTGGGTGTTGGTCTTGTTGTAAAAGATCAGCATGTAACCCCGTTAGTTCAGCGATTAGTAATCTTAGAGTATTGTGTCTCACTTGGTTTGCGTTGTCTTGAACACGACGAACCACAGTTAAGAGGTTGAGACGTGAATCACTTTTGTGCGTGGGAGTGGTAGATCTAGAAGTTGGTACCACGTCCTTCTGGAGAGTGGCTTTGGTTAAAGGGATCGGGCACTTTAGTGCCAAGGAATGCATGGAATGAGGAGTGTGAGACCGTATTTTTTCGTGGTTTGTTTGGGATTTTATCTTATCGCTTGGGGTCATGCTGAGACCATGTGTGAGTACTTTGTGTTTCAATGTTGAGTAAAGTTCTCGCAAGTGTTGATTGCGAGTTATCGTTAGAACTATTGATCTTCGAACCTAGGCGTCCTGACATCGAGTCTCGATCAGTGTAAATTCCAGTGGTTTTATTTAGAGAAGCGACCTGGGAGTTGAAGTCTCGCGGGGGCGAGCTTTACCCAAAGCTCTTTTCTTCAGGTTTGAACTGTGAAGATTAGATCTCTGTGTGTTGTTGGTTTGGTGTAGTAGCATGTCTTCGATTCGAGATCGAATCCTGTTGAAGGGGGGGAGAATGTGACACCACGGAGTGTCGTAACCTTATAAAAGGTGAATGTTGAGGGCAAAAACATTATGGAATGTGGAATTGGAGGTTGAAACCATACGGTATGAGGTTTATTCACGTTTTCGGGCCGTTTTCGGGAGTTTGGGCCTTTCCGGGGGAGTTTGGGCCTAAAGGGAAGGGTCGTGGGCTTTGCTGCGAAAGAGTTTGAGTCCATTTAGGAGTAGAATTCCTGTGTGGGCTGGTAAAAAGGGGTTTTCCCTGCCCCTTGTGCGCCCCACCTCCCTCTTGTGCGCCCCTCCACCTTCCCTTGTGCCCTAGCCGCCCCACCTCCCCTCTCCCTCTTGCGTGCACCCCCCTTGGTCTTCCCATTGCTCCACCACCCCTCCACCACCTCTCTATCTCCCTTGCTGCCCCTAGGGGAGATCCCCATCTCAACACCTCGAAGATCAATCCATTGGAGCGCTCCGCGACGAGGAGATCCGGCGGGATTGGAGCGGGGAAGGAGATCACGCGAACCGGGAGGAGATCTATTGGGTTTTCGTGCGTCGGGCAAAGGTATGGCCATGGGACTCCTTGGGGTTGGCCTAGGTACTGTTCTTAGGGTCATTATCACGTTTTTAGATCAATTGGTGGTGCTGGAATTGAGTAGATTAGATGGAATCTAGAAGTTGCCACGTTCTCTGTTTCGGGCAGCATGAGCAGTCGACCTAGGGTTTGGGTTTTCGCCAATTTAGAGTCCGAATTTGGTCAGCCGCCTGTTGAAGAAGTTGTAGGTAATTTCAATATCTTTCCGTGGGTATAAAGAACGTCCAATTCCGCCCAGCCGTTTGAAAGTTATGGTCGTTTTACCGAACGTATTAAAATCTGTGATGTGATTGGAACAGATCACGGTTTTATGTAGATTAAACCACTTTAGAGTCCGAATAAGTCTTTCCATATACTTAGAAAAAGTTGAGAAATTTCCTAAGCTACGCGGGGATGTACTTGTTTAATTGATTCGGAGTCTTAGAACCCGAGTTATGCCTTTTGGAAGGCTGCTGTCAGCAGGACAGAACCCTGTTTTGGGTTTAGTGAGTAGGTTGCGATGTCGGGGTAGAAGAGGGATTGCTTACTATTTTGTGGACATGATTGTGAGTGTGTGGTACCTATGTGCAGGTGGTGTGACCCCGGGAGTGCCTTCTACTTCTCGCCAATCCGTTGCCCGTGGTTGAGGTAAGTGTATTGTAATGGACAGCGGTTTGTAGGTTGCTAGTTGAGACTAGATGAAATTGATTCTATGATATGATCACTTGCCATGCTTTAATGATTGCCAATGATATGATGAATATGCTTACTATGTTATGATGCCATGTGATAATGTACAAGTGATTTATAATGTTGGCATGATTGCATACATGACATGATACATGGCCCGGGCGGTGAGAAAGTCATAACTAGTCCGGGAAAGGTCGGTGAGAAAGTTATGACTACTCCGGAGAGCCATTGAGTAAGTCCTACATCGTGATTCCATCCACCGCGGTGTGGGAAAGCGAGGAGTAGGCACCCTCCATCTTCGGGATGGAAGGGGGGAGAGGGTGCACACTGACGGGTGTGTACTCAACCATACCGGTATGAGTTTCCAAGGAAACATGAGCATCGCATCGCATTGCATACATAATGATGATGTTATTGATATGTGATCATGAATGAAATGATAAACATGATATGAGTTGTTGTAGCCATGTGTTGTTCTTGTGTACCATTGCAATATGCTTGCTGAGTGTTGAACTCACGCTTGTGCTTTCTTGTTGTTTTAGGTACTGTCGGGGATTGGATATCTAGCAAAAGACCACAGTACCCCCGTGAAAAGCTAAGCCCACCGACCAGGCAATACTAAAAGAAGATGCTCGTGAGAATGAAACGAGCATCCCTCCTTCTCCTCCGAGCATACGCGTCCGCACCTTTACTCGCAGAAGTACCAAACATACCCCCTCCCCACGAGCAAGCATGCTCGTAGAGACCACGACCTACTCAGGTGTTTGGTCGGAGGGCCCGGCGAACGCTACGAGGAAGGAAGGAGACAACCAATCAGTCGAAGATCAAGGGAGATCATACCCAAAATTCAAACAGCGCACGAATCAAGGACGGCGGGTCACGGATATGGATACATAGCGTGATCCCAGGAGGTAGTTGCCTTCTTTGTACCTATAGTCGTATTATTTAAACCCCCCTGAAGATCTGTAGCAGAGAGGGACGAAGAGATAGACACAATCCCGGAGTAGGGTTGTTATCCCGTGAGAGGAGGCCGAACCAGGATAAACACCGTGTCCCCCTTTTCTTCTCCCAACCTTGCATCGCTTCGAGCGACCTCCTCGGTCCGTGCGGCCGGGACTCTGTTGATCCCCATTCAACAAGTGAGCTCGGCGGGAGCCCGTTCTCCAATCGTCGGCGGTGGCGCCGTCCGTGGGGACGGCGACTTGATTCCGTCTGAGATCAAGATCCTCGAGGATGCCAAACTCGGGAGACACTCGGGACGCTTTGCGTTTTTGACCACGTTGAAGATGACGACATGTACTACGCCGGCGACAGCGTGGCCAATGTGACCGATCCTACTCGGTCACACCGAGTCTGAGCCCTTCCCGGACACGGGAATGCGAGAGCAGGACCTCCATTCCCAGACATTACCCTCGGGGACCCGAGGATAGCTGCGACGGGCTCTACGATGGCTGGACATCTGGACGACCTAGAGCTCGGCCAGAAGCTGCATCTCAAGGGGATACAATGATGTCCCCATCGCTTTCATCCCGCTCTCGTCAAGTCAACATGGCCGGGAGCCGTGCCGAGCCCGGGGAAGGGTCCTCGGACGCTGCTAAGCGCGACCACTACGAGGCGGCCAGACTCCACCTGGAGGCGTCTTTGGGAAAGACCCTCGCGAGCATTCGCCGCCAGGCGAAAGGGAGGCGCGCTTCCGCGGAAAGGAACTCTCGCGAGTACCGAACCCCCGATCGCGTCACAGAACGCCGCCATAGCTCGCCACCGCCAATTCACCAGAAACGAGAACGGCTGCAGGCCTTGGCGGCGGTCGTACGCGACCTACGCAGTTTCCCCGAGCAAGTGGACCTAGAGGCCGTAGGCAAGGTCGTGGCGAAGATCTGGAGAGGCTTGCCGCTTGAACTAAAGTCTCGGATCCTCCGTGGCCGGGATGCGGAGTGTTTCCCGGGACCATCGCAAACGCTCCCCCATGCGCTCGCACAGAGGTGAATCTCGGAGCCATGCTCGGAGATCGCCCCAGACCGCTAACCTGATCCGGGAAAAGCCCCGGAACAGTTCCAGAGCAACCTCAGAGCGACACCTCTATAATCGCCCGGATTCTGGCGCTCTGAGCGGCTCCACGACCAAGCGGTCGTCGGCACGACCGTCGCATGAGGTCTTCTCGACTCGGCCAGCGCCGGGCGTTGGGTGGAAGACCAGCGTGGAGGCCGCTATGACCGAGGGTTTCACCGCGAAACCCCGAGCCGGTTGCCAGGCCTTCACGAGCTCCTCCGAATGTCGCATGGCGAACAGATTCAAGCCCGGCCACATCGAAAGATTCAACGGGACCCGAGAACCGGACGAATTTCTCTCAATATATACTACCGCCATCCTCGCCACGAGGTGATGAGGGTGATGGCGAATTATCTGCCGGCCAGTTCGACGGGCCGCCGCTCGTGCGTGGCTCTTCAATCGAAGGAAGGATCCATACGATCACGGGGTAGCTTCGGCGCCCGGCGCTCAGAAACAAATTTCGGAGCTGTTACATTCGCCGGGGAAAGGAGCGCGACTGGAAGCGCTTGTCTGACGACGGACGGGAAACCTGCGGCGATTCGTCGAGAGGTTCATCCAGTCCGAAACTTCGATCCGAACATATCGGACGAGGCCGTCGTCCGAGCTTTCAAGTTCGAGTGCGGACGTCGCGCTTCACGCAGGACACGGAGATCCACCCGGATCTAACGGCGAACGAGCTCTTCCGAATGGCGTCGTCGCCAGCGCAGATGAAGCCGTCCAATGGAAGAAAATCTTTGGATGAAGGAAGGCTGCCGCCTCGGCTGGCCTAGAGACCTCGGCTAGCAAAAGGGCTCAGTGCAGTGGACAAGAAGATCAAGAAGAAAAGAAAAAGCAACCCTCGCCTTGACCATGGTTGCCGCGGTGGAACAACAATGACCCGAAACAACCCGGCCTTGCGTAGCGGGGTTTAACGCCTTCGAGGAAGAGGACAACCACACAGGCCTCGAGAGCGAGGCGACCAAGCGAACCAGCGGGCGACCTCTCTTGTCCGCTTCACCAGCGACGGGCACGACCTACGGAATTGCGAGCGTGGACCTACCGCTGGAAGCGATTTCTGGCAGGGGTCCCATGCCGACGCTTCGAGCAGGGTGAAAATGGCAAAGGTAAACAGCCGCCGAGGAAAGTGAGGATGACATGAAATACCAAGAACCACGAATCACATAGCGGTCATCTTCGGGGCTCCTCGCCTACAAGTCCCGGGACTTAAAGGACGCCGCAAGGGAAGTGCACCATGTTACCCAGGGTAAGCCTCGGTGCGGCAAAGAAATGAAATGGTACGAGATGTCCCTCACCTTCTCCAAGGCGATTGTCCCCTTGGGATGACCAAACCACGAGAGGCTTCCGATGGTCGTGAACCCCACCATCGGCAATACCATCGTCGGTCGGGTCCTCATAGACTCAGGGAGCTCTTTGAACCTTATTTCAGCCAAGGTTTTGGGCGAGATCTGATTCCTCGTTCCAAAATCAAGAGTGTAGCCGTGCCCTTCTTCGGGATAGTCCGGGCACCTCGTCGAACCTCTGGGGCAGGTCGTCCTGCCGTGACTTTCGGCGGCCCAAGTAACTTGAGCGGAGCTAATCACCTTCGAGGTGGTAGACTTGAGTCGGCCTACAACGCCATCCTCGGCAGGCGGCCTTGGCCAAGTTCATGGCCGCCTGCGCATCATGCGTGTCGGTGCCTGAAGATTCGGACGAGCGGAGTTATAACCATCAAAGGAAACCACAAGTCCGCACTCAATTGCGGCGAAAGAGCGTTGGATATGGTCGATCGATTACCCACTCGCGGCCACGACCAAGAGCCGAAGCATTCCGGCCTAAACTTGCCCTCGGCTGGAGGAGAGACCAAGGCTGTTCCGCTCAGCAGTCGGAACCGGCCAAATCGTTCATTTGGGATCTTCCTTAGATCCCAAATAGGAACTCGAGCTCATCACCTTCCTCAGGGCAAGGTCGGATGTGTTCGCTGGGAACCATCCGAGCATGCCCGGGTCCCTAGGGAGGTGATCGAGCCTGAGCTAGCGATTGACTGACAAAAAACCGGTGAGACGAAACTTAGGCGCTTTTCCCGGGAAAAGCAGGCAATCATCCGGGAGGAACTTGACAAACTCCTAAAAGCTGGCTTCATCGGAGAGGTCGAGCACTCCGAGTGGCTAGCCAATCGATTAGTCGAGGAAGAAAGGAGGCAAGTGGCGCATGTGCGTCGATCACCGCGAGGTTTGAGCCGGCATGCCCAGAGACAACTATCCGTTGCCTCGCATAGACCAATTGGTGGACGCGACGGAGTCACGAGACCATGAGCTTCCTAGGCGCCTATTCGGGCTATCATCGAGATCGACTGTCGCGCAAAGACGAGGAAAAGACTTCCTTCATCACCCCATTCGGTACCTTCTACTATCGACCATGTCTTTCGATGCGAGAAATCACGAGCAACCTTTGGCGCCTCATGCGAAAACTTTCACTGAGACCAAGTAGGTCGAAATTTGGAGAGTTTATGTCGGCGACATAGTTGTCAAAAGCAAGAGTACCGGGTCACGTTGTCGACTTGGAAGAAACTTTCTGTAACCTCAATAAGCGTCGAATAAAGCTAAATCGAGAAAAATGCGTGTTCGGCGTGAAGGTGGCAAGGTGCTTTCGGCTACATGGTCGGGCCACATGGCGTTAGGGCAAACCGGAGAAAATCGAAGCCATTGAGAACATGAGGTCGCCCGTGCGTGAAGGAAGTACAAGCTCGACCGGAAGAATGGCCGCCTTAAGCGGTTTATCTCATTTGGGAAGCGAGACTACCTTTCTTTAAAGCCCTCTGCAAGCATGATGGCTTCACGTGGACGGAGGAAGGCGATCGCTCGTTCAAAGAGCTAAAAGCAGTATATCTCCAAGCCACCCGTCCTCGTCACGCCCGCGGGGAAGAATTGCTACTATACAGGCGGCAACCCGCAAGTGGTAAGCGCGGTGTTAGCGATGAGAGAGATGGTACCCGGCGACCTATCTATTACGTCGGCCAGTACTTCATGGACCAAAGGAGCGTTACCAGGAGGTCGAAACTCTTGTACTCATTCTTGATGGCCTCCAGGAAGTTGCGCCACTACTTTCAAGCACACAAGATCGTGGTGCCAACTTGACTTCCCACTCGGAAATCTGAAAAATCAGGGCGCCCGGTGGTCGTATAGCCAAGTGAGCAATGGAGCTCGCCGAGTTCGATTGGTGTTCTCGGCCCGCACGGCGATAAAATCACAAGTCTTGGCTGATTTAGTGGCGAGAATGGTCGGCTCGGCACCACCGGCCAGCGGAACCAATGATTTGAGGAAAACTCCTGGACCTTGTATTTTGATGGATCCAGAGCATCTGGCGCTCGGAAGTGGCGTCGTCTTGGTCTCCCGGGATGGAGAGCAACTTGGTATGCCATCCAACTACATTTCGCGCGACCAACAACGGCGAATCTGAAAGGCCTTTTGGCGGACTTCCGGGCATGTAAATCGCTAGGAGTCCAACGGCTCCTGTGAAGGCGATTCACGGTTGGTCGCGAACCAGGTCAACAAGGAGTATCAATGTTCCGATACCTCAATGGCGATGCCTGGCGAAGTAAGGAAGATGGAGAAATACTTCAAGAATTTCGAAGTAATCTACATCCCCAGGAAGGATAATTCCCTAGCCGACCAAATGTCTAAGGTCGGTTCCTCTCAAACCACCGCTCCGGCGGGGGTGCTTGTCGAGCACCTACATAAGCCCTCCATTCCCTCTGAAGAGGAGGCACCAGAGACCGGCGGTAGGGTCTCCTTCCTCGAGCAAAGTGCAAATTGGATGACGCCATCCATCCAATACCTTGCGCATGGGACATTGCCCGAGGAAGAAGCCAAGCGTTCCCGTCTAACAAGGCGATCTTCTCAGTACAGACTGATCGAAGGCGACCTATACCGGAAAGGCGCATTAGGAATCCTTACCAGATGCGTCTCTCAGGAGGAAGGCCAGTACCTTCTTCGTGATATCCACGAAGGAATGTGCGGAGCTCACTCGTCTTTCAGAACGCTTGTGAGCAAGGCCTTCCGATTGGGTTACTACTGGCCTACGGCCTTGACGGACGCACGGTCAATCGTAACGACCTGCCGAGCATGCCAGTTCCATGCTCGCAAAGCCCATCAACCAGCATACGCCCTGCAAACCATACCGCTTTCGTAGCCATTCTCGACCTGGGGGCTCGATGTCCTTGGACCCTTTCCCCGGGGTTAGAAAGGCTGCAAGTATTTGCTCGTGGCCATCGACACTTTCACTAAGTGGATAGAGGCCGAGCCCGTCTCGACCATCTCGGCCCAGGCGGCCAAGAGATTCCTCCGCAGCAATGTGGTAACTCGGTTCGGGATACCCAACCGTCTTATCCTGAACAACGGGACCCGATTCACCGTAACTGTTCCAAAGTTCTTGCGAGGAGGTCGGGACCAAGGTCTGTTCGCCTGTGGCACATCCACGAGTAACGGAGCGGCCGAACGAGCAAATGGGCGATTAGTTCAGGGCATAAAAGAGGGTCTTGAAAGCCTCGGCCAACACAGCGGCGATGGGTGGATGAGCTTCCCGCCGTTCTTTGGTCCGTCCGCACCACAACGAGTCGGGCCACAGGCGAAACACCTTTCCAACTCGTCTACGGTACGGAGGCCGTTTTGCCTGCCGAAATTGTGCTAAGTTCCCCAAGGGTGCAGCTGGTCGATTCTGTCGACCAGGAGGTTGAACGCCTCCTCGACCTGAACCTGCGTCGGCGACACGTGAGCAGGCGTTGCTACGGTCTGCGATTTACCTACAAGCTCTCCGTAGGCACGCGGCCAAGTCAGTCCGACCAAGGTCCCTGCAAGTTGGTGACATGGTCTTACGAAGACTTCAAGACCTGTCGAAAGCCTAAGCTGACCCCGAGATGGGAGGGACCCTACACGGTCGTGTCCACAGCACGCCCGGGGACTGTCCGCTTCGCGATGGAAGACGGTCGGGAGCTCGCCAGCACCTAGAACATTGATCAACTGCGTAAATTCTACGTTTTGACGAGTACTCCTATCTCGCGCCCCTTGCGTTCTTTCCAATAAAACATTTCCCCTCCTTCTCGTGTTTTGTCCTCACTTTGTCGAACGAGCATCGTCGTCTACCAGCACTACAGACGAACTTATCCGACAAGTATGTGCGCACCATTTCCCTTGGCCCCCGGCCGGATGCTCGCCCAATCGTTCACTTTCCACAGTAGCTCTTCACTGTATGCGTGGTCGGGCGCGAGCATCCACTCTAAGCCCGGTTCAGTGACCACTCGGGTATGGCGGCTCACGTATTGTTGGTTTAAAGTTCGTCTACTCTGTGCTCACACTTCTCTCGACACAACCGACCTATTTAAATCATTCAAAAAATCGTTACGACCAAAGCGACCCTTAAATTTTCCCATGAACAAACTCGTGCTCGCATAGCGGTGAGGTGCGACCTTTGTCCATGGTAGGGGCTCTCCGTATGATAGGAGCGTTAGTCCCTTCTTCCAAGGATCCTTTGCTCGTATCTATGCTATATGCTCTTATGCGAGGCTCTTATCAGGAACTTGTTTTCTTTCTGCGAGCAGGGATCACGTAAGCATATGTTGAAGGCGAACTTGAGAAAAGCAGGCAAGGACCCAAACACTGCGAGTTTGCTCATTTAACCCAAAGGTTGTTTTCTCTTTTACAGGATTTACACGAGCTAAAAATAAAAGAAGAGCTAAGTCCTACGCTCGGCACGAAGGGCGACAAGCTCCTCCTTAAGGAGTCGACCTTTGCCTCGAGGTCCAAAACTTTCGCCAAAGCGGCACGACCTTCACCGTTGTCCGAAGGCGTTGCACCTCCTTAAATTTGGGCCTCTTCGCTCCGAGCTCATTGGAGGTCGGCGCGCAGTCGAGGACCTCTGCTGCAACTTCCCAGCTCCTCTTGAGGTCGGCACATACATTCCGATGTGTTCTTCGCCGTCTCGCTCTCAAAGAGCTGGTCCCGAAGTCCGGCGATGAGGCTCTTCGCCGACTCCGGCTCCTTCAGTCGGCCTCGCGCACCTCGAGAGACCCGGCGCTCGAGATCGGCGATCTTGGCGTCTTGCTCGCGATAGTGCGCCCGAGAACTCCTCTCTGGAGGCTGCGGAGGCATCGATGTCCTCCATAGCCTTCGCGACAAACTTGGAGCAAAAAAGAGGAAAAGGGAAGGAAGGTCAAGAAGAACCCCTTGAAGATTGCTCGCCTCATGTAAAAGTTAGAAGCGAAGCACTTACCAAAGAGCCGGTGACCGGCTTGTCTTGAAGCGTGGCGGTCGGTAGCGCCCGCTCGGAAAAGGGGTTAACTCCACGCAGGCCATCCCGATCCCGGTAGCCGCGTCGGAGATCTTGCCCCTCTGGGCACTGGTGCTCGAGGGAGGGCAACAACGTTTCCTCCTTCGACCAACCCGGGGCGCCACGAGGTTGGTCTTAAATCAACAGCGGCTCGTGGCGCCTTCCTCTACCCGACAGCTGCGCTCGGTGGGCGCCCGGCTACGCAGCGCTCCGCCTGCACTTCCACGGCCGGAAGCGATGGGAGCTCCACGCGGAGGCGATTGGTCGAGGCGACCACCTCGGCCGTGGTCCACGGTGAAGTGGCTGGTCATCAACGACCACCTCCTCTCCGTGGTCCGCGGACGGAAGCGGTTGGTCGGGCTCGGCGATCACCAGCGGTGGAAGTGGTCGGCCGATCACGACCGCATCTTCCTTGGTCACTTGATTGGAGGTGGCTGGCCGGCGTGGCAAGCTCCTCCTCTTGGCTCGTGACCAAGGGCGGTGGGTCAGCCACCACCCTTGACCATCGGGCAGTCGCTTGGGGCTCGCTTGCGCTACCCCTTCGCATGAGGACCAAGGCCAAGGCTTCTTGGTCCTCAGCTACCTGCGGCTCTTGCTCCTCCGCGGCTGGAGTAGGTTCCACGTCCGCTGAAGGAAGCTCGGGCCCGCCGAGAAGCTTCGGGCCCGCCGAGGAAGCTTCGGACTCGTTGAGGCGCGGCCAGGCACCGAAACTCCTCCCCATCTCGGCCATTACTTGGTCGGCGGCGCGATCGAGCTCGGCGTCAAGCTGCAGAGTCGATAATCTCCTCGACCATCGGCGGAAGTCCAAAAGCAACATCCGAGCTATCACGCCCACGCCAAGCAGGGTGGGGTTAGCCCAAAGAAAATCGCAAGACAAGAACAGAACAAGAGAATGAAGCGAGAGCTTACCTTACGCCCGACGAGCGGCGCCATCCTCCTCGGCCTCCTCGCGCCGGGTCACGGCGACTGCCGCGGCGGCCTCGTAGGCCTCGGCCCACGACCACAGCCAGCGCTCCTCCGCGGCGTCGGCCGACACGTGCCATCGCCGGTCGGCGTCGTCCATGTCGACCTCTTCGGCGCGAGGTTGCTTGAGAGGTCGACCTCCTGCTCCTTCCGACCCGAGCATAGGTGGCCTCCTCTTCTTCCTCCTCCTCGGGGTCATCGACCACCCGAATAAGCCGGTCTGGAGGGCCTTGATGCGCCTCCAACCGCTCCTTGGTCGGGAGGGACTGGGCCTCCTCCTCGGCCTTCTTCGCTTTGCTCGGCGAGCTGTTCGATCGGCCCATCAGCTCCGGCCTCCTCCGTTTGAAGTCATCATACCAGATTCGAAGTTAAACACCTCCGTGATCGGCGTACTCAAGGTGTGGCGTGGGGGTCTGGTCGGCTTCGGCGCTTCGGCCGCTTAGTGCGGGAGGCGAGGCGGATGCTTGGCGGCCTCGACCGCCCGACCTCTTGCAGGAACCCGTGAAGTCTTTGGCTTGCGGCGGCTGCGGCCTTCGACACGGCAAGGTCAAGAGCGACCTTCTCCTGCGAACAGAAATAGGGAGAAATAAGCTCGGAAAACATGCCCTCGGACGGAAGCAGGAAGATGTACTTACCGCGTCACCGCGGTCAAAAATGTTCTTGGGGATCTGACGATTGGGCGTCAGCTCCTTCTCCTTCGGGGCACCGAACATCTCGGCGACCCTCTCGTCAACCCAGTCCGTCCTCGGAGCTGTGTCACGACCAAAGATTAAAACAAAAAAATATATAGCACCAATCACCAGAAAGCAACGATGCTCGAGAAAGAGGTCCAGGAACATACCTGCGTTGTCCTCACGGGTGAAGTCGTGCCACCCGGTCACCTCGAAGAAGGGTGCTCGCGGCGCCAGGGGGACACCGGTTGAAGGTAAAGTCGAGGCGATATCCCGACCCGATGAGCCCCATCTGGGCAAGCTCACCGATCGTCTGAGCACCCGCTCTTCCTCGGGTTGCAGGCGTAGCGCGCGTCTCGATGGCGTGAGCGTCCTCCCCAATATAGACCAGCTGGAGCCCTTAGCTTCTTACGGTAGAACAGGTCGGCCCAACCCGACACCGAGTCCTTGAGCAACGAGGGTACTCGTATGGTCGGTTGGGCGGAGGTGAAGATAAGCATAGCCGTGAGCCATCGGCGGTGCGGAAGGGGAATAGAAGTGAAAGAAGAGGCTAGCCGTGGGCACTACACCAGTAAGCCTCACAAAGATGGGAGAAGATTGCGAGAGAAAGGATAGAGTTGGGGTGGAGATGAGAGATCTCGCAGAAGGCAAGCACGGAGGCGAGGAAGTCGCTCTCGGGCAGACGAAGCCCGTTGATGGCGTACAACTCGCAGGAGAAGATCTCCGTCTCCCGCGGTGCCGGCACCGCATCGCTCCCAGGCACTCGACCCGAGCTTGGGTCGAAGTACCCCTCGTCCGTGAGCACCTGGAGCCTCCTTCGGGTCATCTGGCTAACCTTGAAACGCGCCATGGCCAAAGAAGGAAGGGGAGCGAAAAGGGTTCTTGGGCGCTAGGGCTCTTGGAAGATTTTTTGGCCGAAGACGAGCAAAAAGACACGGTGTAACTCCGACCTCTCCCGGTAGAAAGGGTTAAAAAGACAGTGAAGGGACAGGTTAAAAATCGCCGCCTATCACGTAGCGACACCTGGCCGGAGAAAGCATGTTGTCCCAAGAAAGCTGTCTGCCGTTGCAGGAGGCTTCTCGGAAGAAAGGCTGAGAACAACCAAGCAGCCAGCGCCCGCAGCGGAGAGCAAGCCTGTGGCGGGTAAAGAAGTTCGTCTCAGGCGTAAAATGGTCGTAAGCCACGACCAAAAGAAATTCAATCCCCCTCAAGTCTTCTTAGGCTCAAGGGAAGCCGAGGTTCCCGCTTGAACCTCGGGGCTAGCTGTCGGGATTGGCTATCGGCAAAAGACCACAGTACCAGTGAAAAGCTAAGCCCACCGACAGGCAATACTAAAAGAAGATGCTCGGGAGAATGAAACGAGCATCCCTCCTTCTCCGAGCATCTGGCGTCCGCACCTTTACTCGCGAAGTACCAAACATACCCCCGACGAGCAAGCATGCTCGTAGAGACCACGACCTACTCGGTGTTTGGTCGGAGGGCGGCGAACGCTACGAGGAAGGAAGGAGACAACCAATCAGGTAGAAGATCAAGGGAGATCATACCAAATTCAAACAGCGCATGAATCAAGGGCGGCGGGTCACGGATATGGATACATAAGCGTGATCCCGGAGGTAGTTGCCTTCTTTGTACCTATAGTCGTATTATTTAAACCCCACGAAGATCTCAGAATAGAGAGAGGGCGAAGAGATAGAACACAATACAACTGGAGTAGAACATTATCCCGGAGAGGAGGCGAACCAGGATAAACACCGTGTCCCCCCTTTTCTTCTCCCGACCTTGCATCGCTCGAACGACCTCCTCGGTCCGTACGACGGGGCTCTGTTGATCCCCCATTCAACAAGTAAGCTCGACGGAAGCCCGTTCTCCAATCGTCGACAGGTACCATGAGAACGGCATGCGGGAAAGGGAATTAGTCACACTTCTACACGTAGCGTCACTCATTTGTCTCACAAGACATTCAATTAGGCTTTGACAATAAATTAAGTGTGATGCTTATTTCTTTATGATTTAGCTTTGCGATATGAGAGTCTTATTGTTTGTTTGGCTCATGGAGACATTAAATGCTTGGAATTAGACTTATATTGTTGTCATGCACTTAATTATTGCTATTTTAGATGTCTCTCATATTGCCTTATATTGCTATGCTATTGTGTTTCCTTCAATTCATGATAAAACAAAGGAGATGCTGCCGAAATTTCGGTTTGTAGCACTATTGCCTTTGTTGTAATTTACTTTTAATTGTGGTATTTAGAGGTTGCTTAGTCTATGTTTGGTAGCATTCGGGCATATTAAATGCCGGGGTGTTACACCGCTATGGGGGTTTCATCACTTGGCAAGTCTGTTTTGACCGTCGCTTGCACAAAGAGGACAAAACCCCAACCACGCTGTCTTGATGAATTGACGTAGTTCCTCCAAGACTGAGGCCGCTCCATTGGTCTAAGCACCCATACCGAGTCCTGTGTACCTCTCGACAACAAGCATTTAATGTTCACGTCATGCACCACAGGATTCAACGAAAGACTGTGACCAAGCCAC
Organism: Rhipidocladum racemiflorum; assembly: GCA_036346355.1. NCBI lineage: Eukaryota > Viridiplantae > Streptophyta > Magnoliopsida > Poales > Poaceae > Rhipidocladum > Rhipidocladum racemiflorum. The sequence goes on along the minus strand of CM070571.1, from coordinate 44,825,056 downwards.
CCCCAAAGATCCTCAAAACTCATGTCATCCAGATTCTGATGGTACAAAACACATTGCTGAAAACTACTCAAATCAACCCCATATGGCCCCTTTGAACTTCTCCTTCCTTTGTAAAACACTTTGAATGCATACATAGCGAGACATACCCACTTTGGATATTAAATATATTTTTAACATGCGCAAGTAATATTTGATTCAAAATAATAGCCACAGTAATAGAGTTAATTATATTTGAGAAATTATGTCTACATGTAATTTTTTCTAACCGTACTTGCCACCTTGTTTATTCCTTACAACCAACAACTAACTATTTTGTTAGGGAAAATAAGATCTAACATACCGATATTATTTGCGTACATACATAAATGATCCATACCTACATTAATACAATCTGCGTGGAAGAAAATAATTTAAACTGTGTCCTACCACTTTTCCACCACACTACATACATTTACTAGCATCTTTGTTCCGTTTCAACAAACAATATCATTTCATATATAGTCTAGCATTAATTCCTATTGCACAGTACAAATTACACTGACACTACATGTGTAAATCTACCAACAATATTTGCATAATAAATTTGAAACAATGTACTACAATTTAGTTGAGACTAACAATTTTTTGGTATGTGTTGCAATTTTTCCTGTCCTTTTATACTTTTCCTACATATAACATCTTTTTGTCAGTGTCAACCCATTTTTAATCCCCTAAATAATTACTTGCTACTATGTTTATTTTCTCCAACCAGCAACACTTTTTTTTTGTCTCTGATAAATTAATATTGGTATAATATATACTTTTGGGACCAATAATATATTATGTACCAAAATTATTTGAGCATATAAAAAGCTATCCATACCTACTTTCATAAACTATGCATAAAATAAAATTAATTAGGTACTACATTTTTTGGGCTACCCTAACAGTTTTCTGAGACTACCTATATTTTTTCTAACTACATATCAATTATACTGACGAAAAATAATTATATAAATTACTAACGACGAACGACGAAAAGATGAACAAGCACAATAAAATTTTCCCTATCTCTCTGCCCCCTCTTCCTTTTCTTCCTCCCCTCCCTCTTCTTCTCCTCCTTCTCCTGCTGCTTCTCGTTCTTTTCTTCTTCTTCTTCTTCTTCTTCTTCTTCTTCTTCTTCTTCTTCTTGCTCTTCCTCGCTTTCTTCGGCCGCTCCTTATCTTCTCCTTCGGACACAGATGCTGCTCCCTCTCCTCCTTTTCTTCTCCTTCCGACCACCATTGCCGCGCCCAACCACTCTTGCCACTCCTTTGAACAACCATTGCTACACCCAAAACCGATCCACTACCACGTGGCGCGCCTCGGATCAGTCGCGCCACGTGGTAGCGACTGATCCCAGTCGCTGCCATGTGGCGCGACAGACGATTATTTTTGCAAAAAAAATCAGGGGATATATTTTTGTAATACACGTGCAAAAAATGATTATTTTAAAAAAATTCTTATATTGCATGCTCACTCTTCAATTAGTAAAATCTTGGTCTATATCTATTCAGTAGATAATTATAAAAAAATTTTCTAGAATTTTCTTAGCATTTGTCATAATTTTTTTGTTAATTATCAAGCAAATTTCAGAATTACTAAATAATAGAAAAATAAATCCCCAGATGAATTAAACATAGAATAATGCTAAGAAAATAAATCCATAGACACAAGGCTCCCAATATGCTAACTAAAATTTTCTAAAATTTTCAAGCATTTTCTGTAATTTTTTGTTAATTACCAAGCAATTTCAAAATTATTGAATAATAGAAAATAATTTCAATACACATAAAACATGGAATAATTTCCAGAAAATAAATCGAGATCTATAATATTATCAATGTTTCATCCATAAATTCACAAAAAAATTTAGCATTTTTTCGTAATTTTTCGTAATAATAAGGCAATTTTCAGAATTACTTAATGATAGAAAATTAAATTTTTAGAATTCCAAAATTGCAAGCGGCCGGCTTGGTGTGGCAGAGCCGTCGGTTAACATGCAGAAGGGCCGGCGTGGTGCCTCATGGCAGTGGCGACGAGTTCGCAAGATGTGACATCAATCGATGGCTTGGGCGTGACTTCAGGGGCAACCGCGGTCACAACGGCCGGCTGTGACAGCGGTGGATTCGCTTCCTGTTCTCTTATTATTTTTTATTAATGAACAGTAACTTCCAATTGCAATGAGAGATTAGATTAACATGTAATCTATAATCAGCGGAAGACTAATATGCTGGATTTAATTGATTATTCTTGCATGATCAACTTACGTAGCTTGAACTCATGTAGGACTTGTAGTAGTGTGATTGTGTGTAGCCGGATGATCTCAATGGAGTGTAGATCGATGCAGGTAGACAATCTCGATTTGCTTTGGTAGAGCGTTGTGCGTTTGTCCATGCATGCAATTATGTGTTTTGTATTGATGAGATTGATCTCTTCGTACAAGCAGCATGCAAATCAACAATAGATTAATCTATGATTAGTATCAAGAAAACAAGATCGATTTACGCAAAAACTATAGAATGAAATCCGCTGCATGTAGATTATCTAGGGTTTCAGCCTTGCAGAGCTTCATGCTGATAACATGTTGTAAGACGTAGGGCTTGTTTGGGAGGGCTGCGACTGAATTGAAAAGCCGCTTTTGACTTGTTGGGCTATAAAACAGATGTAATTGGCGGCTGTGGCTTTTCTTGATATGTTGTTTGACAAGCTAACTGCTTTGAAGCTGCGACTTTTAGTGTGGTAGGAGTGGGTCCGAGTGAGAAGAAAGTTGGGAGGTGGCGCTCGAGCCGGAGGGAGTCGAGGAGGCGGCCGGGCGGGGAGACGATGGGGCAAGAAAGGAGGCGAAGCGAGCGGGGAGGCGGCCGGGCGGGGAGACGATGTGGCAAGAAAGGAGGTGGAGCGAGCGAAGCCACAACTGAAAAGCACATCTCTACCAATTGTGGCTTTTAGGGGTGCTTCAGCTGTGACTTAGCTGTGCAGCTGCTATGCAACTGGGCTGTTTGGGGGGGGGAGCTTTAGGCCAAAAGCTGAAGCACGGCTAAAGCACAGCTCCCCCAAACAGGACTGTAGTCGTTGACCCACGATCAATCAACATCATGACAACGGAATCACAAGATCAAGAACAAGGAACACACATAAGTATGGGCATAGTTCCCTCTTTATTAGATTTATTCTATCCGTACAAGGGTGTCTAATGTATAGCAAAATCAATAAGAGATATGTTCGAATTCGTCTATCAATAGATAAAGTCTCAATAGATAATTTTTTTAAACTTCGACCGAGATTCTACCTATGTCATAGTAGGAGACACATGTAATCATATTAATCAACCGACTAGGCTGTTGTGTTAGCATAAATCTAGACAGCGGATTATTGCGTTAGCATATACCGACAGTACAAAATCAGTTTTTTCTTTCAACAAAAATCAGTCCACCGGCGCGCGGAGAGGTAGACCGGCCAACACGGTTTCAACACGGTTCCACCGGGTCCGGTCGCTCACGACTGATGGGAAAGCCGTTTCCCCCGTGTCGCGGTGGCGGTGGTCTGCTCCCCTGCCACAAACCCCACCCAACCCCCCCTCCTGCTCCCGCCACGTTCTCCACGACCCCTCCTTGCTCGCCTGTCTCGTGGCTCTCGTATCTCCGGCGCGCACCTCGCTGGTGGCGGCCGGCAGTGGTGCTGACTCCGCCGCCGCCGCCGCCGCCGCCCGAGAAGGCTCCTCCGGCCAAGGTAACTGGGGCCCTTCTCGATCTAAAATCCATATCCCCAATTGATGCATGTACCCCAACGGTAGACGGATTCGTGCCCAACGGCTGCCATTCTTCTTTCCTATAATCTCATTTTCTTTCTTTCTTTTTTCTTTTTTTTCTTGCGCTTTAGTTTTTCCCCATTGTTTTTGCCTCGTCTGCCTTGCCTTCCGTTAAGGTTTGAAGAATCGGGAAATCTTGTTTTTCCCAAGGTAAATTCCTCTTAAATTCCCCCCTTTTCATTTGGAGGAGCTTGTTTTTGGCGTCAGATATTAGCTTGCTTTCTCCTGCTCTTGCGTTTGTTTTGTTTTCGCGAGATTTGTGTATTGTTTAACGGATTGTTTAGCAAACTACGTTACAAAAAAAAAAAAAAAAAAACGTTTCAGGGCGGTGTGCTGTTCACTGATCGCAGTTTGCTAACTTCTGTGCTACCCTCAAGATTTAAGTTCATGGTAACAATGGAACGTTCATCTTTCTGTTTTTTTTTCCTGTTTTTTGAGCAGAATTTAATCTGGCAGATTGTCAAACAGTTTTGTGGCAGATATTTATTTCTACTTATTCTTCTTCATTTCTCTGCGCATTAATTTGCTTCCTTTTGCATTCACCTGTCAAAGCTCGAAAGCGCTGGCGAAAACCTGTGCATTCTTGCGGTTTGTGAATTGGGCACTTTCTCCTCTCGTAATCTCATGTACGTATTCTTTGGTTCGCTTGTGCCCGCGGAACTGGAGATCCTTTCTTTTTGAATTTTGAGGTGTGCAGATTCAAATAATCAAAATTGGATAGTAGTAGTAGCACCCTTTGAGTTATGTGTTTGCTGCCTTATGGATCGAGTTGTGCTCTATTATGCAGTGAATACGATTCATGTTTCTTTTGCTTTGCTTTGTTGGATTGGAATCACGAACTGCTGTGTTCGGTGGACATGGTTCTCTCAATTATTTGTGCGCTTTTGGTATCAGCTCGGAATATATGCCTTCTTTCTTGTGGGCGAAAGTCACATCGTGTTTACAGGCATCTAAAATGCTTTGATCATCCATGCCTGTCTTGCGTGCACCATACATGTTGTTGAAGAAAACCGAGTATCTTTCCTGCAAAAAAGGCTACATGTTTTTCTTTTAATGTTTGAAAGTCTACGGTAGAAAGTTTGGGATGCAGTACAAGGTACTAAGGCATTAACAGCAATCTTCCTTGTGGAGTTTTTACGGTGCCCTGTAATCCTCACTTCATTTCTCTTCAGTGAGATACAATTGCAGCTCTCCTGCTTTTCTACGAAAGAAAGAAGTTCTTGTAAGACTTTTATTTATGTTATCTTCTAGGTTCTTTTCCATACCTGTGAAGATTTTGACCTTTTGGCTTCATGATTATTACGCTACGTAGCTTTTTCCAACATACAAGTCAAGTTCTATATCATATAAGTTCCTTTTTCTCTACTTATTGGGTATTTAGTGTCAGCAGGTAAAAGCCCTTCAATGTTTTTGTGGTTCTTTGTTGTACATATTTATGATCGTTTTATTTTATGCAAGTGTTGGTATTTGCTTTAAGTGCTTTCTTTTATATTGCGCGTAGGCTATAAGCTGGAGGGTCTGAAGTCTATCGTCCTTTCCATATTAGTTTTAGCAAGGGAATCAAGAAAAATACCATTCCTGAATGTTCATCATGATTCCAAACCAGTTTCTTCTTGTACTGCACTCTCACCGTAGCATTGAAACTTCAAGCAATCGAAGGGTTGATTCTTTCGTTTATGACATCTTCAAAAGATCAAACACAAAATTGTTTGAAATCAACCAATATCTAATTGCTATCATCTTCTCTCATAGCACAAGGATTGCCTCTTGGATGTCAAGCAAAAGCAACCCGAGGTTATAGTTCCTGATGAACAATGGGTGTCGAAACATTTATTTAGTGGTTCATTATATGAAATTTTCTTTCCCTCTTTCTCATTCCTTCTTACCTTTTGTTATCTTTTGGATTGTAGGAATCTGTTCCCTGGTTATAATAATTCGTGAGAAAAGAAAATATCCCACCAGGCATGGTGGTGTCTATAGACAATGTGAGAGGCTTGAGTTTGGCCATGTCATCCAGTGCATTCATCGGTTCGAGCTTTGTGATAAAAAAAGTTGGGCTGAAGAAGGCTGGTGATTCTGGAGTAAGAGCAGGTAGTGCCTCTTCTAACAGCTATTTAATCAGAATGAGCCCTTAATATTGTATAATGTTTTTAAGTGAAACTTTGAATGCTTCTGATTCTTATTGAGTATTAATGATGTATAAGATGTATTTTGGCCTATTATGTTGTATTACTTGTTGATATTTATTGATTTCTTACACTGATGTACTGTAGGTTCTGGAGGTTTCTCATACTTGTATGAGCCGTTATGGTGGCTAGGAATGATAACTAGTAAGTGTGGATTAAAATCATGCTTTCCAGCAGTTTAAAATTGTATACAATAATTCAAGTTGTATGCCAATTTGTAGCCCACGATAGTTCTATTAATTGTTTTATGTGCTCGTGTAAATTTTTTATCTGATTATATGCTTTGCAAACTGATTGATTTCATAACCAACCAAGTTGCGGCCCACAACTTGAGTAAGTCAAAGTTCAATATGGGGTATTTGTGCTCTACTTGTTTATTTTACCTTAACCATAAAATCTTCGAACAATGAACATATTGGATGCTGGGTTAAACTAAAGTATATCATCATACAAATGCTATAGGTAGCTTCAAAGTTTTGTATATCCCCACCTCCAAATAGATTAATCTGGATCACTCCATAATATTAGTGTTATGCGCATTTAAATTATTAGAAAATTCAGGACTAGTTAGTTCATTTCCTCAATTTATAGGAAAATCTTGTAAAACCCACTTCTCCACATTGATGCTCTAACCAGGGGCAGATCTAGGTGGGGTGCCGTGTATTCACTGGCGGCCCCAAAAATTTGAAAAAATGTTAGGACATCACCACTTTAGTGGATCAAATTTGTTGACTGAATTGATTTTGATTTTGGTGGTTTCGGATTTGTAAGACCTTAAAACTATTTGTATTGTACTTTTAGCAAATTTCGAATATATGTGTTGGATTTATGATGTTGCGAAACTATTATACAAGCATATAGAATTATGCGTGTGAAGTGTGCACCCCCATCGAATTTCCTACTTCCGCCACGGGCTCTTAACACCAGACACACATAAGTAATAGTAGAACTTACTTGAGTTTGGGTTTCGTACTGTTCTGATGGAGAACAAAGTGTGTTTAGTTGTTTATGGTGTGAATTGCATCTTTTTAAGAATCTCTCCTACCTTATTTCCAAGAACACTTGTGTGATGGGTTTGAACTTACAAGTATATATGTAGAATTCCCATAACTGAATTTGTAACTTGGTGTACGTGAGTGTTGGTTGGGTATGGGTCCGAGGACCGAGGGTAGGGCGCCCACCCTCATCTAGCCACTAACAGGGCTCTTCCCTGACATGGTAGAGAGGCTCTAAGGCCTAACTTTAGAAAGGAGGGAGACTAGAGACTTGTTTGGTTATTCATTGCTTAATGATAATAATATATGACTGTCCCTTTTATAGAGATAGTTAGACTTGATCACTAAAAAACCTATCCTTATATTAAGGAAACTAATCCTAATAATAGAAAACTTATCCCTAATACATGGAAACTAATTATTATATTCCTAATCCGCGATATGCTGCCAATGCTATGGCTTGCCACGCCATAATATTTCATCCCTCATGGCGAGGCAGCTTGTCCTTGAGTTGCGGCGGTGGCCACGATTGAAGTCCTTCCTAACCACCCCATGTCAACAAGAGGCAATGATGATGATGTCACATCGCATGGAAGAGGGCCAAAGATTCTCTAGTGAGCAACAACTATGGTTCAAATCCCGGCAAAATTTGAGAAATCTCGGTTGAGATCTCGGATTTCGGACCCCCTCAAGATCCTAAATCTTGGCCTGATAATTTTTTTAAAAAATTCAAAATGCTACAGTAATCTCGAAAATCTCGACGAGATCTTGGCAATTTCGACCAAGATCTCGGTAGGGGTGGAATCGAGCCGAGCCGACCCGAGCTCGGCTCGGCTGAGCTTGTCAGTTTGCGAGCCGAGCTAGGCTCGGCTCGTTGTCAGTATCGACTTCAAATTGAGCTCGGCTCGAGCTCGATCGAGCCTCGAGCCGGCTCGTTACGGCTCGTGAGCCGGCCCAACCAAATCACAATCCGAATGGACTGAGCGGGTGAGCGGCTCCTGTATCCATACTCCATTCCATTCTCCAGCCTCTCCTTGGATCTGTCGCCTCGCCGCCTCCGTGACGGTGCCGCCCCTCCCTGGATCTGTCGCCTCACCGCCTCCCCCGGCCCCGTCGCCTCGCCGCCTCCCCCGGCCCCATCGCCTTGCCGTCTCTGTCGCCTCGCCACCTCCCCTGGCCCGTCGCCTCGCGGCACCTCCCCGTGACCCGTCCTCGGCACAGGCTCCTCCGTGACTCTGCGCCTCGCCCGGCGGCCAGGCGCCAGTCCCCGAGCCGAGCGGCCGACCTCCCCGGCGCCAGTACCCGAGTGACTCCATCCCTCCTGTCCTCCACCCCTTCGCCGCCTCCTCCGGATGTGAGATTGTTGATTGTTCAATTCTATTAGAGTTGTGCCTAATGGTAGAGCTATTGTTTGCATACTGTTGGTGTTGGGTCAGTTTGGTGTTGTGATTTGATATGGTGGTGTTTGTCTCACTACCATTGCAAATTTCTCGCATCTGAATTGACCAGAATTGGATAGATGTATTTGCCTGCTTAAATTCCTCTCCACATCTGGCGTTTTCTATAATGATAGGGCTAATCGCTAAGCGCTAACAATTGCATTGCAGAAAGGCCTTGAGGGAGTTTGGACTAAGCTGTTGACCTCCACAGCGGTTCATTCGGAGATCGATCCTACAATGGCCGGAGATATGGGCGTTCTTCTCTGAACTGACTAAATCTTACAGGATGCAACTGACCAATTTTCCCCATTTTTATTTTCCCCATGCTGTTCTTGGCTACATAATCTTAGGAACATCTGTAGTTGTTGGCCCTTCAACGTGTTTGTCTATGATCCGTGGCTCATTTGGTATTTTAATGCAGCGAGTAACAGAAGATTGTATTGCTTTGTATATGAACATCACACAAGACTAGAAGCAACAAGGTACAAGAACTACACTTGGAAAGAAAACACGCAGAGAAACCGAACCTACTGGAAAAGCTGTGTCGACTCATCCCTAAAAACTGAACCTACCAGCGGTAACGAACCAACGAGCCGCTCCTGAGCCAGCTCGGGCTCGGCTCGTTAGCTAAGCGAACCGAACAGTAGGCTCGGGCTCGGCTCACTGCCACTTCGAGGCGAGCCTCGAGCTTAATTTCCAGCCCTAGATCTCGGTGATTTCGTTCGAAATCTCGGACATTTTGACCGGATTTCAATTTTTGTGGGCCAGATTGGATTGGATTTGGGGTCAAGACCATCCACAAAAAATTTCAAATTTTTTTGATGTGCTTTTGACCATTTTTGGTTGGTTCAAGTTGACAAAATCACGGTAATTTTCGATCGAAATAGTACTGTTTCAGCCGAAATCTCGGTTGAGAAATAGCTGGATTTGAATTTTGCCTTTTGGATTTCGTCTGGATTTTGTCCAAAATTCCGAGATCTTGGCAAAAATTTGGATCTTGGCCACCTCCGAGATATATATTGAAAATGAAATTTAAAACCTTGGCAACAACGCTAATTTGCGCCCCTTTGCATGGCTTGACGTTGAGGAAGTTGCCAACGTCATAGGCAACTGGCGTGGGGCAGCAATGACGTCTTTATGCTCCGAGGTGCAATGGTTGTAGGACAGATGCAACGGCATCAAAGATCCCTACGTGACAGCTGCTGCACACCGCACCTTCGAAGGCACAACGTCGGTTGGCCGTGCGGAAAAGACCGCCGCTGCATGGCGGCAACCTTCTTCCTCAGCAAAAGCACCAATGGTGTAGCCAAGGATGGTGTGGCTGACTGAGGAAGCATCACTAGTGCTAGAGAATGTGGTGGCAGCTGCTCCAGTGGTGACGGCTAGTGCCTCCTATTGGTCCTCCACTTTGGGCAATTTCGCAGCCGGCAGGGATGGTGATTTCACCAGCGGTGATGACACAGGAATCGCAGCGACATGCTGCGCCTTCTTCTACTCTTCTATCTTGTCATAACCTGTCTTCAAGTCGAACAATAAGGCCTTGATGTTGGCACAGAGCTCACTAGGGGATAACTTGTCAATGTTGGCATTCATGGCCTTGATTCCATCGGCCTTAATCTTATTAGCAGGTGATGCCATGGTGAGTGGCACTGATACCAAATGTTATGCCATGACAAGCCATAGCACTGGCAGCATATCGCAGACTAGGAATATAATAATTAGTTTCCTTTTTATTTGGGTTTATTTTCTTTTAGATTTATTCCATGAATTAGGGATAGCTTCCTATTATTAGAATTAGTTTCCTTAATATAGGGGTAAGTTTCGTAGGAATCAAGTCTAGCTATCCCTATAACAGGGACAGCCTTGTATCGTTATCATTAAGTAATGAATAATCAAACAAGTCTCTAGTCTCCCTCTTTTCTGAAGTAAGGCCTCATAGCTTCTCTACCATGCTCTGCCGGTGGCTAGATGAGGGCGAGCGCCCTACCCTTGGTCCTCGGATCCGTATCAAACCAACACTTACCACAGCATTTGGTATCAGAGCCGTCGATCCTCCATGGCTTCTGTTGCCGATGATATCAAAGTTTGTAAGGGCTGCATGTGACCAGATGCTCGCAAGGTTGCAGGAGATAAGTTCAGCGATTTGAAGAGGCAAGACATGCTGCTGCGATGAATGCACCGCAGCCATTGGCTCCGGCTCCCGTGCCATCGTGGGACATGATGCCTTTGTCGAGGAAGAATGCTGCCGCTATAACGCGGTCACGTTCTCCACACCGCTGACCATTGCCATGCCTTTGAGGTGTGGAATGTGGCGGGTGATGTGTGGAAGGTCATGACGTCGACATATTCCTCACCCATCCATTGCATCTGGTAGTGGAAAGGGCAGCAGCACTATCCTGCGCTCGCTGTCTTTGTCGGTGGCATCTTTGTCAATGTCAGGCAGCGTTAATGTTCCTATGCCTTTGCTGTCAATTGCCGTTGGCTACCTGATATGCACTAGTGCAAGGCGTCGTGGCCACTTGTTGCGGTGGGGCTGCCAAGGATGGCTGCCCTGGCCACCACCATAGTTCGAGGATGAGCTGTGTGCGAAGGAGGGGAGAGGTTATGTGCAGAAATTATTGTGCATGAACAGTTATCTATTCGCAAATAGTTTTATTAGTTTCCTATGATAAGGATTAGTTGTTTGGCATGATATCTATTAGTTGGGAAAGATATTATTTAGATTAATCTTACCCTTAATTGTTAGGATAGCCCTCTATATAAGGAGGGCCTATTGTAATCATTATTCTCAAGCAAGAAAGAATGAATCAACTTCCAAGTATCTCAAGTCTATCCTACCAAGCACCCTTGTTCTCTTTGCGCTTTCTCCTTCAAGCCACGCCGTTTGGCCTCTTCTAATGGTAGTTATCCCTGTTGTGTACTAACATTCACGACAGTATGACTAAAAACTCAACGAATAAGGATTTGATGAACATAGGGACAGCTGCCTACATTGTTAAATTTGTGTATTTGAACTTTTCCAAACGTCATCTGAAAAATCATGGATGTAATTCTTATATTTTTATGTGCACCTGCAAAAATTGGCATACAAATTCATGTACAGTGAAGAGAACCAAAAATGATTTTTAGTTCACATGTGCAACTTGTTATTTTTAGTTCTCTGTAGCGCGGATGCATTTCACATTGAAAATTTGTATATATGTAATACATCATACATCTAAAGTAGTACGGATTTTTTGGGTCATTTTTTGAACAATGGATCATGCCACTTTTTGGATTATTGGCAAATGTGGACAGCTGCTCTTATGCTCAGCTGAGCATTTCCTGAAACTCAAAATGTGTGGTAAGAGTCTACCTACTTGTGTCATCATTATCTATTGCAATGAAATGCGTTTTATACCATCTGACAAAGGATTGATTAAAAGGACATCTGACCCATATATCCTGCAAGCTAGATCATTGCAATGATTTGATCATTCTCTGTTTGCCTTCATTAGTTTCATTTTCAACTCCAAAAAGGCAGAGATACCCTCTCACAAATGCCAGTAAAGTTCAAATTGACATTTCTGATAGTTTACCTACATGTGTAACAACATTTGTCATGATGAAATGGAAGTTCGAACACTCTTCCTACTCACTTTGGTTTACCTTGCAGTGATTCTGGGGGAGGTAGCAAACTTCGCAGCATATGCATTTGCCCCTGCCATACTTGTTACTCCTCTAGGAGCTCTGAGCATTATATTTAGGTAGCAGACATACCATTTGCTTAATTTCCTTATGTATCATAGTATATGCTTCTGTTTAACCTTTGGTTCATGCAGTGCAGTGCTCGCCCACTTCATCTTGGAAGAGAAATTGCATATGTTTGGTGTTGTTGGTTGCATCTTGTGTGTTGTTGGTTCTGTTGGTATAGTTTTGCATGCCCCAAAGGAGATAAAGATTGAATCAGTTAAAGAAATATGGCATCTTGCAAGTCAGCCAGGTAGCTACTTGTTACTTATACCTGTCAGAACAGAGTCCCTTAGTATTTCATGCTTCACTGCCGCAGCGCTGCCATTTGTAGGATGATGCATTCAATACGAATGTTTGGTATTTCATGACTTGACCATCAGTTCTGATACTATGGGAAATGCTAAACTATCTGAATTTTGCAGTTGTTGGTAAAAATTATCTGCATATCTAGATTTTATTTTATTTTTTGTTTTACAAATTTCCTTCAGCACCCATGTTATGCTCCCACTATTTTTTTTTTTTTTTGGGGGGGGGGGGGGGCATAACTTTTACTTTTCAGGGAATGTTGATCAGGACTCAAATGTTTCAAAAAAATTTACTTGAACATCAAAAACCTTTTCCTCAATGGAGAAGTATTTTTGTGCTGACCTGTTGCCTTCTTCTGTGACCTAGTTATGTCTCAATTGGCATGCTCCATATTGACATGTAAGGATAATTTCTGCAGGTTTCATTGTTTATTCATGTGTGGCTGTGGTTGGCGTTCTTTTTTTGATTTTCTGGCTTGTTGAACGGTCTGGACACAGGAAGATGCTCATTTATATTGCAATCTGTTCATTAATGGGATCTCTCACGGTACATTAGAAGTACATCACCTTCGTATTAAATTATTCAGTTGATTGAGCTAGTGAATGTTGATCAATAGAATTTTATGATCGGAACAGGTTATCAGTGTAAAAGCAGTTGCCATTGCCTTAAAGCTGTCATTTAGTGGATCCAATCAATTCATCTACATCCAGACGTGGTTCTTCATAGTTGTTGTCATTATTTGTTGTTTGGTGCAGTTGAACTACTTAAACAAGGTAACCATCCATAACTTCAAGCCCTTTTTGTGTATATTTACATTTTTGAGAAACTGGGTATATAGAACTTCTTATTTGCAATTCAATAATATTATTCTGGATTTACTGACACCTGATATATGAGCTTGCATGGTTCTTATGGGAATATTATTACGTGCAAGTTTTGCATGATTTCACTTGCTTTCTTCAGTATAGATGTTTGTCCATGCGTGACCCATTATTGACTATTCTGCATCATTTTTTTTAACCTGGTCTAATTATCCTATTTCATCGCAGCTCCTTTAAAAAAGAAACAACTTGCTGAGCCAAAGGATCAGTCTATAACATCTGACATGATCTAAGCCTTGAGTTCCACAACATATTTATTTCCTTATGTTTGTTTTGAACTGTTATTACGAGTAATCGCAGTTTCAATCTGGCATATCTTTGTGAGCATGTTGTTGATTCAAATGAAAGTGATGCAGAGGATTTGTTTTCTTTAGATTTTCCAAGTGTAAGTGCGCATGTAACACCTGGGAATAAATTGAACCTTTCTTGTAATCCTTGCTAATTAATTTATTAGTCATCCAACCATAACTTGCACAAGTTAATAGTTTGCCTTCATTTCAAAAGATAAAAGAAGGGAAGATTATCAAATATTCATCCAAAAGGTGTTTTATTTTTCTAAATGTTTAACGATAGTTGCACAGCATTAAGGGCTGCAGAAAGGGATACTTGTTCTAACCAGTTTGTCATCATGATTGTTTTCATCTTCTTTTTAATTTGTTGTAGGCTTTGGACTCGTTCAATACGGCTGTGGTCTCTCCTGTATATTATGTTATGTTCACCATTCTTACTATTCTTGCCAACATGATTATGTACAAGGTGATTTTCTTGTTTACTTACAAATATCTTTACATGGTAACTGTGTAGTATGTGAACCCTGGGTATGCATACGACGGCCCGTCAGGACCCACCAAGAGGGGATGTCCAGGGACGATTATAGAGGCTCGGGTACCACTCAGACTCTCATGATCGTGGGCTGTAAGAAAAGATAGAAGATGGTAACTAACAATTGTTAGGAAAGATACGATTGTATTCTAGAGATAGAATCTCCGTCATGTAACCGATCATGATTCCACCATGTAACCAACTCGGACCCCTCAGCCCCTTACCTATATAAAGGGGGCGAGGGATACCGAGCAAGAGAGACACGAGAAAACACAACAGAGACACACATCTCATAATCCCAGAACACAGGACTAGGGTATTACCTTCACCGTCGAGGGTCTGAACCTGTCTAATCCCTTGTCTTGTGTTACCATCAAGTTTAGGTCCAGCGCATAGTCCCATATAATTTATTGCCGACAACAAACGTCGACAGTTGGCGCGCTAGGTAGGGGAAGCGCGAAGATCAATCTCAACGAGCTCGATGGCTTCCATCAACGGAGATAGCATCACCTTCGCTCCTGGTTAGGTATTCTGCTTTGGGAGTTTCCACTTCATTGCCAACAAGCTTGGCACACTCACCCTTTCGGACTCGGATCAGATCCGATCTGGGATGGACCCCGACAACCTTTCTGCTGGACTCTTGCTCGGATCCGGAAAGGCCACGACCACCTACCCACGGGTGGTGCGCCAGAAGCCCTCTCCCTGACCCGAACACGGCGAGAACCTAGCCAGGGACGAGTTTCTTCCATATTCCCCCTGCACAAAGATCGACTTCCGTACGGTGTGCGTGATTGGGACGGTCGCTCCGAATCACAATACCGACGGGAGAACTAAGAAGCAACGGAGGCAGAGCGCCCTCACTAGAAGACCCAAGAAGCATGCACTCGGTCACTTCAAAACCGAGCCCGCAATGCTAACGAGGACATCCTGCACGAAAGGTGCGGAAACTAATCGCTTTTCCGCGACGCCACAAAGAAACATTGTGGCCTCCAAGACGCTCCTCGACACCATGGGCTCAATCCTCGAGCCCGACAGCCCGACTGCCCCGATTATGGCACAAGTTATAGCCATGGTACCGCTCGGGACATCAATGCAATCACACCTGCAGCTCCCCAATACTTGCGATGGTCCGAAGTCCCGATCACTTATGATCGCTCGGACCACCCCGATCATATACTGTACCTAGGCAGGTACCCCCTGGTGTTGGACCCGGTCATCTGCAGTGTGAAGCTCAGAAAGGTGCTATCGACGGCGAAAGTGGCCTGAACATCCTATTCGCGAAGACCTTCGACGACATGAAGATCGCTTGCTCCGAATTGAGGTCAAGCTCATCACCATTCCATGGGGTAATCCCCGGGACATCCTCCATACCACTTGGGCAGATCACCCTGCCCATTACATTCGGCACGAAGGACAATTACCGGACCGAGCACATGAGTTTTGAGGTAGCCGACTTCGAGACAGCGTATCACGCTACCTTAGGGAGACCGGGCTTAGCCAAACTCATGGCGGCGCCCCACTACACCTATTTGGTGTTGAAGATGCCGGGCCCAAAGGGCGTTATCACGGTGCGTGGTGACGTCAAGCAATCTTTCCTGTGCGACAGGGAGAGCTGCGAGCTGGCCGAGGCAATACGGGCGTCGGCCAACTTGGAAAAACTACGACTGATAGCTTCGGTCCAGCAGGACGAAGACATACCACCAAAAAGCAGGCTAAGTCAGGAATCAAGCCTGACAAAGATGTCAAAAAGATAGCACTCGACCCGTCCAGCCCAGCCAAAACGGCTTTAATTGGGACAGGGCTCGATGAGAAATAGGAAGACGCGCTCGTCACCTTACTCTGGGCGAACCAGGACATCTTTGCGTGGAGGCCGTCCGACATGCCCGGTGTTCCAAGGGAGGTGATCGAGCAAGCCCTCAACGTCGACGAGAAGGCGAAGCCCGTCAAGCAGCGACTTCGGCGGTTTGTTCAAGACTGGCGTGACGCGATCAGGGAGATCACTAAACTTTTAGCTGCAGGTTTTATAAAAGAAGTGTATCATCCGGACTGGTTAGCGAACTCGGTTCTCGTCTGCAAGAAGAATAAAAGTTGGCGCATGTGTGTTGACTATACCGACCTCAACAAAGCATGTCCCAAAGTCCCATTCGGGCTGCCTCGCATCGATCAAGTGGTGGACTCAACCGCTGGCTGCGAGCTCCTGAGTTTCCTTGATGCCTACTCGGGGTATCACCAGATCAATCTTAAGGAAGAAGACTGCATCAAGACTTTGTTCATCACGCCGTTTGGAGCCTTCTGCTACGTTACAATGCCATCGGGCTGAAAAACGCTGGCGTGACCTATTAGCGCGCGATACAGCGATGTTTTCACACTCAACTCGGACGCAACGTGGAGGCATACGTGGACGACGTCGTGGTCAAAACTCGGCTGAGGGGGGACCTCATCTCCGACTTAGCCGAGACGTTTGAAAGCTTAAGGGCTTATAGGATGAAGCTCAATCCTGAGAAGTGTGTTTTCGGAGTCCCTTCGGGAATACTGCTTAAATTCATTGTGTCCCACCGTGGCATCGAGGCAAATCCTGAGAAGATCAACGACATCCTGGGGATGAAGCCGCCGACTGGTCAAAAGGATGTTCAGAAACTCAGGTTGCATGGTGGCACTCGGCAGATTCATCTCCCGCCTTGGGACACGAGGGACACCGTTTTTTAAGCTCCTCAAGAAACAAGACAAGTTCCAGTGGACCGCAGAGGCACAACAGGCTTTCGAGGACCTCAAGACCTTCTTAACGACACCCCTAACACTGGCTTCCCCAATGCCAGAGGAGCCCCTCATGCTTTACATAGCAGCAACAACTCACGTAGTCAGCGCAGCAATCGTTGTGGAGCGAGAGGAGCCGGGACACGTGCAAAAGTTACAACGTCCAGTCTACTTCGTCATCGAAGTATTGGGCGAGTCCAAGGTACGGTACTCGCAAATACAAAAATTGCTATATGCTGTATTGGTCACTTTCCGCAAGCTCAAGCATTATTTCCAAGAGAACGCAATTTCAGTGATCACCGCCTTCCCGATCGGAGACATACTCCACAACAGGGAGGCCACCGAAAGAATTGCGAAGTGGGCAGCCGAGCTTGGAGCCTTCGAGATTACATTCAAGCCGCGCACCGCCATCAAATCGTAGGCACTTGTTGTGACTTCACCGCCGAGTGGACGGAACTACAAAACCCCGCGCCCACCAAGGATCTCGAGTACTGGACGATGTATTTCGATGGTTCCCTCACACTCAACGGCGCGGGAACAGGTATAGTACTCGCCTCTCCGAAAGGAGAAAAGCTAAAATATGTCCTTCAGATTCATTTTCCAGCATCAAACAACGCCGCCGTGTACGAGGCCCTCATCCGTGGACTCTGTATCGCCATTTCGCTCGGAATCCGACAATTGGCGGTTCGCGGACTCTCAGCTCGTGATCAACTAAGTGCAAAAGGACTGGTCATGCATTGATGATAAGATGGCCACATACTGCCAGGAGGTGCACAAGCTGAAAGACAAATTCGATGGACTAGAACTTTCACATGTGCTTCGCCGAGACAACGAGGCAGCAGACGAGCTAGCCAAGCTGGGTTCCAGTCGAACAACAGTGCCGCCCGGAGTATTCGTCGAAGAGCTCCATAAACCTACGACAAGAAGTCAAGTCAAGGCAGCAGTCGGCCGATACTGATGTGTTAGTTATCAACCCCGACTGGACAACTCCTTATTTGGATTACTTAATGAGAGACGAACTTCCTGAAGATCGTACGCAGGTAGAGCGCGTCGCACGCAGAAGCAAAAACTATATGGTAGTCGGGGAGGAACTCTTTCGAAAGAGTGCTTCCGGTGCATACCAGAAAAGGAGGGAAGAAATCTCCTCAGGCAAATCCACTCGGGAATATGCGGACATCACACAGCATCAAGGACCCTAGTTGGAAAAGCTTATCGCCAGGGCTTCTTCTGGCCGACGGCGGTAACAGACGCAGAGGACATCGTACGCAACTGCGAAGGATGTTAATTCTTTGCTCGGCAAATCCATGTGCCAGCACAAGAGTTACAAACCATCCCAGTCACCTGGCCATTCGCAGTCTGGGGACTTGACATGGTCGGGCCCCTGCAAAGGGCACAAGGCGGTTTTACTCACCTTTTCGTCGCCATTGATAAGTTCACAAAGTGGGTCGAAGCCAAGCCTCGCTACCACTGGCCACGATGGCCAAAGCCAGGGAATTCTTCCAAGAAATCGTGGTCCGCTTGGCGTTCCAAAATGTAATCATAATGCATAATGGCACTCAATTCAGAAGTGCCGAATTTCAAGACTGGTATGAAGAACTTGGAATCAAGATCTGCTTTGCTTCCGTAGCGCATCCGCGAAGCAATGGTCAGGTAGAACGAGCCAACGACATGGTGCTGCAAGGATTAAAAGCAGGGGTATTTGATCGCCTCAAGCCATACGCCACACGGTGGGTCAAGGAATTGCTTTCGGTACTCTGGAGCTAAGGACTTCTCCCAGCAGAGCAACCGGGCAGTTTTTTTGGTATATGGTTCTGAGGCGGTCCTACCCATCGAGTTGGAATTCGGATCCCCGAGGGTCCTGAGCTACAAAGAGGACGAGTCGGAGGAAAACCGAATGGAAGACATCGATCGACTAGAAGAGGCCAAAGACATCGCTGCAATCCAGTCGGCCAAATACCTCCAGGGTCTGCAATGCTACCATGATCGCAATGTGCGGGGCCGCGTCTTCTCTAAAGGAGATTTGGTTCTTAGAAAGAATAAAAAAAGCGAGCACAAGCTCTCCCCAAGTTGGGAAGGCTCCTACATTGTAGACGAAGTAACGCGCCCGAGGGCTTACAAACTCAAGCGAGAAGACGGCATCATCATTGACAATCCGTGGAATGTAGAACAGCTACGTCGCTTTTACACTTAAACTCTTTGCTCACCTGTGCCATTATAGATAAAGTTATTTTTTGCCTTATGACTTAGTTGTTGCTCAACTAACTCCTAAGCCGAGGGCTACACTTAATAAGTGCACATTTGCACGTGCATGCGTTCTCGAAATAAAAAGCTCTTACCTTACGACTCAGTTGTTGTTCAATTAACCCCTAAGCCGGGGGGGCTACACTTAATAAGTGTGCGCCCTCGTGAGTGCGATTTGGCTCCCTTTTTTCCTCTCGTAACAACTTCTGCTAGGTCCGAGTGCGCAAACCCCGAACGGTGAAACTCTAAAACGACGAGATCTTGTCACTCGGAAAGCACGTCTAGGTCAAAGTGCCATGAGCCGAGTCCCGGCCCCCAAGGGCTAGACCAGTCGGGCAGAGCACTAAGCAAGGAGGGGAACAAGCCACTTGGACGAGTCAGAGTTAACAGATTGATAGGGGGGTCGAATAGTAAAAACAACTACATACATATTTCTATGCTTTTACAAGTTTCAGGTCAAGAGTCTTTACTAAAGCTCTCCCCAAGCTGGAGGGTCCTTATATCGTCAACAAAGCAACTTGCCCGGGGGCTTACAGATTCAGGCGAGAAGATGGCAAGGTCCTCGGCAGTTCATGAAACATAGAACAGCGGCTCTCAAAAATCCAAGTGCTTGAACGCTAATCGAACGAAGGGGAGGAGCGACAGACTTCAGTCACCCAGAAAGCGTGACCGGGACAAAAGGCCATGAACCAAGTCCGGGCACTCGGGGACTGGACCAATCGGGCAAAGCACACGATGTAAAAGATCAAATCACTCGGAAAAGGAAAAGTAAAGTAAACAAGTGACGAAGACGAAGTTCCAAAACCCAAGAAGTCAACTGAACATTCTACATAACCTCTGAGTACCTAGCTACAACCCCAGTTCCAGATTTTCCACCAGGTCGGCAGAAATGTCTTGAATAGCCTCAAGAAGGGCGGTGACTTGGTCATCGTCCGTCGTGCTAGCGAAGCCTTCCTTGACTGCCTAGCGGTCCACTCGAGGATAGAGGGACATCACAATTGCCAGGGCTTGGCTAGCACTTGAGGTCGCCGTCTTCCTCAAGTAGGCCCTAAGCGTCTCGGGCGCCGCCTGAAGATGTCGAAGAACCTGATCCTCATCGCCCGACCCGTCGGGGTGTAGGAATGCTAGCATCGGCTTCAAGGCTCGGAGGAACGCTGCATAAGTAGCCTCCGCCGCCTTTGCCCTATCCTTGTATTCTGCAGGCAAGTCGGGCTGTCGTTGGAACACCGCGAGAGTAGTGAAAGTAAAAGAGAGGCCAAATAAAAGAGTGCACCTGCTAGCTCCCGTGCTGACTCCTCTCCGCCGGTCCGGGCTTGAAGCTCCGATTTCTCCAGAGCCTGAAGCCGGTCTTGGAGTCCTGAGATAGCGGAGTCCCGAGCTAAAAAGCAACCACCATTAGATAACAGCTATTGGACGGCAACACCAGAAATAAAATACCTACCTTGGAGGGAGCCATATATGTCTATCTTCTCCAGGCGCAAGGACTGAACTTCGGCTTGAAGCGACCGAAGCTCCCTCATTCGGCCCTAACTCGCACTGCTCGGGCCACTGCACTCTTGGCGCTGTTTGATTTACGGAAGGACTTGTTGAAGAAACTCGGATTTCTTCTCGGAGCAGTCTTCCAGGGACTAAAAAGAGCAGGAAAGGATGACGACAACGTAGATTGAAGAGAAAATACCGAAAGGCTCACCTGAATCAGACGGGCACACTTGATGGAGTACTCAAGGAGCTCCTCCCTCTCCTTCTCGGCCACATCATCGACCTCACTCCACTCGCCCTCCTCGCCAGCCCACGCGGTTCGAAGGAGAAAGGGCTTGGGACGCGGTGGTGGCTGTGCTGCTAGAAGGATCTCCTCCACCTGGGGAAGAGAGCTAGTGGCCGGTCACCGGGCTCGAAGGAGACCCAGGACTCGGGCGCGGTGGCGAGGCAGCCCGCGCCGATTCATGGAGGGCTTCGGCCTCCTCGGGCACGTTAGCACTCAGCCCGAGTTCCTGGGCCTGTCCGGAAGCATCCTGAGGCCCCGCCTTTAGGGGGGGCCTCAGTTGGAGCCCCTGCAGGGACCTCAGCCGGCACATCTGCTGGCACGTCATCCGATGGCCGCCTGGAGAAAAATGGTCGCTCAGCACTCGAACTCTCGAAGTAAAAGCAAGATTCAATAGGAAAACTGACCTGGCAGACCGCCTTGTCTTCAAACCAGGCCCTGACTGAATGGAAGGGCCCAGTCGCAGGCTGGCTCCTAGAGGCTTCGGAGCGGGTTGCACCGGAGGCGGAGCTGGGGGATCCCGGAAAACGGGGCCTCCACTTGGGATTGGAGACCCCTTAGGACTCGGATCCTGGCTCGAGTGCTATGCCGGCCCTTTCCCCTTCTTAGCACTTGGGTCCGCGGCAGGAGAGCTAGTTGGCCTCTTCCTCTCGGGCTTTTTTGGAGGGAGGGGATATGGAATCAGAGCCACAGAGAAAAAGGCGACCCGGTCCTACAGGCAACAAGGAATGCAGCAAATTAACAAGACAATTCAGACGCCGAAGGTCATGAGCTGAAGAGTGCAGAAGACTGTCACCAGAGGTGGGAGGTTTGCCAAATTAAAGGGCGTCAGGCACCCCGAAGTGTCTGTCTGGGTGCCTGTGGCGAAGAAGTCACCCAGCCGCTGGTGCAATACTTGGTCCGGGATCCACTCAGGTGTTTCCCGAGTGGGATCGCCCTCCCTGCTGTACTCATAGCCCGGGTGGATCCGCTCCTTGAGGGGTTGCACTCGGCGGAGGATGAAGTTGACAGCAATGCCGACTCCGGTCAAACCCCCCTCCTTCAGTGCATTAATCGCCCTCAGCAGCTCCTCCACCTGGTCCATATCGCAGTTGGGAGGGGCTGAGACCCATGAGGAAAATGTGGGCTTGCGCCTGACAAAGACAGGAAAGGGGGGATCGGAATTGGCATAATAGAACCACTCCCGATG
This sequence comes from Rhipidocladum racemiflorum, assembly GCA_036346355.1. Lineage (NCBI taxonomy): Eukaryota > Viridiplantae > Streptophyta > Magnoliopsida > Poales > Poaceae > Rhipidocladum > Rhipidocladum racemiflorum. Next base: position 44,802,920 of record CM070571.1, on the reverse strand, counting down.
CCATCTCTTGTTGGAGGTCTTGAAGGGGATGGAGAAATAAGACTTCTTCAGTCCGTCCCGAAGTTGGAGGCTGGCACCCCTGACTACCTTTGGATCATTCTTGCTCGGGAACGGCTTGAGAAGAAAAAGATAGGGAAAGAGGCTGAAGTGGGGGTTGATGCCAAGGAAGGCCTCACAAAGGTGAACGAAGATAGAAATTTGAAGGATGGAATTGGGGTTCAGGTGAACCAGTTCAATTCCGTAGAAGTGAAGGAGACCTCGAAGAAAGGCGTCGGCTGGAAGACTAAGCCCGCGATAGAAAAAGGATTTGAAAACCACCACCTCGTCAGGACGAGGGGCGGGGGAGGGTTCACCAGCCGCAGGGCGAGCGCCGACCAAAATCAAATCCAGGAGGACTCCTGCGGAGACCAGTTCCTCCAGACCCTTCTCCGTCGTCACAGAAGCAATCCAGTCCCCGGCCAAAGAAGGCGCAGGAGTGTCGCTGGAAGCAGTGGAAGACATCTTGGGTGCAGGAGAGCGTGGCAGCGCAAAATCTGGAGAATGCAGATGGGGGAATTCAGAGACGAAGGGGTGAATTCAAAGAATAAGGAGTGCAGCTCTTCGCCTGTGTCGAAATCCTAGAAAGACGGGCCATGATGTCACGTTTCCTTCCCCTGGGTGGGGAAAATGTCTCGGTTTCCGTAAAGCAGTTCGGACCCGAGGCTAATCGCCGGTTGGGCTTCAATTTAAGTCTCGGGTCCGGACTTGGTCAAAGCTTCGAGGATACGCCACTGGCTGGGTTGCTCACTGTACAAACTGTGAGCATGGGGCTAAAGGCTGTATGACCTGGCGGAGAGTAAGGGTACCCCTTGGTTGAAAACCTTTTCAGGATGCACCTCAAGTCAGGCTGATCTCCAATATCCTAATGAACATGGCTATGGTGCGCCCCAAGATGGGCTGATCTCCGATATCCTGATGGATATGGCCGTGGTGCGCCCCAAGATAGGGTGGCTGGGTTGCTCACCGTACAAACTGTGAGCATGGGGCTAAAGGCTGTATGACCTGGCGGAGAGTAAGGGTACCCCTTGGTTGAAAACCTTTTCAGGATGCACCTCAAGTCAGGCTGATCTCCAATATCCTAATGAACATGGCTATGGTGCGCCCCAAGATGGGCTGATCTCCGATATCCTGATGAATATGGCCGTGGTGCGCCCCAAGATAGGGTTGATCACCAGAACCCCAGTAATTGTATTGGGCATCATTTGTGACATGCCCCATGTTGGGCCAATTGCCGGCTGCGGCAAGCCGAAGCCGGATGTTACGAACCGATTTTGAGTAATCGTCTCCGAGGGTATGTCCCATGATCGGTTGTCGGTTGTGCATCATGGCAGCAGGCTACAAGTACCACTCGGCTAAGACTTATTCAAATCGTGGTGCGCTCCAGGATGGGCTGATCACCAGTATCCTATTGGATACATTGTTTGTCACTTAGCATTCTCGACCAGTAGAGCTCTTTCGAGTTCTTCGCAATCTCCCTGCCTGCAACAAAGCGCTTGGCGTTAAAGGAAAACTAGTCGGGAAGCTATGCCAAAAGACCAGGGGCACTCGGCGTGAGGCAGGACTCGGTTGGGTGTAACCTGAAAGACGGCGACTCGATCACGAAGCACTCGGGGGCTACTGTGGAGTATGTGAACCCTAGGTATGCATACGACGGCCCGCCAGGACCCACCAAGAGGGGATGTCCAGGGACGATTATAGAGGATCGGGTACCACTCGGACTCTCATGATCGTGGCTGCAAGAAAAGATAGAAGATAGTAACTAACTATTGTTAGGAAAGATACGATTGTATTTTGGAGATAGAATCTCCGTCATGTAACCAATCATGATTCCACCCTGTAACCAACTCGGACCCCTCAGCCCCTTACCTATATAAAGGGGGCGAGGGATACCGGGCAAGAGAGAGACACAAGAAAACACACTGAAAGTTTTGTTACTTAGAATACATGAAGCTTGGTCTAATTTCGTTTTTTTCCCCATATTTACATCTTAAAGAGTTACAGTAAGTTTGAACTGTGTTTCCGAGTTGCATTCTGATAACTGAATTATTTGCTACAGAGGATATAAGATTTATAAGAAGTTATGCACGCTGAAAGTTTTGTTACCAAGAATACGAGAAGCTTAGGCCCCGTTTGGTACGGTTCCAGATTCTAGTAGAAACGGAAACGATTCCAGATTCTTAGTAGAAACGTTTCAGGTAGAATCAGAATCACTTTCTGTAAACCGTTTGGTACGGTTCCAGATTCTAGTAGAAACGGGGTTGAGGGTGATTCAGCCACGGTGTGAAAAAAAAGAAACGTTCCAAGGAGAATTGTTCCGAGTTTTAGCCTGTTTGGCTGAGTTTCTCTCAAATTCTAGTAGAAACAGCTCGATTTCAAGTTGCCAAACGAGACCTTAGTCTAATTTTGTTTTTTTTTCCGTCTATACGTATTAAAGTAAGTTTAAACTGTGTTTCCAAGTTGCATTCTGATAACTGAATTATTTGCTGCAGAGGATATAAGATTTAGATAGTGAAAGTCTGCCATATTTGGTTTACTAAAAAAATATAGGTTGGATTCTATTTTTTTCAGATATTTGAAGGAGGAATTCCTGTAAGAATAGCATGTGATTGTTTTATTGGGTGCCAGGCATTTCCAGGCTTCTATACCAGTATTGAGATAGCCCCTAATTTCTTGCTAATTTGGCTATTTTGATAAGCACTCATTTGGAGGAACTTCTGCTGTTAGACCACAGTGTTGTTCTTCATGGACTGGGATTGGTCAATTCTGACTTCAATGGATTCTGTAGTTTCAAAATGCATCCTATCTGTAGGTATAGTGAATTAGTGATACTTTTTAGCTCTTGCTGCTGTTGCAACTTGCATATACATGAAGAATTAAGTTTTTTTAAGCAGAAGTACAAAACATTTCAGTTTGATGTGTTCTTGTAATAACTGAAGCGTTTTGGCTAATTACACGCATTATTCAATTCATCATCTGTCTGATAGTACTCACTCGTACATCTAACATTTGATCATGGTTTTCTTCCATTCCAGGACTGGGACTCACAGAATGCAACACAGATAGCAACACAGTTATGTGGGTTTGTGACCATCGTTGCAGGGACTTTTCTTCTTCACAAGACTAGCGATATGGGGAATGCACCACCACCGCCACCACGTGACCAAATTTGTCTGGAAGAGATGTGCTCCCAAGTGAATAATTAATTCTAGCTGGACATCTAACATGCACCAAAACATTGACTTACCAAGGCAACACGTATGTGTAATCTGAATAAAATTATATTTGACCTAGAGCCACGAGCCTAAAGATGCAGGCAGAGTTTTGTGCTGTTTGGCGATCCTTGTAGCTACATTATCATGTAGGAAAAGTGGGCTTCCTGTGAGAGATTTGAATGGACCTTTTTTTTTTCTAATAGTAGCACATAGACACATATTGATAAAGTTTTTTTTTTTTATTTTCTGTACAGAAGTGTATGAAAACAGATCGTTTGATAGCACAGGACTTCAAAATCTATGTTGATGGATAAGTAACCTTTGTTCAATAGCTTATTATTTGTCAATCTTATTTCCAGATTTTCACTGAGCATCGCGTAGTTGAAACAACCCCCAAAATTCAAAATGAATTTAGTTGGTTTTTGTTTGAATTTGCGTTTGAATTTGAGTTTGGAAATTGGAAATCGAGTTTGAATTTCGTTTACCCTTTGGGCCGAATCCTTGCTTCTTGGGCCTTGCGGCCTGCTCCCCCTCGGCCCGTTGGCCTGCTCCCCTCCTGGCCGTTCGGCCCACTGGCCCGACCTCATGACCGCGCCGCGACCGTCGCCTCGCCTGGCGTGCCGCTCACACAGGTTGCAGGCTGCGCCCACAAGGCTTCATTGCAGCGCGCTTCGCTTGCCGCTTCGCCTACACAAGGCCATGATTGCTTGTTCTCGATCGCGTTGCCGCCACAAGGCTGTGTTGCCGTCGCCTGGCCGCTTGTCTCCGCCCGGCTTATAAAAGCCGCTTCTAACCCTCCTTCCAACTTGCCCCACTCCTCCGCTTGAGGTGAGCTCCTCCTCCTCGCTCCGTCTCGCCTCTGGCCCGGCCGGCCCAGGCCGCCGCTTTCCCGCTTTGCCCTAACCCTAACTCCTCCTCGTGCCGACTAACGGGCCCCACCATAGCTCCTCCTTCCTCGTGCGGTGGCCCCGCCTCGCTCGAGCCAGCCAGCCGCGCCCAGCCTCATGGTCTGGCCACGCCGCGCTCGCGCCGCTCGCCCCACCGCCAAAGCGTGGGTCGTTCACCCAAATCGCCCGGTTAAGCCCAACACTGTTAAAAACAGTGTTTTGATTTTCGGATTATTAATCCATTTAATAATTCCGAAAACTAGTTTTTAAATCCAAAAATAGCCCAAAAAATCCAGAAAAATCCTGGAAAAACCCAGAGCCCCACCAAATACACTTTCCGAACCGTCTTGATCCCCTGAGTCCAGAAATGCCGTCCGTTCCCAAATCCGAGACTCTGAAAATTCTCAAAATCCCAGAATTGCCCTCCGTTCTCTTCCGCCTTGGTTCCCGGTTTCCGTTTCAATTTCCGTTTCTTTTCCAGTTATTTGTTTTGTCGTTTATTTATGTTGGTTGTCCTTTCCGCGCTAGATTCGCCCGTTGAGACGCCAGTGGAGCAGGAGCAGTCCCTGGAGCCGGAGCAGTTCCTGGAGCAGACGTTGGACCAGACGGGAGTCCAGTACGACTACTTCCTCTACGATTCAACCGATCCAGCTGCCGAGCAAGGCAAGCCGTACACCTTTGATCATGGTGATCCAAATCATGCCATGCTATAAGGTTTTACTATATTTTTATATATCGCATTATTTTGCTGTATGTTGAACTATTGAAAACAGTATTTTAGAATGACATGATACCTAGGTAATGCCGAATTGCTCATGGAACTTCCTTGAAAATATTGAACCCTTTTAAATCCTTTGTAACCCTAGTTAAATGCTTATGCCATGATAGGTTAGATTATACTGCTAGATTAATTCAAAACTTGGAAATTAAGAGAAAATGCTGCCGAATCTCTGATTCGGATGTTTGTAAAAGTGCTACAGTCTGGGGGACAGTATCGGATTAATCCCGGAGTGGATGAGATTCCGATCCCCGGCTGATGATTAATGCCTTGGTTGTCTGGTGGCTGGTACTGTGGGTACCGGGTTGGGTTTGTGGATTGAAGGCTTGGTCTTTGGCAGTGTAATGTTAATAATCCCCTTGAGCAAAGTAAATAATTTAGTTTCCGCTCAACCACAGGTCGGACTGGTTGGTGGACCAGTATCCGACATAGCACAGTAGGTTAGTCATTCCTGAGATAATAATTGAATTTATTGGTGGTACTATTCTCTGGAGAGAATAGGGACCGGCCTTCCCGGCAGGGAAGTGTACCGGAGGGGTGGAACGGGAATGGTCCGTAGTGACATTCTTGGTTCTCACAACAGTAGACGCTAATGGGGACTGTGAGTCCAAGGTAGCTGTATATCTATCGGTTAATAACTAAAGGACATGAATGATTAAACGAAATGCTATGATGATCTAAACTGGGCCACATGCATTTAAGTTGCATGAAAACTCGCGATTGGCATTAAAGGTTGTAGATATCTTGTGGGTAAAGCTGAGCCACTCTGCAGAGTTAATCTAAATGGTAATCGATTACGTCGTACTTCCGGTTAATGAAGTTAAGTTTGAAATTAGGGTGATACCCGTAACTAAGCTCAAGTTACTGTTTTGGTGATTTTGGAATAAGTTGGTTTTTGTTGTTAAACTTGTGAAACCCCCCCTACTACTTATCTATGGTCTGTGCTTCAAATGTAAAATGAGTTATAAAATAAAACTGCATCCAGATACTTAACCCTATTGCCATCCTTTGAATACCCCTACATGTAGTATTCAGTGGTTCCGTACGACTTGTTGAGTACTTTGTACTCACCCTTGCCCCCCCCCTTTCAGAGTCCGAAGATGCCGGAGTCTACCAGGAGATCGTAGATGGCGATTTAGTCTGGTTTTAGGTCTTGTCTTCGCTCAGGCCCTGCCTGTGGTTTCTTTCTTTTGGTAATGTAATCTAGAAGCTTGGATGCTTCCTTTTGTAAAAACTCGGCCGTTAGGCCATCTATTTAAATAAAAAGTGTTTGAAGTTGCTTTTGTCAGGCAATTTTACTCTTGTTTTCCAACAGTTAGTCTTCCTGGGTAACTGTTGTGAGTTTTTCGCACTGCCCCTTAAAAGGCGGTCCGTCACAAGTGGTATCAGAGCCTAGGCTTGACCGTAGATGGAGACCTAAGTTGGCTTAAGGAGTCTTTTTCGAAAAATTATTTCAAAACTACAAAACAAAACGAGTTTCGAAAACTGTAAGTACTATTCTTATAATCCTCTTCCTCTCCTCTTCTGCTTCCCTACCCTTTCCTTAAAATTCACTCCTCTCCTGTAAAACCCACTTAAAAGCTTTTTCCGCTCGTCTAACTTGAAAAAAAAAACTTTTTCGTTTTGGCAGATGGTACAACACGTTCACCCGCTTCCCGAGATTCTCGAAGGATGGGTTGGACTGCTGTGGAGAATGCTACAGCTTGTTGGAGCAGGACAGATCGAGGCCCCAGTTTTCCACACGGAGGAACTTTTCCAAGGTGCCGTCCGTTTTGACTGGAGGGCTTGGTTCGATTTGGATCCTCTGCCAAATAATCCGGATATTCCGGGCCGCTTCCAAGGACACCGCGTCTTTGAGTCAGACGCTATCCAGGACTCTGCCCGCCGGGCAGTGAAGCACCTGCGTTGCCTTTTCGTCGCTGAGTTTGACGACAGTCAGTTTCAGCTCGTCCCCATGAGGGGGGATGCTCCCGGCGCAGTGATTGTCTCCGTCCCGGAGGACGAGGCAGATCCGCGTGTCGACGAAGTTGCTGATTTTCTTGTCAACAAGGATTTCCTGTACAGAAACCTTCTCCTCGAGCGGGATGATCTTCAGCGACAATTGGGCAATGCGTGGATGGAGATTGACGAGCTTTGCGAGGAGTTAGACCAGCTGCAGCCTCAGTACGAGCCAGGAGAAGAGATGTCCGTGGATGGTCCATCAGAAGTGATTGACCTTTCCATGGTGGATGACGTGGAAGAAGACCCAGAGGAGCGCATCATCTACATCTCCGACGACGATTGAAGACGCCTGTCTTAGAATAGGGCGTTAGACCTAGAAGTTGGTTTCCCCTTTTGGAGTAGTTCTTTTGTAATGTAAAAATAGGTTGTTTCATACCTTAAGACGGTATTGTAAACGATCTATGCTATCAATGAATTATGTTTCCTATCTCTGTATGTTGTTTGCACTATTACCCTTATATCCTCGGCCAAATTCCACTAATTCTTTCCCTTTCATCTTGCTTCTCACCTGTTCTATCTCAACTCACCCCACACTCAAATCTTACTTACCTTCTGCTTTACCCAAAACCCTTTAGCAAGACCCAGAGAAAGTCAGGATGAATCAAGGAGAAGGATCACAGCACCACAATCATGAGAGTGAGGCAAACTCAGCCAGAAACCCGGTTAACCTAGCTCAAGTATTGGCAGCTATGGAAAGAAACAGACATCAGTCGGAACAAAGGCAGAATCAGATGATTGAGATGTTGATGGGACAACTGGCTGCAAGACCGCAGATGAACCCCCAAGGAAACAACTTTGGACAGGAGGGATTTCTAGGTGGGTCACACTGGTCCGATTTCCAAAAGACCCGGCCCCCTATTTTCTCCGTGTCAGCTGAGCCACTAGCAGCAGATGATTGGCTCAGGGACATCCAGAGGAAGCTAGATACGGTACAGTGCACTGATAAGGAAAAGGTGCTCTATGCCTCTCACCAACTGCAAGGACAAGCAGCCGAGTGGTGGGTTAACTTTCAAACCCTGAAGGAAGGACAAGAGATTACATGGCAGATGTTTGATGAAGCTTTCAGGAAGACACATATTCCAGCAGGCTTGATGGCCTCCAAGCGAAGGGAATTTTTGTCTCTCCACCAAGGAGGAAGGACGGTGATGGAATACCTGCACCAATTCAATAACCTATCTCGTTATGCACCCAAGGAAGTGGACACAGAAGAAAAGAAGATAGAGAGATTCTATGAAGGACTGCAGAAGAATCTAAAGTTTCACATCTCAGCCGTAGAGTTCAAGGACTTTTCAGCTATGGTAGATAGGCTGATCGTTTCCGAGGAGACGAGAAATGACTTGGAAGATACCCGAAAGAGAAAGGCACAAGAGCAGAGGATGACAGCAGCAAACCAGTTCAAGGGAAGGACCTACACTTTCAACCCCAGTACCCCGAACAAGAGACAAGCAGTAGGAGGATCACGGCCTAGTCTTCCCAATAACCAGCCCAGGACTGTCCGATGCTATACCTGTAATGGGAATCATTACTCCAATGTATGTCCCAAGAAGGGTTCAACCTGTTTCCATTGCGGACAACCCGGACACTTTAGGCAACAGTGCCCAAAGAAGGATTTGCCAAGTGATGTGGCGAAGGCGCAGACGTCAGCTTTTACCTCAACCAACAGACAACCTGCACCTCGTCAACCTCAGCCACCCCATCAAGGTTATTTAAAGGCACCAGTTAAGACAGAGGGATACTCTAACAACCGTGGACCGAATCCGCCAAGGAACCCTCAAGGAAGAATCAATCATGTGTCAGCAGCAGAAGCAGCCGAAGCCACTGATGTCATCGTTGGTAAGTTTCAAGTCCAAACCAATTTGGCCTTAACCCTTTTTGATCCCGATGCAACCCATTCGTTCGTCTCTTTGGCTTTTGCTTGCAAAAATGGCTTGCCCTATTCCCCTTTGACCTCTCCTTGTGTTTTCTACACCCCCGGAAGCCGACTAATGGCCAGATTCAGCTGCAACAACCTGAAGATGGAAATCCAAGGAATTGAGTTTAGAGCCAACCTGTTGTTGTTGGAAATGGATGGTCTAGATGTCATATTGGGAATGAACTGGTTATCTAGACACAAGGCCTGTTTGGACTGTGCCCGTAAGACAGTGACACTCAAAAATGATTATGGTCAAGAGGTGACAGTTCAGAATGATCCGAGGTTGATCAAAAGGAGTCAGAACACCGTCAATACAGTTGCCCGTGGATTAGACAGCATACCCATAGTTCGGGAGTACCCTGACGTTTTTCCAGAAGAGTTACCAAGGAAACCTCCGAACAGAGGCATAGAACTGGCAATAGAGTTAGTTCCTAGAACCGCTCCTATCCACAAGCGATCACGTCCAATGTCGCCTTTGGAGTTAAAGGAATTGAAGAAGCAGTTGGATGAATTACTGGATAAAGGATTTGTACGGCCAAGTATCTCACCTTGGTCCGCGCAAGTAGTGTTTGCCAGAAAGAAGGATGGAAGCAAGAGACTTTGCATAGACTACAGAGCTCTGAATGATGCAACAATCAAGAATAAGTACCCGTTACCCCGCATAGATGATGTCGGGACCCCGAATTTGCAAATCCGGACCCTCTGTGTATTCAGCACTAGTCCAGGAACGCGCTAGTGCACACAGTCTTAACATCGGTATATATCACAATCATACCATACGATACTATCAAAGTACTTTATTTAAATAATCAAAGGGTTACTCGACCTTATGGCCAAGTTACAAATATATGCCTTGCAAGGCGAAACTTATTAAAAGAGAAATAGCAAAGAATGAAAATCAAATAAACTTCGTGGCGCCATCCAAGATACCACAGCAACCGATCGGGCTCGCATCCCTAAGTAGACGGGTCTTCTTGGAGTTCCTCCTCCGAACCGGGCGTAGTCTCCTCTTCAACTGGTATTGTGTTGAGGCAAGGGTGAGTACTTGGTACTCGACAAGTCATGCCTGTAATGCAAGCTAATATACTATATGCATGGCTTAGTACAAAGGAATAGCTCAGGGTATATTTGCGAAATGCGACTTTTGACAAGTAATATAAGTAGATTCGAAAGCAGTAGAAATAAGTAAAGCATAAATAACTTTTCAAGAAGTTTAAATAACATTTTTCCCCATCCTAAACCATATTTCCATCATCTTCCTTGTTAAACCAACCCATCTTTTCAAACCAAGTTATTTTCAGAAAGTCTAACCCTTGACTGTAATTCCCGAGCATTATCCAAGATCAAGTGGACTCGGCTATTCAAATAGATTCTACACTTTGCAGAGGTTATGCACTTTACCCACAAGATACAATCTACTCACCACGTCAGCCGTGAATCGCCATACAAGAGTATGCGAATGAGCGATCATAACAAAGCCTTTCGGAAGCCTCAAACAACACAGGTGGTCCTCTCCGGTACGTGCTCTACACCATCCCTTCCCTTAGCCAAGGCGAAGTATGGGACCAACACACCGTTAGATGGGTACCGCCACACCACGATACGCTCCCCGTACAATCACACAAAAGGTGTAATCGACACCCGAGGCTCCACAAGTGAGTCCTTAGCGACTTAGTCAACTAGGGCCGTCCCATTCCAGCCATGTGGTTGCAAGTATGACCCAGTTCAAAGGCTTGCAAGGTTAAGTCCTTAGAGTGACCAGGGCAAGACTACCCGAAAACCAAATCAACACTCCCAATGCCACAACTGGCCCACCTGATTACTCTTGCCACATGCCCCGGTCGAAAACTGTTTATCAAACCCCAGTTGATTACCATGCACCACGTGCCATCAACATCACATGATACTTTTCCAAAACAGGTTCAATATATCATTAAGTCCATATTAGCATTTGATTATCCAAAATCATGTCATGAGCACGTAAAGTGTGTCTAAGCAAAGATACTACAACGATCTAAACCCATGTTGGCAATTTAATAATGTCCAACTAGTAAACCACAACTAGGGTGACAAAGGGTCATGGCACATACTTAAGTAATCAAGGTGTCATATAGCAAATTGGTATTTATCTAACCCCCAGGTTTAAACAAAATATTTTTCTAATTGAACTAGCATGCAATAGTTTAAATCAAAATAGATTTTCGAAATAGGATCAACATGGTCAAAGCACAACTTGCCTTCAAAAAGCACTTGCTCTTGGTCTTGAGTTGGATCCTGAGTCAATACTTCTCCTTCGAATCCCTCCGGCACTTCAACGTCTACTCGTAAAGCGTGCAAATAGCAAATACACAAATGAACACTATGCAAAAAGATCCCAAAACTCCAAATAAAATCCATAAACAGAGAGAACATAATTTTCTGGATTTTTAGAAACTGGAATCGTCAAATTTGGAGTTAAAACGCAAAAGTTATGTTTATTTAAAGTTTAAATAATCAATTAAATAATTTTACAGAGAAAAACTTTAGTCCAAAAATTAAATAAAATTCATATTTAGGTAGATCTCAATTTTATACAAATTTAGAAATTTGAATCGCTCAAATCGGAGTTGAAACGCAAAAGTTATAAGCGTTTGAAGTTTGAATCTAAATTTGAATCAATATTTCGAATTAATAAATCATTTTCTTTTCGGAAATTAATTATTGCGCCAAGATGGACACGTGGCAGCCTCTGATTGGCCTGCTTGGCGTCGGTGATCCACGGACTCGGTTCGGGTCCACGGTGGAATCAGTCCACCGGGCCGGTCGCGGCCGACATCGCGGGTCCCACCCGTCGGTGGAGTCGCGTCGCGGTGGCGACTTCATTGGCGCGATCCGAGCCGCTCGATTCGGATCGAGCGGTTGAGGTTGGATCCAATCCACCGCAACGTGGATTTCGCCGCGATGGCGTGGACGAGCGAGGGCCGTTGGATTTTGATCCAGCGGTTGAGATCTATCCTGGTTCTACGAGGTTAGGGCGCACGTGGCTAACCTGGACCGTTGGATCTTGATCTCACGGCCCGGATCCATCTGGTTTCCTACCGTTTCAAGGAAACGTGGACTCACCGTGATCGTCGGATGAAGATCGGACGGCGGACAGTCTTCGCGGGGTCGCGGCGGCGCTGGTTGACGAGGTCCGGCCGGACTTGAAGACGACGACACACGGGACGGCGCCACAGGGCAGATCCGGCGAAGTGAATGCCACTCCCAGACGCGCCTCGCGTCCTGCGGTCTCGGATCCGCCACAAACGCGACGGAGAAGCGGTGGGCGGCGGCGAACGATGCCAAAACCCTAAACAACCCTAATCAACTCCGGCGAGGAATCGCGAGCACGGAGGAGCTCTTCGAGTGGCGGCTAGAGCAAAAGGTGCGACGGTGGCGGCGATCTCGGCACGCACTCCACGCCTTAAATACGACGCAGGCGTCGAGATTCGCTCGGTTTCATGGCGAGGCGAGACGGCGGCGGAGTCCGGCCGGACCGCGGCGGCGGCAGCGGCTCAATCCTAGCCGTCCCCAGCGGCGACGACGGACGGCCCGCGATCGCGCACGCGCACGGGTTCGACTTCGGTCTCGGCTCGGGGTGACGTGGCGCCAATCACAACCGTTGGATCTTGATCCAGCGGTCGCGTAACTAGGTTTCGGGCAAGCGGGTTTGGCTCGACCACGTGGCTCGGTCGGACTCGAGTCCGACTCAGACCGAGGAAACGATAACCGACCCGTCGGTCCCTTTTCCAAATAATTAATCATTAAAATAATTCCCGATTAATTCATTTAATTCATTAAAAATAGCAAATGACTGGAAAAAATTCCAAAAATTCTGGAAAATACTTTGGATCATTTTGGACTCAAATAAAATATTTCCAACAAAATTTTATTTGCAAAATTAAATTCTTTAATTATTTCAAAATGGAATAAATTCAAATAAATTCCAAATAAATCCAAATAAATTCCAGAAAATTCCAAAAATTCACCAAAGTGCCAAATCACACATGAATTTAAGAAAAGCAAAATTTTGGGATGTTACAAACCTCCCCCCCTTAATAGAATCTCGTCCCCGAGATTCAGGGCTTACTAAAGGAATAGGTTTGGAAATTCTTTCTTCAAATCCTCCTCGCGCTCCCAAGTCGCTTCACTTTCTTCATGGTTGCTCCACTGAACTCTACAGAAACGGGTTGACTTGTTTCTAGTTTCTCGGTCCATTGTGTCTAGAATCCTCACAGGATGTTCCTTATAAGTCAAATCCTCTTGCAACTCAATTGACTCTAGCGGTGTCTGTTCCTCAGGAACTCGGAGACACCTCTTTAACTGGGACACATGGAATACATCATGTACTCCTGCCAACGACTGTGGCAACTCCAGCTGATAAGCAACTTCGCCTCTGCGGCTCAAAATCTTAAATGGTCCAACATAACGGGGTGCGAGTTTCCCTTTGGCATGGAACCTCTTAACTCCCCTGAGAGGCGTAACTCTGAGGTATACAAAGTCTTCTGGTTCAAAACTCAAATCTCGGCGACGATTGTCAGCATAACTCTTCTGTCGAGATTGGGCTATCTTCAACCTTTCCCTAATCATAGCAATCTGCTCTTCAGCCTCTTGAAGAATATCAGGCCCAAAGACACGGCGCTCGGTCTCATTCCAATTCAATGGTGTCCGACAGGGTCGACCATACAAAGGCCTCAAAAGGTGACATCTCAGAACTAGCCTGATAACTATTGTTGTAATCGAACTCAAAGATACGGCAAACTTTTATCCCAAGAGGTAGCATAAGCCAATGCACAAGCTCTCAACATATCCTCCGAGACTGGTTGACTCTTTCTGCCTGTCCATCCGTCTGTGGATGATAAGTCATCTTGAAGCTCAAGCGGGTCCCCATGGCTTCATGCAACTTATTCAGGAACCTTGAGGTAAATTGGGTACCTCTGTCCGATACAATCCTCTTTGGCACTCCGTGCAAACAAACAATCTGATCATGTACAACTTCGCTAACTTATCTCAGAGTAAGTGGTCTTCACGAGGGATAAAATGGGCTACTTTAGTCAAGCGGTCCACTATAACCCATATGGAGTCATAACCTCCTTGAGTCTTGACAAACCGGTAATGAAATCCATTCCGATTTCCTCCCACTTCCACTCGAGGTATTTTGGTAATTTTGTAGCAATCCCGCCGGGTCTCGATGCATTGCCTTGACTCTCCGGCATACGCCGTCGACAATGCAACATGCTCGGCAACTTCACGTTTCATACCGGCCACGGAATCTCTCCTTGGATCTGATACATCTTGGCGCTTCAGTGATGAATCGAGTACTTAGAGTCATGGGCTTCTTCCGTAATCGCTTGCTTTAACTCCTTTTTGTTAGGCACACAAATGCGATCCTTCATCCATAACGTGCCTTGCTCGTCTAGCTTGAAATCCTTTGCCTTGCCTTCCTCCATTTTGGACTTAATCCTACGGATCTTGTCATCATCCTTCTGTCCTTCTCGGATCTGATCCTCTAGGGTAGGCTTTACTTCCAAGGCGGCCAAGAATCCGCTAGGTACAACCTCAATCTTCATTTTCTGGAAATCCTCACATAACTCATCCTGACTTGTGGCTAGCAACGTACTCACGGTATGGCTCTTCCGACTCAGAGCATCGGCTACTACGTTGGCCTTCCCGGGATGGTAATGGATTCCAACATTATAGTCCTTGATCAACTCTAACCATCTCCTTTGCCTCATATTCAGATCTGACTGGGTGAATATGTACTTAAGGCTCTTATGATCCGTATATACCTCACATCTGTTTCCAATCAGATAGTGACGCCATATCTTCAAGGCATGTACTACTAGCGACTAACTCCAGGTCATGTGTCGGATAATTTTCCTCATGCGGCCTCAAGCGCCTTGATGCATAGGCGGCGACCTTTCCATCTTGCATCGACACACATCCAAGTCCTTGGCGCGATCGTCACAATAAATATCGAAGCTTTGAGCAACATCCAGGTAGAACTAACACCGGTCTTGATGTCAATCGCTTCTTGACTCTGAAATCCTTCCTCACATTCGGCGTCCATGCAAACTTCCTTTCCTTCTTCAAAGAATTGCGTAAGAGGTTTCGCAATTGTCGAAAAGCCTTCGATGAAAGCTTGGCGGTAATATCCTGCCATTCCAAGGAAACTCAGAATCTGGGCCACCGTCTTCTACTGTTCCCAATGTAACACGACTTCTACTTTGCTTGGATCTACTGGCTGACTCTTCAAGCGGTCATCACGTGTCCAAGGAACTCCACTTTGTCCTTCCAAAAGTCACACTTGCTGAACTTGGCGAAAAGTTGCTGTTCCTCGGCTTTTCCAAAACTCGCCTTAAGTGTTCGGCATGTTCATCCTCTGTCTTGGAGTAGATTAGGATATCGTCTATGAACACGATTTACAAACTTGTCCAAATATTCCATGAACACCTTATTCATCATATTCATGAAATAAGCCGGCGCGATTCGTCGGCCCAAAGGACATAGCTGTAAACTCGTAATGTCCATATCTTGACGAGAATGCGAGTCTTCGAATATCCTACGATCGGATCTTCAATCGATGGTATCCCGATCTCAGATCAATCTTGGAGAAAACTCCGGCTCCTCTTAACCGATCAAACAAATCATCAATCCTGGGTAGCGGATACTTATTCTTCACGGTGACTTCATTGAGTGCACGGTAGTCGATGCACATCCACGAAACTCCCGATCCTTCTTCTTGACAAACAAAAGCGGTGCTCCCCACGGCGACTAACTTGGTGCGATAAATCCTTTCTCCATTAACTCTTCTAGTCAATTTGTTTCTTCATCTCTACCAACTCCTCGGTAGACATCCGATAGGGTCTCTTTGCTATCGGTCTTTGTGCAGTACAAGCTCTATCACAAACTCTATGTCCCTGTCTGGCGGCATACCGGTAGATCCTCGGGAAAACGTCTGGGTACTCATTCACTAATAGGGACATCCTCTATGCTGATTGCCTTGATCTTGTTAACCATCAAGCTGTCCATCTCTAATCGCGGTGGCTTGAAATTCCACTTTCTTCCCACACGGGCTCTCAACTGAGATAGTCCTTCGTCAGCAATCAATACGGCCTTGTGCTTGGATAACCAATCCATTCCCAATATAACATCTAAGGTGCGGGTCTCCAAAATTATAAGGTTTGCTAGGAACTCTATTCCATCTATTAGTATTCTCACCCAGGAACATCCTACTTCCGTTCGGAGTTCGGAACTGTGGGTTTGAACTAAAAGCATGCACTTAAGTCTTGCAATTCTCAAGTCATTTCTAGTAGCAAAGCCTTGCGAAACAAGCGAATGCGAAGCTCGAGTCAAACAAAATCTATTTGCAGTCTCGAGTTAACAAGTAACTTACGATCTGACGTCAGTAGCATTTGCGGTGCATCTGCGGTGACATGGTTGACTCGGCCTCTCACCACGGTGCAGGGTGTGGCTCCTGGTCTTTGGCGTCCTAGCTGAGGTGGTTCCTAGTTTGAAGCGGGCGGGGTCGCTCTGCTTTGTCTTCTTCGAATCAGCTGTTGGCAAAGTGTCACGGCTCGTTGCGGTTGTATGTGCGTCTCACTTGTTCCTATTGTTGCACAGGGTAGCGTTTCTAAGCGAAGTGGGGTTTGGTAGTTCGATTGGCAGGTCTTGGTCTTTGAGGATGGTGTCTCGTTGCATGCGTGGTTGGAATCTGAAGAATTGATTTGGTGCAACTCTCGGTATTTATTGCGTTCCACAGCGTGATCCTTGCTGTTGCATCCTGCGCTTCTGTTCTCATCCAGTTCCTTGCGCTTGTCCTCAAGAATAAGTGCCTTATTCACCAACTCTTGGAAATCTGGAAAGGTGTGGGTGATCAACCTACTTGCAATCTGAGTTAAGTCCCTTCATAAAGCGAGACTGCCTGGATTTATCTGTCGCTACATCCTCAGTGCGTAGCGTGCTAGCTTTGTGTGAACTTGTTCGAGTAGTCGACCACTGGCTGATTACCTTGCTTGATGCTACGAACTCCTCCTTCTTAAGGTCCATAATTCCTTCGTGCACGTGATCTTGTCGGAATGCATTGTGAACTCTTCCCAAGTGATATCTTGAGGGTTCTCTGCGTGGCAACGAAGTTCTCCCACCATTCGGCGGTTGTTCCTTCCAACTGATGAGAAGCGTAAAGTACCTTCTCATTCCTATGCATTGAGCTATGTGTAGCTTCCTCTCAATTGATCTTAACCAATCATCGGCCTCCAATGGATTGGCATTTCGAGAGAAAGTGGGTGGGTGAGTCCTCATGAACTCGACGGCCTTGTATTAGCGTGGTCACCGATTAACTTGATTAGCGATGGCCTGGCGATGGACGTGTGCTGCATTTGTTGCATCATAGCATGCATCAGCTGGAGTCTGAGCAGCAAGAAATGCTCCAAAATTCTGCACATCCAGTGGCGGTGCTTTGGTGCTCCATCATTGGGGTTTTACTGTTGGGCGAGATCCACTCCCATTGCTTCCAAAGTTCCCACGGTGTTCACCATCTCAGCCGATTTGCTCTAGGTTTAAAGATGAGAGGGAAACAAGAATAGACAAGTAGTATGGAACTTATGCGGCTTAAAGGGGTAACTTAAGGTCCAACTTTATTATTAATAACTTGGTATGGCTGCTTACAATGCCTAAGGGCCTTGCAACACATACTGCACACTCAGCAAACAAAGCAAATCCAAATCGAACTAACTCTGGAGTCTAACGCCTAAAGGGTGACTCTTTATTTTATGACGCGACTCGGCGAAGGAGTCTCACTATAGAACCTATGCTCATTAATCGAGGAAACCTCCATCTGTCACAAGCGTGCTTTACGTAAGAACTCGAAATTTTCAAATTGTGACAAGGTAAGGGAAAATTTCAGCAAGAGACGAGAAAAGAGAGAAGGGGATAAGTCGAGATGTCATTTCTTGTCTTCACAAATTTTTAGCTTTAGAAAATAGGTTTTATCCTCACTACGACCATTCTAGCTTAGGGTTGAGCCTACTGGTCAAGTATGGCTCGATACCACCTCTGTCGGGACCCGAATTTGCAAATCGGACCCTCTGTGTATTCAGCACTAGTCGAGAACGCAGCTTAGTGCACACAGTCTTAACATCGGTATATATCACAATCATACCATACGATACTATCAAAGTACTTTATTTAAATAATCAAAGGGTTACTCGACCTTATGGCCAAGTTACAAATATATGCCTTGCAAGGCGAAACTTATTAAAAGAGAAATAGCAGCAGCGGAAAATCAAATAAACTTCGTGGCGCCATCCAAAGGTATACCCACCACAGGCAACTGACTGGGCTCGCATCCCTAAGTAGACGGGTCTTCTTGGAGTTCCTCCTCCGAAACTGGCGTAGTCTCCTCTTCAACTGGTATTGTGTTGAGGCAAGGGTGAGTACTTGGTACTCAGCAAGTCATGCACAGAATGCAAGCTAATATACTATATGCATGGCTTAGTACAAAGGAATAGCTCAGGGTATATTTGCAGTAAACAGCTTTTGACAAGTAATATAAGTAGATTCGAAAGCAGTAGAAATAAGTAAAGCATAAATAACTTTTCAAGAAGTTTAAATAACATTTTTCCCCATCCTAAACCATATTTCCATCATCTTCCTTGTTAAACCAACCCATCTTTTCAAACCAAGTTATTTTCAGAAAGTCTAACCCTTGACTGTAATTCCCGAGCATTGTCGATCAGTGGACTCGGCTATTCAAATAGATTCTACACTCTGCAGAGGTTATGCACTTTACCCACAAGATACAATCTACTCACCACGTCGGTAGTGAATCGCCATACAAGAGTATGCGAATGAGCGATCATAACAAAGCCTTTCGGAAGCCTCAAACAACACAGGTGGTCCTCTAAGACGTGCTCTACACCATCCCTTCCTTAGCCAAGGCGAAGTATGGGACCAACACACCGTTAGATGGGTACCGGCCCGCAGCCACGATACGCTCCCCGCACAATCACACAAAAGGTGTAATCGACACCTGAGGCTCCACAAGTGAGTCCTTAGCGACTTAGTCAACTAGGGCCGTCCCATTCCAGCCATGTGGTTGCAAGTATGACCCAGTTCAAAGGCTTGCAAGGTTAAGTCCTTAGAGTGACCAGGGCAAGACTACGAAAAACCAAATCAACACTCCCAATGCCACAAGCTGGCCCACTGATTACTCTTGCCACATGCCCCGGTCAGCGTTTATCAAACCCCAGTTGATTACCATGCACCACGTGCCATCAACATCACATGATACTTTTCCAAAACAGGTTCAATATATCATTAAGTCCATATTAGCATTTGATTATCCAAAATCATGTCATGAGCACGTAGCAGGTCTAAGCAGCATACTACAACGATCTAAACCCATGTTGGCAATTTAATAATGTCCAACTAGTAAACCACAACTAGGGTGACAAAGGGTCATGGCACATACTTAAGTAATCAAGGTGTCATATAGCAAATTGGTATTTATCTAACCCCCAGGTTTAAACAAAATATTTTTCTAATTGAACTAGCATGCAATAGTTTAAATCAAAATAGATTTTCGAAATAGGATCAACATGGTCAAAGCACAACTTGCCTTCAAAAAGCACTTGCTCTTGGTCTTGAGTTGGATCCTGAGTCAATACTTCTCCTTCGAATCCCTCCCAGGCACTTCAACGTCTACTCGTAAAAGCGTGCAAATAGCAAATACACAAATGAACACTATGCAAAAAGATCCCAAAACTCCAAATAAAATCCATAAACAGAGAGAACATAATTTTCTGGATTTTTAGAAGCTGGAATCGTCAAATTTGGAGTTAAAAGCATAAAAGTTATGTTTATTTAAAGTTTAAATAATCAATTAAATAATTTTACAGAGAAAAACTTTAGTCCAAAAATTAAATAAAATTCATATTTAGGTAGATCTCAATTTTATACAAATTTAGAAATTTGAATCGCTCAAATCGGAGTTGAAACGCAAAAGTTATAAGCGTTTGAAGTTTGAATCTAAATTTGAATCAATATTTCGAATTAATAAATCATTTTCTTTTGGAAATTAATTGTGCGTCGGCATGGACACGTGGCAGCCTCTGATTGGCCTCGCTGACGCCAGCGTCCACGGACTCGGTTCGGGTCCACGGTGGATCTGGTCCACCGGGCCGTGCGGTGACATCACGGGTCCCGCGTCGGTGGAGTCAGCGTCGCGATGGCGACTTCGTGTACGCGATCCGAGCCGTTCGATTCGGATCGAGCGGTTGAGGTTGGATCCAATCCACCGCAACGTGGATTTATTTGCCGCAGCGACGTGGACGAGCGAGGGCCGTTGGATTTTGATCCAGCGGTTGAGATCTATCCTGGGTTCTACACGAGGTTAGGGCGCACGTGGCTAACTCGGACCGTTGGATCTTGATCTCACGGTCCGCATCCAATCAGTTTTCTACCGTTTCAAGGAAGCGTGGACTCACCGTGATCGTCGGATGAAGATCGGACGGGCGATCTTAAATGGGGTTGCGGGCGGCGCTGGTTGTCGAGGTCCGCCGGACTTGAAGACGACGACACGGGACGGCGCCCACGAAGGCAGATCCGGCGAAGTAGATACCACTCCCAGGCACGCCTCGTCCTTGCGGTCGGATCCGCCACAAACGCGACGGAGAAGCGGTGGGCGGCGGCGAACGATGCCAAAACCTAAACAACCCTAATCAACTCCGGCGAGGAATCGCGAACACGGAGGAGCTCTTCAGTGGCGGCTAGAGCAAAAGGTGCGCCGCGGTGGCGCGATCTCGCACGCACCTTACGCGCCTTAAATACTGCGACACAGGCGTCGAGATTCGCTCGGTTTCCATGGCGAGGCGATGCGAGGCGTGAGTCCGGCTTCCGGACCGCACGAGGCGACGGCTCAATCCTAGCCGTCCACGCGGCACGACCAGGCGACCCACGATCGCTGCGAACGCGTCACGGGTTCGACTTCGGTCTCGGCTCGGGGTGGCGTGGCGCCAATCACAACCGTTGGATCTTGATCCAGCGGCCGCGCGGGCTAGGGTTTGGGGCAAGCGGGTTTGGCTCGACCACGTGGCTCGGGTCGGACTCGAGTCCGACTTTGCACTGAGGAACAAGAACCCACCGGCCGGTCCCTTTTCCAAATGAATTAATCATTAAAATAATTCCCAGTTAATTCATTTAATTCATTAAAAATAGCAAATGACTCAGAAAAATTCCAGAAAAATTCTGGAAAATACTTTGGATCATTTTGGACTCAAATAAAATATTTCCAACAAAATTTTATTTGCAAAATTAAATTCTTTAATTATTTCAAAATGGAATAAATTCAAATAAATTCCAAATAAATCCAAATAAATTCCAGAAAATTCCAAAAATTCACCAAAGTGCCAAATCACACATGAATTTAAGAAAAGCAAAATTTTGGGATGTTACAGATGACCTGTTTCATCAGTTAAAAGGAGCCAAGATCTTTTCAAAGATAGACCTGAGAACAGGATACCATCAGTTGAAAGTCAGAGAACAGGACAGAGAAAAGACAGCATTTGCCACCCGGTACGGATTATATGAGTTCACAGTAGTGCCATTTGGACTCACAAATGCCCCGGCCTACTTTATGAACCTGATGAACCAAGTATGTATGGAGTTCTTGGACCAGTTCATCGTAGTGTTCATAGACGACATACTCATTTACTCCAAGACTGAAGAAGATCACAAGAAGCATTTGCACTTAATTCTGGGAAAACTTAGAGAACACCAGCTTTATGCCAAATTCTCTAAGTGTGATTTCTGGTTGGATGAAATCGCTTTCCTAGGACACATCATCACTAAGGATGGAGTGAAGATGGATCCCGAGAAAATCAGGACAGTTTTGGAATGGAAGCTTGACCCTACGTCGATGGCCAGTCGAAGTTTTCGGATTGGCAGGATACTACAGACGTTTCATCAAAGGATTCTCCAAGATAGCCAAACCGATTACTCAACTTCTCAAAAAGAACAGCCCCTACAATTGGACTGAGAAGTGTGAGAAAAGTTTCTAGAAGCTGAAAACCAAGTTAACCTCAGATCCAGTCCTCACTCCCAAATCCGGATAAAGACTTCCAGATTTATTGTGACGCTTCAAAAAGAGGATTGGGATGCGTGTTGATGCAAGAAGGAAAGGTGGATGCGTATGCATCGCGGCAACTCAGACCGCATGAGGAAAATTACCCAACCCATGACTTGGAACTAGCCTCAGTAGTGCACGCATTGAAGATTTGGAGGCACTACCTGTTGGGAAACCACTGTGAAGTATTTTCAGATCACAAGAGCCTGAAGTACGTATTCACATAGCCGAATCTGAACATGAGACAGAGGAGATGGTTGGAGTTGATTAAGGACTATGACTTGGAAATTCTATACCATCCAGGAAAAGCTAATGTGGTAGCAGACGCTTTAAGCAGAAAAGCATGCCATCACTTAGCTCAAGTTGAGACTATCTCCCCTCAATTAGAGTCAGAAATGCAGAAGTTGAACCTGCAGATAGTGCCAGAGGGATCAGTACATTTCCTCGAGGTACAGTCAGATCTTCTGAAACAGATCAAAGCAGCTCAATAGATAGATGAAGAAATACAGGAATACAGAAAGATGATGAAAGAAGTTAGTCCCTCAGAGTTCTCAGAAGATCAGCAAGGCATACTGCGATTCCGTGATCGTATATGCATTCCGAAGGACAAGGATATAAGAGGATTGATTTTGACAGAAGCTCACTCTTCACAATTCTCAATACACCCTGGCAGTACGAAGATGTACCAGGATTTGAAGAAGGAATACTGGTGGAATGGAATGATGAAAGAAGTAGCCGAACACGTGGTGTGTTGTGACGTGTGTCGGAAAGTTAAGATAGACCACCAGAAGACTGCAGGATTGCTGCAACCACTTCCAGTGCCAGAGTGGAAGTGGGAAGAAATTGGGATGGACTTTATCACTGGTTTGCCCAAAACTCAGCAAGGATATGATGCTATTCGGGTAATCATTGATAGACTGACCAAAGTAGCCCATTTCATCCCTATAAAGCAGAACGTTGGAAGAGACAAGCTGGCAGAGTTATACCTGACACAGATTGTCATATTACATGGAATCCTCAAGAAGATCGTGTCAGATCGTGGAGCCCAGTTCACTTCAAAGTTCTGGGAAAGTCTACATGAAGCTATGGGTACAGACTTGAATTTCAGTACAGCCTATCACCCTCAGACAGATGGTCAGACAGAGAGAGTTAACCAGATCTTAGAAGATATGTTGAGAGCCTGCGCTCTAACATATGGAGCCTCTTGGGCCAAGTGTTTACCCTTTGCAGAGTTCTCGTAC
Source organism: Rhipidocladum racemiflorum (assembly GCA_036346355.1). Taxonomy (NCBI): domain Eukaryota; kingdom Viridiplantae; phylum Streptophyta; class Magnoliopsida; order Poales; family Poaceae; genus Rhipidocladum; species Rhipidocladum racemiflorum. The sequence goes on along the minus strand of CM070571.1, from coordinate 44,779,709 downwards.
AATAACGGTTACCAGGCCAGTTTGGATATGTCACCTTTTGAAGCCCTTTATGGAAGAAAGTGCAGAACCCCGTTGAATTGGACAAAGGCCGGAAAGAAACAGCTTTTTGGACCTCAGCTTGTTCATGATGCAGAAGCCCATGTGAGAATCATAAGGAAAAACCTGAGAACAGCTCAAGTCCGGCAGAAAAGTTATGCGGATACAAGGAGGAAAGATATAAGTTATCAAATTGGAGACTTTGTTTATCTGAAAGTGACACCCTTCAAGCCCGTTCGTCGTTTTCAGATAAAAGGGAAGTTAGCCCCAAGGTACATAGGACCGTACCCCGTGACTGACAGAATTGGAGAAGTGGCCTACAAGTTGCAGTTAAGTCCAGAGCTATCAAGGGTACACGATGTCTTTCATGTATCCCAGTTGAGAAAATGTCTTCGTCAGCCGTTAGAACAAGTGCAGTTGAAAGGGATAGATCTGAGGATGACTTGACCTATCTTGAGGAACTAGTCAGAATTGTGGAAACTATGGAAAGGGAACTCAAGTTCAAGAATGTTAGAATCTGCCGAGTGCTATGGAAGAATCATACGCTCGAAGAGACTACTTGGGAGAAGGAATCGGAATTGCAGCAGAATTTTCCCAACCAATTTTCCCAAGCGAAATGAATCTCGGGGACGAGATTCTATTTTAAGTGGGGTAGGTTGAAACAACCCCCAAAATTCAAAATGAATTTAGTTGGTTTTTGTTTGAATTTGCGTTTGAATTTGAGTTTGGAAATTGGAAATCGAGTTTGAATTTCGTTTACCCTTTGGGCCGAATCCTTGCTTCTTGGGCCTTGCGGCCTGCTCCCCCTCGGCCCGTTGGCCTGCTCCCCTCCTGGCCGTTCCGGCCCAGCCGGCCCAGCCGACATTGCCGCCATGTCGCCTCCGCTTCTCGGCGTGCGCCGCCAGCGCCCGCGTGGTGTGCAAGGCGCCCGCCACAAGGTGGCCGCCAACGCGCTTCCGCTTGCCGCTTTTCCGCCTCCTCAACTGCGCGTCGGCTCAAGCGCCGCCGAAGCGCGCGCCTGCCGCCTCGCCCGGCGCTTGTTCCCGCTCCGGCTATAAAAGCCGCCCCAACCCCTCCTTCCAACTCGCCCCACTCCCTCCGCTTGAGGTGAGCTCCCCTCCCTCCCCGCTCCGTCCCCGCTCTCGGCTCGACGCCATGATCAGGCAGCTGCCACACAAGTAGCCGCCGCCAGCCTTCCCGTTTGCTCCTAACCTAACCCTCCCGTGCCGTGCTGACTAACGGGCCCCACCGTCGAGCCCCTCCCTTCCCTATGCGGTGGCCCCGCCCGCCGAGCGAGCCAGCCGCGGCCCGGGCCTCGCGTGGGCCGACTCCACACCGCGCCCAGCCGCTCCGCCTCGGCCGCCAGGCAGCGTGAGCCGTTTGGCCCGATCGCCGATAAGCCCAACACTGTTAAAAACAGTGTTTTGATTTTCGGATTATTAATCCATTTAATAATTCCAAAAACTCGTTTTTAAATCCAAAAATAGCCCAGAAAATCCAAAAAAATCACGGAAAAACCCAGAGCCCCACCAAATACACTTTTCGAACCGTCTCGATCCCCTGAGTCCAGAAATGCCGTTCATTCCCAAATCCGAGACTCCGAAAATTCTCAAAATCCCAGAATTGCCCTCCGTTCTCTTCCGTCTCGGTTCCCAGTTTCCGTTTCAATTTCCGTTTTTTTTCCAGTTATTTGTTTTGTCGTTTATTTATGTTGGTTGTCCTTTCCGCACTAGATTTGCTCGTTGAGACGCCAGTGGAGCAGGAGCAGTCCCTGGAGCCGGAGCAGTTCCCGGAGCAGACGTTGGACCAGACGGGAGTCCAGTACGACTACTTCCTCTACGATTCAACCGATCCAGCTGCCGAGCAAGGCAAGCCGTACACCTTTGATCATGTTGATCCAAATCATGCCATGCTATAAGTATTTACTATATTTTTATATATCGCATTATTTTGCTGTATGTTGAACTATTGAAAACAGTATTTTAGAATGACATGATACCTAGGTAATGCCGAATTGCTCATGGAACTTCCTTGAAAATATTGAACCCTTTTAAATCCTTTGTAACCCTAGTTAAATGCTTATGCCATGATAGGTTAGATTATACTGCTAGATTAATTCAAAACTTGGAAATTAAAAGAAAATGCTGCCGAATCTCTGATTCAGATGTTTGTAAAAGTGCTACAGTCTGGGGGACAGTATCGGATTAATCCCGGAGTGGATGAGATTCCGATCCCCGGCTGATGATTAATGCCTTGGTTGTCTGGTGACCGGTACTGTGGGTACGGGGTTGGGTTTGTGGATTGAAGGCTTGGTCTTTGGCAGTGTAAGGTTAATAATCCCCTTGAACAAAGTAAATAACTTAGTTTCCGCTCAACCCGCCTGAGTCGGGTTTCGGTGGACCAAGATCCCAGCATAACCTGATAGGTTAGTCATTCCTGAGATAATAATTGAATTTATTGGTGGTACTATTCTCTGGAGAGAATAGGGACCGGCCTTCCCGGCAGGGAAGTGTACCGGAGGGGTGGAACGGGAATGGTCCGTAATGACATTCTTGGTTCTCACAACGGTAGATGCTAATGGGTACTGTGAGTCCAAGGTAGCTGTATATCTATCGGTTAACAACTAAAGGACATGAATGATTAAACGAAATGCTATGATGATCTAAACTGGGCCACATGCATTTAAGTTGCATGAAAACTCGCGATTGGCATTAAAGGTTGTAGATATCTTGTGGGTAAAGCTGAGCCACTCTGCAGAGTTAATCTAAATGGTAATCGATTACGCCGTACTTCCGGTTAATGAAGTTAAGTTTGAAATTAGGGTGATACCCGTAACTAAGCTCAAGTTACTGTTTTGGTGATTTTGGAATAAGTTGGTTTTTGTTGTTAAACTTGTGAAACCCCCCCTTACTACTTATCTATGGTCTGTGCTTCAAATGTAAAATGAGTTATAAAATAAAACTGCATCCAGATACTTAACCATATTGCCATCCTTTGAATACCCCTACATGTAGTATTCAGTGGTTCCGTATGACTTGTTGAGTAATCTGTACCAGGGTTTACAAAACCGTTTCGAACTCAAATTTCGCTAGCCCCGCGGTACCGGTTTTCGCGAAAAACCGTTCGAAAACCGCGAAAAACCGAACAGTTTGCAAATTCAAAAAAATTTGAATTCGAGCCAAATTCACGCGATTTTTGGCAAGAAAACCGCGGTTTTTGCGAAAAACCGCTCGGTTTTTGAGGTAAACCGAGAAAACCGAAACCGCTCGATTTGAGCGAAAAACCGCTCGATTTAGGTAAAAAACCGCGAAAAATAAGGAGAAAAACCGCAAAAACCGGAAAATAGGGAAATCACCAAAAATAGGGGAAAATGCAAAAAAAAAATCTTGTAAAAATACTAGGAAGGCTAAATTTTAGTAAAAATGTAATAAATATATAAATAAGGTATGTGAAGACATGAAAAAACTCCAGAATGATATCTCTTAAATTCGAAAAAAAAAATCGACATGATCTTTGCTATAATTTAGACATTTGGAAGTTGTAAATTAGAAATTTCACAATAATGTATCAATAAATAATCTTCATTGCAATATTACAATCACACAGGTGCAAAGATACATATTTACATAACCACGTAGCAATTTCACTACCATTCAATTGTCAACACCATTTACGTTATAATACTTTTTAATTGAAGTTGTGAAGTAGGCATAGTTCATGTTGGACCTGTATGGATGCTATATTAGTATAATATACAGTTACAATGAAATGAAATATGCAAATTAAACATTACCTGTGGGGCTACGGCTAATATGTATGCTATATTAGTACAGTATTGTTGCATGATCTTTTTCTTTTTCTTTTTGATTTTTCTATTTTCATTATTTGTAATACCTCTAAAACATCTCCAAACAGCCCACATGCTACCTTTTTATTTTTATTTTTTTATTATTTGTAATACATCTAAAACATCTCCAAACATTATTTTTTTTGAATTTTTTTTCACCATTGGCAATATATGAATTAATACTAATTTTAGGAATTTTTTCAACAAATTTTCTCAAATTTTTTGAAATTTTTAAATTTGGATTTGAATTCGAGCGGTAAACCGCTCGGTTTTCATTACCGAGCCGGCTCGGTACGCTCGGTTTTCGCGAAAACCGAGCGGTTTACCGCGGTATTGTGAACCCTGATCTGTACTCACCCTTGCCCCCCCTTTTAGAGTTTGAAGATGTCGGAGTCTACCAGGAGATCATAGATGGCGATTTAGTCTGGTTTTAGGTCTTGTCTTCGCTCAGGCCCTGCCTGTGGTTTCTTTCTTTTGGTAATGTAATCTAGAAGCTTGGATGCTTCCTTTTGTAAAAACTCGGCCGTTAGGCCATCTATTTAAATAAAAAGTGTTTGAAGTTGCTTTTGTCAGGCAATTGTACTCTTGTTTTCCAACAGTTAGTCTTCCTGGGTAACTGTTGTGAGTTTTTCACACTGCCCCTAAAAAGGCGTTCCGTCACAGTAGTCATCCCGGATCTTGTTTCCCCTTTTATATTCTCATCTTCTCTGGTCCTAATCTATTATATAATAAGAACTGGCGATGGGTGGTTTACAACTGCTAACAAATGAAATATGCTAGAAATTCTTATAAAAAATAATCTGGTCCTGGATTTATGGTCCCTAATTAATACTAACATAGAACTACTAGTGTTTTTTTAAAATGAAGATAGAACCTTTAGGTGTTATCATTATACAGAACCTTTATGGCCCTACTAGTGTTATCTAGAACATATTTAAACATATTAGATAAGAAAGAGCATTTTGAGTTGCACTATTTTAGGACTATATCATTATACAGTGAGAGATGCTTCTATGCTTCTTTTTATAAAAGTTACATAAATATTAAAGCGTGAATGAATCTTAGATAGTGATTATTTATCCCTTCACTTTATTTAAGATTTATCCAACTTGTATTGAGGGGAAATGCATAGAAGCACCTTTTGTAGTGAGAGTAGCTTATATAGTTTACAAGCTAAAAGAGTATAGTAGATGTCCTAAGCAAATATAGCATAAGCCAAATTTAAGTCATGAAAGATTACTAGTTTGTATAAAATAGGCGGATCTTGGGGGGCGGCCCTTCAATGGGTCAAATTTGTTGATTGAATTGGTTTCGATTTTGGTAATTTGGGATTTATAAGACCTTAGAACTATTTGTATTGTATTTTTAACAAATTTTGAATATATGTGTTGTATTTATGATATTACGAAACTATTTTACAAGACTAAAGAATTATACATGTGAAGTGTCACTACAACAGAAAGGTCTATATTAGACGTCTCATCACAGACGGTTTTGCTAGCACGACCGTCAAAGTCACAGGATATGCTAAGAACGGTTTGTGAAGTATCACAGATTGTTTGAACCACAAACCGTCTGCGATACGAATATATATCACAGATGATTTTATTAGAAAACCGTCTGTGTACTAATATAAAAGGGTCTGTCGTCCTCCCCCTTCCACCAGCGCCTTCTGCACATCCGCTTGAGGTTGCCACCTCCCCCACGCCTGCATCACCCCCTTCGCTTCCCCTCGTCCACATTGCCCCCTCACCTTGCCCATGCCCGCATCGCCCCTTCGCCTCCCATGTGCCAAAGCCGTCGCCCCAAACCATTGCCCGAGTCCTCGCCCTTACCCAAGGTGAAGATCTTCCTCGCTGTGGTCACCGGCATTGCAGTGCTTGTCTTCATCCGCTTCATTGTCCACCACCACAACAACCTCTTCGTCGCGGCCGAGGCTACCTACGCGCTCAACATCGGCGTGCTCATCTACAAATGTTGGTTCGTCTCTCTACTTTGCCCTTGACTTCTTTTTTGTTCCACACCTCAATCCGTGCAAGTGTCAATCGGGGCTAGGATTTGTGGGAAATTTTCAATCGGTTGCGCGTTTTGAGAGATGTGTAATACGAGGTGATTGAAGGGGCTAACTCGGCCGGTAGCTTGAGGTACGGGTTGATTGGCTTGGCTATGGTCCTTTGACGTCTACTGTTCTTGTTTAACGAAGTCATCTCCTTCAACCAGGAGATGAATATGTGGTTCTGTGCACTTTTAGTTGCATCTCGAACCACTTGGTGAATTGCCTCACTAGTTGGTTGCAGCTTTGTATCTTCAAAACACTCACCATTTGTACTGATAGTCAGTCGTTGTGTTGAGAGTATACTCAACCTTTTATCATTTTAATCTGATTGTGATTGCAAATGGGCTAGACAATTGAATGTCTTGGGGACTTTGCATGCTAGAGTTGCTTTGTTCTATGAAGATTGGGCCATAGAGAGACAATTTGTGACAAAAATTTCTGCTTTCATAAGTTGCTATATATAGGCATTTACAGGCATGGCATGGAATTTTGATCTATAGCTAACATTGTGCTCTTGAGGTATGAAGGCAACATGGTGTTCGAAATCTGTAACATCCTCAATTTCGGTCTGCTGCTAAAATTTAATTTAAATTAATTAAATTCGAAATTTGGTTCTTCTTCGATGTTTAATTTAACCTGGCATCCTTATCCGTCCAAAATCGGAATTCAATTCTCCTTCTTCCGAAAAATCGAATTCCCAGATTCTCGTCAGCACCCGAAAGTCCACCTGAGTTCGAAAATGCTCCAAAAATCCCGAAACCTATTGGATTAGGTTCCAAATATTCCAAAAACTTTTTGAGATTTTTCCCAAGATTTTTGGAGACTCTGGTATTTTATCTCGCGCGGCTTTTGTTAAATGGCCGTTATTCGCTCCAGAATATTCTAAATTCCAAATTTCATCCAAATTCTGCGAAACCAATTTTATTGGGTTCCAAATATTCCCTAATGGTTCTAGGAATTTTTTCAGAATTTTGAGACCATTTTTCCTAATTTTTCTCTCGCGTGTTGTCTTCCACTTACTCCGGCCAATCGAGAGGCGCCACGTGTGCATGCACTATTCATGGTCTTCAACCTCACGATGGGTCAATGCTAGGAAGAACAGAAGTCTCTCCAAATTGAGTTCTTCCATTCAAAATGCCATAACTTCCTCTCTAATGCACCAAATCGCACAAGGCCGGATCCGTTGGATTCGTAGGGGCACGACCTTTCCATTCCCCATGATCTTTAGCCCCAAATCTCGCCGGAATTTGAATGGTAACCCAAAAATCAAAATCCACCATTATGGCAATAACTCGGCCGTTTCAACTCCGTTTTGCACGATTCCACCTCCATTTACTTCGTGTTGGAGTGCTCTTCTCGGTGGTATCATCCTCCCTTGGCCCCTCCAATCCATTCGTCCGCAAGATCGAGAAAACCGACCCGAACCATGTTCTTCGCGTTCATCGTCGTATCTTCTTCTCTGGTGAGCTATTTGGTTTTCCGGTTGCTTCCTAGTGTTCGTATGGATGCCATGCTCATTACCCCTCAATCAATTTTAGGTTTCATCAAGTTTTGGACCCGGATTTGAAGCTTGAACCTCGTCGGTCGAACCAACGTTCTTCGCCAAATTCATCTTCTCCGGTGAGCTTTGGTTCAATACCTTGTTATCCTAAGTTCCTCTTGATGTCCTCTAGATGTTCCATTAGTTAACTTGTGAAGCCATTTTTCAATTTTTCACGAATTTTTGGATTTTGAAAATATGGGGCTTCCTCTGTTTTTTGCCTCGTGCTCGGCTGCTCGCCGGCCGCGCTCGCGCCGGTCCTCCGACCAGCCGCGTCACCTCCCGCCCGGCCTCGTGTCGCCGCTCGCCCGGCGTCGTCGCCGCCCCATCGCTTCTCGCCACGCGCGCCGCGCCGCCCACCGCCGCCACGCTACACGCCGCCGCCATCGCCGCGACCAAGCTCGCCCGGCGACGTCGTGCGCACCACACCACCGCCTGCGCGCGCTGCTGCCACGCCGCCCGGCATCCCCGGCGTCGCCGCCGCTTGGCCGTGCGCTAGGCGGTTCTGCTTCCCGCCAAACCCCTACCTTGCCGCGCCCAAGCTCTTGGATCTCCTCTGTTTCTTTGCCATGGAGAAGAACCTCCATTCCAATGACAGCCAGGCCCCACCCTCCATTGACTTATATAATTAGAAATTCAGCCAAAAAGAAGATGCCATGGAATATTCCTCGATTTTCCATTTTCCATGATTTTCAAACTTCGGAGGCTCATAACTTTTCCGTCCTAACTCCGATTGACCCCGTTCAAATTCCTAAATTCATATAAATTCAATATCTACCTGCTAGTATAACTTTTATAATTTTTAGATTTTATTTATTTTATTGTTATTTATTTGTTGTACTGTTTTGCGCGTAGCCGAGGATCCCGCCGAGTCCGCTGACCCCGCCGCCGGACTTCAAGACTTTGAGACTTCCGCCGCGCACGAAGGCAAGTCCCTTGACGCATTTTTATCCCACAATTGCAAATGTTTTTACAATATTTCATCGCATGCATAGCTATTTTTATCATCGTATGTCAAATATAGATTACTAGCTATCCCAAATTGTGATCACCACCTTGATTATTGATATCCATGCTTATTTGTAACCCTAGTATACTTTGTTATGTCATATTTATTTTATATGGTGACATTCGTTGAATAGTACGGTAGGATTGCTTAGGGCCGAAATTGATGAAAATGACCCATGGGTGAGATTATATCAAAATTGTGATTTAAGATGTGATTTAAGAATTATGGTAAAATATTTGGTACTGTTTTTGCAAAATAAAAAGGATTTGGACTTGGGCGGAGTGGAATGTCGGGTGGGTGCGGATTGAGCACTAATTTCCAATGTGCAAGTATCGCCCCAAGTCAATTAAGGACCGACGCTTATGACTATCCATTCTGAGCATAACCGTACTACCACATGTCTATAATGGTACGACCTGGCTAAATAATTTGTAGAAACCTAACTTAGACTCGCCAATTGGTGGAATGTGGGTGCTAGATAGAGGCAAATTGTACTCCCCACACGACGCAAGAGGGGGCTTCTGTACTGGGTAGATAGAACCCTAACAGCGGTGAAACCTCAGTGGGTGAGTCGGGTTGGGCGTATACATTGTAAAGGCCTTGTCATGATCTCTCTGCCGACACACCAAAGGAAGTGTGTTAATTGCATGGCAACAAGAGATGATCGTGTCTTATGGGTAAAACTGTACACCTCTGCAGAGTTAAAACTATTCGAATAGCCGTGCCTACGGTCAAGGGCAAAGTGAAGAATGCTTTCATATTGGTAGACTTTGGTTTTAGTTTTAAAATATAAACGATGTTTTGGGATTTGGGAGTGGTTAGAACTCTTGGATGTTTTGTTGGCGGTTTGAGCCCACCAAGTAGATGGAACCTGTTTTTATGTCATGATGGATAGAGTCATGTGTACATAACCTTGATCTTTTAAAAATGTGGCGGATAGAGCCTTTATACTAGTGATGGTGGATAGAACCCTCACTGAAATACTAAATAATTCAATGGTTAAAAGAGTTGCTAAAATATGCTTTGTGAAACTTATTATTAAGTATCGTTTGATGAAACTTGGCTTTATGCAAAAGAACCATAATAAGCCTTCCTTGGAAAGCCCCACATGTGCATACTTTCCCAGACTTGCTGAGTACTTTGTACTCACATACAACATAAACTGTTGTCATCAGAAAACTATCAGGACGCCGTTGAAGACGGTGAGTACTACGCCGAAGAGTTCGAGGAAGATCGCCAGGACATCTAGCGCGTTCCTAGTCGTCGCCTGTGGATTTGTTTGGGCTTCGCTTCTTGTCATTTTTATTTCGCTGCCGTGATTTTGGTCTTGTGACCATTTGATGTAATAAGTAGCCATGTGGCTAATACTTTATATTTATGTTACAATTTCGTTATGTTCGGCAATGATACTTCACTGTTGACTGTGTGTACTAGCTACTGATCTGGGACTAGTACAGAAATACACAGGAGATTTCGCATAGCCGATCCGGGGTCTCACAAAATCAAAGTGATAGTTGAACACCATGTTACCTTCATACCTCAAGAGCACAATGTCACCTTAGAAATTCAATGAAATGGCAAAAAATTGTGACCATTCAGCAATAAAGAACACACTCGATTGATTCTTCTCAAGGTCCATTCACCAAAATTTGCCGAGGGGGCCTAAAACGATAGCCATCTGCCTGTTCACATTTGCTTAAGTGATGTAGAAATAATGGTATATAACTACCAACAATTGCTCAAGTTGAAATAGAAATTGTTCTTAGATGTTGGACTGCCTTAATTAAAAGACCTCACCAATAGGGGTAGGATCATAGACTAATTTGTGATACCTTACCAATCAGATTCACAAGAAACAAATTTCTATACTTGACTGTTACTTATAACCCAATCAATTGATTACCTTAGATCATATATATATATAGGAATCAAATTCAAGTAATGCCTATTGATCAACAATTATTGCTGGCAACAGAAGGAATAGATAGAGAATATCAATGTAATCAAATTATGAAAGCTGAAAAGTGTTGTCACAAATTGTCTCTCTATAGCCTAATCATTATAGACCAAAGCCACTCTAGCATGTAAGGTCCCCAAGATATTCAATTATCTAGCCCCTTTGCAACCACAATCAGATTAAAATGACAGAAGGTTGAGTATACTCAGAACACACCGACTGACTGTCAGTGCAAACAGTGAGTGTTTCGAAGATACAAAGCCGCAACCACCGAGTGAGGCAATTCACCAAGTGGCCGAAGGAGATGAATTCGTTTAGCAAAAACAACAGGCATCGAAGGACCACAACCGAGCCAATCCACCACCATTAGTCGAAAAGGCAATCACAAACGGTTAAAAATAGGCATCTAATATAGGCCTCCAAGGACCACACCCGAGCCAATCCACTACCACCAGTCAAAAAGGCAATCACAGATGGTTCAAAAATAGGCATATCATATAGAATGGATTTATTAATCTCGATGGATCGATCAATCTCAAAAATAGCTGAGCCAACTCACTACCTCGAGCGACACTTGCACAGATCAATCAATCCCGATGGATCAAGGTGTGGAACGGAAAAGAAGTCAAGGGCAGATGAGAAGACAAACTAGTGCTTGTATATGAGCAAGCCAATGCCGAGCATGTAGGTGGCCTCAGCCACGATGAAGAGGTTGTCGTAGTCATGAACAATGAAGTGGATGAAGATGAGTGCCGCCATGCTGGTGATCACAACGAGGAAGGCCTTCACCTTGGGCAAGGGTGGCGGCTTGGGTGCAGGGGAGGCGGAGGGGCAGCATGTGCAAGGGCGAGGTGAGGGGGTAGCAGAGGGGGGTGACATGAATGCGGGGAAGGCGTTGGGGGTGGCGTAGGCGGAGACCTATGGTAGATGTGCGGAAGGCTACGAGCTAGTGAAAGGGGGAGGATGACATACCCTTTTATATTAGTAGAGAAGTGTTATCACAGACGGTTTTATGGAAAAATAGTCTGTGATATATAGTCATACCACAGATGGTTCATGGTACAAACTGTATGTGATACCAGCTTATCACAGATATTTCTTACCATATCCTGTAACTTTGATGGACGTACTAGCAAAACCATCTGTGATTATCTTTAACACAGACGATTTTTAAAAACTATTTATGGTGAGGTGTCTAATATAGGCCTTTCTGTAGTAGTGCCCATAAGTTCAAGCTCCATTGGTTTTGGTAATTGGTTTTATTTTAATGTTTAATCATATTATTTAATGACAAATCTAATCATTATGAGACTAACATGATTATTGTAGGACTAACTATTTTCAATGAATTGTGTATATAGAATTAGTCCAATAAGATGATAAAGATACGGGACAAGGAAGTCATCATATGTTAATGAGTTTCAAAGGAAGATCCCGAAGTGAAGAGAAGGATTAGAAAAGGTTCATCATGTGTTGATGAACAAGAAGAAGAAGATGCTACTTGAAGAAAAGTTGATTGCAAATCATAAAGGCTTCAAGAGGATTAGCGTAGGGCAAAAGGTATAACTAGCTAGGGCTAAGAATGTGTTCCTAGTCTTTTACCGGTCTTGGTATTTGGATGGGAGGCCAGGTTGCTAGTGTAGGTGCCGTACTATTTAGAGAGGTTGAGTTATAGTTTGAGCTCCATCATGTGTTGATGAACTCAATCCGGTTCACTCTACCTCACTCTCTTATTCGAGTTGGTGTTTTTGCATGAAGCTCATATCTTTATGTGTTGCAAATGTTGAAGTTTATGCTTGCTTCTTATTGAATCTTTAAATTGATTTGGATTTTGCATGGAGCTTTGGATTTTCATGTGTTGCAAAAAGGACAAAGCTCATGCATTTGGTTTAGTTGGTTTATGCATGGAGCTAAGTATTTGCATGTGTTGCAAATAAAGAGAGATCTCATGCATTTGAGTTTATTGTTTGTTGTTTGCATAGACCTAAGATTTGCATGTGTTGCAAATAGAGAGCTCATGCAATTGGAGACTTAGCTTGTGACTTGATCATGTGTTGATCATCACAAGGCTAAGAAAGATTTATGCCTTGGTTTGTAGATATGTTTTTGCAAAATGTTGATCTTATTGAGTCTTATCTTGAAGCATGTGAATAGGGTTTACAAATGAGTTTGCAAATTAACTTGATCATGAGTTGATCATCACATGGCTCGAGATTTTCCTTTATGAAGTTGACTTGATAATTTGCAAATGTGTTTTGCAAACAAACATGAGGTTATGAATTTCGATCCTAGAGCATGTGAATAGGGCTTGCATTCGTGGTTTGCAAGTTGACTTGATCTCGTGTTGATCATCACATGGCTAAGAGGATGGATCTCATACGTTCTTGGTTTATTTGCAAATGTATTTTACAAATAAGTGGAGTTTAAATGCGATTCTTTAGAGCATTTGAATAGGGTTTGCAAATTGTTTTGATCATCACATGGCCCAAAGAATCATCCTTTATCGAGTCTTGATTTGAATCGATTTGATTTTTGAGTGAAATCAAATTTGATCTGCATAATCGGCACTACCGTAGTGCAATTGTCAGTACTGCCGAAGAGCGGCAGTACCACTGGCTGAGGTCGGTGTTAGTGTTATGCCCTTGAGGCAATCATATAGATGATTGTAGCATGACTATGTTTATGAATATTAATATGATTATTGGTCCAATGAATGTATATCATTATATTGATTAGCAAGTATGTGACTTGTTTATGAAACTCTTTACTTATTGATATAATTCTATAAATATCTCTGATCGGATATCGTCGTATAGGACAACGATGAATAGATCAGCACATGTACTGATCGATGATCATGTTTCATACATCATGGGATATGGAGATGTCATCAATACATTATGAACGCGCATGTTGAAGAACATGTGTTAGATAGACTCGCAATGGGACACAGCGAGAATGTTACATTCTTATATGTCAATGTTACATTCTTATATGTCATCAGTGTATCTCATGCATAGTAGATGTATGGTCCTTAGACCTGAGATTGTCACATTCCCTACATGCGTAATAGTTTACCTTGGGGTTACCAAACACTCTTTTCTAACCGGATAGTTATAAAGGTAGCTTTCATGTTTACTATGAAACATGCAGAGGGAAGTGAGCAGTCAAGATGGAATTTGCCACTCCAGTGTAACGGAGATATATGTATAGGCCACTCGTGTGATATGATTAAGGAAGTGCATGGCCATGTCGTGATTGAGGAGTCAATCGTAACTTATTAACATATCACAGATACAAGAGATGGATTGAATTGTCAAAGGATGACATGCTTCTTGCCTTGAGTTCAAGCTTCATATAGTTTGGCAAAGGGATTATTACATGATTACTTTCATAGGTTTTGTCCGATTCGATCATGGTATGTTTGGAGTTGGCATGCCCTGCAAGGAGCCGCTACCAACCATTGGATTAGAAAAGGGTTTTTCGAATCCATGTCCAAAAATACGTGAACCTGCAGGGTCACACACTTAACGGGCTGGGACGCATTAATTCGGATTGGACCTATAATTAATGGACCTCGTGGGCTTAGCGCGCTGATGGGCCCTGGCTTACGGTTTCACCTCCTGGCTATATAAGGAGTGGAGGAGGGTGGGCGCAACAGTGCCTATTTCCTACATTTTGGAAGTGTTTCACCCGAAACCCTAGCCTCCTTCTCTCGTTGCCCTTGCGGCCGAGCGACCAGGTGCTTGCACACTAATGCACGGTGTTCCATCCCTGGACGTGTGGACTGTTGTGGTAACGCTACTGCGACTGCGGCGTGGGAGGATGATCCACGGCGAGGCGAGGACGATCCTCTTCATCGACGTGAACGACTACTTCCTGTACCTCGACGCGCGCAACATGAGAACCGGCTTCTCCAACTCGTCTTTCGCTGCTTCTAAGCATCAAGGGTAACAATCCATGATCTCTACTCGCATGATGTCCTGGGTGATCGCGGTAGAATTTTTAAAATTGTGCTGGCGTAGCCTACCCATTCCTCAACAGTCGGTACTGCCAGTGGTCAGTAGTACCGGTGACTTGCCTCTGGTAGTCTTTTCCAGAGAGCCTATTTTCGAGAAGTTGCAAAATTGGCACTACCGCTCTTGTTTCCTGGTATTACCAATGGTCGACAATACCACACTTGTAGTGCTAGTTGTCTTTCTAGAAGAGGTTCTGGTGTTTTCGTTGAGACCAGCACTACCACCGTGAGGGGTTGATACTGTCGGTGGTCGGCAGTACCGCGAATTGCACGTCGTTACTTCTGAATTTATAGCCGTTATTCGACCATTGGGTCGAGGCCCGTGGGGGCAAGGGCTGGTTGCTGGCTTTGTGTGGGAGTTGTGTGCATGTGTTGCTCTCTCCCTATTGCTTCTTGAGCTAAAAAGTGAGCTCTAATTGCATGCGTTGTACTTAGAGAGTGGATTGAGAGCCTCTTGTGCATGTGTTGCACTTGAGGATCCTAATGCATGTGTTGCACTTAGATGTCACCATTGTGCATGTGTTGCACTTGAGGATCCTAATGCATGTGTTGCACTTAGATGTCACCATTGTGCATGTGTTGCACTTGGTAAAATTCAAGCTAAGGGCTTAGCTTGTTACTCTTGGTGTTTGCCGACACCTAGATGGCGTGGGAGGTATCGTGCACGGTGACCTTCTCAAGGAGATTGTCTGAAGGCCCAGAAAGTTGTAAAGGTTGGTGCTCACCTACCCGGAGGGGGAAAGAGCAACCACTACTGGATTCGAGACGGGTGCTCAATTTGTGGAGCCAGGCCGAAGAGGTTTGGGCTTGTCTCAACATGGATTAAGAGAGACTAGTAAGTCCTCGAGACCATGATAAAAATATCGGTGTGTCCCCTTGTGCTTTGTAATTCTTTGTTTAATTAATGCAATTTATATTCCTAGAATTAAATTGCTTGCTTGTCTTTAGAATTGTAATTCTTGTTTAGACTCAAAGATTGTTAGTGCACTTATTGTGTGTTTGGTTGGAGAGTGAGGTGGAATGGAATGGTTCCATCCCTGATTTTAGGGATGGAATGGCTTCATCCCAGATTTCAGGGATGGAATGTGTCGGGACCCGAATTTGCAAATCCGGACCCTCTGTGTATTCAGCACTAGTCCAGGATCACGCTAGTGCACACAGTCTCAACATAGATGAATATCACAATCATACGCAGCGGAATAGTAAAAATAACTCAATAATAGAATATAAACTATTGAGCGACCTTAAGGTCAACCTTACATTTGTGAAACCCTGACGGCTTCAACTCCAAATAAGCAAAGAAATGAACGAAGAACATCGGTGAATCCCATCAATACGCCACGAGTGCAATCGATGTGGTTCGACTCCTAGATAATCGCCTTCTCACGGAACTTCTTCTTCTTCGACGATGTAGACTTTTGCTCACCGGGTGATTGTTTGTTTGCAAGGGGTGAGTACATAAAGCACTCAGCAAGTCATGCACAGAATGCAAGGCTAATAGCTATATGCATGGCTTATTCCAAATGACAGTCGAAGGGGTTATTTTGCAATAAACAAAGATTTCACAAATATTCATAATAGATTGTAAAGCGGTAAAAACAGATAATAATAGTAATAATTTCACAGTTGTTTCAAAAGTAAACCATTCCACATCCTTAACCAATTATCACTTTTCCACAGGCAAACTGCCTCCAAACCCAAGTTTACTTTTAAGAAAATCTAACCCTTGACTGTAATCCCCGAGCATTGTCCAGTACCGTGGACTCGGCTATTCGAATAGGTTTTACACTCTGCAGAGGTTATACACTTTACCCACAAGATACAATCCACTCACCACGTTAGCCGTGAATCGCCATACAAGAGTATGCGAATGAGCGATCATAACAAAGCCTTTCGGAAGCCTCAAACAACACAGGTGGTCCTCTCCGGTTCGTGCTCTACACCATCCCTTCCCTTAGCCAAGGCGAAGTATGGGACCAACACACCGTTAGATGGGTACCTGGCCACAGCCACGATACGCTCCCCGCACAATCACACAAGCGGTGTAATTGACACCTGAGGCTCCACAAGTGAGTCCTTAGCGACTTAGTCAACTAGGGCCGTCCCATTCGACCATGTGGTTGTACGTTTGACTCAGTTCAAAGGCTTGCAAGGTTAAGTCCTTAGGGTGACCAGTGGCAAGACTACCCAAAACCAAATCAACATCCCCAATGCCACAATGGCCCAATTGATTACTCTTGCCACATGCCCCGATCGAAATCTGTTTATAAAACACCAGTTGATTACCATGCACCACGTGCCATCAACATCACATGATACTTTTCCAAAACAGGTTCAATATATCATTAAGTCAATATTAGCATTTGATTGTCCAAAATCATGTCATGAGCACGTAGCAGGTCTAAGCAATATACTACAACGATCTAAACCCATGTTGGCAATTTAATAATGTCCAACTAGTAAACCACAACTAGGGTGACAAGGGATCATGGCACATACTTAAATAATCAAGGTGTCATACAGCAAATTGGTATTTATCTAACCCCCATGTTTAAACAAAGTATCTTTCTAATTGATCTAGCATGCAATAGTTTAAATCAAAATAGATTTCGAAATAGGATCAACATGGTCAAAGCACAACTTGCCTGGCCCTTGCAAACTTTACTGTCTTTTACTCTTTATCCTTGATCCTTGATCCTCGAGCTTCAACTTCCACTTTCTCGATCCTCACTGCTCGAACGACTTCCGGACGACACGTCTAACGATTAAGGAAGAAGCAAATACAAACCAATTCAAAAGACAAATCAAGTAAACTCCAAATTAAGAACGAATAGCATTGGGCACAACGGCTTGGGAGAGATTTGGGAACTCGAACGGATTAGATCGAAGAGTCGACAAAAGAGAACGGGCCTTCGGCAAAACACCGAAAAGGGAAAGATTAATAACTGGGAAAGAAAGAATAATATTCCGAAGAATATTTCTTCCGAAGTTATTATCTTGATTGGACAGATAGCGACATATGGGCACTCGATCTATAGACCGGGTCCATAAGGATATGTTAGTTCACAGTGGACTAAACAGATTCTCAAAGTTGACTTTTGTTGACCGAACGGACACAGTCAAACAAAAGAGAAGAAGACTGATAGACTAGATTGGGCACAAAGGTATGACAGATGGCCAATGGTCTATCGACCAAGTCCACGAAGGAATTCTCGATTAATGGCAGATTAGGTTTTCAGGGATAAGACAAGACAAGTGTCTTACCACGGTTGAAACAACGGGAAAGATTGCAAAGATAACAACGCGGCTCACGATAAACTTAGTTCATCGAACCGGTCTTAGGTTAGGTTTTGATTCGGCTTGAAGATGATATGACGATGAGACTAGGCTCACGTCATGATAATAGAACAGATGAAGGCATCGCACTAAGGTTTGTGCATGAATGCACGCATGCGATGACAACGAAGCGAAGAGAGCCAATCGTTAACGATGAAACGTTAACGATGGAACGTTAACGACGAAACGTTAACGACGGAGCGTGAACGGTGGAGCGTTAACGGTGGAGCGTTAACGGAGAAACGTTAACGGAGGAGCGTTAACGACGAAGCGTTAACGACGAAACGTTAATGGAGGAACGTTAATGACGAAACGTTAACGACGGAGCGTTAACGGCAAAACGTTAACGGAGGAACGTTAACGACGAAACGTTAACGACGGAGCGTTAAGGGAGGAACGTTAACGACGAAATGTTAACGACAGAGCGTTAACGGGGAAACATTAACGGCGAACGTTAACGGCAAAACGTTAACGGTGGAACGTTAACGGCGAACGTTAACGGTGGATCGTTAACGGCGAACGTTAACGGTGGAGGTCAACAATGATAGGAGACTTCATGAAGCGAAGTAGCGACCGTCGGTGCAACGACATGGCCACGGTAGAATGCTACCAAGGATGGTTAACCGGTGCGCGAACCGGCGGCAACGGTTTAGGTTGAAAGACGACGGGTTTAGGCCGGAATCGGCTCCGACGGCAAACGGAGACCAAAAGAACCTTAATGATGGACCAAAACAGTACAATATGATCCTCCGGACGCGACAACACGGCCGGAGCGAACCAAAATAACCGGCGTCAAAAGGCGACGCACGGCGACGCAAAGCGGTGGCCTAAATATATAAAAAATTCGAAGGATGGGATGGCAAAGGGAGAATGTCTACTGCGAGAACGCGCGAGACGAGCTCAACGGTATAGGCGGATTTTGCGGCGCCCTTCCGGATTAATCACAAACTGGCGATTAACGGGTTTCGGATCAAAACTTTGGACGGCCATAACTTCTAGAATAATGATCGGAACTTAACGAAATTTGACCGAGAGCTAGATGGGACCAAGAGGCACACCGTGACGCAGGTGGCTCGAAGAAATACCTTCTGGAACAGCGGGGGACGCGCGAGGAAGTTTGCCGCTGTCTGGAGCGCAGTCTAAACGGAGAATTTATTTTTCTGCGCCAAATCCAGAGGGCAAAACCTTGGGGCAAGATGTGCATCCTGTAGAGGACATCCCCAGGAGTCTACACAAAAAATTTCACCGTCAAACTCGAAAAATTGAGGGAGTTATGGCCTCGGCAAGATTCGAGATTGAAACGGCCGTAACTTTTGATCCCGTGGACCAAATTGGCTGAATTTTGGACAGCAAGTAGATGGTACCTTGTGGCACACCACGGAGAAGACGGATCTCGAAAAGATTCGACGAGTTGCCCGGGACGCGGCTCCAAAGTTCGGCCATCGTTGGGCGACGTTCGGGCGACATTGGATGGATCTCGGAGTTTTGGAGATGATCCGGAGGTTGTATATCCGTGAGAGAGGTCTAGGAGCACTTATATAGGTTTGGGGAAGAGGCTAGATCAAGAAAAATCAAGTTTGGACGCGTTTGGAGGTGTTTGGGTCGGTTTGGGCATTAAACCGAACACTCTCCGTGCTGGAATCGGATCCGGGCGACGTGGCCTCGCCTGGGGGCGACACGTGGCGGGGGGCTGCCTGGGTGCGGCACGGCTTGGCCCAGCCGGCTGGCGCGTGGGCAGGCCAGCGGCGTGTGCAGTGGCGGAGGCATGGCGAGGAGGCGGCTTTGGCGGCGTGGGCCGTCGCGAGGAGGCCAGCGGCGAAGTGTGAGGGAAGCGGGCGAGGTGGGCCGGTTCGCGGGGTGGGCTGCGGGAGGAGAGAGGAAAGAGGATGAGGCCCAATGCCATTTTCAGAATTTCCAACGATTTCCGAATAAAAACAATTCCACAAATTCAATTAAATCATTTGAGGCAATAAAAATACCAGAAAAATTCTAGAAAAATTCTAGAAAATATTTTGGGACATTTTGAACTCAAATAAAATATTTCCAACAAAAATTTATTTAAACTTTTCCAAATAATTAATTAATTTCCATAAAAGGGCTTAATACAAATCGATTCCGAATAAATCCAATAAATAGCAAACGAGCTCCGAAAAATCTCAAAAATTACAGGAAAACTTCTTGAAGCACAAGGAATCCAAATAAAATAAAATAAATTTTATTTGGGGTTTAGAATAATCAAATTAAATTGTTTTAACTTTTAGAAAATTCAAATCAAGTTTTATAAACGCGAGAAAATCAACGAAAATTTTCGGGAAGCTAAACTAAACCAAAAATTTTGAAAACCCAAATTTTGGGATGTTACAGAATGGTTCCATCCCAGATTCTCAGACAGGGCCCACTGTCACTCTCACATTCCAAGTGGGATGGCTGCGTTCCAGAAAATTTGTAGAACCTAACCGTCCCGAATCTAGAGAGCGTATTGTCTTTTCTGGAACCAAATCATCCTCAGCTCTCCAACCAAACACTAGACTTGGTGGGATGGGATGGTTCCATTCCACTCCATCCCACTAACCAAACACACAATTAGTGAGCCTAGTTGATTTAAGCCTTAATTATCAAAACCTTAGCTTATCGCTGTCGGCGTACTTTACGACAGGGTACCCTCTCCGCCGTGATCAAGACAGATGGCCCGGCGAGCAGGTGGGCGTCCAGGACCCTCTCGCCGAGCGTCGACCCACGTGGCGGCTTGGCGAGCAGGCGGGCGACCAGGCCCCTCTTGCCGAGCGTCGACCCACGTGGCGGCCCGGCGAGCAGCGAGCAACTAGGCCCCTCTCGCCGAGCCGTGGACCCACGTGGTGGCTCGGCGAGCAGCGGCGACCAGGCCCTCTCGCCGAGCGCCGACCTACGTGGCGGCCGGGCGAAGCGGGCGGCGACTGTGCCCTCTCTCACCGAAGGCCGACCACGTGGCGGCCGCGAGCAGCGGGCGACGACCAGGCCCCTCTCGCCGGCGTAAGGCCGACCCACGTGGCAACGCGGCGAGCAGCAAAGCGACCAAAGGTAGAAAAGGAGGCTTCACCCCGAAGCCTCCTCCCCCTGACACGCTGTGTTAGGCCCATTAATTGCAAAGACGGCCCGTCCCTCTGACGCCTCACACCTAACCCGGGCGGACCGGGCGGAGACGGGCGACAGCATGAAGAATGAGGCTGGAAGACAAGACTGAAGTGACGGGTGTAATAATGAATTGTAGTTCAGCATGATGTTGCCCTCTCACCTGCTTGGACCGGCCCCGTCTATATAAGGGAGCTCGGGTGCATGGAGAGAGGGGGAGCGGGAGAGGGAGGAGGATGCTTCTTCTTCCTAGAGGCTGGGCAGAGCTTTGATATCTCATTGTAAAGGAGAAGCCTTGTAACCACCCCAACATACATCAAGAACGACCTACTCCAGGTGTTCCACTCGCAAAAGCACCCCCTACTGAACAAACTTTCTCCCTCCGGGAGATATCCTGCTGGCCGAAAACGCCGACAATCCGTTCCGCATTATTCTTTGTTAAGGTTTTGACATAGGGGTACTTAAGCGATTAGCAATTATTCATAGAAGAACATTTTTAAAGCCGTTTATTCACCCCCTTCTAGTTGGCGTCCTCAACCCTACAGTGCCTCCTCCTCCTCCTCTTCTTCTACTTTTTCGGTATCGGACTTGAAATATTCTTCATAAAGTTGTCTCACTCTTACGCTCATATGAAGTTCCAAGATCTCATTAGAACCACATATTTCTTGAATTACTTTCTATGTAAGACCCGTAGCGGGCTCAACATCTTGATCATTATCCCCGCCTTCAATTAATCACCCTTGAGCTTCATTAGCTTCAGAACCTTGAAGAGGATCTATGTTTTTCTTCTCTTTTATCTTTTCCTTTTTGTTTCTCAATTTGGCATTGTATTGAACATAGACTTGATGGTTGAGGCAATCATATCTACTCTATTCCTTTTCTTTGTATCTATCTATAAATTGCAAAGTGAAGTCTAGTTGGAATAGATCAATAGATAAATCTAATGTTGAGAATTAAGGCTTGACTATTTTATATTTAAAAAATTTAGTGTTGAGAGTTGATATGAGAGACTAGCCCCTTCAAAAGTGCTCCAATTTCTTTCACAACTGGATAAACTAGAGGTCAAGGAGAGGATCCTTATGGCAATTCTTTGTAATACAGGAACTTTACCTCAAAGTTTTTCCACCATTTAGCTGCATATTAGGAACAAGAAAGAAAATGAATTAGTATATGATCAATGTATTAGATTGCATATATTGAATTATAATTTAAAATTATCAAATTAACTATTAAACCTAGATTAAAATCAAAATCTTAGAATCTAGCCTTTGCTGGCACTTTTGCAAAGCGCCCTTCTTGTTCTTTAAATATGGACAACTCAACATTTATCAAGTTAGTTTACTTGTCATCATCACCATGATAAAAGATCTCTACACAAGTGAATACCCCATCCATGATAACATCATCCAAAAAGATGAAGTCATCACAATAACTATAATATGGATTCAAGAAGTATGCTGTCGACGATCGGTTTCGCCGGCAATAAGATTTGTGATTCTAGGGGATTTGTGCGGGATCTGAGCTTGATGGTAACACAGGATACTGGGGCAATCTGTTTTAGACAGGTTCGGGCTCTCTCGGAGGAGATAATACCCTAGTCCTGTGTTCTTGGATGTATTGTGTGTGTTCAAGAGAGAGCAAGAGAGGGAGAGCCTCCTCCTTGTTTTTTTTCCTCCTCCCCTTATATACTGGGGGGAGAATACATGATAGATGGGCGCCACCGGGCCCTAAACATGGTGGCCTGGACGACATGTCCCTTGTCCTTATCCGCCTTCACGCTCTATGTCCTGGAGAGGAGGTTATGCTTTCTCCGACTCACGACTCAGTGCTCTTTCTGTTCCGGGGACCAGTCAGGTACCGGTGGTGTGTGAGTACCCTGATGTGTTCCCTGATGAGCTGCCAGGTTTGCCACCTGATCGTGATTTGGAGTTCATCATCGATCTCTTACCTGGCACTTCTCCAATTTCTAAGCGTCCGTACAGGATGCCTGCTGATGAGCTGATCGAGTTGAAGATTCAGCTCAAGGAGCGATTAGAGAAGGGGTTCATTCGTCCCGCTTCTTCTCCACAGGGCAGCCCGATTCTGTTTGTGAAGAAGAAAGACGGCACTCTTCGCATGTGCGTTGATTACCGGCCGTTGAATGAGGTCACTTTATCAAGAACAAGTATCCTCTCCCTCGGATCGATGATTTGTTTGACCAATTAGGCGGAGCTCGAGTTTTCTCCAAAATAGACTTGAGATCCGGCTATTTTCAACTCAAGATCCGTCAGGAGGATATCGTGAAGACCGCATTCACCACTCGCTACTGATGCATGCACGAGTACAGTTGTTTCGTTTGGCCTCACCAATGCACCAGCCACCTTCATGAATCTGATGAACAAAGTCTTCATGGAGTTCCTTGATAGATTTGTGGTGGTGTTCATTGATGACATCCTCATATACTCTAAGGATGATGGTGAGCACGCACTTCACTTACATATGGTGCTTAGCAAGCTTCGCGAGCATCAGTTGTATGCCAAATTCAGTAAGTGTGAGTTCTGGCTCAAGCAAGTGGAGTTTCTGGGGCATGTCCTGTCAGAAGGTGGGGTAGCAGTTGATTGATCCACGCAAGGTACAAGACGTACTCAATTGGGAGCAGCCCGCAATGTCCCCGAGATTCGGAGTTTTCGGTCTTGCCGGATACTATCGCCGGTTTATCGAGAATTTCTCGAGAATTGCTAAACCAATGACAGCGCTACTCAAGAAGGAGAAGAGATATGAGTGGTCGCTTTGATTGTGAGTCCGATTTCCAAGAGTGAAGAAGCGACTCACAATTGCTCGATCTTGATCCTCGCCAGACATTCACAAGGCCTTTGACATTTATTGCGATGCATCTCGCCAAGGTCTTGGCTGTGTGTTGATGCAAGAAGGCAAGGTAGTGGCATATGCTTCTCGTCGATTGAAGCCCCATGAAGCCAACTACCCGACCCATGATTTGGAGTTGGCGTGATTGTTCACGCACTCAAGCCGTGGCGGCATTATCTCATAAACCTTGAGATGTGAGATCTATACCGACCACAAGAGCTTGAAGTACTTCTTCTCCCAACCAGATCTAAATTTGAGACAGCGTCGATGGCTAGAGCTGATCAAAGACTATGATCTGGGTATTCATTACCATCCTGGCAAGGCAAATGTGGTTGCGAGATGCCCTCGCCGCAAGCTGCACACGGTGAATGCCTTGGGTGTCATTGGCCGCCTCGGTGGTTGAAGAGTTTGAAGCTCAATCTAGAAGTGGTTGAGTATGGTTACGTTTACGCTTTAGCCGTACAACCCACTCTAGAGTCTCAGATTCAGCAGCTCAACTACAAGATGATCTTTGTGATTGAGATTAGACGCGCTTGATCGAAAATGGCGCATCTCCAGGTTTTTACGCGAAGTCCAATGGGCTGATCTTGCATGGGCAGCAGTGTATGTCCTCGATAATGTTGAGATCAAGGGGTTGATCTGTCGAAGCTCATGATACTCCTCTCTCTGTCCATCTGGCAAAGCACCAAGATGTACCAGACCTTCGCAGTACTCGTGGCCAGGTATGAAGAAGGAGATCGCGGCTCATGTGGCGACATTGTGATGTGTGCGGCGTGTCAAGGCTGAACATCAAAGGCCAGCCCGGATTACTTCAGCCATTGCAGATCCTCGAGTGGAAGTGGGAAGAGATTGGGATGGATTTCATTACCGGTCTACCAAGGTCCTCCACCGGTCACGACTCTATTTGGGTGATCATTGACCGTCGACCAAGGTAGCTCATTTCATTCGATTCATACCACCTATTCTCGAGCCAAGCTAGCGGAACTCTATTTGCGAGAATATTGTTCGGCTCCATGGAGTTCCAAAAGTCATAATCTCTCGACCGTGGTTCGCAGATTCACCTCCAGATTTTGGGAGAGTTTGCAGTCCATTCTTGGCACTAAGCTATCCTTCAAGATACCTTACCATCCCCAAACTGACGGACCAGACGGAAAGGGCAAACCAAATCCTTGAAGACATGCTAAGGGCTTGTGTGCTGTGCTACTGACAAGTCGTGGGAGAAATGCTTGCCATTTCTTTGAGTTCTCCTACAACAACTTGATCATCAAGTCGGTCTTGAGATGTCGCCTTCGAGGCTCTTTATGGCAAGAAGTGCGAACACCACTGCTTTTGGTCCGAGGTTGGTGAGAGGCAATTCTTCGGGCCAGCCATGATTGAAGAGGCTGAAAGGCAAGTTAGCTTGATTCGAGACCGGCCGAGAGAAGCTCGATCTCGTCGAAGAGCTATGCTGATCGTCGACGCCGCGAGTTGAGTTTTGAGGTGGGTGACTTTGTTTATGTCAAGGTCTCACCACTCCGCGGTACTCGCAGATTTCAAGTCCGCGGAAGCTAGCCGCGATACATCGGTCCGCTCGGATTTTTGAGAAGGTTGGTGTTGTGGCTTATCGGCTTGAGCTACCGCCACATCTTTCGGACATTCACGATGTGTTCCACGTGTCCCAATTGAAGAAGAGTCTTCGGTTCCATCGGAAGTTACCCAATTGGACCATCTTGATTTGCGGCCGATCTTTCGTATCGAGAGTATCCGATCCGTATTCTCGAGACAGTGAGCGTCATACTCGCGATCGAGGTTATCAAGATGCTCAAGGTCGATGGAGCAACCATTCGTAAGATGAAGCCACGTGGGAGCGTGAAGACCATATTCAGCGAGAATACCCCGACTTTCTTCGAGAGGATTAGCAATCTCGAGGACGAGATTTTTGTAAGGGGTAGACTGTAATATCCAGTATTTCTATACTCAAGCCAGCTGTACATTTGTACTCAAACGCTGTTCAATAATACACTGTGCTTGTGTATTTCCGTATCTTGAGTGAACATACTTGCTTGGGATCAGAAAGAACCCTTCAACTTAAGTAATTTCGCTCATAAGTAAATTCGAATTAGGTTGGGCAAGTGCCTGTGACCCTATTAACTTCCAAAATACTTTGGGACAATTAGTAATCAACCCTGGAAGCGTTAGCCGTCAAGGCCCAAGTTCAAAAGTTCTGGGATGTCCGGAGTATCCGGATCCAACCCGGAATGTCCGGACAAAGTCCGGAGTGTCCGGATTGGGCTGGCCGAAGTCCAACCGGAGTGTCGGACCAATGTCCGGAGTGTCCGAGTTAGTGTTACCGAAGACCCCAACCCGAGTCTCGGGTTGAGTCCGAGAGTCGGTAGTGGCGTGGGGTTTTGTATCAAAGTCCCACTTCGTGGCTCCCTTCCCTTCTTACTACGTCTACTTTGGTGTCCCCACTTCCTGGGTGTTCTCTCCACCACCCCGAAGCTCCTCTCGCGAGCCACCGGCCGGTGACCCTCCCGGTGACTCCTCCATCTCGGTGTGCTCCTCCCCAAGCCGTCATTCCCCATCCTCCACCCGGCGTTGCTCCTCCTCCATCTTCCTTGGAGGTAAGCTTTTCTCTTAGGGTTTGATTCGCGGGATTCTTGGGTTCTAGAGTCGTTCATGGTGGGATTAGGACTTAGGTTTGGATTTGGGAGGCTAGGGTTGAACTTGGATTCTAGGGTTTTGGGTGTAGTGGTTCTAGGGTTGAAAATGGGATTGGGATTAGTGAATGTGGTATGCTAGAGTGGTAGATCGGGTAGTAGTAATGTCGATTTAAGGAGTTGTTAGTGTGAGTTAGAGATTTGGCGGGTTAGCGACGTTTTCTCGTAGAATCGGCTAGCTCGGAGCTCCTTCCGGTTCGCTAGGTGTACGAAAGTCGTAGATCGGGTCGCGGTGAAGTTGTAGGGAGTGGTAAGGTCTCCGTCTCCTCGTCGAGTTGGACCAAATGCCCTAGGACCGGAGTATCCGGGCATATGGTCCGGAGTGTCCGGATTGTCCGGAGTATCCGGACGAACGGTCCGAGTGTCCGCCTATCCGATTGTCCGGATGCAAAACCCGGACTGTCCGGGTTAGGCTGTTCTGTCCGGTCGTGTTGTGTTGTCCGAGTGCGTCGTCTCTTCAGGGTTTCTTGGTTGTACTTCATTCTTGTGTATTGCATGCACTTCATGGTGCATTTAAAACTTTCTTTTGCTAAGTTGTATTTCTTTTTGTCGTTTTTGTTGCTTTGACCGATTAGAGGCTAGCGAGTCGGGCTTCGCCTCGAACAACCCGAGCATCATCCCGGACATCACCGAAGTGCAACAACAAGGCAAGCACCTCCTTTGACCATCTTGAAACCTATATTTCACGATGTCTACTTTGATTTCTCAAACCATATGCATTGTTTATATTCAGTAAATTGCTAGTTTGTGGGAATGGTAGATATACCACGATTTGGTGGTTTCCCTCAATTTAATTCCACGAGATCATTGATAACCTTAGTAGGGTTAGACAATTTAATAAAATGTCACTTGGGTATAAACGATTTAGTAATTGCATACGCTTAGACACTGCAATAGAGGTGAGCAAAGTCAGTCCTTACCAAATGCTCAAAATTATGATAAATGTAATTGGTTTTGGAAAAGTTTTGGAAATGTGAATCGTAAAGGTATATTGATAAAAATGTGAAGTGTCTAGTTGGTAATTAGACTTGGCGGGAGGTATAATATGTGCTAGTTAAACATGGTGGCGATTGGTTGGCGAAGTTAAGTGGAGTTCCCGCTTGAGTCACTAGGCAAAAATATAAGGACCGAACTTGTGACGGTTTTTGAATTGAACACCGTGCAACCGCGCAATGCTGGGATGGGGCAGCCTATTCTAGTACTTGAAGTGTGAGGGGATAGCCATGCCTGTTGGTAGGCCGAAGAGTGGACCTTTTCCCTGTGTTGAGCAGTCAAGCGCGGTGTGTGTGTCCTCACGACCCGCCGTATGCGCCTTCGTGTGTGCGCTTGTACTTTTGCAGCAGGGAATCGCTCCAGTTCATGTTTGTTGATACAACGGTGTACGCCTTGCTATGGGGTAATGCCGCGGCCAACAATTCGCGTCGTCACGATGAGTATTGCGTGTGCGCGTGAGTGGTGGTTGTCCTATTATCGCCATAGTAGTGGATTTGTCGTCACCGGTCTTTGGGGTGTGGCTATAACCTCAACGATGGGAAAGAATAGATCATTCTTGTATATCGGATACCTCGTGTATCGCGCGTGTACCCTGGATGATAGGGATGCAAGTCTGAGTTGTGTTTGGGTAACGTGCGCAAACTCTGCAGAGTATCAAATAATTCTAATCGATTGGCCGTGCTCACGGTTATGAGCAATCTTCTCTAATCATATCAAGTATAGAGATTTGGTTTGGTTTTGAAAATGAAAATCTATTTCGGAGTCGGTATAAAGTATGTGGTGGAATGGTACTTGATGGAATTGTGGATATGTGTATATGATTCTCGATGGGATTATGAGTATGTATGGATGTCGATTCGTATCGATTGCGACCATGGATGGTGGCATTTGTGGAGCTCGATTATTACATTATCTTTGTAAATATGTTTTATTCAAGCATTTGTCTTTCAAATTAAGTATTACTTTTCGATGAACTATTTTAAATCCGACTTTTTGCAATTAACTTGATGTAGAAGCTTTATCCTGTTGAATCAGCTGCATTTATTTATATTTCCATACACTAAAGTCTTGCGAGTACATACGTGTACTCACCGTTGCTGCTAACCCTTTTTCCACAGAGGAAGGTAATGTTGATGTCCCGGATGATGGCGAGCCCCTTTTCTGCGAGTGTTGCGGCTTCGTAGTCCCTCCCTCCGCCAAGAGCCTGTGGGTGGTCAAACACCGGCGCTGGTTGTCTTTCTTTTGTTTCCGCTGTCGCTTTACTTCTTTTGGATTCTGTAATGTACTCGTGTAAGGTTTACACCCAGTTATGTAAATTATCGTAGTTTATTCTTCCGTGCCTTGGTACTCGTGTTGTTGGTACGCGATACTGGGCTACTGATCCAGGGATCCAGTATCAGATGCGTACAGGCACCGGGTCCGAAGCTAAGGGTTCGATCCCGTCGATCGAATTTTTAGGTTCAGATCTTCGGTGTCGAGGCTTCCTGTTGCTATACGGTGCTATACGCTACAGTAGACGGCGTACAGTACGGTATAGGAAGAGGGGGTCCTCACAGCGCTGGTATCAGAGCCATTGACTGCAGGAGGACTTAGTTAGCCTGGACGTTAGACTTAGGGACAGATTTTTCTTCTCAAAATTTATTTTGAAGTACAAAACTCTATTTTCAAAGTGTAGAATGCTATTCTTGTCCATTCTATAGCTTTTCGCTTATCTACTCTTCAAAATGAATCTGATCTTAATCCAAATTTCAAAAATTTGTTTCCTTCTTCTATCTTGTTCAAAAGGATTAAGAGGAATGCGGTTTTAGCTAAGAATGGGTTAAGGATAGATGTTTGTGGTTGTAATTAGGGGTTATTTGTCGTTTCCCTGAGTTGGTTTTTGAATTGGTTCTTATGCTTCTTTGAATGAATGCTTGTAGTGTGTTTGTGTTTATGAGTGCATCCTTTGGGATCAATCATTCTGCACTTGATTTGCCTGATTAGTTGACTCAACTGCATTTCAGGATGCCTCCCGAAAGAGAATAGTCAGGCGCTTCCAGAAATTGATGATCTTTGGGGAGCGTGGCGATCTGATGGAGAGCGGGGCCCAACGATCGCGGGTCCCTACGGTGGGTCGGTGGGGTTCGATCTCGGCTACATGCCCAGAGTGAGGAGCTCCCTCCACCTCCTCCTCGCTCCCGATATGGCTGCACTCATGTTGCGGCAGACTCGGCTCATGGAGCTGATGGTCCAGCTGTCCAGGGGCAAGAACGGCGCAACGAAGAAATAGCCTCGGTTGTCGGAGTTCCAGCGAACTTCGACCGCCGAGCTTTTCTTCAGCTCTGAGATCCGATGGAGGCGGAGGATTGGCTTAGCGACATGGAGGAAGTTGGAGTTAGTCGGTTGCACCGATGCGGAGAAGGTTCGACACCGCCTACTACCTCCAGGGACCGGCAGCCTTCGTGGTGGAAGCGGCTTGGCTGTTCGCCTGCAGATCAGTCACCACATGGGCAGAGTTCAAGACCGCCTTCGCTCCTTCCATGTTCCAGCGGGCTTGATCGAGATCAAGAAGCGGGAGTTCTACGACCTTCGCCAGGGTCTATGGCGTTGATGGACTACCTCCACCGCTTCAACCATTTGTCACGCTATGTTGCCGATGAGGTGACCACCGAGGCTAGGAGAGTGACATTGTTCAAGGAGCACCTCACCGAGGAGATCCGTTTCGGCTCGCCGGTCATGACATTCCTAGCCTGCAGGTCTTGGTGGGCAAGGCCATTAGCATTGAGGATGGCGCCAAGGCGCTTATGGAGAGCCGCAAGCGCAAGTGGGCAGCTCGGCGGTCGGCGGCCGGACCTTCCAGACTCCGCACCTTCACTCGCCGGCTTCCAGCCTTAGCGCCGCTTGATTCAGAGGTCTCGGGGCTTACCTCCTCGCCACGCGAGTTCGGTGCGATCACCTAGCCGCCCGATACAGCGGTTGGGGTCCCGAAATCCATTTGGCCATATCACTTGCTTCTCCTGCGGCGGAAGGGCCGCCGCTTGATGCCTGCTCGGCGAGCAGCGGCGTGAACGGCTCAGGTGCACCAGCCCGTCCCGAGTCGATCACGGTGGGCGTGGGAGTGGGCGATCAGGGCGCCCGGTTCCGTGCAGCTTCAGCTCGGGCCATGGCCGCTGAATGTAGCCACCGCAAGGAGAGGCAGGCGGCTCAGATGTGGTGTTGGATGCGTTATCTGTTCATTCCGTACCCGCCTTAGTATTATTTGACTCTGGAGCGTCGCATTCCTTTATTTCTTCACAGTTTGTTGTTCAGCATGAGGTCTGTTCTTTGTACCTCGAGAAGTACTTGTTGATCCGTTCGCCTGGATCCGTTTTGACTGCCGAGCTTGTGAGTCCAGGGGTTAGAATTGAGATCAATGGGGTAGAATTTCGGGTGATCTTATCAACATTGAGACGTCAGGTCTTGATGTGATTACAGGTATGGATGGCTGTCCAAGCATCGAGGGCATATTGATTGTGCCAGGAGATCCGTTTCATTAGTCAACCACGATGGCATTGCTGTTACCTTTTCTCGTTCAGCGGTCACGGCGACCTTTGCTCGGTGCTCTTTACATTCGGGGACGATCAGTGCCGGTGGTGTGTGAGTACCCTGATGTGTTCCTCGATGAGCTGCCAGGTTTGCCACGATCGTGATTTGGAGTTCATCATCGATCTCTTACCTGGCACTTCTCCAATTTCTAAGCGTCCGTGACAGGATGCCTGTGATGAGCTGATCGAGTTGAAGATTCAGCTCAAGGAGCGATTAGAGAAGGGGTTCATTCGTCCCAGTTCTTCTCCTGGGGCAGCCCGATTCTGTTTGTGAAGAAGAAAAGCGGCACTCTTCGCATGTGCGTTGATTACCGGTCGTTGAATGAGGTCCTTTGTCAAGAACAAGTATCCTCTCCCTCGGATCGATGATTTGTTTGACCAATTAGGCGGAGCTCGAGTTTTCTCCAAAATAGACTTGAGATCCGGCTATTTTCAACTCAAGATCCGTCCAGGAGGATATCGTGAAGACCGCATTCACCACTCGCTACGATGCATGCACGAGTACACGGTTGTTTCGTTTGGCCTCACCAATGCACCGACCACCTTCATGAATCTGATGAACAAAGTCTTCATGGAGTTCCTTGATAGATTTGTGGTGGTGTTCATTGATGACATCCTCATATACTCTAAGGATGATGATGAGCACGCACTTCACTTACATATGGTGCTTAGCAAGCTTCATGAGCATCGATTGTATGCCAAATTCGGTAAGTGTGAGTTCCGGCTCAAGCAAGTGGAGTTTCGGGGCATGTCTGTCGAGAAGGTGGGGTAGCTTGATTGATCCACGCAAGGTACAAGACGTACTCAATTGGGAGCAGCCCCGCAATGTCCCTGAGATTCGGAGTTTTCTCGGTCTTGCCGGATACTATCGCCGGTTTATCGAGAATTTCTCCAGAATTGCTAAACCAATGACAGCGCTACTCAAGAAGGAGAAGAGATATGAGTGGTCGCCTGATTGTGAGTCCAGTTTCCAAGAGCTGAAGAAGCGACTCACAACTGCTCCAGTCTTGATCCTGCCAGACATTCACAAGGCCTTTGACATTTATTGCGATGCATCTCGCCAAGGTCTTGGCTGTGTGTTGATGCAAGAAGGCAAGGTAGTGGCATATGCTTCTCGTCAGTTGAAGCCCCATGAAGCCAACTACCCGACCCATGATTTGGAGTTGGCAGCAGTTGTTCATGCACTCAAGCTGTGGCGGCATTATCTCATAGGCAACAGATGTGAGATCTATACCGACCACAAGAGCTTGAAGTACTTCTTCTCCCAACCAGATCTAAATTTGAGACAGCGTCGATGGCTAGAGCTGATCAAAGACTATGATCTGGGTATTCATTACCATCCTGGCAAGGCAAATGTGGTTGCAGATGCCCTCGATGCATAAAGCTGCACACGATGAATGCCTTGGGTGTCATTGGCGATCTCGGTTGGTTGAAGAGTTTCGAAGCTCAATCTAGAAGTGGTTGAGTATGGTTACGTTTACTTTAGCCGTACAACCCACTCTAGAGTCTCAGATTGAGCGACTCAACTACAAGATGATCTTGTGATTGAGATTAGACGCGCTTGATTGGTGAAAATGGCGCATCTCCGAGTTTCTGTGAAGTCCAATGGGCTGATCTTGCATGAAGCGGCAGGTGTATGTCACGATAATGTTGAGATCAAGGGGTTGATCCTGTCGAAGCTCATGATACTCCTCTCTCTGTCCATCTGGCAGCACCAAGATGTACGGGACCTTCGCAGCAATTACGGTGGCGGTATGAAGAAGGAGATCGCGGCTCATGTGGCGCATTGTGATGTGTGCCAGCGTGTCAAGGCTGAACATCAAAGGCCAGCCGGATTACTTCAGCCATTGCAGATCCCTGAGTGGAAGTGGGAAGAGATTGGGATGGATTTCATTACTGGTCTACCAAGGTCCTCCACCGGTCACGACTCTATTTGGGTGATCATTGACCGTCTGACCAAGGTAGCTCATTTCATTCCAGTTCATACCACCTATTCTGGAGCCAAGCTAGCGGAACTCTATTTGCAGAATATTGTTCGGCTCCATGGAGTTCCAAAAGTCATAATCTCGACCGTGGTTATGATTCACCTCAGATTTTGGGAGAGTTTGCAGTCCATTCTTGGCACTAAGCTATCCTTGATCTGACTTACCATCCCCAAACTGCGGACAGACGGAAAGGGCAAACCAAATCCTTGAAGACATGCTAAGGGCTTGTGTCTTTGTGCTCACGGCAAGTCGTGGGAGAAATGCTTGCCATTTGCCGAGTTCTCCTACAACAACAGTCATCAAGTCAGTCTTGAGATGTCGCCTTCGAGGCTCTTTATGGCAAGAAGTGCGAGAACACCACTGTTTTGGTCCGAGGTTGGTGAGAGGCAATTCTTCGGGCCAGCCATGATTGAAGAGGCTTGAAAGGCAAGTTAGCTTGATTCGAGACCGGTGAGAGAAGCTCGGTCTCGTCGTGAAGAGCTATCTTGATCGTCGACGCCGCTTGAGTTGAGTTTTGAGGTGGGTGACTTTGTTTATCTCAAGGTCTCACCACTCCGCGGTACTCGCATGATTTCAAGTCCGCGGGAAGCTAGCCCGCGATACATCGGTCCGTTCGGATTTTTGAGAAGGTTGGTGTTGTGGCTTATCGGCGAGCTACCGCCACATCTTTCGGACATTCACGATGTGTTCCACGTGTCCCAATTGAAGAAGAGTCTTCGGGTTCCATCGGAAGTTACCCAATTGGACCATCTTGATTTGCGGCTGATCTTCGTATCGAGTATCCGGTCCGTATTCTCGAGACAGTGAGCGTCATACTCGCGATCGAGGTTATCAAGATGCTCAAGGTCGATGGAGCAACCATTCGTAAGATGAAGCCACGTGGGAGCGTGAAGACCATATTCAGCGAGAATACCCGACTTTCTTCGAGAGGATTAGCAATCTCGAGGGCGAGATTTTTGTAAGGGGGTAGACTGTAATATCAGTATTTCTATACTCAAGCCACTTTGTACATTTGTACTCAAGCGCTGTTCAATAATACACTTTGTGCTTGTGTATTTCCGTATCTTGAGTGAACATACTTGCTTGGGATCGGAAAGAACCCTTCAACTTAAGTAATTTCGCTCATAAGTAAATTCGAATTAGGTTGGGCAAGTGCCTGTGACCCTATTAACTTCCAAAATACTTTGGGACAATTAGTAATCAACCACAGGCGTTAGCCGTCAAGGCCCAAGTTCAAAAGTTACGGGATGTCCGGAGTATCCGGATCCAACCGGAATGTCCGGACAAAGTCGGAGTGTCCGGATTGGGCTGGCGGCGGTCCAACCCGGAGTGTCGGACCAATGTCCGGAGTGTCCGGTTAGTGTTAAAGACCCCAACCCGAGTCTCGGGTTGAGTCCGAGAGTCCGTATTGGCGTGGGGTTTTGTATAAAAGTCCCATTTCGTGGCTCCCTTCCATTCTTTCTTCTTCTACTTTGGTTTCCCCACTTCCTTGGTGTTCTCTCCACCACCCCGAGCTCCTCTCCGTGAGCCACCGGCGGTGACCCTCCCGGTGACTCCTCCATCTCGGTGTGCTCCTCCCCAAGCCGTCATTCCCCATCCTCCACCCGGCGTTGCTCCTCCTCCATCTTCCTTGGAGGTAAGCTTTTCTCTTAGGGTTTGATTCGCGGGATTCTTGGGTTCTAGAGTCGTTCATGGTGGGATTAGGACTTAGGTTTGGATTTGGGAGGCTAGGGTTGAACTTGGATTCTAGGGTTTTGGGTGTAGTGGTTCTAGGGTTGAAAATGGGATTGGGATTAGTGAATGTGGTATGCTAGAGTGGTAGATCGGGTAGTAGTAATGTCGATTTAAGGAGTTGTTAGTGTGAGTTAGAGATTTGGCGGGTTAGCGGCGTTTTCTCGTAGAATCGGCTAGCTCGGAGCTCCTTCCGGTTCGCTAGGTGTCACGAAAGTCGTAGATCGGGTCGCGGTGAAGTTGTAGGGAGTGGTAAGGTCTCCGTCTCCTCGTCGAGTTGGACCAAATGCCCTAGGACCGGAGTATCCGGGCATATGGTCCGGAGTGTCGGATTGTCCTGAGTATCCGGACGAAGCGGTCCGAGTGTCCGCCTATCCGGACTGTCCGGATGCAAAACCCGGCTTGTCCGGGTTAGGCTGTTCTGTCCGGTCGTGTTGTGTTGTCCGAAAAGGCCGTCGTCCTCTTCAGGGTTTCTTGGTTGTACTTCATTCTTGTGTATTGCATGCACTTCATGGTGCATTTAAAACTTTCTTTTGCTAAGTTGTATTTCTTTTGTCGTTTTTGTTGCTTTGACCGATTAGAGGCTAGCGAGTCGGGCCGCCTCGAACAACCCGAGCATCATCCGGACATCACCGAAGTGCAACAACAAGGCAAGCACCTCCTTTGACCATCTTGAAACCTATATTTCACGATGTCTACTTTGATTTCTCAAACCATATGCATTGTTTATATTCGATAAATTGCTAGTTTGTGGGAATGGTAGATATACCCTGATTTGGTGGTTTCCCTCAATTTAATTCCCTGAGATCATTGATAACCTTAGTAGGGTTAGACAATTTAATAAAATGTCACTTGGGTATAAACGATTTAGTAATTGCATACGCTTAGACACTGCAATAGAGGTGAGCAAAGTCAGTCCTTACCAAATGCTCAAAATTATGATAAATGTAATTGGTTTTGGAAAAGTTTTGGAAATGTGAATCGTAAAGGTATATTGATAAAAATGTGAAGTGTCTAGTTGGTAATTAGACTTGGCGGGAGGTATAATATGTGCTAGTTAAACATGGTGGCGATTGGTTGGCGAGTTAAGTGGAGTTCCCGCTTGAGTCACTAGGCAAAAATATAAGGACCGAACTTGTGACGGTTTTGAATTGAACACCGTGCAACGCGCAATGCTGGGATGGGGCAGCCTATTCTAGTACTTGAAGTGTGAGGGATAGCCATGCTGTTGGTAGGCCGAAGAGTGGACCTTTTCCTGTGTTGAGCGATCAAAGCGCGGTGTGTGTGTCCTCACGACCCGCCGTATGCGCCTTCGTGTGTGCGCTTGTACTTTTGCAGCGAGGAATCGCTCCGATTCATGTTTGTTGATACAACGGTGTACGCCTTGCTATGGGGTAATGCCGCGGCCAACAATTCGCCGTCGTCACGATGAGTATTCCGTGGCCGCCTGAGTGGTGGTTGGCCTCTTATCGCCATAGTAGTGGATTTGTCGTCACCGGTCTTTGGGGTGTGGCTATAACCTCAACGATGGGAAAGAATAGATCATTCTTGTATATCGGATACCTCGTGTATCGCGTGTACCCTGGATGATAGGGATGCAAGTCTGAGTTGTGTTTGGGTAAAGTGCGCAAACTCTGCAGAGTATCAAATAATTCTAATCGATTGGCCGTGCTCACGGTTATGAGCAATCTTCTCTAATCATATCAAGTATAGAGATTTGGTTTGGTTTTGAAAATGAAAATCTATTTCGGAGTCGGTATAAAGTATGTGGTGGAATGGTACTTGATGGAATTGTGGATATGTGTATATGATTCTCGATGGGATTATGAGTATGTATGGATGTCGATTCGTATCGATTGCGACCATGGATGGTGGCGTTGTGGAGCTCGATTATTCACGATATCTTGTAAATATGTTTTATTCAAGCATTTGTCTTTCAAATTAAGTATTACTTTTCGATGAACTATTTTAAATCCGACTTTTTGCAATTAACTTGATAGTAAGCTTTATCCTGTTGAATCAGCTGCATTTATTTATATTTCCATACACTAAAGTCTTGCGAGTACATACGTGTACTCACCGTTCTTTCGCTAACCCTTTTTCCACAGAGGAAGGTAATGTTGATGTCGGATGATGGCGAGCCCCTTTCTGCGAGTGTTGCGGCCGTAGTCCCTCCCTCGATCGGAGCTTTGTGGGGTGGTCGGGCCATTGCGCTGGTTGTCTTTCTTTTGTTTCATTGTCGCTTTACTTCTTTTGGATTACGTAATGTACTCGTGTAAGGTTTACACCCGATTATGTAAATTATCGTAGTTTATTCTTCCATGCCTTGGTACTCGTGTTGTTGGTGCAGCGATCTTGGAGCTCTTGATCCAGGATCGATGTCAGTGCGTCTGAGCACCGGGTCAAAGCTAAGGGTTCGATCCGTCGATCGAATTTTAGGTTCAGATCTTGATGTCGAGGCTTCCTGTTGCTATACGGTGCTATACGCTCTGATGAAGCGGCGTCTGATGCGGTATAGGAAGGGGTCCTCACGACATACCTTGTTCTTTTTGGCTCGGGGCGAGTGGTTCCGCGCCCGTTCTGGCGCAGCGGCAACCGGCTTGTCGCTCGATTGACCCTCATGAGGCATACCTTGGTCTTTGGCTCGTGGTCGAGTGGTACCGCGCCGTTTACGGCGTATGGCAAACCGACTTTGTCGCTCAGCTGACCCTCATGGGGCGTACCTTGGTCTTTTGGCTCGTGGCCGAGTGGTACCCGCGCCCATTTACGGTGCGCGGCAGCCGGCTGTCGCTCGGCTGACCCTCATGGGGCGTACCTTGGTCTTTTTGGCTCGGGGCCGAGTGGTACCCGCGCCCGTTTACGGTCTTGTGACAGACAACCGGCTTGTCGCTCGGTGACCCTCATGGGGCATACCTTGTTCTTTGGCTCGGGGCGAGTGGTACCCGCGCCCGATTTACGGTCTTGTGACAGCCGGCTGTCGCCGGTGACCCTCATGGGGCATACCTTATTCTTTGGCTCGTGGTCGAGTGGTACCAGCGCTGATTCACGGTGCACGACAACCGGCTTGTCGCTCGGTGACCCTCATGGGGCATACCTTGGTCTTTGGCTCGTGGCGAGTGGTACCCGCGCTTGGATTTACGGTGCACGACAGAATCGGCTTGTCGCTTCGGTGACCCTCATGGGGCATACCTTGGTCTTTTGGCTCGTGGCGGCGGTACCAGCGCCCGTTCTGGCGTGGCGGCACCGGCTTGTAGCTCGGTGACCCTCATGGGGCATACCTTGGTCATCTGAGTAATGCCTGTGCCGCTTACGGCGCACTGCTTTAGACCCTCATGGGGCGCATTCTCAAGACCGTGTTGGTTGTAGATCCTCCCGCGACACCCAATCGCATTGTGAGACAGCGACCAGCAATTGACCCCAAATTATGGGGTGTGCCGTCAGAGGATGTTCGGAAAGTGCCTAGCCCCAAGCTTCCGTGGCGGCCGGCGTTCAGGCCTGTCATGGGGCGCACTTTTTCCCAAACTTCGGACCAGATTTGACACCTGGCCGCGTTTTGCGCGACGCAGCTATTGGCCCGTCATGGGGCGTGCCCTGGATCGGCCCCGAGGTGAACAGAGGGCCCTCGTTTCTTCCCACCGTAGGTGGAAATTGGGGCCCATTTCTTATAAGTCGGAAGGACCCTCGTTGGAGCAACGGCCTCCTCGCACCTTCTCCACCACGGCTGCGAAACCTTCAAACCTTCCTTGGCGATTTAGGGTTTTACGATTTCGCGCCTTGGCTTGGCGGCGGTTCTTTCCTCCAGGTCTTCTTCTTCGCCATGTCGTCTTCCTCGTCATCGGAGGGTAGCACCGACCACTGCGACGGTAGGGTGGGAGACTTCCATCACGACGATGTCCCGCTTGAGAGGATGGTTGCCGCCGGCGTCCTCCCTCCATTGGAGTTGATCTCAGCCGCCCGCCGCAGTGACCCTTACCCCACACCTCTAGAGAATGAGATTGTGGTGTTTGAGTCCTTCTTCAGCGAGGACTTAGCATTCTGGGAGCGCCTTCTTAGGGGCTCCTCCACTTCTCTGAAATTGAGTTGATCAATTTGAACCCCAACTCGATTCTTCACATTGCCATCTTCGTCCAGCTCTGCGGCGTATCTTGGGATACGTCCTCATTTGGATTTGTTCCGCTCCTTCTTCCGGTGAAGCCTCATCCGAACCGGGCCGCTCCCAATGTCGTTGGGGCGGCAGGGCTCCAGTGTGAGGAGGGCTCGAAGAAAGCGATATTTTGTCGTTCCTCTCAAGACCTCCTCAAAGGTTGGAGGCGGGAGTGGTTCTATTGTGCCAACGTTGATCCTTTCCTCGCCCCTTTGCCGGTGTGCTCCTAAAGCTTCCCGATCTTTGGAGCGACACCGGACGGAGGAGGTTTGGCGCAAGTCCCGAGCCACGGCATTGATTGACGATCTGAAGAATCGAGGGTCGACGGGCCCCGGGATCGCGGTCAGTTTGTGAAGCGCCGAGTGCAGCCCTTGAAGGAGAGAGTCCATTTGGGGTTCCAATACAGCGGGCCTCTGGACCCCACGGGAGTCGGAAGTGGACCTTTGTCGATGGAGGCGCTGGCGGCACGGGTAGTTGATTTCTTCGTGCACGGCACAATAATCACCAACAGGGGCTGCCCTCGTAAATTTTCCGATGGCAAGGCCTCCCCCTCTGTGAGTGCACTATTCTCTCGAAAAGGCTGTTCCATGATTTCTTTGGTGATGTGTGATTCAAACAGGTGCGTCGTTCCTTTTTCAGGAGCGCGCGTCCTTCCTTTCTGACGCTCCAGTTGTCGGCCTCTCTCGGCTGAGACACGCTCAGGCGAAGCGAGCGGCTGACACCTCGGTCGACGAGCTGCCCCGGGAGTCGGCGGAGGAGGTCGCCGGTCTTCGTCGGCCAGACCTTCGACCTCTGGTGCACCGGATCGCATAAGCGCGGGGCCACGACCTTCTGTCGATGGCGGCCCAGTGCGGCGCCAACTTCCCTCCGAGTGGTCTTTGGGCCTCGGATGAAACACAGGATGAAATTCAAGAAATCCAAGAGGTATTCTTTGGGCGATCCTTGTCTTTTTATTCTTGCTGTCTTTGAGGTGTCTTCCCTTTTTGCCGATTCGGGACTCTGCTTGTGGGCGTCCCTGTGGAGGGGTCTCTGAAAAGAGTCCCAGTGGGGCTTCCCAAGGAGCCCAGCGCGTCGGCTAGGTCGCCGTCGCCGCCAAGCTGCCGGCGTCGCCACGGGCGCAGGCGGTCCGACGGTCGAACCATCCGGTGGTCCGTCCGCCCGACGAGATCGACCGGCCGTCTCCCGGAGTGGAGGAAGTGCCTCGAAAGCCACCGCCGCTCGGTCCTCTGCCGAAGCCCCCGAATCGGACCGTATGGTGGGAAGGGGGTTCCGACTGGAAGGGGATGGAAGAGGACGACGAGATGGAGAGAGCGGCTCGGACGGAGCTTTATGAGCTCACCGTCAAGTGTAGCACGCTCGTCAGGGTGAGCTTCTTGTCCTCAATCTGTTGCTTGCTGACTTCTCCCTGAGATTCTGCCCTGTTACCTAGGACATGGGGGAGCGCTCGGAGCAAAGGTCGCGGTTTTTCCGGAAGGTGCTCCCGAAGCTCAAGGAAGCGAAGCGATGCAGGACAAGCTCAACGAGATTAAGCGCGGACAGGTGGAAGGAAGTCCACGAGCTTGAGGCGAGTGTATGACGATCCGGGAGGAGAAGACGAAGCTTGAGCA
Source organism: Rhipidocladum racemiflorum (assembly GCA_036346355.1). Classification (NCBI taxonomy): domain Eukaryota; kingdom Viridiplantae; phylum Streptophyta; class Magnoliopsida; order Poales; family Poaceae; genus Rhipidocladum; species Rhipidocladum racemiflorum. The sequence goes on along the minus strand of CM070571.1, from coordinate 44,739,236 downwards.
TATGCTTGAAGGTGAGATTCTCCCCTGAATACGGTTCGGATGCTTTTTGGATGGTGGTTGGAGAGGATGATAACACACTCGTGTTTGAGCAGCGACTTCGACCGTTCTTGAGCCGAGGCTACTGGAGGCTTGAAAATTCGGCCTCAAGCTCGAGTCGACTGAAAGGATCTGGAGCTGAAGGGTAAATTTATTTGACTTGGGTTGAACATACTTGGCGTCGGGTGTGCTCTTGATGGCTGTTTGACTTTGTGGCAGAGTGCAAGGAGAAGATGGCGGCCGCCGAGGGGCGGACTGAGCTGAGCGTCGCTGCGAGCCGATCCTGCGCACCTTCTGCGCGTGAAGGAGCCACGCCGGGCCAGGGGGGCGATCTTTGTTCCACTTCTCTCGGGAGGAGCCGACAGGATCGAGCTTACGCCAAAGAGTCCGCGGCGATGGCGCGAACCAGGCATTAGCGGTGGTCAAGTCTCATTATCCGAGAGTTGACCTCGAAGGCTGTGAAAGAAGGCTTTGCACGTGATGAAGACAAGGCCAGCGCTCGTCGAAGAGGTGTCCGGTGCATCGCAGGCCCTGTTGGAAAATCTGGAATTCGACTTTGGCGTGGGCCTTGATGCCGAGTGCTCGCCCTCCTTGTTTGAAATCGTCTTCTTACTTCAGTATAATTCGCTTGTATTGTCTTCCGCCGAGTGGTCTTGAGACTGAATATAGGCCCGTAGCCTTTTGGATCCTGTTGTGCCTTTAGGATGGGCTTGGTGGCGTGGTATGGCTTCCAAGCGTCGAGGGCCTTGGCGTGGCTTTCTTGCCGGACACGCTTTTCCGAGAGGTGGCGTGCAGCTCTCGGCGTCGGGACTTACGTTGTGGCCACTGGTCGAGTGGTTTAGCCCCAGGCTTGCATCACTTGCTAGCTCTCCGCCAGGGCTTTTGCGCTTAATTTGGTATAATTAGCGAGGAAGCCGAATGAGCTTGAATCGCTTACAACACGTGTCCGGTGAAATTCTCCTTGATTTTGTTCAATGCGCCGATCTTCTTCGGTATTTGCACTGCCGCTAATAAACCGTTTTCGCGCTTCATTGATTGTGAGGTGGCGTTTTGATTGCCTTTGAGATGCTTCAATTTCCGAGGCTGGGGTGGCTTATAAATGGGGCGTCACCGCTAATGAGCGTCGCCCGTTTCTTCTTGCCTTGTCCTTCGTCTTCCTCTTCGATTTCCTTCCATGTCTATTACGGGAGGTTCGTTGGTCCCTTACGCGGCGTTGTTTCGCCATCGATTCTTCGGGATGTTGCACAACCGGGAGGAGGCGGAAGCATGGGAAGACCTTGACTTTTTCACACCGAGGCGGAGGCGGAGGACGGAGCGGCGAGGACGCCGCCGCCGTGGCCACCTTGTTGGAGGTCGCCCAGGGCTCCACGAGGTGGCGGAGATCATCCTCGAGATGGTTGGTCGCGATCGTCGCGGCGACCTTGCCGTCGGGGCCCTCGTCGCCTTGTACCCCCTTGTGGGTGGTTGGCGAGAGATGCAGCGGCTTTGGGTCGCGTGGTCGCGACTAACCTCAGCGATCTCGCCTCCGGTCTCGGCCAAGACCAAAGAAGACTAAAGACACGGCAAAGGCGGAGTACCAACGGCACCAAAGCACGGTAGTTTTTTTTTTTTTTTTTTTTTTAGCGAGAAAGAAAAAGAAAATTAGCGATGTAAATTATTAACATTATGGAATGAAATGCGAAATTTTATCCAGTTCGTGCCTATCACATTTAACCCGAACTTAGTGGTCCCTCACGATCAACTCATTCTAGTCGGTTGCTCGATTGCCCGAACGAGGTGGGGGCTCGAGCTTCGACGGTTAGAAATTCGCGACCAGGCAAATCTCGGTTAAATTCGGCGCTGCGTGCAGTCCCGAGTGGTTAGTGCTTTCTACCCGTTCCGTTGTGCTTGTGGTATAAACCGCCGAGGCTTTGTGCTCATCGTGGTTTGTTATTTCCGTGCATTCTATATCGGCACGACCAAGGTTAGGCGCTACTGTGATCGGGTAATAACCACTCGGGCTAGCATTACACAGAACTTCGTAAAATAAGACGAACCACTATTTTATTTAATGTGTAAGAGTGGGATACATAACTCATGCGTAGAAGCGGCGGAGCTGTTCGGCGTTCAAGTATTTGCGAACCTCGTGCGTCTTCTCAAATGCAGTCGATAAGCACCCGGCCGGTTGTCTTACGCACGATGTATGGACCTTCCCAAATTGGAGAGAGCTTGTGCTCGCTTTGCGTTCCTCCTCAGGACCAGATCTCATACGAAAAGGTTCTATTTACGGCGTTGCGAGTGGTAGCGGCGAAGTCCCTGGAGGTACTTAGCCGATCGAGGGCGACAACGTTCGAGCCTCCTCGAGTTGATCAAGCTCCACCATTCGGCTTCCCTCGGACTCGGCCGTTGTAGTTCCGAACCCTCGGGATTCGAATCGGCTCGATCGGCGAGAACCGCCTCTGCGCCATAGACCAGAAAAAAGGGGTTTGGCGGTCGCTCGGTGGGGTGGTTACGAGTCCCAGCATGCGACGGTAGCTCCTTCACCCATCGGCGGCGTATGGTTTGAGGCGGTCGAAGATCTGGCCTTGAGGCCTTGAAGGACCAGACCGTTAGCTCGCTCGACCTGCCCATTGCTTCGTGGGTGAGCCACCGAGGCGGCAGATCTTGATCCCGACGCCTTCGCACCATTCTTGGAATTCTTCACTCTGAACTGGGTGCCGTTGTCCGTGATGATCCGGTTGGGCACTCGAATCGACTACAATATCCTGGAAGAACTCCTTGGCCTTAAGCTGCAGTGATAGTTACAAGCGGCTTGGCTTCGATCCACTTGGTGAACTTGTCAATGGCCACGAAGAGGTAAGCGAAACCGCCTTGAGCCTTCTTGAGCGGGCCCACTAAGTCGAGCCCCTGCATGCGAAAGGCCAAGAAATGGGTATAGTCTGTAGCTCTGTGGCCGGCAAGTGTGTCTGCATCTTGCATAGAATTGGCAGCCCTCGCGAGTTCGAACTATCTCCTTGGCATCCGTTACCGCCGTTGGCGGAAGAAACCTGTCGGTAGGCTTTCCCAACCAAGGCGCTTGACGCCGTGGTGATGGCCACACATTCGAATGGATTTCTTGGAGCAGCTCTCTTCCCACTTGTCCCGAAATGCACCGCTGAGGACACCGAGGCACTTTTTCGGAAGAGCTCGTCGCCCACCACCACGTAGGATTTGGCTTGTCGGGAGATGCGCTCTGCAGAGTGGCTGCCAGGAGTTTGTCCTTGAGGAGATAATCAAGGTACGGGGTGGTCGACCTGGATCGATGAGCAGGACCCGGTTCAGGAGACCCTCGCTTGGCTTTTGCCGTTTTGTAACGGTTGGCTCGTGAAGATCCTGTACGAAGATATCATTCGGGACATCTGCCCGAGTGGCTCCCATCTTAGCCAGCTCGTCTGCTGCCTCATTATTGCGGCGGAGGACATGAACTAGCTCCAGACCGTCAAACTTGCCTTCCAATTCTCGGACTTCTTTGGCGGTATGCCGCCATATTACGATCCACGCACAACCGGTCCTTACATGCACTTGATTCACCACCAATCGGAGTCGCCTCGCGGCCGGATTCGAAAGTGATGTGGCGTCTGAAGCCCATGGATGAGGGCCTCGTACTCCAGCGGCATTGTTTGAGGCCGGGAAGTGAATCAGAAGGACATACTTCACTGTCACCCTTAGGCGAGATAAGGAGGATTCCCGCTGCTCCTCCAAGCATGAGAGACCCGTCGAAGTGCATGACCCAATATTGCAGTACTTCTTCCGTGCGAAGTGCAGGTTTCGGTCCACTGGCCGTAAAGTCAGCCAAAGCACAGGAGATTTGACGGTCTGTGCGCAGCTTGAATGAGATGTCGAAAGCTCCAAGCTCGGCTGCCCACTTTGAAATTCTTCCAAAGAGCTTCTCGATTACGGAGGACCTCTCCCACGGGGAAAGAAGTGACTCTTGAAATCGAATGTCCTTGGAAATAATGCTTGACTTCCGTAGCGAGATCAAAATGGCGTCTGGCAGCTTCGGATTGGAGGATATCTTGTCTTGGATTCGCCAAAGATGCCGACGAAATAAATGGGCGTTACGCCGTAGCGGTGTCCAGATTCCTCCGCTCCACAACTATCACGGCACTTACTACATGAGATGTTGCCGCTATGTAGAGCAGAAGAGGTTCACCTGGCGCCGGCGAGACTAAGACTGGGGGAGTGGAGAGAAACACCTTGAGTTCTTCGAAGGCCTGCTGCGCCTCTGCCGTCCAATCAAAGCGATCTTGCTTCTTAAGGAGCTTGAAGAAAGGCATTCCCCGGACCCCCAGTCGTGAGATAAACCTGCCAAGCGCTACCATGCATCCGGTGAGCTTTTGGACCTCCTTTTGGCTGGTAGTCGGGGCCATTTTCATAATGGCTCCAATTTTCTCCGGGTTCGGCTCGATCCCACGACGGGAGACGATGAACCCGAGTAGTTTCCCGAAAGACACTCCGAAAACGCACTTCTCTGGGTTTAGCCTCATCTGGAGCGCTCTTGGACTTGCGAGCGTCTCGGCGGATCGGAGATGAGGCTGTCCTCTGTCTGCGTTTTACTACCACATCATCCACATAAGCTTCCACATTGCGCCCGAGCCGATGGTGAAAGCACCGCATTTGCACGGCCAGCTGATACGTTCTCGGCATTCTTGAGCCCGAGCGGCATAGTGATATAGCAATATGCTCGAATGGAGTGATAAACGAAGTCTTCGCATCTTCCTCTCGGCCGAATCGATGATAGCCTGAATAGGCGCCCGTAAAGTCGAGTAACCGAGATCCGGCGTGGAGTCTACGGTGATCGATCTGAGGAGACCAAAGGGATCTTCGGACAAGCCTTGTTGAGGTCGGTGTAATCAACACACATGCGCCCGACTTTTATTCTTCTTACGGGCGAGTGCAGGGTTCGCCAACGATCCGGGATGATACACTTCTTTGATGAAGCCTGCAGCTAGCAGCTTTGTGATCTCCTCTCGATGGCTTCTCGGCGATCTTGAGCAAACCGTCGTAACCTTTGCTTGACGGGCCTGGCGGATTGGTTTACATTCGATGCGTGCTCGATCACCTCCACAGGGACCGGGCATATCGAGGCGGCTTCCAGGCAAAGACGTCTTGGTTTGCCATGAAAAGGTGACGAGCGCGTTTTCCTATTCATCCTCGAGCCTTGTCCCGATCGAGGCGGCTCGGCCGGATCGGACGGGTCGAGGAGAATCCTCTTGGTGCCCTCCTCGGGGCGATCCGGAGTTCTCGCGGCTTGCGGGTAGGGACATCGCCTTCGGCTTGTCGAAATCCGCCTCTTGGCGAATCCTTTCCCGTCCGCGAGCGCCTCCAGAGACTCGGCCATTTCGCAACTCTCTCTCGTCGCAAGAGAAAGATCGCTTAACATCGCCGCGTAGAGTGATAATACCACTCGGACCGGCATCTTGACATCGGATCTGGCGTAGTGGGGCACCGCCATGAACTTGGCCAGCGCTGGTCTCCCCAAGATGGCGTGATACGCTGTCGCGAAGTCTGCCACCTCGAAGCTAAGGCTCTCAGTCCGGTAGTTGTCCCTTGCGCCGAATGTGACTGGTAGAGTGATTTGTCCGAGTGGTACCGCCGACGTTCCGGGTATCACTCCATGAAAAGGCGACGACCCGCGTTTGAGGTCAGACCGCGGGATTCCCATATCGTCGAGTGTCTTCACGAAGAGTACGTTGAGCCCACTCCCACCGTCAATCAACACCCTTTTGAGCTTGATGCCGCGGACAACCGGCGCCAAGACCAGCGGGTATCTGCCGGGGAATGGGACGCGATCTGGGTGATCCGTGCGGTCGTAAGTTATTGCGACCTCGGACCACCGGACATATCGGGGGGTCTCCGGCTCTACTGCATAGATGTCCCGAGCGGTGAGCTTTTGCTTCCGCTTGGACTCATATCTTGGTGAACCCCGAATATGTAGTTAAGCTCGAGGTCGACTTCTGATAGTCTTCCTCAACTTCAGGGGAGGCGGTTTGTTTGGCGGCATGACCGGCCGGACCTTGTCCCTTTGCCTCTTGCTCGCGGGCGAACCTCTTTAGGGTGAAACAATCCTTGGCGGCATGCCTCCCCTTTGGATGGAAAGGGCAGAGTGAGTTCATGACCTTATCATATCCATCCTCTTTGAGAGCGCGAGGATGAGTTGGCGCGGCTGATCGCCACTAGCTCTTCGCCCTTGCGCTTCTTTTCTTTCCGCCGAGGGGTTCAGGTGATCCTTCCCTTCATCACGCGTCGTTCGCCAGAGCCTCGGAGGCTGAAGCGTAACGGTCCGCTAGGCGAACAGCTCCAGGACCGACGTGGGTGGCTTCAGGACATCTTCTTGATGAGGTCGAGTCGGCGACTCCTTTACGGAAGGCAGCTATCACAACCGCATCGTGGCGTCCCGAACGGTGCTTTTCCTGTTCATGAAGCGCTTGACGAACTCCGGAGGGATTCGTTCCTCCTTTGGTGTAGCTGGTATAGGTCCCAAGGGGTGCACGGGCGCTCGTAAGTGCCTTTGAAATTTGAGATGAACTGCTGCCTGAGATCTCCCAGGAATCTATAGAGTTATTTGGAAGTCCGGTGAGCCATGCTTGGGCCAGGCGAGAGGGTAACGGCAAGTAGTTTGCCATTACTTTGATCCTCTGGCCCCGACGCCAGAGCGTATACTTGTAGCCAAGCCTGCAGGTCTCTCTCACCGTCAAACCTAGTGATGCCTTTAGGATTAAATCCATCGAGGCCAAACCACTCGGCGTAGGTGAGGAGTAAACGCACGGACTCTTCGATGACTCGCGATACCCGGGAGGTGATCGACGCGAGGGGATCGCACTTGGCGATTTCGCGGCCTCGCGGAAGGATGCCGGCGCTCATATTAAATCGGCTTGACGGCGTTGTTCCTCCCTTTCTCGGTCGCGGCGCTGGCGTCGAGGAGTGCGAGCAGGTCGCGGTGATGCTATGTCGCAAGTCGTCTCCGAGGTAGAACATGATGTATCCGACGGGCTTCCCGACTTTGGCCATTTCTTGGTTGTCTGGGTCCTCGCCGGGACCACGTGGCGGCTCCTTCGGCCGGTTTGTCGGTTTGAGTATGCTTTGAATATTTGCCGCCGTCACCATGGCCTTTACTTGGGCCATGATCGGGCAAGCTGGATCATCTGCCCTCGCATAGGGTCGGGGTATCCAGGAGTGTCTTGGAGGCGGCGATATTCTGCTGGGGTACGAAAACAGACTGGTCCCCCATCTTGGCTTGCAGAATGTCTTCATTGACAGCCCGGCGCGGTCCCGAGAAATCTGCGCCAAGCGTCAGGCTCGATCACTCGGCCTCCTTCCAAATCGGCGGCGATCGAGGTGTCGAAGCTGCCGCGAATCTGCCGCGAGCCTTCGATCACACAGACTCTACGGAAATTCCAGCAGCTCTCTAGGCTTTCTTCGACTCGGCCGGTGAGGTGGGTGAGTGCGGAGAAGACAAACCTAGGCGCTCGGGGTGCCGAGTGGCTTGGCGGTGAGAACTCCCACCCTTCGTGCCTCGGCGTCCTCGAGCCCGACTCGCGGTGCCGAACGGGTCTTGGATCCAGCTCGGTACTTTAGAGTACGAGATAGGGGACCTTCCGATCGGGCGGAAGTCGTGACGATGGATCGCCGGAAACCTCACTTTGTGGCGCGGTTCCATAGAGAGAGAGAGGCTTTCGAGGTCGTTGGAGATGAAGGTCAGGCTTAAAGCGGAAGACTGGCTCGGGCGAAGACTGTGGAGACTTAGCTCGTCGCGACCATCAAGCTTGACGAAGATGTTGACACAAGCCCCTACTGGGCGCGCCAACCGCCGACGATCGGTTTCGCCGGCAATAAGATTTGTGATTCTAGGGATTTGTGCGGGATCTCGAGCTTGATGGTAACACAGATCTTGGGGCAATCTGTTTTAGACAGGTTCGGCCTCTCACGGAGGAGATAATACCATAGTCCAGAGTACGGGGATGTATAGTGGGTGTTCAAGAGAGAGCAAGAGAGGGAGAGCCTCCTCCTGGTTTTTTCCTCCTCCTTATATCTTGGGGAGAATACATGATAGATGGGCGCCAGGGCCCTAAACATGGTGGCCTGGGCGACATGTCCCTTGTCCTTATCCGCCTTCACGCTCTATGTCCTGGAGAGGAGGTTATGCTTTCTCCGACCCACGCCGCCGCCTTGTCAGTTCCAGCTTCCGCAGCCTCTGGCGATGTCGGACCGCATGCCTCGTCCCTGGCGGGTTGTTAGGGCGGGGCACGAAGCTTCCTTGAAGGACCGGGAGTTGTCTTGGGGAGCAAGTCGAAGGTCTCCTCTGGGCCCGTCGTGGTGCTGCTTGGCCTTGGGCTTTCCATTCCGCCTGTCAGGCCCAGCCGGGTGTAGGTCCCTCTTACGGGACCCCTGTTTCTGTCATCCCACATATGCCATCAAGTGCAATGGAGAATCAAGCATATCCTTCATGTTCTTGTCAATAATATTTATGCTGGTATTGTAAGTAATCTACTACAGAATGAATGAAGGGTTGAGCTATCATAGGATGGCACATTTTTCGCATTGATTTCGATCTGGTATCATGAGGCAAAGAGATTGGTACATGAGCACTGTATAGGTTCTTTCAATATGATCTTTGTGTATATTTGGAAGCTGCTATGCCTTACTAAGGGATGCTGCTAACTTACGGGACAAAAATAGTTTTCGGGCTATGGTCGAATATGCATGAACCTATAGGGTCACACACTTAATGAGTTGGAATACATTGGATCGAATTGGATCCGTCACTAATGGGTCAAGTGGGATTGGATCCGTCACTAATAGCCAAAGTAGGCTTTGCACCTTGGTTAGCCCCCCTAAAGCAGGTTTCCACCTAGGGGATATATAAATAGAGTACGTGAAGGTTATGGGTTGCAACAGTTGTACCACCACACTCTCCCAAACCCTAACCATCACCGCTCAGGCCCTATCATGCGCGCTGGTGCTAGCACACCGACATACGGCCTTCCTTTTTTGAACGTGTAATCTTCAATAGAGGTGTTGCCGCGAATGTGGCACTAATTAGGATGAACTGCTCGACCACTACTCGAGGACGATCGATCGACCCCCGCTTGAGGATGCACGCTACATTGAATCGGGCTACTTCAACTCTCCTTTTGTTGTACTGTGTATCGTAACGATTCATAATCTCTTACTTATTTGGCATCCTGATTTACGTGGTAGAATTTTTTTAATTTATACTAGTGTAGTCTTGATGTAACACTGGGTGTCCCGATCATTCGATGAGAATGATAACCTTCGATTTGGGTGGAGATGACTTTGACGATCCGACTACAACGTACAACGACGATGCGCCTTAGCAATTGCTAAACCAACTCCAGAGCGTTATTGACCTTGCCGTGGGCACGATCAACCTGATCACGAAGATCAATTCCTGCAAGAAATCGAAGAACGAGCAAGAACAAGGCAAAAGCAATCTAAAATTGCAAATATAGATGAAGTATAGAAAAGTTGGGGTCCCAATATAAGGAGCTTGTTAGGCGGCCGTTGAGCACGTCTAAAAGACTCAAATAGTAGCAAAAGGCTAAACTATTAAATAACCAAAACCCAAGTTATTTTGGGGGACTCCCTAGCTATTTATAGGAGAAATAGGAGACCAAAACCAGGCTTGGGGCGTCCAAAACACCTCCATGGCCGAGTAGGATTCCTATTCCTAGTTTGACTCGGATTTGGAAAGATGACCAAACTTGTTTTGCATATTCCCGTTGACTCGTAAGGAATTTGGAGGTGGGGCTAGATCCGTTGGAAAGAGGACATCGAAACCTTTCAAACCAGTACTCATAGACCTCAAACACCCTTGTGGATCAAAAGTTATGGTCGTTTTAAGTTGGTGCTGTCCTGGAGGCCGAATCCGAGTTGAACTTGTGCACCGGAAGAATTGGCTTCATGATTGATGTTTGGGAGTCCTTCTCCTTGGTTCCTAAGGACAATAAAATCATCACAAGTATTAAATAGCATTCCATTCATTAAATTATTTGTATGTAACCCAAGGAACGCATTCACTTGGCAATTGAATTGACGTGCGCGAGCTTGAGTAATTGGCCATTTTATTACATTGTTGGTTTCAATTGGGTTTGTAGGCATGGCCGTATCCATGGTAGTGATGTCCTCATCATCCTCCCCTTCTTGCATTTGAGTCGTCCTCGACTCAAGTTCATCATCTTCTCCCAAGTATGGCTTTAGATCTGATAATTGAGTTGACGGGCTTGAGCTCGAGTCAATGGTCCTTGAATCGACGAAGATGTAGAAGGATGGCCAAGGTGGGGGTCGATAAAGCCATGCAGATTGAGCCATCATAGTAGATGTATATGAAGTAGAGGATGCCGTGAAGTGTCGCCAACTTAATGGTCCTGGCCAAGGTGGGGGTCGATGAAACCATGCAATTGATATAATTGCAGCAACACTTGGTGATGACCATATGTATGCAGTATTAGTTCTGTCCTTGATGAGCATGGTCTCATCATCCTCCCTTTCTTGAAGTGGAGTCGTCCTCGACTCCATCATATTGTCCTGCGAAATGTTAGTAATGACAGAAAACAAAGGAATATGCACATTTGCAATGAAATCAATGGATCGAGAATTTCTATCAACCATATCCTCCCTTTCTTGAAAACTATCATGTGACTTGTAAATGGAACCAAATGTACTTGGTCTGACATGATTAGTGATTTGGCAATTATTAAATTGATGACATTGTTGCATTGCAAACGGAGGTATAAAATCTGAACAAATGTAAACTCGATGTGCTTTATACTCTCCTTTCTCACTATTTTTGCTAATAACATAAAAGATATTTCACGATAACCATGACAAATAAGAATGTACAAAAAGGCTCTCCTCTAAATAATTCAGATCACACGGAAATCAAATTCAATGTAGCCTAATGTATATAAAGAAGACATCAATTTCAACTCATCATTTTTGCTTGTGATGTGAATGACATGTTTATTTTCAGCATAAGTGTCTAGTGTGTTAACAAGAGTGACATGTCCATTTGCTAGTTGTGTCATGGATATAAGTGAAGTATTATCACACAACTCTTCTTTATCACAAGAAATAGCAAGCAAATCATCTTGTAACAAAGCAAAATCAGCAATTGGTTCCACTATTAGTTGCTCTACGATAGCATGATTTGTGGATAGTTTTAGCTCTTCAAAATTATTTTCTCCATGTGTAAAGTCCATACCTGTTACATTACCTTGTAAGTTCTCATCAATTTGTTGTAGGCGTTTCTTCTACTATTATCTCTTCATTTACACATGGGGTAGTACTGATCGTTTCTTTCTCCATATGCTCTTCTACATCATTCTCTCGATGGTGCTCATTTTTCTGCAAAATGTTAGCTACAAAAGAAGGTGCAACAACGGGCGCCTCAAATGAAGCTAATGATTCTTTCACATATTCAGCAAGCATTTTTTCAACTTTACAAGCACATACAACCAATTCTGAAAGAGAACTATATGTTTCATCAACAAGAACATCCTTAATTTCTTGATTAAGTCCACGTATGAACCTAAACTCTGTTGCTTCTTCACCTTCAGCTAAACCACAATGCAACAAATGATTTTGCAATCGTTCATAGTATCCCTTAACGCACTTATTTCCTTGTTTCAAGCATTGGAATCTAGTATACAAAAATTCAGTATGATATTCAGGAACATAATCAATTCTCATAAGTCTTTTCATGGCCTTCCAATTTTCAGGTTTTCTCTCTTTTCTACAAATATGTTTCCACCATGTTAATGCATATTCATTTAGCACACTAGCAGCATCCTAATCTTTTCATTTTCAGACAAATCATACTTGCCAAATTCTTTGTTTACTGCTATCTCCCAATTAATATAGGCATTAGGATCATATTGACCATTAAAAGGTGGAATGTCGAATTTATCCTTACCTAGAGAATCATCATCAACAGGTACCTGAGCATGTAGTATGCCATTTTTGTTGTTTAGAAGATGAGGTGGAGGATTGGAAGTTCCTGCGGCAGTACCTGCAAGCGTATCAAGTCTAGACAAAATAGTAGTAAGAGTAGTTTTAGCGATCCCTTGTGCGACCTCGATGGATCTGAGAAGGTTCTCTTGCGATGACCTACGCTCAGAGTGAGCAACAATTCCCTTGATGCGAGGAGAGTGATGCAGGGAGCCCTCGTCACCTGACATGGGTTAGTAGATGACAAGAAAACAAAATCACAAGTATAATGTTTCTATCATCTACTAGGAGGTGGTGGCAAGTCTCTCAACACTCAAGCCTATCACCAAAGCTCTTACAAGTTCTTACGTTGCAGCAGGTGTTGTCGGCCGTTGGCGTGGTCAAATGTTCTCCGAAGCTTGGATAAAGCGATTGCCAAGGGACCGAACAAAAGTATGAGGTTGGATGTGGAGCTTGGATAGGTAATATTTATTTCCTATGCAATCTGATAATTCTAGTTATTGTAATGATAAGTAATGATCCAAACTAGAATTCACAAGCCCTAGTTGCCGATCTCAAAGATATAAGTGAATTTGCACACACGCAAAGATAATGACACTTATGCAATCAAGGAATGAGCTATAAAATATAAGTGATGCACCAAAAGCTCTATTGCACAAGTCGTAGAGAGACGCTAACTTATTGCTTTGAGAATGTAAAACGGGCACAAGATTGCTCACTAATTAATAAATTGCACAATATAAAAAGTAACAAACACAAATTAGGGTTTTGCTCAATGTAGTGTGACCGGCCACAATTTTCTTTTCCCCTTTTTTTTAGCCTTTTGGCTCTTTCTCTTTTCTTTCTTTTGGTGACTTTCGGCCAACACTAGTATGAACAAAGTTTTGGAATCCCTAACTCGGTGTCACAAGATAATATGATATGATAACTGAAGATTGTGCAATGTATCAAGTAGAGCAGCCCTAAGCAATATCAACAAGCTAGTCTCAAATAGAATCAAAGTGTTCACAAAGGATGAATTGGTTCCCAAAGGTAGGTGTACTGATGTTTTTCTAGGGCAGCAAACTTGTCGCCTAAATTAATGTTTGAAGATCACCGAATTTGATTGGTTGACTATGGAAGGAATTGAAGCTTATATCCTCAGCTTTCAATAGAGTGCAAGAACACAAAAATCCGAGTTCGTATGTGAAAGTTATGCTTGAAATACCAAACTAGACAAAATTGAAGAATTGAAGCTACGCGAAGGAAAGGAAAGATCAGCAACTAAAACATGGACTCTAATGGATCAAAACCTAATCAAAACTCACTAAAATAACAGATTGAAACTAAAGGTTGAATTTTTGTGGAGTAGTTTTCAATTTAGGACAGAAAAAAAACTAACCTAAGGCACTGATATTCTCACCGATCAACTGAAGCTCTGATACCACTTGATGTAACACTGGGTGTCCCGATCTTTCGATGAGAATGATAACCTTCGATTTGGGTGGAGACGACTTTGACGATCCGACTACAACGTACAACGACGATGCGCCTTAGCAATCGCTAAACCAACTCCAGAGGGTTATTGACCTTGCCGTGGGCACGATCAACCTGATCACGAAGATCAATTCCTGCAAGCAATCGAAGAACGAGCAAGAACAAGGCAAAAGCAATCTAAAATTGCAAATATAGATGAAGTATAGAAAAGTTGGGGTCCCGATACAAGGAGCTTGTTAGGCGGCCGTTGAGCACGTCTAAAAGACTCAAATAGTAGCAAAAGGCTAAACTATCAAATAACCAAAACCCAAGTTATTTTGGGGGACTCCCTAGCTATTTATAGGAGAAATAGGAGGCCAAAACCAGGCTTGGGGCGTCCAAAACACCTCCATGGCCGAGTAGGACTCCTATTCCTAGTTTGACTCGGATTTCGAAAGATGACCAAACTTGTTTTGCATATTCCCGTTGACTCGTAAGGAATTTGGAGGTGGGGCTGGATCCGTTGGAAAGAGGACGTCAAAACCTTTCAAACCAGTACTCATAGACCTCAAACACCCTTGTGGATCAAAAGTTATGGTCATTTTAAATTGGTGCTGTCCTGGAGGCCGAATCCGTGTTGAACTTGTGCACCGGAAGAATTGGCTTCATGCTTGATGTTTGGGAGTCCTTCTCCTTGGTTCCTAAGGACAATAAAATCATCACAAGTATTAAATAGCATTCCATTCATTAAATTATTTGTATGCAACCCAAGGAACGCATTCACCTGGCAATTGAATTGACGTGCGCGAGCTTGAGTAATTGGCCCTTTTATTACATTGTTGGTTTCAATTGGGTTTGTAGGCATGGCCGTATCCATGGTAGTGATGTCCTCATCAAGTCTACTCATATTCCTTCAGCTACATGTGAGGATTCAAGCTCCATCTTTCACTTTGCATGTTGATGTGGGTGCGAGTGTTTTTCGGCGCCATCCTTAGCACCCAACTACGATCCAACGGTTTTTTTTGCATCTGTATTGCCTGCACACCCACTCCATTGAGTGCTCGGGCAGGTGCCCAGCCCTAAGTGTTCTGAAGCTAACGAGGGATGGCGTTATTACCCGCGCGAGGGTGTCTTTGCGAGCAATTTTGGGCTCTGGTGATGACGCCCATGAGTGCCCGACACTCGCTTCCATCCTTGGGCATTTCTACTTGTACCTAATGCTGGATATAAATTATCACGGTTACTTGCACGTCTGCTTATTCCTTGCGCGCGGCCGAGGATACACCCGCAGGCATGCATTCACGTCTCTGGGTGCTAGCACTACTGTAACACCCCAAAATTTTGTTTTTCTTGAATTTAATTAAGATTTCGCTCTTTGGTGAATTTTTGGAATTTTCTGGAATTCATTTGGAATTTATTTGAATTTATTCCCTTTTGAAATAATTAAATAATTTAACTTTGCAAATAAAATTTTGTTGGAAATATTTTATTTGAGTCCAAAATGTTCCAAAATATTTTCTAGAATTTTTATGGAATTTTTCTGAGTGTTTTGCTATTTTTAATGAATTAAATGAATTTATGAGAATTAATTGGATTATTTAATCGCTGAAAATCGAGTTGGTTTTACTGTTCCACCGACCGAGCCAGAGTCTGACTCGAGTCCGAGTCCGACTCAAACCCAACCTAACCCTAACCCTCTCGACCGTCCGATCAAGATCGAACGGCCGAGGTTGAGCCACGTCACCCGAACCCAAGCCCGACCGAGCCAGCCAAGTCGCCCGAGCCGGACCTGAGCCCAAACCCCGCACCGTTGGATCTTGATCCAACGGCTCGCGTTGAGCCACGTCACCCTCTCCGAGTCCTCGTTGGACTCCGCCGCCGCCCGCGTGTGGGCCTCGGTCTCCGCGCTTTTCACGGAAGCCGAGGCCCCTATTTAAAGCGCCGCCGTCGCCATCGGGTTGCCGACTTCCGTGCGCACCCGTAGCCCTAGCTCACGTCACCTGAGCCGCCGCCGTTTGCCCGCGCAAGCTCGCCGTAGTTGGTTTGGCGTTCAGCCGCGGTTAATCGCTGTTTCCGCCGCCGTCCGTCGTCCTCCGCCGCCGTTGAGCCCAGATCCGGAACCGCAAGGACCAGCCGCGTCGAACGGGACCTTTCACTTTGCCGGAATCGCGCCCAAACGCCGTCTGGCGTGTCGTCGTCCTTGTCTCCGGCGAACCAACTCCGCCGCAAGCCATCGCCGCCTCGCGAACTCCCTCAGCCGTCCGATCAAGATCCGAGGGCCCAGATTCGTCCACGTCGCCACGGTGAGATCCCACGTGCTAATCTCCAGATCTATTTCCAGCCGTTGGATGTAGATCCAACGGCTTAGATTGTGCCACGTAGCTAGAACCGCACCGTACTAGATCCAATCTCAGCCGTTAGATCTAGATTAAACGGCTAGGGTTAGCCACGTTGTAACTCTAGGGCTGATCTTGACCGTCCGATCAAGATCGAACGGTCCTTACCAGCCGAGCGATTTCCTTAACGCGTTAAGCCAGATCCGATCTAGGCCGTTGATTTTCAAATCAACGACCGAGATCTAGCCACGTGAGCGGCGGAAGTCGCCCGGTCATCGCTGTCGCCCGCCCGGTCACCGCTGACGTCACGTGTGATGTCAGCGTGGGGCCTGCGTGTCAGCGGCCCAGCCAACCGCACCATGACATCACCGCTAACGTCACAGTGGGGCCGGTATCGGCCGTCCCTCGGTAGTGCGTGATGACGCCATCGCCGACGTCATCCGAGGGGCCCTTTGTCGATGAGACACGCGGAGCCGTGGACCAAGCCGCGCCGTGCGCCGGGTCCATGGACCCGAGGCGACGTGGCGGCCTCTGATTGGTCCACGTGTCATGCTGACGCAATAAATTGATTTCCGAAAAAGAAAATGATTTATTAATTCGGATTATTGATTTCAAAACTGGATTCAAACTTCAAACGCTTATAACTTTTGCGTTTCAACTCTAATTTGAGTGATTCAAATTTCTAAATTTTCATAAAAATGAGGCCTACTCAAATATGAATTTTAATTAATTTTTTATTATGAATATTTCTCTATTTTTATTTAATTAATGCTTTCTTTAAACTTTAAACGACTATAACTTTTGCATTTAAACTCCGAATTTGACGATTCCAGTTTCTAAAAATTCATAAAATTACGCTCTATCTATTTGTGAACTTTATTTGAAGTTTTGGATACTTTTTTTCTACTGTTTATTTATCTATTGCTATTTGCACGCTTTACGAGTAGACGTTGAAGTGCCCGAAGGCTTCGAAGGTGAAGTGTTGACTCAGGAGCCAGCTCAGGACCAAGAACAAGTACTCTTTGAAGGCAAGTTGTGCTTTGACCATGTTGATCCCATTTTGAAATTAATTTGATTTAAATTATTGCATGCTAGTTCAATTATAAAATGCTTCAATTGATTTTGGGAGATTAGTTAATTACCTAATTGCTATATGCCACCTTGACATAGATATTCGAATGCCATGAACCCCTTGTCACCCTAGTTGAGGATTAAATAGTTGGACATTACTAATTTGCCAACATGGGAATTTAGATCGTTGTAGTATATTTCTTAGACCTGCTACGTGCTCATGACATGATTTTGGACAATCAAATGTTAATATTGATTTAATGATATATTGAACCTATTTTGGAAAGGTGTCATGTGTTGTGATGTTGATGGCACGTGGTGCATGGTAATCAATTGGGGGTTTGATAAATAGTTTTCGACCAGGGCATGTGGCAAGAATGATCGGGTGGGCCAGTTGTGGCACCGGGAACGTTGTTTTGGTTCTTCGGGTAGTCTTGCCCTGGTCACCCTAAGGACTTAACCTTGCAAGCCTTTGAACTGAGTCAAACGTGCAACCACATGTCTGTAATGGGACAGACCTAGTTGATTAAGTTGCTAATAACGTACTTGTGGGACCTCAGGATGTCAACTACACCCTTTGTGTAGTTGTATGGGGGAGTGTACCGGGGCTACGGCCAGGAACCCATCTAACGGTTGATTGGCCTAAACTTCGCCTTCACTAAGGGAAGGGTTAGTGTGCAATAACCGGGGAGGCTCACTTGTGCTGTTAGAAGTTTCCGAAAGACTTTGTTATGGACACTCGCCTTTGTGGTGTTTGGCTGTATCTTGTGGGTAAAGTGCATAACCTCTGCAGAGTGTAAAATCTATTCGAATAGCCGTGTCCGCGGTATTGTACATCGCTCGGGAATTACAGTCAAGGGTTACATTCTCTTGGAAATAACTTGGTTTTAAAAGGTTGGGTTTGGTTTAATAATGATGTTGATGGAAATGTGGATTAGGATTGGAAAAGATGTTTATTTAAATTCTGGAAAGATTATTGATCTTATACTTGTATTCTCTGCTTTCGAATCTACTTATGCTACTTGTCATATGCTGTTTTACTGCAATTATACCCTGAGCTACTCCTTTGTACTAAGCCCTGCATGTAGTATATTAGTTTCATTCTGTGGATGACTTGCTGAGTACCAAGTACTCACCCTTGCCACAATACAACACCGGTTGAAGAAGAAGCTACACCAGCTTTGGAGGAGGAGCTCCAAGAGGAACCGTCTAACTAGGGAGCGAGCCCAGCCAGTTGCCTGTGGTATACTGGATGGCGCCACGAAGTTATCTTATTTTCCGCTGCAGTTATTTCTCTTTTATTGAGTTTTCGCCCTGCGTGGCATATATTTGTAACTTGACCCTAAGGTCGAGCAACCCTTTTGGTTAACTATTTAAGGTACCTTATTATTTCGTTGAGTATGATTGTGATATTTACCAATGTTGAGACTGTGTGCACTAGCGCGTTCCTGGACTAGTGCTGAATACACAGAGGGTCCGGATTTGCAAATTCGGGTCCCGACAACTACTCACCCCAGTAAGGAGCTTACAGTGCTAAGCACGCGTGACACCAGGTGGTTACGCCTACACCCACACGTCGTTCACACGATGAATAGTTCGCTCCTTCTTGGTTTTAGACTTATGTGGGCTCGTGATCGGGGCGTCTTCATGCATGACCGATAGAAAGACAGGAACTCACTACTACAAGAATATACATTAGAATCGGTTCTTTTTCATCATCATAATCGGTTTTAGCGTCGATAGAAAGTCTAACGACAGTAATGAGGAAGCGCTATCACAGTCAGTTTTCTCCCTGATTGTGATAACCCTAGTCATCACAATTAGTTCTAGTTCAGAACTAACTGTGATGAGTCCATTTCACTATTGTTGATTGGTTTACAATATGAATACCATGCACAATATATATAGAACACAAACACTTTACAATACACATATCACATTCGTTTACATGAATATAGAACACAAACATACTTAACAGTTAGTACACATGCATCATCTACCCATTCATCCAATTAAAAGACGGTGATACACTTGACAAAATATTGTGCGTTTATGGAATATAATTGACAACATTTTATAGAGCTAGTGATACTCCATGTCCGCATTGTACTTGGTTTACACCACCTCCTCAGCTTTGTAGCCATGCCCATTTGCCATTACCATGAATATGAAAATGACTGAAAAATTAGTATAGGATATAATGGGAAAATAAAGAAATAAAGTTAATTTGGACAAGAAGAAACCACAATACATCAAAGTTTAGTTTCTTACCATTACCGAAGTACTCCTTGCAGTGATTTCTTCCAAAACCAAGAAATGCAAAACAAAGATCCACATCCCAGTGCCTGCCTGCCTTTCACCTCGGCTCCTATCTCTTTCACTCTCTCTATCTATTTATCTGTCAATGTATCTATCTACAGTGCAAGTGAGAGGGAGAGCAGGAGAGGGAAAGGAGCAAGTGGAGGAGATAAGTGGTGAGCATAATGGTGTGTATAAATATATAGGGCAGTGACTTTCCCAGCAAAATTATTCTGTATATATGTATTGAAATACATTCCTTTCATTGCCTTCTTGCAACAAGGATATTTCGGGCGCTTTGCAGCTAGTGTGAGCGTGGTATGCAATCATTCCAGTGCTTCCATTCATCTCTCAGGAAACTACCCTATGTCACCAATTGAAATCGAGTTGTTGATACATATGGAACTACTCATCAAGTGCAATCAGAAAGCATAAGCAAACAAAGGACAATAGAATCATCAGTTAAGAACCAATGAAAAAGGAAAAGATTGTGTTTTGTGACATAATCATAATGTTGTAATACATGTTTAAGTAAGATATGGACCATACAACCAAGTTTGGAATATGCTAGAGGTGCTCGATGACAATTTACTACAGAAACACACTAGTGTTGTTCATGTATAAAATGGCATGGATCATACTGCCAAATTTGGGGCATGCTAGATGAGCTCAAAGAAATTTCCATCACCTTCTGTATATATTAGCTCAAAGAAATTTTCACCACCACTGCTACTGGCATATATAATGGAGAATAGAGGCATTAATTCCCACATACAACAGAACCAACGTCCCTACCACATTTCCATCACCACTACTGTATATATTAGCTCAAAAACTTTGAATTTTTGGGTATCCTCTGACTTGATTTTCGGTTCATCACACATGGCTAGAATTTGCCTCTCCTAAATGAGAGCTTCCTACTTTCCTCTTCTGGGTTAGCTCCACTTTTACTGATTCAAGTGGCTCATCAGCATGTGAAGCTTGTTCAGCTGCATCACGCTCCTCACTGAAGCGAAACACCACATGACATCAAACAAAATGGTGCATGGCTGAATGCAGTAAATTTGATATGCTATAGAGTTAGCCTTCAGAAAATACACAAACAACAACAAATGAAGAGCCACTTGATAGCATAGATATCTCACTAAAGAGTGAATAGAAAATTGTTGCATAAGACCTCATCACAATCGGTTCTAGCAAAGAACCGATTGTGATAACCCATTGCCAAAATTTACAGCTTACACACACGTATCACCATCGGTTTTTTAGTCAAAATTTTGGAACCGATACAGATGAAGCGATAGTGATGTACCATTTTGTAATAGTGACTGTTCCATTTGCATGGGTGTCAGGACCCGAATTTGCAAATTCGGACCCTCTGTGTATTCAGCACTAGTCCAGGAACACGCTAGTGCACACAGTCTCAACATTGGCAAATATCACAATCATACTCAACGAATAATAGGGTACCTTAATTAGTTAACCAAACTGGTTGCTCGACCTTAAGGTCAAGTTACAAATATATGCCATGCAGGGCGAAACTTAATAAAAGAGAAATAACTGCAGCGGAAAATAAGATAACTTCGTGGCGCCATCCAGTATACCACAGGCAACTGACTGGGCTCGCTCCCTAGTTAGACGATTCCTCTGGGAGCTCCTCCTCCAAAGCTGGTGTAGATTCTTCTTCAACTGGTGTTGTATTGCGGCAAGGGTGAGTACTTGGTACTCAGCAAGTCATGCACAGAATGCAGCTAATATACTACATGCATGGCTTAATACAAAGGAGTGGCTCAATGTATATTTGTAGTAAAGAGCATTTAACAAGTATCATAAGTAGGTTCGAAAGCAGTAGAAACAAGTATAGCATCAATAACTTTTCCAGGAGTTAAATACACATCTTTCCCGATTCTAATCCACATTTCCATCAACATCATTATTAAACCAAACCCAACCTTTCAAGTTCAAGTTATTTCCAAGAAAGTCTAACCCTTAACTGTAATTCCCGAGCGATGTCCAATACCGCGGACACGGCTATTCGAATAGATTTTACACTCTGCAGAGGTTATGCACTTTACCCACCAGATCTGATCAAACACCACAAAGGCGAGTGTCCGTGAATGCAGTCTTCGGAAACTTCTAACAGTACAAGTGGTCCTCCCCGGTGATTGCACACTAACCCTTCCCATAGCGAAGGCGAAGTTTAGGCCAATTCACCGTTAGATGGGTACCTGGCCGTAGCCCCGGTACGCTCCCCCGTACAACTACACAAAGGGTGTAGTTGACATCCTGAGGTCCCACAGGTACGTTATTAGCAACTTAATCAACTAGGTCTGTCCCACTACAGACATGTGGTTGCACGTTTGACTCAGTTCAAAGGCTTGCAAGGTTAAGTCCTTAGGGTGACCAGGGCAAGACTACCCGAAGAACCAGAATAACATTCCCGGTGCCACAACTGGCCCACCTGATCATTCTTGCCACATGCCCCGGTCGAAAACTATTTATCAAGCCCCAGTTGATTACCATGCACCACGTGCCACCAACGTCACATGATACCTTTCCAAAATAGGTTCAATATATCATTAAGTCAATATTAACATTTGATTGTCCAAAATCATGTCATGAGCACGTAGTAGGTCTAAGCAATATACTACAACGATCTAAATTCCCATGTTGGCAATTTAATAATGTCCAACTATTTAATCCACAACTAGGGTGACAAGGGATCATGGCACATATATAATTAACCAAGATGTCATACAGCAATTTGGCATTTATCTAATTTCCCATAATTAAATAAAGTATTTTCTAATTAAACTAACATGCAATAGTTTTAAATCGAATTAATTTGAAATTGGGATCAACATGGTCAAAGCACAACTTGCCTTCAAAGAGTTCTTGTTCTTGGTTCTGAGCTGGCCCCTGGGTCAACACTTCTCCTTCGAAGCCATCGGGTACTTCAACGTCTACTCGTAAAGCGTGCAAATAGCAATAAATAAATGAACAGAAGACAAAAAGTGTCCAAACATCCAAATAAAGTTCACAAACAGAGAGAGCATAATTTTATGAATTTTTAGAAAGTGGAATCGTCAAATTCGGAGTTCAAATGCAAAAGTTACAAGCATTTAAAGTTTAAATAATCAATTAAATAATATTACAAAGAAAAACTTTGGTCCAAAAATTAAATAAAATTCATCATTAGGTAGATCTCAATTTTATACAAATTTAGAAATTTGAATCAGTCAAATCGGAGTTAAAATGCAAAAGTTATCAGCGTTTGAAGTTTGAAACAAATTCTGAAATCAATATTTCGAATTAATAAATCATTTTCTTTTTCGGAAATTAATTATTGCGTCAGCATGACACGTGGACCAATCGGGAGCTGCCACGTCGCCTCGGATCCATGCACCCGGCGCACGGTTTGGCTCGGTCCACCGTGGACCCAGTCCACGGCTCACGTGTCTCACTGACAAGTGGGCCCCTCGGATGACGTCAGTAGTGACGTCATCACGCACGGCTGACAGCTGGGCCCCACCGTGACGTCAGCGGTGACGTCATGGTGCGCTAGCTGAGCTGGCCGACGTGGGCCCCATCGACACGCGGCCCCGCGTGTCGAGACACTGCACTCCACGCGGCGCGCCGGCCCGATTGCGATGGTCGGCCTCTTGGCCACGTGGCTAGATCTCGGCCGTTGATTTGAAAATCAACGGCCCAGATTGGATCTGGGTTCACGCGTAGGAAAACTACTCGGCTGATCTGGACCGTTCGATCTTGATCGGACGGTCAAGATCTAATCTAAGGAAAACAACGCGGCTAACCCTAACCGTTTGATCTAGATCTAACGGCTGAGAATGGATCTAGTACTGTGCGATTAAGGCTACGTGGCACAATCTACGCCGTTGGATCTAAATCCAACGGTTGGAAATAGATCTGGGGATTTCAACGTGGAAACTCACCGAGGGGTGACGTGGCGCGATCTGGGCCCTTGGATCTGGATCGGACGGCTGGTGGAGCTCGATCGACGGCGATGGCTTGCGGCGGAGCAAGGTCACCGGAGACGGGGAAGGCGACACTCCCGACGGCGCTGCAGGGCTCCTCCGGCGAAGTGAGTGGTGCTCACCGACGCGGCTTGACCTCACGGTTCCGGATCTGGGCTCAACGGCGGCGGAGGACGGTGGACGGCGGCGGAATCTGCAAACGAACGTGGCAGAGCGCTAAGCCAACTACGGTGAGCTCGCGCGGGCAAACGGCGGCGGCTCAGGCGGCGTGAGCTAGGGCTACGGGTGCACACGGAAGTCGGCAACGCGACAGCGGCGGCGACGCATTATATAGGGCTCTCGACGTCCGTGAAACGCGCGGAAACCGAGGCCCACTCTGTTGCGGCGGCGGAATCCGAAAGGGATTCGGATTGGGTGACGTGGCTCAACGTCAGCCGTTGGATCAAGATCCAACGGTGCGGGGGTTTGGGCGCGGGTCGACTTCGCGAGCCGGGTGGCTCGGTCGGGCTTGGGTCCTGGCCGTGGGCTCAATCATGGCCGTTGGATCAAGATCCAGCGATCCTTGTGATTAGGTTCTACGAGCGGGTTCGACCGAATCAGCTGGCTCGGGTCGGACTCGAGTCTGAATTGAACTCGGGTCCGGTCGGATGAACAGTACAAACCGGTTAGGTTTTCCAGCGATTAAATAAACCAATTAATTTCTCAGAAATTCAATTAATTCATTAAAAATAGCAAAAGATTCAGAAAAATTCCAGAAAAATTCTGGAAAATATTTTGGATCATTTTGGACACAAATAAAATATTTCCAACAAATTTTTATTTGCAAAGTTAAATTCTTTAATTATTTCAAAAGGGGATAAATTCAAATAAGTTCCAAATAAATCCAAATAAATTCCAGAAAATTCAAAAAATTCACCAAAGTGCCAAATCACACATAAATTTAAGAAAAGCAAAATTTTGGGGTGTTACAAACCTCCCCCCTTAACAGAATCTCATCCCCGAGATTCAGGGCTTTCTAAAGAAATAGGTTCGGAAACTCTTTCTTCAATTCCTCTTCGCGCTCCCAAGTTGCTTCACTCTCCGCGTGGTTGCTCTATTGAATTCTGCAGAAACGGGTCGACTTGTTTCTCGTCTCTCGGTCCATGGTGTCCAAAATCTTCACGGTGTGCTCCTTGTAAGTCAGATCCTCTTGTAACTCGATTGATTCAAGCGGTGTCTGTTCCTCAGGTACTCGGAGACACTTCTTCAGCTGAGACACGTGGAACACGTCATGCACTCTTGCTAGTGATTGCGGTAACTCCAGTTGGTATGCAACTTCACCTCTACGGCTAAGAACCTTAAATGGTCCAACATATCTCAACGCGAGTTTTCCTTTGGTATGGAATCTCTTAACTCCTCTGAGTGGTGTGACTCTGAGATACACGAAATCTTCTGGTTCAAAACTCAGGTCTCGGCGACGGTTATCAGCATAACTCTTCTATCGTGATTGGGCTATCTTCAATCTCTCCCTGATCATGGCAATCTGTTCTTCGGCTTCTTGGAGAATATCTGACCCAAAGACACGGCGTTCACCTGTCTCGTTCCAATTCAACGGTGTTCGACAAGGTCGACCGTATAGTGCTTCAAATGGCGACATCTGCAAACTTGCTTGATAGCTGTTGTTGTAGCTGAACTCAGCGTACGGCAGACTTTTATCCCAAGATGTAGCATAAGCCAATGCACAAGCTCGTAGCATGTCCTCTAGAATTTGATTAACTCTTTCGGTTTGCCCATCTGTCTGCGGATGATAAGCTGTACTGAATTTCAAACGGGTTCCCATGGCTTCATGCAGTTTATTCCAGAACCTCGAGGTAAACTGGGTACCTCTGTCCGATACAATCTTCTTCGGTACTCCGTGCAAACAGACGATCCTGATCATGTACAACTCAGCTAACTTATCTCCCGAATAAGTGGTCTTCACTGGAATAAAATGGGCGACCTTAGTCAAGCGGTCCATTATGACCCATATAGAGTCATATCCTCCTTGAGTATTGGGTAAACCGGTAATGAAGTCCATTCCGATTTCCTCCCACTTCCACTCAGGTATCTTCAACGGCTGTAGCAATCCTGGTGGTCTCTGATGCATCGCCTTGACTCTCTGGCATATGTCACACAGCGCAACATGCTCAGCAACCTCACGCTTCATGCTCGGCCACCAGAATCTTTCCTTCAAATCTTGATACATCTTGGCACTTCCAGGATGAATTGAATACTTGGAGTCATGGGCTTCTTCTAGAATCAATTGCTTCACTCATACGGTTTAGCACATGATTCGATCCTGCATCCATAACGTGCCTTGTTCATCCAACTTGAAATCCTTTGCCTTGCCTTCATCCATCTTGGACTTGATCATGCGGATCTTGTCATCATCCTTCTGTCCTTCTCGGATATGATCCTCCAGGGTAGGCTTCACTTCTAATGTGGCCAAGAATCCTTTTGGTACTACTTCAATCTGCATTCTCTGGAAATCCTCACATAGCTCATCCTGACTCGTGGCTGTCAACATGTTCACAGTATGGCTTTTCCGACTCAGAGCATCGGCCACCACGTTGGCCTTTCCGGGATGGTAATGGATTCCAACATTATAATCCTTGATCAACTCTAACCATCTCCTTTGCCTCATGTTCAGGTCTGATTGGGTGAAGATGTACTTAAGACTCTTATGGTCCGTGTATACCTCACATCTGTTTCCGATCAGATAATGACGCCATAACTTCAAAGCATGCACTACGACAGCTAGCTCTAGGTCATGCGTTGGATAATTCTCCTCATGTGGCCTCAACTGTCTTGATGCATAAGCGACGACCTTTCTGTTCTGCATCAGCACACATCCAAGTCCTTGGCGCGATGCGTCACAATAAATATCGAAACTTTGATTAACATCCGGTAGGATCAACACCGGTGCTGATGTCAATCGCTTCTTCAACTCTTGAAAACCTCTTTCGCACTCTGGCGTCCATGCAAACTTCTTCTCCTTTTTCAACAATTGCGTAAGAGGTTTTGCAATGGTCGAAAAGCCTTCAATGAAATGGCGGTAGTAACCTGCCATTCCAAGGAAACTCCAGATCTGGGTCACGGTCTTCGGCTGTTCCCAATGTAACACAGCTTCTACCTTGCTTGGATCAACGGTGACTCATTCTGCGGTCATTACATGTCCGAGGAACTCCACCTTGTCCTTCCAAAAGTCACACTTGCTGAACTTGGCGAAAAGTTGCTGTTCCCTTAGCTTTTCCAAAACTCGCCTCAAGTGCTCTGCATGTTCATCCTCTGTCTTGGAGTAGATTAAGATATCATCTATGAACACAACAACAAACTTGTCCAAATACTCCATGAACACCTTATTCATCATATTCATGAAATATGCTGGCGCATTCGTCAGACCAAAGGACATAACAGTAAACTCGTAATGTCCATATCTTGATGAGAATGCGGTCTTCGGAATATCTTCTGATCGGATCTTCAACTGGTGGTATCCCGATCTCAGATCAATCTTGGAGAAAACTCCGGCTCCTCTCAACTGATCAAACAAATCATCGATCCTGGGTAACGGGTACTTGTTCTTCACGGTTACTTCATTGAGTGCACGGTAGTCAATGCACATCCTGGAACTCCCGTCCTTCTTCTTGACAAATAAAACTGGCGCTCCCCACGGCGACGAACTCGGTCTGATAAATCCTTTCTCCATTAACTCTTCAAGTTGCTTCTTCATCTCTACTAATTCTTCGGTGGACATCCGGTAAGGTCTTTTTGCTATCGGTGCTGTACCAGGTACAAGCTCTATTACAAACTCTATGTCTCTGTCTGGCGGCATACCAGGTAGATCTTCAGGAAAAACATCCGGGTACTCATTCACTACTGAGACATCTTCTATGCTGATTGCCTTGGCGCTGTTAACCATCAACTGTCCATCTCTAACGGCGGTAGCTTGAAATTCCACTTTCCTTCCACACGGGCTTTCAACTGAGATAATCCTTCGTCCACAATCCAAAACGGCATTGTGCTGGGATAACCAATCCATTCCCAAAATAACATCTAGAGTATGGGTTTCCAACATAATAAGGTTCGCTAGGAACTCTATCCCATCTATTAATATTCTTACCCCAGAACATCCTACTTTAGTTCGGAGTTCGGAACCAGGGGTTTGAACTAAAAGCATGCATTTAAGTCTTGCAATGTCCAAATCATTTTTAGCAGCAACACCTTGAGAAACAAACGAATGCGAAGCTCCAGAATCAAACAAAACTGTTGCAGGTACTGAGTTAACAAGTAACTTACCCAGTACGACGTCCGTGGCATTCTGCAGTGCATCTGCGGTGACATGGTTGACTCGGCATCTCACCACGGTCTGGGTGCTGCTCCTGGCTGTGCTGTCCCTCGGTTGGCTCTTGGTGCATGCGTCCTGGCTGGTGTGGATCCCAGATTGAAGCGGACTGGGGTCACTCCTGCTGTCTTCTTAGGGTAACTGTTGGCAAAGTGTCCTGGCTCATTGCAGTTGTAGCAGCGTCTCACTGTCCCCTGTTGACTACTGCACGAAAGCAGCGTTCGGCGGCCGGAATGCTGATAGTTCCCGATTGACCAGGTCTTGTGCTTTGGTGACGGTGTCCTTGTTACATTCTGTGGTTGGAATCTGAAAAACTGATTTGGCGCAACCCTCAAACGTTGTTGTGCTCCCTGACGCGATCCCTGCTGTTGCATCCTTCGCTTCCTGTTGTCGTCCAGTTCCTTGCGCTTGTCTTCAAGAATAAGCACTTTATTCACCAATTCTTAGAAATCTGGAAAGGTGTGGGTGATCAGTCCCACCTGTAGTCCTGAGTTAAGTCCCTTCATAAAGCGAGACTATCTGGCTTTATCTGTCGCTACATCCTCAGGTGCGTAGCGTGCAAGCTGTGTGAACTTGTTCAGGTATTCGGCCACAGGCTGATTACCTTGCTTCAGTGCTCTGAACTCCTCCTCCTTGAGGTCCATAATTCCTTCTGGCACGTGATACTGATGAAACGTAACTGTAAACTCCTCCCAAGTGATGTCTTGAGGGTTCTCTTGCGTGGCACAAAAGTTCTCCCACCATTCGGCGGCTATCCCTTCCAACTGATGAGAAGCGTAGAGTACCTTCTCATTTCCCATGCATTGAGCAATGTGTAGCTTCCTCTCTATTGACCTTAACCAATCATCAGCCTCCAACGGATTGGCATTCCTGGAGAAAGTGGGTGGGTGAGTCCTCATGAACTCTGACAG
Source organism: Rhipidocladum racemiflorum (assembly GCA_036346355.1). Lineage (NCBI taxonomy): Eukaryota > Viridiplantae > Streptophyta > Magnoliopsida > Poales > Poaceae > Rhipidocladum > Rhipidocladum racemiflorum. The sequence goes on along the minus strand of CM070571.1, from coordinate 44,710,786 downwards.
TCTTGTATTCTGGCGTTGTCCCTGATTGACTTGATTGGCAGTGGCCTGAGCAGTGACGTGTTGCATCTGTTGCATCATAGCATGCATCAACTAAGTCTGAGCGGCAAAAAAAGCTCCAAAATTCTGCATGTCAACTGGCGGCGCTAGGTGGGGTGCAGGTGCTCCATCATTGGGGTTTCCAGCTGGGCGAGAACCACTGCCGTTGCCTCCAAGGTTTCCGCGGGTGTTCACCATCTGTCGATTGTTCCAAGGTTTCAGAGATAAGGGGGAAACAAGAATAGACAAGTAGTAGGAAAACTACGCGGGGGAAAAGTGTAACTCAAAATCCAACTTTATTATTAATAATAATAACTTGGTATGGTTGCTTACAATGCCTAAGGGCCTGCAACACATACTGCACACTCAGCAAACAATGAAAATCCAACGCCTCTAAGGGTGAATCTTATTCTATAACGCGACTCGACGAAGGAGTCTCAACCTCAAAACCTACGCTCACTCGTCCAGAAAACCTCCACTGCCTCCTCGCGGCGGGTGCGGCGGCATAGGCGCGAAACAATCGCCATGCCCCACAACTGCAGCTGTGGTTGACGACGCGGTGTCTTCCTCTGGCTCTGGATCTGGCTGCTGTTGTGGCTTTGGCGCGGGTGCAGGTGGCGCCTCTTCTGGTTCCTCCTCTGGCTCTGGAGCGTCCAACTCCAACACTGGATCGGGACCCTGGCCATACAGTGCGGTCTCCAGCTCTGCGATCCTTTCCGCAGCATAAGCGACGTACTCACGAGCATTCTCTAAGTGCTTCTTCTCCTCCTCGACCTGCTCGCGAGCCTTCTTCAACTCCTGAACTATGTCTTCGATCAGCTCCTCCTGAGCGGCGACGAATCTGGCTAAGTGAGTGACGGTAGCATCCTCATCTTCTATCGGCTTCCGTTGAACTCTGCTGTCTCGGCGTGGGTGGTGACGGAACACTATGCCTTCCAGCTCCCTGGAGTAAGTGCGAGCGATCTGCTGCATTGCTCGACGCGACACCTCCTGGATTCCAATCTCAAAGGTAGACCTCCTGGCAGTGAAGTGGAAAGGGTGACTGAACTTTGTCTTCTCTCGGGCATACACCGTGATCCGGACGTCCCATCCTATGACCAGTCCTGCTTGCACGAGTGTAGTCCTCAGAGAAGCGGCCTCTCAAAACCTCCAAGAAATTGAAGCATACGCCACAACTCGGCAGCATAGCCTCCTTCACGCTCGGCGTAGTTGTTCTTCATCATCATCTGCCAAAAGATGCTCTCGTAAGAACGCAGCATTTTAAAATCAAGGTGGAAGACGAAAAGAACTCAGCAAGGGGTATGAACAAGGAAGAAATGGGTAAGTCGATAATTCATTCATTATCCTGACAAATTTTATCTTTAGAAAATAGGTTTTATCCTCACTACGACCATTCTAACTATGGGTGAGCCTACAGTCAGTATGGCTCTGATACCACCTCTGTCGGGACCCGAATTTGCAAATCCGGACCCTCTGTGTATTCAGCACTAGTCCAGGAATGCGCTAGTGCACACAGTCTCAACATTGGCAAATATCACAATCATACTCAACGAATAATAGGGTACCTTAATTAGTTAACCAAACTGGTTGCTCGACCTTAAGGTCAAGTTACAAATATACGCCACGCAGGGCGAAACTTATTAAAAGAGAAATAACTACCGCGGAAAATAAGATAACTTCGTGGCGCCATCCAGTATACCACAGGCAACTGACTGGGCTTGCTCCCTAGTTAGACGGTTCCTCTGGGAGCTCCTCCTCCAAAGCTGGTGTAGATTCTTCTTCAACTGGTGTTGTATTGCGGCAAGGGTGAGTACTTGGTACTCAGCAAGTCATGCACAGAATGCAGCTAATATACTACATGCATGGCTTAATACAAAGGAGTGGCTCAAGGTATATTTGCAGGAAAGAGCATTTAACAAGTATCATAAGTAGGTTCGAAAGTAGTAGAAACAAGTATAGCATCAATAACTTTTCCAGGAGTTAAATACACATCTTTCCCGATTCTAATCCACATTTCCATCAACATCATTATTAAACCAAACCCAACCTTTCAAGTTCAAGTTATTTCCAAGAAAGTCTAACCCTTAACTGTAATTCCCGAGCGATGTCCAATACCGCGGACACGGCTATTCGAATATATTTTACACTCTGCAGAGGTTATGCACTTTACCCACAAGATACAGTCAAACACCACAAAGGCGAGTGTCCATAACAGAGTCTTTCGGAAACTTCTAACAGTACAAGTGGTCCTCCCCGGTGATTGCACATTAACCCTTCCCTTAGCGAAGGCGAAGTTTAGGCCAATTCACCGTTAGATGGGTACCTGGCCGTAGCCCCGGTACGCTCCCCCGTACAACTACACAAAGGGTGTAGTTGACATCCTGAGGTCCCACAGGTACGTTATTAGCAACTTAATCAACTAGGTCTGTCCCACTACAGACATGTGGTTGCACGTTTGACTCAGTTCAAAGGCTTGCAAGGTTAAGTCCTTAGGGTGACCAGGGCAAGACTACCTGAAGAACCAGAACAACGTTCCCGGTGCCACAACTGGCCCACCCGATCATTCTTGCCACATGCCCCGGTCGAAAACTATTTATCAAGCCCCAGTTGATTACCATGCACCACGTGCCACCAACATCACATGATACCTTTCCAAAACAGGTTCAATATATCATTAAGTCAATATTAACATTTGATTGTCCAAAATCATGTCATGAGCACGTAGCAGGTCTAAGCAATATACTACAACGATCTAAATTCCCATGTTGGCAATTTAATAATGTCCAACTATTTAATCCACAACTAGGGTGACAAGGGATCATGGCACATATATAATTAACCAAGGTGTCATACAGCAATTTGGCATTTATCTAATTTCCCATAATTAAATAAAGTATTTTCTAATTAAACTAGCATACAATAGTTTTAAATCGAATTAATTTGAAATTGGGATCAACATGGTCAAAGCACAACTTTCCTTCAAAGAGTACTTGTTCTTGGTTCTGAGCTGGCCCCTGGGTCAACACTTCTCCTTCGAAGCCTTCGGGTACTTCAACGTCTACTCGTAGAGCGTGCAAATAGCAATAAATAAATGAACAGAAGACAAAAAGTGTCCAAATATCCAAATAAAGTTCACAAATAGAGAGAGCATAATTTTATGAATTTTTAGAAACTGGAATCGTCAAATTCGGAGTTCAAATGCAAAAGTTACAAGCATTTAAAGTTTAAATAATCAATTAAATAATATTACAGAGAAAAACTTTGGTCCAAAAATTAAATAAAATTCATCATTAGTTAGATCTCAATTTTATACAAATTTAGAAATTTGAATAACTCAAATCGGAGTTAAAATGCAAAAGTTATCAGCGTTTGAAGTTTGAAACAAATTCTGAAATCAATATTTCGAATTAATAAATCATTTTCTTTTTCGGAAATTAATTATTGCGTCAGCATGACACGTGGACCAATCGGGAGCCGCCACGTCGCCTCGGGTCCATGCACCTGGCGCACGGTTTGGCTCGGTCCACCTTGGACCCGGTCCACGGCTCATGTGTCTCATCGACAAAGGGGTTTCTGATGACGCCGATGAGTGACGTCATCACACACCTACCGAGGACGGCCGATACCGGACCCCACCGTGGCGTCGCCGTGATGTCATGGTGCGCTATCGAGCCGACGCTGCGGGGCCCCACTAACACGCGGGTCCCGGCGTGTCGAGACACGCACCCACGCTATGGCGCCGACCGCGTACCGACATGACGGCCGTCGGCCTCCCGGCCACGTGGCTAGATCTCGGCCGTTGATTTGAAAATCAACGGCCCAGATTGGATCTGGGTTCACGCGTAGGAAAACTACTCGGCTGATCTGGACCGTTCGATCTTGATCGGACGGTCAAGATCTAATCTAAGGAAAACAACGCGGCTAACCCTAACCGCTTGATCTAGATCTAACTACCGAGAATGGATCTAGTACTGTGCGATTAAGGCTACGTGGCACAATCTACGCCGTTGGATCTAAATCCAACGGTTGGAAATAGATCTGGAGATTTCAACGTGGAAACTCACCGAGGGGTGACGTGGCGCGATCTGGGCCCTTGGATCTGGATCGGACGGCTGGTGGAGCTCGATCGACGGCGATGGCTTGCGGCGGAGCAAGGTCACCGGAGATGGGGAAGGCGACACTCCCGACGGCGCTGCGGGGCTCCTCCGGTGAAGTGAGTGGTGCTCACCGACGCGGCTTGACCTCATGGTTCCGGATCTGGGCTCAACGGCGGCGGACGGCGGCGGAATCTGCAAACGAACGCGGTGGAGCGCTAAGCCAACTCTGGCCGAGCTCGCGAATAAGCAGCGGCGGCTCAGGCGGCGTGGGCTAGGGCTATGGGTGCGCACGGAAGTCGGCAACGCGACAGCGGCGGCGACGCGTTAAATAGGGCTCTCGACGTCCGTGAAACGCGCGGAAACCGAGGCCCACTCCGTTGCATCGGCGGAATCCGAAAGGGATTCGGATTGGGTGACGTGGCTCAACGTCAGCCGTTGGATCAAGATCCAATGGTGCGGGGGTTTGGGCGCGGGTCTGACTCGGGCGAGCTGGCTCGCCTTGGCCGCTTGGGTCCGGTCGACGTGGCTCAATCGTGGCCGTTGGATCAAGATCCAACGGTCACGCGGTTAGGGTTCGGCCGAGCGGGTTCGACCGAATCAGCTGGCTCGGGTCGGACTCGAGTCTGACTCGGACTCGGGTCCGGTCGGATGAACAGTACAAACCGGTTAGGTTTTCCAGCGATTAAATAAACCAATTAATTTCTCAGAAATTCAATTAATTCATTAAAAATAGCAAAAGACTCAGAAAAATTCCAGAAAAATTCTGGAAAATATTTTGGATCATTTTGGACTCAAATAAAATATTTCCAACAAATTTTTATTTGCAAAGTTAAATTCTTTAATTATTTCAAAAGGGGATAAATTCAAATAAGTTCCAAATAAATCCAAATAAATTCTAGAAAATTCCAAAAATTCACCAAAGTGCCAAATCACACATGAATTTAAGAAAAGCAAAATTTTGGGGTGTTACAATGGGTAAGCCTGGGAAGATGACACTACTCCATGGTTCCTTTTTGTGGTCCGTAGTGGCTAGTGAGGAGTTGAGGATTGGTCAAGTATGATTTATGGTCCTCGAAAGCCCTTTGAGCCTTGGGGGTCAAATGGAAGCCTTAAAGTCCACAGAGTATCTTGAAGAAGAGCAACCCTTTCTCTGCCAAGCAAGACATGAAGCATCCCAAGGCCACCATATGACTCGTGAGCCGCAGGACATCCTTGATGGATTGTGGTGGTTGCATGTCCAGGACGGCATGGATCTTCTCTGGGTTGGCCTTATTGCCTCTTTGAGAGATGAGAAAGCCTTAGAGCTTGTCCCCTGTCACCCAAAGGCCCACTTCTTGGGGTTTAGCTTAAGGCTGAAATTACAAACATTCTTGAAAGGTTTCACGAAGGTCATTGAGATGCGCTGAGGCAAAGAGGCCTTCTACAACAGCATCATCGATGTACACCTCCATGTTTTGACCCAACTGATCCTTTAGGACAAGGCAGACATTCCGCTGGAAGGTGACTCCTGCATTTTTCAATCCGAAGGGCATGCGTAGGTAGCAATAGATGTCTATTAGGATAATGAAGCTCATCTTTTCTTCATCTTCTTGTGCCATGCAGACTTGATGATTGCCTAAGTATGCATCCAAGAAACTCACCAACTCACACCCACCGGTGGAGTCAACCAATTGATTAATGTGTTGAAGGGGGTAGTCATCTTTTGGGCACACCTTGTTTAGATTAGTTAAGTCGACGCACATGTGCCACTTACCTTTGGACTTTTTGACTAAAAAAGAGTTGGCAAACCACTTTGGGTGCCAGGCCTTCTACATGAGGCTAACCTTTGGTTGATTATTGACCTCCTCCTTGATGGCCTAGCATCACTCAAGAGAGACCTTGTGTGGCTTTTGAGATGCTAAGAACCATCTATGATAAGTTGATATCACAAACGGTTCATTCCATGAACAATCTGTGAAGTATCATAAATGGTTTGTGCCACAAACTATCTGTAATATGACTACATATCACAAATGATTTTTTTTACAGAATAGTCTATGATACTACACAGATAGTTTGGGGGATGAACCGTCTGTGATATGACATATAATAGACAGTTTTTTCAGCAAACCATTTGTAATAACACTTATTATCTTAACTAACAAAAGAAGGAGTTTACCCCTCAGCCTCCCCAGCACCCCTGTCGCCCCTCAGACTCCTCGATGCTTGCTTCGTCCCTCCGCCTCCCTGCACCCATGTTGCCCCTCAGCCTCCCTGGCTCCCACATTGCCCTCTCCTCCCTCTTCCCACTAATGACAGGAGAGGGTGTTGCGGTAGTGTGGTCCAATGATGGTGGAGGAGGTGGCATTCCTATCACAATGACAAGGAAGGTGTCAACGCGAGAGTTGGTGCACCCCATCTCGGTGACAAGGAAGGTGTCGGCATTTTGGTAGAGCAACAGATCCGGTCATCAACGTCTCTATCATCACATTCGACCACCGTACCACCCCTACCCACTGGCTGTCCTACCTATAGAACCCCTCCACTTCCCATGCACTACCCTCCGCCATTGTCACCACCGGCTATAGTGTCAGGCCAAGGTGCGGAATCACAACACTCTCCTTGTAGGATCGATATATACTAGTATAGCAATCAGAGGGGAGGGAGGTGAATGATTACGTGGAAGCTAAAATCAAAATTTTGATCTACTAAAAATTCACCCCAATTCGGAGTCAAATAATTGCTTTGTATTCAACAAAAATAGATTGACAAACTTTTGGTAAATCGTGAATTACAGGAGATCCAGCCGTTGGATTGACCTAAAATTTGAACAGAAGAAACTAGATTCCAATATAAATCTAACAATAAAGAATAAACTCGATCGGACTGACAAATCAAAAGTTATAAGCTTCGTAAGTTGACTATATCAATAGTGACGAGAATTAATTAAACCCTAATTTCATCATTAAACAAAATCTACAAAAGATTAACCAACAAAACTTCAAGGAACACTAAATGAATGCCCTAGAAAGGTTTTGGATGGATCAAGTCAAGATTATCATGGTGAAAAAAATGAATCAATTTAGAACCAAAACAAGCATGCGAACGAGGAGAGAGAAAAACATATCACTTAAGCAGGTTACTATTCATCCAAAGGTATTGTAGCGATCTAATGTAGCATCGAAGTTACTGTAGCATGGCGTCCATTGTAGCACCGAGAATTGCTTTGCTTCTGTCCGCTATTCGTTTGCTTACATCTTCTTTTTTCAACGAGCAGCGCCTCCTCTCTCTGTTTTTACGTACGCAGCGTGGCTACGAAGAAATTAATTTTTATTTCTTTTGTCTAGACTGGTTACAATACTCCAAACAAAAGAGTACAAACCCTAATACCCAGCACACAATAAACAAAGGACACCTCCCTCTATTTATCATGAGCAAACCTAAAGAGTTTGTATACAGATACATGCATGCATATCCTCCTGGCCCAATTACATATGGCCCAATATATGCACACAGCCCAAAATTCACGAATGCACACGTACGGCCCACCTGCCGCTACCACGTGACTCACTCGTCTTCACGTGTACCATTCTCTAGTCCGAACGTCCCACATGACATCCTCGACCACTAGGGCCTTGGTTCCTCCCTAAACCTTAGTTCCTCCATGAACCTAGTTCCGGTCCCGTCACCGACCACGTTCGACCTCAAGCAACACCTGCACATGAACAAACCACAAAACAATATTCCGAGCATAAGTCCACGACTTGACTCAATATCAGTCTATGCAACCACTCACACGAGCGCAATGCATCAAGCAAAACAATTACCATGCTATCACAAGCATATCAAATAATTATCTGAAACAACACATTTTGCAAAATTAATTCTAAGCCAATTTTTCAGCACATGATTTCACACTCCTAGTGATCTAGGAAGGTGGTGGTCACCATCAACTAGAAAGTGCTACACTTGAACCAATAGGAGTTCATCATTGAGTATTTGATGATTTATGTGCAATTGCAGTACCTTATGAAAATTATGTTGTGATGTTGTAATAGCCCGCTCAACATACTATAATTTTGGAAAGATGTTTATTTGATTAGAGCATTTGCTGTATTGAAAAATAAGTATCTATTGGTTTATGTGAATCATGTGATGAAAAATTGGCTTGATTTTGTGCTGAAAAATTGGTTAGGATTAATCTTGCAAAATTGCTTGCATGAAGGACCAAACATTCAAACATCCAAAAACAGAGACTTTGCATTTGGCGCCGCATCAAACATCCAAAAACAGTGAGTTTCGCATGTATGACGGACCAAACTTTTTGGTCTGTCATAAACGTGATTTTGATGCTTTTACGCTTGCTCAAGAAATCGCGTTTTTCCCATGTATGACTGACCAAACTTTTTGGTCTGTCATAAACGTGATTTTGATGCTTTTACGCTTGTACAAGAAATCGCGTTTTTCCCATGTATGACGGACCAAATTTTTGGTCTCATACACACATGCTTTTGGCGAACTCGTTTTTCCCATGTATGACGGACCAAAGTTTTTGGTCTGTCATACACATGCTGTTGGCGACCTTGTTTTTCCCATGTATGACGAACCAAATTTTTTGGTCTGTCATACACTTGTTTTTGGCAACCTCGTTTTTTCCATGAATGACAGACCAAATTTTTTGGTATGTCGTAAATGTGCTTCTGAAGGTTTTTACGCGGGACAAAGTTCTTAAAAACAGTAAGTTTTACATATACGCTGGACCAAATTTTTTGGTCCGTCATGAATGCGTTTTTGCTCAATTAGGGTTTTGAGCAAAATTGGAATTATGTTTGATTTGTTTTTGAGATTATGAAATTTGTGAGAATTACATGATGCTTGAAGTGGATTTTATGCATTGCTCGTGTGAGTATTTGCATGGATTGAGTAGAGTCAAGTCATGGACTTGTGCTCGGAATTGTTTTGTGGTTTGTTCATGTGCAGGTATTGCTTGAAGACGAACGTGGTCGATGACGGGATCGGAACTAGGTTCATGGAGGAGCTGAGGTTCGAGACTAGGTTCAGGGAGGAACTGAGGTCTTGGTGCTCAAGGATGTCATGCGGGACGTTCGGGCTAAGAGAATGGTGCACATGAAGAATGGTTAGTCACGTGAGAATGGCAGGAGGTCATTCGCGTGCAAAGTGTTAGTCACGTGAGTATGGCAGGTGGCCATACGCGTGCAAAGTGTTAGTCACGTGAGTATGGTAGGGTTGCCATACGCGTGCAAGAGTTGTACTCGGCCAGGTTGGGCCAAGTAGAGTTGTGTTGGATACAGATTCCTTCTAGGGAATAGGAATCGTATTCAGAACTCCTTGTGGGTTGGTCTTTTAAATAGGAGGGGTTGTCTCCTGTTGAAGGGCATCAAGCCTTGAGCAAGTTTTAGGGTTTGTACTCTTTTGATGAGAGTATTTTAGACAAAAGAAATAAAGATCAATTCTTCCAAGATTTTTGCGTATACAAGAACTACGTTGCTACAGTGTTTTTCTGTCTTGGTTCTTGTTTGCATGCTTGTTCTAATTCTAGATTGGTTTTTGATCGTTGAGTTTCATCTTGATTTGATCCATCAAAAACCTTTCTAGGGTATTGATTTAGAGTTCCTCAAAGTCTAGTTGATTAAACTTTTGTCGGTTCTGTTAAAACTTTCAAGTTTACGTTAGATCAATTCTCGTCAAGTTCTGGAACAGCAAGCTTGCGAAGATTATAACTTTTGATCCGTAAGTCCGATCGAGCTGATTCTTTTTGCATTTGATTCGTATTGGAATCTAGTTTCTTGTGTCCAAATTTCAGATCATTCCGACGGTTGGATCTCCGGGAATTCTCGTTTTACCGAACCTCTTTCATTCTGTTTTTTGTCGAAAACGAGGCAATCTTTTGAATCCGAGTTGGGGTGTTCTTCCAGTAGATCGAAAATTTGGTTTTAGCTTCCGCACAATCATTCACCCCCCCCTCTGATTGCTATATTCGTATACTTCGATCCTACAAGTGGTATCAGAGCGAGGTTTTTCTAATCTATCTTAACCGGTGATTAGATTAATGGATCGTTATTCGACAAAACCGTGTGTGTTCGATGGTGTTGATTTTCAGTTTTGGAAGGCCAAGATGGAGGCGTTCATCCAAGCACAAGGCTTCACAATTTGGGAGAAGGTCTACAAGCCATATGAAGTCCCTGCAAACGACAACGTCAACGACACCAATCGCACACATGTTGAAGCAAACAGCAAGGCGCGCAACTTGATCATCCAAGGTTTGGGACGCAGCGACTTTGACCGTGTGATCCATCTCAAGTCCGGATATGAGGTATGGAAATCTCTTTGTGATTACCATGAGGGTTCTAACACTATTAAAGAGGTTCGTCAAGATCTTTACAAAAAAGAATACATGCGATTTGAGATGAAACCCGGTGAGTCGCTAGATGACTTCTTTGCACGTTTCAATAAAATTCTTAGTAATCTTCGTGCTGTTGGAGTTAGCTTTGATGATGCTGCTAATGCTAGACAATTGCTTGGTGCTTTAGACATGTCTATTTGGGAGATGAAAGTTACATCCATTAGAGAATCTACTATCATGAGTACACTTACATTAGATGTTATGTATTCTAAATTGAAAACTCATGAGTTGGATGTTCTTGCAAGGAAAGGTAATATTAAATCAATTGCTTTGATCTCTAACCCTAACATGTCAAATGCAAATTCTTCTTCTAGCTTTGCCTTGTCTTCCATGTCTTCTTTAACAGATGAGCAACTTGAAGAGTTTCCTGAAGAAGATCTGGCACTACTCTCTTCTCGCTTTAATAAAGCTTTGCAGAATGTGAGAATGAGAAAGAGAGGTGGTCCTCCAAGATGCTATGAGTGTGGTGACCTCAACCATATTCGCACAAATGGTCCTAAGCTTGCAGGAAAAACATCAAAGGAGGAGAAGGACAACGACAGAAGGAATGAGAAGAAAAGGTTCTCGTCAAATGATAGGAAGAAGAAGAGCTTCATCAACAGCAAGGTGGTTCACCGAGTTCTTTCCGCTCTTGAACAAGTCAATTTGAGCGATGTGGACTCGGAGAGCAGCGAAGATGATGCAACTCCAAGCAAGCATGATTTGATGGGATTGTGTCTCATGGCAAGCAGCAAGGATAGCTTCGCCGAGGACGGCAATGACAGTGACTTCAATGAGGTAGATCCTTCTTATGATGAATTAGCCAATGCTGTTGCCCATCTTGGAAAATTACTTGACAAACGTGATAGAAAAATTAAGAAACATGATATTCTTGTGGAGTCATTGAATGCTGAAATTGCTAGACTTAAGACATTGATTCCTGATGATGATACTTGTAAATCATGTGACTTAATTTACAACGAGCTCACCTTGCTTAGGAAAGAACATGCTCTTCTGTTACATCTAAATGAGAAAAATGAGAAACGTGTTAAAAATGCTAGCTGTTCCACTGATGAATTGCATGGTTCAACTTCTTGTTCTAAATGCTCAACTCTTGAATTGAAGTTAAAAGATGCAAATGCTAGGGTTTCTCAAATAACTGATAATCTGCTTACACATGAGGTTCTTTCATGCTCTACTTGTCGTAAACAGAAAGGGAAGGTCGATATTCCTTGCAATAATTGTTTAACTCTTGCTAAGAAAGTTGATTACTTGCAAAATTCTTTGGAACGTTTCACTAATGGCAAGAAAAAATTGAACATGATTTTGGATCAATCTAAGGTTAGCACAAACAAGAGATGTTTAGGTTTTGATCCTTATGCCACATACGAAACTAAACCTCACACTGTTGTTCAGGCTCCTTGCAAAATTGAGTTATCTAATGAGCCTAAGAAAATTGCTTTTCAATCTGCTGGTTTTTTATCCTCTTCTATGATGAATGCAAAATGTGCCTTTACTGTTAAAGCTAAACATCATGTCAAGTACACTTGCACTCATTGTGGTAGAGATGGACACTTAGTAGATTATTGCTTTAGACTAGCCAAACAACAAAAGAAGGAAAGAACTGAGGCTAGGTCAAATTTCAGCAAAGCACATTTTACTCCTTATGCGCCTAGAGTGATGAAAACACCTTCTGTTCCTAGAAACATGGGAAAAGGCAAATCTGATTTTGTGCATAAAAATTATCGTGTTGTGCCCTCTTGTTGTGCGTCGTGTGTCTCGATCGGATTCCCAAAAATCTCATTCCTAACCCGATCGAGACCTCGACATGTTTTGTTGCTATGTAGGCTTCTCGCGAGGAAGGAGAACATATGGCTAGTGGATTCGGATGCTCACGCCACATGTCCAGTAATAAGAATTGGTTCTCCTCCTCACTCGTGCATCTCGTGCCGAAAGTGTTACTTTTGGAGATGCTTCTTCCTCTTCTGTTGTGGCAAAAGGTACAATAAAGGTAAGTGACAAGTTTATGTTCAAAGATGTGGCTCTTGTTGAAAATTTGAAATATAACTTGCTTTCTGTCTCACAAATGCTTGATGAAGATCTTGAGATAAGCTTTAAGAAAAATGAATGCAAAGTGCTAGATGCCTTAGGTGATCTTGTGTTCAAAATTTCTCGTTTTGGAAGAATCTTTAAAGCTGATTTTGATGCATCACCTTCTTCTAAGCATAGGTGTCTAATTGCCAATGTTTCTAAATATTTATTCTTTTGGCATCGTAGACTTGGTCATGTTGGTTTTGATCATCTTACTCGTGTAAGTGGTTTAGATCTTATACGTGGCTTGCCTAAGCTTAAGGGTGATAGCAATCTAGTATGTTCTTCTTGTAGACATGGTAAGATGATTGCAGGTTCACATCCACCTCTTACCATGGTGATGACAAACGCTCCAGGACAGCTTCTACATCTTGACACTGTTGGACCATCTCGAGTTCAATCTTTTGGAGGCAAGTGGTATGTGCTTGTGATTGTTGATGATTTTTCTAGATACTCTTGGGTATACTTTATGGCATCTAAGGATGAGGCTTTTAGTCATTTTAGAAGTCTTGTTCTTAGGCTTTCTGTTGATCATCCAAGAGCTCTTAGAGCGATTAGAAGTGATAATGGAACTGAGTTTAAAAATTCTTCTTTTGATCTCTTTTGTGCTGAAAAAGGAATTGATCATCAATTTTCATCACCTAGAGTGCCTCAACAAAACGGTGTAGTCGAAAGGAAAAACAGAACGTTGGTTGAGATGGCTAGAACCATGTTAGATGAACATCACACTCCTAGAAATTTTTGGGCTGAAGCGATTTCAACTGCTTGTTATGTTTCAAACCGTGTGTTTTTGAGATCAAAATTGGGTATGACTCCATATGAGCTTCGGTTTGGACATAGACCTTCTGTTTCTCACTTTCGAGTTTTTGGATGCAAATGTTTTGTCTTGAAATCTGGAAATCTTGATAAATTTGAAGCTAGATCAACTGATGGCATTTTTCTTGGATATCCTGCTCATACTCGAGGCTATCGTGTGCTTGTTTTGGAGACTAACAAAATTGTGGAAACTTGTGAAGTTACTTTTGATGAGTCTAGTCCAGGTACTAGTCTAAGTGATGCAGGTACAGGCGCATATGTTCAGGGGGAGAAAATCTTTGAAGATAATGATGATGTTGAAGATGAGGTCTTGACTCTTTCTAATGCACAACAAGCTGTAGCACCTTTGGCACCTACTACTACATCACCTACAGCTAACCATCCTCAAGCTACAACATCATCTGTACATGCTGAAAATGAAGAAGGAGAAGGAGAAGTCTCAAAAGCCAATGCTCCCTTGCACATTCAAAAAATGCATCCATCTGAAGAAATGATTGGAGACCTAAATGAGAGAGTCACTCGATCCAGGTTTATTCATTCCGACACTCATGCTCATTCTGCTTTAGTTGCTTCTTTTGAACCCAAAGATATATCTCATGCATTATCTCGATTTAATCTTGGATCAATGCCATGCATGAAGAATTAGAGAATTTTGAACGAAATAAAGTTTGGAAACTTGTCTCACCACCTCCAGATTTTAATGTTATTGGAACTAGATGGGTTTTCAAAAATAAACAAAGTGAGGATGGTGTTGTTGTTAGAAACAAGGCTAGATTGGTTGCTCAAGGTTTCACTCAAATTGAAGGCTTAGATTTTGATGAAACCTTTGCTCCTGTTGCTAGAATTGAAGCCATTAGAATCCTTATAGCTTTTGTAGCATCCAAAGGTTTCAAATTGTATCAAATGGATGTGAAAAATGCTTTTCTTAATGGCTACATAAATGAGGAGGTTTATGTCAAGCAACCACCTGGTTTTGAAAATCCAAAGTTTCCAAATCATGTGTTCAAACTATCAAAAGCTTTGTATGGTTTGAAACAAGCCTCTAGAGCATGGTATGATAGGCTAAAAACCTTTTTACTTGAAAGGGGGTTTTCAATGGGAAAGGTTGACAAAACTCTCTTTTTACTCAAGCAAGGCAATGATCAACTATTCGTTCAGATTTATGTTGATGATATTATCTTTGGTGGTTCCTCTCATGTTTTAGTGTCTGAGTTTTCAGAAACAATGAGGAAAGAGTTTGAGATGAGTATGATGGGTGAGTTGACATACTTTTTGGGATTTCAAATCAAGCAAACAAAGGATGGTACCTTTGTACATCAAAGCAAATACACAAAAGACTTGTTGCATAGATTTGGGATGGAAAATAGCAAACCAATCATGACACCTATGGAAAGCAATTGCACACTTGATCCGGATGAAGATGGTGAGCCGGTTGATAAAAAGGAATATAGAAGCATGATAGGTTCACTTTTGTACCTCACTGCATCATGGCCGGATATACAATTTGCTGTGTGCTTGTGTGCTCGTTTTCAAGCTTCCCCACGTACTTCACATCGACAAGCTGTCAAGCGAATTTTCAGGTATCTTCATGGAACTCAAGATTTTGGCATTTGGCTTTCGCTTCCTCATGCATTAGTTTAAGAGCCTTTTCTGATGCTGATTTTGGAGGATGTAGAATTGATAGAAAAGGTACATCTGGTACATGTCATTTCTTGGGCAATTCTCTTATTGCATGGTCATCTAGAAAATAATCTTCTGTTGCACAATCAATTGCTGAATCTGAATATGTGGCTGCTGCTAGTTGTTGTTCTCAAATTCTTTGGATAGTAGCTACACTTAAAGATTATGGGGTTAATTTGGATAGTGTTCCTCTTTTGTGTGATAACACTAGTGCAATTTGCATTGCTAAGAACCCCGTGCAACACTCTAGAACAAAACACATTGACATCAGATTTCACTTTCTCAGAGATCTTTGGATAGTAGCTACACTTAAAGATTATGGGGTTAATTTGGATAGTGTTCCTCTTTTGTGTGATAACACTAGTGCAATTTGCATTGCTAAGAACCCCATGCAACACTCTAGAACAAAACACATTGACATCAGATTTCACTTTCTCAGAGATCATGTTGAAAAAGGCAACATTGTGCTTCATCATGTGGAATCTTGAACATCAATTGGCAGACATTTTTACAAAACCTTTGTCTTCTTCTCGTTTTGCTTTTATTCGGGGAGAACATGGGATTGTTCATCCAATGGGTTTGTTTTGAGGGGGAGTTTCCTTGCCAAGTTCTTTCACTTAATGAGTTCACTTTATCATATTTCTTTATATGTTATGTAATTGAGCTAATATATGATAATCTAATTGTCTCACTTGAACTAAAAATGACGTTATGGAATTTCTGGACTGATTGCCTATAGCTAAATACTCTGTGATATCTCACTCTTCTAGGCTTGATATTGAATCTTCTTGACAAATTTGGGCTATGAAGCAAGTGTGTTTTCAACTTTACTCTTTCATAAGACCTTTAATCACTTTTGCATGTTTACAATCAAAGAAAAAGGAAAAAGAAAAGGGAATCAATATAAAAAGGGGGCTGTTAAAAGCAAAAGCTTCAAGTTATGTGCTTCAGGCTTGCTTTCCCTAAAAAGATAAGATGTATGCTTCAAGCATGCCATTCTGTAACATCCCAAAATTTTGCTTTTCTTAAAATCATGTGTGATTTGGCACTTTGGTGAATTTTTGGAATTTTCTGGAATTTATTTGGATTTATTTGGAATTTATTTGAATTTATTCCATTTTGAAATAATTAAAGAATTTAATTTTGCAAATAAATTTTTGTTGGAAATATTTTATTTGAGTCCAAAATAATCCAAAATATTTTCCAGAATTTTGGAATTTTTCTCGAGTCATTTGCTATTTTAATGAATTAAATGAATTATCGGGAATTATTTTAAATATTAAATCGCTGGAAAATCCAACTCGGGTCAAATCTTGTTCATCCGACCGAGTCGGACTCGAGTCCGACCGAGCGATTGACTCGACCGAACCCACTCCTAACTCCTAATCGATCCCAACCGTTGGATCAAGATCCAACGGCCGAGATCCGCCGACTCGACCGAAAGCCGTGTTCGACCGGACCCGATCGCGCGGCGATCGTGGCGCTGATCGCGACACGCGGACGGCCACGATTTCGTCGTCTTCTCAGAATCGAGCCGGACTCCGCCGAGTGCGCGCCATTGGGCCAGGACCGATTAGGGCTCCGCCCTGAGCACGCCTCCCGGGGCTATTTAATGCCCGGATCGTACCCCGAGGACCGCCGTGACCCCGCGCACTTCTTGCCCTAACCCGCCGAGCTCTAGCCGCCGTAGGTTCGCGGAATCGCTCGCCGTAGTTGCGTGAAGCGCCACCACGGTCCTTGCCTCGCCACCGCCGTCCGCCGTCCTCGCCGCCATTGACCCCAGTTCGAAACCCGAAGCCAGGCGCACCGAAGACACCCTCCATCTCGCCGAGCACGCCCCAACCGCCCGTTTGGGTGGTCGCCCGTCCTCAGCCGGCAGCCGCGCAACTCCGCCGTGAAAGCCATCGCCGACCCGAAGCTCCACCAACCGTCCGATCAAGATCCAAAGGCCCAGATCGTGCCACGCCACTTCGGGTGAGTTTCCCGCTGAAAATCCTAGATCTAATCCCAACCGTTGGATCTAGATCCAATGGCCCACGATCAGTCACGTGCGCCCCAAGCACATGAGGCCAAACTCAATCCCAGCCGTCGGATTTCAAACCAACGGCCACGATTGTGCCACGCGTCGAGAAGCCGAACCGTCGCGCTTCACGCGCGCTGGCAGCGTGATCACCGACACGCGGGGCCCGTGTCGGGCCGAGCAAGATCCGTGACGCCACCCATGACGCCATCGGTGGGGACCCACTGTCAGCACCGTGGTCGAGCCCGCCGACGTCGAATGACGTCACCCGAGTGGGCCCACATGTCGATCCTCACGTGGAGCCGCGGACCGAGTCCACGGTGGACCCAAGCCGAGTGTGGACCGAGCCCATGGACCGGCTGACGTCAGCAGGCCAATCAGGAGCTGCCACGTGTCCATGCTGACGCAATAATTAATTTCTGAAAAAGAAAATGATTTATTAATTCGAAATATTGATTCAAATTTAGATTCAAACTTCAAACGCTTATAACTTTTGCGTTTCAACTCCGATTTGAGTGGTTCAAATTTCTAAATTTGTATAAAATTGAGATCTACCTAAATATGAATTTTATTTAATTTTTGGACTAAAGTTTTTCTCTGAAATATTATTTAATTGATTATTTAAACTTTAAATAATCATAACTTTTATGCGTTTAACTCCAAATTTGATTTATTCCAGCTTTCTAAAAATCCAGAAAATTATGTTCTCTCTGTTTATGGATTTTATTTGGAGTTTTGGGATCTTTTTGCATAGTGTTCATTTGTGTATTTGCTATTTGCACGCTTTACGAGTAGACGTTGAAGTGCAGGAAGGATTCGAGGGAGAAGTGTTGACTCAGGATCCAACTCAAGACCAAGAGCAAGTGCTTTTGAAGGCAAGTTGTGATTTGACCATATTGATCCTATTTCGAAATATATTTTGATTTAAACTATTGCATGCTAGTTCAATTAGAAAGATACTTTGTTTAAACCTGGGGGTTAGATAAATACCAATTTGCTATATGACACCTTGATTACTTAAGTATGTGCCATGATCCCTTGTCACCCTAGTTGTGGTTTTACTAGTTGGACATTATTAAATTGCCAACATGGGTTTAGATCGTTGTAGTATGTCGCTTAGACACCTACGTGCTCATGACATGATTTTGGATAATCAAATGCTAATATGGACTTAATGATATATTGAAGCTGTTTTGGAAAAGTATCATGTGATGTTGATGGCACGTGGTGCATGGTAATCAACTTGGGTTTGATAAACAGATTTCTACCGGGTCATATGGCAAGAGTAATCAGGTGGGCCAGTGTGGCATTGGGAGTGTTGATTTGGTTTTTCGGGTAGTCTTGCCCTGGTCACTCTAAGGACTTAACCTTGCAAGCCTTTGAACTGGGTCATACTTGCAACCACATGGCTGGAATGGGACGGCCCTAGTTGACTAAGTCGCTAAGGACTCACTTGTGGAGCCTCAGGGTGTCAGTTACACCGTTTGTGTGATTGTACGGGGAGGCGTATCGTGGCGTGGCAGTACCCATCTAACGGTGTGTTGGTCCCATACTTCGCCTTGGCTAAGGGAAGGGATGGTGTAGAGCACGTCTGGAGAGGACCACTGTGTTGTTTGAGGCTTGAAAGGCTTTGTTATGATCGGCTCATTCGCATACTCTTGTATGGCGATTCACGGTACCGACGTGGTGAGTGGATTGTATCTTGTGGGTAAAGTGCATAACCTCTGCAGAGTGTAGAATCTATTTGAATAGCCGAGTCCACAGTCTTGGACAATGCCCGGAATTACAGTCAAGGGTTAGATTTTCTGAAAATAACTTGGATTTGAGAAGTTGGGTTGGTTTAACAAAGAAGATGATGGAAATATGGTTTAGGATGGGGAAAAATGTTATTTAAACTTCTTGAAAAGTTATTTATGCTTTACTTGTTTCTACTGCTTTCGAATCTACTTATATTACTTGTCAAAAGCTGTTTACTGCAAATATACCCTGAGCTACTCCTTTGTACTAAGCCATGCATATAGTATATTAGCTTGCATTCTGTGCATGACTTGCTGAGTACCAAGTACTCACCCTTGCCCCAACACAATATCAGTCGAAGAGGAGATTACGCCAGCTTTGGAGGAGGAACTCCAAGAGGACCCGACTACTTAGGGATGCGAGCCCAGTCAGTTGCCTGTGGTATACTGGATGGCGCCCGCAAGTTTATTTGATTTTCCGCTGCTATTATTTTTCTCTGAATAAGTTTCGCCCTACGAGGCATATATTTGTAACTTGGCTATAAGGTCGAGTAACCAGTTTTATTACTTTAATAAAGTACTTTTATGGTATCGATTGGTATGATTGTGATATTTACCGATGTTAAAGACTGTGTGCACTAGCGCTGCGTTCTGGACTAGTGCTGAATACACAGAGGGTCCGGATTTGCAAATTCGGGGTCCCGACAGAGGTGGTATCAGAGCCATACTTGACTGTAGGCTCAACCCTAAGCTAGAATGGTCGTAGTGAGGATAAAACCTATTTTCTAAAGCTAAAAATTTGTGAAGACAAGAAATGACATCTCGACTTATCCCCTTCTCTCTTTTCTCGTCTCTTGCTGAAATTTTCCCTTACCTTGTCACAATTTGAAAATTTCGAGTTCTTACGTAAAGCACTCTTGTGACAGATGGAGGTTTTCTTGATGAGTGAGCATAGGTTCTATAGTGAGACTCCTTCGCCAAGTCGAGTCATAGAATAAAGAGTCACCCTTTAGGCGATAGATTCCAGAGTTAGTTCGATTTGGATTTGCTTTGTTTGCTGAGTGTGCAGTATGTGTTGCAAGGCCCTTAGGCATTGTAAGCAGCCATACCAAGTTACTAATAATAAAGTTGGACCTTAAGGCTACACCTTTTTCGCCCGCATAAGTTCCATATTACTTGTCTATTCTCGTTTCCCTCTCATCTCTAAACCTAGAGCAAATCAACAGATGGTGAACACCCGTGGGAACTTTGGAAGCAATGGGAGTGGATCTCGCCCAACAGAAAACCCCAATGATGGAGCACCAGCACCGCCACTGGATGTGCAGAATTTTGGAGCATTTCTTGCTGCTCAGACCCAGTTGATGCATGCCATGATGCAACAAATGCAGCACGTCACCGCTCAGGCCACTGCCAATCAAGTTAATCAGGGACCACGCTGTAATACAAGGCTGTCAGAGTTCATGAGGACTCACCCACCCACTTTCTCTGGAAATGCCAATCCATTGGAGGCCGATGATTGGTTAAGATCAATCGAGAGGAAGCTACACATAGCTCAATGCATAGGGAATGAGAAGGTACTTTACGCTTCTCATCAGTTGGAAGGAATACGACACTTGAATGGTGGGAGAACTTCGTGCCACGCAGAGAGAACCCTCAAATATCACTTGGGAAGAGTTCACACCTGCATTCCGACAAGATCACGTGCTGAAGGAATTATGGACCTTAAGAAGGAGGAGTTGAGCGAAGCAAGGTAATCAACCAGTGGTCGACTACGAACAAGTTCACACAGCTAGCACGCTACGCTTTGAGGATGTAGCGACAGATAAATCCAGACAGCCTCGCTTTTATGAAGGGACTTAACTCGGGATTGCAAGTAGGGTTGATCACCCACACCTTTCCAGATTTCCAAGAGTTGGTGAATAAGGCGCTTATTCTTGAGGACAAGCGCAAGGAACCGGATGAGAACAGAAGCGCGAGGATGCAACAAAGCAAGGATCACGTCGAGGAACGCACTTAGCGCTTGAGAGTTGCACCAAATCAATTCTTCAGATTCCAACCACAGAATGCAACAAGGACACCATCCCCAGCACCAAGACCCGCCAATCAGAACTACCAAACCCCACTTCGCTAGAAACGCTACCCCGTGCAAACAAGCAGGAATGAGACAGCTGCTACAATCGCAACGAGCGAGACACTTTGCCAACAGATTGTCCGAAGAAGACAGCAGGAGCGACGATTCGCTTCAATCTAGGAACCACCCAGCTAGGGCGCCCGGCACAGAGCCACACCCTGCATCGTGGTGAGAGGCCGAGTCAACCATGTCACCGCGGATGCATTGCAAAATGCTACGGACGTCATCTTGGGTAAGTTACTTGTTAACTTTCGATTACTGCAGCGATTTTGTTTGACTCGAGCTTCAGATTCGTTTGTTTCGCAAGGCTTTGCTACTAGAAATGACTTAAGGATTGCAAGACTTAAGTGCATGCTTTTAGTTCAAACCCCTGGTTCCGAACTCCGAACGGAAGTAGGATGTTCCGGGGTGAGAATACTAATAGATGGAATAGAGTTCCTAGCAAACCTTATAATTTTGGAGACCCAGACCTTAGATGTTATATTGGGAATGGATTGGTTATCCAAGCACAAGGCTGTATTGGATTGTGGACGAAGGACTATCTCAGTTGAGAGCCCGTGTGGGAAGAAAGTGGAATTTCAAGCCACTGCAGTTAGAGATGGACAGTTGATGGTTAACAGTACCAAGGCAATCAGCATAGAGGATGTCCCAGTAGTGAATGAGTACCCCGATGTTTTTCCCGAAGATCTACCTGGTATGCCGCCAGACAGGGACATAGAGTTTGTGATAGAGCTTGTACCTGGTACATCAAAGATAGCAAAGAGACCCTATCGGATGTCAACCGAGGAGTTGGTAGAGATGAAGAAACAGCTAGAAGAGTTAATGGAGAAAGGATTTATCAGACCAAGTTCGTCGCCATGGGGAGCACCAGTTTTGTTTGTCAAGAAGAAGGACGGGAGTTTCAGGATGTGCATTGACTACCGTGCACTCAATGAAGTCACCGTGAAGAATAAGTATCCGCTACACTTGATTGTTGATTTGTTTGATCGATTAAGAGGAGCCGGAGTTTTCTCCAAGATTGATCGAGATCGGGATATCATCGATTAAAGATCCGATCGAGAGAAGATATTCAAGATCTGCATTCTCGTCAAGATATGGACATTACGAGTTTCTGATTATGTCCTTTGGGCTGACGAATGCGCCAGCTTATTTCATGAATATGATGAATAAGGTGTTCATGGAATATTTGGACAAGTTTGTCGTCGTGTTCATAGACGATATCCTAATCTACTCCAAGACAGAGGATGAACATGCCGAACACTTAAGGCGAGTTTTGGAAAAGCTGAGGGAACAGCAACTTTTCGCCAAGTTCAGCAAGTGTGATTTTTGGAAGGACAAGGTGGAGTTTCTTGGACATGTAATGACCGCAGAAGGAGTCGCCGTAGATCCAAGCAAAGTAGAAGGCGTGTTACATTGGGAGCAGCCAAGCGTGACCCAGATTCGAGTTTCCTTGGAATGGCAGGATATTACCGCTGCTTTCATCGAAGGTTTTTCGACAATTGCGAAACCTCTTACGCAATTGCTGAAGAAGGAAAAGAAGTTTGCATGGGCGCTTGAGAATGTGAGGAAGGATTTCAGGAGTGAAGAAGCGATTGACATCAAAGACCGGTGTTAGTTCTACGGATGTTGCTCAAAGCTTCGATATTTATTGTGACGATCGCGCCAAGGACTTGGATGTGTCTTGTCTGCGAGAATGGAAAGGTCGTCGCTTATGCATCAAGGCAGCTGAGGCCGCATGAGGAAAATTATCCGACACATGACCTAGAGTTAGCCGCCGTAGTGCATGCTTTGAAGATATGGCGTCACTATCTGATTGGAAACAGATGTGAAGTATATACGGATCATAAGAGCCTTAAGTACATATTCACCCAGTCGGATCTGAATATGAGGCAAAGGAGATGGCTAGAATTGATCAAGGACTATAATGTTGGAATCCATTACCATCCCGGGAAGGCCAACGTAGTAGCCGATGCTCTGAGTCGGAAGAGCCATACCGTGAGTACGTTGCTAGCCACAAGTCAGGATGAGTTATGTGAGGATTTCCAGAAAATGAAGATTGAGGTTGTACCTAGCGGATTCTTGGCCGCCTTGGAAGTAAAGCCTACTTTAGAGGACCAGATCCGAGAAGGACAGAAGGATGATGACAAGATCCGTAGGATTAAGTCCAAAATGGAGGAAGGCAAGGCAAAGGATTTCAAGCTAGACGAGCAAGGCACGTTATGGATGAAGGATCGCATTTGTGTGCCTAACAAAAAGGAGTTAAAGCAACTGATTACGAAGAAGCCCATGACTCTAAGTACTCGATTCATCCCGAAGCGCCAAGATGTATCAGGATCTCAAGGAGAGATTACAGTGGCCGAGTATGAAATGTGAAGTTGCCGAGCATGTTGCATTGTGCGACGTATGCCAGAGAGTCAAGGCAATGCATCAGAGACCAGCAGGATTGCTACAACCGCTGAAAATACCTGAGTGGAAGTGGGAGGAAATCGGAATGGATTTCATTACCGGTTTGCTTGAAGACTCAAGGAGGTTATGACTCCATATGGGTTATAGTGGATCGCTTGACTAAAGTAGCCCATTTTATCCCGTAAAGACCACTTACTCGGAGATAAATTAGCAGAGTTGTACATGATCAGGATTGTTTGTTTGCACGGAGTGCCAAAGAGGATTGTATCAGACAGAGGTACCCAATTTACCTCAAGGTTACGGAATAAGTTGCATGAAGCCATGGGAACCCGTTTAAACTTCAAGATCTGACTTATCATCCATAGACGGATGGACAGACCGAAAGAGTCAACCAGATTCTAGAGGATATGTTGAGAGCTTGTGCATTGGCTTATGCTACCTTTTGGGATAAAAGTTTGCCGTATGCCGAGTTTAGTTACAACAATAGTTATCGAGGCTAGTTTACGTGATGTCACCTTTTGAGGCCTTTGTATGGTCGACTCGCTGTCGGACACCATTGAATTGGAATGAGACCGAGCGCCGTGTCTTTGGGCCTGATATTCTTCAAGAGGCCGAGGAGCAGATCGCTATGATTAGGGAAAGGTTGAAGATAGCCCAATCTCGAAGAAGAGTTATCTTGACAATCGTCGCCGAGATTTGAGTTTTGAACCGTAAGACTTTGTATACCTCGAGTTACGCCTCTCGGGAGTTAAGAGGTTCCATGCCAAAGGGAAACTCGCACCCGTTATGTTGGACCATTTAAGATTTTGAGTCGCAGAGGTGAAGTTGCCTACCACCGGAGTTGCCACAAGTCGTTGGCAGGGAGTGCATGACGTGTTCCATGTGTCCTGGGTTGAAGAAGTGTCTCAGAGTTCTGAGGAACAGGCACCGCTAGAGTCAATTGAGTTGCAAGAGGATTTGACTTATAAGGAGCACCCTGTGAGGATTCTAGACACAATGGATCGAGAAACTAGAAACAAGTCAACCCGATTCTGTAGAGTTCAGTGGAGCAACCATGAAGAAAGTGAAGCGACTTGGGAGCGCGAAGAGGATTTGAAGAAAGAATTTCCAAACCTATTTCTTTAGTGAGCCTGAATCTCGGGGGCGAGATTCTATTAAGGGGGAGGTTTGTAACATCCCAAAATTTTGCTTTTCTTAAAATCATGTGTGATTTGGCACTTTGGTGAATTTTGGAATTTTCTGGAATTTATTTGGATTTATTTGGAATTTATTTGAATTTATTCCATTTTGAAATAATTAAAGAATTTAATTTTGCAAATAAATTTTTGTTGGAAATATTTTATTTGAGTCCAAAATAATCCAAAATATTTTCCAGAATTTTTGGAATTTTTAGAGTCATTTGCTATTTTTAATGAATTAAATGAATTATCGAATTATTTTAAATATTAAATCGCTGGAAAATCCAACTCGGGTCAAGTATCGTTTCATCCGATCGAAGTCGGACTTGAGTCCGACCGAGCACTTGACTCGACCGAACCCACTCCTAACTCCTAATCGATCCCAACCGTTGGATCAAGATCCAACGGCCGAGATCCGCCGACTCGACCGAAAGCCGTGTTGGGCCGGACCCGATCGCGCCAGGCGATCGTGGCGTTGATCGCGACACGTGGGCGGCCCACGATTTCGTCGTCTTCCCAGAATCGAAGCCGGACTCCGCCGCCGCCGAGTGTGGCCGTGGCCGATTAGGGCTCATACTGAGCACGCCTCCGGGGCTATTTAATGCCGGATCGTACCCGAGGACCGCCGTGACCCGCGCACTTCTTGCCCTAACCCGCCGAGCTCTAGCCGCCGTAGGTTCGCCGGAATCGCTCGCCGTAGTTGCGTGAAGCGCCACCACGGTCCTTGCCTCGCCTCCGCCGTCCGGCCCTCCGCCGCCATTGACCCCAGATTGAAACCCCGGCCAGGCGCACTCAAGACACCCTCCATCTCGCCGAGCACGCCCCAACCGCCGTTTGGGTGGTCGCTGTCCTCGGCGCCGGCAGCCGCAACTCCGCCAGAAAGCCATCGCCGACCCGAGCTCCACCAACCGTCCGATCAAGATCCAAAGGCCCAGATCGTACACGCGTCGCCGGTGAGTTTCCCGCTGAAAATCCTAGATCTAATCCCAACCGTTGGATCTAGATCCAACGGCCCACGATCGATCCACGCGCGCCCCAAGCACATGAGGCCAAACTCAATCCCGGTAGTCGGATTTCAAACCAACGGCCACGATTGTGCCACGCGTCCAGGAAGCCGAACCGTCGCGCCCACGCGCGCGTGCGTGGTCACTGACACGCGGGGCCCGCGTGTCAGCGACAGTACCGTGACGTCACCCATGACGTCATCGGTGGGACCCACCTGTCAGCACCGTGGGCTGAGCCACCGACGCCAAGAATGACGTCACCCGAGTGGGCCCACATGTCGGGCCTCACGTGGAGCCGTGGACCGAGTCCACGGTGGACCCAAGCCGAGTGTGGACCGAGCCCATGGACCGGCTGACGTCAGCAGGCCAATCAGGAGCTGCCACGTGTCCATGCTGACGCAATAATTAATTTCCGAAAAAGAAAATGATTTATTAATTCGAAATATTGATTCAAATTTAGATTCAAACTTCAAACGCTTATAACTTTTGCGTTTCAACTCCGATTTGAGTGGTTCAAATTTCTAAATTTGTATAAAATTGAGATCTACCTAAATATGAATTTTATTTAATTTTTGGACTAAAGTTTTTCTCTGAAATATTATTTAATTGATTATTTAAACTTTAAATAATCATAACTTTTATGCTTTTAACTCCAAATTTATGATTCCAGTTTCTAAAAATCCAGAAAATTATGTTCTCTCTGTTTATGGATTTTATTTGGAGTTTTGGGATCTTTTGCATAGTGTTCATTTGTGTATTTGCTATTTGCACGCTTTACGAGTAGACGTTGAAGTCTGGGAAGGATTCGAGGGAGAAGTGTTGACTCAGGATCCAACTCAAGACCAAGAGCAAGTGCTTTTTGAAGGCAAGTTGTGCTTTGACCA
Source organism: Rhipidocladum racemiflorum (assembly GCA_036346355.1). Taxonomy (NCBI): domain Eukaryota; kingdom Viridiplantae; phylum Streptophyta; class Magnoliopsida; order Poales; family Poaceae; genus Rhipidocladum; species Rhipidocladum racemiflorum. The sequence continues at coordinate 44,684,325 of CM070571.1, read as the reverse complement.
TATTGATCCCATTTCGAAATCTATTTTGATTTAAACTATTGCATGCTAGTTCAATTAGAAAGATACTTTGTTTAAACCTGGGGATTAGATAAATACCAATTTGCTATATGACACCTTGATTACTTAAGTATGTGCCATGATCCCTTGTCACCCTAGTTGTGGTTTACTAGTTGGACATTATTAAATTGCCAACATGGGTTTAGATCGTTGTAGTATCTTTGCTTAGACTGCCACGTGCTCATGACATGATTTTGGATAATCAAATGCTAATATGGACTTAATGATATATTGAACTGTTTTGGAAAAGTATCATGTGATGTTGATGGCACGTGGTGCATGGTAATCAAGCGGGTTTGATAAATGATTTCGACCAGGGCATATGGCAAGAGTAATCAGGTGGGCAGTGTGTGGCATTGGGAGTGTTGATTTGGTTTCGGGTAGTCTTGCCCTGGTCACTCTAAGGACTTAACCTTGCAAGCCTTTGAACTGGGTCATACTTGCAACCACATGGCTGGAATGGGACGGCCCTAGTTGACTAAGTCGCTAAGGACTCACTTGTGGAGCCTCAGGGTGTCGATTACACCGTTTGTGTGATTATGCGGGGAGCGTATCGTGGGCTGTGGCCAGGTACCCATCTAACGGTGTGTTGGTCCCATACTTCGCCTTGGCTAAGGGAAGGGATGGTGTAGAGCACGTCTGGAGAGGACCACTGTGTTGTTTGAGGCTTCCAAAGGCTTTGTTATGATCGCTCATTCGCATACTCTTGTATGGCGATTCACTACCGACGTGGTGAGTGGATTGTATCTTGTGGGTAAAGTGCATAACCTCTGCAGAGTGTAGAATCTATTTGAATAGCCGAGTCCACTGTGATCGGACAATGCCCGGGAATTACAGTCAAGGGTTAGATTTTCAAAATAACTTGGATTTGAGAAGTTGGGTTGGTTTAACAAAGAAGATGATGGAAATATGGTTTAGGATGGGGAAAAATGTTATTTAAACTTCTTGAAAAGTTATTTATGCTTTACTTGTTTCTACTGCTTTCGAATCTACTTATATTACTTGTCAAAAGTCATTTCGCCAAATATACCTGAGCTACTCCTTTGTACTAAGCCATGCATATAGTATATTAGCTTGCATTCTGCATGCATGACTTGCCGAGTACCAAGTACTCACCCTTGCCCCAACACAATATCGCTTGAAGAGGAGATTACGCCACTTTGGAGGAGGAACTCCAAGAGGACCCGACTACTTAGGGATGCGAGCCCGATCGATTGCTGTGGTATACTGGATGGCGCCACGAAGTTTATTTGATTTTCCGCTGCTATTATTTTTCTCTGAATAAGTTTCGCCCTACGAGGCATATATTTGTAACTTGGCTATAAGGTCGAGTAACCAGTTTTATTACTTTAATAAAGTACTTTTATGGTATCGATTGGTATGATTGTGATATTTACCGATGTTAAAGACTGTGTGCACTAGCGCGTTCCTGGACTAGTGCTGAATACACAGAGGGTCCGGATTTGCAAATTCGGGGTCCCGACACATTCCCTCAAAGATAAGATGTATGCTTCAAGCATGCCACTCCTAGAAAATAAAAGAAGTATGCTTCAAGCATGCCACATGCAACTTATTGTTTAAAGATTAAATTGGTCTACTAGATTGGAGTTGAAACTACTTGCTCGCCCTAAGTTGTTAGTTGCTTCAATTTTTAAAGCCTTGCTTTTTCTGCTAAGATCTTGCTTATTACTTGGCTATAGTTGACTAAATTGAGGTTGAGATGCATGTCATTCCCTAACTTGTTAAAATCACATCAAGATCATGTATTTTGCATATTATGTGATATATAAGGTTATATGATCGAATGAGCTCATCTTTTCCTATCTTGGCACTTCCTTGTTTCTCTTTGTGAAATCATTGTTTCAAGAAAATTTTTGAATCTGTTCTCTCTCTTGTACTCTTGATGAATCCATTGTCAAAGGGGGAGAAATTTTGGGAATATTTGAGAAGTTCAAAGAAAAAGGGGGAAAAAGTTTTTTTTGGAAATTTGAGCATTTTTGGAGAATTTTGGAATTCTTGGACACATTGCACATTCACACACATTTTCATTCTCAGGGGGAGATTTTGTTTTGCCTTTTTGTCAAAGGGGGAGGTTCTGTGTTTTGGTGTTAATCCTTTGGATCTCAAAATCTTTTAAAAAGAGAATGCCAATGTTCAAATCTAAAGTGGTGTTGCCAATGTTTTCATCAAGGGGGAGATTGTGAATCATGTGATGAAAAATTGGCTTGATTTTGTGCTGAAAAATTGGTTAGGATTAATCTTGCAAAATTGCTTGCATGAAGGACCAAACATTCAAACATCCAAAAACAGAGACTTTGCATTTGCGCCAGACCAAACATCCAAAAACAGTGAGTTTCGCATGTATGACGGACCAAACTTTTTGGTCTGTCATAAACGTGATTTTGATGCTTTTACGCTTGCTCAAGAAATCGCGTTTTTCCCATGTATGACGGACCAAACTTTTTGGTCTGTCATAAACGTGATTTTGATGCTTTTACGCTTGTACAAGAAATCACGTTTTTCCCATGTATGACGGACCAAATTTTTTGGTCTGTCATACACATGCTTTTGGCGAACTCGTTTTTCCCATGTATGACGGACCAAAGTTTTTGGTCTGTCATACACATGCTGTTGGCGACCTTGTTTTTCCCATGTATGACGGACCAAATTTTTTGGTCTGTCATACACTTGTTTTTGGCAACCTCGTTTTTTCCATGAATGACAGACCAAATTTTTTGGTATGTCGTAAATGTGCTTCTGAAGGTTTTTGCGCAGGACAAAGTTCTTAAAAACAGTAAGTTTTACATATACGCTGGACCAAATTTTTTGGTCCGTCAAGAATGCGTTTTTGCTCGATTAGGGTTTTGAGCAAAATTGGAATTGTGTTTGATTTGTTTTTGAGATTATGAAATTTGTGAGAATTTCATGATGCTTGAAGTGGATTTTATGCATTGCTCGTGTGAGTATTTGCATGGATTGAGTAGAGTCAAGTCGTGGACTTGTGCTCGGAATTGTTTTGTGGTTTGTTCATGTGCAGGTATTGCTTGAAGACGAACGTGGTCGATGACCGGATCGGAACTAGGTTCATGGAGGAGCTGAGGTTCGGGACTAGGTTCAGGGAGGAACTGAGGTCTTGGTGCTCAAGGATGTCATGCGGGACGTTCGGGCTAAGAGAATGGTGCACATGAAGAATGGTTAGTCACGTGAGAATGGCAGGAGGTCATTCGCGTGCAAAGTGTTAGTCACGTGAGTATGGCAGGTGGCCATACGCGTGCAAAGTGTTAGTCACGTGAGTATGGTAGGGTTGCCATACGCGTGCAAGAGTTGTACTTGGCCAGGTTGGGCCAAGTAGAGTTGTGTTGGATACAGATTTCTTCTAGCGAATAGGAATCGTATTCAGAACTCCTTGTGGGTTGGTCTTTTAAATAGGAGGGGTTGTCTCCTGTTGAAGGGCATCAAGCCTTGAGCAAGTTTTAGGGTTTGTACTCTTTTGATGAGAGTACTTTAGAGAGAAGAAATAAAGATCAATTCTTCCAAGATTTTTGCGTGCTACAGTAACCACGTTGCTACAGTGTTTTTCTGTCTTGGTTCTTGTTTGCATGCTTGTTCTAATTCTAGATTGGTTTTTGATCGTTGAGTTTCATCTTGATTTGATCCATCAAAAACCTTTCTAGGGTATTGATTTAGAGATCCTCAAAGTCTAGTTGATTAAACTTTTGTCGGTTCTGTTAAAACTTTCAAGTTTACGTTAGATCAATTCTCGTCAAGTTCTAGAACAGCAAGCTTGCGAGGCTTATAACTTTTGATCTGTAAGTCCGATCGAGCTGATTCTTTTTGGGTTTGATTTGTATTGGAATCTAGTTTCTTGTGTCCAAATTTCAGATCGTTCCGACGGTTGGATCTCCAGGAATTATCGTTTTACCGAACCTTTGTCATTCTGTTTTTTATCGAAAACGAGGCAATCTTTTGAATCCGAGTTGGGGTGTTCTTCCAGTAGATCGAAAATTTGGTTTTAGCTTCCGCACAATCATTCACCCCCCCTCTGATTGCTATATTCGTATACTTCGATCCTACAGTTTAGGTGCGTTTGCCAATAAGTGGATGCTAGATGTTGCGTAGCGGCAATGGAGACTGCTTGGGTGCAGGGATTCTATTGGTTTAGGTGCGGCGAGTGACAGGAAGGGGCGCATGCTCAATGAGGAGGAGTGCACCAAGGAGAGCATTTACATCCACATCCGTTGCACCGGTATCACTACCCAAAATGCTAACCCCTTTGTATCATCGTACTTCCAATTGCATCCATGTGCCAAGGAGAGGGACAGGCAGGAGAAGCGTAACACCCCGGCACTCCATATGCCCTGAATGTCAGTACATCATTCCATTCTTACAATTAATACCGCCATTCCAATAATAATTTTAGCAATCACATAGACTCTCTAATATAGTTCAACAACATCATAACCTTGATATTAATCATTAGACACCAACTACAGGTTACTCACATGAGAATACAATGAAAGTAACTAACAATTCCAAATATTTTGTTTACCTCTTGTTGTAGCCACCAACGTAACACAATCTCAACATATAAGCATAGCCATACACATTACTTAATAAAACCAATTAGATTCTCACAATATTCCAAGAATGAATTATGCTCTGAACCAAAACTAGCAAGCAACTCTAGCAAAGTTGTTAGACAGTTAAAAAAACAGCTGGAATTCAGTAGCATTAGGTTTGCAAATCTCCATAGCAGAGGTATCTAGAGGAAATTCAGCCATTAGGTCATCAGAGATGTTATAATAAAGCTCCCAGGAACCTCCTCACTACTACAGGACTATACATCACAATTGTTTCTTTTTCGTCATCACAGTCGGTTTTGATGGTGATACAAAGTCTTTAGACAATGATGAGGAGGCTCTATCACAGTCGGTTTCATGCGATAGTGATAATATGATCATGACAATCGGTTTTAGGTGAGAACTGATTGTGATGACCCCCATCATCACAATCGGTTCTAGGTCAATACCGATTGTGATGACCATATTATAATTGTACACCATCCAAAAATATCCCCAAATTCATAGTATATGCATTCACAATACAAATCATAGTACACATGTATTCACAATATCACAGAACATTCACAATACTTATACATATCTCATAACATTCACAACACAACCATATCACATTCACATGATATAATATTGTTTACAACATATGGACTAGTAGGAGCTTGTCACCTCTCTATACCTAACTTCTGTCTAATACCACATGCATAAGTGGTCTCGTAGTTTGTTGATATCTTTGTTGTCTAGGCTCTTGAGGGGGACATTGAGTTTCTGCAAAGTATAAAGTAGTGCACTAATTTAAGTTTTAAAATAAGTATATAAAAATCTTAGTGTATTATGCATGTACATATACCTTAGGGAAAAGGTATGAGTTGCCGACTAGGATTAGCATGTGATGCATGATGTAGAAGCCGCACAGGTCGTTGCACCCCAGGTGATGGCACTGTGAACAAAGAAAATCAAATTAGGAGATGAAGAATATATGTGAGAAAAAAAAATCCTATGCTAGGCACTTGTACCTTGAAGTGCTTCCACTTCACAGGTCGCCTCGTTTGTTATCGTGTAGCCCTCCTTCAGTAACGTACAACAAGAAAGCCCTATATAATTTGGAGAGATGTCATTGTGAAAATAAATGAACCTTAACATCCCAATTTATGCTTTTCTTTCATTTATTGAGTTATTTGAATTTTGGGAATTTTTTGGAATTTTTTTGATTTATTTGGAATTAATTTGAATTAAGCCTTTTATTGATTATTTAAATATTTGAAAAGTTTATAAAAAGTTTGGTTGAAAATATTTTATTTGAGTCCAAAATGTCTTAAAATATTTTTGATAATTTTTCTAGAATTTTTGTTATTTTTCTCGATTTAATTGTATTATTGGAATTATTTTAAAATAAAAAATTCGAAAAAACCTAAAAACCCTAATGGGCTGAGCTAGTGGACCCGACTTGCACCAGCCTGACCCGCTTGGCCACCATACCCAACCCAAACCCGGGCCCTAAATCACGAGCCGTTGATTTTGATCAAACGGCCAGGAGTTGTCCACGTCATTCGCGCGCTCGAGACGGTTAGATTTGTGCCACATGGTTGGACCGGATTGTGCCACATCGGCCAAACCGTGCGCCCACCAGACTCCATCATCCATGTCGTGTCTGCCGTAGATTCCGCATCGATCTCGATGTTCGAGCCGATATTTAAAGCAAGGACATGCGTAATAAGTACCTCGTAGTCCACTGCATTGATTGCCTCACTTGCCGTCGTCTGCTTTGCTGTCGATTGGCTATGATTGCTCATCGAAGTCGGGCAGCGCCACTGTTGAACCTTGGGAGCATTCGTTGTTGTTGAGTCACCGCCGCCGCAAACGACCACAGCTTTGAGCTCATCTCATCGTGCTGCATTGAACACGCCCAATCCGATCACTAGAGGGGCCTTGTTGTGCCATCGAGTTCGCCATTGTCATCCACTTCGGTGAGTTTCTCTCGCTATCATTTTCCTTTCATTGTAACCTTTAGATCTAGATTGGAGCGTCCGGATTAGGTCACGTGTTCACGCCTCAGCAGCACTGCTCAAATTGAATCGGAATCGTTGGATTAGAATTGTGTGGTTCGGATTGGTCCACGTATTTGCAGTCTAGATCGAATCGTGGCCGTTAGATCTAATCTAATCTCAGCCGTTGGATCACAAGGTGAACGGCGAGGATTAGGCCATGTGGGTAGCAGAAGGAGTCACCACGTGTCTGGTCAGTGCCGTGAGTCAGAATGAATCTGAACTGTCGGATTTGCAGTGAACGAAGCAGATCTAACAGCGATTTGCATGCTAGTTCAATTTAAAAGTGTTTTCAATTAATTTGGGATTAGATAATCAATCTATTTGATTATGTCACCTTGTCATTATTAATTGTATGCCATGATTTATGTAACATCCCAAATTTTTGCTTTTATTGAATTTATTGAGTTATTTGAATTTTTGGAATTTTTTGGAATTTATTTAGATTTAATTTGAATTAAGTCCTTTGTTGAATTATATAAATATTTGAAAATTTCATATAAAGTTTTGTTGGAAATATTTTATTTGAGTCCAAAATGTATCAATGTATATTCCAGAGTTTCCGCCGTGTTCCGCCGCTCTCCGCCGTCGCCCATCCCAGATTCGAGTTCCTCACGCTAAGACGCTTTGGATGGGACATCTCACCTTGCCAAAGTAGCAACGAAACAATGTCTTCTTCGTCTTTGGCTAGCCAGCTCGCTGCGCCATCACTGGACCTTCGTGAAGCACATCCACCGCCTGATCAAGATCCCGCGGTCCAGGTACGGCCACGTGTTCCTTTCCAGTAGTTACTTAGATGCGATCTAGACCGTAGATCTTAAGTGGGATGGCTTAGATCGAGCCACGTAACACCTTGGCCAAGCCGTAGATCCAAACCAATCTCAACCGCAGGATTTAATTTGGGCGGACTATATCGAATCGTATAGTAGTGAGCTAGATTGGATCGTAGCCGTCCGATCTGCAACGTAGGGCCTAGATGCTGCCACGTGGATGTCGCCGGAACTATCCACGTCGGCGTTGGAGTGCTGTAATTACATCTAATCCTATCCATTTGATTCGGATTGGGTGATCCATATCAAGTCGCGTAGATTCACCTAGAGTAGATATCAACCGTCCGATCGTGAATCAACGGTCCAGATGCACCTACCAACCCACGTGTCTTGGATCAGGACTTCCCACATCACTCCTTAAACCCCAGCCGATTAGATTCAATCTCGGCCGTCCGATCTGAATTGGATGGGTCAGATTGAGCCACGTGGGTCTGCATTGTCGCATATTAGATCTAGTATCCGCCGTTGTATTAGTTTGAACGGTTGAGATCTTGGCGTCAAGTTCAGACCGTCCGAATATGGTGTTAAGTTCGGACCGATCCGAAGAAGTTAGATTAAATCTTAGCCGTTTGTTTTGGATTGGAAGGCTTGGATTTGTTCGCTAGTTTCCTATAGATTGATCGGCATCCATTAGATGTAAATCCGATGGTTTAGGTTGAGCCGCGTAGCACGCAATCATGAATAACTAGATTCAATCCCAGTCATAGATTTTGAGATGAGCGGTCAGGATTTAGCGTTAAGTTCGAACCAGTCCGTTCTCGGTTAGATTGTGACCGTTCGATCTAGATTTAACGGTTTAGATTAAATCAAGTAGTGGCGCCTAGATTGTTCTTAGCTGTTCGATCTGAATCGTGTGGTGCGGATCGTGCCATGTGTCCGCATGAGAACCCAGGGTCACTAAAGAACCCCATGTGTGTGACGTCAGCATTGACATCATGATGACGTCATCGGTGGGTCCCACATGTCAGTGACACATTATTTTTCGAAAAATATATTGTTACTTTTATTATTTTATTGCAGACGTCATGCTGACATCATAAATCAAAATTTCCATATAAAAATAATTCGGTAGAGAGTCAATTTGGTGCTGACATCATAATCGCGATTTTCCAATAGAAAAATAATTCAATTAATTTAGAATTTTCTTTTTAATGTATTTTCAAACTTTGAATCGCTATAACTTTTGCGTTTGAACTCCAATTGAGGTGATTCTAGTTTCTAAAAATTTGTAAAATTGAGATCTATTTAATAGAGAATTTTATTTTAATTTTTGGAATTGAGTTCCTCTCTATTTTAGATATTTATTGCCTATTTATCTATTTCGCAAGGATGTCGAAGTACCCGAGGGCTTCAAAGGGGAGATGTTGACTCAAGAAGAAGGTCCAGAACCTAATCAAGACCTTTTTCAAGGCAAGTTGTGCTATGACCATATTGATCCTATTTTTGAAATATATGTTGTTTTAAATTACTACATGCTAGTTTAAATTAAACTACTTTCAGTTAAATTTGGGATTAGTTACACACGCATTTGAATTATGCCACCTTGTCAATATTGGTATGTATCGGGACCCGAATATGCAAATCCGGACCCTCTATGTGTTCAGCACTAGTCCAGGATCACGCTAGTGCACACAGTTGTCCGCGTATGAGCTAACAGACCCCTTCCGAAATGGGGTGTAAGAAGTCCGAACGGGGGGCTTTCGTGGAGATTGCTCGAGTTACGGTGGAAAATAAGCAGACGACGCTCGCAAGAAGACACTCGGGTTTATCCAGGTTCGGACCCTCCGCGCGAGTAATAGCCCTAGTCCTGCTTGTGTTATTCTTGCTTGTGTTCTTGGAGAAAACCGAAGGAACAAAGGATTTGGGACTCTAAGACCCTCACCACAAAGGAGGATAAACCAGTCTAAAAGATCGAACCCCCTCTCCCATGCACCCCAGCTCCCTTTTATACTCGGGCTGGCTGGGGCGCATGGGGCTTACAATAGTACAGCACCTTGAGTACACTGCCACGTCGCATTTAATGCACCTATCACTGTTCTTGTAGCACACTTAATGCCCTGGCATAGCCGTCCTCTCCCCCGCCTCGGGCCCCGCGCCTGCCGGCTCCGCCGGCTCTACCGGGGTGGGAAATTGCATCGTGACGTCATTCGCAATTATGGCGTGCGTTGGGAACACACGCCGCCATACTGTGGCCTTCATTACCCCCGTTTAATGCGCACGATACGCATTAAATGCCTTTGACCTCCCACGTGGTGGCACAGGTTACTAGGTGACCTCGGGAGCTGGGCACCAGCGGTGTGGCCTGGGCGCCACGCGTCCGCTTGGTGACCACCTTACTAACCACCAGCGGCCATGGCTTGGATGCCATGTGTCTGCTGGGCGATCACTCTGCTGACCGCCAGCGGCGTGGCCTGGTCGCCACCTGTCCGCTGGACGATCACTTCTGCTGACCGCCAGCGGTGTGGCCTGATCGCCACCTGTCCGCTGGGCGATCACCTCTGTTGACCGCTAGCAGCGTGACCTAGTTGCCACCGCCCACTGGCGTCGCTTTATCGACCGCCGGTAGCGTGGCTCGTCGCCACTGTCCGGGCGACGCTTCTGCTGACCGCCAGCGGCGTGGCCTGATCGCCACCTGTCCGCTTGGCGATCAGCTCTGTTGACCGCCAGCGGCGTGGCCTGGTCGCGACCTGTCCGCTGGGCAATCACTTCTGCTGACCGCCAGCGGCGTGGCCTGATCGCCACCTATCCGCTGGGTGATCACTTCTACTGACCGCCAACGGCGTGGCCTGAACGCCACGTGTGTGCTGGGTGGCTCTTACTAAGGTGAAGTGGGCACCTTGGTGTAGAATACACCGACAGTAGCCCCCGAACCCACCCTGGAGCGTCCTCATACTTTTTTGGAAAAGCGGCTCAGTCTCCCAGGTGGGTCCATCATAAATGGCCACGTAACACTACGGCTTTAAATGCCGCCGCCGTTTCCGGGCATCGAGGTGGAACGTGCAACCGCCCCCGCCTCGTAACCGGCGCGGGCCTTTGGAACGTGCCAACGCCTTTATTTGTTTTTTGGGCTTCCCGCCATCGAACCGTCGCGCCCCTTTGGGTCTCCCGCCGAAGCATTCCTCCATGTGCCTATATATATACAAGTGTCCACTGGGGGAGCGGTTCGTTCTTTCCTTTCAACCTCGCCCCACTACTAAGCCTTAGCCTTTGCTTCTTGCGAAATTCCTCTTTGCTGTGCACTGCCTCCCTCTTGCACCTTCGCTCCTTTGCTCACATGGCGCCGCCAGCACCTCTGCTTCCTCCATCGACCGTCGAGGAGGTCAACGCCGTGAGGTTCTCCCGGTACATTTTCGGCGGCACCGTCCGCACTCTCACCGAGACCACCGCGCCCGGCTGCCGCCCGGGAGAAGTAATGTTCTTTGGCTGGGGGATGCTGGCGGGTCTCCTTCCGCCGATCTCTGACTTCTACCTTGCCGTCCTTAACTTCTACTCCATCCACAACATTCACCTTCCTCCTAACTCCGTCATCCTTCTTGCTGTCTTTGCCCACTTCTGCGAGATGTTCGTGGGAGTGGCCCCCAACCTTCCTCTCTTCCGCTTCTTCTACTCCTTGCGCGCGGCCAAGGACACCACCACCCCGTTAGGCTGCTACCACCTCCGCCTTCGGGACGGCGCAGCTTCACGCTACATTCCGCTGGACCTCCGTTCCAACTGGAGGACTTGGCGCAACGAGTGGCTCTACGCCGAGGACGACAGCGGCGTAGAAGTCCTGGAGTTACCGACTGGGCCAGTGGTCAGCACCCCCAGCTAGGGAGCTCACGTCGAGGAGACGCCCGAGCTCCGAACGATGCTGGTCCGCGTGGACCAGCTGCGGACAGCGGGCCTGACGGGAGGCATGGTTCTCCGGGACTACATATCTCGGAGAATCAGCCCCCTGCGCCGCCGTGCTCGCCCTGCATGGCAGTACACAGGCCCCGACAACATGACCAGGACAGCTCCCGGAGGTAGGTTACTTGTTTTTTCTCTTTCTGGTGCTTTTTTACAACTGCCGCTGAACTAACGATGGCTTCACTCCTCTCTCTTCTTTTTTTTCCAGCCGCAGGGGACTTGTCCCCCGCAAAGCTCGAATCCTGGATGGGCTTGCTAGGCGCCTCTAGCAACCTTCCGCCTTTCCCGGCGGGCGCGTTCCCTCTCTGCCAAGTGGAGCCCCGGGAACGCGTGGCGATCACCCGTGCCATGCCCACCATGTATGCCATGGGACTGGTGAACACGCCCCGCCAAGGGGTGTTGACGATCCGGGACCCTCCTCCAGCTGGCGACCAGAGGAGGGGCAAGCGCCTCGCTGATGATGATGCCCCTGGTGACAGCCCCAGGAGGGTTCGCATCCCGCCAGGGGGCGCGGCGACCACGACCGGGGCGGGGAGTTCTACGGCGGTCGCAGCTGCCACTTCGACTACTCTCGTCGAGGTAGTTGAAGTTGGCGCCGCTCCGACCATAGCTCCGCCGGCACCGGTCCTTCCTCCGTCGCCGCCGGCGCAGGTCGATCCACCTCCGCCGCCGCCGCCGCACCGGTCCATCCCCCGTCGCCGCCGGCACCGGTTCTTCCTCCACCGCCGCCGGTGCAGGTCAATCCGCCAGTACCGGCGCCGCGAGGGGGACTAACGCTCGCCCCGGCCGCGCCCCGTTTCAGGAGGTCTTCTGCCGGGTACGCAAACTGACACACACCATGCTGTTAGGTTATTTTAATCTGAGAGGCTTACATCCTTTTTACCTTCTTCAGGGCGACCACTTCAAGCGCCCCAGCCGGAGGCGACCAAGGCACTGCAGCAGCCGCGGCAGCGCCGGCTGCGGTGGTCGAGCACCGAGGCGACCCAGGTGACCGCCAGGGGGCCACCGTAGGGGCGGCCGTCTTACCGCCTGAAGGCAGGATGGGCCTGCCACCCACTCCGGAGGCCCCCAATTCCTCAGTCCTCTCGGCGGATGCGGACGCTTTGCTGGCCGCCCTCAGCGAGTTGCACTCCAGTGTGAGCGACCGTCTCGCGACGAGCAAGGAGAGGCTGAGGGAGGCCACCGTGGAGAACAACCACCTCCGCAAGGAGGCGCAGGACTAGCGCGGCCGGGCGGAGCGGTTGGAGCGAGACATGCTGCAGGAGAGGGAGCGAGGAGCCCTCAGCGTCAAGGCGATCACCAGGGAGCGCAACGAGGAGAAGGGTGAGCGGCTCCGCGCGGAAGCCGAGACCACCTCCATGCTGCGCCCCGCCTTCGACCGGATGGTGGCCAGCTTGGAGCCACTGGGGCTGGAGCAGCCGGCCCCCCTGGAGCAGACGGCCCGGGACTATGCCTTCTTCATGAGCCGGATCGCCGACTTCCTCACCCACCTACCCGGTGCCTTAGCCGCCCGGTCCAGCCAAGAGGGGCGGGCAGTTGAGGCGGCCACGGCGAAGTACGTGCTTGTCTGCTGCGCCAGCCGGGATGCCAACTTCGACCCCCTGGCCGCCATCCAGGGGGTGGAAGGGGATCGCCCGCAGAGGCACAGTCGACAACGCCACGAGCAGGTCGCCGACCAGCTTGAGATGGTCAACTCGGCGCTGGAAGCAGTGGCCGAGGACATGGCGCTCAGGCTGGACGCCGACCCGGCAGAGGACCAGGCAGTCGCGGAAGCCACGGCGGATGAGGAGTGAAGATTCCAGATGTAACCTTACCTGCTTTTTTTTGTTTTGCCATCCTCTGTAAAAGACTCCTGCAAGTCAGTTTCTCGTTTATGAATGCACATACTTCCCTTCGCATGTCTTATGTTTGAATGCTTGTCCGCGCCTCCACTATGCTGGTTCTGGACGAACAAAAAAGCAACCACACGCTTTAAGGGTTAGTTGGGGTGCAGGGTCCGGATCCCTCGTGCCGGAATGTCGCTATCTCAGGACCTTAGGACCTTGTGAAATTAGTTACTCCCGCGGTCTCTTGGGGCCAAACACTTGGTGAGGTGTGGCAGGGTAGTAAGCTCTCGGGAATGGTGTTTGAGTCGCCGGTCCTCACGGGGACACCCTGAGCATCATGACCGTGTTGAAAACCGTGCCAAACTAGCCATCCGATCGCCCATCCCTGCAAGCCACGCTCACCTAGTGGTCCCACATTTACCGTCGAGAGTTCAGAGAGCCGTAAGGAACTGAGGGCGACTACGCGGACACGACCCATCAGGGCGCAAACCAGAAAAAAGAGAACAAAGGCCACAACTGCTTTGAACAAAGATGAAACTGAACGCTCAATTAAAACAGAGGCTTCCCCCAACCAGCCCAGGAGAGGAAAACACAGACTGGCTGGCCGGGGTACACAGCTTCGTACTTACAGCCGATTTAAGGATAGAATTTGCGCAGGAGCTCTACGTTTTGGGAGTTTGCCAGCTCCTCCCCGTCTTCAGTGGCCAACCTGACCGCCCCGGGACGAGAGACTGAGACCACCTTAAAGGGGCCCTCCCACTGGGGAGACAGCTTGTGCAACCCGGCATGCGTCTAAATTCTGCGCAAGACGAGGTCGCCCACTGCCAGTGTTCTCTCGCTGATCCGGGTGGTGTGGTACCGCCTGAGACTTTGCTGGTACCGGGCAGCGCGCAAGGCTGCGCGATCTCGCACTTCTTCCTGGGCTTCCTCAGTGAACGCCGCCACGCGCGGTGACCCTAAGGCCAGCTCCGAAGGCAGGACAACTTCCGCGCCGTAGACCAGGAAAAGAGGAGTTTCCCCGGTGGCCCGGCTGGGGGTGGTACGAAGCGACCACAGCACCGCTGGGAGCTCTTTAGTCCACCGAGCTCCGCGCTTGTGGAGTCGATCAAACGCCCTGGTTTTGAGGCCCTTCAGCCCGCTCGACTTGGCCCGCTCGACTTGGCCATTGCTCTTGGGGTGGGCCACCGAGGCGAAACAGACCTTGGTGCCCATCTCTTCACAGAAACCCAGGAAGGCAGCGTTGGTGAACTGGGCGCCATTGTCGGTGATGATGCGGTTGGCAACCCCAAAGCGGGTGAAGATACCTTGCATGAACTTGATTGCGGCGGCAGCGGTAATGGCTCTGACCGCCTCGGCTTCCACCCATTTGGTAAACTTGTCGATGGCGACGAACAGATGGGTGTAGCCCCCTGTGGCCCGCGGGAACGGGCCCAGGATATCCAGCCCCCAGACCGCAAAGGGCCATGAGAGCGGGATGGTTTGCAGAGCCTAGGCTGGTCGGTGGATTTGCTTGGCATGGTACTGGCATGCCTCGCACTTCCTCACCAGCTCGCAAGCGTCCTAGAGGGCGGACGGCCAATAGAACCCTTGGCGGAAAACTTTCACCACCATCGTTCGACTGGACATGTGGCTCCCGCACACGCCTCCATGGATATCAAAGAGCAAACTGCTCCCCTCTTCCCGAGTGATGCACTTCAGAAGAACTCCGTTTCTACCTCGGCGGTAAAGGTCCCCGCCCACCAGGGTATAGCACTTGGCCTTTCGTGCTACCTTCTCTACTGACGCATCATCGTCGGGGCACACTTGATCCCGTAGGTAGGCCAGGATCGGATCCATCCATGTGCCTTCCCGGTCAAGTGTGGCGACCACAGGGTGATCGCCCGGGTACTCCGCCTGGCCGGGCGTTTCCACCGGTACTACTCTCCCATCCAGAATGAGGGCTGGAGTAGCGTCACCATCGTCCCCACTAGAAACGGGGGCTGCGATGGACGGTCGCGGAAGCCTTTCTTCAAAGACTCCGACCGGAACAGGAGATCTTGTCGAGGTGAGCGGCGCGAGCTCGTCCGCCAAGTAGTTGTCGCGCCGGGGGATATGAGTATACCCTAGCCCGTCGTAGTGTCGCTCCATCTTTCTGACCTTTGCCAAGTACTCTGCCATGACAGGATCAGAGCAGGAGAACTCCTTTCTTGCTTGGTTGACGACTAGCAGTGAGTCGCCCTTGACTTGTAGACGCCGAACTCCGATGGCCGCGGCGGCGTGAAGACCCGCCAATAAGCCTTCGTACTCAGCAACGTTGTTGGTGACCTTGAAGTCCAGGACGACCACGTACTTGAGGAGGTCCCCAGTTGGGGAAACCAGGAGGACCCAGCCCCCACGCCTTCGAGCCTGAAGGAGCTGTCGAAGTAGAGTGCCCAGGGGGAGGGCGTGGGGGTTTCCTCAGTCTCAGACTCGGCAGGAGTCCACTCGACGATGAACTCCGCTAGCCTTTGACTCTTGATTGCAGTGCGGGGGGAAAATTTGAGACCAAACTCCCCCAGCTCCACATACCACTTGGCAATGCGACCCTCAGCTTCGCGGTTGTGAAGGATCTCGCGCAAGGGGTAGGCCGAAACCACTGTGATCTCCCTTCCTTGGAAACAATGCCGCAACTTCCTGGATGCCACCAGCATGGCGTACACCATCTTCTGGGCTTGTGGATACCTTGTCTCTGCATCATGTAACACCTTGCTGACGTAGTAAACTGGCCACTGGACGCCTTCACGCTCCGCAACTAGTGCCGCGCTCACAACCGCAGGACTAGCCGCCACATATAACAGTAGTGGCTCGCCTGGCTCGGGAGCGATCAGCACCGGAGGGGAGGAGAGGTACTTCTTTAACTCTTCGAGTGCTTGTTGTGCTTCTATAGTCCACTCGAAGGAGTTGGTCTTCTTCAACAGCTTGAAAAAGGGGAGACTCTTCTCTCCAAGCCGGGCTATGAACCAGCCAAGAGAGGCCAGGTGACCAGCCAGGCACTGGACTTGCTTCAGCCGTGTGGGCGGTTGCATGCGCTCGATGGCCGCGATCTTTTCTGGGTTGACCTCAATTCCACAATTGGAAACGAGGAACCCAAGCAATTTTCCAGACGACACACCGAACACACATTTCTCAGTATTTAGCTTCAAACAATACTGCCGGAGGTGGGAGAAAGTCTCCTCCAGATCATCAACAAGATTTCTTCCAATTTGTGACCAAAATACACTGTGCATAGCTCGCTGGTAAGTTGAACCAGCGTTCTTCAGCCCAAATGGCATTCGGATTTAACAGTACACGCACAAAGGGGTCACAAAAGCAGTATTCTCCTCGTCTTCCCGCGCCATGCTGATCTGGTGGTAGCCGGAGTAGGCATCTAAGAAGCACAAGACCTCGCACCCTGCTGTGGAATCGATGACAATGTCTATCCGCGGCAGGGGGTACGGGTCCTTAGGGTAGGCTTTGTTGAGGTCGGTGAAGTCGATGCACATCCGCCACTTCCCGTTCAACTTCTTGACGAGCACAGGGTTGGCCAGCCACTCGGGGTAGGCGGCCTCCCGTACAATCCTCGCATGCAGTAGTTTATCTACCTCATCCCGAATGGCATCCTGCCGCTCACGGTGCTCGCCTCGGACTTTCGCCGATCGGGTGCACTCCAGGGAGCGTTGCCAATCGGTGCTCAATCACCTCCCCAGGGAGCCCGGTCATTTCAGATGGTTCCCAGGCGAACACATCTAAGTTAGACTGGAGGAAGGTGATGAGCGCGTCTTCCTATTTGGTGCTGTGGTTGGCACCGATCTTCACGACCTTCCCAGAACCGTCCTCACCCACGGGGACCACCTTCACCTCACCCGAGGGACCAGGTGAGGCGCGGGCCTTGACCAGGGGGAGCTCTTGCCAGTCGTCCTCGCCTCGGGCCGAGCAGGTGGTGCCGGCCAGGTCCTGCACCTGCTTGCTAAGGCGCAGGGCTTCCAGTCAATCCACCTTCACAGTAATCGGGCCCCCAGGCCCAGGAATCTTCATCATCATGTAGGCGTAGTGCGTGGCCGCCATAAACTTGACCAGAGCTGGTCGGCCAAGCAAAGCATTGTAGGGGAGATCGAAGTCTGTGATCTCGAAGTTGATTTTCTCTGTCCGGAAGTTCTCCACACTTCCGAAGGTGACGGGCAGCCGGACTTGTCCCAGGGGCGTCAAGCCTACCCCAGGGGCAACTCCGTAGAAGAGAGCAGCCGAGCGCAACTCCTCATAAGGAATTTGGAGTGCCTTGAATGCCCCTACAGACATAAGGTTGATGGAGCTCCCTCCATCGACAAGCACTCGCCCAAGTTTCGCATTTCGGACCGTGGGAGAAACCACGATCGGGAGATGGCCCGGGCCCGAGGTGCTCTTCGGGTGGTCGGCTCGGCTGAAGGTGATCGGCTCCTCCGACCACTTCAGTAGCCTGCTCGCCCCGGGAGTTGGTACGATGGCGCACACTTCCCTCAACTCTCACTTGTACTGTGAGTTTGAAGAGTAGGTGGCGGAGCCACCATGAATGAACGCCACCATGTGCTCCGCTTGCTGAAAGGCCAGCGGAGCAGGGTCTTCACCCGCGTCATCGCGGTCGTCTTCGCGGCGTTCCTTAAGCCGCTGCTCCACCAGCTTGGACACAACCTGACAATTCGCCAGATCATGCCCGTTGGTCCTGTGGATGGGGCAGTAAGGTCGGCCCCCATCGTCTTCTTGGCAGGGTGAACGGTGGTCCCCGCGGTCGCTGCGCGGGTCTCGACGATCACCCCTCCTGTCCTGGTGATCGCGCTTCTGGGGCTTGGTCTCCGGCTCAGCGACTAAGACCTCTCCGGCGTCGACCTCTTTGCGCTTCTTCTTTTTCTTGTGATCAGAAGCCTTTGAGGTTCCTGCCTCGCTGTGGCCGGATGGCCCCACCGTGCACTCCCGGGCCTCCGCCGCCCAGGCGCACTTATGCGCCAGGGAGAACAGCTCGGAAGTGGTCGAAATTGTGCGGGTAGCCATCTTCTCCCGCATCATTTGGTCTCGGACCCCCCTCCGAAAGGCGATAATCACCGATTGCTCGGAGATCCGAGGGATCGTGTTTCGGCAGTGGTTGAACCGCCGAATGAACTCCCTTAGGGACTCCCCCTTCGTCTGTTCCAGGGCGTGGAGGTCGTCCTCCACACCCGGCTGAGCGTAGGAGCCCTGAAAGTTGGCGACAAAGAGGTCGCACAGTCCCTCCCACGAGTGCATGGAGCCTCGCGGGAGGTTCAACAGCCAGGAGCGGGCAGAGCCCGTTAGCGACGTCGGGAGGTAGTTGGCCATGATCTTCTCAGACCCTCCCGCGGCGCGCACCACCGTGGTGTAGATCTGCAGGAACTCTTTCGGGTTGGTGGTGCCATCGTACTTCTCGATGGACGCGGGGCGGAACCTCTCCGGCCACGCAGCTGGGCGTAGGCGGAGGGAAAACACCTGGCATCCAATGTTGTAGGGGGAGCAGCGTCGCTCGCCCGCCCCTCGGCCCCGAGACGGGGTCGAGGACTGCGAGTCTACGCTCTCCCTGGAGTCGGGGAGCGAGGTCTCCCCCTGACCGCTAGACATCGGGTGGCTAACGCGACGTTGCACATGCGCACGACACCCTCCAAGGACATCGTGCAAGTCACCATCGCGCTGGGACCTCCTTTCGTCTAGGCGGGCCCTCAGATCCCCTGTGGCCCCCCGCCGGCTTGGGGAAACCATGAGAAGGAGTGGGAGCACGTGCACGTCCCCCTGTGACCGAGGGGGCTGCAACCTGTGCACCCTTTCCTTTGTCCCGGCCCTCGCGACCAGGAAAAACTATGGCCGGGCGGCGGAGGCTTGCGAATCTGTCGCGCGCGTGCCCTACCACCCGACGCCGGAAGCCCCCGACTGATTTGCCGCCTCCACCTGCTGCTGGGCGGCATCCACTAGGCGGGCGATATCCCGCAGCCATGGGGCTGCCGGGGAGCGCAACCGAGGGTGATCGAGGAGCAGCCGGGCCGCATGAAGATTCCGCATTGGGGTGTCATCTCCCATCAGCAGACGCCGTCGGACGGGCTGTCCTTGCGCGGAGGCACCACGCATCCCTCCCTGGACGGAGGGACTTGGGAGGTTCGATGCCCTGGCTGAGCGCCGGGATCGGCTACGGGCGCTGCTCTCCTCGTGTAGGTCGTCGTGCTTGGAGCGTGAAGCCACCATGTTGACGGCCGTCAAAGCTTCTTACAAGCTTCGAAAGAAGGTGGAAGAAGAAAGGGCAATACAACCACAGAGCCCCCTACCTGGCGCGCCACAATTAGCGTAAGAGCTAATAGACCCCTTCCGAAATGGGGTGTAAGAAGTCCGAACGGGGGGCTTTCGTGGAGATTGCTCGAGTTACGGTGGAAAAGAAGCAGATGAAGCTCGCAAGAAGACACTCGGGTTTATCCAGGTTCGGGCCCTCCTCGTGAGTTATAGCCCTAGTCCTGCTTGTGTTATTCTTGCTTGTGTTCTTGGAGAAAACCGAAGGAACAAGGGATCTGGGACTCTAAGACCCTCACCCCAAAGGAGGATAAACCAGTCTAAATGATCGAACCCCCTCTCCCATGCACCCCAGCTCCCTTTTATACTCGGGCTGGCTGGGGTACATGGGGCTTACAATAGTACAGCACCCTGAGTACATTGCCACGTCGCATTTAATGCACCTGTCACTGTTCTTGCAGCACACTTAATGCCCTGGCACAGCCGTCCTCTCCCCCGCCTCGCGCTTTGGCCTCCGCCCGCTCTGCCGGGGTGGGAAATTGCATCGTGACGTCATTCGCAATTATGGTGCGCGTTGGGAACACACGCCGCCATACTGTGGCCTTCATTACCCCCATTTAATGTGCACGATACACATTAGATGCCTTTGACCTCCCGCGTGGTGGCACAGGTTATTAGGTGACCTCAGGAGCTGGGCGCTAGCGGTGTGGCCTGGGCGCCACGCGTCCGCCTTGTGACCACCTTACTAACCACCAGCGGCCGTGGCCTGGACGCCATGTGTCCGCTGGGCGATCACTTTGCAGACCGCCAGCGGCATGGCCTGGTCGCCACCTGTCCGCTGGACGATCACCTCTGTTGACCGCCAGCGGCATGGCCTGGTCGCCACCTGTCCGCTGGGCGATCACCTCTGCTGACCGCCAGCGGCGTGGCCTGGTCGCCACCTGTTTGCTGGCGATCCTTCGCTGACCGCCCGGGCGTGGCTCGATCGCCACTCGCCCGGGCGATCACCTGCTAACCGCTGGCCAAGCGTGGCTTGGTCGCCACCTGTCCGTTGGGCGATCACTTCTGCTGACCGCCAGCGGCGTGGCCTAGTCTCCACCTGTCCGCTGGGAGATCACTTCTGCTGACCGCCAGCGGTGTGGCCTGATCGCCACCTGTCCGTTGGGCGATCACTTCTGCTGACCGCCAACGGCGTGGCCTGAACGCCACGTGTTTGCTGGGCAGCTCTTACTAAGGTGAAGTGGGCACCATGGTGTAGAATACAATGACAACAGTCTCAACATTGGTAAATACCACAATCATACTCAACGAAATAGTAAAATATTTTATTCAAAAAGGAAATATAATCGGTTGCTCGACCTTATGGTCAAGTTACAAAAGTACGCCTCGCTGGGCTTAAGTCTTACTCAATTAAACTTGCAGCAGAAAACAAAGAAATGAGTGGCGCCAACAAATATGCTACAGGCAATTGACTGGGCTCGCCCCCAAGTTCATCGGCTCCTCCTGGAATTCCTCCAGTGCTAGAGTTGATTCCTCCACTACTGATGTTTGTGTTGTGGCAATGGTGAAGACTTAAAGCACTCAGCAAGTCATGCACAGAATGCAGTCTAATAATCTATATGCATGGGTTATTACAAAGGATAGGCTAAGAGGTTTATTTGCAGTAACGCAACATTCACAATATCAATAATAGATTGAAAGCAGTAAAACAGTAATAACAATAATAACTTTCATAAACAATTTGCCAAGTAAAGCATTTATCAATCTAAAGCAAGTTCATCATTTCCATGCCAAGTAATCAAAGTCATTTTATGAAAGTCTAACCCTTGACTGTTATCCCCGAGCTATGTCCAATACCGTGGACTCGGCTATTCGAATAGGTTGTACACTCTACTGAGGTTATACACTTTACCCACAAGATACAATCAAATACCACCAAGGCGAGTGATCGTAACAAAGCCTTTCCAAAGCTACTTCTAGACCCGGTATTGCCCATGACAGCACCGATATCTAGACATCACAGTTTACTCGGCCAGGTCTGTCCCATTCCAGACTTGTGGCTGTATGTTGGACTCAATTCAAATTCTTGCAAGGTGAAGTCCTTAGGGTGACCAAGGCAAGACTACCCAAGAATTCACAAGTAACCAAATCAATAAAACCAAATGCGACCTCCCAAGTGCCACATCTGGCCCACCAGAACAATCTTGCCACTTGCCTCAATCTAAACCGTTTAATCGCCCCAGTTGATTACCATGCACCACATGCCATCAACATCATCAATAACACATGTCGCAATTAGAAAAACATGTTCCATCTCTCATTAAGTCAAGATTAATTTCATATTCAAAATTATATCAATAACACGATTGCATGGCTAAGAAGGCTAATTATGATCTAATTAACCCATGTTGACAAATTAATAATGTCCAACTAATATTCCATGTTATAGGGTGACAAATGATTCATGGCTTACAATCATTATACACAAGGTGGCATACATCAACTAGGTTGAATAGCTACTTCCAGAATTAATAGGAAGCATTGTTAATTAAACTAGCATGCAATAATTTGAATAAACATAGTTTCAAAAGTAGGATCAATATGGTCAAAGCATAACTTGCCTTGGAAAAGGTCCTGTTCCTAGTCTTGGACTTGTTCTTGGGTCAAAACCTCTCCTTCGTACCCTTCGGGCAGTTCAATGTCTACGCAAATCAGATAAATAAACAACAAATAAATAAAAACAGAGAAAAACTCATATCAAAAAATTAAATAAAATTCACCATTAAATAGAGCTCGATTTTACAAAAATTTAGAAATTGGAATCACCTCAATCAGAGTTAAAACGCAAAAGTTATAGCCGTTTCAAGTTTGAAAATACGTTAAAAAGAATAAACTGAATCAATTCATTTATTTTTCTATTGAAAATTAGGAATTATGACATCAGCATGATGTCAGCACGCAAATTCATTTTAGGCCAAATTATTTTTCTAAAGTAACATCGATTTATTGCATCATGCCTGCGTCAGCCGGTCCATAGACCTAGTCCATGGCTCGGGTTTGGTCAACCGTGGACCCGGTCCATGGGTACACGTGTCATTGACACGTGGGACCCACCGAATGATGTCATCACAGCTCGGCCGAACGGCTCTGACAACTGGACCCCACCGTGACGTCAGCATGACGTTACGGCTGACGTCGCACGCGCAGGGGTGCAGCGGTTAACACGCGGACCCGACGCTGATGTCACGCGTGAAGTCAGCGACGACTGGCTCTGACCCGCGCCGTTTTGGCTTCCCGCAACGTGGCACGATCTGGACCGTTGGTTTGAAATCCGACGGTCACGATTGGATCTAATCCCGCACGTTTTGGATTTATGCGAATCAATCCGGTCCGTTCGATTTGGATCGGACGGCCGAGAATGGATATGGCTCATGCATCACCGTGAGGTGACGTGGCATGACCTGGTGTTCGACGCGTGGCACGATCTACACCGTACACCGCAGATCGGATGGCTAGGAATCCATCTAGTGCTAAGAGCATCTCCAACAAGGGCCCCTAAAATAGGACCCCTATTTTGGATTTAGGGACTCCCCCTATTTTTTGGGGCCCTATTTTCAGAGCACAAGTCCAGCAACAACCCTTAAATTCAGCCCCTATTTTACTTTTTCTTCTATTTTGACATATCCTCTATGTATTAACATTTGCAATATTGGTAATACATAAGACATAAGCACTTCGTAGTTTGACTCATTGTTTGGAGTTTTTATTTATCTATTTATCATGTTTTGAAAATTTTAAATTTAAATTTGAAATATAATGTTTTTAAATTATAAATGTTAATATGCTTATGTTTTATGTATTACAAAATATTTTTGATTGAATTTTAGTGGTGTCAAATGAAGATTATACATAGCGGATATGTCAAAATAGGAGAAAAAGTAAAATAGGGGCTGAGATTTAGGGGCTGTTGTTGGACTTGTGCTATGAAAACAGGGTCCCAAAAAATAGGGGGAGTCCCTAAATCCAAAATAGAGGTCCTATTTTAGGCGCCATTGCTGGAGATGCTCTAATACACTCCCTATTTTATGGTTTAGGGGCTGGTTTAGGAGCTCTGCTGGAGATGCTCTAACGCGTGAACCGAAACCAATCGTACGATCTAGATCTAACGGTCACGATCTAATCTAGCACGGTGCAGTACGAATCTACGTGATTCACTCTCGCCCATCCGATCTAAATCAAACGGTTGCAAATAGATCTAAACAGTACTACCAGATCTAATCTGAACCGTACGATCTAAATCTAACGGCTGGGACCTAATCTGGGATTTGCACGGGGGTGGTGACGTGGACGAACCTGAGCAGTTGGATCTGGATTAGACGGTTGACAAAGCTCGAGGGCATCGGCAATGTCACGGCGGTGCTGGCTGGTCGGGGCTGGGGACGACGACACGGTCGACAGCATTTCCGTGTTTTTCCGGCGAAGTGAGTGCTACTCCTAGGTGCGCCTCGTTGCGATGGTCTCGAATCTGGCCTCAGTCGCAGCAGAGAATGGCGGAAAACGGCGAGAACCGCAGCGGCTCCTTCCTCCAGTCTGACGAGCAATCGCGGGCATGGTAGGGCTCTACGGGCGGCGGCTAGGGCAATGGGTGCATGAGGCGAAGGTGAACCTTGGGCACTCACTCGGTCATTAAATACCGGCTCGGACGTTGAGATAGGCGCGGAAATCGCGGCCAGGCCGGTACAGGCGATAGAGTTCAGCGCGGACAAGGAGAGGGCGACGTGGCACAATCTTGGCCGCACACATGGCTCGATCCAAAGGTTCAAAGCATGCGTACACGTGCACGAACCTCTGTCGTTGAATTTGGATCTGATGGCCAATGCACACGGGTTCGTGTCGGGTTCGGCGCGGCTAACAGGTTCGTGGGTTCGATCCACAGTGCGACCCATTAGGGCTGAACCCGTTAGGGTTTATGATTTTTTTTCGTTTTTATTCTTGAAAATAATTCCAGAAATTCAAATAAATTGAGAAAAATAGCAAAATGCTCAGAAAAGTTCCAGAAAAATTCTGGAAAATACTTTGAGACATTTTGGACTCAAATAAAATATTTCCCACAAAATTTATTTAAAATTTTTAAATATTTAAAGAACTCAAGAGAGGGATTAACTCAAAATAAATCCAAATAAATTCCAAAAAATTCTAAAAATTTAAATTACTCAATAAATTGAATAAAAGCACAAATTTGGAGTGTTACAAACCTCCCCCCTTAACAGAATCTTGACCCCGAGATTCAGGGCTAACTAAGGAATAGGTTTGGAAACTCTTTCTTTAAGTCCTCTTCGCGCTCCCAAGTCGCTTCACTCTCTGAATGGTTGCTCCACTGGACTCTGCAGAAATAGGTTGACTTATTTCTTGTCTCTCGATCCATTGTGTCCAAAATCTTCACAAGGTGCTCCTTGTATGTCAGATCTTCTTGCAGCTCGATCGACTCCAAAGGTGTTTGCTCATCTGGCACTCGAAGACACTTCTTCAGTTGTGACACATGGAACACATCGTGCACTCCCGCCAATGACTGCGGCAATTCCAACTGATAAGCGACTTCACCTTTGCGACTTAAGATCTTGAATGGTCCAACATATCGCGGTGCGAGTTCCCCTTTGGCATGGAATCTCATAACTCCCTTGAGAGGTGTAACTCTAAGGTATACGAAATCTTCTGGTTCAAAACTCAGCTCTCGGTGATGGTTATCAGCGTAACTCTTCTGTCTCGACTGAGCTATCTTCAATCTTTCTCGGATCATGGCAATCTGCTCTTCAGCTTCTTGGAGAATATCTGGTCCAAAAACACGGTGCTCACCTGTCTCATTCCAATTCAATGGTGTTCGACAGGGTCGACCATACAATGCCTCAAATGGTGACATTTGTAGACTGGCTTGATAACTATTATTATAGCTGAACTCGTCATACGGTAAACACTTATCCCATGAAGTAGCATAGGCTAAAGCGCAAGCCCGCAGCATGTCCTCCAGAATCTGATTGACTCTTTCTGTCTGACCGTTAGTCTGCGGATGATAAGCCGTACTGAAATTCAGACGGGTTCCCATAGCTTCATGCAACTTATTCCAGAATCTTGAGGTAAATTGGGTACCTCTGTCCGACACTATCTTCTTCGGCACTCCATGCAAACAGACAATCCTTAACATATATAGCTCTGCTAAGCGATCTCCAGAATAAGTGGTCTTCACGAGTATGAAATGAGCTACTCTGGTCAAACGATCCACTATGACCCATATGGAATCGTATCCACTTTGAGTTTTAGGCAAATCAGTAATGAAGTCCGTATCGATTTCCTCCCACTTCCATTCAGGTATCTTCATCGGCTGCAGCAATCCAGCTGGCTTCTGATGCATTGCCTTTACCCTTTGACATATGCACATAGTGCAACATGCTCAGCAACCTCACGCTTCATGCTCAGCCACCAAAATCTCTCTTTCAGGTCTTGATACATTTTGGTGCTCCCTGGATGAATTGAGTACTTGGAGTCATGGGCTTCTTCCAGAATCAACTATTTTGGCTCCCTTTTATTCGGCACACAAATGCGTTCTTTAATCCACAGCGTACCCTGCTCATCCATCTTGAAATCCCTAGCCTTGCCTACGTTCATCTTGGACTTAATTCTCCTTATCTTGTCATCATCCTTTTGCCCTTCCCTTCCCTGATCTTCCAAGGTGGGCTTCACTTCTAATGCAGATAGAAATCCCTCTAGTACGACTTCTAGCTTCATCTTCTGAAATTCCTTACATAGCTCGGCTTGACCTTCTTCTATCAGCATATTCACGGTGTGGCTCTTCCGACTCAAGGCATCGGCTACTGCATTAGCCTTGCCAGAATGATAATGGATTCCGACATTGTAATACTTAATCAGTTCCAACCATCTCCTTTGCCTCATATTCAAATCCGACTGAGTGAAGATATATTTAAGACTCTTATGGTCTGTATAAAGATCACAACTATTTCCAATAAGGTAATGACGCCACAACTTCAGAGCATGCACTACGGCAGCTAACACTAAGTGATGCATTGGGTAATTCTCCTCGTGCGACCTTAACTGCCTTGAGGCATAAGTGACAACCTTTCTATTCTACATCAGCACACACCCGAGTCCTTGGTGCGATGCATCACAATAAATATCAAAACTTTGATGTGCATCAAGTAAGACTAAAACTGGCGCGGATATCAATTGCTTCTTCAACTCTTGAAAGCTCTTCTCGCACTCTGGCGTCCATGCAAACTTCTTCTCTTTCTTCAACAATTGCGTAAGGGGTCTAGCAATCGGTGAGAATCTTTTAATGAATCGACGGTAATATCCCACCATTCCAAGAAAACTGCAGATTTGGGTCACCGACTTTGGTTGCTCCCAATGCAATATTGCGTCTACCTTGCTCGGGTCCACTGCAACTCCCTCGGTGGTCATCACATGTCCAAGAAATTCCACTTTACTCTTCCAAAAATCACATTTGCTAAACTTAGCAAATAACTGCTGCTCTCGCAACTTCTCAAGAACTAGCCTCAGATGCTCGGCGTGTTCTCCTCTCGTCTTGGAGTAGATAAGGATGTCATCAATGAACATGACAACAAACTTATCCAGGTATTCCATGAAAACTATATTCATCAAGTTCATGAAATATGCTGGTGCATTTGTTAGACGAAAGGACATAACTGTAAACTCGTAATGTCCATATCTTAACGAAAATGCAGTCTTCGGTATATCTTCGGATCGAATCTTTAGTTGATGATATCTCGATCGAGGATCAATCTTGGAGAAAACTCCAGCTCCTCTTAACTGATCAAACAAGTCATCGATCCTGGGTAGCGGATACTTGTTCTTTATCGTCACATCATTGAGTGCACAATAATCAATACACATTCGAAAACTTCCATCTTTCTTCTTAACAAACAAGACTGGCGCTCCCCACGACGATGAACTGGATCTTATGAATCCTTTCTTCAACAGCTCCTCGATTTGCTTCTTCATCTCCACCAACTCATCGATAGATATCCGATAAGGTCTCTTGGTTATTGAGGATGTACCGAGTACTAGCTCGATGACAAACTCAATGTCTCTACCTGGTGGCATATCGGGTAAATCATCAGGAAAAACATCCGGGGTACTCACTGACAACTGGCACATCTTCAATGCTGACTGTCTTCACACTGTTGACCATCAGCTGTCCATCTCGAACGGCAGTTGCTTGAAACTCCACTTTCTTGCCATCTGGGCTTTCTACTTATACTACTCTTCGTCCACAATCTAACACAGCCTTGTGCTTGGCTAACCAATCCATTCCCAATATAACATCTAGGGTCTGGGTATTCAATATAATAAGGTTCACTAGAAACTCTACCCCATTTATTAGTAACTTTACCCCAGAACTTCCTACATTAGATCGTAGTTCTGATCCTAGGGATTGAACTAGCAACACATGTCTAAGGTTCACCATTCTTAACCCATTTTCAATAGCAAAATTCCGAGATATAAAAGAATGCAAATCTCCAGAATCAAACAAAACTGTCGCAGGTACTGAG
The DNA here is from genome assembly GCA_036346355.1 of Rhipidocladum racemiflorum. NCBI lineage: Eukaryota > Viridiplantae > Streptophyta > Magnoliopsida > Poales > Poaceae > Rhipidocladum > Rhipidocladum racemiflorum. Next base: position 44,656,268 of record CM070571.1, on the reverse strand, counting down.
TTAACCAGTAACTTACCCAGTACGACGTCTGACGTGTTCTGAACTATGTCAGTGGTGATGTGGTTGATTTGACCTCTCACCATAGCTTGGGGTGCGGCTCCAGCTTGAGAAGATCCACGGTTTCCTCTTGGTGCGGGCGTCCTGGCAAGCGGGGTTCCAAGGTTGAGGCAAACAGGCGTCACACCTCCTCCTCGCTTAGGGTAATTATTGGAGAAGTGCCCTGGCTTGTTGCATTTTTAGCAGCGTTTCACCATCGTCGACTGGCTTCCTACAGGTGTAACTCTAGCTTGTGGTGGTGTCTGATAATTCTGAACGGCAGGCCTTGGTGCTGGTGATGGTGTCTTGGCGATGTTCTAAGGCTGAAACCTGAAGAACTGATTGGGAGCAACTCTCAGCCTTTGTGCTCCGGGGTGAACTCCCTGTTGTGCCATCCGGCGCTTCCTGTTACCATCCAACTCCTTGTGCTTGTCCTCCAGGATTAAAGCCTTGTTCACCTGTTCCTGGAAATCAGGGAACGTGCGGGTGATCAGTCCCACCTGCAGTCCTGAGTTCAGTTCCTTCATGAAGCGAGACTTCCTGGCCTTGTCCGTCGCTACATCTTCAGGTGCGTAGCGAGCGAGCTGGGTGAACTTATTCAAATAATCAGCCACTGACTGGCTGCCTTGCTTCAGTGCCCTGAATTCCTCCTTTTTTAGATCCATTATTCCTTCAAGCACATGGTACTGACGGAAAGCAGTCGTGAACTCCTCCCAGGTGATTTCATATGGGTTCTCATGCGAAGCACAAAAATTCTCCCACCATTCAACTGCAGTACCTTCCAATTGATGAGAAGCATATAGCACTCTCTCATTTCCAATGCACTGAGTGATGTGCAACTTCCTTTCTATGGACCTCAACCAGTCATCTGCCTCCAGCGGGTTTGCATTCCCGGAAAATATGGGCGGATGGGTCCTCATGAACTCTGAAAGTCTGGAGTTTTGGCGATGTCCCTGATTAGCTTGGTTGGCCTGATTGGCAGCAGCTTGGGCAGTGACTTGCTACATCTGTTGCATCATGGCATGCATCATCTGTGTTTGAGTGGCAAGGAAAGCTCCAAAGTTCTACATATCAACTGGCGGTGCTAGCTGGAGTGCAGGTACTCCATCATTCGGGTTTCCTATGGGGCGGGAACCACTTCCACTTCCTCCGTTGTTGCCACGAGTGTTCACCATCTGCTGAGTACTCCAAGGTTTGGAGATAAGAGGGAAACAAGAATAGACAAGTAGTAGAGAACTTATGCGGGGATGAAAGGTGTAACTCAAAATTCAACTTTACTAATTATTCAATAATAACTTGGTATGGTTGCTCACATTGCCTAAGGGCTTTGCAACACATACTACACACTTAGCAAGCAATGAGAAATCCAAATTAAACTAACACACTGGAGTCTAACGCCTAAAGGACGACTCTTATTAATCTAAGATGGGACTCAACACTGAAGTCTCAACCGCTAAGCCTACGCTCACTCGTCGAGCCACCCTGAGTGGGAACATCTGTGTAGACACTTGGGTGGGTGCGGCGGCATCGGCGCGAAACGATCTCCATGACCAACAACAGCTGTGGTCGACGAAGCTGCGTCCTCGGCCTCTGGCTCAACCTCTGGTGCTTGCTGGTCTCGCTTGGGCTGCACCTCCACTGGGTCCTCCTCGTAGAGCTCTAACTATGCCTCTAGCTCTGGCTATCCTCCATACAGGGCCTCCTCCAATTCTCCGATCATTTGGATGGCCCACATCTTGACATCCTGCTGTAACACCCCAAAAATTTGCTTTTCTTAAATTCATGTGTGATTTGGCACTTTGGTGAATTTTTGGAATTTTCTGGAATTTATTTGGATTTATTTGGAATTTATTTGAATTTATTCCATTTTGAAATAATTAAAGAATTAAACTTTACAAATAAAAATTTGTTGGAAATATTTTATTTGAGTCCAAAATGTTTCAAAATGTTTTCCAGAATTTTTCTGGAATTTTTCTGAGTGTTTTGCTATTTTTAATGAATTAAATAAATTTCTGGAAATTATTTTGAATATTAAATCGCTGGAAAATCGAATCAGGTCGAGTACTGTTCATCCGACCGAGTCGAACCCGAGTCGGACTCGAGTCCGACCCGCGCCATGCGGTCAAGCCGAACCCGCTCGGCGAGACCCTAGCCGCGTGACCGTCGGATCAAAATCCAACGGTCCGCGTTGGACCACGTCACCCGAGCCCAGGCCGGATCGGACCCGCCCGCGTCGGATGAATCCCAGCTGTTGGATGGAACACGTGGACGGTCGAGATTGCTTCGTCTCCGCCGAGTCCGATACGGATTGCGCCGCCGAGTCCGATACGGATTGCGCCGCCGTGTTCCGTTAGGGTTCCGATTTGTGCGCGCATACCGGGGCTATTTAATGCGTGGGACATCGCCCAAGGTTGCCCTTTGCTGTGCGCACCCGAAACCCTAGCCCGTCGAGCCCTAGCCGCCACCGCTCAGCCGCAATCGCTCGCCGTAGTTGCTTAGGGGTTCCACCGCGGTTTTTGTCGAATCCCACCGCCGTCCGCCGTTCTCCGCCGCTGTTGGCCCCAGATCCGAGTTCCCCGCGACGAGACACACCCGAAGGGAGAACTCACCTCGCCGGAGAAGCCCCGCAGCGCTGCGCCGTTGGTCGCCGTCCCCAGCTCCACCCAGCCAGCGCCGCCGCACGCCATCACCGGGCCTCGAAGCTTCTCAGCCGTCCGATCAAGATCGCACGGTCCAGATCGCGCCACGTCACCCGCCGGTGAGATTCCGATCCAAAACTCCAGATCCAATCTCGACCGTTGGATCTAGATCCAACGGTCCGAATCAAACGCGTTAACCCAAACGCGTGGAAGCCAGATCTGATCTGGGCCGTTGATTTTCAAATCAACGGCCGAGATCGTGCCACGCGTCCAGGAATAAAGAGTCACCCTTTAGGCGTTAAACTCCAGTGTTAGTTCGATTTGGATTTTCATTGTTTGCTGAGTGTGCAGTATGTGTTGCAGGCCCTTAGGCATTGTAAGCAACCATACCAAGTTATTACTATTATTAATAATAAAGTTGGACTTTGAGTTACACCCTTCGCCCCGCATAGTTCCATATTACTTGTCTATTCTTGTTTCCCTCTCGTCTCTAAAACCGTGGAGCAATCGACAGATGGTGAACACCTGCGGAAACCTTGGAGGCAATGGCAGTGGTTCTCGCCCAATAGAAAACCCCAATGATGGAGCACCAAAGACCGCCCGATTGATATGCAGAATTTTGGAGCTTTTCTTGCTGCTCAGACTCAGTTGATGCATGCTATGATGCAACAGATGCAGCACGTCACTGCTCAGGCCACCGCTAATCAGGTCAATCAGGGACAACGCCAGAATACAAGACTGTCAGAGTTCATGAGGACTCACCCACCCACTTTCTTAGGGAATGCCAATCCGTTGGATGCCGATGATTGGTTAAGGTCAATTGAGAGGAAGCTACACATTGCTCAATGCATGGGAAATGAGAAGGTACTCTACGCTTCTCATCAGTTGGAAGGAACAGCCGCCGAATGGTGGGAGAACTTCTGCGCTACGCAGGAGAACCCTCAAGATATCACTTGGGAGGAGTTTAAATGCGTTTCCCAAGATTATCACGTGCGGAAGGAATTATGGATCTCAAGAAAGAGGAGTTCGTGAGCATCAAGCAAGGTAATCAGCCTGTGGCGAATACGAACAAGTTCACACAGCTTGCACGCTACGCTTTGAAGATGTAGCGACAGATAAAGCCGCATACCTCGCTTCATGAAGGGAGTTAACTCAGGATACAGGTGGGACTGATCACCCACACCTTTCCAGATTTCTAAGAGTTGGTGAATAAGGCGCTTATTCTTGAGGACAAGCGCAAGGAACTGGATGAGAACAGGAAGCGCAGGATGCAAAGATCGTGGATCGCGTCGAGGAGCGCAAAGAACGCGTTTGAGGGTTGCGCCAAATCGATTTTTCAGATTCCACCGCGAGAATACTACAAGGACACCGTCACCAGCACCAAGACCAGTCAATCGAATTATCAGACCCCAAAGACCAGCCGTAAACGCCGCTTGAGCGATCAACAAGGGACAGTGAGACGCTGTTATAATTGCAACGAGCCAGGACACTTTGCCAATAGTTGTCCTAAGAAGACAGCAGGAGTGACCCCAGTCCGCTTCAATCTGGGATCCACACCACCAGACGCCAAAGACGTGAGCTGCACCCCGCATCGTGGTGAGAGGCCGAGTCAATCATGTCACCGCAGATGCACTTCAGAATGCCACGGACGTTGTACTGGGAAAGTTACTTGTTAACTCAGTACCTGCAACAGTTTTGTTTGATTCTGGAGCTTCGCATTCGTTTGTTTCACAAGGCTTTGCTTCTAAAAATGATTTGGGGATTGCAAGACTTAAATGCATGCTTTTGGTTCAAACCCCTGGTTCCGAACTCCGAACGAAAGTAGGATGTTCTGGGGTAAGAATACTAATAGATGGGATAGAGTTCCTAGAGAACCTTATTATTTTGGAGACCCAGACCTTAGATGTTATTTTGGGAATGGATTGGTTATCCAAGCACAAGACCGTATTGGATTGTGGACGAAGGACTATCTCAGTTGAGAGCCCGTGTGGAAAGAAAGTGGAATTTCAAGCTACTGCCGTCAGAGATGGACAGTTGATGGTTAACAGTGCCAAGGCAATCAGCATAGAAGATGTCTCGGTAGTAAAGGAGTACCCAGATGTTTTTCCTGAAGATCTACCTGGTATGCCGCCAGACAGGGACATAGAGTTTGTGATAGAGCTTGTACCTAGTACAACCCCGATAGCAAAGAGACCCTATCGGATGTCCACCGAGGAATTGGTAGAAATGAAGAAACAACTTGAAGAGTTTATGGAGAAAGGATTCATCAGACCGAGTTCATCGCCGTGGGGAGCGCCAGTTTTGTTTGTCAAGAAGAAAGACGGGAGTTTCAGGATGTGCATTGACTACCGTGCACTCAATGAAGTCACCGTGAAGAATAAGTATCCGCTACACAAGATCGATGATTTGTTTGATCAGCTGAGAGGAGCCGGAGTTTTCTCAAAGATTGATCTGAGATCGGGATACCATCAGTTGAAGATCCGATCAGAAGATATTCCGAAGACTGCATTCTCGTCAAGATATGGACATTATGAGTTTACAGTTATGATGAACAAGGTGTTCATGGAGTATTTGGACAAGTTTGTTGTTGTGTTCATAGATGATATTCTAATCTACTCCAAGACAGAGGATGAACATGCAGAGCACTTGAGGCGAGTTTTGGAAAAGCTGAGGGAAAAGTAACTTTTCGTTAAGTTCAGTAAGTGTGACTTTTGGAAGGACAAGGTGGAGTTCCTTGGACATGTAATGACTACAGAAGGAGTCACCGTTGATCCAAGCAAGGTAGAAGCTGTGTTACATTGGGAACAGCCGAAGACCGTGACCCAGATCCGGAGTTTTCTTGGAATGGCAGGTTACTACCGCCGTTTCATTGAAGGCTTTTCGACAATTGCGAAACCTCTTACGCAACTGTTGAAAAAGGAGAAGAAGTTTGCATGGACGCCAGAGTGCGAGAAAGGTTTTCAAGAGCTGAAGAAGCGATTGACATCAGCCCCGGTGTTGGTTCTACCGGACGTTAATCAAAGCTTCGATATTTATTGTGATGCATCACGTCAAGGACTTGGATGTGTACTGATGCAGAATGGAAAGGTCGTCGCTTATGCATCGAGGCAGTTGAGGCCGCACGAGGAGAATTATCCAACGCATGACCTAGAGCTAGCTGCCGTAGTGCATGCTTTGTGGGGACCCGTCCCCGGGATTCCATTGATTCACTCAGTAGCTTCGCATCATCCAAGTAAATCAAGGGAGCCTCGGGCGTCCCGCATATATGCCCGTGTTGGTCCCAGGAAAGTTCACCAACACGCGCGACAATGCATAACAGTTTGTATCACAACACATACACAATTAACGAAAGCATAAGTATAGTTACATACAAAAGCAGGACTGCTGTCCAAAACGACATATTTAAAGTTATTACAGAACTAGCAGCGGAAACATAATATAGACAACAAAAGAGTCCAGCGTAGTGTGCCATAGCCCGCAGGCAACCGACTGGAAGTAAGAACGTGCCCCTAAGCGTTAGCATCATCGAAGTCTGCCCGAGAAAGGTCTCCGGGCAGTGCCTCATCCTCACCTGCAGCAAGTGGACAATCCGTTTGAGTACAAAGAGTGTACTCGCACAATATTATAAGTTGCATGCTGAGTTCTAGCTACATGTGGGTGCTTCATCATAAGAAAGGCACAAGGTTAATTTTAGCGTAAAGCAACATTTGGGATAAAAACACAGACACGTATAGATTGAAACTGCTGTTTGATAAACATTTACAAAGTCTAATACATAGTATAACATTATCATAAACATCTTTATCTCACGCCTCCAAGCATTTTCCGAACCATGAGTCCAACGCTCATGTTCGCTTACACCCACGGATACTCCAATATCCGTGAAGTTCCTTCCACGAGTACTCCAATACCCGCGAAGTTCCTCCTCATGAATACTCCAATACTCATGAGACTTGGTTTCCCAAACCATCCATTCTTACCCGATCCTTAACACTCGCCCAAGGATCGACAACTTAAGTGATCGCCCTGACCATGGACGCGGCTATTCGAACAGTTTATTCTCTGCAGAGGTATGACTTTACCCACACGACACGCCACACTCGTAAGCCAAGCTATGAGCACAATTCCTTTGATGTGCCGGCCGAGGTGAACGTGACAAATCCATTTTCCAGTATGCATGGTAGTGTATTTAAACCACCCGGGTGACTGTGGCCCTTGATCCCGCGTGCTCAGTGCTCCGTGTGTGTGGACCAAGGAGTACACCCGTTGTTAGACATCCCCAACTCTCACAAAGTTCGAGGGATTCTGAGGACATTCCTTGACACTCTAACGGGCTCAAGGAACTCCGTGGACATTCCTTGACACTCTACAAAGCTCAAGGAATTCGGGTGCACGTGGTTTAAACACCCCTAGTCATACACAAGTACTTGGCTAAGCCGCCCCATAACCGGCGTGTGGTTCGCACGATAGTTACTTAAAGAGACGTCACCAGGATTTGATCCTTAAGATCCTTAACCAACATTGCTACACAATAACCACAATTGAACCATCATTATCATAATCATCTTTGATCATCGCGACTGACGGACTAAGTCCATCTGTCGCGGTTCCTAACGATGTTCTAAGCATGGCTAAGCAAATCGAAATAACACATACATAATAATAAACCAACCACCTAGGGTGACAATGGTACACGAAAGGAACATGGTAAGAGGATAACATGTTGACAAGGTAGTAACTAAGCATTCTACCCCAAATATACTTCTAATTGAAAGTAAGCATGCAATTGATAAAATAGCTTCAACATAATTTGCAATTAATAGGATCAAGTATGTTCAAGGAGTAAGGTAGTGCCTTGCTGCTCGTTCTTGATATCGTAAGCGTAGTCGTACTCGGGAGTGTCCTTCGAAGCGTCAACACCTATCGAGAGGATTCAATTCAAATAACTCCAATCAAGAACACAAACGAAACAATAAATCATAATTGAAATGTGCACAACCATGCATGAAATGCTCATGATTTTAGAGTAATAGTCATAATATGAACATACGATTTGACTTTGGGAAGTTTGGACTTGTGTGTCAAAAGTTATCACTAAAACAATATCGTTTGGGTGAGGGTCAACAATACTACCACTTGTTAAAGATCCTATGATAGATCTTGATATATGCAACCCAAGTCTTGTTTTTCTATTGGAAATGATAGAGGACGACCCTATGAAAGCATAGGAATTGGTTTCACCCAATTTGGACTTACGATGCAAAAGTTATGGTCATTTGAAGTTGGGTCAGTCGGAAGTTCCGATGTGACATCGGATGTTCCGATCCAGACTTAGAAAATTTTCAGCTGGACTTCACAAGGTGCTTCTTCGACACATCGGAAGTTCCGATCACGACATCGGAAGTTCGATCCAGACTTAGAAAAATTTTCATTGGAGTACACGAAAGGTGCTTCTCTGGAAACTTCAGAAGTTCCGATGTGAACATCAGATGTTCCGATATGTGTAAATTTCCAGCGTAGACAGGGTTAGGATTGACGAGTTTTCTGGGGTTTTGGCCACATCGGATGTTCCGATTTGGGGTCGGAAGTTCCGATGTGTGTCGAAATGTACAGTCCAACAAGATTTTTGTTCAAGTCTTTGAATGGCTATTGCACATTGTGCTCCTATACTTCAAGAAAATGGAGTAGGGTAGAATCTTACCACTACAAGGATGTTCTTGCACTTGGTGGAATGTTGGTTTGATGAAGAGATCAAGAATGACGTCGTGAAGGTAATATTCGGTGTTCTTCCCGGTATAAACTCCTCCTCCTAGCTCTTGGAGATGACACCTTCTCCTCCTAGAGGTTGCAATGGCTTCTCCTTCTCCTCCTTAAGGTAGCAACACGACATGCATAACCCGATTCAAGGTTTGATGATGTAACCCATGGAGAAGAAATGAAATGAGTCACAAGTGACAAAAATTTCAGAACATGGAGAGAAGGAAATCGATTAGAACTCACCCAATACTTGGTGCATCAAGAATCCATTTGGATGGAATTGAAGCTTGGGATGAGGGCAATACAATGGTATAGCATGCACAAGCTTGATCTTGATTTTTGGAGGAATGGTGTGGAGGAAAATGGAGAAGGGTTGGGAGTGTGTTCTTGCAATGCTCTCCTTGCTGTTTTTCTGGTTGTGGGCTGAACAAATGAGGCTTGGAGGAGACTCCAAGGTGAGAAAAGGCTTATATAGGGCTGCTCCTTCCACCACTTACATGTGGGGCTTGGTCCCACATGTCATAGTGAGGTAAGAAGAGTGGGTAGAGGTGGGTAAAGTGAGAAATGACAAGTAGGTATGTGCAGTCCACTCTCTCACTTACAAGTAGGGTCCACAAGTCATTGACAATGGTGAGTAGAACATGGGTATAAATAAGTAGCAGTTTTAAGTTGTCATGAACATTATAAATTCCTACTCATGCATGCATAAAACCACATTAGCACTAATGGAGTTCTAAATGAGTATAATTGATACCACTACATGTATGATATGAACATGCCATGCACAACTTAATAACCAAAATAAATTTGGGCTGTCACATGCTTTGAAGTTATGGCGTCACTATTTGATTGGAAACAGATGTGAGGTATACACGGACCATAAGAGTCTGAAGTACATCTTCACCCAATCAGACCTGAACATGAGACAAAGGAGATGGTTAGAGTTGATCAAGGACTACAACATTGGAATCCATTATCATCCCGGAAAGGCCAACGTAGTTGCCGATGCTCTGAGTCGGAAAAGCCATACCGTGAACATGTTGCTAGCCACAAGTCAGGATGAACTATGTGAGGATTTCCATAGAATGCAGATTGAAGTCGTACCAGAAGGATTCTTGGCCGCATTGGAAGTGAAGCCCACCCTGGAGGATCAGATCCGAGAAGGACAGGAGGATGATGACAAGATTCGCAGGATTAAGTCCAATATGGATGAAGGCAAGGCAGAGGACTTCAAGTTGGATGAGCAAGGCATGTTATGGATGAGGGATCGCATTTGTGTGCCGAACAGAAGGAATCAAGGCGATTGATTCTAGAAGAAGCCCATGACTCCAAGTACTCGATTCATCCTGGAAGTGCCAAGATGTATCAAGACTTGAAAGAAAGATTCTGGTGGCCGAGCATGAAGCGTGAGGTTGCCGAGCACGTTGCACTGTGCGACATATGCCAGAGAGTCAAGGTAATGCATCAGAGACCAGCGGGATTGCTATAGCCATTGAAGATACCTGAGTAGAAGTGGGAGGAAATCGGAATGGACTTCATTACCGGTTTGCCGAAAACTGAAGGAGGATATGATTCTATATGGGTCATAGTGGACCGCTTGACTAAGGTGGCTCACTTTATTCCTGTAAAGACAACCTACTCGGGAGATAAATTAGCAGAGTTGTACATGATCAGGATCGTCTGTTTGCACGGAGTGCCAAAGAAGATCGTATCGGATAGAGGTACCCAGTTTACCTCGAGGTTCTGGAATAAGCTGCATGAAGCCATGGGAACCCGTTTGAACTTCAGCACAGCTTATCATCCACAGACGGATGGTCAGACTGAAAGAGTCAATCAGATTCTAGAGGATATGTTAAGAGCGTGTGCATTGGCTTATGCTACCTCTTGGGATAAAAGTCTGCCGTACGCCGAGTTCAGCTACAACAACAGTTACCAAGCAAGTTTGCAAATGTCACCATTTGAAGCACTATATGGTCGACCCTGTCGGACGCCATTGAACTGGAATGAGACAGGTGAACGCCGTGTCTTTGGATCAGATATTCTTCAAGAAGCCGAATAACAGATTGCCATGATCAGGGAGAGATTAAAGATTGCCCAATCACGACAGAAGAGTTATGCTGACAACCGTCGCCGAGACCTGAGTTTCGAACCAGAAGATTTCGTGTATCTCATAGTCACGCCGTTCAGAGGAGTTAAGAGATTCCATGCCAAAGGAAAACTCGCGCCGAGATATGTTGGACCATTCAAGGTTCTCAGCCGCAGAGGTGAAGTTGCTTATCAGCTAGAGTTACCGCAATCACTAGCAGGAGTGCATGACGTGTTCCACGTGTCCCAACTGAAGAAGTTTCTCCGAGTACCTGAGGAGCAGACACCGCTAGAGTCAATTGAGTTGCAAGAAGATCTGACTTACAAGGAGCACCCCGTGAAGATTCTGGACACCATGGATCGAGAAACGAGAAACAAGTCAACCCGTTTCTGCAGAGTTCAATGGAGCAACCATGCAGAGAGCGAAGCCACTTGGGAGCGCGAGGAGGATTTGAAGAAAGAGTTCCCGAACCTATTTCTGTAGTAAGCCCTGAATCTCGGGGATGAGATTCTGTTAAGGGGGGAGGTTTGTAACACCCCAAAAATTTGCTTTTCTTAAATTCATGTGTGATTTGGCACTTTGATGAATTTTTGGAATTTTCTGGAATTTATTTGAATTTATTTGGAATTTATTTGAATTTATTCCATTTTGAAATAATTAAAGAATTAAACTTTACAAATAAAAATTTGTTGGAAATATTTTATTTGAGTCTAAAATGTTCCAAAATGTTTTCCAGAATTTTTCTGAGTGTTTTGCTATTTTTAATGAATTAAATAAATTTCTGGAAATTATTTTGAATATTAAATCGCTGGAAAATCGAATCGGGACGAGTACTGTTCATCCGACCGAGTCGAACCCGAGTCGGACTCGAGTCCGACCCGCGCCATGCGGTCAAGCTGAACCCGCTCGGCGAGACCCTAGCCGCGTGACCGTCGGATCAAAATCCAACGGTCCGCGTTGGACCACGTCACCCGAGCCCAGGCCGGATCGGACCCACCCGCGTCGGATGAATCCCAGCCGTTGGATGGAACACGTGGACGGTCGAGATTGCTTCGTCTCCACCAAGTCCGATACGGATTGCGCCGCCGTGTCCGCCGCCGTGTTCCGTTAGGGTTCCGATTTGTGCGCGCATCCCGGGGCTATTTAATGCGTGGGACATCGCCCGAGGTTGCCATTTGCTGTGCGCACCCGAAACCATAGCCCATCGAGCCCTAGCCGCCACCGCTTAGCCGCAATCGCTCGCCGTAGTTGCTTAGGGGTTCCGCCGCGGATTTTGTCGAATCCTGCCGCCGTCCGCCGTTCTCCGCCGCCGTTGGCCCCAGATCCGAGTTCCCCGCGACGAGACGCACCCGAAGGGAGAACTCACATCGCCGGAGAAGCCTCAGCGCCAAGGCCGTTGGTCGCCGTCCCGACTCCGGCCGGCCAGCGCCGCCAAGACGCCATCACCGGGCCTCGAAAGCTTCTCGGCCGTCGATCAAGATCGCACGGTCCAGATCGCGCCACGTCACCATTGGTGAGATTCGATCCAAAACTCCAGATTCAATCTCGCCCGTTGGATCTAGATCCAACGGTCCGAATCAAACGCGTTAACCCAAACGCGTGGAAGCCAGATCTGATCTGGGCCGTTGATTTTCAAATCAACGGCCGAGATCGTGCCACGCGTCCAGGAAGGCTGACCGCCGCGGTCAGCGCGGCCAACGCACCCACGTGCGTGTCGCTGACACGCCGGGCCCGCATGTCAGCGGCCACCCCAGCCGTGCGGTGACGTCAGCGATGATGTCACCAGTGGGTCCCACCTGTCAGCACCGTGGGCTGAGCCCCGCTGACGTCAGCAATGACGTCACCCCCGTGGGGTCCCACATCGATCCACACGTGAGCCGTGGGCCAGGGTCCACAGTAGACTAAGCCAAACCATGGACCACGCCCATGAACCCGACGTCGCCAGACCAATCGAAGGCTGCCACATGTCATCTTGACGCAATAAATTAATTTCCGAAAAGAAAATGATTTATTAATTCGAAATAATGATTTCAGATTTTGATTCAAACTTCAAACGCTTATAACTTTTGCGTTTTAACTCCGAATTGAGTGATTCAAATTTCTAAATTTGTATAAAATTGAGATCTACCTAATGATGAATTTTATTTAATTTTTGGACTAAAGTTTTTCTCTGTAATATTATTTAATTGATTATTTAAACTTTAAATAATCATAACTTTTGTGTTTTAACTCCGATTTGAGCGATTCCAGTTCCTAAAAATTCATAAAATTATGTTCTCTCTGTTTATGAACTTTATTTGGATGTTTGGACACTTTTGGTCTACTGGTTTATTCATTTGTTGCTATTTGCACGCGTTACGAGTAGACGTTGAAGTGTCGGAAGGATTCGAAGGAGAAGTATTGACCCAGGAGCCAGCTCAGGACCAAGAGCAAGTACTTTTTGAAGGCAAGTTATGCTTTAACCATGTTGATCCTATTTTGAAACCTATTTTGATTTAATTTATTGCATGCTAGTTCAATTAGAAAATACTTTATTTAAATATGGGAAATTAGTTAAATGCCAAATTGCTGTATGACACCTTGGTTAATTATATATATGTGCCATGACCCTTGTCACCCTAGTTGTGGATTACTAGTTGGACATTATTAAATTGCCAACATGGGTTTTCAGACCGTTGTAGTATATTGATTAGACCTGCTACGTGCTCATGACATGATTTTGGACAATCAAATGCTAATATTGACCTAATGATATATTGAACCTATTTTGGAAAGGTATCATGTGATGTTGATGGCACGTGGTGCATGGTAATCAACTGGGCTTTGATAAATAGCTTTTAACCGGAGCATGTGGCAAGAATGATCAGGTGGGCCAGTTGTGGCACCGGGAATGTTGGTTTGGTTCTTCGGGTAGTCTTGCCCTGGTCACCCTAAGGACTTAACCTTGCAAGCCTTTGAACTGGGTCAATCGTGCAACCACATGTCTGTAATGGGACGGACCTAGTTGATTAAGTTGCTAATAACGTACCAATGGGACCTCAGGATGTCAACTACACCCTTTGTGTAAGTTGAACGGGGGAGCGTACCGGGGCTAGGATTAACCCTCTCATTTCAACTCACACATGGGCTTTATATGGGCCACATTGGCCATACATGGGTTTTAAACAAAACCCGATCAACCCGATGCAACGGGCCTTCATCCGCCGGACTTGACCGCTCAGTTTCCTCCTCTTCGAGCCTCCAACCCGAACCGGAAACCTTGAGCCACCTCAAGTCCATTTCCTTGACGTCCAAGTGAACCCGGTTTGAGCCCAACCATCTCGTCGGCATCCTCGACCGCTCTGGACCTCGGTTCTCCCAACCTAGTCCCTGCATTTACTAACCACTATAGCTGCCTCAAGAACTGTACCACAAGGAACAAACCATTTTGCACATACCACAATGCACATACCTTTTCTTCCTGCATGTTAGTCCACAATTATCATTAATTGAAACATGCAATACCGAGTCAAATCAAACTCAAGCCTGAGCACACCTTGCTCAAATAAAGTCAAATACTCATCACAAAAATGGATGGACCTCCACATGGTCCTTCAATCTCCCCCTTGATGAGTATATTGACAAACCACACAAAAGGCATAAATTTGAGTTTGAAAACAAAGGAAGAAAAGCAATTTGATTGCAAAAATCATATTTGGTCCAATAAAAAGAGAAAGAAAGCTCATGACCAAATAGATGAGAAGATTTTTAGAGCTCAACACTTGAAAGGACAATTTTTCAACAAGAGCTCCAAAAACCAAGAAATCTCTCAAAAAGCTCAATATTACTCATGATCCAAATGCAAGGACAATTGTTCAACATGATCATGAGAAAGCATTTTTTTTTTAATTCTCTAAGATGTCTTTTCTACGTTTTCTCCCCCTTTTGGCAATATAGGCATCAAGAGAACAATTTTTTTTTTTTTGCATGAAATGCAACCTAGAAGAGCTTTGAGGATTATGCAAGTGACCACTTAGACAAAGTATGACACCAAGCTACTCAAGTTCAGATTATGTCATCCTAAGTCATATCCAATGGCATATTTCAATTTTTGCTAACTAGCTCAAAAGAAGTTATAATACTTTGGTATGATTTCAACAATAGCAACACTTAGCATAACTTCAATACTAGAAGCAAAGCCAATCAAACGAGCAAATGGATATACTAGAGTTCAACCTAGTCAACACTTTGGGAAACTACAAGTTCATAAGAGAAGCCTCATGCTCAATCATCTCTTTAAATGCAAATTTTAGATTAAAGCTCATAAAGCGGTATGAGAGAGTTAGGCTTAGTGAAGCACATCCTCGACTAGGAGCCATCGACAAAGGCCTCCTAAGCTTCACTCTCCTCCACAAACCTTTCAGGGTTTAGAGAGTTTATCCTAGAGAAACACAACCTCGACTAGGAGCCATCGACATAGGTCTCCTAGGCATCACTCTCTTTCTCTAGTTATTTTTGCATTTTTCGATGTATTGACTCAAGCCATTAGCAACCATCTCAAGCAAGAAGCTTAAAAGAGTGGTTTTGGTCATACACACTTCATTCCAAGTTCATCCCAAGTGCAATGGGAAGCAGTCTCGTGAATGAATAGTGTTGAGTTCAATTTTAGCACAAAAGAGTCAAATTATATTTTCTGCACTTAGATTCATGAGCATTATTGAGGATTCTAGAATGAAACAATGTAGCTAACCCAAGTTGCTCTAGGGACTCTAGTAGAAACCCACTATTTCAATAAGCATGGCATAAGCATCTAGTGAAGAAGTATAGCAAGTAAAAGCCATGTTTCATCAACTTTTCAGAAAGCTCAAGTTTAAAATGTTGGCTAGTTTCACATGATATACCAAATTGGATATGACCTAGATTAGCAAATATCTTCAGAAAAGTAGCTAGGTGCAACATATCTCAATTTTATCAATTGCATAATAGACAAAGCTCGTAAATGAAAAACAAGTCTATATGCAATGCAAAAGAATCAATTCCAAGCTCCCTCAACAAGTGAGTTGATTAAGCACAAAAACTGATTGAAGTTGAGTTATTAGCAATTTTAGATTCAAAAGGATGAATTGAACTCAACTGAAACCAGAAAGACAGAAATGATGAGAAGGAATCAAGAAACTGACAAATGGGTAGTCTAGGAGCATAGATAACATGAAGAGAAACACTAACACTCAGACTCGCTCTCACCTTCCCCATATGACTTATATAGGAAAGCTACAACTCCAACTCCAACCCAGGAGCAAACCACAGACCTGTCTACCTGGGGCCCAACACCTGCTAGACCTAAAAGACTGTGAGTGAGCTCAACCGAGAAGAAGAGAGGAATAGCACCCTAAAGCATAAGGTGAGAGGTCCATGCCGAGGCATGCCAGAAGTCTAGGTGAAGTGGACTCAACCAAATAAAAACCATCCCAAAGATACCCAGAAAGAGAAAGGAAGGCTGAATATACAAACGAACATATAATACAAGCCAGCTCCCCCTCAAGATATGCCATATGGGCTCATAATCCCAAGCTCTCCTCTCAGGAAACAAACACGAGCTATCCAAAGGCTTGGTGAAAATGTCAGCCAACTGGTGGTCACTCTCCACAAACTGGAGCACTATGTCACCCTTCTCCACATGGTCTCTAAGGAAGTGATAGCGAATGTCAATGTGCTTGGTCCGAGAGTGTTGCACTGGGTTCTTAGCAATGTGAATGGCAGACGTATTATCACAGAAAAGTGGAACACAATCTGCTACTAACCCAAAGTCCCGCAAGGTCGATCTCATCCAGAGAACACAGCTACAAAGAATCGCTGCGACAACATACTCGGCCTCAAAGTGGGTGTGCAACACCGGATCGCTTCCTAGGCGACCAAGAGACAAGAGAAGTGCCAATGAATTGGCAAGTGCCGGAAGTGCTCTTCCTATCTATCCTACAGTGGCGAAGTCTGCATCGGAGAAGGCTCAGAGATAGACAGGAGGAAGAAGAGTACCAGATACCATAGTCAATGGTAGCTCGAAGGTACTGAAGATGCGCTTCACCGCCCGACGGTGAGACGCGGAGAAGCCTGAAATCGAGCACAAAGACATACAGAGAAATGTATGTCGGTCTCGAGGCGATGAGATACAAGAGGGAGCCGATCATGCTCGGAACTCCTTCGATCGGCGGCTCACCATCCTCGTCAGGCTCGAGGACAGCGGTGGTGGCCATAGGAGTCATAGCGGCTTTCCATCGGACATGTCAAAGCGCTCAGGAGGTCTCGAGTGTACTTGCCTTGATGCAAGAATGTACCCTCCCGAGTGCGCTTAACTGGAAGCCAAGGAAGTAGCTCAACTCGCCCATCATGCTTCATCTCGAACTCAGTACTCATCACATCCGAGAACCGAGTAACGAGCGAATGCGAGGAACCACCGAAAATGATGTCGTCGACATAGATTTGGACTAGGAGAAAATCCGAATCAGAATGTCCGAATAATGAGTCTTGTCCACTTGACCCATATGAAAACCATGACTCAAGAGGTAGGACTTAAGCCTCTCATACCAAGCTCGTGGAGCTTGCTTAAGTCCATACAAAGCTTTGGAAAGCTTGAAGACATGGTTTGGGTACTTGGGGTTCTCAAATCCTGGAGGTTGTCTGACATACACCTCTTCTTCAATGAAGCCATTGAGGAATGCACTCTTGACATCCATTTGAAAAAGCTTGAAGCCCTTGGATGCCGCGAATGCGAGCAGGATCCGGATGGCCTCGAGTCTAGCTACAGGGGCAAAAGTCTCCTCGAAGTCGAGACCCTCGACCTGAGAGAAACCCTGAGCGACTAACCTAGCCTTGTTTCGAACTACAACCCCATCCTCACTCTGCTTGTTTTTGAACACCCATTTGGTCCCAATGATATTGTGACCAGAAGGGGGCTCGACAAGCTTCCAAACTTTGTTCCTCTCGAAGTTTTCAAGTTCCTCATGCATAGCATTAATCCAAGATTCATCAGATAATGCATGAGAAACATCCTTCGGCTCAAAAGAGGCAACAAAAGCAGAGTGAAGGCAGAAAGTGGACAAACCTGACTTAGAGCGAGTGACTCGCTCAAACAGATCTCCAATGATCTGGTCAGGTGGATGAGCCTGCTGAATGTGGCGGGGAGGTCCAGAAGCAGAAGTGACCTCTACTCCTCGCGTGGGAGAAGTAGGAACAGAGCCACTAGTCGCGAAGAGTGCGAGGGTAAGGGCTGATCTCCCGAGGTGCGAGATATGGAAATGGGAGGCACCTCGGGAGGCGAGAATGGTGACTGGATCAGGCAAGGCGCCTTCATCTCCGTCATCAACTTCCTCTGAGAAGATAGACTGGGAAAGAGGAGAAGAGCCTGAAATGTCTGGTCTAGCACCGGGGCTAGCCTCATCAAAAGTCACCTCGCGGTCTCTATGATCCTACCCAAATCTACAGCCCAAATCCTATAGCTACGGGCAGAAGTCGAGTAACCCAGAAAGATCCCATCAGCCAGTAACGTGACTCGAACTTATCTAGGTTCCCAGACTTCAAGAAGAAGCACTTGCAACCAAAAACACGAAAATGAGATACACTAGGCTTTCACCCATATCTCAACTCATAAGAAGTGCAATGCAAGTGTGCCCTAAGAAAAACTCTGTTGGCAACATGGCATGCCGTAGCTACTGACCTCAGCCCAAAACTTCCTAGGAGTATTGTACTCATCTAGCATCGCCCTGGCCATCTCAACCAGGGTCCTGTTTCTTCCTTTCCACTACGCCATTTCTTTGAGGGACGATGGAGAGGAGAACTGATGCTCTAAGCCTAACTCCTCACGAAGGCTGCTAAAGTAGGAGTTCTTGAACTCCGTGCCATTGTCATCGCGGATCGCTCGTAAGGCACTGGGAGCTCAACAGACAACCTACGGACCAAACCCCTGAAGTGTGAAAAACACTCATCCTTCGAGGCCATGAAAAACACCTAAGAGTACCTCGAAAAATCATCGACAATGACAAGAATATACCACTTCCCACTGGCCGATCGCACTCGAGCCGACCAACAAAGTGTCCATGTGTAGCATTTGTCTGGTGCATCGATCATCACTCGGGTGACTGGAGGATGGGAGGCAGCAACCATCTTGCCATGTCGGCAAGGAGAACATACAACATCTTTGACCATCTTGAGTTTAGGCAGGCCACGAATGAGATTTGCAAATCTTTGTATTTTCTGGTTGGAAGGTTTACAAAGCCTCACTTCATGTGGGCAAAGCTCAAAGGAGCAACTCAAACCTTCAAGTGAGGGAGGACACCCCTCCCCCTCTATTTATACTACTCTAGGGCCACCTACCACCCTTGGATGAGTCCCAAACCCTAGGGCACTCCACCAAGGGCTAGGATTAACCCTCTCATTTCAACCCACACATGGGCTTTACATGGGCCACATTGGCCATACATGGGTTTTAAACAAAACCCGATCAACCCGATGCAACGGGCCTTCATCCGCCGGACTTGACCGCTCAGTTTCCTCCTCTTTGAGCCTCCAACCCGAACCGGAAACCTTGAGCCACCTCAAGTCCATTTCCTTGACGTCCAAGTGAACCCGGTTTGAGCCCAACCATCTCGTCGGCATCCTCGACCGCTCTGGACCTCGGTTCTCCCAACCTAGTCCCTGTGATTTACCAACGACCATAGCTGCCTCAAGAACCTGTACCACAAGGAACAAACCATTTTGCACATACCACAATGCACATACCTTTTCTTCCTGCATGTTAGTCCACAATTATCATTAATTGAAACATGCAATACCGAGTCAAATCAAACTCAAGCCTGAGCACACCTTGCTCAAATAAAGTCAAATACTCATCACAAAAATGGATGGACCTCCACATGGTCCTTCAATCTCCCCCTTGATGAGTATATTGACAAACCACACAAAAGGCATAAATTTGAGTTTGAAAACAAAGGAAGAAAAGCAATTTGATTGCAAAAATCATATTTGGTCCAATAAAAAGAGAAAGAAAGCTCATGACCAAATAGATGAGAAGATTTTTAGAGCTCAACACTTGAAAGGACAATTTTTCAACAAGAGCTCCAAAAACCAAGAAATCTCTCAAAAAGCTCAATATTACTCATGATCCAAATGCAAGGACAATTGTTCAACATGATCATGAGAAAGCATTTTTTTTTAATTCTCTAAGATGTCTTTTCTACGTTTTAATGGATGGACCTCCACATGGTCCTTCAGGAACGAACGAAATGGATAATGACCCACCGTGGACGAAGATATGACCAAGAACACGAAAATGGTGGTTTCTCGTCGGTTTTCTTGATCTCCCGGTCGAACGAGTTGTAGGGGTAAAAGAAGAATGAGACCACCGGAGAGAGCACTCCAACACGGAGATTTGAGAGGTGGAATCACGCGATTTGCTGGAGAAACGGCCGAGTTATGAGCGTTTGAGTGCAAATCGGTTTTTCATTAATGCGGTCGTTTTCGGCGAGGTTGGCGGCGAGTGATGGTGGGGAATGGTAAGAGGGCGACGCTACGGATTCAACGGAACCGGCGCTTCGCGTTTTGGAGTTGAAATGAAGGACTTATGAGGATGGGAAGGAAACCCTAGCCATTAGAGCATGAGCTTGAGCTCTCTGTTGTTTGCCATGGCCCAAGGTAGAAGAAGGAGTACTATGCATTGCCACGTGGCACTCTCCCATTGGTCCTCCTTTACGCAAATAATTTGCCCTAGAGAAAAATTAGGAAAAATGGCCTAAAAATTCCGGAAAAATTCCTATAGCCATTTTAGAATATTTGGGACCCAATAAAATTGGTTCCGCTGACTTTGGATGAAATTTGTAGAATTAAATATTCGGGCGCGGATTGCAGGCATTAAACAAAAGCCACGCGAGATAAAATAGGAGCGAAGGTCCAAAAATCCGGGGAATGGTTCCTAAAATCATTTAGGAATATTTGGGACATAATTGAAGTGGTTTTGGGATTTTTGGAGCATTTTTGGACTCGGGTGAAATTTTGGGTACCAGCGGGAATTTGGAAATTCGATTTTTCGAACGGAAGGGAATTAAATCCCGATTTCGGATAGGAATGGATGCCAGGTTAATATAAACACGAAGGAAACTCTAATTTTTGAATTTAATTTATTTAAATTATATTTTCTCCAAAAGGCAAAAACTAGGGCGTTACAAACCTACCCCCCTTAGAAAGAATCTCGTCCCCGAGATTCGGACGAAGAAAGAAAAAGAAAGATTAGGATACTCGGCTCGAAGATCTTCTTCTTGTTCCCGGGTAGCTTCCTTCTCTGAACGATGGTTTCACTGAACTTTGCAAAACTGGATTATCCGACTTCGAGTTCAACGTTCCGCTTCATCCAAAATCCCGACTGGGTACTTCGGATATGACAGATCTTCTTTTAGTTTCATCTCTTCAAAAGGCATCGGACGCTCAGGCACTGTGCTACACTTGATTCCTGCCGGTGGTTATCAGCATAGCTCTTCTATCTCGACTAGGCAGTCTTCAGATTTACACGGATCTGTCTGACCTGCTCTTCGGCTTCTTTCAGAATATCAGGTCTACTGATTTGTCCATTATCGGTCTCTTTCCAATACAAGGGTATTCTGTCTTTCCTTACATACAAAGCTTCAAAAGGCGCCATCTTCAGATTCGACGGAGACTATTGTTGTAAAATAACTCTACATCTGGTAATTACTGACCCCAAGAACCTTTGTTCGTTAAAGCCTAAGCTTTCAACATATCTTCCACTATTTGATTTATTCTTTCTATCCGGCCATCGGTATGGGGATAGTAAGCAACACTGGAATTCAAATTCGTACCCCAAAACTTTATACCCCTTCTGCCAAAACCTCAAGGGAAGCTGAGAACCTCGATCTGACACGATCTCCTTGGGCGCACACTGAAAATGCACTGCTTTAGCCACGCAAAGTTCCACAAGTTTATCACCAAATAGGGTTATCTTCCACGGAACAAAGCGTGCAACTTTTGTCAACCTGTCCACACTACCCCCCTTAGAAAGAATCATATCCGGACTTAGTTCCAAGGAGTTCAATGGTGAAATCCCTTCTTCTTTCTTCCCATTTCCAACCAAAATCTGTAAGAGTTATAGCATTCCAATTGGTCTCCGATGTTCGGCTAATCTTTTCAAACCTGCTAGCATGGCCTCTTGCCAGACGCTCAATAAATCTTGAATGTCCGGTTTGAGCGAACCGGTATTCAGTATTTGCCTGAGGTTCAACTTACTTGATTTACGTTTGGGGCTTCTAGTACCTTGAGACTTTAATTCTCGTGGCAAGCCTACCACACTCATCTGGAGGTTGTTGTTTCTTAACTGTATTAGCTTATTCCTTTCAATCCGGGTAACTTTGAATTCAACAAATCTTTCCAGGGTTTAGATAAGAACTATGGCTCTACGGCCATCGTTTAAACATCCCAGTATTGGTGCCCAAATACAATTATGTTTCAAGAACTAGCAACAGAAATCCACTTCCACAATTATGATCCTTCCAAACTTTTATTGATAACAATACTGTCAATTGCCTCTTACAGATTGATAATTACACAAACTCTCTTATTTTATTCCTTAGAATAGGTATGGTACTGCTGAAGGTACCATCTACTAACATTCATTGATAATATCAAGCTCCCGGTGTCTCTTCTTCAACTTCCAGGATCATAGGCAGACCTGATGTCCTATATCGCAATATCTGTGAAAGAAATTGCCGATTGCGTCCCCCACCTGCTACTGGGGTTATAGTCTGAAGAAGAACAGCATCCGGGATGTTGAGATTTGGAGTAGATTCCTGGTGTCCTTGCGGGCAACGGCCAGTAGTATGCCCCACAGCCAGACAATTGAAACACCAACGATTTGTCTCTGACCACTCATTCCGTTGAGGTTGACTAGTCTTGTTATGAAATCCGTGCATCACTGGTTGTACTTCCAATCCGGGGGTCTTGATTAAGGTCACTTCTTGTGCTTGGTTGAGTTGAAATTGGTTCACCCAAAGCCGAGAACTACGGGCAACATACTGCTCTTGATGTACTACCTTCCTTTTACGGGAATGCTGTTGATGACAGTTGTCTTCCAGGGGGATTGCTTTGCCTTTGCTAGCTTGAGTACTCTTCGTTACTTGGTGCAGCTCAGGAGGTACTCCCATCCTGACTTCTGATGCCGGAACTGCCTGTGGTGCCAAAAGATTTTGTTTTTCCAAGGGACATTGTTTCACAAAATGCCCTTCCTTGCCACAAAAGTTACAGACCTTGTACTGAATCTCCTTTCTTCGAGGGCATTTGCGGAATTGGTGTCCAATTCTGTTGCAGTGCCTACAATGGTTATCTTCTTTTGCCTTACTCTTTTGGGGGCATTCATAGGCAACATAGTCCTTTTTCACCACAGTTCAACATCTACGCGAATCGGATAAATAAATAACAAATAAATAAAAAAGGAGAAAATCTCATGTCCAAAAATTAAATAAAATTCACCATTAAATAGAGCTTGATTTTACAAAAATTTAGAAACTAGAATCGCCTCAATCGGAGTTAAAACGCAAAAGTTATAGCCATTTGAAGTTTGAAAATACATTAAAGAGAATAAACCGAATTAATTCATTTATTTTTCTATTGAAAATTAGGAAATATGACGTCAGCACGCAAATTCATTTTCGGTCGAATTATTTTTCTAAAGAAAAATTGATTTATTGCGTCATACCTGCGTCAGCCAGTCCATAGACCTGGTCCATGGCTCGGGTTTGGTCTACCATGGACCCGGTCCACGGGTACACGTGTCACTGACACGTGGGACCCACTGGATGACGTCATCGCTGATGTCATCACAGCTCCGCCGAATGGCTCTGACAGCTGGAACCCACTGTGACATCAGCATGATGTCACGGCTAACGTCGCACGCGTGCGGGTGCCACGGCTGACACGCGGGCCTGACACTGACGTCACACGTGACGTCAGCCATGACCTGCTCTGACCCACGCTGCTTTGGTTTCCCGCAACGTGGCACGATCTGGACCATTGGTTTGAAATCCGACGGTCACAATTGGATCTAATCCTGCACATTTTGGATTTACGCGAATCAATCCGGTCTGTTCGATTTGGATCGGACGGCCGAGATTGGATCTGGCTCACCGCATCACCGTGGGGTGACGTGGCATGACCCGGCATTCGACGCGTGGCACGATCTACGTGGTACACCATAGATCGGACGGCTAGGAATCCATCTAGTGCTAACACGTGAACCAAAACCAACCGTACGATCTAGATCTAACGGTCACGATCTAATCTTGCACGGTGTAGTACGAATCTACGTGGCTCACTCTCACCCGTCCGATCTAAATCTAACGGTTGCAAATAGATCTAAAAAGTACTACTAGATCTAATCCAAACCGTATGATCTATATCTAACAGCTGGGATCTAATCTGGGATTTGCATGGGATGGTGATGTTGATGAACCTAAGCAGTTGGATCTGGATCGGACGGTCGACGAACCTCGAAGGCATCGGCGATGTCGCGGTGGGGCTGGTTGGCCAGGGCTAGGGACAATGACACAGCCGATAGCGTTTCTGCGTGTTTTTGGCGAAGTGAGTGCTACTCCCAGGTGCGCCTCGTCACGACAGTCCCGGATCTGGCCTCAGTCGCAACAGAGAATGGCGGAAAATGGCGAGAACCGCAGCGGCTCCTTCCTCCACTCTGATGAGCAATCACGGCACGACAAGGCTCTATGGGTGGTGGTGGAAAGGGCAACGGGTGCGCGAGGTGAAGGCGAACCTTGAGCACGCACCCGGTCATTAAATACCGGCTTGGACGTCGAGATAGGCGCGAAAATCGCAGCCGGGCAGGTACTGGCGGCGGAGTCCAGCGCGTACACGGAGAGGGTGACGTGGTGCAATCCTGGCCCCACATGTGGCTCGATCCAATGATCGGCCTCACGCGCACACGCAGACAAGAGCTCAGCCACCAGATCCCGATCCAATAGTTCCAAGCACGCGTACACGTGGACGAACCTCAATCGTTGGATTTGGATCTGACGGCCAACGCGCACGGGTTCGGGTCGGGTTCAGCGTGGCTAACGGGTTCGCGGGTCCGATCCACAGTGAGACCCATTAGGGTTTCTGATTTTCTTTTTTGTTATTCCTTAAAATAATCCCAGAAATTTAAATAAATTGAGAAAAATAGCAAAATGCTCAGAAAAAATCCAGAAAAATTATGGAAAATACTTTGTGACATTTTGGACTCAAATAAAATATTTCCCACAAAATTTTATTTTAAAATTTTTAAATATTTAAATAACTCAAGAGAGGGATTAATTCAAATTAAATCCAAATAAATTCCAAAAAATTCCAAAAATTCAAATTACTCAATAAATCGAATAAAAGCACAAATTTGGGGGTTGTGAATTAATAGTTGGACAATAATAAATTGCCAACATGGGTTATTTTGTCCGATAGTAGTTGCTTAGCCATGCTTCGTGCTAGTGACATAATTTTGGAATGCAAACATAATACTAATTAATAGACTATGGAATGTATTTGAGCTGGTGTGATGATGGCACATGATGATGTTTATATGTAGAAGCCTGTGTGGGTCTACATGGATGTTGATTTATTGTTGGCATGTGTTGCACATTAACCAACCGGGGTGGGGAATGATTTAGACGGGGCCAAGTGGCATGGAAATGGTGGGCCTATGTGGCAATGGGTGATGAGTGGTTGTGAGGGGTGTGAGTCATTTGAGAGTTGGAAGTCTTGCCTTGTTCATCTAAGGACTTAACCTTACAAGAATTTGAACTGAGTCAAGCATTATCGGCGATCGGGATCGCCTAACCGCAGAGATGAAACAGAGGGGGATGTGTATGGGACCCAAAAGCGGGCTTCGTCCCACGGGAGGTCGGCGTCTACTGCTACTAGGGTCCGATCAAGGAGAAGAAGACGAGGGACACGAGGAATTATACTGGTTCGAGCCCCCAACTTGGGTAATAGCTCTACTCCAGTCTTGCCCTGAGGCGGAGAAATCAATTATGCTTGAGTACAAGTGGGTGCTTTTGTTTCCTTTTTCTCTATCCTACCACATACATCCCCGGAGGGTTTTGTACTCCTCCCAACCAAGAAACGACCGACGAGATTGCTGGGGAGGAGTGGCCTCATGCACGCCTAAACCGGATCACAACCGCTCCGAACTTAGCTCGACGTCCACGTTGACTCCCGTTTTTATGGATCCAAGCAACCGTCAGCACGGGTCTCTGAACAAAATCTCCGACCTCAGCTCGAGCTCGAACCAGGGGCTGTTGACCGCACTGTTGATCGGGAAGGATTTTTCAGTCCCCGACAGTTAGCCCCCAAGGCTCAAGTCTTCACCCAAGCGCCAAAGAAGACATTGAGCCTTATGACCTCGAGAAGGGGACAATCTTCTGATTTTTGCTCGAACTCGAGATGGTATTTGATCTCAGGAATGCCCTTAGCTCAACGTTTGGATAGGCTTACTCAAACGACGTGGTTTAGCCGCACCTAAGGGCCCTCAGATTCTGCCACCCTGGTCTAAATGCTGCGGGTGATGAAACGGTCTGCGAACCGTCGCACCGTCGCCACACCTCCTGGCACAGTTCCCGAAGTGGCACCGGCGCACAACGGTCGTCGACTGTCAACAATTGGGGTCCCCTTAAAAGCTGGGGTGCTAAGTCCCCTCAAAAGGAACCCTACACCTCCCTGGCTTCAAAAGTCTTCATTGACAATGCCCCCCTCCAATCCCCCTTAATCCAATCGAACCCTAGCTTGACCCCATGGCCAAATTTGGGAAAAGCTTGTTGTCCGTGGCAAGGATGAAAGAGCTCGAGGGATCAGGGTTGCTGGACCCAGCGACTTGGCAGCTGCTTGACGGGTAGACCGAGCCGCAGCCCCGAGAAGATGAACTCGTCAGCCCCGAGCAGTACATGCTCTTCGGCCTATGGACGCCGGAGAGAGACTTCTTGGCCTCAGTTCTTGCCCAATGTGAGATCGACCTCATCAATCTGGTGCCCAAATCCATTCTTCTTCTTTCCATCTTTTCTCACTTGTGCGAGGGGTTCCTGGGGATCGTCCCGACCCCTTTGCTTTTCTTCCACTACTTTTCCCTGTTCCGCACCGGGAAGGACCCCGTGGTTGAGTGCCTTTACTTCCGATTGTGGACGGGGCTTCCTTGGTCTTTTCCCCAGCTTCATGCTTGGGACTCCCTCGGTCCCTGGTCCGAGAGGTGGTTCGACTTGAAGAGGAATGAAGATGGTGCCCTTACGTATGACGGGACCTCCATCAGCACTAAGCGCCAAATCCCTGAGCCGAACGAACTGGGAGCGGACCAGGAGGCCATTGATGCTATCCACATTTGCACCACGCGTGGCCTCACCGAGCAGGCCATCGCCAGCGACTTCCTGCGGAACCGAGTGTGCCCTTTGCAAAAGAGGAACCGACTTCCTATGAAGAGCCTGCAGGTAGTGCGCAGCATCTTACTTCTTTCACTGGGGTAAGGTGGAGAGACCGTTCTTGCACGAAGTCGACTTGGTCGACCAATGTGACCCTGGCGGAGCCCAGCATAACCTCTGTAGGCAGGACAACCTCCGTACCAAAAACGAGCCGGAATGGGGTAGACCCCGTAGCTCAACTGACCGTGGTACGAATGGACCACAAGAAGGTGGGAAGTTCGTCCACCCAGGTCCGACCGTGTATGATCTGCCCATTGGCACGTTCCGCTGCTCCATTGCTCTGTGAGTGGCTCACCGAGTTGTAGCACACTTTTTTGCCCATGTCTTCACAGTAGGTTTGGAACAGCTCGTTGGTGAACTGCGTCCCATTGTCGGTGATAATCCTGCATGGGACTCCATACCTGGTGACCACGGATGCGTGGAAGAAGATGATGGCCACTCGTGCAGTGATGGTCAAGACAGGCTCAGCCTCGATCCACTTGGTGAACGTGTCAATGGCGACGAATAAAAACCTCTTCCCACCCACGGCCTATGGGAAAGGGCCTAGGATATCCAACCCCCAAGTCGAGAAGGGCCAGGCGAGCAGGATGGTCTGGAGTGCGTAGGCCGGTTGATATGACTTTCGAGCATGAAATTGGCAGGTCTGGCAGGTGAGGACTATATCTCACGCGTCTTGAAGTGCCGTTGGCTAGTAGAACCCTATGCGAAAGGCCTTTCCAGCCATCATCCTAAAGGAGGAATGCGCACCACAGGAACCCGAGTGGATATCATTTAGCAGGAACTTACCCTCCTCCGGGGAGACGCATTTTGTCAGGATGCCCGACACGCCTCGGCGGTATAGCTGGCCACCAATGACCCTATACAAACACGCCCGACGCATGATTCTGCTTCTCTCAGTGGGGTCGCCTGGTAGCTGAGCCCGCTCGAGGTAGTCCTAGATTGGCTTGGTCCAGGTCGGGCCTCCTTCGAGAAAGTCTACCGAGGTCTCCGGTTCTGAGATTGAAGGAGCTGCCAGGGTCTCAAGGATGACATCCGGTGGTATCTCGTCATCAGAGGATCCGAGCTTGGCTAGGAGGGCAGCACTGGTGTTGTCCTTTTGAGGCATGTGCCTGACCTCTAGGTTCTAGAACCACTTCTCTGCTTTACGCACCTCCGCGAGGTACTTGGCCATCGAATCCTCCGTGCACTGGTAGTCCTTGTTGTACTAGTTGACGATGAGCTGGGAATCGCTCTTAACGACTAGGCGGCGTACGCCCAATGCCTTGTAGGTTCGAAGTCCAGTGAGCAAGGCCTCGTACTTTGCCCAATTGTTAGTGGCCGTGAAGCCAAAGCGAACCATGTACCTCAGCTTGTCTCCCTTCGGTGTGATGATGAGGACGCCGGCCCCCGAGCGCCCGAAGGATCTTGAGCCATCGATGTGCATGAACCAGGGCTCCTCCTTTTCGACCTCGAGCTTGGGGGCTGGTTGTGGGGTTTGCTCCACCATGAAGTCTGCTAGCGCTTGAGACTTAATGGCTGTGCGCGCTACGAACTTGATGCCGAACTCGGCCAACTCCATGGCCCACTTGGCAATCCGACCCCTAGCCTTCGGGTTTTTTAGGATCTCGCTGAGCGGGAATCCGCTCAGGATGATCACCGAGTGTGCCTAGAAGTAGTGCCAGAGCTTGTGCGAAGCTATGAGAAGGGTGTATAGCATGCCGAGTTTAAGCACGTGTGATCGACACACATTCTCCACTTCCCACCTTTCTTCTGGAAGATGACAGGGTTGGCCAGCCATTCGGAATAATTGATCTCCCGAATGAAACCGGCCTTCAGGAGCTTATCCAGGTTCTCCCTTATTACGGCTACTTTCTCGTTTGAGAAACGATGTAACTTCTGTCGTACGAGCCGAGAGCTAGGCCACACATGTAGCTTGTGCTCGATCACCTCCCTCGGGATGCCCAACATGTCTGCCGGCTCCCAGGCGAATATGCTTTTGTTAGACTGGAGGAAGGCGATAAGCTCGAGTTCCTATTTGGGGTCCAGCTCAACCGCGATGTGGGCGCACCTGCCCGGATCGTTCTCTTCGAGCTGCACGGCCTTTGTTACGCCGCTGGGCTGGATTGTTGCCTTTTGGCGGGCATTCTTCATGGTCATCTTCGGGCCCTGTTGGGGTAGTAGGCCGGTGAGAGCTAGGGCTTTACTTTTGCAACCATGCGCCGCCTTGAGGTCGCCCTGTACCGTGATGACACCGTTGGGTCCCGAAAGTTTCATGCAGTGTTGACCGTAATGGTTAGCTGCCATGAAATTGATCAAGGCCGGGCGCATGAGAATGGCATTGTAGGGGAGGTCTACATCAACCACTTCGAAGGTATTAGCTCGGTGCGAAAGTTGTCCGAGTCGCCGAAAGTGACAGGCAGGACCACTTGCCCGAGGGGTGTGGTCGAGTTGCCTGGGACAATCCTGAAGAAGAGAACCGCGATGTTCTTGATTTTTGACCTGGGGATTTGCATCCGATCGAACGCTCTCTCTAGGAGTAGGTTGAGGGAGCTGCCTCCATCGAGCATGACCCGCCCGACCATGGTGTTGCTTATGGTCGGGGTCACGATCAGGGCGGTTTTGAGATCTTTCGACATGCCCTGGGGGCATCCTCCCAAGTGAAAGAGATAGTCATGCCAGCCCATTTGCAGGGCTGGTCGACGGGTTTCCCAGCGGCGGCATGGTAGACTGTCCGGGCGATGCTCTTAAGTTCGTGCCGGGACTGGTATGCTGATGAGCCATCGAAGATGACATCTATCTATCGTTCGCCCTGTTGAAATTCCAGGTTGAGGCCATCTAGGTCCTCGCCCGCATTGACCCTGTTAGGATGCTCGCCTTCCTTAGGGAGCATGGGCATTTCACCGTGTCCGTCATAGAATCCATCCAGCTTGCCCAGCCGAGCCCTGCAATTGCACAGATCATGGCCATGGGCTCTGTCGAAGGTGCAATACTTGTTGTCGTTGTATTTTGGTCGCTCCTCAACCCCCTGCAGCTGGGTGTCACCATGCTGGGGCCCAAGTCGCTGGTTCCCTGGTTGGGGCAGGCGCGGTGCTTGTTGTGTTTGTGTCCATCCTTACTGAGGTCAGGGCTCTCCCTGGGCCGACCCTCGTGCCTCAATTACCTCATGTTCGCTGTTTGTTACCGTGAGCACCCTCGGCCGGCCAGTGGCTCTCTTGCGATCACTCTTTCGCTTGTTGGAGACCGTCGCAGGATCGCTACCTTTGGTGTCGAACAGACCGGTTTCCCCAGGATTGGGGGTGATCTTGCCCTGGTTGTAATCGCATTTCCGCGCACTGCGTCGTCCACGTTCGCGTACCGCTCCGCCATGCGGAATAGCTTATTGACGCTGAGCCTTGATGTGATCTCCAGATCTTCAGTTAGGCGTCGGTCGCGGACGCCGAACTTAAAGGCCTTGATCACGTCCTCGTCAGAAACGCTGGGAATTGAGTTTCGAGTGTGGATAAACCATCGTACGAAATCGCTGAAGGGCTCGTTTTTGCCCTGGATAACACGATCCAGGTCCTTCTCCATCCTGGGATGCTCGTAGCAGCTCTGAAAGTTGGAGCGAACGGCGCTCAGGACTTGGCGCCATGATCGGAAGGATGTGGGCTTCTGATTGAATATCTAGGTATGTGCGGCACCATCCAACACGATCGGGAGGTAATTGGCCATTACCGCCTCATCTCCCCTAGCTTCCAAAACCTCCGTCGAGTAGATCGACAGAAACTCGTCGGGGTTTTGAGTCCCATCGAACCGCTCGATTGGAGCGGGTTTGAACCGGACCGGCCAGCGCACCCGAAGAAGGTCATCAGTATACGCTGAGCATCCATAGGCTGGCGCAATGCCTCGTCGGGAATGGTCGCTGCCGCTAGACCCGAAACTTCGGCTGTCGCGGCGGTCGGGCGCGCGACCGCGCTGGTCATGACGATGAGTGCACGCATCACCTGGGTAATAACACAACCGCTCGTGGACTCTGTGGTGCCTGGGTGGGGCGTCTGGAGATGGGCTCCCGGGCACGCTATTGTTCGAGCGGGTGCTACTATGACTCAACAGGCGTCAGTTGTTTCCCCCAGTCGCGTTTTGGAGTGGCGACGTAGGAGCGTCCGAGACATGTCCCGGGTTTGATGGTGCAACGGTGACCGGCGAGAATGCTGGCGCCTGCGCAAGGAGCTGCCGTTGATCATGAGGGAGCGGGACCCAGAGTGCTGGCTTTGGCCCCGCAGCAGGGGTGTTGCCTCGTCAGTAGCCTTGTTAAGCTTTTCAGCCAGTGCTCGGCCGAAGAGGTCCGACCTTACCCAAGCGGGATCGGTCATGACTCTGGCGATGGTGCGCAGACATTCGGTGGAGCGAGGGAGCCTGGACCGCCCAAAGGAAGCGCCGATCTCCCCACTCTCTTCCCGTTAGAGGGTGGTTATCACCTGGTTGATGGTGACTTGAGCCATTCGGCGTGCGTCTTCAGGAGTTTTCGGCTCACGGTCCTCTTCTTTCGCATTCGCACCGTGACTGCCGGCCATAAAGACAAATTGGTCATGGAGCGGTGGCGACGGGGAAAATAGGGACATGGAGCCCCCGTGCTTGGGGACCGAACTCGACCCTAAGTTGGACGAAAGTCCATCAGTGACGCGCACCATGACTTTGTCGGAGTTGTTGAAGCAGTGGTGTTCCTCCAGAGGTGCGAAGCCTTCGGGCCCCACGGTGGGCGCTAGCTATCGGCGATCGGGATCGCCTGACCGCAGAGATGAAACCGAGGGGGGATGTGTATGGGACCCAAAAGTGGGCTTCGTCCCACGGGGGGTCGGTGTCTACTGCGACTAGGGCCCGATCAAGGAGAAGAAGATGAGGGACACGAGGAATTATACTGGTTCGACCCCCCAACCTTGGTAATAGCTCTACCCTAGTCTTGCCCTGAGGCAGAGAAATCAATTATGCTTGAGTACAAGTGGGTGCTTGTGTTTCCTTTTTTCTCTATCCTACCGCGTACATCCCCGGAGGGTTTTGTACTCCTCCCAACCAGGAAACGACCAACGAGATTGCTAGGAAGGGGTGGCCTCATGCATGCCTAAACCGGATCACAACTGCTCCGAACTTAGCTCCACGTCCACGTTGACTCCCGTTTTTATGGATCCAGGCAACCGTCAGCACGGGTCTCTGAACGAAATCTCCGACCTCAGTTCTTGGTCGTGGGCCGACCCCCGGCTTTGCTCATGGTCGAGGGAAAGCTGCCCGGTCCTCAAAGCGCTCGGGGGGCCTCAGCTCGAGCTCGAACCAGGGGCTGTTGACCGCGCTGTTGACCAGGCAGGATTTTTCAGTCCCCAACAAGCATACAACCACATGTCTGGAATGGAACAAACCTAGTTGAGTAAGCTACTGATATCTTGCTTGTGGTACCTCAGTGTGATAGTTACACAGGGATGTAGCTGTACGGGGGAGCGTACCTGTACTGAGGCTTGGACCCATCCAACGGTATGTGTCGGTCCTATACTTCGGCTCTGTGTGAGGGGAGTGATAGTGGAGGCAATACCAGGGAGGTTCACTTATTAAGCTAGAAATTTCCAAAAGACTTTGTTATGGTTAATCGCCTGTGTGGTGAGCGATATCTTGTGGGTAAAGTGTATAATCTATGCAGAGTATACAACCTATTTGAATAGTCATGTCCACGGTATTGGACATTACTCGGGGATTACAGTCAAGGGTTGGACTGTCATAAAAATGAAATTGGAATTGTGGATACTTGGTATGGAGATGATGAACCTGATTAAGGATGATAAATGCTTTACTTGAGAAGTAATTGTGAAAGTTTTTATTATTATTGCTATACTGATTTTCGATCTATTATGATTATTTGCGAATGATGTTTAATGCAAAACAACCATGTAGCCTATCTTTGGAATAAGCCATGCATGTAGTAATAGATTGCATTCTATGCACAACTTGTTGAGTGCTTTATGTACTCACCTGCTTGCAACAACACAAACATCAGTTGAAGAAGAATCAACGCCAGCTTTGGAGGAGGAGTTCTAGGAGGAGCCGACGAACTAGGGAGCGAGCCCAATCAATTGCCTGTGGCACATTGATTGGACACTATGAGTTTTCTTTATTATACCGCTGCAGTTTTATTTGAGACTTTGCCCTACGAGGCATACTCTTGTAAGTTGACCATAAGGTTAACTCAATAGGCTTTATATTAAATAAAGACTTTATTTATCATTCCGTTGTGTATGATTGTGATATTCATCTGTGTTGAGATGGTGTGCACTAGTGTGATCCTAGACTAGTGTGGAATACACTGAGGGTCTGGGTTTGCACATTCGGGTCCCGATAATTTATTTGTCACCCTAGGATTGTTGATTATTAGTTGGTTGCTAATAACTGGTCAACATGGGTTGCTAGATCGTGACTAGTATTTTTAGACTTGCAACGTGTTATTGATATAATTTTGGAATATCAAAATTAATATTGCTTAATGGAATATGGAACGTGTTTGTGAAAGGTTTGTCATGTGTTATTGATGATGTTGATGGCACGTAGTCCATGGTAATTAATTGTGGGTGATAAAATGATTTAGATTGGGGCAAGTGGCAAAAGTGTGAATATGGTGAGCTAGGTGTGGCATGTGGGCGGTCGCATTTGGTTCTTTCAGTGATTGGATATTGTGAATCTTTGGGTAAGTCTTGCCTAGGTCAATTAAGGACTTAACCTTGCAAGCATTTGAACTGGGCTAAACAAACAACCACATGTCTAGTATGGGTCAGACCTAGCTGACTAATTTGTGATATATAGATTTTGGTACTATCTTCGTGGTGTGGGTTCCGGGGGTACGGGTAGACTTACAAGGCGCAAAAGGGGGCTCTGATGGTGGTAACCAATCCCCTTAGTGTTAAAACCTTAGTGGGTTGTACTGGGTTTAGAAAGAGCATTGTAAAGGCTTTGTTATGGTCATTCGCCTTTGAGTTGAGTTGATTATATCTTTTGGACAAAGTGTACAACCTATGTAGAGTGTCAAACATATTCTAATAGCCGTGTTCGTGGTATTAGATAATGCTCGAGAATTACAGTCAAGGGTTAGACTTTATAAAATGAACTTGAGAATGGTGGCAGTGTGCCTGTGGAAAATAGGGTAATCGATTTAGGTTGTGAGATAGTTTACTCGTGAAATAACTAAGAAATTTATTATTGTTATTACTGTGAAATCATGTGCTAAAAAATTGGCTTAATGATGATGATTTTGGTATTGCAAAGTGGTTGCGCTCATGGCATGTGTAACACCCCGGCATCTATTATGCCCGAATGCTACCAAACATAGACTAAACATCACCTAAATACCATAAATTAAAATAAATTACAGCAAAGGCGCAAATGCTAAAACCGAAATTTCGGCAGCATCTCCTTTGTTTTATCATGAATTGGAGCAAAAGCAATCACATAGCAAGTTATATCATGGCATAAGACATCTAAAACATCAATATCAATGGATAAAGCATCAACATAAACCAATAAAACTGAATCCAACCACTCCATAATCTATAACTAAGCAAATAAGGATCACAAGCACACTAAACTATTCCATACACCAAGTTCATGGCACTTATTATGATCATGACAAATTGGTAAATGTGATTGGAACTACGTGAAGATGTGTAGCTAATGCCCCTTCCCACATGCCGGTGTCATGGTACCTAAAACAACATAAAACACAAGCGTGAGTTTATCACTCAGCAAGTATATTGCAATGGGTCATACAGAACAATTCAATATTATCATCACTACATAACAAACTTAACATCATGATTAAGTCATACTTCATATGCAACATCATATTCATATCTCAACCTCATTGAAATCATTTCATCATCATCATGTATGCAATGCAATGCACATGTCTCCTCGACGCAAATACCGGTATTGCCGAGTGCACACCCGTCGGCGTGCACCCACGTCCCCCTTCCATCCCGTAGATGGAGGGTGCCTACTCCTCGCTTCCACTCACCGCGTGGGTGGAATCACGAGGTAGGTATTACATCCATGGCGCTCCGGATTAGTCATAACTTTCTCACCGACCTTACCGGAATAGTTATGACGTTCTCACCGACCGGGCCAAGTTTCATGTCATGTATGCAACATATGCCATAATCATTAACCATAAACCATTGCATAGCATCTTAACATTCCCTTTTTATCATATCATGGCAAAAACTAAGCATGGAAAGATAGCATAACATGGAAACAATTGCATCTAGTCAAGACAAGCAAATAAACCACATGCTACCCATCCCAATACACTTGCCTTAACCTCGGGCGACTGATTGGCGGGATGAGGAGGGCACTCCCGGGGTCACACCACCTGCACATAGATGCCACACAATCACAACGTACCCACAAAATAGTATGCCATTGCCCATCTACCCCGATATCGCAAACTACTCCCGAAAACGAAAAACAGAGAATCTGCCCCCCCCGGGACAGCAGACTTCAAACTATCATAACTTTAGATCTAGGACTCCGAATTGATTAAACGAGTAGATCATCGCATAGCTTAGGAAATTTCCTAACTTTTTCTAAGTACATGGAAAAGCTGATTCGGACTCTAAAGTTGTTTAATCTACAAAACACTACGTTCTGTCCCAGCTACGTCACAGATTTGAACACGTTCGGTAAATCGGGCATAACTTTCAAACGGCTGGGAGGAATTGGACGTTCTTTATGTCCACTGAAAGTTATTGAAGTTACCTACAATTTTCTCAACAGGCGGCCGACCAAAATCCGATTCTAAAATCACAAAAACTCAAACCCTAGGTCGACTGCACAATCTGCCCGAAATAGAGAACGTGGCAAACTCTAGTTTTCATCCAATCTACCCAATCACAGCACCACCACTTGATCTAAAAACATGAAATCAACCTCTAGAAAAACACCTAGACCATCCCCAAGGAACACCCATACCATACCTCAGCCCGACGAACAACGAACGCCGAAATCCTTCCTCCCGGGTTCCCCGATCGTCTTCCTCGCGCCGGAACCGCCGGATCTTGTCGGGACCCCGAATTTGCAAATCCGGACCCTCTGTGTATTCAGCACTAGTCCAGGAACGCGCTAGTGCACACAGTCTTAACATCGGTATATATCACAATCATACCAAACGATACTATCAAAGTACTTTATTTAAATAATCAAAGGGTTACTCGACCTTATGGCCAAGTTACAAATATATGCCTTGCAAGGCAAAACTTATTGAAAGAGAATTAACAGCAGCGGAAAATCAAATAAACTTCGTGGCGCCATCCAGTATACCACAGTAAATGGCCCGGGCTCGCATCCCCTAAGTAGGCGGGTCCTCTTGGAGTTCCTCCTCCGCCAGCGTAGTCTCCTCTTCAAGCGGTATTGTGTTGAGGCAAGGGTGAGTACTTGGTACTCGGCAAGTCATGCACAGAATGCAAGCTAATATACTATATGCATGGCTTGGTACAAAGGAATAGCTCAAGGTATATTTGCGATGTGACTTTTGAAAAGTAATATAAGTAGATTCGAAAGCGGTAGAAACAAGTAAAACATAAATAACTTTTCAAAAGTTTAATAAACATTTTCCCCATCCTAAACCACATTTCCATCATTTCCATTAAACCAACCCAACTTTCCAAATCCAAGTTATTTTGAGAAAATCTAACCCTTATTTGTAATTCCCGAGCATTGTCGATCACAGTGGACTCGGCTATTCAAATAGATTCTACACTCTGCAGAGGTTATGCACTTTACCCACAAGATACAATCCACTCACCACGTCGGTAGTGAATCGCCATACAAGAGTATGCGAATGAGCGATCATAACAAAGCCTTTGGAAGCCTCAAACAACACAGGTGGTCCTCTCCAGTGCGTGCTCTACACCATCCCTTCCCTTAGCCAAGGCGAAGTATGGGACCAACACACCGTTAGATGGGTACTGGCCACGACCACGATCACGCTCCCCGCACAATCACACAAGCGGTGTAGCGACACCACTGAGGCTCCACAAGTGAGTCCTTAGCGACTTAGTCAACTAGGGCCGTCCCATTCCGACCATGTGGTTGCAAGTATGACCAGTTCAAAGGCTTGCAAGGTTAAGTCCTTAGAGTGACCAGGGCAAGACTACCCAAAAACCAAATCATCATTCCCAATGCCACCTCGGCCCACTGATTACTCTTGCCACATGCCCGGCCGAAATCGTTTATCAAACCCGGTTGATTACCATGCACCACGTGCCATCAACATCACATGATACTTTTCCAAAACAGGTTCAATATATCATTAAGTCAATATTAGCATTTGATTGTCCAAAATCATGTCATGAGCACGTAGCAGGTCTAAGCAGCATACTACAACGATCTAAACCCATGTTGGCAATTTAATAATGTCCAACTAGTAAACCACAACTAGGGTGACAAAGGTCCATGGCACATACTTAAGTAATCAAGGTGTCATATAGCAAATTGGTATTTATCTAACCCCCAGGTTTAAACCAAAGTATCCTTCTAATTGAACTAGCATGCAATAGTTTAAATCAAAATAGATTTCGAAATAGGATCAACATGGTCAAAGCACAACTTGCCTTCAAAAAGCACTTGCTCTTGGTCTTGAGTTGGATCCTGAGTCAACACTTCTCCTTGAATCCCTCCCAGACTTCAACGTCTACTCGTAAAGCGTGCAAATAGCAAATACACAAATAAACACTATGCAAAAAGATCCCAAAACTCCAAATAAAATCCATAAACAGAGAGAACATAATTTTCTGGATTTTTAGAAACTGGAATCGTCAAATTTGGAGTTAAGCATAAAAGTTATGATTATTTAAAGTTTAAATAATCAATTAAATAATTTTACAGAGAAAAACTTTAGTCCAAAAATTAAATAAAATTCATATTTAGGTAGATCTCAATTTTATACAAATTTAGAAATTTGAATCGCTCAAATCGGAGTTGAAACGCATAAAAGTTATAAGCGTTTGAAGTTTGAATCTAAATTTGAAATCATTATTCGAATTAATAAATCATTTTCTTTTAGGAAATTAATTATTGCGTCGGCATGGACACGTG
Organism: Rhipidocladum racemiflorum; assembly: GCA_036346355.1. Classification (NCBI taxonomy): domain Eukaryota; kingdom Viridiplantae; phylum Streptophyta; class Magnoliopsida; order Poales; family Poaceae; genus Rhipidocladum; species Rhipidocladum racemiflorum. Next base: position 44,618,190 of record CM070571.1, on the reverse strand, counting down.
GCAGCTCTGATTGGCCTGCGGCGTCGGCCGATCCATGGGCTCGGTCCATGCTCGGCTTCGAGTCCACGGTGGACTCGGTCCACGGCTCCGCGTGGCCCGACATGTGGGCCCGCTCGGGTGGCGTCATCGGCGGCGTCGGCGAGGCTCGGCCCATGGTGGCGGCAGGTGGGGTCCTTGTGACGTCATGGGTAGCGTCGGCGCTTAGGCTGGGTTAGCCAGCGACATGCGGGCCCCTCGACACGCGGGCCCCGCGTGTCGGCGTCTGCCTGCAGCGTCGCGTGGGCGCCGGCGGCGACGCGTCGGTCCAACTTCCCGACACGTGGCGCCAATCTCGTCCGTTGGTTTGAAAATCAGCGGCGCGGATTGGATCCAGGGTTAGCAGCGTTGAAACTACTCGATGCTCATGGGCCGTTCGATCTAGATCGGGCGGTCCAGATCTAATCCTATAATCGTCTTGCTACGACGCGTGGCGATTGTGAACCGTTGGATCTTGATCCAGCGGTCCAGAATCTGTCGGGTTTGGAACACGTGATCTCACCTCAACCGCTCGATCTGGATCTGACGGTCCTCCGAGCTCGCTGACGGCGATGGTTTCACTGGCGGGCGCTGGCTTGACGGAGTCGAGACGATGACCACGGCTCACGGCGCCACGGGCTTCTCGGCGAGATGAAACCTCCCTTCGGGTGCGTCTCGTCGCGGGGACTCCGGATCTGAGCTCCTTCTCGGCGGAAGACGACGGACGACGGCGGAAAACGGCGCAAACCGCAGCGGAGGGAAGAGACAACTCCGGCGAGCGATTGCGGCTCAACGGCGGCGGCTCAGGCGAGATGGCTCGGGAAGCGGAGTGCGCAAGGATGAGGGCAACCTCGGGGGGCGTCTCACGCTTTAAATAGCCTCGGCGTTCGTGCCTAGACGGAAACCTAGTTCGTTCTGGCGGCGCGGCGGCGAGTCCGGCTTCGGACTTCGGCGAAGACGACGAAATCGTGGCCCGTCCACGTGGCGCGATCAACGGCCACGATCGACGGGCGCGATCGGATCCGGCGATTCTGGCTTTCGGCCGTGCGGCGGATCTCACCGTTGGATCTTGATCCAACGGTTGGGATTGATTAGGTTTAGGAGTGGGTTCGGTCGAGTCAATCGGCTCGGTCGGACTTCGAGTCCGACTCGATCGGTTGAACGATACTTGACGAGTTGGATTTTCCAGCGATTTAATATTTAAAATAATTCCCGATAATTCATTTAATTCATTAAAAATAGCAAAAGACTCGAGAAAAATTCGAGAAAAATCTGGAAAATATTTTGGATCATTTTGGACTCAAATAAAATATTTCCAACAAAAATTTATTTGCAAATTTAAATTCTTTAATTATTTCAAAATGGAATAAATTCAAATAAATTCCAAATAAATCCAAATAAATTCCAGAAAATTCCAAAAATTCACCAAAGTGCCAAATCACACATGAATTTAAGAAAAGCAAAATTTTGGGATGTTACAAACCTCCCCCCCTTAATAGAATCTCGTCCCCGAGATTCAGGGCTTACTAAAGGAATAGGTTTGGAAATTCTTTCTTCAAATCCTCTTCGCGCTCCCAAGTCGCTTCACTTTCTTCATGGTTGCTCCACTGAACTCTACAGAAACGGGTTGACTTGTTTCTAGTTTCTCGATCCATTGTGTCAAGAATCCTCACGGGATGCTCCTTATAAGTCAAGTCCTCATGCAACTCAATTGACTCTAGCGGTGTCTGTTCCTCAGGAACTCGGAGACACTTCTTTAACTGGGACACATGGAATACGTCATGCACTCCTGCCAACGACTGTGGCAACTCCAGCTGGTAGGCAACTTCACCTCTGCGACTCAAAATCTTAAATGGTCCAACATAACGGGGTGCAAGTTTCCCTTTGGCATGGAACCTCTTAACTCCCCTGAGAGGCGTAACTCTGAGGTATACAAAGTCTTCTGGTTCAAAACTCAAATCTCGGCGACGATTGTCAGCATAACTCTTCTGTCGAGATTGGGCTATCTTCAACCTTTCCCTAATCATAGCAATCTGCTCTTCAGCCTCTTGAAGAATATCAGGCCCAAAGACACGGTGCTCGCCGGTCTCATTCCAATTCAATGGTGTTCGACAGGTCGACCATCTGATGCCTCAAAAGGTGACATCGTAAACTAGCCTCGATAACTATTGTTGTAACTAAACTCGGCATACGGCAAACTTTTATCCCAAGAGGTAGCATAAGCCAATGCACAAGCTCTTAACATATCCTCGAATCTGGTTGACTCTTTTCTGGCCCGCCCATCCGTGCATGGATGATAAGTCATCTTGAAGTTCAAACGGGTCCCCATGGCTTCATGCAACTTATTCCAGAACCTTGAGGTAATTTGGGTACCTTTGTCCGATACAATCCTCTTTGGCACTCCGTGCAAACAAACGATCCTGATCATGTACAACTCTGCTAATTTATCTCCCGAGTAAGTGGTCTTTACGGGGATAAAATGGGCTACTTTAGTCAAGCGATCCACTATAACCCATATGGAGTCATACCCTCCTTGAGTCTTTGGCAAACCGGTAATGAAATCCATTCCGATTTCCTCCCACTTCCACTCAGGTATCTTGGTAATTTGTAGCAATCCTGCTGGTCTCGATGCATTGCCTTGACTCTCTGGCATACGTCGCACAATGCAACATGCTCGGCAACTTCACGTTTCATACTCGGCCACCAGAATCTCTCCTTCAGATCCTGATACATCTTGGCGCTTCCAGGGTGAATCGAGTACTTGGAGTCATGGGCTTCTTCCAGAATCAGTTGCTTTAACTCCTTTTTGTTAGGCACACAAATGCGATCCTTCATCCATAACGTGCCTTGCTCATCCAATTTGAAGTCCTCTGCCCTGCCTTCCTCCTTGATGGACTTAATCCTGCGGATCTTGTCATCATCATACGTCCTTCTCGGATCTGATCCTCTAGGGTAGGCTTTACTTCCAAGGCGGCCAAGAATCCGCTAGGTACAACCTCAATCTTCATTTTTCGAAAATCCTCACATAACTCATCCTGACTTGTGGCTAGCAACGTACTCACGGTATGGCTTTTCCGGCTCAGAGCGTCGGCTACTACGTTGGCCTTCCCAGGATGGTAATGGATTCCCACATTATAGTCCTTGATCAACTCTAACCATCTCCTCTGCCTCATATTCGAGATCCATTTGGGTGAATATGTACTTAAAACTCTTATGATCCGTATATACTTCAAATCTGTTTCCAATCAGATAGTGACGCCATATCTTCAAGGCATGCACTACGGCAGCTAACTCTAGGTCATGTGTCGTATAATTTTCCTCATGCGGCCTCAACTGCCTTGATGCATAGCGGCGACCTTTCCATTCTGCATCGGCACACATCCAAGTCCTTGGCGCGTCGTCACAATAAATATCGAAGCTTTGAGCAACATCCGGTAGAACTAACACCGGTCTTGATGTCAATCGCTTCTTCAGCTCTCTGAAATCCTTCCTCACATTCTGGCGTCCATGCAAACTTCTCTTCCTTCTTCAAAGCAATTGCGTAAGAGGTTTCGCAATTGTCGAAAAACCTTCGATGAAACGGGCGGTAATATCCTGCCATTCCAAGGAAACTCGAATGCAGGTCACAGTCTTTGGTTGTTCCCAATGTAACACGGCTTCTACTTTGCTTGGATCTACGGCGACTCCTGCGGTCATTACATGTCCAAGAAACTCCACTTTGTCCTTCCAAAAGTCACACTTGCTGAACTTGGCGAAAAGTTGCTGTTCCTCGGCTTTTCCAAAACTTCGCCTTAAGTGTTCGGCATGTTCATCCTCCTGTCTTGGAGTAGATTAGGATATCGTCTATGAACACGACGACAAACTTGTCCAAATATTCCATGAACACCTTATTCATCATATTCATGAAATAATTTGGCGCATTTGTCGAGTCCAAAGGACATAGCGTAAACTTCGTAATGTCCATATCTTGGCGAGAATGCGGTCTTGAATATCTTACGATCGGATCTTCAAGCGATGGTATCGATCTCAGATCAATCTTGGAGAAAACTCCGGCTCCTCTTAAGCGATCAAACAAATCATCAATCTGGGTAGCGGATACTTATTCTTCACGGTGACTTCATTGAGTGCTCGATAGTCAATGCACATCCTGAAACTCCGTCCTTCTTCTTGACAAACAAAGCGGTGCTCCCCACGGCGACGAACTCGGCCTGATAAATCCTTTCTCCATTAGCTCTTCCATTGTTTCTTCATCTCTACCAACTCCTCGGTAGACATCCGATAGGGTCTCTTTGCTATCGGTCTTGTGCAGTACAAGCTCTATCACAAACTCTATGTCCTGTCTGGGCGGCATACAGGTAGATCCTCGGGAAAACATCGGGTACTCATTCACTCTTTGGGACATCCTCTATGCTGATTGCCTGCAGTGCTGTTAACCATCAAGCTGTCCATCTCTAAGCTGCGGTGGCTTGAAATTCCACTTTCTTCCCACACGGGCTCTCAATCGAGATAGTCCTTCGTCCACAATCCAATACGACCTTGTGCTTGGATAACCAATCCATTCCCAATATAACATCTAAGGTGCAGGTCTCCAAAATTATAAGGTTTGCTAGGAACTCTATTCCATCTATTAGTATTCTCACCGGAACATCCTACTTCCGTTCGGAGTTCGAACCAGGGTTTGAACTAAAAGCATGCACTTAAGTCTTGCAATTCTCAAGTCATTTCTAGTAGCAAAGCCTTGCGAAACAAGCGAATGCGAAGCTCGAGTCAAACAAAGCTGTTGCAGTCGAGTTAACAAGTAACTTACCCGATGCGACATCCGTAGCGTGCAGTGCATCTGCGGTGACATGGTTGACTCGGCCTCTCACCAAGGTCTGGGGTGTGGATCCTGGTGATGGCGTCCTAGCTGTGGTGGTTCCTAGGTTGAAGCGAACTGTGGTCGCTCATGCTGTCTTCTTTGGACAAGCTGTTGGCAAAGTGTCACGGCTCGTTGCGATTGTAGCGGCGTCTCACTGTTCCTTCTTTGGCTTGCTGGGGTAGCGTTTCTAGCGGTGAAGTGCAGTAGTTTTGATTGGCAGGTCTTGGTGCTGGGGAGGGTGTCCTTGTTGCATTCTGTGGTTGTAATCTGAAGAATTGATTTTGTTCAACTCTCAAGCGCTGCTATGCGTTCCTCGACGTGATCCTTCTTTGTTGCATCCTGCGCTTCTGTTCTCATCGGTTCCTTGCGCTTGTCCTCAAGAATAAGCGCCTTATTCACCAACTCTTGGAAATCTGGAAAGGTGTGGGTGATCAACCCTACTTGCAATCTGAGTTAAGTCCCTTCATAAACGAGGCTATGCGGATTTATCTGTCGCTACATCCTCGGTGCGTGGCGTGCTAAGCTGTGTGAACTTGTTCAGGTAGTCGACCACCGGCTGATTACCTTGCCTCGGTGCTCTGAACTCCTCCTTCTTAAGGTCCATAATTCCTTCGAGCACGTGATCTTGTCGGAATCTGGTGTGAACTCTTCCCAAGTGATATCTTGAGGGTTCTCTGCGTGGCACGAAGTTCTCCCACCATTCGGCGTTGTCCTTCCAAGCGATGAGAAGCGTAAAGTACCTTCTCATTTCCTATGCATTGAGCTATGTATAGCTTCCTCTCAATTGATCTTAACCAATCGTCGGCCTCCAACGGATTGGCATTCCCGAGAGAAAGTGGGTGGGTGAGTCCTCATGAACTCGGCGGCCTTGTATTCTGGCGTGGTCACTGATTAACTTGATTAGCGGTGGCACGGCGATGGCGTGCTGCATTTGTTGCATCATAGCATGCATCAAGCGGGTGCGAGCAGCAAGAAATGCTCCAAAATTCTGCACATCCAGTGGCGGTCTGGTGCTCCATCATTGGGGTTTTACATTGGGCGAGATCCACTCCCATTGCTTCCAAGGTTCCCACGGGTGTTCACCATCTGTCGATTTGCTCTAGGTTTAGAGATGAGAGGGAAACGAGAATAGACAAGTAATATGGAACTTATGCGGGTGAAAGGGGTAACTTTAAGGTCCATCTTTATTATTAATAACTTGGTATGGCTGCTTACAATGCCTAAGGGCCTTGCAACACATCTTGCACACTCAGCAAACAAAGCAAATCCAAATCGAACTAACTCTGGAGTCTAACGCCTAAAGGGTGACTCTTTATTTTATGACGCGACTCGGCGAAGGAGTCTCACTATAGAACCTATGCTCACTCATCGAGAAAACCTCCATCTGTCACAAGAGTGCTTTACGTAAGAACTCGGAATTTTTCAATTGTGACAAGGTAAGGGAAAATTTCAGCAAGAGACAAGAAAAGAGAGAAGGGGATAAGTCGAGATGTCATTTCTTGTCTTCACAAATTTTTAGCTTTAGAAAATAGGTTTTATCCTCACTACGACCATTCTAGCTAGGGTTGAGCCTACAGTCAAGTATGGCTCTGATACCACCTCTCTGTCGGGACCCGAATTTGCAAATCCGGACCCTCTGTGTATTCAGCACTAGTCGAGAACGCAGCTAGTGCACACAGTCTTAACATCGGTATATATCACAATCATACCAAACGATACTATCAAAGTACTTTATTTAAATAATCAAAGGGTTACTCGACCTTATGGCCAAGTTACAAATATATGCCTTGCAAGGCAAAACTTATTGAAAGAGAAATAACAGCAGCGGAAAATCAAATAAACTTAGTGGCGCCATCCAGTATACCACGAGGCAACCGATCGGGCTCGCATCCCTAAGTAGACGGGTCCTCTTGGAGTTCCTCCTCAAATCGGCGTAGTCTCCTCTTCAACTGGTATTGTGTTGAGGCAAGGGTGAGTACTTGGTACTCGACAAGTCATGCAGAATGCAAGCTAATATACTATATGCATGGCTTGGTACAAAGGAATAGCTCAAGGTATATTTGCGATGCATGACTTTTGAAAAGTAATATAAGTAGATTCGAAAGCGGTAGAAACAAGTAAAACATAAATAACTTTTCAAAAAGTTTAATAAACATTTTCCCCATCCTAAACCACATTTCCATCATTTCCATTAAACCAACCCAACTTTCCAAATCCAAGTTATTTTGGAAAATCTAACCCTTGATTGTAATTCCCGAGCATTGTCGATCACAGTGGACTCGGCTATTCAAATAGATTCTACACTCTGCAGAGGTTATGCACTTTACCCACAAGATACAATCCACTCACCACGTCGGTAGTGAATCGCCATACAAGAGTATGCGAATGAGCGATCATAACAAAGCCTTTGGAAGCCTCAAACAACACAGGTGGTCCTCTCAGTACGTGCTCTACACCATCCCTTCCCTTAGCCAAGGCGAAGTATGGGACCAACACACCGATTAGATGGGTACTGGCCACGACCACGATACGCTCCCAGTACAATCACACAAGCGGTGTATGGCCGACACCACGAGGCTCCACAAGTGAGTCCTTAGCGACTTAGTCAACTAGGGCCGTCCCATTCCAGCCATGTGGTTGCAAGTATGACCAGTTCAAAGGCTTGCAAGGTTAAGTCCTTAGAGTGACCAGGGCAAGACTACCCGAAAAACCAAATCATCATTCCCAATGCCACCTTTGGCCCACCTGATTACTCTTGCCACATGCCCCTGGCCGAAAATCGCTTATCAAACCCGATTGATTACCATGCACCACGTGCCATCAACATCACATGATACTTTTCCAAAACAGGTTCAATATATCATTAAGTCAATATTAGCATTTGATTGTCCAAAATCATGTCATGAGCACGTAGCAGGTCTAAGCAGCATACTACAACGATCTAAACCCATGTTGGCAATTTAATAATGTCCAACTAGTAAACCACAACTAGGGTGACAAAGGTCCATGGCACATACTTAAGTAATCAAGGTGTCATATAGCAAATTGGTATTTATCTAACCCCCAGGTTTAAACCAAAGTATCCTTCTAATTGAACTAGCATGCAATAGTTTAAATCAAAATAGATTTCGAAATAGGATCAACATGGTCAAAGCACAACTTGCCTTCAAAAAGCACTTGCTCTTGGTCTTGAGTTGGGTCCTGAGTTAATACTTCTCCTTCGAATCCCTCCGGCACTTCAACGTCTACTCGTAAAGCGTGCAAATAGCAAATACACAAATAAACACTATGCAAAAAGATCCCAAAACTCCAAATAAAATCCATAAACAGAGAGAACATAATTTTCTGGATTTTTAGAAACTGGAATCGTCAAATTTGGAGTTAAAACGCAAAAGTTATGATTATTTAAAGTTTAAATAATAAATTAAATAATTTTACAGAGAAAAACTTTAGTCCAAAAATTAAATAAAATTCATATTTAGGTAGATCTCAATTTTATACAAATTTAGAAATTTGAATCGCTCAAATCGGAGTTGAAGCATAAAAGTTATAAGCGTTTGAAGTTTGAATCTAAATTTGAAATCATTATTCGAATTAATAAATCATTTTCTTTTCGGAAATTAATTATTGCGTCGGCATGGACACGTGGCAGCTCCTGATTGGCCTGGCGGCGTCGGCCGATCCATGGGCTCGGTCCATGCTCGGCAGTCCACGGTGGACTCGGTCCCACGGCTCCGCGTGGCCCGACATGTGGGCCCTTTCGGGTAGCGTCATCGGCGTCGGCCGAGGCTCGGCCCATGGTCGGCGGTGGGAGTCCAACGTGGCGTCATGGGTGGCGTCGGTAGCTTGGCTGGGTTAGCCAGCGACATGCGGGCCTCGACACGCGGGCCGGCGTGTCGGCGTCTGCCTGCCAGCGTGCGTGGGCAGCATTGACCGCGTCGGTCCAACTTCCCGACACGTGGCGCCAATCTCGTCCGTTGGTTTGAAAATCAGCGGCGCGGATTGGATCCAGGGTTAACGCAGCGTTGAAACTACTCGATGCTCATGGGCCGTTCGATCTAGATCGACGGTCCAGATCTAATCCTATAATCGCTTTGCTACGGCGCGTGGCGATTGTGAACCGTTGGATCTTGATCCAACGGTCGGATCTAATCGGGTTTGGAACACGTGATCTCACCTCAACCGCTCGATCTGGATCGGACGGTCCTCCGAGCTCGCTGACGGCGATAGTTTCACGGCGGGCAGCCGGCTTGACGGGAGCGATGACCACGGCTACGGCGCCACGGGGCTTCTCCGGCGAGATGAAACCTCGCAAGTGCGTCTCGTCGCGGGGACTCGGATCTGAGCTCCTTCTCGGCGGAAGACGGCGGACGACGGCGGAAAAGCGGCGCAAACCGCGGCGGAGGAAGAGACAACTCCGGCGGCGATTGCGGCTCAACGGCGGCGGCTCAGGCGAGATGGCTCGGGAAAACGGGTGCGCAAAGATGAGGGCAACCTCGGGGGACGTCTCACGCTTTAAATAGCCTCGGCGTTCGTGCCCGAGACGGAAACCTAGTTCGATTCTGGCGAAGCGCGGCGGCGAGTCCGGCTTCGGACTTCGGCGAAGACGGCAAAATCGTGGCCCGTCCACGTGGCGCGATCAACGGCCCACGATCGCCGCAGGCGCGATCGGATCGGCCCGATTCACGGCTCGAGCCGTGCGGCGGATCTCGGCCGTTGGATCTTGATCCAACGGTTGGGATTGATTAGGTTTAGGAGTGGGTTCGGTCGAGTCAATCGCTGGCTCGGACTCGAGTCGACTTTCGGTCGATTGAAACGATGCTTGACCCGAGTTGGATTTTCCAGCGATTTAATATTTAAAATAATTCCCAGTAATTCATTTAATTCATTAAAAATAGCAAAAGACTCAGAAAAATTCCAGAAAAATTCTGGAAAATATTTTGGATCATTTTGGACTCAAATAAAATATTTCCAACAAAAATTTATTTGCAAATTTAAATTCTTTAATTATTTCAAAATGGAATAAATTCAAATAAATTCCAAATAAATCCAAATAAATTCCAGAAAATTCCAAAAATTCACCAAAGTGCCAAATCACACATGAATTTAAGAAAAGCAAAATTTTGGGATGTTACATATCTCCTCGTTGCGGAGCTTCCCGAGGGAGGGAACAGCGGGATGGCAAGATGAGGAGCTCTCCTAGGCTAGCAAGGAGGGTGGAGAGGTGAGCGGAGGAGAGATGGCGCATGGGGGAGGCGGCTAGAGGTGGAGGCGTGTGGGGGAGGTGGGGGAGAGTGGTGGCGGTTAGGGTTTGCAAGTGGGGCACAGCAAGGGCAGGGGGAGGGCACCCTAAGCCAGGAAAACCTGGTGTCCCCCTCCCTCATGGGCCCAAATACCTTCCCACTAAAGCCCACGACTCATCCCCTTGGGCCCAAACTCCCCCGGAGAGGCCCAAACTCCCGAAATCGGCCCGAAAACGCAATTAAACCTCATACCGTATAGTTTTATTCTCTAATTTCAAATTTTATAATGTCACACCATTCCGTAGTGTCATAGCATGTGTGGTGCATGTGAATGTGTTGTTCCATATGATCATTTGATATGCTTGTGATATGTTTTAGATAAGTGTTTTGAAAAACAGAGACTTTCCACATTGCGCTGGACCGTTTTTTCGTCTTTGCGCCGGACCATTTTTTTCGTATTTGCGCCGGACCAAATTTTCAGTCCGTCGTGAATGTGAATTTGAGACAAATGCGCTGGACCAAGTTTCTCAAAAAACAGTAAGTTTCGCATGTACGTCGGACCAAATTTTTGGTCTGTCATGAATGGTGTTTTGAGGCTCGTTTTCGCATTTGCACCGGACCAAATTGTTTGGTCCGTCGTGAACGGCATTTTAAGGTTCATTTTCGCATTTGCGCCAAACCAAATTGTTTGTCCGTCGTAAACGGCGTTTTGAGGTGTGATTTCACATGTACGCCGGACCAAACTTTTTGGTCCGTCGTGGACATGATTTTGAGACCTTTTCGTCGGACCAAATTCTTCTCATAATCGAGAGTTTGACATGTACGCTGGACCAATTTTTTGGTCCGTCGTGAGTGACACCGGACCAAAGTTTCAGTCTGGCGTGAATGGCTTTTTGAAGGGTGATTCCCTGTGTGCGCTGGACTGATTTCTTTGGTCCGACATGAATGGTTTTTTCTAGGGTTTAATTCTTTTGAGTTGCATCAATTCGGTTTTGGTTCTGATTGATGATTATGAAATTCATATGGATTTTATAATGCATGTTTTGATGCAATGTTCGTGTGAGTAGTTGCATGGACTAATTGAGCCAAGTTGGGAATAATTTGTGCTCGGAAATTTTGTTTTGTGGTTTGTTCATGTTGTAGGATCGAAGTATATGAATATCTCTACTATTCTAAAGCAAGAGTTGGTGGCAGTGGTTCATTCTACGCGGGGTCCACTTGTCAGCCCCACTTATTCTACCTTCTACTGATTGATGGTGTCTTCCCGCTTCCAGTCATTTTGAAATGAAACACAGTGGTAAATTGCCCCGTTTAATTGCACGCAGAAAACGAAGCGTTGGCCAGTTCATTTCACAAGCCAATTCCGGTCAACAAAAGAGTTTACCCTGCCTTGTGGATCGTCCACACCGGTCCGGCCCACCTCAACCTATTCAACCCATCCTTATCGTGCCTCCTCTCCACCATCTCGACCTATTCGGCTCCTCCGTCGTCTCCCCCCACGATCTCCTTCCTTATCGTGCCTCCTCCCTAGAACCGTCACCCTAGGCCCATTGTCCTTCTTCGCCAATGTCACCCCCGACCTCACCCACCTGTGGGCACCGCTGGTGGAAGACATGGCGCGGTCGCCGCCAAGCGCGAGGGAGAAGCCGAAGGTGAAGGCCGAGTTGATGGTGTCGCGGAGGCCGGAGACGCCGCTGTGCGACGACGCGACGGCCAGATCTGGCCCTTTGAGGAGCGGCATCGACCGGGCGCGGCGGCGCGCGAGCGAGAAGGCGCAGGCACCGAAGGTGGCAGCGCGTAAGGAGGCCATGGAGGCGCCGAGTCCCGAGACTCCTAGACTATCTTCGCGCCGGCGACCTGTGGGCCGCACTCCGGGTGTTCGATACCATGCCGCTCCGCGACGTCGTCTCCTGGAACACGCTCCTCACCGCGCTTTGGCGCGGCGGCCGCGACCTCTCACCCGTGACCCCGTCGGAACCCACCATGCCGCTGCCGCGACCGCGAAGACCTACCGCCGAAAGCCGCAGTCGCAGACGCGATCGCCGTCCTTCGAGCACCACCACGCGCCATCTGTGGGCCCGACCTCGCCGCCGCGGGACTCCCTCGCCGCGCAGGCCATGCGCGCCTTGGTCGCCCACCGCAACGCCTCCTCCCTCTCCTCCGCCTACTTCGCCTCCGCGGCCGCCGCTGCTCGCCGGAGCCACGAGCCCTCCGTCTCAACCTACGCACTTTTTTTTGTATTGTCGAAAAATTTCAATGAACTCCAAATTTCAATGAACTAGCTGCACTGTCATCGCAGATGGTGGCGTCATAAGGACACGACCGCCCGGCACAATGGGAGGCACGGCGCAGCTGATTGTCGGCCACCCGTTCGACACCATCAAGGTGAAGCTGCAGAGCCAGCCGACGCCGCCTCCCGGGCAGCCCCCAAAGTTCGCAGGCGCCGTGGACGCTGTCAAGCAAACACTTGCAGCTGAAGGCCCCAGGGGGCTGTACAAGTGGATGGGTGCCCCTGGCCACGGTCGCCGCCTTGAACGCCATCCTTTTCACCGTCAGGGGGCAGATGGAGGCCGTGCTACGGTCGGAGCCCGGCGCGTCGCTCACCGTCAACCAGCAGGTTGTTGCCGGTGCTGGCGCCGGAGTGGCCGTCTCCTTCCTGGTTTGTCCCACAGAACTGATCAAGTGCAGCTGTGCAGGTCTGAACGCTCTCTCATTTACGTGATTCTGGAGACAAAATGCTGGACTAAGTGATTACGTAATCATTGCAAATGTATCCATTAAGCAATGAACATGTACACTGTCATATGGAAATCATCCTAAAATCCAGTAACCATTATTATTCCCAAACATCATCTTCTTGTAGCATGTAGTTATTTAGTGCTATAGCAAAATCTGTAGGTTAAATTCCGTAGTTCCATTCAGGAAATGCGCATCTTTGTATTGGACTGTCCAACAGCACTACGTTATATGGTATATCTCTGAGTTACCAAAAACACGACACATCCGAGTCTTGGTAAATGAGATTTAGGTTCGCGGTTCGCCACTTTTTCTTCAAATTTTCATTGCGAACACGAACCTTGTACCCTAAATTAGTTCAGGTTTGACGAATTCCGTTCACGATTCGCGGGCTTTCACAGCGAATCCGGTAACTATGGTCCAATGTGGTAGTGCAATAGTGCTGCAATCATACAAAATTCCCAGTCCACAATCTCTCTTTTTTGTTGTTTAAACTTATCTCTCTTTTTTGCTGGGTCTCTGAAATCGCATGCTTGTTTTCTAAGGATTTTGTACATTGCAAAAAACAAAACTGAACTTTGTATTGTGTACTATCATCTGCCCATGCTGCTTGCAAACACCACTATGTATACCATAGGTTATAGCTGATCCCATATTACTTCTTTGCTTTGCTGCACTACACATCACAAGAAGGTTACGGTCTGCAGATCAAGCAGATATGATATGATATAATAGTGCAGTACTGAACTCTGATCATTGCAAGTCTGCTGCACCATACATCACAATAGCATCTTGTCGCTGCTTCTTACCAGTTTTTTTTGGCAATACAGAAACCTATGTCTCAGATCAAGCAGATATCATATACTAGAACCTACATATTTTTTTCCCACAGACAATTCATTCTTATTATTTATTATTCTTGCTCTTATTTACATGTGCTCACCTTGCCTCTTTTTTTCCAATACCAGTTGAATGATTAGAATCCTCAGACCACACCTATGTCGGTAACAAATCAAGTTGCGCTGCCTAAGGGTTCATTGAGGTATAATACTTTGTCCCTTGCTAAGATTCAAAAGACTCCCAAACAACATAGATAGCTTACATCCTTTTGTTAGGAGTATCTTTAGCTCTTGCTTTCAGATATAAAGGCGCCATACTCATTTGATCCCGTACAAAAGTTGGGCATGCCTATATGGCAATATGGTCATTAGGCCATCTTATTATTTTGCATTCATGTACAATCATGTAATGTCATGCGCTGTGAGATTATGTGCCATGTACAGGGTAGTAGAGTTTTCGACACTTTTCTCATTCTATTAGTTAAAGATATATGTAATCAATTAAGCAAGGTCATATCGCTTTGTTCATACAACTCATTTATGATATATATATACTTAGATCATTGTATTGATTTGTTTTACGTAGCTTGACCAGGCTATCAATGAACAAATTTTGTCTACGGACTTCACTAGCAGTTTGATAGAGATAGAGAATGTAGATACACAGTCATCCCACAAGGATGGTGTCTTGATCTGGATCATGCATTCTTTTGGTGTAGGCAACAATGCAGAACAATAACTAAACATGTAGTGTATTTTATCATTGGATTTTTGTTTAGTCTACTGTTGAATTGTGGTGCCTGAGAAGTGACAATTTATATGAGTAGTAAATGTGGAGATATCTTTTTGTCCTTTTGATAAGGACATAATGTAGCACTTGAAATCTGCTGTGTCATTGCACATTTAAAATCGGTTACAAGGTAGCACTTGTATCATTGCATATTTGAAATCTGTTGCAACGTAGCACTTCAACATTGATCATTCTTTTAGGAATATTGGTTGTACAGTTTTTAAAGATGTCAACCACCGTGCTTTTATGTAATTCGCGTGATATGTGTAAGAGAAAAATTAATGTTTATTGTACGACTTGGTATTATGTTTTGATAATATGTATCATCCTTTTTGAAATCCGTTGCAACGCACGGGCAACTTACTAGTAGCAATCATAGGGGGGTGAATGATTGTACGGAAGCTAAAACCAAATCTTTGATCTATTAAAAGTTCACCCCAAATCTGAACCAAAAAGTTACTTCGTATTCGACAAAAACAGATTGATAGAGGTTTGGTAAAATGTGAATTCCCAGAGATCCATCCATCGGCTCGATCTAAAATTTGGACATAAGAAACTAGATTCCAATACGAATCGAACCCAAAATGAATCAGCTCGATCAGACTTACGGATCAAAAGTTATGAACCTCACAAGCTTGCTATGGCAGAATATGACGAGAATTGATCTAACCAAAACTTCAAGATTAAACAAGATCTTCAGAAGATTAATCAACTAGACTTTGAGAAAATCTAAATCAATACCCTAGAAAGGTGTTTGATGGATCAAATCAAGATAAAACTCAAAGACCAAAAACCAATCTAGAATTAGAACAAGCATGCAAACAAGTACCAGAATAGGGAACACTGTAGCAACGTGGTTACTGTAGCACTGTAGCAACGTGGTTACTGTAGCACGCAAGGATCTGGAAGAATTGATCTTTATTTCTTTTTGTCTAAAGTACTCCAATCAAAAGAGTACAAACCCTAAAGCTCTAACTGATTGATGCCCTTCAACAGGAGACAACCCCTCCTATTTAAAGGAGCAAATCACAAGGAGTCCTGAATACAATTCCTACTCCTAATCCTAGGAGTCCCACTCCTAATCCTAGAAAGAGTATGTATTCAACACAACTCCTCTTGGCCCAACCTGGCCGAGTACAACTCTAGCACGCGTATGGCAACCCTGCCATACTCACGTGACTAACAACTCTGCACGCGTATGGCCCACCTGCCATACTCACATGACTAACCATTCTTCATGTGCTCCATTCTCAGCTTGAATGTCCCGCATGACATCCTTGACCACCAAGACCTCAGTTCCTCCTGAACCTAGTCCCGAACCTCAGTTCCTCCATGAACCTAGTTCCAGTCCTGTCATCGACCACGTTCGCCCTCGAGCAATACCTGCACATGAGCAAACAAGAAACGAATGCGAGCACAAGTCCACGACTTGACTCAAAGTCAATACATGCAACTACTCACACGAGCATTGCATAAAGTTCACTTCAATACAAGCATCATGAAATTCTCACGAATTTCATAATCTCAAATTCAAACCAAAATTCAATTTCAAAATTGCTCAAAACCCTAATCGAGCAAAAGAACCATTCACGCCGGACTAAACACCGGTCCGGCGCAGCTCACGACGAACCAAATATTTGGTCCGGTGTACATGCGAAAGTCTCGATTCAATTCAAAGAAAACATGTTCAAAAACACGTTCACGACGGACCAAAAAATTGATCCAGCGTACATGCAAAAACAACGCTCAAAAATGCGTTCACGACGGACCAAGAATTTGGTCCAGCGTGCATGATTCAACGTAACATAGAAGCTTACTGTTTTTCTAAAACTTGGTCCGGCACAAAACATGTTCACGACGGACTAAACAAAAATTATTCCGGCGTACATATGAAGAAAAACTTCAAATCGCCATTCACGATGGACCAAAACTTTGGTCCAGCGTGCATGTAAAAATAGCTGTCAAAAGCTCATTCACGGCGGACCAAAAGTTTGGTCCGGCGTAGCCTCGAGAAATGGTCCGGTGTAGATGGGAAACTTACTGTTTTTCGAGGTTTGGTCCGGCGCCAATGTGAAACTTACTGGTTTGGAAATTTGGTCCGGCACAGAAGAGAAACACATGCATATGCACATTTTGCAAATTCAATTCTTAAACCAATTTTTCGGCACATGATTTCACACATGTGCAGGTGTTGCTCGAGGGTGAACGTGATCGATGATGAGACCGGAACTAGGTTCATGGAGGAACTGAGGTTCGGGACTAGGTTCTGGAGGAATCGAGGTCTTGGTGGTCAAGGATGTCATGCGGGACGTTGGGGCTAGAGAATGGTGCACATGAAGACTGGTTAGTCACGTGAGTATGGCAGGTGAGCCATACGCGTGCAGAGTTGTAATTGTTTGGGGTAGCTTGCATGTATTGGTCCATGTTGGACCAAGTGGACATGCATGCGTACTGTGTTAGGATTGCTCATTATAAATAGGGGGAGGTGTCCCCTATTTATGGGTATTGGAGACAGGCTGAGAGCCAGAGCTAGGCTTTTAGGGTTTGTACTCTTTTGATGGGAGTATTTTAGACAAGGAGAAATAAAGATCAATTCCTTCCAGATCCTTTCCGTGCTAAAGTAATCTCGAAGCTACAGTACATGCGTTGCTACAGTACTCTCTGTTTTGGTCTTTTTGTTTGCACGCCTGTTCTAGTTCTAGATTGGTTCTTTGTCGACTTTGATTCTTTGAGTTCCGTTTTGATTTGATCCATCAAAAACCTTTCTAGGGCATTGATTTAGAGTTCCTCAAAGTTTTGATGGTTAATGTTTCGAAGATCTTGCTTAATCACGAAATTGATGTTAGATCAATTCTCGTCATATTCTATCACAGCAAGCTTATGAGGTTCATAACTTTTGATATGTAAGTCCGATCAAGCTGATTCTTTTTCTATTAGATTCATTTTGGAATCTAGTTTCTTGTATTCAAATTATAGATCGATCTGGCGGTTGGAACTCCAGTAATTCGTGTTTTACCAAATGTCTATCAATCTGTTTTTGTTGAATACGAGGCAATTATTTGAATCCGAGTTGGGGTGTACTTCTAGTAGATTGAAAAATTGGTTTTAGCTTCTGCACAATCATTCAACCCCCCCCCTCTGATTGCTATATTCGTATATATTGATCCTACAATTACTTGTTTTACTGCTTTTCAATCTATTTATATTATTCATTTGTAAATGCTTCTTTAATGCAAAATACCAATTCAACCATTCATTTGGAATACGCCATGCATATAGTATAATAGACATGCATTCTGTGCATAACTTGTTGAGTGTTTTTTTACTTACTCACTTGTAACAATTTAAACACCAGTTGAAGAGGAGTCTACACCTGCTCTTGAGGAGGAGTTCAAGGAGGAGCCGAATAATTAGGTGCGAGCCTAGTTAGTTGCCTGTGGTATATTGATAAGTTACTGCGAATTTTATTTTTTCGCTGCAGTTTTCTTAATTTTTGAGTATTTGCCCTGTGTGGCGTATTATTGTAAGTTGACCATAAGATTAACCATACAAGTTATATTAATAGATGAAGCATTTATTTATTATTTCGCTGTGTATGATTGTGATATTTCATCTATGTTGAGACTGTGTGCACTAGCTTGATCCTAGACTAGTGGTGAATATATAGAGGGTCTGGATTTGCACATTCGGGTCTCGATATGAACGTAGTTAATTATAGAAAGTGTTAGTTTAGAGGAATGTAGTTACTTTTGCAAAACAGGCTTGATCGTTAGGTCATTGGTCTCTTTTTGAGCTAGTGAAAAGTGTAGACTATTTTCACTCGGAGCGATTGCGAGTAGAACCCAATGGTTACTTTTAAAATGGTATGTAGTGCTAGAAAATAAGTTCATATACAGTTTACATGCGTATAAATAATTGAAGGGTAAAGTCATGAGAGTAGTACTTACTCCTCGTGGTACGGGAAGAGAATGAAGTCCTTTTTCACCTCAGCCTAAAATATTTGCTTGATGTAGTTGGCAAGGAACTTTGATTCAAGCCTAGCCATAGTTGTAGACACCATCTCAGGGTCGACCAACCCAACTGGGTGTAGATCTATCATGGCTTGCTGCCTCATTATCTAGAACTCGTGTCAATTGTTAAAAAAAATAATACAAAATCCTATAACAGTCATAGGCTCATGCTATATGGTGCAACACTCACAGCGTTCATGATCGTACGGTAGAAATATCTATGGCTTTCATGTTGTACAAAATAGAACAGATCCTTGGAATTCATTGGGAATGTCCCATGCTCCTCACGGTGGAAATTTCCCCCCTTGATAGCTCACATTGAAATCGACGTGACGCTCATCCGCATTCTCCTTGTCGAAGTACCATCCATGCAGCAAGCGAGTGCACATGCCCAGAACATTCAATTCGTGGGAAGGGACAATGGGCTGTCCGTGTATGTACCCCTTAAAATCATATGGGGGTGCCGAGGCATATGTTAACTTTTCTTTCTGGACAGACAGATTCTTCAAGGTCAGGACAATGGGCTTTCCTTATATTGGAGGGGGCCTTGTGGCCTCTGACAATGTTTCCTTCTTGATATAAGGATTCTCCAACGTCTCTTATGGTTCTTTGCCTTCAGTGCTAGTCCTTTACGCATCAGCTCTGCACTCTTTGTAGGAGTAGGAGTAGATGCAGGAGCAGGAGTAGGAATAGGTACAGGAGTAGGTGTAAGAGCAGGAGTAGGAGCGGTTGTAGGTACGTTATGAACCTACAAAGTCATGCATATGTAACGTGTTGTAGTACTAGAATGATCGAGAAGACATGGGGATTTATACCTTCAGCAATACACTCGTCATGGGTCACTTGATGAATGACATCCGTGCTTGCCCGAGAGTAGTGATATCTTTGTTCGGGAGGAACTCCAAGACATGAGATAGGAATTTATCATGGACATAGTCCAGTTGCACCCTTGTGTAGCCCTTCCCCAAAGGGTTACCATGCACCGTGTCATCCTCCTTGCATGGAAAGGCAACCGCGTATCCAGTCTCAACAGTAAATCCGTCTGCAAGAATTGCGTAACTTGATCGGAAACATTGTTTAGCTCACACATGTACCTTTTAGTCAAAAACAATTATTACCTTTAGTTGGGGACCGGGCTAATCATTTCTTGAAGCGCAGCTACTAGGGCGTATCACATGTGATTCTACGAGAGGCGAGGCCACATGACTATGACTCTAGAAGATCATCACCATCATCTCGACCCTTAGGGCCTCCTTATATTCCATCATATCCTCCCTCATATCGTCATTTAGCTCCTCCCTCAGCGTGACCTTGAGGCGCTTGTCATGTGCTTCCAATGATCTTGATCTAGCACTAGCAGCATCCTTGTCTTTGATATTATCGTGTATTGTGATTCTGTGAAATTGGTGCTATTTTTGGAATATCTACAGTGATAAAAACCTCATCTCAGTCGGTTCTAACATAGAACTGACTGTGATAACTTCTTCATCACTGTCGGTTCTCAACTAGACCCGACACTGATAATAATATTATCACAGTTGGTTCTAGTTGAAAACCGATGATGATCACATCACTACTAGTGTCGATTCATAACTAGACCCGACACTAATCGGAAGTGTCGGGTCTAGTTATGAATCGACACTAGTAGTGTCGTGCTCAGCGTCGGTTTTCAACTAGAACCGACTGTGATAATATTATTATCATTGTCGAGTCTAGTTGACAACCGATAGTGATGAAGAAATTATTGTTGTTGGGTGGGAACCGACTGTGATAGAGACTGCTCATCACTGTCGTTGGACTTTGTGTCGCCACTAAAACCGACAGTGACCATGAAAAATAACCGACAGTGATGTATATTTATGTAGTAGTGTGAGACCACAACATTTTAAAACAAAGTACGAACACGGAAAATTCAGCAAGGGGTATAAAACAAGAGAGAGGGGATAGGTCAAGAGTACATTCATCATCTTGGCAAGTTTTAACTTTAGAAAATAGTTTTATCCTCGCTAACGACCATTATAACTAAGGGCAAGTCCTGTAGTCAATATGGCTCTGATACCACCTCTGTTGGGACTCGAATGTGCAAACCCAAACTCTCAGTGTATTCCTGTAACACCCCGGTATTTAATATGCCCGAATGCTACAAAACAAAGACTAAGAAACCTCTAAATACCACAATTACAAGTAAATTACAGCAAAGGAGCAAATGCTAATACCGAAAATTTCGGTAGCATCTCCTTTGTTTTTCCATGAATTGAAGCAACAACAATAGCATAGCAATATATGGCAATATAAGAGACATCTAAAATAGCAATAAATAATGGCATGACGGCAATATAAGTCAAATCTCAAGCATTCAAAGTCTTCATGAGCCAAACGAACAATAAGGCTCTCATAACGCAAAACTAGATCATAAACCAATATGCATCACACTAAATTTATTATCAATACTCCAAATGAATAACTGTGGGAACAAATGTGTGAAGCTACGTGTAGGAGTGTGACTAGTTCCCTTTCCCGCATGCCGGTCTCATGGTACCTAAAACAACAAGAAAGCACAAGCGTGAGTTCAACACTCAGCAAGTATATTGCAATGGTACAAAAGAACAATTACATGGCTTCTACACCTCAATCATGCCTATCATCTTATTCATACTCACATATCATTTTTCACATACCATCATCATCATATATGCAATGCGATGCGATGCACATGTCTCCTGGAAACTCATACCGGTATGGTTGAGTGCACACCCGTCGGTGTGCACCCTCTCTTCCCTTCCATCCCGAAGATGGAGGGTGCCTACTCCTCGCTTCCATTCACCGCGGTGGATGGAATCACGATGTAGGACTTACTCAATGGCGCCCCGGACTAGTCATAACTTTCTCACCGATCTTACCGGACTAGTTATGACTTTCTCACCGACCCGGCCATGTATCATGCCATGTATGCAAACATGCTAACATCATAGATAACTTGTACATTAACACATGGCATCACAACATAATAAACCATATTCATCATATCAATGGCAAACATTAAAGCATGGCATGTGAACATATCATATATTCAATTTCAACTCAACAAAACTAGCAATCTACAACCTGCTACCCATTCCAATACACTTGCCTCAACCACGAGCGACGGATTGGCGAGAAGTAGAGGGCACTCCCGGGGTCACACCACCTGCACATAGGCACCACACACTCAAAATCATTCCCATAAAACAATACGCAAACACTCTTCTACCCCGACTTCGCAAACTACTCGCAAAACCCAAAAACAGAGGTTCTGTTCCGTCGGGACAGCAGACTTCCAACGAGCATAACTCGGGTTCTAAGACTCCGAATCGATTAAACGAGTACATCCTTGAGTAGCTTAGGAAATTTCTTAACATTTTATAAGTATATGAAAAAACTAATTCGGACTCTAAAGTGGTTTAATCTACAGGATACCGTGATCTGTTCCAATCTCGTCACAGTTTTGAACATGCTCGGTAAAACAAGCATAACTTTCAAACGGCTGATCGCAATTAAGCATTATTTATGTCCAATTAAAGGTATTTCAATTACCTACAACTTCTTCAACAGGCGGACGACCAAATTCCGAATCTAAATTGGCGAAATCTCAAACCCTAGGTCGACTGCTCATTCTGCCTGAAATAGAGAACGTGGCAAACTCTAGATTTCATCTAATCTACCCAATTACAGCACCACCAATTGATCTAAAAAGATGATATCAACCCTTAGAACAGTACCTATACCAACCCCAAGGATTCCCATGGCCATACCTTCGCCCGACGAACGAAAAACCAATGGATCTCCTCCCGGTTCGCGCGATCTCCTTCCTCGCTCCAAATCCACCGGATCTCCTCGTTGCGGAGCGCTCCAATGAACGGATCTTCGGGGTGGTAAGGTGGAGAGGCTTCCCTAGGGCAGCAAGGGTGGTGGAGAGGGGAGGGGAGGCGCACAAGGTGAGGGAGGGGCGTGAGGGAGAGAGGAGGCGCGTGGGTGGAGGGCAAGGGGGCGGCTAGGGTTTCCCAAGTGGTGGGGCGCAAGGGGCAGGGGTGGGGCGCACAAAAAGGGCAGGGGAGGCGCACCAACAAGCCCCAAATAGGTCTCCTACACCCACATGGACTCAAACACCTTCCCACCAAAGCCCACGGTCCGTTCCCTTAGGCCCAAACCTCCCCGGAAAGGCCCAAACTCCCGGAATCGGCCCGAAAACACGATTAAACTTCATACCGTATGGTTTCAACCTCCGATTTCACATTTCATAATGTTTTTGACCTCAACATTCACATTTTATAAGATACGACACTCCGTGGTGTCACATTCTCCCCCCCTTCAACAGGATTCGACCTCGAATCCAAGACACACTAATACGCAACCCAGCAAAGCAAAAGATAGCAGGTGTCACATCACATACCTGAGGCGAAAAGCTCGGGATACTTCTCGCGCATGCGAGACTCCAGCTCCCAAGTCGCTTCTCTCTCAGTCTGATGTGACCACAGGACTTTGACAAACTTGAGCGTCCTGTTCTTCATCACTCGCTCCGAAGTCCCCAAAATTTTCACAGGACGGGACTCGAAGGTGAGGTCCTGCTCAAGCACTAATGGTTCCAGCGGAACCACCAACTCCAGATCGTGCAAGTACTTTCTCAGCATCGAAACTTGGAACACATTATGCACTCCTTGCATTGACTCCGGTAGCTCCAAGCGGTAAGCCAACTTACCGACTCGAGCTAAGACAGGAAACGGCCCAACAAACCTCGGATTGAGCTTTCCTCTTGTGCCAAAATGCACCACACCCTTGGTGGGAGATTCTCGCAAGAGCACCCTATCACCCACCTCAAACTCCAAATCTTGCCTCCTCACATCAGCATAGCTTTTCTGTCTACTCTGTGCTGCGAGAAGGTTCTGCCGTACCTCTACCACGCGATCAACAGTCTGCTGAACCCAATCCGGTCCAAGGACCGCTCTCTCTCCCACTGCATCCCAACAAAGTGGCGATCTGCACTTCCGGCCATACAACACCTCATAAGGAGCAGCCCGAATGCTGGAATGATAGCTGTTATTGTAAGCGAATTCTGCCAAAGACAAATGATCTTCCCAGCTACCTTTCCAAGCCATCACATAGGCCCTGAGCATGTCCTCCAAAGTCTGAATGGTACACTCAGACTGCCCATCCGTTTGAGGGTGGAAAGCGGTACTAAGGCGATGCTGTGTACCCAAAGCACTCTGCAAACTCTCCCAGAATTTTGAAACAAATTTCGCATCTCGGTCAGAGATAATAGTCTTGAGCACACCATGCAGTCTCACAATCTCCTGCACATAAATGGGAGCCAACTCGCTCGCTGAATGGGTAGTGTGGATGGGAATGAAGTGTGCAGACTTGCTAAGATGGTCCACCACAACCCAAATAGCATCCTTCCCTCGTGGAGTACGAGGTAGGCCAACCACAAAATCCATGGAGATGGCATCCCATGGCCACACAGGAATCTCCAATGGCTACAACAGACCAGCAGGGTGCTTGTGTTCGGCCTTGATCTTCTGACAAATCCCACAAGACGCCACATACTTGGCAACATCCACTCTCATCCTTTTCCACCAGAAATTCTTTTTCAAATCCCTGTACATCTTGGTCTCCCCAGGATGGACCATGTACGGGGTGCGATGAGCCTCCTTCAGAATATCCTCTTTCACTTGGGATTTCTGAGAGTGCGCCTGACGACCCTGAAACCTCAAAGCTCCCGCATCATCAACGGTAAAGTCTCCAGACTTGCCATCCTCAAGGCGCTTCCTCACCTGCTGGAGCAAACGATCATGCTGCTGTGCCTCCCGCACACGCTCGGGAATCGCTGACTCAAGAATCAATTGAGTTTCAGCTTGCACGGTCCCCGCAAAACAGTAGGAGACTCCCAATCGCTCAAAATCAGCAACAAGACAATCAATGACATGGGGCATTGTCTTGCGACTGAGAGCGTCAGCCACCACATTTTGAAAGACCGAGATGGCGATCAGAGGGGGGGTGAATGATCCCAAATAAAAATATCCCCTACTCAACGTACTCCAAACAATCCCGCAAAAAAAACCGATGCTCCTTAAAATCGCGAAACCCACAAAAATCGGAACGACTTGACAACTATGTGTATCCCTAGCTTACATGGATAGGAACCATGAATCATGTGAGGGATATTTAAATCACAAATTCTGGTTGTCAAGTGTCCAAAGCAAGGAGGAATCAATTCAAATACTTCTTTTCTAAAAGAGATCAAGCCAAAACACAAAAGCCTCTTTTTAGAAAAGCAAAAGCAGATTTTCAGGAATTGTCCTCAATTAGAGCAGGTGGATGGTGGACTTCTGTTACTCCAAAAATTTGGGAATTTTTCAGCCTGTGAGCTGTTGAGTCGTGAAGCACTCCACCAAAAATCACCACCAAACACCTTCTACAAAAACAGTAAAAATCAAGAACTACGAACAGTCAGGATTTTCAATCAGGAAATTTGGGGCTCGGTTTTCACCTCACAGCTCCCAAATGGTGCATCCAGTGGACTCCAAAATTTTTCCACAGATTGGTATATGAGTCAAGCACCTTCTCCAACAAGAATCAATCAAGAAAGATTTTTCTATATTTTTCTAAAAATCAAAGACTGACTGCTCTTGCGAAGAACATGTTCAGGACAGATTTGCAATCTTGATAGAAACTTGATCTCTAGTCTATCCTAGGGTGCAAGAAAGATGTAAAACAAAATTAGCACCCTCTAGACCTCCTTGATCAACAGCATTTAGAAGGAGAGGAGCAAATCCAAATTATGAGAAAGTAAATTGCGAGAATTTACATGCGGGAAAGTAAATGCTGAATTTAAATTGCGTAAAGTAAAGACATAATGTAAATGCGAATTTAAATTCACAAAAAGTAAAGAAAATCTTTGTATTTTCTGGTTGGAAGGTTTACAAAGCCTCACTTCATGTGGGCAAAGCTCAAAGGAGCAACTCAAACCTTCAAGTGAGGAGGACACCTCCCCTCTATTTATACTACTCTAGGGCCACCTACCACCCTTGGATGAGTCCCAAACCCTAGGGCACTCCACCAAGGGCTAGGATTAACCCTCTCATTTCAACCCACACATGGGCTTTATATGGGCCACATTGGCCATACATGGGTTTTAAACAAAACCCGATCAACCCGATGCAACGGGCCTTCATCCGCCCGGACTTGACCGCTCAGTTTCCTCCTCTTCGAGCCTCCAACCCGAACCGAAACCTTGAGCCACCTCAAGTCCATTTCCTTGACGTCCAAGTGAACCCGGTTTGAGCCCAACCATCTCGTCGGCATCCTCGACCGCTCTGGACCTCGGTTCTCCCAACCTAGTCCCTGATTTACCAACGACCATAGCTGCCTCAAGAACCTGTACCACAAGGAACAAACCATTTTGCACATACCACAATGCACATACCTTTTCTTCCTGCATGTTAGTCCACAATTATCATTAATTGAAACATGCAATACCGAGTCAAATCAAACTCAAGCCTGAGCACACCTTGCTCAAATAAAGTCAAATACTCATCACAAAAATGGATGGACCTCCACATGGTCCTTCAATCTCCCCTTGATGAGTATATTGACAAACCACACAAAAGGCATAAATTTGAGTTTGAAAACAAAGGAAGAAAAGCAATTTGATTGCAAAAATCATATTTGGTCCAATAAAAGAGAAAGAAAGCTCATGACCAAATAGATGAGAAGATTTTTAGAGCTCAACACTTGAAAGGACAATTTTTCAACAAGAGCTCCAAAAACCAAGAAATCTCTCAAAAGCTCAATATTACTCATGATCCAAATGCAAGGACAATTGTTCAACATGATCATGAGAAAGCATTTTTAATTCTCTAAGATGTCTTTTCTACGTTTTCTCCCCTTTGGCAATATAGGCATCAAGAGAACAATTTTTTGCATGAAATGCAACCTAGAAGAGCTTTGAGGATTATGCAAGTGACCACTTAGACAAAGTATGACACCAAGCTACTCAAGTTCAGATTATGTCATCCTAAGTCATATCCAATGGCATATTTCAATTTTTGCTAACTAGCTCAAAAGAAGTTATAATACTTTGGTATGATTTCAACAATAGCAACACTTAGCATAACTTCAATACTAGAAGCAAAGCCAATCAAACGAGCAAATGGATATACTAGAGTTCAACCTAGTCAACACTTTGGGAAACTACAAGTTCATAAGAGAAGCCTCATGCTCAATCATCTCTTTAAATGCAAATTTTTAGATTAAAGCTCATAAAGCGGTATGAGAGAGTTAGGCTTAGTGAAGCACATCCTCGACTAGGAGCCATCGACAAAGGCCTCCTAAGCTTCACTCTCCTCCACAAACCTTCAGGGTTTAGAGAGTTTATCCTAGAGAAACACAACCTCGACTAGGAGCCATCGACATAGGTCTCCTAGGCATCACTCTCTTTCTCTAGTTATTTTTGCATTTTTCGATGTATTGACTCAAGCCATTAGCAACCATCTCAAGCAAGAAGCTTAAAAGAGTGGTTTTGGTCATACACACTTCATTCCAAGTTCATCCCAAGTGCAATGGGACGCAGTCTGTGAATGAATAGTGTTGAGTTCAATTTTAGCACAAAAGAGTCAAATTATATTTTTAGCACTTAGATTCATGAGCATTATTGAGGATTCTAGAATGAAACAATGTAGCTAACCCAAGTTGCTCTAGGGACTCTAGTAGAAACCCACTATTTCAATAAGCATGGCATAAGCATCTAGTGAAGAAGTATAGCAAGTAAAAGCCATGTTTCATCAACTTTTCAGGAAAGCTCAAGTTTAAAATGTTGGCTAGTTTCACATGATATACCAAATTGGATATGACCTAGATTAGCAAATATCTTCAGAAAAGTAGCTAGGTGCAACATATCTCAATTTTATCAATTGCATAATAGACAAAGCTCGTAAATGAAAAACAAGTCTATATGCAATGCAAAAGAATCAATTCCAAGCTCCCCCTCAACAAGTGAGTTGATTAAGCACAAAAACTGATTGAAGTTGAGTTATTAGCAATTTTAGATTCAAAAGGATGAATTGAACTCAATCAAAACCGGAAAGACAGAAATGATGAGAAGGAATCAAGAACCGACAAGTGGGTAGTCTAGGAGCATAGATAACATGAAGAGAAACACTAACACTCAGACTCGCTCTCACCTTCCCCATATGACTTATATAGGAAAGCTACAACTCCAACTCCAACCCAGGAGCAAACACAGACCCTGTCTACCCAGGGGGCCCAACACTGCTAGACCTAAAAGGCGTGGAGTGAGCTCAACCGAGAAGAAGAGAGGAATAGCACCCTAAAGCATAAGGTGAGAGGTCCATGCCGAGGCATGCCAGAAGTCTAGGTGAAGTGGACTCAACCAAATAAAAACCATCCCAAAGATACCCAGAAAGAGAAAGGAAGGCTGAATATACAAACGAACATATAATACAAGCCAGCTCCCCCTCAAGATATGCCATATGGGCTCATAATCCCAAGCTCTCCTCTCAGGCCAACAAACCTGGAGCTATCCAAAGGCTTGGTGAAAATGTCAGCCAACTGGTGGTCACTCTCCACAAACTGGAGCACTATGTCACCCTTCTCCACATGGTCTCTAAGGAAGTGATAGCGAATGTCAATGTGCTTGGTCCGAGAGTGTTGCACTGGGTTCTTAGCAATGTGAATGGCAGGCGTATTATCACGTAAAAGTGGAACACAATCTGCTACTAACCCAAAGTCCCGCAAGGTCGATCTCATCCAGAGAACCTCGGCTACAAAGAATCGACAAAGAACATACTCGGCCTCAAGGTGGGTGTGCAACACCGATCGCTTCCTAGACGACCAAGAGACAAGAGAAGTGCCAATGAATTGGCAAGTGCCAGAAGTGCTCTTCCTATCTATCCTACAGCCGGCGAAGTCTGCATCGGAGAAGGCTCTCAGAGATAGACAGGAGGAAGAATGTCGGGACCCCGAATTTGCAAATCCGGACCCTCTGTGTATTCAGCACTAGTCCAGGAACGCGCTAGTGCACACAGTCTTAACATCGGTAAATATCACAATCATACCAATCGATATTATCAAAGTACTTTATTTAAATAACCAAACTGGTTACTTTGACCTCATGGTCAAGTTACAAATGTATGCCTCGTAGGGCGAAACTTATTCAGAGAGAATCAATAGCAGCGGAAAATCAAATAAACTTCGTGGCGCCATCCAAAGATACCACAGGCAATGGCCAGGCTCGCATCCCTAAGTAGCCGGGTCCTCTTGGAGTTCCTCCTCCGAAACTGGCATAGTCTCCTCTTCAACTGGTATTGTGTTGAGGCAAGGGTGAGTACTTGGTACTCAGCAAGTCATGCACAGAATGCAAGCTAATATACTATATGCATGGCTTAGTACAAAGGAATAGCTCAGGGTATATTTGCAGTAAACAGCTTTTGACAAGTAATATAAGTAGATTCGAAAGCAGTAGAAATAAGTAAAGCATAAATAACTTTTCAAGAAGTTTAATAAACATTTTTCCCATCCTAAACCATATTTCCATCATCTTCCTTGTTAAACCAACCCATCTTTTCAAAACCAAGTTATTTTCGTAAAAATCTAACCCTTGATTGTAATTCCAGAGCATTGTCGATGCATCGTGGACTCGGCTATTCATATATATTTTACACTATGCAGAGGTTATGCACTTTACCCACAAGATAAAATCAAACACCACAAAGGCGAAGTTCCCGTGAATAAAGCCTTTCGGAAGCCTCAAACAACACAGTGGTCCTCTCCCAGACGTGCTCTACACCATCCCTTCCCTTAGCCAAGGCGAAGTATGGGACCAACACACCGTTAGATGGGTACCTGGCCACGACCACGACACGCTCCCCGTGCACAATCACACAAAAGGTGTAATCGACACCTGAGGCTCCACAAGTGAGTCCTTAGCGACTTAGTCAACTAGGGCCGTCCCATTCCAGCCATGTGGTTGCAAGTATGACCCAGTTCAAAGGCTTGCAAGGTTAAGTCCTTAGAGTGACCAGGGCAAGACTACGAAAAACCAAATCATCACTCCCAATGCCACAATCGGCCCACTGATTACTCTTGCCACATGCCCCGCCGAAATCTGTGTATCAAACCCCAGTTGATTACCATGCACCACGTGCCATCAACATCACATGATACTTTTCCAAAACAGGTTCAATATATCATTAAGTCAATATTAGCATTTGATTGTCCAAAAATCATGTCATGAGCACGAAAGGTGTCTAAGCAAAGATACTACAACGATCTAAACCCATGTTGGCAATTTAGTAATGTCCAACTAGTAAACCACAACTAGGGTGACAAAAGGTCATGGCACATACTTAAGTAATCAAGGTGTCATATAGCAAATTGGTATTTATCTAACCCCCATGTTTAAACAAAGTATCTTTCTAATTGAACTAGCATGCAATAGTTTAAATCAAAATAGTTTTCGAAATAGGATCAATATGGTCAAAGCACAACTTGCCTTCAAAAAGCACTTGCTCTTGGTCTTGAGTTGGATCTGAGTCAATACTTCTCCTTGAATCCTTCCCAGACTTCAACGTCTACTCGTAAAGCGTGCAAATAGCAAATACACAAATAAACAATAGGCAAAAACATCCCAAAACTCCAAATAAAATCCATAAACAGAGAGAACATAATTTTCTGGATTTTTAGGAACTGGAATCGTCAAATTTGGAGTTAAAACGCAAAAGTTATGATTATTTAAAGTTTAAATAATCAATTAAATAATTTTACAGAGAAAAACTTTAGTCCAAAAATTAAATAAAATTCATATTTAGGTAGATCTCAATTTTATACAAATTTAGAAATTTGAATCGCTCAAATCGGAGTTGAAACGCAAAAGTTATAAGCGTTTGAAGTTTGAATCTAAATTTGAAATCATTATTTGAATTAATAAATCATTTTCTTTTTCGGAAATTAATTATTGCGTCAGCAATGACACGTGTCGGCCTGTGATTGGTCCACAGTGACCTGCTGACGTCAGCACCGAACGGTCTCCACGATGACGTCATCATGACGTCATCATGCCACGTGGCATGCTCCGGGTGCTGCCACGTGTCTCAGTCCATGGACTGGGTCCACGGTGACGCCCGGCCCATGGTGGACGCGGCCTACGGCTACAGAGGCTGACACGCGGGTCCCACCCGTCAGTGGGTCACGTGCACGGTGAGGCTCTCGGCGAGGCAGCGACATGCGGCCCGCATGTCGGTGACACGCCGATCACGCCGAGTTCGGGCCGCACGCGGGCCCTACCGTCGCTGACTCAACGCACGGCGCGGCGGTGGCTACGTGGCATGATCACGGCCGTTAGATCTAGATCCAACGGTCTAGATCTACCCTAGGTTAACGCAGTTTCCAACACGTGACGATCGTGGGCCGTTGGATCTTGATCCAACGGTCTAGATCCAACCTGGTCTTCTAAAGCCTCAGGGAAACGTGGACTCACCGTGATCGTCGGATGGTGATCGAACGGCGGACAGGCTTCGCGGGGTCGCGGCGGCGCTGGTTGACGAGGTCTGGCCGGACTTGAGGACGACGACACACGGGACGGCGCAACGGAGTAGATCCGTGAAGGGAGAGGTCGGGTCTGCGGCGTCTCGGTCAGGGGATCACGAATCGGGGCTTGGGTGCGGCGGAGGTGGCTCGACGGGCGGCAGAGTGACCAAAACCAGGGCGGCGCAAAGCAACCGGGCGAGGAATCGCGGGCACGGCGAGGCAGCGAGGAGGAGTGGCGGGTAGGGCAAGTTGTGCGCGTGAGGCAAGGGCGAACCTCGGAGTGCTCCGGGCATTAAATAGCCCGGCGTTTGCGCTGAAACCGAAGCCTAACCGTGTCCCGCTTCGGTCACGGCGGAGATCACCGGCTCGGATTCGGATGAGGACGACGCATCGGATGCCGCCCACGTGTCCCGTGATCGGACGGTCCACATGCTCGCGACGCTGGCAAGACGCACTGGCCGTTGGATCAAGATCCAACGGCCGTGGTCCAGGGTTAGAGTTGGGTTCGGCGACGCGTTCGACCGAATCAAAAGGCTCGGTCGGGTTCGGTCGGACTCGAGTCCGACTTCGACCCGAGGAATAGTAACCGAATCTTGCCGGTCCTTTTCCAGCAATTAATATTTAAAATAATTCCCAAGAATTCATTTAATTCATTAAAAATAGCAAATGACTCGAGAAAAATTCGAGAAAAATTCCGGAAAATATTTTGGATCATTTTGGACTCGAATAAAATATTTCAACAAAATTTTATTTGCAAAATTAAATTCTTTAATTATTTCAAAATGGAATAAATTCAAATAA
Organism: Rhipidocladum racemiflorum; assembly: GCA_036346355.1. Lineage (NCBI taxonomy): Eukaryota > Viridiplantae > Streptophyta > Magnoliopsida > Poales > Poaceae > Rhipidocladum > Rhipidocladum racemiflorum. The sequence goes on along the minus strand of CM070571.1, from coordinate 44,586,319 downwards.
ATTCCAAATAAACCCAAATAAATTCGAGAAAATTCCAAAAATTCACCAAAGTGCCAAATCACACATGAATTTAAGAAAAGCAAAATTTTGGGATGTTACAAACCTCCCTCTTAATAGAATCTCGCCCCGAGATTCAGGGCTTACTAAAGGAATAGGTTTGGAAACTCTTTCTTCAAATCCTCCTCGCTCCCAAGTCGCTTCACTTTCTTCGTGGTTGCTCCATCGAACTCTCTGTAAACGGGTTAACTTGTTTCTAGTTTCCGATCCATTGTGTCTAGAATCCTCACGGGATGCTCCTTATAAGTCAAGTCCTCTTGCAACTCAATTGATTCTAACGGTGTCTGCTCCTCAGGAACTCGGAGACACTTCTTTAATCGGGACACATGGAATACATCATGTACTCTCGCCAACGATCGTGGCAACTCGGTGATAAGCAACTTCGCCTCTGCGGCTCAAAATCTTAAATGGTCCAACATAACGGGTGCAAGTTTCCCTTTGGCATGGAACCTCTTAACTCCCGAGAGGCGTAACTCGAGGTATACAAAGTCTTACGGTTCAAAACTCAAATCTCGCGACGATTGTCAAGATAACTCTTTTGTCGAGATTGGGCTATCTTCAACCTTTCCCTAATCATAGCGACCGCTCTTCACCTCTTGAAGAATATCAGGTCCAAAGACACGGCGCCACGGTCTCATTCCAATTCAATGGCGTCCGACAGTGGTCGACCATACAAAGGCCTCAAAAGGTGACATCTCAGAACTAGCCTGATAACTATTGTTGTAACTAAACTCGGCATACGGCAAACTCTTATCCCAAGAGGTAGCATAAGCTAATGCACAAGCTCTTAACATATCTTCCAGAATCTGGTTGACTCTTTCGGTCTGTCCATCCGTCTGTGGATGATAAGCTGTACTGAAGTTCAAACGGGTCCCCAGAGCTTCATGCAACTTATTCCAGAATCTTGAGGTAAATTGGGTACCTCTGTCCGATACAATCCTCTTTGGCACTCCGTGCAAACAAACAATCCTGATCATGTATAATTCTGCTAATTTATCTCCCGAGTAAGTGGTCTTCACGGGGATAAAATGGGCTACTTTAGTCAAGCGATCCACTATAACCCATATGGAGTCATAACCCCCTTGAGTCTTCTAAGCAAACCTGTAATGAAGTCCATTCCGATTACCTCCCACTTCCACTCGAGGTATTTTAGTAATTGTAGCAATCCTGCTGGTCTCTGATGCATTGCCTTGACTCTCTGGCATACGTCGCACAATGCAACATGCTCGGCAACTTCACGTTTCATACTCGGCCACCAGAATCTCTCCTTCAGATCCTGATACATCTTGGCGCTTCCAGGATGAATCGAGTACTTGGAGTCATGGGCTTCTTCCAAAATCAGCTGCTTTAACTCCTTTTTGTTAGGCACACAAATGCGATCCTTCATCCATAACGTGCCCTGCTCATCCAACTCGAAATCCTTTGCCTTGCCTTCCTCCTTGATGGACTTAATCCTGCGGATCTTGTCATCATCCTTCTGTCCTTCTCGGATCTGATCCTCTAAGGTAGGCTTTACTTCTAATGCGGCCAAGAATCCGCTAGGTACAACCTCAATCTTCATCTTTCGAAAATCCTTACATAACTCATCCTGACTTGTGGCTAGCAACGCACTCACGGTATGGCTTTTCCGACTCAAGGCATCGGCTACTACGTTGGCCTTCCCGGGATGGTAATGAATTCAAACATTATAGTCCTTGATCAATTCTAGCCATCTCCTTTGCCTCATATTCAGATCCGATTGGGTGAATATGTACTTAAGGCTCTTATGATCCGTATACACTTCACATCTGTTTCCAATCAGATAGTGACGCCATATCTTCAAAGCATGCACTACGGCAGCTAACTCTAGGTCATGTGTCGGATAATTTTCCTCATGCGGCCTCAAGCGCTTTGATGCATGTTTACGACCTTTCCATTCTGCATCAAAGACACATCCAAGTCCTCGGCGATGCGTCACAATAAATATCGAAGCTTTGAGCAACATCCGGTAGAACTAACACCGTGCTGATGTCAATTGCTTCTTCAGCTCTGAAATCCTTTCTCACATTAGCGCCCATGCAAACTTCTTTTCCTTCTTCAGCAATTGCGTAAGAGGTTTCGCAAGAATTGTCGAAAAGCCTTCGATGAAACGGGCGGTAATATCCTGCCATTCCAAGGAAACTCGAACTGGGTCACGCCTTCTACGCTCCCAATGTAACACGGCTTCTACTTTGCTTGGATCTACGGCGACTCTTCATGCGGTCATTACATGTCCAAGAAACTCCACCTTGTCCTTCCAAAAATCACACTTGCCGAACTTGGCGAAAAGTTGCTGTTCCCTCAGCTTTTCCAAAACTCGCCTTAAGTGTTCGGCATGTTCATCCTCTGTCTTGGAGTAGATTAGGATATCGTCTATGAACACGACGACAAACTTGTCCAAATATTCCATGAACACCTTATTCATCATATTCATGAAATAATTGGCGCATTCGTCACCCAAAGGACATAATCAGAACTCGTAATGTCCATATCTTGACGAGAATGCGATCTTGAATATCTTCTGATCGGATCTTCAACTGATGGTATCCCGATCTCAGATCAATCTTGGAGAAAACTCCGGCTCCTCTTAACTGATCAAACAAATCATCAATCCTGGGTAGCGGATACTTATTCTTCACGGTGACTTCATTGAGTGCACGGTAGTCGATGCACATCCTGAAACTCCGTCCTTCTTCTTGACAAACAAAACCGGTGCTCCCCCACGGCGACTAACTTGGTCCGATAAATCCTTTCTCCATTAACTCCTCTAGCTGTTTCTTCATTTCTACCAACTCCTCGGTAGACATCCGATAGGGTCTCTTTGCTATCGGTCTTTGTGCAGTACAAGCTCTATCACAAACTCTATGTCCCTGTGCGCGGCATACAGGTAGATCTTCGGGGAAAAACATCGGGTACTCATTTACTACTTGGGACATCCTCTATGCTGATTGCCTTGGTACTGTTAACCATCAACTGTCCATCTCTAAGCTGCAGTGGCTTGAAATTCCACTTTCTTCCCACACTGCTCTCAACTGAGATAGTCCTTCGTCCACAATCCAATACGGCCTTGTGCTTGGATAACCAATCCATTCCCAATATAACATCTAAGGTGCAGGTCTCCAAAATTATAAGGTTTGCTAGGAACTCTATTCCATCTATTAGTATTCTCACCTCGGAACATCCTACTTCCGCTCGGAGTTCGGAACTGTGGGTTTGAACTAAAAGCATGCACTTAAGTCTTGCAATCCTTAAATCATTTCTAGTAGCAAAGCCTTGCGAAACAAACGAATGCTAAGCTCGAGTCAAACAAAATCAAGCAGGTGTATCGAGTTAACAAGTAACTTACCCAAAGACGACGTCCGTAGCATTTTGCAAAGTGCATCCGCGGTGACATGGTTGACTCGGCCTCTCACCACGGCCTGGGTGTGGCTCCTGGTCTTGGCGTCCTAGCTGGGTGGTTCCTAGATTGAAGCGAACTGGGTCGCTCCTGCTGTCTTCTTCGGACAAGCTGTTGGCAAAGTGTCCTGGCTCGTTGCGATTGTAGCGGCGTCTCACTTTGTTCCTTCTTTGGCTGCCTGGGGTAGCGTTTCTAGCGGGGGCTGGGGTCTGGTAGTTTTGATTGGCAGGTCTTGGTGCTGGGGAGGGTGTCCTTGTTGCATTCTGTGGTTGGAATCTGAAGAATTGATTTGGTGCAACTCTCAAGCGCTGTTGCGTTCCCTGACGTGATCCTTGCTGTTGCATCCTGCGCTTCCTGTTCTCATCCAGTTCCTTGCGCTTGTCCTCAAGAATAAGCGCCTTATTCACCAACTCTTGGAAATCTGGAAAGGTGTGGGTGATCAATCCTACTTGCAATCCTGAGTTAAGTCCCTTCATGAAACGAGACTGTCTGGATTTATCTGTCGCTACATCCTCAGGTGCGTAGCGTGCTAGCTGTGTGAACTTGTTCAGGTAGTCGGCCACTGGCTGATTACCTTGCTTCAGTGCTCTGAACTCCTCCTTCTTAAGGTCCATAATTCCTTCAGGCACGTGATACTGTCGGAATGCAGCTGTGAACTCCTCCCAAGTGATATCTTGAGGGTTCTCCTGCGTGGCACGTGGTTCTCCCACCATTCGGCGGCTGTTCCTTCCAACTGATGAGAAGCGTAAAGTACCTTCTCATTCCCTATGCATTGAGCTATGTGTAGCTTCCTCTCAATTGATCTTAACCAATCATCGGCCTCCAATGGATTGGCATTTCCAGAGAAAGTGGGTGGGTGAGTCCTCATGAACTCGACACTTTGTATTCTCAAGCGTGGTCCCTGATTAACTTGATTAGAAGTGGCCTGAGCAGTGACGTGCTGCATTTGTTGCATCATAGCATGCATCAACTGGGTCTGAGCAGCAAGAAATGCTCCAAAATTCTGCACATCCAGTGGCGGTGCTGGTGCTCCATCATTGGGGTTTTCTGTTGGGCGAGATCCACTCCCATTGCTTCCAAAGTTCCCACGGGTGTTCACCATCTGTTGATTGCTCTAGGTTTAGAGATGAGAGGGAAACAAGAATAGACAAGTAATATGGAACTTATGCGGGGCGAAAGGGGTAACTTTAAGGTCCATCTTTATTATTAATAACTTGGTATGGCTGCTTACAATGCCTAAGGGCCTTGCAACACATAACGCACACTCAAAGAAACAAAGCAAATCCAAATCGAACTAACTCTGGAGTCTAACGCCTAAAGGGTGACTCTTTATTTTATGACGCGACTCGGCGAAGGAGTCTCACTATAGAACCTAAGCTCACTCATCGAGAAAACCTCCACGGCCTGGGTACGGGTGCTGCGGCATAGGCGCGAAACGATCGCCATGTCCAAATGACTATGTCATCTGTGGTAGTCGAAGAAGCGATGTCCTCATCGAGATCCGACTCCTCTGGATCGGCTCGTGTAGCTCGAGTAATCTTGGCTCGGGTGCAGTCCGTACAAAGTCATCTCCAACTCGTCAATCCTTCGTAGAAGGTGTGCCACATACTCTTGAGCTTCCCGCCATCTGTTCTTCTCTCGCCGTGATCTCCTTGCGGGCCTTCGTAGCTCCTTGCTTGTATTATCTAGTACATCTTCCTGGCGACGACGAATCGTGCCAAGCTGTGTAACCGTGGCATTCTCATCTGAATCGTCTTCGGTCAAGAAGGTTATCGCTGCGCGGATGATAACGGAACACCGTGCTTTCCAACTCTCTGGCGTGGATACTGGTAATGTGCCGCATTGCTCGTCGTGAAACTTCTTGGATACCCATCTGCATTGTAGATCTTCTAGCAGTGCAGTGTATCGGGCGATTGCCTGGGCCCCTCTTCCTGACAGGTACCTCAATCCTCACGTCACAAGCCTTGATCAATCCTGCTTGTCTGATCACTTCCACTTGGTATTGGGGCTTCTCAAAATCTCCGAGAGTTTGTAGCATGTGCCAAAGTTCCGTGGCGTGACCAACTCCTAGATCAACGTAGTTGAACTCTTCCTCCATCTGTCACAAGAGTGCTTTTCGTAAGAACTCGGAATTTTTCAATTGTGACAAGGTAAGGGAAAATTTCAGCAAGAGACAAGAAAAGAGAGAAGGGGATAAGTCGAGATGTCATTTCTTGTCTTCACAAATTTTTAGCTTTAGAAAATAGGTTTTATCCTCACTACGACCATTCTAGCTTAGGGTTGAGCCTACAAATAAGTATGGCTCGATACCACCTCTGTCGGGACCCGAATTTGCAAATCCGGACCCTCTGTGTATTCAGCACTAGTCCAGAACGCAGCTAGTGCACACAGCCTTAACATCGGTAAATATCACAATCATACCAATCGATATTATCAAAGTACTTTATTTAAATAACTAAATGGTTACTTTGACCTCATGGTCAAGTTACAAATGTATGCCTCGTGAGGGCGAAACTTATTCAGAGAGAATCAATAGCAGCGGAAAATCAAATAAAATTCGTGGCGCCATCCAGTATACCACAGTCAACTGACTGGGCTCGCATCAATAAGTAGCCGGGTCCTCTTGGAGTTCCTCCTCCGAACCGGCATAGTCTCCTCTTCAACTGGTATTGTGTTGAGGCAAGGGTGAGTACTTGGTACTCAGCAAGTCATGCACGTAATGCAAGCTAATATACTATATGCATGGCTTAGTACAAAGGAATAGCTCAGGTATATTTGCAAGAAATGACTTTTGACAAGTAATATAAGTAGATTCGAAAGTAGAAATAAGTAAAGCATAAATAACTTTTCAAGAAGTTTAATAAACATTTTTCCCATCCTAAACCATATTTCCATCATCTTCCTTGTTAAACCAACCCATCTTTTCAAAACCAAGTTATTTTCGTAAAATCTAACCCTTGACTGTAATTCCCGAGCATTGTCCAAAGATCCGTGGACTCGGCTATTCAAATAGATTCTACACTCTGGCAGAGGTTATGCACTTTACCCACAAGATACAGTCAAACACCACAAAGGCGAGTTCGTAACAAAGCCTTTCGGAAGCCTCAAACAACACAGTGGTCCTCTCCTAAGACATGCTCTACACCATCCCTTCCTTAGCCAAGGCGAAGTATGGGACCAACACACCGTTAGATGGGTACCTGGCCACGACCCACGATACGCCCCCGCACAATCACACAAAAGGTGTAATCGACACCTGAGGCTCCACAAGTGAGTCCTTAGCGACTTAGTCAACTAGGGCCGTCCCATTCCAGCCCATGTGGTTGCAAGTATGACCCAGTTCAAAGGCTTGCAAGGTTAAGTCCTTAGAGTGACCAGGGCAAGACTACCCGAAAAACCAAATCATCACTCCCAATGCCACAACTGGCCCACCTGATTACTCTTGCCACATGCCCCAGTCGAAATCTGTTTATCAAACCCAGTTGATTACCATGCACCACGTGCCATCAACATCACATGATACTTTTCCAAAACAGGTTCAATATATCATTAAGTCAATATTAGCATTTGATTGTCCAAAAATCATGTCATGAGCACGTAGCGTGTCTAAGCAAAGATACTACAACGATCTAAACCCATGTTGGCAATTTAGTAATGTCCAACTAGTAAACCACAACTAGGGTGACAAAGGTCATGGCACATACTTAAGTAATCAAGGTGTCATATAGCAAATTGGTATTTATCTAACCCCATGTTTAAACAAAGTATCTTTCTAATTGAACTAGCATGCAATAGTTTAAATCAAAATAGTTTTCAAATAGGATCAATATGGTCAAAGCACAACTTGCCTTCAAAAAGCACTTGCTCTTGGTCTTGAGTTGGATCCTGAGTCAATACTTCTCCTTCGAATCCTTCCGGCACTTCAACGTCTACTCGTAAAGCGTGCAAATAGCAAATACACAAATAAACAATAGGCAAAAACATCCCAAAACTCCAAATAAAATCCATAAACAGAGAGAACATAATTTTCTGGATTTTTAGGAACTGAATAAATCAAATTTGGAGTTAAAACGCATAAAAGTTATGATTATTTAAAGTTTAAATAATCAATTAAATAATTTTACAGAGAAAAACTTTAGTCCAAAAATTAAATAAAATTCATATTTAGGTAGATCTCAATTTTATACAAATTTAGAAATTTGAATCGCTCAAATCGGAGTTGAAACGCAAAAGTTATAAGCGTTTGAAGTTTGAATCTAAATTTGAAATCATTATTTGAATTAATAAATCATTTTCTTTTCGGAAATTAATTATTGCGTCAGCAATGACACGTGTCGGCCTGTGATTGGTCCACAGTGACCTGGCCGACGCCAAAGAGCGGTCTTCACGATGACGCGTCATCATGACGTCATCATGCCACGTGGCATGCTCCGGTGTCGCCACGTGTCTCGGTCCCATGGATCGGGTCCACGGTGACGCCCGGCCCATGGTGGACGCGCCTACGGCTACAGAGAGGTCGACACGCCGGGTCCCACCCGGTGGGTCACGTGCACGGTGAGGCTCTCTCGGCGAGGCAGCGACATGCGCCCGCATGTCGGTGACACGATCACGCCAGGTTCGGCCGCACGCGGGCCCTACTGGCTGCTGACTCAACGCACGGGCGCGGGCGGTGGCTACGTGGCATGATCACGGCCGTTAGATCTAGATCCAACGGTCTAGATCTACCCTAGGTTAACGCAGCTTTCCAACACGTGATTTATCGTGGGCCGTTGGATCTTGATCCAACGGTCTAGATCCAACCTGGTCTTCTAAAGCCTCAGGGAAACGTGGACTCACCGTGATCGCTTGATGGTGATCGAACGGCGGACAAAGCCGCGGTCGCGCGGCGCTGGTTGACCAGGTCTGGCCGGACTTGGAGGACGACGACACACGGACGCGCAACGGAGTAGATCCGGCGAAGGGAGAGGTCGGGTCGGTGCGTCCTCGGTCCGGATCACGAATCGGGGCTTGGGTGCGGCGGAGGTGGCTCGACGGCGGCAGAGCCGACCAAAACCAGCGGCGCAAGAAAGCAACCGCGAGGAATCGCGGGCACGGCGAGACGCGGCAGGAGGTGGCGGCTGGGGCAAGTTGTGCGCAGGGCAAGGGCGAACCTCGGGGCTGCTCCCGGGCATTAAATAGCCCCGGCGTTTGCGCGGAAACCGAAGCCCTAACCGTGTCCCGCTCGGTCACGGCGGAGATCACCGGCTCGGATTCGGATGAGGACGACGACCGGATGCCGTCCACGTGTCCCGCATCGGACGGTCCACATGCTCTCGCGACGCGGCGCACGCACGGCCGTTGGATCAAGATCCAACGGTCGTGGTCCAGGGTTAGAGTTGGGTTCGGCGACGCGGTTCGACCGAATCAAAAGGCTCGGTCGGGTTCGGGTCGGACTCGAGTCCGACTCGGACCCGAGGAATAGTAACCGACTTGGTCGGTCCTTTTCCAATGAATTAATATTTAAAATAATTCCCGATAATTCATTTAATTCATTAAAAATAGCAAATGACTCAGAAAAATTCCAGAAAAATTCTGGAAAATATTTTGGATCATTTTGGACTCGAATAAAATATTTCCAACAAAATTTTATTTGCAAAATTAAATTCTTTAATTATTTCAAAATGGAATAAATTCAAATAAATTCCAAATAAACCCAAATAAATTCCAGAAAATTCCAAAAATTCACCAAAGTGCCAAATCACACATGAATTTAAGAAAAGCAAAATTTTGGGATGTTACAAAGAAGAGTACCAGATACCATAGTCAATGGTAGCTCGAAGGTACCTGAAGATGCGCTTCACCGCCTGACGGTGAGAGACGCGGGGAGAAGCCTGAAACCGAGCACAAAGACATACAGAGAAATGTATGTCAGGTCTCGAGGCAGTGAGATACAAGAGGGAGCCGATCATGCTCCGGAACTCCTTCGATCGATCGGCTCACCATCCTCGCTGGCTCGAGGACCAGTGGTGGCCATAGGAGTCATAATCGGCTTTCCATCGGACATGTCAAAGCGCTTGAGAGGTCTCGAGTATACTTGCCTTGATGCAAGAATGTACCCTCCCGAGTCTGCTTAATCTGGAAGCCAAGGAAGTAGCTCAACTCGCCCATCATGCTCATCTCGAACTCAGTACTCATCACATCTGAGAACTGAGTAACGAGCGAATGCGAGGAACCACCGAAAATGATGTCGTCGACATAGATTTGGACTAGGAGAAAATCCGAATCGTAATGTCCGACGAGCGAGTCTTGTCCACTTGACCCATATGAAAACCATGACTCAAGAGGTAGGACTTAAGCCTCTCATACCAAGCTCGTGGAGCTTGCTTAAGTCCATACAAAGCTTTGGAAAGCTTGAAGACATGGTTTGGGTACTTGGGGTTCTCAAATCCTGGAGGTTGTCTGACATACACCTCTTCTTCAATGAAGCCATTGAGGAATGCACTCTTGACATCCATTTGAAAAAGCTTGAAGCCCTTGGATGCCGCGAATGCGGCAGGATCCGGATGGCCTCGAGTCTAGCTACGAGGGCAAAAGTCTCCTCGAAGTCGAGACCCTCGACACGAGAGAAACCCCGAGCGACTAACCTAGCCTTGTTTGAACTACAACCCCATCCTCACTCTGCTTGTTTTTGAACACCCATTTGGTCCCAATGATATTGTGACCGTAAGGGGGCTCGACAAGCTTCCAAACTTTGTTCCTCTCGAAGTTTTCAAGTTCCTCATGCATAGCATTAATCCAAGATTCATCGGATAATGCATGAGAAACATCCTTCGGCTCAAAAGAGGCAACAAAAGCAGAGTGAAGGCAGAAAGTGGACAAACTGACTTAGAGCGAGTGACTTCGCTCAAACAGATCTCCAATGATCTCGTCGTGGATGAGCTCGCTGAATGTGGCGGGAGGTCCAGAAGGTAGTGACCTCTACTCCTCGTGGGAGAAGTAGGAACAGAGCCACTAGGCTTTGAAGAGTCCGAGGGTAAGAGGCTGATCTCCCTGAGGTGCAGATATGGAAATGGGAGGCACCTCGGGAGCAGGAATGGTGACTGGATCGAGGCAAGGCGCCTTCATCTCCGTCATCAACTTCCTCTCGAGAAGATAGATCGGGAAAGAGGTGAAGAGCCTGAAATGTCTGGTCTAGCACCGGGCTAGCCTCATCAAAAGTCACCTCGCAGGTCTCTATGATCCTACCCAAATCTACAGCCCAAATCCTATAGCTACGCGAAGTCGAGTAACCCGTAAAGATCCCATCAGTAACGTGACTCGAACTTATCTAGGTTCCCAGGACTTCAAGAAGAAGCACTTGCAACCAAAAACACTAAAAATGAGATACACTAGGCTTTCGCCCATATCTCAACTCATAAGAAGTGCAATGCAAGTGTGCCCTAAGAAAAACTCATGGCAACATGGCATGCCGTAGCTCTGACCTCACCTCAAAACTTCCTAGGAGTATTGTACTCGTCTAGCATCGTTCTGGCCATCTCAACCAGGGTCCTGTTCTTCCTTTCCACTACGCCATTTTGCTGAGGGACGTATGGAGAGGAGAACTGATGCTCTAAGTCTAACTCCTCACAGAAGATGCTAAAATAGGAGTTCTTGAACTCCGTGCCATTGTCATCGCTGGATCGCTCGTAAGGCACCCGGGAGCTCAACAGACAACCTCACGGACCAAACCTCTGAAGTGTGAAAAACACTCATCCTTCGAGGCCATGAAAAACACCCAAGAGTACCTCGAAAAATCATCGACAATGACAAGAATATACCACTTCCCACCTGCTGACTGCACTCGAGCTGGACCAACAGTGTCCATGTGTAGCAGCTGTCCTGGTGCATCAGTCATCACTCGGGTGACTGGAGGATGGGAGGCAGCAACCATCTTGCCATGTCGGCAAGGAGAACATACAACATCTTTGACCATCTTGAGTTTAGGCAGGCCACGAATGAGATCATGGCCGCTAACTCGAGTCAAATGATCAAAGCCAATGTGACCAAGTCTCCTATGCCAAAAGGAGAGATCACGGGACTCAGAAGCAATAAGGCAATGGAGAGAGTCTCTAGAGGAAGAAGAAAAATCAGCACGAAAGACTCTCCCAAAACGAGAAATCCATAAACAAACTCCCGGAAGAATCGAGGATCCTACAAGAGCTCCTCTTAAAATTGACCTCGAAATCGTCATCAAGAAGCCGAGAGGCGAAAGCAAGTTGAAATGCAGCCATCTTGACTAAGGCAACGCCCTTAAGAATGAAATGATCGTTAATGCAGACGATACCTTTAGCAATGACTCTACCCGACGCAAAGCATCCCCAAAGGTGATTACCTCATCACCGGGATCTCGGTTCAGTGGAAGAAAACCAACGGGAGTCTCCTGGTCATGTGGCGAGAAACAGCCGGAGTCTACGATCCAAACCTCCCCTTCCTCGCCCTACGGACTGAATCAAAGAGAGTGAAAGCAGATGTCTCGCATGCAGGATAGATCGGTGCGGATCTAGGAACCCAACATCGAGTCAATCGCGGCAAGAGAAAATAGTCAACGGAGTAGAAGAATGCAATCTGGCACCTCTCCGTGACTCGACTCTCACAAACTCAGACTCCGCTCCAGTAGGATGTCTGGGAGCAGCTGCCGGGTTGGTCCGCCGAGCTGCAAAGGCCGGACCATCCCAGTGCTGCTGCCCAGACCTCCCGCTGGGGAAAGCAAACTCACGCCGCTGATATCTACCTCGATGGGAAAAACGAGGAATATAAAGAGGACGGCGGAAAGACTGACTCGGGACAGCTCTGGGGCGAAAACCAGAAGTAGAAGCCTGAAAACCAAGCCCCATGCGCTGTCCAAAAACAGGAGACTCTCTAGCTTGTCTATCCTGTCTAGAAGCCGTGTGTGCCTTAGGTGCACTCAGAGTCTGGGGATGACCCTGAATACCCCTAAGAGCATGGACACGCTCACGCCGAGAAATCTTGGCGCGTCTGAAGCAGAAATCAGCTATATGTCCATCCTTCTGACAAAAGGTGCATGTATACTTCGCCTTGGGGGGTGAAGTAGCATGAGAAGCACCCTTCTCGTCAGACGTCCCGTGGACAATCCCTGCTGATCTAAACACAGTGGTGCTCACCTGTGGAGCCACCACTATCTCTCCGCTCTTGGAGGCACGCACAACAGTGGGCGGATGCGCCCGTGTATGCTCCAAGGCATCAAACCCTAGACCTTGATTGAATCTGCTAATCTTGGACTGATCTAGGATAAGATTGAGCTTCTTCTTACCTCCAACAAACTTCTCAAGAGTGCTCATAAGGTACTGACACTCTCGAAAAAGTGAGGCACAAGAAGAGCAAGGGGAAGGAGTAGCAGGGGAAGAGCCAGATGGAGAAGAGCGAACTAAACGGTCAAATCTCTCCCTATAAAGAGCAGCCTCAATCTTGAGAGACTCGCAAGAAACACATGGAGAGTCTCTAATCCTACCCACCTGGGCTTTGAGCTTCTTCCTAAGCTCTACATGAATTTGATTCATGTCCTCTGCTACCCCAACACACAGCATGCAACCATTTTGTGACTTAGCTAGTAGATCCTTAGCATATTTTGAGTTTTCAAGCACCAAGTCATCATAAGCATTTTTTAGTTGCATACAGCCCTCACATGAGCTGATTGGGTCCTTAGAAGCATGCTTTTCAAGTTCATCATTTCTAGCAGATAGCTTCCTAAGGTGACAACTCATGTCATCAATTTCAGCGAGAAGCTTAGGGCAATTAGCACATGAAGCATTTGTGTGAGTGTGAAGAAAACTAGCATCAACAGGAATAGAATCTCTTTGGACATGTGCTAGCATCCTTCGACCTAAGTGACTCAAGATCAGAAAGCACACTATCATGTAGAGTCCTTAGGTTCTCCAACTCCACAAGCAAAGCATCACACAAAGTACAGCTATCAGAGTCTCGGGAGGAACAAGATCTAAGTGAAGCTAACTCCCGAGATAAGGTACCTACTTCCTTCTCTAGATCCAAACACTTAGCTCTAGACTTGGAATGAAATTTTCCTAGTTTGATAAAAGCATCATGGAGCTGGTCATAAGAAGGTACCTCCTCCGTGTCACTGTACAGTTCGGTGTCGGGTACTTCCATGGCATTGGAGGCCATGAAGCACATGCCGGAGAAGTCATCGCCGCCCTTCACCTTCTCTTGCGGTTCATCCTCGTCCTCGTCGCTCCATGTCTCCGTGTCGGAGAGGTCAAGGTCGTCGAGCGCGGCAAGGACGCGGTGAAAGAGCTTCTTGCCCTTGGCGAACTTGCGGTGTTTCTTCTCTTGCGCCGGCTCGCGAGCTGGAGGCTTCTTGTTGCGGTTCTTGTTGATGTAGTCGTTCTTGCCCGCACCGCCTTGTTCATTATTGCCCTTCTCCAGCTTGGGGCAGTTTGCCCGAATGTGGTTGGGGCCACCACACTCAAAGCAAGTGAACTTGCCACTCCTCTTTCTATCTCTCACCCTTTTGTAAATGTTCGAAAATTTTCGAGCGACAAGAGCAAGCTCGTCTTCCGAAATTGTTCCAACGCGTCATCGCTACGTCCGCAAAGAGCGGGAGAGAAAACCAGAAGAGAAGTCAAGAGGGGTCCAGAAGAGGAAGACCCAGTGGGATCGGTAACCAATGCCATCGTTTGGGACTTCGTCCTGCGAGCGACGATGTCGAGCTCATGAGTCTTGAGGCGGGAATACAACCCGTCAAGAGTCAAGGTCGACAAGTCCGTATGGTCCGTGATGGTGGTTACCTTCATCTCCCAAATCCTTAGATCGAGTGCTCGAAGAAAATGCCTCGCATTCTCCGAATCAGTGTATGAACAACCCACTGACCGAAGATTGCTGAGAATCTTTGCAAAACGAGCAAAGCACTCATCAAGGCTCTCACCAGCGTGCTGCTCAAACTTGTTGTAGTCACGCTTAAATTGATCCTGTCTCACGGACTTGATCTGAGTGGTGCCCTCATGGTAAGCATTGAGGGTCACCCAGATCTCGTGAGCCGATCGTAGGTGAGAGACGCGATCATACTCACTGCTGCTAAGTCCCTGTATGAGGAGGTTCTTGGCCTTAGCGTTTGCCTCAACGTCAGCCATGTTTGCGGCGTTGACGTTCTCATCGGCCGGAACCTCATACGGGTGCTTCACCTTCTGCCATAAAGAAAAGCCTGGGCAGTGATGTATGTCTCCATCCGAACTTTCCAGAACGGATAATCAACTCCAGCAAAAATTGGAGGCTTAGTTGAGTACTTGTCCGTCGCCATGGCTCTTGAGACCGGTCAAGATCTATGAAAGAGCAAAACCGGCTCTGATACCAATTGAAAGACCGAGATGGCGATCAGAGGGGGTGAAGGAGCCCAAATAAAACTAGCCCCTACTCAACGTACTCCAAACAATCCCGCAAAGAAAACCGATGCTCCTTAAAATCGCGAAACCCACAAAAATCGAACGAGTTGTCAACTATGTTTATCCCTAGCTTACATGGATAGGAACCATGAATCATGTGAGGGATATTTAAATCACAAATTCTGGTTGTCAAGTGTCCAAAGCAAGGAGGAATCAATTCAAATACTTCTTTTCTAAAAGAGATCAAGCCAAAACACAAAAGCCTCTTTTAGAAAAGCAAAAGCAGATTTTCAGGAATTGTCCTCAATTAGAGCAGGTGGATGGTGGACTTCTGTTGCTCCAAAAAATTTGGGAATTTTTCAGCCTGTGAGCTGTTGAGTCGTGAAGCACTCCACCAAAAATCACCACCAAACACCTTCTACAAAAACAGGAAAAATCAAGAACTACGAACAGTCAGGATTTTCAATCAGGAAATTTGGGGCTCGGTTTTCACCTCACAGCTCCCAAATGGTGCATCCAGTGGACTCCAAAATTTTTCCACAGATTGGTATATGAGTCAAGCACCTTCTCCAACAAGAATCAATCAAGAAAGATTTTTCTATATTTTTCTAAAAATCAAAGACTGACTGCTGCGCGAAGAACAAGTTCAGGACAGATTTGCAATCTTGATAGAAACTTGATCTCTAGTCTATCTTAGGGTGCAAGAAAGATGTAAAACCAAATGAGCACCCTCAAGACCTCCTTGATCAACAGCATTTAGAAGGAGAGGAGCAAATCCAAATTAAGTAGAAAGTAAATTGCGAGAATTTACATGCGGGAAAGTAAATGCTGAATTTAAATTATGTAAAGTAAAGACATAATGTAAATGCGAATTTAAATTCACAAAAAGTAAAGAAAATCTTTGTATTTTCTGGTTGGAAGGTTTACAAAGCCTCACTTCATGTGGGCAAAGCTCAAAGGAGCAACTCAAACCTTCAAGTGAGGGAGGACACCCCTCCCCCTCTATTTATACTACTCTAGGGCCACCTACCACCCTTGGATGAGTCCCAAACCCTAGGGCACTCCACCAAGGGCTAGGATTAACCCTCTCATTTCAACCCACACATGGGCTTTACATGGGCCACATTGGCCATACATGGGTTTTAAACAAAACCCGATCAACCCGATGCAACGGGCCTTCATCCGCCGGACTTGACCGCTCAGTTTCCTCCTCTTCGAGCCTCCAACCCGAACCGAAACCTTGAGCCACCTCAAGTCCATTTCCTGACGTCCAAGTGAACCCGGTTTGAGCCCAACCATCTCGTCGGCATCCTCGACCGCTCTGGACCTCGGTTCTCCCAACCTAGTCCGGTGCCTTACCAACGACCATAGCTGCCTCAAGAACCTGTACCACAAGGAACAAACCATTTTGCACATACCACAATGCACATACCTTTTCTTCCTGCATGTTAGTCCACAATTATCATTAATTGAAACATGCAATACCGAGTCAAATCAAACTCAAGCCTGAGCACACCTTGCTCAAATAAAGTCAAATACTCATCACAAAAATGGATGGACCTCCACATGGTCCTTCACATTTGCCTTACCCGGATGGTACTGAATGGTGAGGTCATAATCCTTTATCAATTCCAGCCACCTCCTCTGCCTCAAGTTCAAATCTTTCTGAGTAAAGATGTACTTGAGGCTCTTGTGATCAGTGAGATATCACAAGACTCACCATACAGATAGTGCCTCCATATCTTCAATGCAAACACCACAGCGGCTAGCTCAAGATCATGAGTGGGATAGTTCTGCTCATGCTTTTTCAACTGCCTCGATGCATAAGCAATTACCTTGCCATCTTGCATGAGCACACAACCAAGTCCCAAACGAGAAGCATCAAATAAACGGTGAAGTGCTTCCTAGGCTCGAGAAGAGTAAGAACAGGAGCAGTCACTAACTTCTCCTTCAAAGTGCAGAAACTGTGCTCACACTCTGCAGTCCACTGAAATTTCATCCCCTTCTGAGTCAGCTGCGAAAGTGGCTTGGCAATGATAGAGAAATCCTGCACAAAACGCCGATAGTAGCCAGCCAACCCAAGGAAACTACGCACCTCTTTAACATTGGAAGGCCTCTTCCAATCCAAAACTGCTGAGACTTTGCTATGATCTACGGATATGCCCTCTGGATTGATGATGTGGCAAAGAAAACCCACTTCTGAAATCCAGAACTCGCACTTTTTCAGCTTAGCAAAGAACTGATTCTCCCTCAAGGTACTCAGCACAAGCCTCAAGTGCCGCTCATGCTCCTCTTCTGATTTAGAGTAAACCAGAATGTCATCGATGAACACTACGACAAACTCATCAAGGTACTTATGTAGCATACTGTTCATCGCCTCCATAAAAACAGCAGGAGCATTAGTTAGTCCAAAAGACATAACTTTAAATTCATAATGCCCATACCTAGTGGAGAAAGCAGTCTTCTCAATGTCCTACTCCCTCACACGGATCTGATTGTACCCCGACTGAAGATCAATCTTGGAGAACACCTTTGCTCCCTTCAGTTGGTCAAACAGATCCTCAATGCGAGGCAAAGGATATTTGTTATTGACTGTCACTTGATTAAGAGCACGATAATCAATGCACATACGCCAACTTCCATCCTTCTTCGAAACGAAGAGGACGGGTGCTCCCAAGGTGACACAATCGCTACCGAATAAAACCCTTGGCCAACAGATCCTCCAATTGCTTTTCAACTCGTCTTGAAAAGGACGAGCCAAGCGGTATGGAGAGATAGAAATAGGTCGAGTGCCGTGAACAAGATCGATACGAAACTCCACATTCCTCACGGGAGGTAAACCAGGCAACTCATCGTGAACACATCAACAAACTCCTTCACTATAGGAATCTCCTCAATGGAAATCGAAGAAGGTGGCTTTTCCGACATAGCCATGAGGAAACCCAATCGCCTCAAACGGCGACTTAAAACTGACTAGCCAAAGCAAAGACGGAACTGGAAGGTATACCACCCTGAAAGGTCAACTCTACCACTGACGGGGCCTGCAAGGTAACCGTCCTCCAAAAGCAACAGATCTTGGCACGGTACTGATGCAACCAGTCCATGCCCAAAATGACATCAAAAGGAGCCAACTGGATCACCATAAGATTGGCAAAGAAAACCTCATCATCAATAGCAATGGTGCAACCCGGGCAAACCAAAGAACTAGCAATCAAACCCCCAGGAGAACTGACTATCACAGACTCAGAAATCCGCTGAACTTCCAACTTAGCTCTACTAGCAAACTCAGACGACACAAAGGAGTAGGATGCTCCGGAATCAAACAGAACAAAGGCATCAACTGAATCCACAAGCAAAGTACTTGAAACCACCTCTGGATGCCCGACTGACTCGGCGGTCGGCAAGGCGTACACTCCGGGTGGCGCCGGGACAGCGGGAGTCCCGACAACCGGCTGATGCCCCAACAAAGCTGGGGGCAGAGGAGGCAACTGAGGAGGAGCCGATGGCTGTAGGCACCAGTAGGCTGCTGGTGGCGCCCACGCAAAGGGCGGCTGAGGAGCAGGAGCCACCAACAAGTGCACCGACCCTCTGGAAGACGCCGCTGGAGTGGGAGGAGAAGGCACCATCTCCCACTTGATGATGCTACCGGGATTCATCCGGCAGACTCGCCCCATGTGGCTGGGCTTGCCACAGTGGTTGCAACTCCCGGTCCAACCACACTCCGAAGCACGGTGCTCACCACCGCACTTGAAACAAATCATGCCCTGCCCGGGCACAGGACAAAAAGCTGCTCACGAGGAAGACGATTAGGGCGGCTTCATCTTAGCCCCTGAGGAGGAGCCCTGTCCTCTCTTGAACTTCTTGAAGATGGGTTGCTGAGAAGACCCACCTCCTCCACCAAAATTCCTCTTCTGGCCCCCGCCTGGGGCCGTTGGAACCCTTGAACCACCAGTGTTTTGCTTATCCCTGGAGAGCTCCAACTCGAGCTCCATGCCCTTCGCTTGCTCCACCACGGAGCAGAAGTCACGAGGGACAGTCGCCCCCATGACAACTCTGAACTCCTGGTTGAGGCCTCTACGAAACCTCCTCGCCTTCTCCCTGTCGTCAACTGCCACAGCCGGCACAAAGCGCACCACATTATTGAACTCAGCCTCATACTCTGCCACCGACCTCTTTCCCTGGGAAAGAGTCATCAGAGTATGCTCCATCCTCTCAAGGAAAGACTCTGGGTAGAACTTGGCTCGGAAGCGAGCCACAAAGTCCTCCCAGGTGACCGGCCCAAGTGCGGGGGCTCTAGCAGCCAGAACCCCCTCCTACCAGATATCAGCTTGGCCCTTCAGCTGAAAGGCCACAAAGCGAGTCCTCTGGACCGAGGTCAACTCTAGGACCTCAAACTGCCGCTGCATGTACCGCAGCCAATCTGCGGACTGGACGAGAGTGCCCGCTCCGTCAAAAGTGTCAAGACGGAGGGACATCCACTCCCGGAGACTCATCCTCGGCTCCGGCACAACGGGGGCAGCAACTGGGCCGCTGTAGGGGGAGGCTCTACAGCAGGGGCTACCTGCAACTGCTGGCGCAGCTCCTGAACCTCCCTCTGCAGAGCCTGAACTAAATCCGCATTGGCGGCGGGTACCTCAGCCCCTAACTGTGCCGCTGGGAGCTCCTCCTGCGCTAGCCCATGAGCATTGAGCGAAGCGCTACCCTCAGCTACAGACTCAGCAACTCCCTGACAACCTGGCCTCCACAGCCACGGCGACCACGACCTCTACCCCTCAGCATGGCTGCTACAACCATCCAATCACATAAACATAAGCACAACATCATATAATCAAGAACAAAGATCAAACTTCATTATAGACATAGTCTTCATCAAATAATCAAGCGCAATGCAATGATGAACCAAAACCCCATCCTACCGTGCAACCAAGTGTGTCAAATTTTAAATTACTTATTCCACTTTTGCAAGTTTTAATGTTTCTATCCTATGACAAAGTTTTAGTTAAAACCTAAGCCATGTTTCTAAGTTATTCCACATCACATTTTAGTTGCAACCTAAGGTACGACACTAAAAATACACATTCCAAAGACCTACAGCCTGCTCTGATACAAACTGTAACACCCTAGCATTTAATATGCCCGAATGCTACCAAACAAAGACTAAGCAACCTCTAAATACCACAATTACAAGTAAATTACAGCAAAGGAGCAAATGCTAATACCGAAAATTTCGGCAGCATCTCCTTTGTTTTTCCATGAATTGAAGCAACAACAATAGCATAGCAATATATGGCAATATAAGAGACATCTAAAATAGCAATAAATGATGGCATGACGGCAATATAAGTCAAATCTCAAGCATTCCAAGTCTTCATGAGCCAAACGAACAATAAGGCTCTCATAACGCAAAACTAGATCATAAACCAATATGCATCACACTAAATTTATTATCAAGACTCCAAATGAATAACTGTGGGAACAAATGTGTGAAGCTACGTGTAGGAGTGTGACTAGTTCCCTTCCCCGCATGCCGGTCTCATGGTACCTAAAACAACAAGAAAGCACAAGCGTGAGTTCAACACTCAGCAAGTATATTGCAATGGTACAAAAGAACAATTACATGGCTTCAACACCTCAATCATGCCTATCATCTTATTCATACTCACATATCATTTTTCACATATCATCATCATCATATATGCAATGCGATGCGATGCACATGTCTCCTGGAAACGCATACCGGTATGGTTGAGTGCACACCCGTTGGTGTGCACCCTCTCTTCCATTCCATCCCGAAGATGGAGGGTGCCTACTCCTCACTTCCATTCACCGAGGTGGATGGAATCACGATGTAGGACTTACTCAATGGCGCCACGGACTAGTCATAACTTTCTCACCGACCTTACCGGACTAGTTATGACTTTCTCACCGACCCGGCCATGTATCATGCCATGTATGCAAACATGCCAACATCATAGATAACTTGTACATTAACACATGGCATCACAACATAATAAACCATATTCATCATATCAATGGCAAACATTAAAGCATGGCATGTGAACATATCATATATTCAATTTCAACTCAACAAAACTAGCAATCTACAACCCGCTACCCATTCCAATACACTTGCCTCAACCACGGGCGACAGATTGGTGAGAAGTAGAGGGCACTCCCGGGGTCACACCACCTGCACATAGGCACCACACGCTCAAAATCATGCCCACAAAACAATACGCAAACACTCTTCTACCCTGACTTCGCAAACTACTCGCAAAACCCAAAAAATAGAGGTTCTGTCCCGTCGGGACAACAGACTTCCAACGAGCATAACTCAGGTTCTAAGACTCCGAATCGATTAAAAGAGTACATCCTTGCGTATCTTAGGAAATTTCCTAACTTTTTATAAGTATATGGAAAAACTGATTCGGAATCTAAAGTGGTTTAATCTACAGGATACCGTGATATGTTCCAATCTCGTCACAGTTTTGAACACGCTCGGTAAAATGAGCATAACTTTCAAACGGCTTATCAGAATTAAGCATTATTTATGTATAATTAAAGGTATTTCAATTACCTACAACTTCTTCAACAGGCGGACGACGAAATTCCGAATCTAAATTGGCGAAATCTCAAACCCTAGGTCGACTGCTCATTCTGCCCGAAACAGAGAACGTGGCAAACTCTAGATTTCATCTAATCTACCCAATTACAGCACCACCAATTGATCTAAAAACATGATATCAACCCTTAGAACAGTACCTACACCAACCCCAAGGATTCCCGTGGCTATACCTTCGCCCGACGAACAAAAAACCAACGGATCTCCTCCCGGTTCGCGCGATCTCCTTCCTCGCTCGAAATCCACTGGATCTCCTCGTTGCGGAGCGCTCCAATGAACGGATCTTCGGGGTGGTGAGGTGGAGAGGCTTCCCTAGGGCAGCAAGGGTGGTGGAGAGGGGAGGGGAGGCGCACAAGGTGAGGGAGGGGCGTGAGGGAGAGAGGTGGAGCGTGGGTGAGGGCAAGGGGGCGGCTACGGTTTCCCATGTGGGGGGGCGCAAGCGGCAGGGGGGGGCGCACAAAAAGGGCAGAGGAGGCGCACCAACCAGCCCCAAATAGGTCTCCTACACCCACATGGACTCAAACACCTTCCCACCTGTAACACCCCAAATTTTTGCTTTTTTTGAATTTAATCAAGATTTGGCACTTTGGTGAATTTTTGGAATTTTTTGGAATTTATTTGGATTTATTTGGAATTTATTTGAATTTATTCCCTTTTGAAATAATTAAAGAACTTAACTTTGCAAATAAAATTTTGTTGGAAATATTTTATTTGAGTCCAAAATGTTCCAAAATATTTTCCAGAATTTTTCTGGAATTTTTCTGAGTGTTTTGCTATTTTTAATGAATTAAATGAATTTCTGAGAATTATTTTGAATATTTAATCGCTGGAAAAATGCGAGTTGGTTTGTACTGTTCATCCGACCGGACCCGAGTCCGAGTCAGACTCGAGTCCAACCCGAGCCAGCCGATCTTGGCCGAACCTGGCCGCTTAACCTAACCCTCTCGACCGTCCGATCAAGATCGAACGGCCGAGATTGAGCCACATCGCCTGAACCCGAGCCCGACCGAGCCAGCCAGGTCGCCCGAGCCGGACCCGAGCCTAAACCCTCGCACCATTGGATCTTGATCCAACGGCTCGCGTTGAGCCACGTCACCCAATCCGAATCCAATTCGGATTCCACCGCCGCAACGGAGTGGGCCTCGGTTTCCACTCGTTTCACGGACGCTGAGGGCCCTATTTAATGCACCGCCGCCGCTGTCGTGTTGCCGACTTCCGTGCGCACCTGTAGCCCTAGCCCACGCCACCTGAGCCGCCGTCGTTTGCCCGTGCGAGCTTGCCGTAGTTGGCCTTGTGTTCCGCCGCGGTTTTGCTCCGATTCCGCCGCCGTTGAGCCCAGATTCGGAACCGCGAGGTCAAGCCGCACCGGTGAGTACCACTCACTTCACCGGAGAGGCCCCGCAACGCCGTCGGGCGTGTCGCCGTCCTCGTCTCCGGTAAGCCAGCGCCGCCGCAAGCCATCGCCGTCGTTCGAGCTCCACCAACCGTCCGATCCAGATCCAAGGGCCCAGATCACGCCACGTCACCCTGGTGAGTTTCCACATTGAAATTCCCAGATCTATTTCCAACCATTGGATCTAGATCCAACGGCTTAGATTGTGCCACGTAGCCTAAACCGCACTGAGCTAGGATAGATCTCAACCGTTAGATCTAGATCGAACGGCTAGGGTTAGCCGCATTGTAATTGTTAGATTGGATCTTGACCGTCCGATCAAGATCGAACGGTCCAGATCAGCCGAGTAGTTTTTCCAATCTGGGCCGTTGATTTTCAAATCAACGGCCGAGATCTAGCCACGTGGCCGGGAGGCCGACCGTCGCGGTCAGCGCCCGCACGTGGGTGCGTGCCTCTGACATGCGGGGCCCGCGTGTCAATGGGAACCCATTGTCGATCGCGCTTGGCACGGCGTGAGTCCAGGCGGCCCGATAGGCGAGCCCACTGTCGATGAGACGATGTAGGCCGTGGCGCCGAGTCCATGAGTGGGCCGAGCGCGCCGTCTTGTGAGTCCATGGACCCGAGGCAACTTGGCGGCTCCTGATTGGTCCACGTGTCACTGCTGACGCAATAATTCAATTTCCGAAAAAGAAAATGATTTATTAATTCGAAATATTGATTTCAAAATTTGTTTCAAACTTCAAACGCTTATAACTTTTGCATTTTAACTCCGATTTGAGTGATTCAAATTTCTAAATTTGTATAAAATTGAGATCTATGTAATGATGAATTTTATTTAATTTTTGGACCAAAGTTTCTCTCTGTAATATTATTTAATTGATTATTTAAACTTTAAATGCTTGTAACTTTTGCTTTTAAACTCCAAATTTGACGATTCTAGTTTCTAAAAATTCATAAAATTATGCTCTCTCTGTTTATGAACTTTATTTGGATGCTTGGACACTTTTTGTCTACTGTTTATTTATTATTTGCTATTTGCACGCTTTACGAGTAGACGTTGAAGTGCCCGAAGGCTTCAAGGGAGAAGTGTTGACCCAGGAGCCAGCTCAGGACCAAGAACAAGTACTCTTTGAAGGCAAGTTGTGCTTTGACCATGTTGATCCCATTTTCAAATTAAATTGGTTTAAACTATTGCATGCTAGTTTAATTAGAAAATGCTTTATTTAATTATGGAAAATTAGATAAATGCCAAATTGTTGTATGACCCCTTGGTTAATTAAATATGTGCTATGACCCCCTTGTCACCCTAGTTGAGGATTAAATAGTTGGACATTACTAAATTGCCAACATGGGAATTTAGATCGTTGTAGCATATTGCTTAGACCTGCTACGTGCTCATGACATGATTTTGGACAATCAAATGTTAATATTGACTTAATGATATATTGAACCTGTTTTGGAAAGGTATCATGTGTTGTGATGTTGATGGCACGTGGTGCATGGTAATCAACTGGGGTTTGATAAATTGTTTTCGACCGGGGCATGTGGCAAGAATGATAGGGTGGGCCAGTTGTGGCACCGGGAACGTCGATTTGGTTCTTCGGGTAGTATTACCCTGGTCACCCTAAGGACTTAACCTTTCAAGCCTTTGAACTGAGTCAAACGTGCAACCACATGTCTGTAATGGGACGGACCTAGTTGATTAAGTTGCTAATAACGTACCTGTGGGACCTCAGGATGTCAACTACACCCTTTGTGTAGTTGTACGGGGGAGCGTACCGGGGCTGCGGCCAGGTACCCATCTAACGGTGGATTGGCCTAAACTTCGCCTTCGCTAAGGGAAGGGTTAGTGTGCAACACCGGAGAGGACCACTTGTGCTGTTAGAAGTTTCCGAAAGACTTTGTTACGGACACTCGCCTTTGTGGTGTTTGACTGTATCTTGTGGGTAAAGTGCATAACCTCTGCAGAGTGTAAAATCTATTCGAATAGCCGTGTCCGCGGTATTGGACATCGCTTGGGAATTACAGTCAAGGGTTAGACTTTATTGAAAATAAATTGGTCTTGAAAGGTTGGGTTTGGTTAATAATGATGTTGATGGAAATGTGGATTAGAATCGGGAAAGATGTTTATGTAACTCCTGGAAAAGTTATTGATGTTAAACTCGTTTCTACTGCTTTCGAATCTACTTATGATACTTGTTAAATGCTGTTTACTGCAAATATACCTTGAGCTATTCCTTTGTATTAAGCCATGCATGTAGTATATTAGCTGCATTCTGTGCATGACTTGCTGAGTACCAAGTACTCACCCTTGCCGCAATACAACACCAGTTGAAGAGGAGTCTACACCAGCTTTGGAGGAGGAGCTCCCAGAGGAACCGTCTAACTAGGGAGCGAGCCCAGTCAGTTGCATGTGGTATACTGGATGGCGCCACGAAGTTATCTTATTTTGCGCTGCAGTTATTTCTCTTTTAATAAGTTTCGCCCTGCGAGGCGTATATTTGTAACTTGACCATAAGGTCGAGCAACCCGTTTGGTTAACTATTTAAGGTACTTTATTATTTCGTTGAGTATGATTGTGATATTTACCAATGTTGAGGCTGTGTGCACTAGCGCGTTCCTGGACTAGTGTAACACCCCAAAAATTTGCTTTTCTTAAATTCAGGTGTGATTTGGCACTTTGGTGAATTTTTGGAATTTTCTGGAATTTATTTGGATTTATTTGAATTTATTCCATTTTGAAATAATTAAAGAATTAAACTTTGCAAATAAAAATTTGTTGGAAATATTTTATTTGAGTCCAAAATGTTCCAAAATGTTTTCCAGAATTTTTCTGGAATTTTTCTGAGTCTTTTGCTATTTTTAATGATTTAATTGAATTTCTGAGAATTTAATTGGATTAATTAAATCGAGTTGGTTTCATCGTTTCCTCCGATCGAGCCCGAGTCGACTCGAGTTCGAGTCCGACTAACCCGATGGCGCTGCGTGGTCAAGCCGAACCCGTCAGCGGAACTCCTAATAGCGTGACCGCTGGATCTTGATCCAACGGCCACGATCGCGTTACACGCCGCCGACCCGAGTCCGACCGAAGTCGACCAACTCGCCGAACCGACCGAAGTCCAACTCACGTGACCGTTGGATCTGGATCCAACAGCTCACGATGAGCCACGTCGCCTCTCTCCGTGTCGCCGTCGGACTCGCCGCTGGCGTCGAGTGGACCTCGCTTTCGGCGTTTACACTGACGCCGAGGGCCCTATTTAATGCGCCCGTCTTTCGTGGTCGTGACCTAGACTTCCGTGGCGCACTGTAGCCCTAGACAACGCCGCCGAGCCACCGTGGTTGCGCCGCACCGCCGCCGAGTTGATTGTGTGTTCCGCGGTTTTCCGTTGTTTCCGCCGCCCGTTGAGGTCGATCCGGAACCGCAAGAACCAGGCAGCGTCGGAGGGAACCTTCCACTTCACCGAGCACACCCGCAACGCCGCCGCTATCGCCGTCGTCTCCATCTCCGGCCAGCAAGCACCGCTGCGGACATCGCGCGTGACCTCGAAAGCTTTTCAAGTCGGATCTCCATCGCGACGGACCGTATCGCGCCACGTCACCCGCCGGTGAGATCCACGTGCTAAACCCCTTATCCAATCTCAGCCGTTAGATCTAGATCGTACGGTTAGCGTTAACCGCGTTATACGCGTTAGATTGGATCCCAACCGTTGGATCTAGATCCAACGGTCCAGATTAACCGCGTTAACCCAAACGCGTGAAACCCAGATCCAATCCGAGCCGTCGGATTTCAAATCAACGGCCCGGATTGCGCCACGTAGCGGAAGCTTGACCGCCGCGGTCAGCCCACGCGTGGGCGTGGGTCACTGACACGCCGGGCCCGCGTGTCAGCGACCGCACCATGACGTCACGCTGACGTCATGGCGGTTCCAAGACGCGTCGGCCACCCCAGCCGTGCGGTGACGCCAGCAATGACGTCACCAGTAGGTCCCACCTGTCAGCAGCGGGCTGAGTCCCCGCTGACGTCAGCGATGACGTCACCCCAGTGGGTCCCACCTGTCAGTCTCACGGGGAGCCGTGGACCGGGTCCACGGTAGACCCAAGCCAAACCATGGACCACGTCCATGAACCGGCTGACGTCAGCAGACCAATCAGAGGCTGCCACGTGTCACTGCTGACGCAATAAATTAATTTCCGAAAAAGAAAATGATTTATTAATTCGAAATAATGATTTCAGATTTTGATTCAAACTTCAAACGCTTATAACTTTTGTGTTTTAACTCCGAATTGAGTGATTCAAATTTCTAAATTTGTATAAAATTGAGATCTACCTAATGATGAATTTTATTTAATTTTTGGACTAAATTTTTTCTCTATAATATTATTTAATTGATTATTTAAACTTTAAATAATCATAACTTTTGTGTTTTAACTCCGATTTGAGCGATTCCAGTTCCTAAAAATTCATAAAATTATATTCTCTCTGTTTATGAACTTTATTTGGATGTTTGGATACTTTTGGTCTACTGTTTTATTCATTTGTTGCTATTTGCACGCGTTATGAGTAGACGTTGAAGTGCAGGAAGGATTCGAAGGAGAAGTATTGACCCAGGAGCCAGCTCAGGACCAAGAGCAAGTACTTTTTGAAGGCAAGTTATGCTTTGACCATATTGATCCTATTTTGAAACCTATTTTGATTTAACTTATTGCATGCTAGTTTAATTAGAAAATACTTTATTTAGAATTATGGGAATTAGATAAATGCCTAATTACTGTATGACACCTTGGTTAATTAAATATGTGACATGACCCTTGTCACCATAGATGTGGTTTACTAGTTGGACATTATTAAATTGCCAACATGGGAATTTAGACCGTTGTAGTATATTGCTTAGACCCGCTACGTGCTCATGACATGATTTTGGACAATCAAATGCTAATATTGACTTAATGATATATTGAACCTATTTTGGAAAGGTATCATGTGATGTTGATGGCACGTGGTACATGGTAATCAACTGGGGTTTGATAAATAGTTTTCGACCGGGGCATGTGGCAAGAATGATCGGGTGGGCCAGTTGTGGCACCGGGAATGTTGGTTTGGTTCTTCGGGTAGTCTTGCCCTGGTCACCCTAAGGACTTAACCTTGCAAGCCTTTGAACTGGGTCAAACGTGCAACCACATGTCTCTTATGGGACGAACCTAGTTGAATAAGTTGCTAATAACGTACCTATGGAACCTCAGGTTGTCAACTACACCGTTTGTGTAAGTTGTACGGGGGAGCGTACCGGGGCTGCGGCCAGGTACCCATCTAACGGTGGATTGACCTAAACTTCGCCTTAACTAAGGGAAGGGTTAGTGTGCAACACCGGAGAGGACCACTTGTATTGTTAGAAGTTTCCGAAAGACTTTGTTACGGGAACTCGCCTTTGTGGTGTTTGACTGTATCTTGTGGGTAAAGTGCATAACCTCTGCAGAGTGAAAAATCTATTCGAATAGCCGTGTCCGCGGTATTGGACATCGCTCGGGAATTACAGTCAAGGGTTAGACTTTCTTGAAAATAACTTGGACTTGAAAGGTTGGGTTTGGTTCAATAATGATGTTGATGGAATGTGGATTAGGATTGGGAAAGATGTTTATTTAACTCCTGAAAAAGTTGTTAATATATACTTGTTTCTACTGCTTTCGAATCTACTTATATTATTTGTTAAATGTCAAGCATCGCAAATATACCTTGAGCTATTCCTTTGTATCAAGCCATTCATGTAGTATATTAGCTTGCATTCTGTGCATGACTTGCTGAGTACCAAGTACTCACCCTTGCCACAATACAACACCAGTTGAAGAGGAGTCTACACCAGCTTTGGAGAAGGAGCTCCAAGAGGAACCGTCTACTTAGGAGCGAGCCCGGTCGGTTGCTGTGGTATCTTGGATGGCGCCACGAAGTTATTTTATTTTCCGCTGCTATTATTTCTCTCTTAATAAGTTTCGCCCTGTGTGGCGTATATTTGTAACTTGACCATAAGGTCGAGCAACCAGTTTGACTATTTAATTAAAGTACTTTGTTAGTATCGAGTGGTATGATTGTGATATTTACCGATGTTAAGACTGTGTGCACTAGCGCTGCGTTCTGGACTAGTGCTGAATACACAGAGGGTCCGGATTTGCAAATTCGGGTCCCGACAGAGGTGGTATCAGAGCCATACTGACCGTAGGCTCAACCCATAGTTAGAATGGTCTTAGTGAGGATAAAACCTATTTTCTAAAGTTAAAAGTGGTCAAGATAATGAATGAATTCTCGACTTACCCCTTTTCTTCCTTGTTCATACCCCTGCTGAGTTCTTTCCGTCTTCCACATTGGTTTTAATGTGTTGCGTTCTTACGCAAGTATCCTTTGACAGATGATGATGAAGAACAACTACGCCGAGCGTGAAGGAGGCTATGCCGCCGAGTTGTGGCGTATGCTCCAGTTTCTTGGAGGTTTTGAGAGGCCGCTCTACCGAGGAACTACACTTGTGCAAGCAGGACTGGTCACAGGATGGGACGTCCGGATCACGGTGTATGCCCGAGAGAAGACCAAGTTCAGTCGCCCTTTTCACTTCACCGCCAGGAGGTCTACCTTCGAGATGGGAATCCAGGAAGTGTCGCGTCGAGCGATGCAGCAGATCGCTCGCACTTACTCCAGGGAGCTGGAAGGCACAGTGTTCCATCACCACCCACGCCGAGACAGCAGAGCTCAACGGCAGCCGATAGAAGATGAGGATGCTACCGTCACTCACTTAGCCAGATTCGTCGCCGCTCAGGAAGAGCTGATCGAGGACACAATTCAGGAGTTGAAGAAGGCTCGCGAGCAGGTTGAGGAAGAGAAGAAGCACTTGGAGAATGCCACTGAGTACGTCGCTCACGCTGCAGAAAGGATCGCAGAGCTGGAGACTGCACTGTATGGCCAAGGTCCCGATCCAGTGTTGGAGTTGGACGCTCCAGACCCAGAGGAGGAACCAGAAGAGGCGCCACAGCCACAGCAACAGCCAGATCCAGAGCCAGAGGAAGACGCCGCGTCGTCGACCACAGCTGCAGTTGCAGGGCATGGCGATTGTTTCGCGCCTATGCCGTCGCACCCCCACCCAGGCAGTGGAGGTTTTCTTGATGAGTGAGCTTAGGTTTTGAGGTTGAGACTCCTTCGTCGAGTCGTGTCATAGAATAAAGAGTCACCCTTTAGGCGTTAAACTCCAGTGTTAGTTCGATTTGGATTTTCATTGTTTGCTGAGTGTGCAGTATGTGTTGCAAGGCCCTTAGGCATTGTAAGCAACCATACCAAGTTATTACTATTATTAATAATAAAGTTGGATTTTGAGTTACACCCTTCGCCCCGCATAGTTCCATATTACTTGTCTATTCTTGTTTCCCTCTCGTCTCTAAGCCTTGGAGCAATTGACAGATGGTGAACACACGTGGAAACCTTGGAGGCAATGGAAGTGGTTCTCGCCCAGCTGGGAACCCCAATGATGGAGCACCAGCACCGCCAGTTGATATGCAGAATTTCGGAGCTTTTCTTGCTGCTCAGACTCAGTTGATGCATGCCATGATGCAAAAGATGCAGCACGTCACCGCTCAGGCCACAGCTAATCAAGTCAATCAGGGACAACGCCAGAATACAAGACTGTCAGAGTTCATGAGGACTCATCCACCCACTTTCTCCGGGAATGCTAACCCGTTGGAGGCCGATGATTGGTTAAGGTCAATTGAGAGGAAGCTACACATTGCTCAATGCATGGGAAATGAGAAGGTACTCTACGCTTCTCATCAGTTGGAAGGAACAGCCGCCGAATGGTGGGAGAACTTCTGCGCTACGCAGGAGAACCCTCAAGATATCACTTGGGAGGAGTTTACAGCTGCGTTTCGTCAGTATCACGTGCCAGAAGGAATTATGGATCTCAAGAAAGAGGAATTCAGAGCACTGAAGCAAGGTAATCAGCCTGTGGCCGAATACCTGAATAAGTTCACACAACTTGCACGCTACGCACCTGAGGACGTAGCGACAGATAAAGCCAGACAGTCTCGCTTCATGAAGGGACTTAACTCAGGACTACAGGTGGGACTGATCACCCACACCTTTCCAGATTTCCAAGAGTTGGTGAATAAGGCGCTTATTCTTGAGGACAAGCGCAAGGAACTGGATGAGAACAGGAAGCGCATGATGCAGCATCAGGGATCGCGTCAGGGATCGCAGCAACGTCTGAGAGTTGCGCCAAATTAGTTTTTCAGATTCCAGCCGCAGAGTGCTACAAGGACACCGTCACCAGCACCAAAACCCGTCAATCGTAATTATCGACCAAAGACCACCGTAAACGCCGCTTGAGCAGTCAACAAGGGACAGTGAGACGCCGTTACAATTGCAACGAGCCGTGACACTTTGCCAATAGTTGTCCTAAGAAGACAGCAGAGTGACCCGATTCGCTTCAACTGGGATCCACACCACCAGGACGCCAAAGACCAGGAGCTGCACCCTGCATCGTGGTGAGAGGCCGAGTCAATCATGTCACCGCAGATGCACTGCAGAATGCCACGGACGTCGTACTGGGTAAGTTACTTGTTAACTCAGTACCTGCAACAGTTTTGTTTGATTCTGGAGCTTCGCATTCTTTTGTTTCTCAAGGCTTTGCTGCTAAAAATGATTTGGAGATTGCAAGACTTAAATGCATGCTTTTAGTTCAAACCCCTGGTTCCGAACTCCGAACGAAAGTAGGATGTTCTGGGGTGAGAATACTAATAGATGGGATAGAGTTCCTAGCGAACCTTATTATTTTGGAGACCCAGACCTTAGATGTTATTTTGGGAATGGATTGGTTATCCAAGCACAAGGCCGTATTGGATTGTGGACGAAGGACTATCTCAGTTGAGAGCCCGTGTGGAAAGAAAGTGGAATTTCAAGCTACTGCCGTCAGAGATGGACAGTTGATGGTTAACTGTGCCAAGGCAATCAGCATAGAAGATGTCTCAGTAGTGAATGAGTATTCGGATATTTTTCCTGAAGATCTACCTGGTATGCCGCCAGACAGGGACATAGAGTTTGTGATAGAGCTTGTACCTGGTACAACCCCGATAGCAAAGAGACCCTATCGGATGTCCACCGAGGAATTGGTAGAGATGAAGAAACAACTTGAAGAGCTGATGGAGAAAGGATTTATCAGACCGAGTTCGTCGCCGTGGGGAGCGCCAGTTTTGTTCGTCAAGAAGAAAGACGGGAGTTTCAGGATGTGCATTGACTACCGTGCACTCAATGAAGTCACCGTGAAGAATAAGTATCCGCTACCCAGGATCGATGATTTGTTTGATCAGCTGAGAGGAGCCAGAGTTTTCTCAAAGATTGATATGAGATCGGGATACCATCAGTTGAAAATCCGATCGGAAGATATCCTGAAGATTGTATTCTCGTCAAGATATGGACATTACGAGTTTACAGTTATGTCCTTTGGTCTGACGAATGCACCAGCATATTTCATGAATATGATGAATAAGGTGTTCATGGAATATTTGGACAAGTTTGTTGTTGTGTTCATAGATGATATTCTAATCTACTCCAAGACAGAGGATGAACATGTCGAGCACTTGAGGCGAGTTTTGGAAAAGCTGAGGGAACAGCAACTCTTCGCCAAGTTCAGCAAGTGTGATTTTTGGAAGGACAAGGTGGAGTTCCTCGGACATGTAATGACCGCAGAAGGAGTCGCCGTTGATCCAAGCAAGGTAGAAGCTGTGTTACATTGGGAACAGCCGAAGACCGTGACCCAGATCCGTAGTTTTCTTGGAATGACAGGTTACTACCGCCGTTTCATTGAAGGCTTTTCGACAATTGCGAAACCTTTTACGCAATTGTTGAAAAAGGAGAAGAAGTTTGCATGGATGCCAGAGTGCGAGAAAGGTTTTCAAGAGCTGAAGAAGCAATTGACATCAGCCCCGGTGTTGGTTCTACCGGACGTTAATCAAAGCTTCGATATTTATTGTGATGCATCGCGTCAAGGACTTGGATGTGTACTGATGCAGAATGGAAAGGTCGTCGCTTATGCATCGAGGCAGTTGAGGCCGCACGAGGAGAATTATCCAACGCATGACCTAGAGCTAGCTGCCGTAGTGCATGCTTTGAAATTATGGTGTCACTATTTAATTGGAAACAGATGTGAAGTATACACGGACCATAAGAGTCTTAAGTACATCTTCACCCAATCAGACCTGAACATGAGACAAAGGAGATGGTTAGAGTTGATCAAGGACTACAACGTTGGAATCCATTATCATCTTGGAAAGGCCAACGTAGTTGCCGATGCTCTGAGTCGGAAAAGCCATACCGTGAACATGTTGCTAGCCACAAGTCAGGATGAACTATGTGAGGATTTCCATAGAATGCAGATTGAAGTCGTACCAGAAGGATTCTTGGCCGCATTGGAAGTGAAGCCCACCCTGGAGGATCAGATCCGAGAAGGACAGGAGGATGATGACAAGATCCGCAGGATTAAGTCCAACATGGATGAAGGCAAGGCAGAGGACTTCAAGTTGGATGAGCAAGGCACGTTATGGATGAGGGATCGCATTTGTGTGCCGAACAGGAAGAAACTGAAGCAGTTGCTTCTAGAAGAAGCCCATGACTCCAAGTACTCTATTCATCCTGGAAGTGCCAAGATGTATCAAGACTTGAAGGAAAGATTCTGGTGGCCGAGCATGAAGCGTGAGGTTGCCGAGCACGCCAGACCTTGTGCGACATATGCAAGAGAGTCAAGGCAATGCATCGAGAGACCCGAGGATTGCTACGACCATTGAAGATACCTTAGTGGAAGTGGGAGGAAATCGGAATGGACTTCATTACACGGTTTGCCGAAAACTCAAGGAGGATATGATTCTATATGGGTCATAGTGGACCGCTTGACTAAGGTGGCCCACTTTATTCCTGTAAAGACAACCTACTCGGGAGATAAATTAGCAGAGTTGTACATGATCAGGATCGTCTGTTTGCACGGAGTGCCAAAGAAGATCGTATCGGATAGAGGTACCTAGTTTACCTCGAGGTTCTGGAATAAGCTGCATGAAGCCATGGGAACCCGTTTGAACTTCAAGCCTGACTTATCATCCACAGACGGATGGTCGATGAAAGAGTCAATCAGATTACGGAGGATATGTTAAGAGCGTGTGCATTGGCTTATGCTACCTCTTGGGATAAAAAGTCCGTAAATGCGCCGAGTTCAGTTACAACAACAGTTACCAAGCAAGTTTGCAAATGTCACCATTTGAAGCACTATATGGTCGACCCTGTCGGACGCCATTGAACTGGAATGAGACAGGTGAACGCCGTGTCTTTGGACCAGATATTCTTCAAGAAACCGAAGAACAGATTGCCATGATCAGGGAGAGATTAAAGATTGCCCAATCACGACAGAAGAGTTATGCTGACAACCGTCGCCGAGACCTGAGTTTCGAACCAGAAGATTTCGTGTATCTCAAAGTCACGCCGCTCAGAGGAGTTAAGAGATTCCATGCCAAAGGAAAACTCACGCCGAGATATGTTGGACCATTCAAGGTTCTCAGCCGTAGAGGTGAAGTTGCTTATCAGCTAGAGTTACCGCAATCACAAGCAGGAGTGCATGACGTGTTCCACGTGTCCCAGCTGAAGAAGTGTCTCCGAGTACCTTTCGGGACCCGAATTTGCAAATCCGGACCCTCTGTGTATTCAGCACTAGTCCAGGAACGCGCTAGTGCACACAGTCTTAACATCGGTAAATATCACAATCATACCACTCGATACTAATAAATTACTTTAATTAAATAGTCAAACTGGTTGCTCGACCTTATGGTCAAGTCACAAATATACGCCTCGCAGGGCGAAACTTATTAAGAGAGAAATAATAGCAGCGGAAAATAAGATAACATCGTGGCGCCATCCAAAGATACCACGTGCAACCGGTGGGCTCGCTCCCTAAGTAGACGGTTCCTCTTGGAGCTCCTCCTCCAAAGCTGGTGTAGTCTCCTTTTCAACTGGTGTTGTATTGTGGCAAGGGTGAGTACTTGGTACTCAGCAAGTCATGCCCAAAATGCAGCTAATATACTACATGCATGGCTTAATACAAAGGAATAGCTCAGAGTATATTTGCAATAAAACAGCATTTGACAAGTAGCATAAGTAGATTCGAAAGCAATAGAAACAAGTATAGTATCAATAACTTTTCCAGGAATTTAATCAACATCTTTCCCATCCTAATCCACATTTCCATCAACATCATTATTTAACCAAACCCAACCTTTCAAGTCCAAGTTATTTCAAGAAAATCTAACCCTTGACTGTAATTCCCGAGCGATGTCCAATACCGCGGACACGGCTATTCGAATAGATTCTACACTCTGCAGAGGTTATGCACTTTACCCACAAGATACAGTCAAAAACCACAAAGGCGAGTTCAGTGAACAAAGTCTTTCGGAAACTTCTAACAATACAAGTGGTCCTCCCGGTTGTTGCACACTAACCCTTCCCTTAGCTAAGGCGAAGTTTAGGCCAACCAACCGTTAGATGGGTACTGGCCTCGGCCCGATGACGCTCCCGCACAACTTACACAAAGGGTGTAGTTGACCTCCGAGGTCCCACAGTAATGCGTTATTAGCAACTTAGTCAACTAGGTCCGTCCCATTACAGACATGTGGTTGCACGTTAGACCCAGTTCAAAGGCTTGCAAGGTAAAGTCCTTAGGGTGACCAGGGCAAGACTACCCGAAGAACCAAACCAACATTCCCAATGCCACAACTGCCCACCTGATTATTCTTGCCACATGCCCCGGTCGAAAAACTATTTATCAAACCCCAGTTGATTACCATGCACCACGTGCCATCAACATCACATGATACCTTTCCAAAACAGGTTCAATATATCATTAAGTCAATATTAACGTTTGATTGTCCAAAATCATGTCGTGAGCACGTAGCAGGTCTAAGCCATATACTACAACGGTCTAAAACCCATGTTGGCAATTTAATAATGTCCAACTAGTAAACCACAACTAGGGTGACAAGGGGTCATGGCACATACTTAAGTAATCAAGGTGTCATACAGCAATTTGGCATTTATCTAATTCCCCATATTTAAATAAAGTATTTTCTAATTGAACTAGCATGCAATAGGTTAAATCAAAATAGGTTTCAAAATAGGATCAACATGGTCAAAGCACAACTTGCCTTCAAAAAGTACTTGTTCTTGGTCCTGAGTTGGATCCTGAGTCAACCTTCTCCTTCGAATCCTTCCGGCACTTCAACGTCTACTCGTAACGCGTGCAAATAGCAATACACGAATAAACAATAGGCAAAAAAGTGTCCAAACATCCAAATAAAATCCATAAACAGAGAGAACATAATTTTATGAATTTTTAGGAACTGGAATCGCTCAATTCGGAGTTAAAACACAAAAGTTATGATTATTTAAAGTTTAAATAATCAATTAAATAATATTACAGAGAAAAAATTTAGTCCAAAGATTAAATAAAATTCATAATTAGGTAGACCTCAATTTTATACAAATTTAGAAATTTGAATCACTCAAATCGGAGTTGAAACGCAAAAATTATAAGCGTTTGAAGTTTGAAACAAAATCTGAAATCATTATTTCGAATTAATAAATCATTTTCTTTTTCGGAAATTAATTATTGCGTCAGCCTGGACACGTGGCAGCCTCTGATTGGGCGGTTGACGTTAGCCGGTCCATGGACTCGGTACACGCTCGGCTCGGGTTCACCGTGGACTCGGTCCACGGCTCACGTGAGACTGACAGGTGGGGCCACTCGGGTGACGTCATTGTCGACGTCGGCGAGGACTTCGGCCCGCTGACAAGTGGGACCCACTGTGACGTCATGGGTGACGTCATGGTGCGGTCGCTGACATGCGGGCCCAGCGTGTCAGTGACCCACACACGCGCGCGTGGGCACGGCGGCTCGGCTCCCCGGACACGTGGCACGATCGTGTCCGTTGATTTGAAAATCAACGGCCGCGATTAGATCCAGGGGTTAACACGTTGAAAACTACTCGGTGATCGTGGGCCGTTCGATCTAGATCGGACGGTCCAGATCTAACCCTACGTTAACGCTGCTACGGCACGTGGTGATCGTGGGCCGTTGGATCTTGATCCAACGGTCCAGATCTAATCGGGTTTGGAAACACGTGAACTCACCTCAACCGCACGATCAAGATCGGACGGCGCACAGAGCTCGCGAGGGCTGATGGCGGTGCGGTGGTCGGGGACGAACGGAGCTGGGAAGGCGCAAGCGGCGTTGCGGTGCTCCTCCGGCGAGATGGGTGCACGCGGCTCGGCGCCTCTCGGCGAGAGGTTCCTGTGATACGGTCTCGGTGTCGACGGAGCGGCTCGACACGGCCGGAAGACAGCAGAAACCACCGTGGAGACCCAACCAACTCCGGCGAGCAATCGGGCACGAACGGCGGCGGCTAGGGTTTCGGAGATGGGGCAAAGGTGCGACGGTTGAAGCGAACCTCGACGATGACTCCACGCCTTAAATGGCCTCGGCATGCCAAGACAAACGGAACCCTAACCGGACGCGCGGCTACGCTGCGGCTGGAGTCCGGCTCAGATTCGGCGGAGACGACGACGCACGGCCGTCCTCGTGGCACGATCGACGGTCACGCGATCGGCGTGGAGTGCGTCGGATCCGACCGGACTCGGCTCGAGCAGTGCGGTCCAATTTGGGCCGTTGGATCTCGATCCAACTGGCCGGGATCGAATAGGGTTCGGTCAAGTCACAAGGCTCGGTCGGACTCGAGTCGGACTTCGGACTGGTCGATCGGATGAAACGATACTTGTCCCGACTCGATTTTCCAGCGATTTAATATTTAAAATAATTCCCAATAATTCATTTAATTCAAGAAAAATAGCAAAATACTCGGAAAAATTCCAGAAAAATTCTGGAAAATATTT
The DNA here is from genome assembly GCA_036346355.1 of Rhipidocladum racemiflorum. Taxonomy (NCBI): domain Eukaryota; kingdom Viridiplantae; phylum Streptophyta; class Magnoliopsida; order Poales; family Poaceae; genus Rhipidocladum; species Rhipidocladum racemiflorum. The sequence goes on along the minus strand of CM070571.1, from coordinate 44,548,510 downwards.
TAGGGTATTTGGGACTCAAATAAAATATTTCCAACAAAACTTTATTTGCAAAGTTAAATTCTTTAATTATTTTAAAATGGAATAAATTCAAATAAATTCCAAATAAATCCAAATAAATTCAAGAAAATTCGAAAAATTCACAAATGTGCAAAATAATATTTTAATTTCATGAAAAGCAAAAATTAGGGTGTTACAATACCTGAGGAGCAGACACCGCTAGAGTCAATTGAGTTGCAAGAAGATCTGACTTACAAGGAGCACCCCGTGAAGATTCTGGACACCATGGATCGAGAAACGAGGAACAAGTCAACCCGTTTCTGCAGAGTTCAATGGAGCAACCACACGGAGAGTGAAGCAACTTGGGAGCGCGAAGAGGATTTGAAGAAAGAGTTTCCGAACCTATTTCTTTAGAAAGCCCTGAATCTCGGGGACGAGATTCTGTAAAGTGGGGGAGGTTTGTAACACCCCAAAAATTTGCTTTTCTTAAATTCATGTGTGATTTGGCACTTTGGTGAATCTTTGGAATTTTCTGGAATTTATTTGGATTTATTTGGAATTTATTTGAATTTATTCCATTTTGAAATAATTAAAGAATTAAACTTTGCAAATAAAAATTTGTTGGAAATATTTTATTTGAGTCCAAAATGTTCCAAAATATTTTCCAGAATTTTTCTGGAATTTTTCAGAGTCTTTTGCTATTTTTAATGATTTAATTGAATTTCTGAGAATTTAATTGGATTAATTAAATCGAGTTGGTTTCACTGTTCCTCCGACCGAGCCCGAGTCGACTCGAGTTCGAGTCCGACCAACCCGACCGCGTTCGTGGTCAAGCCGAACCCGTCGCTCGAACTCCTAACCGCGTGACCGTTGGATCTTGATCCAACGGCCCACGATCGTGCCACGTCGCCGGACCCGAGTCTGACCGAGTCAGCCAACTCGCCGAACCGGACCCGAGTCCAACTCACGCGACCGTTAGATCTGGATCCAACGGCTCACGATGAGCCACGTCGCCCTCTCCATGTCGCCGTCGGACTCCGCCGCCGCGTCGGAGTGGACCTCGGTTTCCGAGCGTTTCACGGACGCCGAGGGCCCTATTTAATGCGCTGTCTTTCGTGTCGTAACCTAGACTTCCGTGCGCACCCATAGCCCTAGACAACATCGCCCGAGCCGCCGTGGTTGCGCCGCAATCGCTCGCCGGAGTTGATTGTGTGTTCCACCGTGGTTTTCCGTTGTTTTCGCCGCCGTCTGCCATCCTCCGCCGCCGTTGAGGTCAGATCTGGAACCGCAAGAGCCAGACGCGTCGGAGGGAACCTTCCACTTCACCGGAGCACACCCGCAACGCCGCTGCTATCGTCGTCGTCTCCATCTCCGGCCAGCAAGCACCGCCGTGGACATCGCCGTGACCTCGAAGCTTTTCAACCGTCGGATCTCCATCGCACGGACCAGATCACGCCACGTCACCCGTGTAACACCCCAAAATTTTTTTTTCTTAAATTCATGTGTGATTTGGCACTTTGGTGAATTTTTGGAATTTTCTGGAATTTATTTGGATTTATTTGGAATTTATTTGAATTTATTCCATTTTAAAATAATTAAATAATTTAATTTTTCAAATAGAGTTTTGTTGGAAATATTTTATTTGAGTCCCAAATGCCCTAAAATATTTTCCAGAATTTTTCTGGAATTTTTCTGAGTCTTTTACTATTTTTAATGAATTAAATGAATTTCTGGGAATTATTATAAATATTAAATCGCTGGAAAATCGAGTCGGGTCAAGTACTATTCATCCGACCGGACTCGAGTCCGAGTCAGACTCGAGTCCGACCCGAGCCACGTGATTCGGTCGAACCAAGGCCCAAACTCCTAACCATTGTGGACCAGTCGGATCAAGATCCAACGGCCAGATCCGCGCCAAGCATCGCTTGATCGGATCCGATCCGGATCCGTCGCGCCAGGCCATCGTGGCCCGTGGATCGCGCCACGTGGACGGTGGAGGCATCGTCTTCCCGGCCGGATCCGGCTCGATCGCCCGCCGTGTGGGCATAGGGTTCCGCCTCACGCGCGCATGCCGAGGCTATTTAAAGCTCGCGCCGCCTCGAGGTCCGCTTCAACCGCGGCGCACCTTTTGCCCCACCTCCAGAAACCCTAGTCGCCGTTCGTGCCCGATTGCTCGCCGGAGTTGGTTGGGTCTCCACGGTGGTTTCCGCTGTCTTCCGGCCAGTATCTGGCCGCCTGGCCGACACCAAGCTCAGATCGAAAACCCCCTCACCGAGACGCACCGACCGGGATCACTCACCTCGCCGGAGAGCGCGTGGAAACGCCGTTGTCGTGGTCGTCTTCCTCGGTCCCGATCGGGCGCCGCCACCTCGCATCATCGACGCCGGGAGCTCCTCGCCTGCTCGATCTCCATCTGTCGGTTGAGGTGAGGCCACATCGCCGTATCTTGTTCCTAGCTCCGGATCTAATCCTGGCCGCCGATCTAAATCGGGCGGTGTAGATTAGATTCAGCTCAAACGATTGATCTACTAAGGACCGCTGGATCTACATCCAATGGTGGTGATTGAGCCTCGTGGGTTTCTTACATCACGCCGCTTAGATAGATCTCGACCGTCCGATCCGAATCGAACGGCCCTGATTATGCCACGTAGCTTTAGCGCCGCCGTCGGCGGCGACGTGGGCCGCTGACATGCGGGCCCGCATGTCAGTCGCACCAAGCCGTGCGCCGGATCCACCATGGACCCGCGCCGCGGGTGGGCCGGGTCCATGGACCAGGACCCGGGGTAGCACCCGGGTGGTGCCCGCGTGGCCGGCGACGTCATCGTCCGACGCCATCGGTGGGTTCGGCCGGCGCTGACATCAGCAAGTCCACGTGGACCAATCAGATGCTGACGCGTGTCACTGCTGACGCAATAAATAATTTCCGAAAAGGAAAATGATTTAATAATTTAGTTTAATAATTGATTCGAATTTCAAAACTTCAAATGCTTATAACTTTTGCGTTTCAACTCCGATTTGAGTGATTCAAATTTCTAAATTTGTATAAAATTGAGATCTACCTAAATATGAATTTTATTTAATTTTTGGACTAAAGTTTTCCTCTGTAATATTATTTAATTGATTATTTAAACTTTAAATAATCATAACTTTTGCATTTTAACTCCAAATTTGACGATTCCAGTTTCTAAAAATTCATAAAATTATGTTCTCTCTGTTTATGGACTTTATTTGGATATTTGGACATTTTTTCCTATTGTTTATTCGTGTATTTGCTATTTGCACGCTTTACGAGTAGACGTTGAAGTGCCGGAAGGATTCGAAGGAGAAGTATTGACTCAGGATCCAACTCAAGACCAAGAACAAGTACTTTTTGAAGGCAAGTTGTGCTTTGACCATGTTGATCCTATTTTGAAACCTATTTTGATTTAACTTATTGCATGCTAGTTCAATTAGAAAATACTTTATTTAAATATGGGGGATTAGATAAATACCAATTTGCTGTATGACACCTTGATTATTTAAATATGTGCCATGACCCTTGTCACCCTAGTTGTGGATTACTAGTTGGACATTACTAAAATTGCCAACATGGGTTTAGACCGTTGTAGTATATTGCTTAGACCTGCTACGTGCTTATGACATGATTTTGGACAATCAAACGTTAACATTGACTTAATGATATATTGAACCTGTTTTGGAAAGGTATCATGTGATGTTGATGGCACGTGGTGCATGGTAATCAACTGGGGTTTTGATAAATAGTTTTTGACCGGGGCATGTGGCAAGAATGATCAGGTGGGCCAGTTGTGGCACTGGGGATGTTGATTTGGTTCTTCGGGTAGTCTTGCCCTGGTCACCCTAAGGACTTCACCTTGCGAGCCTTTGAACTGGGTCTAACGTGCAACCACATGTCTGTAATGGGACGGACCTAGTTGATTAAGTTGCTAATAACGTACCTGTGGGACCTCAGGAGGTCAACTACACCCTTTGTGTAAGTTGTACGGGGGAGCGTACCGGGGCTGAGGCCAGGTACCCATCTAACGGTTGATTGGCCTAAACTTCGCCTTAGCTAAGGGAAGGGTTAGTGTGCAATAACCGGGGAGGACCACTTGTATTGTTAGAGGTTTCCGAAAGACTTTGTTACGGGAACTCGCCTTTATGTGTGTTTGACTGTATCTTGTGGGTAAAGTGCATAACCTCTGCAGAGTGTACAATCTATTCGAATAGCCGTGTCCGCGGTATTGGACATCGCTCGGGAATTACAGTCAAGGGTTAGATTTTCTCAAAAATAACTTGGATCTGAAAGGTTGGTTTGGATTAATAATGATGTTGATGGAAATGTGGATTAGGATGGGAAAGATGTTTATTAAACTCCTTGAAAAGTTATCTATACTTTACTTGTTTCTACTGCTTTCGAATCTACTTATGATACTTGTTAAATGCTGTCTACTGCAAATATACCTTGAGCTATTCCTTTGTACCAAGCCATGCATATAGTATATTAGCTTGCATTCTGTGCATGACTTGCTGAGTACCAAGTACTCACCCTTGCCACAATACAACACCAGTTGAAGAAGAGACTACACCAGCTTTGGAGGAGGAGCTCCAAGAGGAACCGTCTACTTAGGGAGCGAGCCGGTCAATTGCCTCGTGGTATCTTGGATGGCGCCACGGTTATTTGATTTTCCGCCGCTACTATTTCTCTCTTAATAAGTTTCGCCTGCGAGGCGATATTTGTAACTTGACCATAAGGTCGAGTAACGATTTGACTATTTAATTAAAGTACTTTACTAGTATCGAGTGGTATGATTGTGATATTTACCGATGTTAAGACTGTGTGCACTAGCGTGTTCCTGGACTAGTGCTGAATACACAGAGGGTCCGGATTTGCAAATTCGGGGTCCCGACAGAGGTGGTATCAGAGCCATACTGACCGTAGGCTCAACCTTAGCTAGAATGGTCGTAGAGAGGTTAAAACCTATTTTCTAAAGGCTAAAAGTTTGTCAAGATAAGAAATGACATCTCGACTTATCCCATTCTTTCTTTTCTTGTCTCTTGCTGAATTTTTCCTTACCTTGTCACGATTTAAAAATTTTGAGTTCTTACGTGAGCACTCTTGTGACAGATGGAGGGAGAGTTCAACTACGTCGATCTGGAGGTTGGTCACGCCGCGGAACTTTGGCGTATGTTACAGACTCTCGGAGATTTTGAGAAGCCACAATACTAAGTGGAAGTGATCAGACAAGCAGGACTGATCAAGGCTTGTGACGTGAAGATTGTGGTACCTGCTAGGAAGAAGGGCCCAGGCAATCGCCCGATACACTGCACTGCCAGGAGGTCTACAATGCAGATGGGTATTCAAGAAGTATCACGACGAGCAATGCGGCACATTACCCGTGATTCACGCCAGAGTTGGAGAGCACGGTGTTCCGTTATCACCCGCGCAGCGATAACCTTCTTGACCCGAAGGCGATCCAGGATGAGGATGCCATGGTCACACAGTTGGCACGACTTGTTGTCGCCCAGGAGGATGTACTCGATGATACAAGCAAGGAGCTACAGAAGGCCCGCAAGGAGATCACGACAGAGAAGAACAGATGGCGGGAAGCTCAAGAGTATGTGTCACACCTTCTGCGAAGAATTGACGAGTTGGAGATGGCTTTGTACGGACCAGTAACGAGCGATTACTCGAGCTACACGAACTGCACTGGAGGAGCCGTGAGCTTGATGAGGACACCGCTTCTTCGACTACCACAGATGACACGATTGCCGGACATGGCAATCGCTTTCGCGCCTATGCCGCAAAGCATCCGTACTCGTGCCATGGAGGTTTTCGATGAATGAGCGTAGGTTCTATAGTGAGACTCCTTCGCCGCAGCGTCGCGTCATAGAATAAAGAGTCACCCTTTAGGCGTTAGACTCCAGTGTTAGTTCGATTTGGATTTTCATTGCTTGCTGAGTGTGCAGTATGTGTTGCAAGGCCCCTAGGCATTGTAAGCAACCATACCAAGTTACTATTGATTAAAATAATAAGGTCGGACCTTAAAGTTACACCTTTCGCCCTGCATAAGTTCCATATTACTTGTCTATTCTTGTTTCCCTCTCATCTCTAAAACCTAGAGCAAATCGGCAGATGGTGAACACCCGCGGAAACTTTGGAGGCAATGGAAGTGGTTCTCGCCAACGTAAAACCCCAATGATGGAGCACCAAAGACCGCCACTAGACATGCAGAATTTTGGAGCATTTCTTGCTTTGCTCAGACTTCGATTGATGCATGCTATGATGCAACAGATGCAACACGCCACCGCCAGGCCACAGCTAATCAAGTTAATCAGGGGACAACGCCAGAATACAAGACGCCGAGTTCATGAGGACTCATCCACCCACTTTTTCTGGGAATGCCAATCCATTGGAGGCTGATGACTGGTTAAGATCAATTGAGAGGAAGCTACACATAGCTCAATGCATAGGAAATGAGAAGGTACTCTACGCTTCTCATCAGTTGGAAGGAACAGCCGCCGAATGGTGGGAGAACTTCTGTGCCACGCAAGAGAACCCTCAAGATATCACTTGGGAGGAGTTCACAGTTGCGTTTCGTCAGTATCACGTGCCTGAAGGAATCATGGATCTCAAGAAGGAGGAATTCAGAGCACTGAAGCAAGGTAATCAGCCAGTGGCCGAATACCTGAACAAGTTTACACAGCTTGCTCGCTACGCACCTGAGGATGTAGCGACAGATAAAGCCAGACAGTCTCGTTTTATGAAGGGACTTAACTCAGGATTGCAGGTGGGACTGATCACCCACACCTTTCCAGATTTCCAAGAGTTGGTGAATAAGGCGCTTATTCTTGAGGACAAGCGCAAGGAACTGGATGAGAACAGGAAGCGCAGAATGCAACAAATAGGATCACGCCAGGAACGCAACAGCGTCGAGAGTTGCACCAAATCAATTTTTCAGATTCCAAACACGATCGCAACCAGACACCGCCACCAAAGACCAAGACCCGTCAATCGTAACTATCAAACCCCAGCCCGGCTAGAAACGCTGCTCCAGCAACAAAGAAGGAACAGTGAGATGTCGCTACAATCGCAACGAGCCAGGACACTTTGCCAACAAATGCCCAAAGAAGACAGCAGGAGTGACCCCACCCGCTTCAATCTAGGAACCACCCAGCTAGGACGCCAAAGATCAGAGCCACACCTGCATCGTGGTGAGAGGCCGAGTCAACCATGTCACCGCAGATGCACTGCAGAATGCTACGGACGTCGTACTGGGCTTTGCTGCTAGAAACGATTTGTGGATTGCAAGGCTTAAATGCATGCTTTTAGTTCAAACCCCTGGTTCCGAACTCCGAACGAAAGTAGGATGTTCCGGGGTGAGAATACTAATAGATGGAATAGAGTTCCTAGCAAACCTTATTATTTTGGAGACCCAGACCTTAGATGTTATTTTGGGAATGGATTGGTTGTCCAAGAACAAGGCCGTATTGGATTGTGGACAAAGGACTATCTCAGTTGACAGCCCGTGTGGAAAGAAAGTGAAATTTCAAGCTACTGCCGTTAGAAATGGACAGTTGATGGTTAACAGTACCAAGTTAATCAGCATAGAGGATGTCTCAGTAGTGAATGAGTACCCAGATGTTTTTCCTGAAGATCTACCTGGTATGCCGCCAGACAGGGACATAGAGTTTGTGATAGAGCTTGTACCTGGTACAGCACCGATAGCAAAGAGACCTTATCGGATGTCCACCGAGGAATTTGTAGAGATGAAGAAACAAATTGAAGAGTTAATGGAGAAAGGATTTCAAGAGCTGAAGAAGCGATTGACATCAGCACCGGTGTTGGTTCTACCGGATGACAATCAAAGCTTTGATATCTATTGTGATGCCTCGCATCAAGGACTTGGATGTGTGCTGATGCAGAATGGAAAGGTCGTCGCTTATGCATCAAGACAATTGAGGCCACATGAGGAAAATTATCCGACACATGACCTGGAGTTAGTTGCCGTAGTGCATGCCTTGAAGATATGGCGTCACTATCTAATTGGAAACAGATGTGAAGTGTATACGGATCATAAGAGCCTTAAATACATATTCACCCAGTCGGATCTGAATATGAGGCAGAGGAGATGGTTAGAGTTGATCAAGGACTACAATGTTGGAATCCATTACCATCCCGGGAAGGCCAACGTATTTGCCGATGCCTTGAGTCGGAAAAGCCATACCGTGAGTATGTTGCTAGCCACAAGTCAGGATGAGTTATGTGAGGATTTTCAGAGAATGAAGATTGAGGTGGTACCTAGCGGATTCTTGGCCGCATTGGAAGTAAAGCCTACCCTAGAGGACCAGATCCGAGAAGGATGAAGGATGATGACAAGATCCGCAGGATTAAGTCCATCAAGGAGGAAGGCAAGGCGAGGACTTCAAGTTGGATGAGCAAGGCACGTTATGGATGAAGGATCGGATTTGTTTTACCAACAAGAAGGAATTAAAGCAACTGATTTTGGAAGAAGCCCATGACTCCAAGTATTCAATTCACCCAGGAAGTGCCAAGATGTATCAGGATTTGAGGGAAAGATTCTGGTGGCCGAGCATGAAGCGTGAAGTTGCCGAGCATGTTGCATTGTGCGACGTATGCCAGAGAGTCAAGGCAATGCATCAGAGACCAGCAGGATTGCTACAGCCGTTGAAAATACCTGAGTGGAAGTGGGAGGAAATCGGAATGGATTTCATTACCGGTTTGCCTAAGACTCAAGGAGGTTATGACTCCATATGGGTTATAGTGGATCGCTTGACCAAAGTAGCCCATTTTATCCCCGTGAAGACCACTTACTCGGGAGATAAGTTAGCGGAGTTGTACATGATCAGGATCGTCTGTTTGCACGGAGTGCCAAAGAGGATTGTATCAGACAGAGGTACCCAATTTACCTCAAGGTTCTGGAATAAGTTGCATGAAGCCATGGGAACCCGTTTGAACTTCAAGATCTGACCTATCATCCACGCAGACGGATGGACAGATCGGAAGAGTCAATCGATTCTGGAGGATATGTTAAGAGCGTGTGCATTGGCTTATGCTACCTCTTGGGATAAGAGTTTGCCGTATGCCGAGTTCGATTACAACAATAGTTATCAAGCTAGTTTACAGTGTCACCTTTGAGGCATCAGATGGTCGACCCTGTCGGACGCCATTGAATTGGAATGAGACCGGCGAGCGCCGTGTCTTCGGACCTGATATTCTTCAAGAAGCTGAAGAGCAGATTGCCATGATTAGGGAAAGGTTGAAGATAGCCCAATCACGACAGAAGAGTTATGCGGATAATCGTCGCCGGGATTTGAGTTTTGAACCAGAAGACTTTGTATACCTCAGAGTTACGCCTCTCAGGGGAGTTAAGAGGTTCCATGCCAAAGGGAAACTCGCACCCCGTTATGTTGGACCATTTAAGATTTTGAGCCGCAGAGGCGAAGTTGCTTATCAGCTGGAGTTGCCACAGTCGTTAGCAGGAGTACATGATGTATTCCATGTGTCCCAGTTGAAGAAGTGTCTCCGAGTACCTGAGGAACAGACACCGCTAGAGTCAATTGAGTTGCAAGAAGATTTGACGTACAAGGAGCATCCCGTGAAGATTCTAGACACAATGGATCGAGAGACGAGGAACAAGTCGAATTCGCTTCAGAGAGTTCAAAGTGGAGCAATCATGAAGAAAGCGAAGCGACTTGGGAGCGCGAAGAGGATTTGAAGAAAGAGTTTCCGAACCTATTCCTTAGTTAGCCCTGAATCTCGGGGACGAGATTCTGTTAAGGGGGGGAGGTTTGTAACACCCCAAAATTTTGTTTTCTTAAATTCATGTGTGATTTGGCACTTTGGTGAATTTTTGGAATTTTCTGGAATTTATTTGGATTTATTTGGAATTTATTTGAATTTATTCCATTTTAAAATAATTAAAGAATTTAATTTTTCAAATAAAGTTTTGTTGGAAATATTTTATTTGAGTCCCAAATGCCCTAAAATATTTTCCAGAATTTTTCTGGAATTTTTCTGAGTCTTTTACTATTTTTAATGAATTAAATGAATTTCTGGGAATTATTTTAAATATTAAATCGCTGGAAAATCGAGTCGGGTCAAGTACTATTCATCCGACCGGACTCGAGTCCGACCCGAGCCACGTGATTCGGTCGAACCGCGTCCAAACCCTAACCATTGTGGACCGTCGGATCAAGATCCAGAAGTCGGGATCCAAGGCCAAGATTGCTCGATCGGATCCGATCCGGATCCGTGCGCGCCAGGCCATCGTGGCCGTGGATCGCGCCACGTGGACGGTGGAGGCATCGTCTTCCCCGGCCGGATCCGGCTCGGACTGCTCCGCCGTGTGGGCATAGGGTTCCGCCCTACGCGCGCATGCCGAGGCTATTTAAAGCTCCGCGCCGCCTCCGAGGTCCGCTTCAACCGTGCGCACTTTTTTCCCCACCTCCCGAAACCCTAGCCGCCGCCGTTCGTGCCCGATTGCTCGCCGGAGTTGGTTGGGTCTCCACGGTGGTTTCCGCTGTCTTCCGCCGTATCCAGCGCCGCTCCGTAGACACCAAGCCCGGATCCAAAACCCCCCTCACCGAGACGCACCGACCGGGATCACTGTAACACCCCAAAATTTTGCTTTTCTTAAATTCATGTGTGAATTGGCACTTTGGTGAATTTTTGGAATTTTCTGGAATTTATTTGGATTTATTTGGAATTTATTTGAATTTATTCCATTTTGAAATAATTAAAGAATTAAACTTTGCAAATAAAATTTTGTTGGAAATATTTTAGTTGAGTCCAAAATGATCCAAAGTATTTTCCAGAATTTTTCTGGAATTTTTCTGAGTCTTTTGATATTTTTAATGAATTAAATGAATTTCTGGGAATTATTTTAAATATTAAATCGATGGAAAATCAAGTCGGGTCAAGTACTGTTCATCCGACCGGACTCCGACTCGAGTCCGACCCGAGCCACGTGACTCGACCGAACCAGCTCTAAACCTAATCGATCCCAACCGTTGGATCGAGATCCAACTGGCCGATCGGGATTGGGCACCTTTTCGGCAAGTCGGCTTCCGGACCCGCGGCGCCCCGCAATCGTGGCCGTTGATCGGACACGTGTACGGCCGCGGGTCGTCGTCTCCACCGAGTCCGATCTGGACTGCGCCGCCGCGTCCTCCGCCGGGTTCGTTAGGGTTTCGGGTTCTGCGCGCATGCCTAGGCTATTTAAGGCCGGACCGGCCCCCGAGGTTGCCCTCTTCCATGCGCCCCGTTTGCCCTAGCTAATAGAGCTCAAGCCGCCGCCAGACCGTGCCGATTGCTCGCCGAAGTTGGGCGGAGCCGCTACGGTTTCCTCGTCTTCTCCTAAGACCGATAGCCCTTGTTCGCCGTGTTGGAGCCCAGGTTCGGAACCCCCAAGACAAGGTGCACCTGCGGGACATCTCGATCACGCCGGAGAACGCCCGTAGCGCCGCGCCCGTGGTCATCTTCCCTAGCGCCGGCAACCCAACCCTGCCGTGTTGCCATCTCCGTCCACGAGCCTGCGGCACCGCTGGATCTTCATCTGACGATCACGGTGAGTCCACGCTTCCCGAAACTTTGGAAAACCAGATCGGATCTGGACCGCTGGATCAAGATCCAACGCCCACGATCGCCACGCGCGGCCGGAAATCGCTTAACTTAGGGTAGATCTAGACCGTTGGATCTAGATCCAACGGCCGTGATCATGCCACGTAGCCGCCGCCGCGCCGTGCGTTGAGTCACTGACAGGCTGGGCCCGCGTGCCAGCGGCCGAGCCTGGGCGTGACTGCGCGTCAATGACATGCGGGGCCCGCATGTCAGTGTCTCGCCCGAGAGTCGCACCGTGCACGTGACCCACTGACGGGTGGGACCCACATGTCAGTCTCACGAGGAGCCGTGGACCGAGTCCACGGTAGACCCGAGCCGAGCGTGGACCAAGTCCATGGACCGGCTGACGTCAGCAGACCAATCAGAGGCTGCCACGTGTCCAGGCTGACGCAATAATTAATTTCCGAAAAAGAAAATGATTTATTCATTCGAAATAATGATTTCAAATTTTGTTTCAAACTTCAAACGCTTATAACTTTTGCGTTTCAACTCCGATTTGAGTGATTCAAATTTCTAAATTTGTATAAAATTGAGACCTACCTAAATATGAATTTTATTTAATTTTTGGACTAAAGTTTTTCTCTGTAAAATTATTTAATTGATTATTTAAACTTTAAATAATCATAACTTTTGCGTTTTAACTCCAAATTTGACGATTCTAGTTTCTAAAAATTCATAAAATTATGTTCTCTCTGTTTATGGATTTTATTTGGATGATTAGATACTATTTGCCTATTGTTTATTCGTGTATTTGCTATTTGCACGCTTTACGAGTAGACGTTGAAGTGCCGGAAGGATTTGAAGGAGAAGTATTGACTCAGGATCCAACTCAAGACCAAGAACAAGTACTTTTTGAAGGCAAGTTGTGCTTTGACCATGTTGATCCTATTTTGAAACCTATTTTGATTTAACCTATTGCATGCTAGTTCAATTAGAAAATACTTTATTTAAATTTGGGGAATTAGATAAATACCAATTTGCTGTATGACACCTTGATTACTTAAATATGTGCCATGACCCCCTTGTCACCCTAGTTGTGGTTTACTAGTTGGACATTATTAAATTGCCAACATGGGTTTTAGACCGTTGTAGTAACGCTTAGACACGCTCGTGCTCATGACATGATTTTGGACAATCAAATGCTAATATTGACTTAATGATATATTGAACCTGCTTTGGAAAGATATCATGTGATGTTGATGGCACGTGGTGCATGGTAATCAACTGGGGTTTGATAAATAGTTTTCGACTGGGGCATGTGGCAGGAATAATCAGGTGGGCCAATTGTAGCATTGGGGATGTTGATTTGGTTCTTCGGGTAGTCTTGCCCTGGTCACCCTAAGGACTTAACCTTGCAAGCCTTTGAACTGGGTCTAACGTGCAACCACATGTCTGTAATGGGACGGACCTAGTTGATTAAGTTGCTAATAACGTACCTGTGGGACCTCAGGAGGTCAACTACACCCTTTGTGTAAGTTGTACGGGGGAGCGTACCGGGGCTGAGGCCAGGTACCCATCTAACGGTTGATTGGCCTAAACTTCGCCTTAGCTAAGGGAAGGGTTAGTGTGCAATAACCGGGGAGGACCACTTGTATTGTTAGAGGTTTCCGAAAGACTTTGTTACGGGAACTCGCCTTTGTGGTGTTTGACTGTATCTTGTGGGTAAAGTGCATAACCTCTGCAGAGTGTACAATCTATTCGAATAGCCGTGTCCGCGGTATTGGACATCGCTCGGGAATTACAGTCAAGGGTTAGATTTTCTCAAAAATAACTTGGATCTGAAAGGTTGGTTTGGATTAATAATGACGTTGATGGAAATGTGGATTAGGATGGGAAAGATGTTTATTAAACTCCTTGAAAAGTTATCTATACTTTACTTGTTTCTACTGCTTTCGAATCTACTTATGATACTTGTTAAATGTCGTCATCGCAAATATACCTTGAGCTATTCCTTTGTACCAAGCCATGCATATAGTATATTAGCTTGCATTCTGCATGACTTCTTTGAGTACCAAGTACTCACCCTTGCCACAATACAACACCAGTTGAAGAAGAGACTACACCAGCTTTGGAGGAGGAGCTCCAAGAGGAACCGTCTACTTAGGGAGCGAGCTCAGTCAGTTGCCTGTGGTATACTGGATGGCGCCACGGTTATTTGATTTTCATTGCTACTATTTCTCTCTTAATAAGTTTCGCCCTGCGAGGCGTATATTTGTAACTTGACCATAAGGTCGAGTAACCAGTTTGACTATTTAATTAAAGTACTTTACTAGTATCGAGTGGTATGATTGTGATATTTACCGATGTTAAGACTGTGTGCACTAGCGTGTTCCTGGACTAGTGCTGAATACACAGAGGGTCCGGATTTGCAAATTCGGGGTCCCGACAACCCGCCGGTGAGATCCACGTGCTTAACCCCTTATCCAATCTCAGCCGTTAGATCTAGATCGTACGGTTAGCGTTAACCGCGTTATACGCGTTAGATTGGATCCCAACCGTTGGATCTAGATCCAACGGTCCAGATTAACCGCGTTAACCCAAACGCGTGAAACCCAGATCCAATCCGAGCCGTCGGATTTCAAATCAACGGCCCGGATTGCGCCACGTAGCGGAAGCTTGACCGCCGCGGTCAGCCCACGCGTGGGCGTGGGTCACTGACACGCCGGGCCCGCGTGTCAGCGACCGCACCATGACGCCACGCTGACGTCATGGCGGACCCGCACGTCAGCGGCCACCCCAGCCGTGCGGTGACGCCAGCAATGACGTCACCAGTAGGTCCCACCTGTCAGCAGCGGGCTGAGTCCCCGCTGACGTCAGCGATGACGTCACCCCAGTGGGTCCCACCTGTCAGTCTCACGGGGAGCCGTGGACCGGGTCCACGGTAGACCCAAGCCAAACCATGGACCACGTCCATGAACCGGCTGACGTCAGCAGACCAATCAGAGGCTGCCACGTGTCACTGCTGACGCAATAAATTAATTTCCGAAAAAGAAAATGATTTATTAATTCGAAATAATGATTTCAGATTTTGATTCAAACTTCAAACGCTTATAACTTTTGCGTTTTAACTCCGAATTGAGTGATTCAAATTTCTAAATTTGTATAAAATTGAGATCTACCTAATGATGAATTTTATTTAATTTTTGGACTAAAGTTTTTCTCTGTAATATTATTTAATTGATTATTTAAACTTTAAATAATCATAACTTTTGTGTTTTAACTCCGATTTGAGCGATTCCAGTTCCTAAAAATTCATAAAATTATGTTCTCTCTGTTTATGAAATTTATTTGGATGTTTGGACACTTTTGGTCTACTGTTTTATTCATTTGTTGCTATTTGCACGCGTTACGAGTAGACGTTGAAGTGCCGGAAGGATTCGAAGGAGAAGTATTGACCCAGGAGCCAGCTCAGGACCAAGAGCAAGTACTTTTTGAAGGCAAGTTATGCTTTGACCATATTGATCCTATTTTGAAACCTATTTTGATTTAACTTATTGCATGCTAGTTTAATTAGAAAATACTTTATTTAAATTATGGGAATTAGATAAATGCCTAATTGCTGTATGACACCTTGGTTAATTAAATATGTGCCATGACCGTTGTCACCATAGATGTGGTTTACTAGTTGGACATTATTAAATTGCCAACATGGGAATTTAGACCGTTGTAGTATATTGCTTAGACCCGCTACGTGCTCATGACATGATTTTGGACAATCAAATGCTAATATTGACTTAATGATATATTGAACCTGTTTTGGAAAGGTATCATGTGATGTTGATGGCACGTGGTGCATGGTAATCAACTGGGGTTTGATAAATTGTTTTCGACCGGGGCATGTGGCAAGAATGATCGGGTGGGCCAGTTGTGGCACCGGGAATGTTGGTTTGGTTCTTCGGATAGTCTTGCCCTGGTCACCCTAAGGACTTAACCTTGCAAGCCTTTGAACTAGGTCAAACGTGCAACCACATGTCTGTTATGGGACGGACCTAGTTGAATAAGTTGCTAATAACGTACATGTGGAACCTCAGGTTGTCAACTACACCGTTTGTGTAAGTTGTACGGGGGAGCGTACCGGGGCTGCGGCCAGGTACCCATCTAACGGTGGATTGACCTAAACTTCGCCTTAACTAAGGGAAGGGTTAGTGTGCAACACCGGAGAGGACCACTTGTATTGTTAGAAGTTTCCGAAAGACTTTGTTACGGGAACTCGCCTTTGTGGTGTTTGACTGTATCTTGTGGGTAAAGTGCATAACCTCTGCGGAGTGAAAAATCTATTCGAATAGCCGTGTCCGCGGTATTGGACATCGCTCGGGAATTACAGTCAAGGGTTAGACTTTCTTGAAAATAACTTCGACTTGAAAGGTTGGGTTTGGTTCAATAATGATGTTGATGGAATGTGGATTAGGATTGGGAAAGATGTTTATTTAACTCCTGAAAAAGTTGTTAATATATACTTGTTTCTACTGCTTTCGAATCTACTTATATTATTTGTTAAATGCTGTTTACTGCAAATATACCTTGAGCTATTCCTTTGTATCAAGCCATTCATGTAGTATATTAGCTTGCATTCTATGCATGACTTGCTGAGTACCAAGTACTCACCCTTGCCACAATACAACACCAGTTGAAGAGGAGTCTACACCAGCTTTGGAGGAGGAACTCCAAGAGGAACCGTCTACTTAGGGAGCGAGCCCGGGCCATTGCCTGTGGTATCTTGGATGGCGCCACGGGTTATTTTATTTTCATTGCTATTATTTCTCTCTTAATAAGTTTCGCCCTGTGTGGCGTATATTTGTAACTTGACCATAAGGTCGAGCAACCAGTTTGACTATTTAATTAAAGTACTTTGTTAGTATCGAGTGGTATGATTGTGATATTTACCGATGTTAAGACCGTGTGCACTAGCGCGTTCTTGGACTAGTGCTGAATACACAAAGGGTCCGGATTTGAAAATTCGGGTCCCGACAACTAGTGCTGAATACATAGAGGGTCCGGATTTGCAAATTCGGGTCCCGACACCACCAAAGCCCACAGTCCTTTCCCTTAGGCCCAAACCTCCCCAGAAAGGCCCAAACTCCCGGAATCGGCCCGAAAACGCGATTAAACTTCATACCGTATGGTTTCAACCTCCGATTTCACATTTCATAATGTTTTTGACCTCAACATTCACATTTTATAAGATACGACACTCCGTGGTGTTACAATTCCACACTAGTCCAGGATCGCGCTAGTGCACACCGTCGCAACATAGATGAATACAACAATTATACACAGCGAAATAATAATTAAAGTGTTTATTTCATATAAAACCTGCTGAGTTAACCTTATGGTCAACTTACAAAAATATGCCTCGCAGGGCAAAGTCTCAATCAAATAAACTTGCAGCGGAATTTAAAGAAGACGCAAAGTGTCCAATCATTGCGCCACAGGCAACTGACAAGGCTCGCTCCTTAGTTCGTGGGCTCCTTCTAGTACTCCTCCTCTAGGGATGGCATTGATATTTCCTAAGCTGATGTTTGTGTTGTTGCAAGGGGTGAGTATTCAAAGCACTCAACAAGTTGGGCAAAGAATGCAAGCTATTACTACATGCATGACTTATACACTTTACCCACAAGATACAGTTGCTCGCCACACAGGTAATTAACTGTAACAAAGTCTTTCGGAAACTTCTAACTTAAAAAGTGAACCTCTCTGGTATTGCCTCCACTATCACTCCTCTTACACAGAACCGAAGTATAGGGCCATCACATACCGTTGGATGGGTACCAAGCCTCAGTGCAGGTACACTCCCCTGTACAGCTACACCCTTGTGTAACTATCACCTCGAGGTGCCACAAGCAAGATATCAGTGACCTACTAAACTAGGTCTGTCCCATTCCAGACATGTGGTTGTATGCTAGACTCAGTTCAAATTATTGCAAGGTTAAGTCCTTAGATGACTGAAGCAAGACTTCCAACTCTCAAATGGCACACAACCCTCATAACCACTCGTCACCCATTGCCACACAGGCCCACCATTTCCATGCCACTTGCCCCTGTCTAAATCATTTCTCACCCCAGTTAATTATTGTGCAACACATGCCAACAATAACTTAATGTCCATGTAGACCCACACAGGCTTCTACATGTCAACATCATCATGTGGCATCATCACACTAACTCGAAATAGATTCCATAGTCCATTAATCAGTATTATGTTTGCATTCCAAAATTATGTCAATGGGCATGAAGCAATGCTAAGCAAACTAATGTTGGTCTAAATAACCCATGTTAGTAATTCATTAATGTCCAATTATTAATTCACAATCTAGGGTGGCAAATGAATTAGGGCATACAATTAATTAAACAATGTGGCATAATTCATGTGGGTGAGTAGCTATTCCCAAATTAATTAAAAGCAGTTTAATTTAAACTAGCATGTAGTAATTTAAAACAACATACATTTCAAAAATAGGTTCAATATGGTCAAAGCATAACTTGCCTTGGAAAAGGTCTTGATTAGGTTCTAAACCTTCTTCTTGAGTCAACACCTCTCCCTCGAAGCCCTTGGGTACTTCAACACCTACGTAAAATGGATAAATAGACAATAAATATCCAGAACAGAGAGCAACTCTAATCTAAAAATTAAATAAAATTGACCATTAAATAGATCTCAATTTTATAAATTTTTAGAAATTGGGATCACCTCAACCGGAGTTCAAACGCAAAAGTTATACCGATTCAAAGTTTAAAAATACATTAAAAGAAAAAATCCAAATTAATTGGATTATTTTTCCTACTAGAAAATCACGATTATGACATCAGCACCATTTTCTTTTTCAGCTGAATTATTTTTCTAAACAAAAAATTGAATTATTGCGTCATGCTTGCGTCAGCCGGTGCATGGACTGGGTCTACCGCTTGGCTTGGGTCCACCGTGGACCCGGTCCACGCGGCTCTGACCCGCTGACATGTGGGCCTACTCGAATGACATCATGCACGCGGGGCTGTCCAGCAACCCCTTGGTTCTCACGCGGACACGTGGCACGATCCACATTGCACAATTCTGATCGAACGGCCAAGAACGATCTAAAGAAAGTATACAAGATCTAATCTGGACCGCAAATCCTAAATCGGACGGTTAAGAGTTACTATAAATAGGATAAGTTGGTTAATTCAAACCATTAAATCTAGATCTAACGGTCGTGATCTAACCAAAAACGGACTGTTTCGAACTTACCACACCTTACGAACGGTCCGAACTTACCTCTAAGATCCTAAACGTTCATCTCCAGATCTACGGCTGGGATCCAAACTAACTCAATCGGTAGGATATGCTACATCGCTCAGTCTAAGCCCTCAGATCTACATCTAACGGCTGCCGATCAATCTATAGGAAACTTCGTGAACAATCTAAGCCTTCCATTCCGGAACGAACGGTTGAGATTTAATCTAATTCGTATGGATCGGTCCAAACTCAATCTACGGCTATAAATCAATCTAATCAGCACTACTTGATCCAATCTAGACCTTACGATCTAAATCCTACAGTTCAAACTTGATCCAATCTACGGCATTGTGTTGCATCTACATGGCCAAATCTACACCCTATGATCTAGATCTAATGGTCTACAGTGGTTCAATCTAAGTCTCTAGATTGCATCTACGTGGCTCAATCTGGGTCATCGATCCTAAATCCAACAGCCTAGATCCAACCTAATGAAAAACGAATGGCTACGTGGACGAACCTGGGTGGTTGGATCTAATCGAATGGCTGGTGGAGCTTGCAGGCCTCGGCGATGGCACGGTGACGCTCAGTTGCCTGAGTCGGAGACAACAATGATCCCGACGGCGTTTGGTAGTGGATCCGATGAAGTGAGATATCTGCTCCGACGTGCCTCGACGCAGCCAACTCGGATCTGGAACTCACACAGTGGAGAACGGCCTGACGGCGGTGCAACACGGCAAATCACACGGCGTCTCCTCCTCCAACTCCGACGAGCAATTTTGGCGGCTAGGGCTCAATCTGAGCAACGAAACCAGAGGCAAAACGTGCGCAAGGAAAAAGTGCACATGATTGTCGGGACCCGAATTTGCAAATCCGGACCCTCTGTGTATTCAGCACTAGTCCAGGATCACGCTAGTGCACACAGTCTCAACATCGGTAAATATCACAATCATACACATCGATAGTAATAAAGTACTTTAATTAAGATAACCAAACTGGTTGCTCAACCTTATTAAGGAAATAAATTGCAGCGGAATAAAAGCATTAACGTGACGCCATCCAGTATACCACAGGCAACTGACTGGGCTCACTCCCTAAGTAGACAGCTCCTCCTGAAGTTCCTCCCCCAAGGCTGGCGTCGCTTCTCCTTCAACTGATGTTGTTTGTGGCAAGGGTGAGTACTTGGTACTCAGCAAGTCATGCACAAAATGCAAACTAATATTCTACATGCATGGCTTAGTTCAAGGATAGGCTAACAGGTACATTTGCAGTAAAACAGCATTTAGCAAGTAGCATAAGTAGATTCGAAAGCAGTAAAAGTAACGATAATAACAATAACTTTTCCAGGAGTTAAATAAACACTTTTCCTTTCCTAATCCACATTTCCATCAACGTCATCACTTAACCCAACCAAACTTTCCAAGTCCAAGTTGTTTTCATGAAAGTCTAACCCTTGACTGTAATCCCCGAGCAATGTTCGGTGCCGCGGACACGGCTATTTGAATAGGTTGTACACTCTACAGAGGTTATGCACTTTACCCACAAGATACAGTCAAACACCACGAAGGCGAGTGATCGTAACAAAGCATTTCAGAGACCGCAAACAAAACAAGTGAACCTCTCCGGCTTCTGTCATACACCATCCCTTCCCTTAACAGAGGCGAAGTATGGGACCGACATACCGTTGGACGGGTACCATGCCATAGCACTGGTACGCTCCCCTTTCAAACTACACAAAAGGTGTAGTTGACACCACGAGGTACCACATGCAAGTTATTAGTAACTTACTCAACTAGGTCCGTCCCATTGCGGACATGTGGTTGCACGTTTGACTCAGATCAAAGGCTTGCAAGGTTAAGTCCTTAGGGTGACCAGGGCAAGACTACCCGAAGAACCAAAACGACATCACCGGTGCCACTCATGGCCCACCACATCATTCTTACCACTTGCCCTGGTCCAAATCTATTTATCAAACCCAGTTGATTACCATGCACCACGTGCCATCAACAATCACAACACGTGATACTTCTCCGAAACAGGTTCAATATCTCATTAAGTCAATATTAACATTTGATTGTCCGAAATCATGTCATGTGCACGTAGCAGGTCTAAGCAATATACTACAACGATCTAAATACCCAATGTTGGCAATTCACTAATGTCCAACTATATAAATTCCACAACTAGGGTGGCAAGGGTTCATGGCACATAATTAAATAGTCAAGGTGTCATACTGCAATTAGGCATTTATCTAATTCCTAGAAATAATTTAAACAATTTCTAATTAAATTAGCATGCAATAGTTTAAATTGAATTAATTCCAAAAATTGGATCAAAATGGTCAAAGCATAACTTGCCTTCAAAAAGTACTTATTCTTGATCTTGAGATGGCTCCTCGGTCAACACTTCACCTTCGAAGCCCTCGGGTACTTCAACGTCTAATCGTAACGCGTGCAAATAGCAATAAATAAATAAAATAGTACATACACATTGCTCAAAAATTCAAGTAAAGTTTGTAAACAGAAAGAGCATAATTTTACAAATTTTTAGAAATTCAAATCGCCCAAAACGGAGTTAAAATGCAAAAGTTATAACTGTTTAAAGTTTAAAGAATATATTAATTAAATAAAAACAGAGAAAATTTCATATTCAAAAATTAATTAAAATTCATATTTAAGTATATCTCAATTTTATAAAAATTTAGAAATTTGAATCATTCAAATCGGAGTTAAAACGCAAAAGTTATAAGCGTTTGAAGTTTGAAAATTCAAATAAATTAATAAACCGAATTAGTTCATTTATTTTTCTATTGAAAAATCCATTTATTGCGTCAGCATGACGTCAGCGGGTCCATGGACTAGGTCCGTGGCTCGGGTACGGCTCACCGTGGACCCGACCCACGGGCACATGTCTCACTGACATGTGGGACCCCTCGGGTGACGTCGTGGCCACGGCGTCACCGCGCCTCGGCCACCTGCAGATCGACATGCGGGCCCCACCGTGATGTCAGCGGTGACGTCATGGTGCGGTCGGGTCGTCCTACCGACATCGCTGGCCCCATGCCGACGCCACGCTGCGGACGCCACGGGCGATTACCACGGCCGACCCGCGATGGGCCGCGACGGCCCAGCCTCCCAAGACATGGCACGATCTGGGCCGTTGAATTGAAAATCAACGGTCCAGATCAGATCTGGAACTCAAACGCTGCGGGCAACGTGGTTAATCTGGGCCGTTCGATTTGGATCAGACGGTCCAGATTCGATCGGGTTTCGCCTCACCGTGGGGTGGCGTGGCATGACCCGGGTGACGACACGTGGCTCAATCTACGCCGTTCGATTTCGATCGAACGGCAGATATTGCATCTAACGCTACAACGCGGCTAACCCTAATCGTACGATATAGATCTAACGGCTGAGAGCCAATCTAGGCACGGTGCAGTTCACGGCTATGTGGCTCTATCTAAACCGTTGGATCTAGACTCAACGGTTGGGATTAGATCTAGAAACCGAAACGTGAAATCGCACGGGGTGACATGGACGAACCTGAGCCGTGCGATGAAGATCCAACGGCGGAGAAAGCTCGCGATTCTGGCGATGGCACGGCGGAGCAGAGGTTGCTGGAGATGAAGACGATGACGAGCCCGACGGCGTTACGGGCGCGCTCCGGCGAAGTGGATGGTGCCCTCCGACGCGTCTTGACGCAACGGTTCCGGATCTGGGCTCGGTGACGGCGGAGGACGGCGGACGGTGGCGGAAACAGCGAAAAACCGCGGCGGAGCACGAATCTAACTTCGGCGAGCTCTAGCGTGCGAACGGCGGCGGCTCGGGCTCGGTGGGTTAGGGCTACGGGTGCGCACGGAAGAGAGGAACAAGATGGCGGCGGCGGCACATTAAATAGGGGTCTCGGCTTCCGTGAAAACCGCGGAAACCGAGGCCCACTCGGCGGCGGCGGAGGAGTCCGAACGGGACTCGGACTGGGCGACGTGGCGCGATCGTGGCCGTTGGATCAAGATCCGATGGTCATGCGCGTTAGGGTTCGGCTGGCTCGGTCAAGCTTGAGTCCAGTTCGAGTCAGACTCGAGTCTGACTCGGGTCGGACCCGGTCGGATGAACAGTACTAACCAACTCGGCATTTTTCAGCGATTTAATAATTAAAACAATTTCTAGAAATTCAAATAATTCGAGAAAAATAGCAAAAAAATCAAAAAAAATCCAGAAAAATTCTGGAAAATACTTTGAGACATTTTGGACTCAAATAAAATATTTTCAACAAAATTTTATTTATAAATTTTAATTCTTTAATTATTTCAAAAGGGAATAAATTCAAATTAAATCCAAATAAATCCCAAAAAATTCCAAAAATTCACCAAAGTGCAAAAATTCATTTAAATTCATGAAAAGCAAAAATTGGGGTGTTACAATGATGCACGGGGCGGCGCATTAAATAGGACCTCGACATGCGCGCAAATCACATATATCGAAATGGACTCGGTGGCCCACGGCAGCAGTGTCCGATATGAACACGAAGACAGCGTGGCGCAATCCCAACTACACGTGTGGCACGGATCCGACGGCTCTCGGTACGTGGCAACGTGGCTCATCCCCAGCCATCCGATCGACAAAGAATGGCGCGTGATCTAGGGTTTCAGCGGCGCGGATCGGGTGGCCTAACGGTTTAATGGGTTGCGGGTCGGACCCACTGGCTTGACCCGTCAGGGTTTTTTTATTTTTCTTTTTGTTTTTGATATTTGAAATACCTATAGTAATTCAATTAATTCAAGAAAAATAGCAAAATGGTCAAAAAAAATTCCATAAAAATTCTAGAAAATACTTTGAGACATTTTGTTCTCAAATAAAATATTTTCAACCAAATTTTATATGAAACTTTTAAATATTTAAATAACCTAATAATAGACTTAATTCAAATTAAATCCAAATAAATTCCAAAAAATTCCAAAAAATTCGACAAATTCAAACAACCTAGTAAATTCAATAAAAGCAAAAATTTGGAATGTTACAATCTTGATCATCAAGACCCCACGCGCAAGTCCAATACAAGGATTTTGGTTTTTGATCGAACTTGGTGCACTCTTCCTTCAAATCAAAAAAGGTTAGAACTTTGGTGTCAATAGTTTGAATTAAACGTTGGAATAGATTTCTGACCTCCCTAAGAAGGTGCATTTCAAGTTTCGTGAGTTTGGACTAACCAATCAAACGATCCATCCTTTTTACCTTTGGGATTGTGCTGAGTTTTTGCTGATTTTTTTAGGCTAGAACTATCACCCTTAAGGAGCGGTAGTATGGCAAATTCAGCACTATCGCCCTCTAGTAGAGCCGGTAGTGCTGCCCTCAATCTGAGTTGGTGGAACTTGCAAATTCTTGAAGTGTTTGGTTTGGTTAGCATTAACTTGTCCAGTAGGTGGGGGATATTTTATTTGGGATCATTCACCCCCCGTTGATCACCATTTCGGTCCTTCATGGTTGTATGATTTAGCCCAATTCAATAGCTTATAAGGTTAAGGTCTTAACTGACTGAGGCAAAACTTCCAAATAAGGCCCGCCTTTGGGACAGCTTCTGCCCAGCTTCTGCTTAAAAGAAAATTGGATTATTTGAAAAGCAGGAGGATTCTGGATAGCTTCTCCCGCAATCAGAAGCAGTCCCCCACATAGAATCAGAATCCAGATGCCATCTGATTCTCGCCGGCCTGGTCCTCCAACTCTATGTGCAGCTGGCCTAGCCCAATTCTCCCACAATCAGAAGCAGCTTCTCCCATAATCCAGAATCTGCACAATCAAAAGCTGTCTCAAAGGGGGCCTAAATCTCAGTAAATAGTATCAAACTCACAAAATCTACAACCAAAATGTCACACAAACCCACCCTTATGGCACATAGCCTCTTGCCACTGGCCTCAATCTAATTCATTTACCACCCTAGTTGATCATCGTGCAACACATGCCATCAACAACAACACCATTGTGTGAACACATGACACACCCTTTTTTTCAAAACATACTCCATAGACTATTAGTCAATTTTGAGTTTGCACTTTCAAAAGATATCAATTCTTTGTGGCATGGCTAAGCAAACTAAACATGATCTAGCCAACCCATTCCGGTATATATATTAACAACCATCTAATAATATCCATCCTAGGGTGACAAACAATCATGGCATAGCAAATTACACGGTAGGTATAAATCAAAGAGGTTCAGTAACTAACTCATGAATTATTTAAAAATAGGTATAACTTGAAATAACAAGCAATAGATTAAAAAAATAATATTTGTAAAACTAGGTTCAACATGATCAAAGAACAACTTACCTTGGAACAACTCCATGGAATATTCTCTTTTCTCTCTTTTTTTCCAGCATTTACTCTTCAGGCAAATCTTTTGGAAGCATATTCTCCCTTATACGAACTCCAAATGAGTCCACTCAAGTTTCAAAATTCATCTAAAATCAAGCACTGTCCCCTAGTACCATATATTTTCAAGTTGGAGTTTATTTAAATTGACATTTTGAATTTTTTGTGTTCATTATTTCTTTCTCGTTAGACGTGGACTTCCAGATGTCATTCCAATGAGTTGAAGTCAAGGAAGTCAAAGACAGAACATAATATGATGAAACATAAAGAAGCAACACATACCGAGAGCAAGGAAACTTGTGTGCTTTGATCATATTGCATTCGGTTTTACAAAAACTATGTTGTTTCAATTTATTGCATGCTACTTTATTATTAAATGTTTTACTATTTCTGGGAGTAGTTATGCAACCTTTTGTTATCATTCCACCTATTGATTATATACCAATGATTCAATGTCACCTTAGAATGGTTAATTACTAGTTGGTAACTATTGTAACACCAACGTGGGTTGGTTATTGTAGTATGATGCTTATTCATAATGGGATATTGATCTCTTTTGAATGGCATTATTACATTTGATTAATGATTGCGGAATAGCTGTGTGGAAATTTGATTGCTTTGTGATAATCAACAAGGGCGGTTAATGATTTAGACTAGGGAGAGTGGTATAACTTTATGGAAGGCTATGTGTGGTGGACTGTGTGTGGGACTATGTGATTTTGTGTATAGGCTTAGTGTATTGGGTTGTCTCACCCTGGACAATTAAGGGCTTAACTTTGTGCGCCATTGAACTGATCCCAAGAGTACAAGCACATGTTCTAATGGGAAGAACCTGCATAGTAAGTTACTGAGTTTCAACATTGGCATCCTCATGTTGTAGGTTAGACTATGCGAGTAGGGTGGATATTGTGGTGTGTTGTGTCAGCCAAATCATGGATGGTTCCTATTCTAAAATCCAACCGTGTACATCTGCACCCATTAGATGTGTATTTATATCCATTGTGTGGAATATGGGTGTAGGGAGGTTACCGGGAGGGCCAATGGTTGGGGCAGAGTTTTCGATAAGTCTTGTCATGATCTCTCTGCTGCACACCTAAGGAAGTGTGATTATCGTGTGGCAGTATGAGATGATCATGTCTTGTGGGAAAGCTATATAATGCATGCATAGTGTTAATCAAATCCATTCGAATAGTCGTGTCCATGGTCATGGACATGCTCGGGGATTTCACACACGGGGTAGTTTTCATAAAATGAAACTGGGAAGGTTGGCTATGTGGATAATTGGTTAGGCCATGCCAAGCTTTGTGAAACTTAGTGAAATCTCAGGCTATGTCAAGCTTTGTGAAACTTAGTGAAATCTCTATTCACTTGTTATTACTATATTTGTTTTTATCTTTTATTTCAATCTATTTATAGTATTCGAATGAAAATACTATTTTATTGCAAAGTAGTCATGATAACCATTCTTTGGAGTAAGCCTTGCATATAGTTAAATAGACTTGCATTTTGTGGTACAACTTGATGAGTACTCCATGTACTTACCCTTGCTATAAACAATACTGCTCAGTTATTGAGGACATCATTGGCCAATTAGGACTACTATCAAGATAGTGGAGAACTAAGTCATGCTACTCCAGTCGATTGCTTGTGAGTAAATTGATGGGTTTCAACTGAACATGTTCTATTTAATTCCATTGCAGTTTATTTGAGTTGTTCACCTTCTAAAGCATTAATTTTAAGCTTTGATCATAAGATAGTTACTCTGATATTTAATGTTAAATGCTTATTTTTAGTTATTGTGCATATAGAACGATATTTTATCAATTTTGCCAGTAGGTGCACTAGCATGATCCTGGACTAGTGTAGTTTACACAGAGGGTCCAGATTTGCATATGCGGATCCCAACACATTGTTACCCTAGAATTGATATCCATAGCCTGTACAATTAATTATGGAATTTTAGAATAAGTCTATGATATAGTGGCTTAGTCATGCATAATTTTATCAGTACATCAAATGATAGGTTTGGTACTCATTCAAAACATGGAAATGGTTATGTTGCTGGACTAGGGTGGTCACCTTTGATATTTTACTAGAAAACAAAACTAAAAACTATGGTTTTGAATTGGGCGAGATATACATATATCTTTTGCTGTGAGGGAAGGAACTCGTAGGTAGTGGTAGGCTATTGGAGACTCTCGCTAGAGTCGGTTAAGGACCGTGAACCTATGTGTAGCTAATCTAAGCCTCTTGTAAAACCATAACTATCTTTATGGGAAGACCCTGGCGTAATAAGTTGTTTGAACACAATCTTGTACCTATGGTAGATCAAACAAGAGAGGGCACCAAAAAATGGTATTGGTGACTCGAGGAGCCTCCCTTCATAGCTGTGTATGGGGCCAAACCCTCTAACACAACAATAGATTCCTCGAGGTCAATAGGTCAACCTCTCAAGGGCAAAAATCCATTGGGCGGTGCAAGATTGGGATCGAGCAATGTAAAGGCCTTGTCGTGATCTCTTAGTTGTAAGCCAAAGGAAGCATGTCATGGCCGACACTAAAAGCTGATCATCTGTTGTGGGTAAAGCAGTACAACCTTTGTAGAGTGTAAAATCTGTTCGAATAGCCTTGCACCGATTAAGGGCAAAGCTTAGAGATGTTGCTAAGGTTAGTTGTATGTTTTTCAAAACTTGGTTAGAAAGGAAAGTATCCTCTTATGTATCTTCGTCATGAGTGTGAATGTTGGTGCTCATGACTATGGAGAGCCATTGTGGTTATGCTTATGATACCTACTTGTTACCTTCTATCAAATGACGGTTGCTTCTACAACTTTCAATTGCAATATATTACTCTATTGCAACTTGAAACTCGCTTTGTGCAAAATGAAAAACTTGGTAGAATAGTCATCTCTCTTGACATAGCCTTGCATACTATATTACTTTTCTTATAAGTCTTGCAGAGAACTTTCTTGTTGATCATTATGAGCAAGAGGTAGGAGATTCCCTGACTGGTTACTTTCTTTTCTACGGGTTTTGGCAAAGATTATGTCAATTACTGAGGTTTAACTCGAGTTAGTTGCCTATGGTGGACTAAGGCATGCATGATGGAATTTTTGTCACATCTATCAAGTTTCCGCAGCTATTTACTTGTTGTGCAAACTATTTAGCAGGTCAGCCCTTTTTGTCAAAAGCTTAGATGTATGAGCCTATGATCGCATATTTATTATTATTATGCTACTTTGATGTTTATGCGTGTATGGATGTGATACAAGGTTGTTGAATGTGTACTAGCCATTGATCATGGAACTAGTACTGTATACATATAAAGGTTAGAATGCAAATTTTGGGTCCCGAAAATAGTGCAAGGGACGGAACATGAGATGGGCTGGGCCAACATTAACGAATTCGACCCAATAGCTGGGTTTCGAATTTAAATTCATTTTTATTTAATTTACAAAGAAATTAAGTGTGAATTTTCAAAATCAGTAAACAGACGCCATAAAAATAGGGAAATATTTGGAAAGGTACTTTTGATTATTTAGAACTCAACTAATTTATTTCCAAGCTCTGTTTAAGTTTTAATTAATGACATTCTTTTTGGGCAGCTTGAAATTAAGAAATACCTTTCTTTAATGTAGGAAATTTTGAAAATGCGTGAAAAATGCAGAAATGATAATTTTGAAATTAATTAATCAGATTTTGAAATTTTGGGGCGTTACAAATGGTTTTCAATTTTTTCCAGTTAGCATGATTTATTTATATTTACTAAGATTTTGGTTATAGTTATGAATTTAATCTTACTTCGGATTGCCTATTTAAATATGTTCTCCAATTTTGATTCTAGTCGGGAATATCAATTCAGTGGGGAAAAAATGTATGTTTTAGTTGTATCATGCACTGATTATTGAAAGGATGTTGAATGTGCCGGTCCAACAATCTAATGGTTAAATCCTGTGTGCAACTGAATTTTAAGGTTGCTTAATTCTCCATCTAGGAAGGCCTCGTTTGGTACGGTTCCAGATTCTAGTAGAAACAGAAACGATTCTAGATTCTTGGTAGAAACATTTCAGGTAGAATCAGAATCACTTTCTACAAACAGTTTGGTATGGTTCCAGATTCTAGTGGAAACTAATGAAACGAGGTTGATGGTGATTCAGCCACAGCGTGGAAAAAGAAGAAACGTTCTGAGGAGAATCGTTCCGAGTTTTAGCCCGTTTGGCTGAGTTTCTCTCAGATTCTAGTAGAAACAGCTCGGTTCCAAGTTGCCAAACGGGGCCGAAAACTACCCGTGGATCTGCAAGGTGAAGTTAAGTAATTATATGAAGAAACTGCAACATGCCAATATTAGATTTAATGTGCATTCCTTCGCTATAGGTGAAGCATTTACTTGAAGAAACATACCACCATTCATTGATGAACTAAAAAGGTAACACTTTACAAACATGCAGTATAATGAATTAATGAATGTCAATTTGTAAGGCAAATTTGATAGTACTCATCAAGAAGAAGCAACCAACTGGAGGCACTTTGTATGGTCATGATTCCAAAAGAGCAGCACACATCCATGGATTCAAGCTCATCGCGCTACACGCTACACAGGAAACTAAAGACCAACTCATGTGCCTTACAATGAATGAAAAAGGAGGTTCAGAAACATGCTGACGATACTTATTGCAAGCATTTCAACTCATAAACATCTTTATTGGAAACAGTTTCCGAAGAAAAGGTACAGTGGCAAGCACAAGGGCAGCACCACCCACAGGAAGCTATTAGCAACATATTACTTCAATCCATGCACGATCATTACAGTTGCTCCATATCAGCTGTAGTGGTTGAACCACTGGTGTAGACAGGGTGGAGTACGTGCCCAGCCACAGGATCAACGTGAACCCATTTCCTGCCAGTCATCTTGTTGCGTTCAAACCGCACATGGCCTTCTTTCAGGCAGAAGAGAGTGTGATCCTTCCCCATGCCAACATAGTTCCCAGGATGGAAGCGGGTTCCTCTTTGGCGGACAATGATGTTTCCTGGTTCCACTTTCTAAAAAATCACACAATTGTAGATGATCATGAACAGTATGGGATCATTCTCCACTTTTTTACTGAAAATGAGTAGTCACTACTCACTAACAATATGAGATCATCACAGGACATGCCTAGAATTCAAAATTCTTAGCTATTTTTATGAGATTTAGGACATTATTATTGCAATCTCATTCAATGACATGGTCAAGAAGAAAGCACCAAAATCATAAGGAGCATGTGAAGATGGTACCTCTCCACCAAATTTCTTAACACCCAAATACTTAGGGTTTGAGTCACGGCCATTTTTTGTTGATCCAGCAGTCTTTTTGGTGGCCCAACGCTTAAAAACCAAGCTCATTCCTCCAGATGACTCTATAATCAAGTAAATTTCAATTTTCAAACAATCAAACTACTTGTTGATAATAGCAAAAAGATACATGTTAAAAGTCACACAAACTGGCCATAGCTTGAGTCATCACCTGTTGCACTAGTGTACACTGAAACATTTGAGATCAGTTCTTTGACATTTACTCTCCTGAAAACTGATGAAAGAGCCATCTTGTTTGCCACAATTTACCTGAAGTCACTAAAGGATTCTGTGAAATGTTTACACACTAATAGTGTACTGTTGAGAAAAAATTCAATGCTCAACATGACTTTTGTCGTTTTCAAATTTCCATATTGATCGAGCCTAACACTTAGTTGCTCTACTGTTACTAAGCCAAAGTGTCAACCTACAAGCGTCCAAACTAAGCCATCCACTTACTTAAGTTGTGATGTACTAATCCTCTGTAGCTCTCCTGTTAACTTTTCTCCATTTGTGTAAGAAATTTGGTTCAACAAAAAAGTAAATGCAGTGATCTACGCATCAAAGTACAGAGCATATTAGGGATTATTTAAAAAAACAAATATGTATTTATCTTTAATTTGAGCAAAAGTAACAAAATTGATCAAATAAGTTCCTAAATTTACAAATTATTAATATGTGTCGACAAAATTGGACTGTGAATTTCTCAGAAAAAACTGAATTCATAATTTTTTTTCTAATACTAAACTACATTTAGAAGACGAATTTGCTTAAGGGCAAACAACTGAGCAATACAAAGTTGTAGATGAAAATATGAGAAAAAACTAACATAGTATTTTTTTTACAAATATCTGAATTGCACGCAAAATGAAGTTTCATGCAAAATCAGGAACTTCTGTTGATAAATTAAACTATACTGTGAAAAGGCAAACATTAATGGTGGACATAACAAAAGGACTAATGTACCAATCGTTGCACAACCTCCACAAGTTGCATAGGTAGTTTTTGACACTGTAGAAGTATAGTCATATTTCGACCTGAGCAAAACTTGGGAAACTAAACACGAACACATCTCGTTTTTTTGGGGAAACATGAGAAGGTTTATAAAAGGGGCGGACCAAACTTGGGGCATTGGGGTTCATTTGAACACCCAACATTTTTGGAAACTAAACTGCTATTAGTACTACATCACACAGCAAACAAATCCACAACAAACTGTATATCGGAGTATCCATCCCTGAAAGAAAGATTTGGATGAGATTGCTCACAGGAATGAAAGGGTCCCCCAGGACAAAACTCACTCTTTAGAACAACAATCCAAGCAACCTAGGGTTTCCGTACCTACGAAAGAAGAAATCAACCCAACTCCGGGTGGATCTGCACTACACGCCAGTCTGGTAGAGCGAAGGAAGAGGACGACGCCGCCTACGATAGACGAATTCCTCACCTTCGAGGTGGCAACTGGCGAGCGTGCTTTGGCGTGCGAATCCGAGACAAACGGGGAGGCCAATCGCCGCCGTCCGTCGCGAGGAAACTGGGAGGAGAGGAAGCGCGGTGGCGGCGGCGAAATCGCGAGCGAGGGTTTCCTTCTTCCGCGCGACTGCGCGCGGTCACGTTGTGGTGGGTTGAAGAACTCATGGGGCCGCTTGCTGTATTTTTCTCTCCTATTTTGGCCTTTTTTTTTTTTGTTGTTTTTCCAAAAAAGCTCACTAGAATCACTCCCAACTAAGGATGGGCATCGTGCTGTACTAGACCGACTCGCACAGGTCCATCATATTTTGTACCTAAACCATGTCAAGCTGTGACGGTCTATTGTATCCACTGTATCGTGCCATATTGGCCTGGCTCGCCTTCAGCGAGCTCAGGCACGGCTCATTTGCACTATTGCGACGAGAGAAAAGAAGTCAGAGACACAAGGCTAAAGCGATGAACACAAATATTAGAGAAAAATGAACTAAATTTTATGTATTCTTGAATCTCGCCCGTTAATCTCAATATCTCCCCTCTGTTGTCCGTATATTTCAGGCTCTCTCAGGCTCTCAGCTCTCTCTCTCTCCCTCTCTCGCCCATCTTTTTCAGTTTATGAACAACATTGGAGCCAAAAGTGTAATCCCATTATTTGTATATAGCAAATGGACAATCTGTGGAGCAAAGAAATAAAACACATCACTACTACTAAACTGACTGTTTTAATCACATAAGAGACTAATCACATCGATATATCCCATCAACAGAATGTTAAACATAAACACAATGTTTGAAGATGTCTTAAATCAACAATATCTGCCAACTTTTAGGTGTTAACCCGTGACTCCGTGCCCGTCCATGCCGTGCCGGCACGGGCCTGGCCCAAACGACCATACCGTGAGCCGCCTTGTCGTGCGGTTCTCGCATCTGACGATCAGTTACAATTGTGTGCCGGCCCAGCACAATATAGAGCCTTACCGTACCGGACTTCAGACCAAGCCATCCCGCTGTGTCTCGGGCCGACCCAAAAGAGGCCGTGATGAGGACATCACTACCATGGATACGGCCATGCCTACAAACCCAATTGAAACCAACAATGTAAAACAAGGGCCAATTACTCGAGCTCGCGCACGTCAATTCAATTGCCATGTGAATGCGTTCTCGGGTTGCATACAAATAATTTAATAAATAAAATGCTATTTAATCCTTGTGATGATTTTATTGTCCTTAGGAACCAATAAGAAAAAACGTCAAGCATGAAGCCAATTCTTCCGGTGCACAAGTTTGAAAGACCGAGATGGCGATCAGAGGGGGGGTGAATGATCCCAAATAAAATTATTCCCTACTCAACGTACTCCAAACAATCCCGCAAAGAAACTCGGTGCTCCTCAAAATCGCAAAACCCGCAAAATCGGGAACGATTAGACAACTATGTGTATCCCTAGCTTACATGGATAAGAACCATGAATCATGTGAGGGATTTTTAAATCACAATCCTGGTTGTCAAGAGTGTCCAAAGCAAATAGTGATCAATTCAAATACTTCTTTTCTAAAAGAGATCAAGCTAAAACACAAAAGCCTCTTTTAGAAAAGCAAAAGCAGATTTTTCAGGAATTGTCCTCACTTAGAGCAGGTGAATGGTGGACTTATGTTGCTCCAAAATTTGTGGGAATTTTTCACCCTATGAGCACATGAGTCGTAAAGCACTCCACCAAAAATCACAACAAAAATCCTTCTACAAAAATCAGAAAAAATCAAAAACTATGAACAGTTAGGATCTTCAATCAGGAAATTTGGGGCTCGGTTTTCACCTTGCAGCTCCCAAACGGTGCACTTAGTGGACTCCAAAAATTTTACACAGATGGATATATGAGACAATCACCGTCTCCAACAAGAATCATTCAAAAAGGATTTTTCTAGATTTTTCTAAAAATCGAAGACTAACTGCTGCGCGAAGAACAAGTTCAAGACAGATTTGCAATCTTGGTAGAAACTTGATCTCTAGTCTTTCCTAGGGTGTAAGAAAGATATAAAACCAAATGAGCACCCTCAAGATATCCTTGATCAACAGCATTTAGAAGGAGAGGAGCAAATCCAAATTGCGAGAAAGTAAATTGCGAGAATTTACATACGGGAAAGTAAATGCTGAATTTAAATTGCGTAAAGTAAAGACATAATGTAAATGCGGAATTTAAATTCACAAGAATGTAAAGAAAATCTTTGTATTTTCTTGTTGGAAGGTTTACAAAGCCTCAATTCATGTGGGCAAAGCTCAAAGGAGCAACTCAAACCTTCAAGTGAGGGTGAGCACCCCTCCCCCTCTATTTATACTACTCTAGGACCACCTACCACCCTTGGATGAGTCCCAAACCCTAGGGCACTCCACCAAGGGCTAGGGTTAACCACTCATTTTACCCCACACATGGGCTTTACATGGGCCACATTGGCCATACATGGGTTTTAAACAAAACTCGGTCAACCCGATGCAACGAGCCTTCATCCGCCGGACTTGACCGCTCAGTTTCCGCCTCTTCGAGCCTCCAACCCGAACCGGAAACCTTGAGCCACCTCAAATCCATTTCCAGGACGTCCAAGTGAACCTGGTTTGAGCCCAACCATCTCGTCGGCATCCTCGACCGCTCCGGACCTCGGTTCTCCCAACCTAGTCCCGGTACTCACCAATGACCATAGCTGACTCAATAACCTGTACCACAAGGACCAAACCATTTTGTACATACCACAATACACATACATTTTTCTTCCTGCATGTTAGTCCACAATTATCATAAATTCAAACATGCAATGCCAAGTCAAATCAAACTCACACCTGAGCACACTTTGCTCAAATAAAGTCAAATACTCATCACAAATATAGATAGACCTCCACATGGTCCTTCAATCTCCCCCTTGATGAGTATATTGACAAACCACACAAAAGGCATAAATTTGAGTTTGAAAACGAAGGAAGAAAAGCAATTTGAATGCAAAATCATATTTGGTCCAATTGAATGAGAAAGAAAGATCATGACCAAATAGATGAAACATTTTCGGAGCTCAACACAAGAAAGAACACTTTTTCGACAAGAGCTCCAAAACCCAAAAATCTCTCAAAAAGCTCAATATTACTCATGATCCAAATGCAAGAACAATTGTTCAACATGATCATGAGAAAGTTTTTTTTTAATTCTCTAAGATGCATTTTCTACGTTTTCTCCCCCTTTTGGCAATATAGGCATCAAGAGAATAATTTTTGAATGAAATGCAACCTATAAGAGCTTTGAGGATTATGCAAGTGACCACTTAGACAAAGTATGACACCAAGCTACTCAAGTTCAGATTATGTCATGCTAAGTCATATCCAATGGCATATTTCAATTTTTGCTAACTAGCTCAAAAGAAGTTATATTACTTTGGCATGATTTCAACAATAGCAACACTTAGCATAACTTCAAGAATAGAAGCAAAGCCAACCAAACGAGCAAATGGATATACTAGAGTTCAACCTAGTCAACACTTTGGGAAACTACAAGTCCATAAGAGAAGCCTCATGCTCAATCATCTCTTTAAATACAAATTTTTAGATTAAAGCTCTTAAAGCGGTATGAGAGAGTTAGGCTTAGTGAAGCACATCCTCGACTAGGAGCCATCAACAAAGGCCTCCTAAGCTTCACTCTCCTCCACAAACCTTTCAGGGTTTAGAGAGTTTATCCTAGAGAAACACAACCTCGACTAGGAGCCATCGACATAGGTCTCCTAGGCATCACTCTCTTCCTCTAGTTCTTTTTGCATTTTTCGGTGTATTGACTCAAGCCATTAGCAACCATCTCAAGCAAGAAGCTTAAAAGAGTGGTTTTGGTCATACACACTTCATTCCAAGTTCATCCCAAGTGCAATGGGAAGCAGTCTCGTGAATAAAGAGTGTTGAGTTCAATTTTAGCACAAAAGAGTCAATTTATATTTTTAGCACTTAGATTCATGAGCATTGTTGAGGATTCTAGAATGAAACAATGTAGCTAACCCAAGTTGCTCTAGGGACTCTAGTAGAAACCCACTATTTCAATAAGCATGGCATAAGCATCTAGTGAAGAAGTATAGCAAGTAAAAGCCAAGTTTCATCAATTTTTCAGGAAAGCTCAATTTTAAAATGTTGGCTAGTTTCACATGATATACCAAATTGGATATGACCTAGATTAGCAAATATCTTCGGAAAAGTAACTAGGTGCAACATATCTCAATTTTATCAATTGCATAATAGACAAAGCTCGTAAATGAAAAACAAGTCTATATGCAATGCAAGAGAATCAATTCCAAGCTCCCCGCAACAAGTGAGTCGATTAAGCACAAAATCTGATTCAAGTTGAGTTATTAGCAATTTTAGATTCAACAAGATGAATTGAACTCAACTGAAACCAGAAAGATAGAAATGAGGAGAAGGAATCAAGAAACTGACAGATAGGTAGTCTAGGAGCATAGATAACATGAAGAGAAACACTAACACTCAGACTCGCTCTCACCTTCCCCATATGACTTATATAGGAAAGCTACATCTCCAACTCCAACCCAGGAGCAAACACAGACCCTATCTACCCAGGGGGCCCAACACCAACCGAGAAGAAAAGAGGAATAGCACCCTAAAGCATAAGGTGAGAGGTCCATGCCGAGGCATGCCAGAAGTCTAGTGAAGTGGACTCAACCAAATGGAAACCATCCCAAAGATACCCAGAAAGAGGAAATGCTGAATATACATATAAACAAATAATACAAACCAGCTCCCCCTCAAGATATGCCATATGGGCTCATAATCCCAAGCTCTCCTCTCAGGGCAACAAACCTGGAGCTATCCAAAGGCTTGGTGAAAATGTCAGCCAACTGGTGGTCACTCTCCACAAACTGGAGCACTATGTCACCCTTCTCCGCATGGTCTCTAAGGAAGTGATAGCGAATGTCAATGTGCTTGGTCCGAGAGTGTCTTTGCCGGGTTCTTAGCAATGTGAATGGCAGACGTGTTATCACAGAAAAGTGGAACAGAATGCGCTACTAACTCAAAGTCCCGCAAGGTCGATCTCATCCAAAGAACACAGCTACAAAGAATCGGTCGCAAAGAACATACTCGGCCTCAGCGGTGGACTGTGCAACACCGGACTGCTTCCTAGACGACCAAGAAACAAGAGAAGTGCCAATGAATTGGCATGTACCAGAAGTGCTCTTCCTATCTATCCTACAGCCGGCAAAGTCTACATCAGAGAAGGCTCTTAGAGATAGGAGGAACAAGAGTACCAGATACCATAGTCAATGGTAGCTCGAAGGTACCTGAAGATGCGCTTCACGGCCTGGCGGTGAGAGATGCGAGGAGAAGCCTGAAATCGAGCACAAAGACACACAGAAAAATGTATGTCGGGTCTCGAGGCAGTGAGGTACAGAAGAGAGCCGATCATGCTCCGAAACTCCTTCTGATCAACTGGCTCACCATCCTCGTCAGGCTCGAGGACAGCAGTGGTGGCCATAGGAGTCATGACTGGCTTTCCATCAGACATGTCAAAGCGCTTCAGGAGGTCTCGAGTATACTTGCCTTGATGCAAGAATGTACCCTCCCGAGTCTGCTTAATCTGGAAGCCAAGGAAGTAGCTCAACTCGCCCATCATGCTCATCTCGAACTCAGTACTCATCACATCTGAGAACTGAGTAATGAGCGAATGCGAGGAACCACCAAAAATGATATCGTCGACATAGATTTGGACTAGGAGAAAGTCCGAATCAGAATGTCTGACGCACAAAGTCTTGTCCACTCGACCCATATGAAAACCATGACTCAAGAGGTAGGACTTAAGCCTCTCATACCAAGCTCGTGGAGCTTGCTTAAGTCCATACAAAGCTTTGGAAAGCTTGAAGACATGGTTTGGGTGCTTGGGGTTCTCAAATCCTAGAAGCTGTCTGACATACACCTCTTCCTCAATGAAGCCATTGAGGAATGCACTCTTGACATCCATTTGAAAAAGCTTGAAGCCCTTGGATGCCGCGAATACGAGCAGGATCCGGATGGCCTCTAGTCTGGCTACAGGGGCAAAAGTCTCCTCGAAGTCGACACCCTCGACCTGAGAGAAACCCTGAGCGACTAGCCTAGCCTTGTTTCGAACTACAACCCCATCCTCACTCTGCTTGTTTTTTAACACCCATTTGGTCCTGATGATGTTGTGACCAGAAGGGGGCTCGACAAGCTTCCAAACTTTGTTCCTCTCGAAGTTTTCAAGCTCCTCATGCATGGCATTAATCCATGACTCATTAGATAATGCATGAGAAACATCCTTCGGCTCGAAAGAGGCAACAAAGGTAGAGTGGAGGCAAAAAGTGAACAAGGCTGACTTAGAGCAAGTGATCTCCAATGATCTGGTCAGGTGGATGAGCCTGCTGAATGTGGCGGGGAGGTCCAGAAGCAGAAGTGACCTCTACTCCTCGCGTGGGAGAGGTAGGAACAGAGCCACTAGCTGCTGAAGAGTCTGAGGGTAAGGGCTGATCTCCCTGAGGTGCAGATATGGAAATGGGAGGCACCTCGGGAGTAGGAATGGTGACTGGATCAGGCAAGGCGCCTTCATCTCCGTCATCAACTTCCTCTGTGAAGATAGACTGAGAGAGGAGAAGAGCCTGAAATGTCTGGTCTAGCACCAGGACTAGCCTCATCAAAGGTCACCTCACAGGTCTCTATGATCCTACCCAAGCCTACAGCCCAAATCATGTAGCTACGGGCAAAAGTCGAGTAACCCAGAAAGATTCCATCAACTGAGCGTGACTCGAACTTATCTAGGTTCCCAGACTTCAAGAAGAAGCACTTGCAGCCGAAAACACGAAAATGAGACACACTGGGCTTTCGCCAATATCTCAACTCATAAGAAGTGCGGTGCAAGTGTGCCCTAAGAAAAACTCTGTTGGCAACATGGCATGCCGTAGCTACAGCCTCAGCCCAAAACTTCCTAGGAGTACTGTACTCATCTAGCATCGTCCTGGCCATCTCAACCAGGGTCCTATTATTCCTTTCCACTATGCCATTTTGCTGAGGAACGTATGGAGAGGAGAACTGGTGCTCTAAGCCTAACTCCTCACAGAAGCTACTAAAGTAGGAGTTCTTGAACTCCGTGCCATTGTCACTGCGGATCGCTCGTAAGGCACCTGGGAGCTCAATGGACAACCTACGAACCAAACCCCTAAAATGAGAAAATGACTCATCCTTCGAGGCCATGAAGAAGACCCAAGAATACCTCGAAAAGTCATCGACAATGACAAGAATATACCACTTCCCGCCTGCTGACTGCACTCGAGCTGGACCAACAGTGTCCATGTGTAGCAGCTGTCCTGGTGCATCACTCATCACTCGGGTGACTGGAGGATGGGAGGCAGCAACCATCTTGCCATGTCGGCAAGGAGAACATACAACATCTTTGACCATCTTGAGTTTAGGCAGGCCACGAATGAGATCATGGCCGCTAACTCGAGTCAAATGATCAAAGCCAATGTGACCAAGTCTCCTATGCCAAAAGGAGAGATCACGGGACTCTGAAGCAATAAGGCAATGGAGAGAGTCTCTAGAGGAAGAAGAAAAATCAGCACGAAAGACTCCCAAAATGAGAAATCCCGCAAACAAACTCCCCAGAAGAGTCGAGGATCCTACAAGAGATCCTCTTAAAATTGACCTCGAAATCGTCATCAAGAAGCTGAGAGACAGAAAGCAAGTTGAAATGCAGCTTACTGACTAAGGCAACGTCCTTAAGAATGAAATGATCGTTAATGCAGACGGTACCTTTAGCGATGACTCTACCCAACACAGCATCCCCAAAGGTGATCACCTCATCACTGGGATCTCAGTCCAGGGAAGAAAACCAACGGGAGTCTCCGGTCATGTGGCGAGAACAGCCGGAGTCTACGATCCAAACCTCCCCCTTCCCTGTCCTATGGACCTGAGTCAAAGAGAGCGAAAAACAGATGTCTCAGTACCAGGATAGATCAGTGCAGATCTAGGAACACAATACTGAGTCAACTGTGCAGTAGATGAAACAGTCAACGGAGTAGAAGAATGCAATCTGGCGCCTCTCCGTGACTCGACTCTCACAAACTCAAACTCCGCTCCAGTCGGACGCCTAGGAGCAGGTGACGGGTTGGTCCACCGAGGTGCAAAGGCTGGACCATCCCAGTGCTGCTGCCCAGACCTCCTGCTGGGGAAAACAAACTCACACCGCTGATATCTACCTCGATGGGAAAAACAAGGAATATCAAGAGGACGACGGAAAGACTAACTCGGGATAGCTCTGGGGCAAAAACCAGAAGTAGAAGCCTGAAAACCAAGCCCCATGCGCTGTCCAAAAACAGGAGACTCTCTAGCTTGTTTATCCTGTCTAGAAGTCGTGTGTGCCTTAGGTGCACTCAGAGTCTGGGGATGACCCTGAATACCCCTAAGGGCAGGGACACGCTCACGCCGAGAGATCTTGGTGCGTCTGAAGCAGAAATTAGCTATATGTCCATCCTTCTGACAGAAGGTGCATGTATACTTCGCCTTGGGGGCTGAAGTATCATGAGAAGCACCCTTCTCGTCAGACGTCCCGTGGACAATCCCTGCTGATCTAAACATAGTGGTGCTCATCTGTGGAGCCACCACTATCTCTCTGCTCTTGGAGGCACGCACAACAGTGGGTGGATGCGCCCGTGTATGCTCCAAGGCATCAAACCCTAGACCTTGATTGAATCTGCTAATCTTAGACTGATCTAAGATAAGATTGAGCTTCTTCTTACCTCCAACAAACTTCTCGAGAGTGCTCATAAGGTACTGACACTCTCGAAAAAGTGAGGCACAAGAAGAGTAAGGGGAAGGAGTAGCAGGGGAAGAGCCAGATGGAGAAGAGCGAACTGAACGATCAAATCTCTCCCTATAAAAAGCAGCCTCAATCTTGAGGGACTCGCAAGAAACACAGGGAGAGTCTCTAATCCTACCCACCTGGGCTTTGAGCTTCTTTCTAAGCTCTACATGAATTTGATTCATGTCCTCTGCTACCCCAACACACAACATGCAACTATTTTGTTACTTAGCTAGTAGATCCTTAGCAAATTTTGAGTTTTCAAGCACCAAGTCATCACTCGCATTTTTTAGTTGCATACAGCCCTCACATGAGCTGATTGGGTCCTTATAAGCATGCTTTTCAAGTTCATCATTTCTAGCAGATAGCTTCCTAAGGTGATAACTCATGGCATCAATTTCAGCGAGAAGCTTAGGGCAATTAGCACATGATGCATTTGTGTGAGTGTGAAGAAAACTAGCATCAATAGGAATAGGGATCTACTGGACATGTACTAGCATCCTTCCACCTAAGTGACTCAAGATCAGAAACCACACTATCATGTAGAGTCCTTAGGTTCTCCAACTCCACAAGCAAAGCATCACACAAAGTACAGCTATCAGAGTCTCGGGATGTAACACCCCGGCATTTAATATGCCCGAATGCTACCAAACATAAGCTAACCAACATCTAAATACCACCATTTATCATAAATTCCAGCAAGGATACATATGCTAAAAACCAAGATTTGTGACATCTCCTTTGTTTTAACATGCTATGAAGAATCAACAATATTATAGCAATGTAAGGCAATATGAGAGACATCTAAAACAGCAATTATTAAAGACTTAACGGCAATATAAGTCTAACATCAAGCACTTAATGTCTCCAAATGTCAAATGAACAAATAAACTCTCAAATAGTAAAGCTAAACATTAAAGCAATGATCATCACACGCAATTTATTATCAAACTAATAGAATGACTTGTGGAATCATTATGGTGAAGCTACGTGTAGGCGTGTGACTATTTCCCTTCCCCGCATGCCGATCTCATGGTACCTAAAACAACAAGAAAACACAAGCGTGAGTTCGAAACTCAGCAAGCATATTGCAATGGATAACAAGAACAACAACATGGCAATAACATCTCCCATCATGTAAATCATCTTATTCATAAACACTTAACATTGTCATCATCAATATGTATGCGATGTAATGCAATGCTCATGTCTCCTTGGAAACTCATACCGGTATGGTTGAATACACACCCGTCGGTGTGCACCCTCTCCCCCCCTTCCATCCCGAAGATGGAGGGTGCCTACTCCTCGCTTCCATTCACCGCGGTGAATGGAATCACGATGTAGGGCTTACTCATTGGCTCTCTGGATTAGTCATATCTTTCTCACCGACCTTTCCGGATTAGATATTGACTTTCTCACCGCCCGGGCCATGTAACATGTCAGGTATGCAAGCATGCCAACATCATATATAACTCATATATTACCACATGGCATCATAACATTTTAAACATGCTCATCATATCATAGCAATCATTAAAACATGGCAAGTGATCATATATCATGTAGACAATTCCATCTAATCTCAACATGCAACCTACAACTCGCTATCCATCACAACACACTTGCCTCAACCACGTGCAACGGATTGGCGGGAAGTAGAAGGCACTCCCGGGGTCGCACCACCTGCACATTGGTATCACACACTTACAATCATAACCACAGAACAGTACGCAAACCCTCATCTACCCCGACATTGCCAACGACTCGCAAAACCTAAAAACAGAGGTTCTGTCCCGGCGGGACAGCAGCCTTGCAAAAGGCATAACTTGGGCTCTGGGACTCCAAATCAATTAAACGAGTACATCCTCGCGTAGCTTAGGAAATTTCCCAACTTTCTCTAGGTATAAGGAAAGACTGATTCGGCCTCTAAAGTTGTTTAATCTACAGATTACCGAGATCTATTCCAATCGCGTCACAGATTTTAATACGCTCGGTAAAACACTCATAACATTCAAACGGCTGGATGGAATTTAACGTTCTTTATATGCATGGAAATATAATGAAATTATCTACAACTTCTTAAAAGTCCGTACGGTCAGATTCGAACTCTAAATTGGCGAAAACAGGAAGCCTAGGTCGACTGCTCATGCTGTCCCAAAACATAAACGTGGCAACGTCTAGATCTAACCCAAATTACTCCAATCCAGCACCACCAATTGATCTAAAAACTTGATAATCACCTTAAGAACAGTACCTAGATCAATCCCAGGGAACCCCATGATCATACCTTTGCCCGACGCACAAAAACTCCAATAGATCTCCTCGCTCCTCGCTCCTCGGATGGATCCACGAGGATGCAGGGGTGGGGAGGCCACCCAAGGGCAGCAAGGGGGGTGGAGGAGAGGTGGTGGAGAGGTGGAGAGGTGCAAGGGGGGGCGCACGGCACAAAGGAGGAAGGGTGGGGTGGCTAGGCAATGGAGGGGGAGAGGTGGGGCGCAAGGGCAGTAGGGGTGGACACCCCAAATGGGCAGGGAGACCCCTTTTTACCAGCCCTAAGCCCCTTTCCTAATCCTAAATGGATTCCTACTCCACCCCACCAAAGCCCACAACCCCCCTTAAGGCCCAAACCCCCCCGGAAAGGCCCAAAACTCCGGAAATGGCCCGGAAACGCTATAAACCTCCAAGCCCTATGGTTTTAACCTTATTTCCACATCTCATACTGTTTTTGACCTTATCATTCACATTAAATAAGGTTACGACACTCCGTGGTGTCACACGGGAGGAACAAGATCTAAGTGAAGCTAACTCCCGAGATAAGGTACATACTTCCTTCTCTAGATCCAAACACCTAGCTCTAGACTTGGAATGAAATTTTCCTAGTTTGATAAAAGCATCATGGAGCTGGTCATAAGAAGGTACCTCCTCCGTGTCATTTGTCAGTTTCGGTGTCGGGTACTTCCATGGCATTGGAGGCCATGAAGCACATGCCGGAGAAGTCATCGCTGCCCTTCGCCTTCTCTTGTGGTTCATCCTCGCCCTCGTCGCTCCATGTCTCCGTGTCGGAGAGGTCAAGGTCGTCGAGCGCGGCGAGGACGCGGTGAAAGAGCTTCTTGCCCTTGGCGAACTTGCGGTGTTTCTTCTCTTGCGCCGGCTCGCGAGCTGGAGGCTTCTTGTTGCGGTTCTTGTTGATGTGGTCGTTCTTGCCCGCACTGCCTTGTTCATTATTGCCCTTCTCCAGCTTGGGGTAGTTTGCCCGAATGTGGTTGGGGCCACCACACTTAAAGCAAGTGAACTTGCCACTCCTCTTTCTATCTCTCACCCTCTTGTAAATGTTCGAAAATTTTCGAGCGATAAGAGCAAGCTCGTCTTCTGGAAATTGTTCCAGAACGTCATCGCTTACATCGCAAAGAACGGGGAGAGAAAAACCAGAAGAGAAGTCAAGAGGGGGTCCAGAAGAGGAAGACCCAGTGGGATCGGTAACCAATGCCATCGTTTGGGACTTCATCCTGCGAGCGATGATGTCGAGCTCATGAGTCTTCAGGCAGGAATACAACCCGTCAAGAGTCAAGGTCGACAAGTCCGTATGGTCCGTGATGGTGGTTACCTTCATCTCCCAAATCCTCAGATCAAGTGCTCGAAGAAAATGCCTCACATTCTCCGAATCAGTGTATGAACAACCCACTAACCGAAGATTGCTGAGAATCTTTGCAAAATGAGCAAAGCACTCATCAAGGCTCTCACCAGCGTGCTGCTCAAACTTGTTGTAGTCACGCTTAAATTGATCCTGTCTCACGGACTTGATCTGAGTGGTGCCCTCATGGTAAGCATTGAGGGTCACCCAGATCTCGTGAGCCGATCGTAGGTGAGAGACGCGATCATACTCACTGCGTCTAA
The DNA here is from genome assembly GCA_036346355.1 of Rhipidocladum racemiflorum. Classification (NCBI taxonomy): domain Eukaryota; kingdom Viridiplantae; phylum Streptophyta; class Magnoliopsida; order Poales; family Poaceae; genus Rhipidocladum; species Rhipidocladum racemiflorum. Next base: position 44,503,771 of record CM070571.1, on the reverse strand, counting down.
GTCCCTGTATGAGGAGGTTCTTGGCCTTAGCGTTTGTCTCAACGTCAGCCATGTTTGCGGCGTTGACGTTCTCATCGGCCGGAACCTTATACGGGTGTTTCACCTTCTGCCATAAAGAAAATCCATGGGTAGTGATGTATGTCTCCATCCGAACCTTCCAGAACAGATAATCAACTCCAGCAAAAATTGGAGGCTTAATTGAGTACTTGTCCGTCGCCATGGCTCTTGAGACCGGTCAAGATCTATAAAAAGAGCAAAACCTGGCTCTGATACCAATTGAAAGACCGAGATGGAGATCAGAGGGGGTGAATAATCCCAAATAAAATTATCCCCTACTCAACGTACTCCAAACAATCCCGCAAAGAAACTCGGTGCTCCTCAAAATTGCAAAACCCGTAAAATCGGGAACGACTAGACAACTATGTGTATCTCTAGCTTACATGGATGAGAATCATGAATCATGTGAGGGATTTTTAAATCAAAATCCTGGTTTTCAAGTGTCCAAAGCAAAGAGGGATCAATTCAAATACTTCTTTTCTAAAAGAGATCAAGCCAAAACACAAAAGCCACTTTTAGAAAAGCAAAAGCAGATTTTTCAGGAATTGTCCTCACTTAGAGCAGATGGATGGTGGACTTATATTGCTCCAAAATTTGTGGGAATTTTTCAACCTATGAGAATATGATTCTTGAAGCACTCCACCAAAAATCACCACAAAAATCCTTCTACAAAAATCAGGACAAATCATGAACTACGAACAGTCAGGATCTTCAATCAGGAAATTTGGGGCTCGGTTTTCACCTTACAGCTCCCAAACAGTGCACCCAGTGGACTCCAAAATTTTTACACAGATGGATATATGAGTCAGTCACCGTCTCCAATAAGAATCATTCAAAAAGGTTTTTTTCTAGATTTTTCTAAAAATCGAAGACTGACTGCTGCGCGAAGAACAAGTGCAGGACAGATTTGCAATCTTGATAGAAACTTGATCTCTAGTCTATCCTAGGGTGCAAGAAAGATGTAAAACCAAATGAGCACCCTCAAGACATCCTTGATCAACATCATTTAGAAGGAGAGGAGCAAATACAAATTGCGAGAAAGTAAATTGCGAGAATTTACATGCGGGAAAGTAAATGCTGAATTTAAATTGCGTAAAGTAAAGACATAATGTAAATGCGGAATTTAAATTCACAAGAATGTAAAGAAAATCTTTGTATTTTCTAGTTGGAAGGTTTACAAAGCCTCACTTCATGTGGGCAAAGCTCAAAGGAGCAACTCAAACCTTCAAGTGAGGGAGGGCACCCCTCCCCCTCTATTTATACTACTCTAGGGCCACCTACCACCCTTGGATGAGTCCCAAACCCTAGGGCACTCCACCAAGGGCTAGGATTAACCCACTCATTTCACCCCACACATGGGCTTTACATGGGCCACATTGGCCATACATGGATTTTAAATAAAACCCGGTCAACCCGATGCAACGGGCCTTCATCCGCCGGACTTGACTGCTCAGTTTCCGCCTCTTTGAGCCTCCAACCCGAACCGGAAACCTTGAGCCACCTCAAGTCCATTTCCATGACGTCCAAGTGAACCTTTTTTGAGCCCAACCATCTCGTCGGCATCCTCGACCGCTCCGGACCTCGGTCCTCCCAACCTAGTCCCGGTACTCACCAACGACCATAGCTGCCTCAATAACCTGTACCACAAGGACCAAACCATTTTGCACATACAACAGTACAATAGCTTTTTCTTCCTGCATGTTAGTCCACAATTATCATAAATTCAAACATGCAACGCCAAGTCAAATCAAACTCAAACCTGAGCACACCTTACTCAAATAAAGTCAAATACTCATCACAAATATGGATGGACCTCCACATGGTCCTTCAAAGTTTAACTCGGATTCGGCCTCTAGGACAGCACCAACTTAAAACGACCATAAATTTTGATCCACAAGGGTGTTTGGGGTCTATGAGTACTGGTTTGAAAGGTTTTGTCACCCTCTTTCCAACGGATTCGGCCTCATGTCCAAATTCCTTACAAGTCATCGAGAATCTTCAAAATAACTTCGGTCATCATTCCAAATCCGAGTCAAACTAGGAATAGGAGTCCTACTCGTCTATGGATGTGTTTTGGACGCCCCTAGCACGGTTTTGGCCTCCTATTTCTCCTATATATAGCTAGGGAGTCCCCCAAAATAACTTGGATTTTGGTTATTTGATAGTTTAGCCTTTTGCTACTATTTTGAGTCTTTTAGACGTGCTCAACGGCCGCCTAACAAGCTCCTCCTATCGGAACCTTAACTTTTTCTATACTTCATTTATATTTGCAATTTTAGATTGCTTTTGCCTTGTTCTTGTTTGTTCTTCGATTGCTTGCAGGAATTGATCTTCGTGATCAGGTTGATCGTGCCCACGGCAAGGCCAATAACCCTCTAGAGTTGGTTTAGCGATTGCTAAGGCGCATCGTCGTTGTACGTTGTAGTCGGATTGTCAAAGTCGTCTCCACCCAAATCAAAGGTTATCATTCTCATCGAAAGATCAGGACACCCAAAGCGCTATCAGTCCGGCCCGAGTGCCCACCTCTAACTGATCTGAGAAATAGCCTATTTTCGCAACATCACGAATGATGCGGAGATTAAACATCTACAAGTCAGTGGTCATGGCGTTAACGCCACCCTTGTTGGTAACACCGAAGATAATATATTGCTGCTCTGCGCCAACAACGTTGGTTTGGATGCATTGAATAAGAATTTAGGCATTTTTCCTCTGTTGGTGTTGAACCATCTGTAGTGCTCACAGATGTGGCGCAGAGGTGCGATTAGTAAGCGCTGGCACTAATGGTGCGGAGGTCCGGTATTTTATAACAATCACTGAGGCCAGGCCCGAAGGTGAGCCGGACAAGCGCCTGCGGCGCCACCCCTTTTCCCTTCAAATCCACTCAAATTCTTCCATTTTTGCTTGGGATTTCTCTTGGGAATCATAAGAGAAGGTAATCTCATTATTCCTCAATGATTTTACCAATTATATTTGCTTGATTTTGTCAATTTTTGAGGAAAACCTAATTTAGAAGTGACCTCCACAATCCAAACGTGAAGTGCATGAAAACTTGATTTTAGTTGGGATTTGGTGTTGTGGGCAAGGTTACAAATTTTGTTTTTAGACCACATCTTGTGTAACACTCTAAAATTTGATTTTTTGCTTTTTATTATTTATTTAGAATTTTCTAAGAATTTTTTGGATTATTACATACCTTTTTCTATTTTAGGTGTTATAAAAATATTTTATTTCAGAAAAATTACGCTAAAGTATGTTAAAAATAATTTTTCTAAGTTAAAAATAATTCAAACTATTTTTTAGAATTTCTCTAACATTTTTAAACCCTATTTGATATTTATTTAAGACTATTTTGTATTTTTGGATTATTTTAAAAACAAAAAAAGAGAGAAACCCCCTCCTCCATTGGGCTGAGCCCACTCGTCCGGCCCACCTCCTCCCTCCCCTTGGGTCACGACCAACCACACCATCCTCGGCTTGCTTGGCCTGGCCCAAGATTGACTCAGCCAAGCGTCTCTCACTTCGCCTCACCGACAGGTGGGACCGCACCCCACCTATCATATCATCCCCTACCTTCGGCCTCCCACCTCATTCTCGCTCTTCCTCCATTGACGGGTACGGGAGCTTCACGAATGACGATGTCATGCGCCCGTTCCTCCCCTTTTGTTCGCGCGAATGAGCACCCCAACTGTCATCGCCCTTATCCCCTCCCACCCGACGCAAAAATTGTGCCAGCTTCACTGCAAATCTCGTGCCCTCCGCTCGGCAGGCCCCATGGCTATAAATAGCCCCCAACCCCTCTCATTCCTCACTCCTCTCCCCTCTCCTCCTCCCAACTTCTCCCACACCCGAGCACTGCCACCATTGTCACCTCTCTCCTATGGCGACGGCGCCGCCATCACCGATTTATCATGCCGCCTTCCATCCTCTTTTGACCCCATCGCCACACCGGTGCACTCCCCACCGCTGTCTTTTTCCCTCTCCAGTGTCAGCCGACTCGTTGCGTCGGGTGCACGGGAGCATGACCGTGCGCGTCCCAGCCGTGCGCCGGGTGCCACAAGAGAAGGATGGCTTTTTAGAGAATCAACTCTGGAGGATTTCCCAAGCCTCGCACTGGGATGCCTCAGCCTCCACAGCGTGCTGGATTCTAGGCACCCTCATCTTCCTCCAGGGCATTTATGGTAACACAGCACCCCGCTAACCCAAACTTCAGGCCACCACCAGCTCTGGTAGGCAGCCAGATCTAGAGGACTCCCTAAATTGCAGCTGGAGTCAAGTGCTTTTACTATCATGAGATAGGGCATTATGCTAATAAATACCCTAAGAAGCAGCTAGCACCAGCACCAGCCAGGCCCAATGCGACAACACCAGTAACAGCAGCACCCTGAAGGCCTGTGCCAGTTGTGAGAGGCCATATCAATAATATCACGACAAAAGAGGCCCAAAATACTCTTGATGTGGTTGTTGGTATGTTTCTTGTAAATTCTGTTCTAGCATCAGTTTTATTCGATTCTAGAACTTCGTATTCTTTCGTTGCTAGTCGATTTGTGGGCAAACATGATAAAGCCACCTTTCCTCTTGATAACTCCATGATAGTCAGCTCCCCTAGCTTAGAAGTAAGAGCAAATGCTATTTTCCCAAAAATACCTTTGTTTATAAAAGAAGTAACCTTCCTAGCTGAATTAACAGTTCTGCAATCGTAAGACTTCGATGTAATCCTAGGCATGGATTGGTTAAACAAGAATAAGGGTCAAATCAATTGTTCCAACCAAACTATTGAACTCACCAATGAGGATGGAATCAATGTTGAGTATGAACCTAGGATCAGTGGGAAAAAAACAAGCTAGACTTAATCGACTCAAGGGCATCAGCATAGAACAAGTACCGGTAGTACAGGAATATCAAGATATCTTTCCGAAGGAATTACCAAGTATGCTCCCTGACAGTGACATTGAGTTCATGATTAACCTCACCCCTAGGATAGATCCGATATCAAAGAGATTGTACCGAATGCCTGCCAATAAGTTAGCTGAGTTGAAGAAGCAAATCCAAAAGCTGCAAGACAAGGGATATGTTAGACCAAGTTCATCACCCTAGGGTGCACTCGTTTTTTTTTGTCAATAAAAAGGACAATAGCTTGAGGATGTGTATGGATTATAGTGCCCTTAATGAAGTCACCATAAAGAATAAATATCCCTTACCCAGTATTGATAATCTGTTTGACCAGTTGAAGGGAGCAAGTGTATTTTCCAAGATAGACCTTCAGTCAGGTTATCGTCAGTTGAAAATCCAATCTAAGGTATACCTAAGACAACTTTTATCACCCGATATGGACTTGATGTGTTCACGGTTATATCATTTGGTTTAACTAGTGCACCAGCCTATTTCATGAATAACATGAATAAAGTACTCATGAAATTTTAGGATAAATTTATAGTGGTGTTCATTAATGATATCCTCATTTATTCTAGAGATGAGAAAGAACATGAGGAACATCTAAGGTTAGTATTGGAAAAACTCAGGGATCACCAGCTATATGCCAAGTTCAGCAAGTGTGAGTTTTGGCTGAAAGAGGTAGGATTTCTTGGGCATATTGTGTTAGCAAAGTGAGTTATAGTGGATCCAACAAAGGTTGAAGCTGTGATGGATTGGGAGCAGCCAAAGTCTATCACTAAGGTTGGAAGTTTTCTTGGATTGGCAGCATACTATCGGAGGTTCATAGAAAGTTTTTCCAAGATTGCACGTCCGATGACTCAACTTCTATGAGAAGAGCTTTGTAGAGCTAAAGAAAAAACTTATCTCCGCACTAGTGTTAGTTCTACCAGATATTCACAATGATTTTGAGGTTTTCTGTGACACCTCCTATCAAGGGTTGGGATGTGTGCTGATGCAGGAAGGCAAGGTGGTAGCCTATGCATCACGTTAGTTAAAGCCTCATGAGGGAAATTATCCTACCCATGACTTGGAGCTAGCCGCGATTGTGCATGCTTTGAAGATTTGGCGAAATTACCTCATCGATAATCGTTGAGAAATTTACACTGATCATAAGAGCCTGAACTATATATTCACCCAGACAGAGCTTAACTTGAGGCAAGAGAAGATGGCTGGAGCTGATAAAGGATTATGATCTTGGTATCTATTATCATCCAAGCAAAGTCAATGTGCTAGCCAATTCTTTAAGCAGAAAAATTCATGTTAATATGATCAGTATTAGGGATGATCCGACTAAGTTGTGTCAGGAAATGAGATGTCCGAATCTCAAGATAGTCACTCATGGATCAGTAAATGCACTCAAGGCACATACCACGCTTCGAGATCAGATTAGAGAAGCTCAAAAAGAGGATGTAGATATTTAGGAGATCAAGAAGAACATGATAAGAGGAAAATCCCCTAAATTTTCAAAGGATGAGCAAGGTGTCATCTGGTTTGAGAATCGCTTGTGTGTACCGAATCATAAGGATATAAAAAATATACTCCTTCAGGAAGCTCATGAGACTCCATACTCCATTCATCCCGGTAGTACAAAGATGTACTAGGATTTCAAGGAGAAGTATTGGTGGGTTAGCATGAAAAGGGAGACTGTAGAATACATTGCCCTATGTGATGTATGTCAAAGAGTCAAAGCAAAACATCAGAGACCAGCAAGCTTGTTGCAGTCATTATCAGTACCAGAATGGAATGGGAAGAGATTGGAATGGAATTCATCACATGACTTCCTAGGACCCAAGTGGGTCATGAGTCCATTTGGGTAAAATAGTGGATCATCTCACCAAAGCAGTCCACTTCGTACCAGTGAATACCATGTATGGTGGTAGTAAACTGGCAGAGTTGTATGTACACAAGATCATGTGCTTACATGGAGTACCTAAGAAGATAGTTTCAGACCAAGGTAGTTGGTTTACCTCGCACTTCTGGAAGAGTTTACATGAAGCCTTAGGGACCTGACTGAATTTCAGCATAGCATACCTCCCTTAGACAGATGGTCAAACAGAGCGTGTGAACCAGATATTAGAGGATATGTTGTGTGCTTGTGCTTTGGACTATGGCACTAGTTGGGATAAGAGTTTTCATATAATAACAGCTATCAAGCTAGCTTGAAGATGTCACTATTTGAGCCATTGTATGGGAGAAAATGCAGAACAACACTCCTCTGGGATTAGGTTGGAGAACGACAACTATACGATCCGAGCATCCTTAGAGATGAAGAAGAAAGGGTCAAACTCATCTAAGAGAGGCTCAAGTTAGCACAGTCTAGATAGAAGAGCTACATAGACAACCGTCAAAGAGAGTTAGCCTTCGAACCGGGAGATCATGTGTATCTCAGAGTTACTCCCCTTAGAGGTGTAAGAAGGTTTGGAAATATAGGAAAACTTACACCGAGGTATGTGGGCCCATACCCAATACTGTTAAGGAAAGGGTAGGTTGCCTATCAGCTAAATCTTCCAGCAGCACTATCAGGAGTACACAGTGTCTTCCATGTGTTACAACTAAAGAAATGTCTTTGAGTCCCCACAGAGCAGGCACAGTTGGATGCCATTAATCTTCAAGAGGATCTGACTTATAAAGAGCACCCACTCAAGATTCTCGAGACTGCAGAGCGCATTACTCAGAGTAGGATCATCCACTTCTACAAAGTTCAGTGGAGTCACCACTCAGAAGAGGAAGCTACTTGGGAAAAGGGGGAAGTCCGAGTATCTCCAACTCTTTGCTAGCTAGTCTGAATCTCGAGGTCAAGATTCCTTTTAAGGGGGTAGGTTTGTAACACCTTGAAATTTACTTTTTGCCTTTTTTTTATTTATTTGAGATTTTTGGAGAATTTTCTGGAATTATTAAATGCATTTTTCTATTTTAGGTGTTATAAAAATATTTTATTCGAGACAACGTTATGCTAAAAATAATTTTTCTAAGTTCAAAATAATTCAAACTACTTTTTTACAATTTTTTTTAGAATTTTTAAACCATATTTGGTATTTATTTAAAACTATTTTGTATTTTTTGGATTATTTTAAAAACAAAAAAAGAGAAAGAAACCCCCTCCACCTTTGGGCCGAGCCCACTCACCTGGCTCGCTCCTCCCGCGTAGCTTCCCAGCCTGCCTCCTCCCTCCCCTTGGGCCACGGCTAATTGCCCCCTCCTCGGCTTGCTCGGCCTGGCTCAAGGTTGGCCCAATCGAGCGCCTCGTACTTCGCCTCACCGACAGGCGGGATCAGACCCCACCCATTAGGTCATCCCCTACCTCTAGCCTCCCACATCACTCTCTCTCTCTCTCTCTCTCTCTCTTCATTAACATGTGTGAGAGCTTCGCGAACGCCGTCGCCATGCGCCCATTCCTCCCCCTTTTCTCACATGGATGAACACCCCAACCGCTGTTGCCCTTACCCCGCCACCTTATCTCAACTGCGCTACCCTTATCCCCTCCCACCTAGAGCAAAAATTACACCGGCATCGCTGCGAATCTCACGTCCGCCACTTCTCAGCCGAGCCCCCCACCAGCTGTAAATAGCCCCGGCCGCCCTCTCATTCCTCACTCCTCCCCCCTCTCCTCCTAACTACTTCTCCCACACCCAAGTGCCGCCCTCATTGCCGCCTCTCTTCTCCAGCTCTAGCGCCGCCGCCGCCGATTTCTCCCACCGACCTTCGTCCTCCTCCGGCCCTGCCACCACCACCATCAGCGCTGCTTCACTTCGCTGCTTGCCAGTGCACCGCGCCAAGGGCACAGGAGCACGCCCGTGCTCGTCCCAGCTATGCGCAGGGTGCACTGTGCTCCCGGTCCATCCGTGGACTCGGTCCACTGGCTCGGCCCCACCTATCAATTTATGAAGCTTTTTCTTTTAAAAATTATTTCAAAAAAAATTCATTTATGATGTAAGCATGATGTCATAAATCAGTTTTAGATTTAAAAATATTTTAGAAATCCAAAAATCGCCGTTGATGTTAGCATTACACAATAATTTGGATTTTATTTAGTAAAATAATTTGGAAAATCAGGAAAATTCCATTTTCCTCATTTTATGTGTTTTTAAACTTCCGGGAGTCCATTTTCTCCCATTTGAACTCTGATTATCTCTTCTTTATTTCTAAATTCATCTAAAATCTTAAACTTTTTTTTGCTAGTTTATTTCTAAATTCATCTAAAATCAGTTTTATTTGAAGTATTGCAAGACTACCCAAGAATTCACAATGTCCAAATCAACAAAACCAAATGTGACCTCCCAAATGCCACTCTTGGCCCACCGGAAACAATCTTGCCACTTGCCCCAGTCTAAATCATTTTATCACCCTGGTTGATTACCATGCACCACGTGCCATCATCAACACCAATAACACATGTCACATCTTTCGAAAACACATTTCATATCTCATTAAGTCAAGATTAACATTTAACATTCCAAAATGATGTCATTGACACATTGCAGGGCTAAGCACACTACATGCGATTTATATAACCCATGTTGGCAAAATATTAATGTCCAACTAATATTCCATAATCTAGGGTGACAAATGATTCAAGGCATACAATTATTATAGACAGGGTGGCATACAACAAGTAGGTCATTTATCTAATTCCTCAAATTAATTGAAAGTATTTCTAATTAAATTAGCATGCAATACTTTAAATAAACATAGTTTCAAAAGTGGGATCAATATGGTCAAAGCATAACTTGACTTGGAAAAGGTCCTGTTCCTGGTCTTGAACTTATTCGTAGGTCAAAACCTCTCCTTCGTACCCTTCGGGCAGTTCAACGTCTACGTGAATCGGATAAATAAACAATAGATAATTAAAAATAGAGAAAAACTCATGTCCAAAAATTAAATAAAATTCACCATTAAATAGATCTCAATTTTATAAAAATTTAGAAACTTGAATCACCTCAATCGGAGTTAAAACACAAAAGTTATAGCCATTTGAAGTTTGAAAAATCAATTAAAAGAATAAACCGAATTATTCGATTTATTTTGCTATTGAAAATTCAGAAATACGACGTCAGCGCGCAATTTCTTTTCGAGCCGAATTATTTTTTCTAAAGGAAAATCGATTTATTGCATCATGCTTGCGTCAGCCGGGCCATGGAATCAGTCCACACTCGGGCTCAATCCACCGTGGACCAAATCCACGGGACCCTATGACACTGACGCGTGGGCCCGCTCGAGATGATGTCACGCTGATGTCATCTGCGCATGGCTCGGCTCGGCTAACAGGTGGGACCCACCGATGACGTCAGCATGATGTTATTGTGTGCGCGAGGGTAGTCATTGATATCGCGGGCACGATCTTTGGCGTTAGGGTTGGCGTCAACGCGGCGGCCAAGCCCGACCAGCGCGCCGGCTCCACACACACGGCACGATCTGGGCCGTCGGCTTGAAATCCGACGGTCACGATTCGATCTAATCTCACCACAGTGGAGATACGCGGTTTGATCTGGGCCGTCCAATTTAGATCGAACGGTTGAGATTCAATCTAATGGGCTGGCTTAACGCGGTGACGTGGATAAACCCGGTGCTTCCCACGTGGAAGCATCTGGGTCACTCATTACGGATTGAACGACTACGATTTGGTCTATTGATAACATGCGAGTCAATCTTAACCGTACAATTCAGATCTAACGGCTGAGATCCAATCTAGCACGGTGCGGTATGCATCTACGTGGCTTAATCTGGTGTGTTGGATCTAGATATAATGGCTGCTAATAGATCTAAACAGTAACACAGAATCTAATCTAGGGCCTACGATTTAGATCCAAGGGTCCAAAATAGATCTACATAATCGCACTTGGCTTAAGTTATGTGGCACAATCCTAAACGTCCAATCTTGATCCAACGGCCTAGATCCAATCTAAAGGAAACAACAGCACACTTACGTGGACAATCCTTCACCGTTCAATTGAGATCCAACGGTCGTCGGAGCTCGCAGGGTGCGGTGATGGCGCGACAGCTTGAGGGTGCTAGAGCTGAGGACAATGACACAGCCCTCGGCGCTTCGCAATGTGACACCATGGAGTGTCGTATCTTATAAAATGTGAATGTTGAGGTCAAAAACGTTATAAAATATGAAAATGGAGGTTAAAACTTTACGTTATGCCGTTTATAGCGTGTTTTTGGGCCGTTTTCGGGTGTTTGGGCCTCTCCGGGGGACTTTGGGCCTTGGGGGTTGAGTTGGGCCTCCGGTGGAAGGGGTTGGACCCAAGGGGGGGACTTTTGGGAAGCCAAATCTGGCCCCCACCCCTTGGTGCGCCCCCACTCCCTCTCCCAACCCTAGCCGCCACCCCCTAGCCCCCCCATGCGCCTCCACCTTTCCCCTTCCTCTCCATCTTTCCCCATGGTGCCACCACCCCTCTCCACCCCTCTCCACCTCCCTTGCTTCCCCTAGGGGAGTTCTCCACCTCAACACCTCGAAGATCTATCCATTGGAGCGCTCCGCGACGAGGAGATCCGGTGGATTTGGAGCGAGGAAGGAGATCGCGCGAACCGGGAGGAGATCTATTGGTTTTTCATTCGTCGGGCGAAGGTATGGCCTTGGGGATCCTTGGGGTTGGTCTAGGATCTGTTCTAAGGGTTAATATCATGTTTTTAGATCAATTGGTGGTGCTGTAATTGGGTAGATTAGATGAAATCTTGAGTTTGCCACGTTCTCTGTTTCGGGCAGCATGAGCAGTCGACCTAGGGCTTGGGTTTTCGCCAATTCAGAGTCGGAACTTGGTCGGCCGCCTATTGAAGAAGTTGTAGGTAATTTCAATACCTTTCAGTGGGTATAAAGAACATCCAATTCCGCCCAGCCGTTTGAAAGTTATGCTAGTTTTACCGAACGTATTAAAATCTGTGACGTGATTGGAACAGATCACGGTATTTTGTAGATTAAACAATTATAGATTCCGAATCAGCTTTTCCATATACTTAGAAAAAGTTAGGAAATTTCCTAAGCTACGCGTGGATGTACTCGTTTATTCGATTCGGAGTCTTAGAAGCCGAGTTATGCCTTTTGGAAGGCTGCTGTCCCTACGGGACAGAACCTCTGTTTTTGGGTTTTGCGAGTAGTTAGCGATGACGGGGTAGAAGAGGGTTCGCGTACTATTTTGTGGACATGATTGTGAGTGTGTGGTACCTATGTGCAGGTGGTGTGACCCCGGGAGTGCCTTCTACTTCTCGCCAATCCGTCGCCCGTGGTTGAGGCAAGTGTATTGGAATGGGTAGCGGGTTATAGTTTGCTAGATTGGTTGAGATTGAAATTGACTATATGATATGTTCACATGCCATGCCTTAATGATTGCAAATGATATGATGAATATTCTTATTATGTTATGATGCCATGTGTTAATGTACAAGTTATTTATGATGTTGGCATGTTTGCATACATGGCATGATACATGGCCCGGGCGGTGAGAAAGTCATAACTAGTCCGGGGAATGTCGGTAAGAAAGTTATGACTATTCCGGAGAGCCAATGAGTAAGTCCTACATCGTGATTCCATCCACCGCGGTGTTTGGAAGCGAGGAGTAGGCACCCTCCATCTTCGGGATGGAAGGGGGGAGAGGGTGCACACCGACAGGTGTGTACTCAACCATACCGGTATGAGTTTCTAAGGAGACATGAGCATCGCATCGCATTGCATACATAATGATGAAGAAAATGATATGTGATCATGAATGAGATGATAGACATGATGTGAGTTGTTGTAGCCATGAAATTGTTTCTTATTTACCATTGCAATATATTTGCTGAGTGATGAACTCACACTTGTGTTTATGTTGTTTTTTTTCGGTACCATGACACCGGCATGTGGGAATGGGCATTAGCTACACATCTTCACATAGTTTTAGTCACATTTACCAAATTTTGAGTCATGATCTTAATAATAGTGCCATGAATGTTGGTGTATGGATTAAATTGTGTGGTCGGGTCCCGTATTTGCTTCGTTATAGTTTATGGAGTGGTTGAACTTGATAATATTGCCTTATGTTGTTGCCATATCCATTTACATTGCTTCTTTGGATATCTCATGATATTATGTTACTTGCCTGTTATTGCTATTGTCTCAAATCATGTTAAAACAAAGGAGATGCTGCCGAAATTTTCGGTTTTAGCATTTGCTCCTTTGCTGTAATTTATCTTTATTAGTGGTATTTAGGTGTTGTTTAGCCTATGTTTGGTAGCATTCGGGCATACTAGATGCCGGGGTGTTACACGCACGGTCCCTGATGAAGTGAAAGGTCCTCGCAAGTGCGCCTCACCACTGGGAGCCTGAATCTGCCCTTGAACACGGCGGCCAACGGCAAATGACGGCGGAAAACTCACCAAAACTCGAAGTGAACCCTAATGAACTACGACGAGCAATCTAGGGCAACACGAGACACCCTAGCACCCGTGGATTAGGGCAAAGGATGCGGCGGGACGGGTCTGATACGCACGGTTGGATCCGTTAGGGTTTTTCGAATTTCTTTTTCCCTTTTATTAATTAAAATAATTCCCAGAAATTCATTAAAATCAGGAAAAATAGCAAAAAAAATACTCAGAATAATTCCATAAAAATTCTAGATAATACTTTGAGACATTTTGGACTCAAATAAAATATTTCTAACAAAACTTTATTTGAAATTTTTAAATATTTAAATAGCTCAAAAAGGAATTAATTCAAATTAAATCCAAATAAATTCCAGAAAATTCCAAAAATTCAAATAACACAATAAATTGGATAAAAGCACAAATTTAGGATGTTACACACAGCATGAGGAAGAAGAGCAGCACGGCCTACTTTATCGATCCTGACACACTAGAGTGTGTGACCTGTATGCTGTGTGTCAGGATCGATAAAGTAGGCCGTGCTGCTCTTCTTCCTCATGTTGTATGCTGGGCCTGGTTGTTTTCTCAGAGTGTACTCGCCATCTTCTTCGGTCAATCACAGACGGTTCTATTTGGAAACCGTCTGTAAAATTTATCACAGACGGCTCGGAGTTATGAACCTTCTGGGAAATTAAATATCACAGACAGTTGTTTCTTAAAAACCGTATGTAAACCGTTCATCATCACAAACTTTTGGTATTTAAAAACCGTTTGTAAATATTGCATTATCATAGACGGTTTTTTGTTAATAACCGTCTGTGATGTCCCCTATATAAAACAAATCCTTGAGCCGCTTCGTGTATTTTAGGGTTTTAGGGTTTCATGTTCCTCGAGCCACTTCCTGTGACTGGCTGCAGCTGTGAGGAGTCAAGTCTTCTATGTAACCGACCCATCCAACAAGAAGCGTCACGTAGTTCTTCAGGGAAAAAGAAGAATTATCAGAGTTGAGAATGTAATAGACGAAGAAGAGTACAATCAATTCGATGAGTTGCCTCCTATCGGAAATGCCATCATGGCCCCAGAAGAACAAACTGAGGAAGCAAGCTACACACGCGTCGATCATTGTGAAGGGCTAATTTTTCATGTGTAATATTAAAATGCTAAACATGTAATCAAGTGGATGATCATGTACTTCGTATATATTATTCTGATGAACTTTGTACATATGTCTGTGATATAGGCTGAAATATATTTGTTATTGTCGAACAAATACTATCACAGATGGTTCTATTATAGAATCCTATGTGATAAAACATCACAGACGGTTCTATTATATAACCGTATGTGATAACTAAACATCACAGACGGTTCTGTGATATAGAACTGTCTGTGACGAGTCCTCTATATAGCGCAAGTCCCCCGAAAACCCTAGCCTGCATTCGACTTATCCCCTCCTCACCCACCTAGCGCATCCCTGACGTCGCCGGCCTCCTCCACTCCCGTTCGCCCCCGTCGCCGTCCAGTGCATCACTATCCCTGCCCGTCGTCGTCGACCCGCCGCCTCCTCTCCTGGCCACCCCCATCACCGTCCAGCACATCCCTGTCCCTGCCTCTCATCATCGACCCGCCGCCTCGTCCTCTCCTGGCCGCCCCCGTCGCCGTCCAGCGCATCCCTATCCCCGCCCATCGTCGTCGACCCGCCGCCTCGTCCTCTCCCGGCTAGGGGTGAAAACGGGTCGGATACGGTCGGGTAGTAGGTGATCTTGTATCCTACCCTAATTATTTTTTTCGAATACGGGTACGGGTAGTTAAAAATCGGGTAGAATACGGGTACAGATACGGGTATTTCGGAACGGGTAGAAAATGGGTATCAGATACTATACGAACGGATACTATACGGGCAACAAGTACTTAGTCGGATAGTACGCGTATTGCCTAAAAATTGAAACATAGGGTGCCCATGCGTTGCAATGGAGTTTAAAAAGAAAGTAATATCATCAAACCATCTCAAATCATACCATGAACATTAATTATTCTTATACATGTATCAAGCAAAACAATCAAACTATTACTTATAGCAACATAATTCACACCATATTCCTGGTCCTATTCTTTAATAAAAACAATTCGTTTTGTTTGGCTTTAAAAATCAATTAAAGCAAGAAAAGAACTGTTGATGCAACGGACAAAGAGGGTCAAAATGTTAACACTCATATCATGCCCTGATGCCTTGAATATTTCGTGGTCGATTTTAAAATCTAGACCCTATTTGGTTTGACAGATTAAATTTGGCAAATAATTGATCCATCTAGTGATAGGGTATAATCTTGCACCAATTACCTAATCCTAGAATTAACAGATCACGATTTCAACTAGTTCATAATTGATAAAGTTTTTCTTTGGAAATTCATTTCATTTAGGTGTTTGCAGATCCGTTATGTTCTTAGGGCAAATTCAATTTTAAACAACAGCAATGTATCAATCTAATCTTCCACACCAATCAATCAATGAGCCCGTGGATCGAGACTCCTTGATCTTGGTCTCTTTCTCGTGATGGTAGAAGAAGCAGTTGCCACCCCCAGGAAAACGCCCACCACGACCTTGGCGACATCGCATCAAACTGCCTCTTGATCTCAATAGGGTGCCGAGCCGCGCGCCCTCTATGGTGCCGCTGCGGGCAGCCATACCGCACTCATATAGCCCCGCTGCACCGACCTGGACTCACACTCGTCAGAGGCGGCGCGTGGTGGAGCCGGTGTCACGGCGGCAGCGATGACGCTGCGATGGAGGGACGCGTGGGGTCGGCAGAGGAGGAGGAGCACAGGAGCCTCCTTGCGTTGGGCAGCGTCAGCTTGGCGGCGGGCGGGGCTAGGGTACAAACGCGAGGCACCGGAGGACGGGGTGGGGTCGCGGAGGGCGGCGGCGGGGCAGAGGGCGGGGGGGGGGCGCCGGAGGGCTGCGGCGAGGCGTGTGTGGTCGTGTGGAGACTGGAGAGTGGTGTGAAGACTGAGGAGTGGACGAGGCATGTGGACCTAAGGCCTTTGGGCTGTCTGCTCTCGACCTGGTACAATCCAGGTACCCGGATGGAATTTTTTATCCGGGTACCCGTATCCGACCCGTATCTGCCGGGTATTGTTTCTTCCGTATCCGATCCGTACCCGATCGAATAATAACCGGGTAGTGCCCGAATCCGAATCCGAACCCAACGGGTACAAATACCCGGTTGAAAATTTGGGGAATACGCAACGTGGGTACGGATACGGGTCGGGTATTACCAGACCCGTTTTCACCCCTACTCCCGGCCGCCCCCGTCACCGTCCAGCGCATCCCTGTCCTCGACCTTCGCGACCACGCCTCCCTAACTCGATGTCTCATTACTGTTTCTTGACTCATTTTGGTGATGTGCAATATACATGGATTATTAGCCTATATACAGTCAATGCTTTGGTTAATCTTATGGTTTGATTAGGCTTTAGGTATTTAATTTGAGTTACCAACATACATTTGTGTTATGGATCCTAGTTGGCCAAAAAGAATTGATGAACATTGTAGTATGATGGTGTTTATTGTGATAGTTGGTGCTATGTTTGTGAAATGTGATAGTCAGGCCATGCTTGTGCAGTTCTTTATAGTATCATTTGCTTATGCAACACATTTACTGTTGTTGTCCTAAAAGAATTAACTACCAATAAATGAAGCATGTCTTTAATCTCTGACGAACGAGAGCAAGAATAAATGAACGAGAGCGAGAATATCTGACGTCTTCTCCCTTCTTTAAAAACAAAACCATAATGGCCTCTACTGACAATAACACTTCTTTCCTTGCAATGAAATGCTGCCATTAATTAAAACTTCCAATCTTTATCTTCTATACACAATTAAACCTCTTACCTTATAATTAAATTCTATACACAATTAGACCTCTTACCTTATCTTCTATAAAATCTTTCCTTCTATATTGATATTTTCTGCTCATAAACTTATTCACTCTAATTTGATTTTATTTGTTCTTCGCTTTTAGTACACATGAAACTATTTTAACTTACAAAGAAGATGGTGTCCTCTAATTCATCGTCTCAAGGCTGTGATGGGCCGACAAAAGGAAAATTGACCCGCGGTGCAAGAGGAGCAAACAAAAGGCCAACAGACCGATATACCATCACGGTGATCGATCCAAAGGATGGGTCACCTATAGTGCCAAGAAAGGCAGCGAATGCATTCCGGACAATGTGCGGGATAGTCACACGGGAACGGGTCCCCATCATGATATCATCCTGGAAGTCGCTGACTGATGAGACTCGCAACGCCCTGCTGACAGAAATTCTTTCATCGTTCAACATTCAAGAAGAATCTGCTCGCCTAGTGCAACGGTATGCATTGCTAGTGGTAGGAAAGGTGTGGAAGATTTTCAAGAGCATGCTTGTCAATGAATACGTCAAGAAGGATATGACTCCATACTCTAAGTATGGGTTCATTGATGAGGATGTGTGGCGGAGTTTTGTTGAGATGAAGACGATAGACGAATTCGTGCATCAAAGTGAAGCACACAAGGCCTTGCAGGCAAGGAACACTCACCCCCACAGACTCGGCACTACTGGCTACGCGGGGAAGAGGGCGCAATGGGACAGGGAGGATGAGGAGGCTTCATCGCCATTTGCATCGATCGTAGACCAACGCGCCAGAGATTGGCTAAGAGCGAGGTCAAGTGCCACTTCTTCCACAACCGTATCCTTTAAAAACCCCACAGATGAGGAAGTCTGACAACGCCTGGTAATATATAAATCGAACTACCAATTTTGTACATAATTAGTCTATGACTTCACAAGAGAAATAACTTGTCGGGATCTTGCAGGTAACGTTGAGTACACAATCAGACGATGGATCTTTTTTGCCAGACAGGGAGAAAGATGCACTGTCCATGGCCTTGGGAAATAAGGAATACCCCGGTCGTACGTGAGGCAAAGGGGTTTTTGTTCCATGAAAAACTGGATTCCCAAATGACTCGGACAAATACCGAAATTAGAAAAGAACTAAAGCCGAGCGAGAGTCAATGCTTATAAAGAATTTGGAGGTCAAGTTGAGAGAAGAGTTGAGAGAATAATTTTATGATAGGTTAAGAAGCCTCGAGGAAAGGCTCAATAATCAAGAAAGACAGACTGCGCAAGCCCAGTATATATCCATAAAGTCATTACTTGCCCATAAGAGCAGTTGTGCATCTGCCCCTAACATAAATGAACAAATTGGGAATTTTCCTGTCTGTGACATTAAGATACTAATATATATATCTCTTGAATGCTCCATAGATATAGCTATTAGACACATTAGCTAATCGTGTATCGTTATGTAGGAGGCCACGCGGTGCAATCTCCAAGTGAGAATTAACAATGGCTCTATTCCTCTTACGACTGCTTGGGGGATCGCGTATCCATCCACTAAGGGGGCGATGGTGCACGATACCATGATAGAGCTGGGTTTCACGAAGGTCAATGTGGACGGGGTACAGGATAGTTTCAAGATCGTTGAGCTTCAAAAGCAGCCAAGCGACGAGATCATGAAACTAGGGGATGCCATTGGCACATTCATCCAATGGCCCAACAGCGACATCTCCCTAGTCGGCCCTCTAGTCATGCAACTAACACAACGATTTGATTCGCCTCCTGCATCTGATCAATTGGTTACCAAATTAGCAGTCGTACCCCATACTCCACTTGATCTACATAACTTTGACTACTTTCCTACCCATTCGTCTCCCGTGAAGGCTCCGTACAGTAGAAAGAAAGGTAAGGGCAAATCGAAGATCACGAAGACTCTCGACTATCTGATTGCCCCGTTGGCTCGATAATACAAACTAGGAGAGCCTTTAGTACCGGACGACTGCATAAATTTACTTGGTATATCTGGCCAACAATTGCATTCTTGGTACATCAAAGAATCTTCAAAGCCAGTGAAAGAACGTTCAACAAGTATCACGGTTAGCTTCATGTATGAGCATCTCTTCAATGATTCAGGGGGGGCTTCTTCGTGATCGATTTTCAGGACTTGTTCCATCTCTACAACCTCGACGCCCTCGACGCTGCGCTCTTGAGATGCTAGACATTATAAGTGTGTGCTATCACAGTATACATTCGTCTAATAGCGATAAATGTCCGCCAATACATATATATAATTGCTTTTGTATATATAGAAACATGATACTCCAAGCGAGAAGGAAGCAACAATCGGTGGGTTTCCTCGACCCACATATAGTCTTAAAGCAAACAATGGATGAAAATATAAACATGGTCGAAGAATACGTCAAATAGGCATTGTTGGCATAAAAAGATAAATATTTCATACTTATACCCCATAACCCAGGGTAAGTGCTACACTACTTACTATACTTTGGTTTGTAATATGCACAAAACTCAGTTTCGTTCATTGGCCATTGTGATATACCTATGTAGGTTTCACTAGGTTCTAATTGTACTTCAACCAGCCACAAACCAGGTTATGTATCTTGATTCCTTACAGATGTAACACCCCAGCTTTTACTAAGCCCAGAATGTCACCAAACATAGATCATGACACATTTAATACCATAATTTAAGGTAAATTACAGCAAGTAATCATTTGGAATAATTGGAAATTTTGACAGCATCTCCTTTGTTTTTGCATGAAATTTAACAACATAGCATCATATCAATATGTAAGACAAACGAGATATCCATACGCAGCGATAAGGATAGCTAATCATCAACTAAAACATCAATAAGCATCGATAGCAAAATAATAAGCATCAATTTAACTCTAGGAAGTTAAAACAACTCCCTCCATAGCCCCACATGATATACATGAGGGAAACAACCAAACATACAGACCATACACTAATGATTATTGTAATACTTATTGTCGTGTCTCCAAAACAGGTGAATTAGCTAGATTATGATACTACGTGGAGGAGTGTAGCTAGATCCCTTTCCATACGCCGATTTCATTGTACCTAAATAAACAAACAACATAAAACACAAGCGTGAGTTCGAAAACTCAGCAAGCATATTGTAATGGACAACAAGATCATTTACAAGACAATAATACCTCACATCACATATAACATCTCATACTTGAGCACATAACAACATCATCATCATTAAATATGTATTGCAATGCAATGCAATGCAATGTTATGCTCATATCTCCTTGGAAACTCATACTGGGGTATGGTTGAGTACACACCCGTCGGTGTGCACCCTCTCCCCCCTTCCATCCCGAAGATGGAGGGTGCCTACTCCTCGCTTCCACCACCCACGGTAGATGGAATCACGATGTAGGACTTACTCTAATGGCTCTCCGGATTAGTCATAACTTTCTCACCGACCTTCCCGGATTAGTTAATGACTTTCTCACCGCCCGGGCCATGTAACATGTCATGTATGCAAGCATGCCAACAATATATAAAACTCATATATTAACACATGGCATCATAACATCTTAAACATGCTCATCATATCATAGCAATCATTAAAACATGGCAAGTGATCATAATCGTATAGACAATTCCATCTAATTTCAACATGCAACCTACAACTCGCTATCCATCACAACACACTTGCCTTCAACCATGGGCAACGGAGTGACGAGAGGTTGAGGGCACTCCTGGAGGCACACCACCTGCAAACACGTGCCACACACTCAAATCGAGTCCACAAAACAGCACACATATATCCCACTACCCCGACTTCGCTTACAACTCCTAAAATCAGAAAACAGCAAATCTGTCCCTTCGAGACAGCAGCCTTCCAACGGGCATAACTTCTGTTCTAGGACTCCAAATTGAATAAACAAGTACATCCTCGCGTAGCTTAGGAAATTTCACAACTTTTTCTAGTTATAGGGAAAGACTGATTCGGACTCTAATGTTGTTTAATCTAACGTTGAACACGAACTGTCTCAATCTCGTCACAGATTTGACAGCGCTCGGTAAAACGGCCATAACTTCCAAACGGCTGGGCGGAATTTCAATTTCTTTATATGCACTGAAAGGTATTGAAATTATATACAACTTCCTAGAAGTCCGTACGGTCAGATTCGAGCTCTAAATTAGTTTAATCTAATATTGAACACAGACTGTCCCAACCTCGACACAGATTGGACAGCACCCACCAAAACGGCCATAACTTTCAGACCGTAACTCCAAAAATTCTCAGAAAAATACACAAAATAGGTCTTGACGATACCTACAACTTCTTCAACAGGAGGTCGGCCAAATTCCGACTCTAAAATTGCGAAATCGCACGCCCTAACACGGACTCCAAATCTGCCCGAAACTGAGTACAATACGAACTCTAGTTCTTTTCAGATCTACTCCATGGCAGCACGTCCTCTTGATCTAAAAACTTCAAATCTACCACGAGAACAGCACCTAGACCTTCCCCAAGGTTTCCCCATGGACATACCTTAGTCCAACGAACGACGAACACGAAGAATGTCTCTCGATCACCCGATCTCGCTCCCACGCGCCAAATCCTTCGGGATCCCTCATCGCGGTTCTTCCAAACAGTGAGGGCAGCACGTAGACATGTCGTGGCAGCGAGGGGGCGTCCTTGGGGGCACAAGGAGGAGGGGGGGTGGCGCGGCTTGAGGTGGAGGTGGAGGAAGAGGACTAGAGGGAGGAGGGGATTGGTGGAGGCGCAAGGGGGAGGTGGAGGCGTGTGGGGAGGCGGCTAGGGCAGGGAGGAGGCGCCCCTAGCCCCTTTACCCACGTTCTCCCCCCTCCATGGGCCAATCTCTCTCCACAAAAGCCCACGGTTCTTCCCCCCTTGGGCCCAAACTCCCCCGGAAAGGCCCAATCTCCCAAAATCGGCCCGGAAACGCGATTAAACGGCATAACGTAAAGTTTTAACCTCCAATTTCATATTTTATAAAGTTTTTGACCTCATCAAGCAAATTAAATAAGGTTACGACACTCCGTGGTGTCATATCACTTAATCCCCCCAAGACCCGAAAACGCAAATAAACCTCGAGCCGTAAGGTTTTATCCTCTAAACTCACATTTTATAATGTCACACCAATCCGTAGTGTCACAACAGAGCGGCAACCACGATTTGATTCCTATCGCAAAATTACTCAGCAGGTAATCACGTTTCCTCCGTAGATAACATGGCCATTTAAGTTGTTCCAGGTTTATGTTGCTCTTGGAATGGCTGAGGCTAACCTTTTGCAATCACGTAGGACGTTCAAAGTGTACAAGGATGGGGTGAAACTGCAACACGATTTTAAGTTTCCGATATCCGCTATACACAATAATCCTATATCAAACTACGTAATAATGACTCTAGAACTAACCTATTTCTTGTTTGTATTGCCACTAGTAGGGTCAGGGAAATAACCTATGTGGATTTTATGTTTGCCACAACATGCAACTCATCACCAGTACAACAAAGAGAAGTAGGGTTGTAATAGCGTTGAACAAGACCGATTTGATCGACATTCGAGGGAAACTTTGTTTTTTCCTTGTCTCTAAAGTCATAAATAAAGATGGCGCGTTCCACGCTAGCTTGTAACTACTAGAGTTGTACAATTGCGGTTATTCTTGTTTGTACACTTCTCATCTTTCTGTTTGATATGATTCATTGTATTATCACCTAATATTATCCTTGATACAATTTTGCTCATCTTGAATGCAAGTGTCTTGATTGTTGGAACTAAATTTTTTTCCTACACCCCTCAGCAGAACTTCCATCATTCTGATTTCTTGTAGATCTATCTAAAGTAGATGGTAATTTCAAGCAATATCATAGACGATTCTATTTAGAAACGTTGTGTTACTTCAATATCACAGACGGTTCTAATTAGAAACCGTGTGTGATACTTCAATATCATAGACGGTTCTAATTAGAATCCGTGTGTGATATTGAATTATCACAGACCATTTCTAAATACAACCGTCTGTGAAATTTAAGTATTACATACTGTTATAATTAGAAACCGTCTGTGATATTCCAGTATCACATACGGTTTTAATGAGCAACCGTCTATGATATTCAAATATCACAGACGATTTCTAATTAGAACCGTATGTGATATTGAAGTATTACACATGGTTACTAATTAGAACCGTCTATGATGTATATTTTCACAAGCGGGTCAAAAACCGTCTGTGATGATCTCTTTCATCACAGACTCATTGTTACTGACGGTTCACAAAACCGTCTATAATGACGTTTATGAACCGTCTGTAATAACGTTTTCTGTAGTAGTGATCCCAATTTTTAAATTGTATTTTGAATATAAAGTTTTTTATGACTATATTTTTGTCACTATTTTAGAAGAAAAGTTATACCCAAAATTGTTAAACGACCATTGAAATTTGAATCCCTGTGCTGTTGTAACCATAGGAAAATAATATTTAATATGTGATGATACTTAGAAATTGCTTAGACATGCTTAGAATTAAAATTAGGATGTTTTTGGAAAATTTTTCCATAATAGAATACATTTAAAATGAAAGTCATGATTGTGATATTCTTGAAAATAGTATGGTTAAAATGAAAATGTGGTTTAGACTCAGCGAGAATGGTTAGACTAGTGGTTGTTGGGTTGCTGAAAGCTCACCTGGACCAGTTTGTGAGCTGTTGAATGTAAAGTGCAACAGTGCTACCACAAGTTTGGTATATAACAGACCTGGCTATCCGTTTGGTGATATTCCAATTTTAATTATGCCATTGGGTATGTGGGGATGGTTAGTCTACAACATGGCGCAAGATGGGGTTTTTGTCGGGACCCGAATATGCAAATCCGGACCCTCTGTGCATTTAGCACTAGTCCAGGATCACGCTAGTACACACAGTCTCAACATCGGTAAATACCACAATCATACTCAACGAAATAGTAAAGTACTTTATTGAAAGGGAAATATAACTGGTTTCTCGACCTTATGGTCAAGTTACAAAAGCACGCCTCGTAGGGCTTAAGTCTTACTCAAATAAACTTGCAGCGGAAAATAAAGAACGTGTGGTGCCAACCAATATGCCACAGGCAACTGACTGCGTTCTCCCCCTAGTTCTTCGGCTCCTCCTGGAACTCCTCCTCTAGTGGTGGCGTTGATTCTTCTTCAACTGATGTTTTTGTGGTTGCAAGGGTGAGTACTTAAAGCACTCAGCAAGTCATGCACAGAATGCATTCTAATATTCTACATGCATGGCTTATTACAAAGGATAGGCTAAGATGGTTCTTTTGCAGTAAGGCACATTCATAAATAACAATAATAGGTTGAAAGCAGTAAAACAATAATAGCAATAATACCTTCATAAACAATTTCTCAAGTAAAGCATTTATCAGCCTAAAGCAAGTTCATCACTTCCAACACCAAGAATTCATTAACCAAGTTCATTTCCATAAAGTCTAACCGTTGATTGTAATCCCTGAGCAGTGTCCAATACTGCGGACTCGGCTATTCGAATAGATTTTTCACTATGAAGAGGTTATACACTTTACCCATAAGATACAGTCAAACACCACAAAGGCGAGTGTCAGTAACAAAGTCCTTTGGAAGCTTCTATCTCCACAAGTGAACCTTCCCGGTTGTCGAACACTAACCCTTCCCTTAGCAAAGGCGAAGTTTAGGACAACGAACCGTTGGATGGGTACCTGGCCGTAGCCTCGGTATGCTCCCCCATACAACTACACAGAAGTATAGTTGACACCCCAAGGTACCACGTGCAAGATATTAGCAACCTACTTAGCTAGGTCTGTCGCATTCCAGACGTGTGGTTGCATGATGAACTTAGTTCAAAGGCTTGCAAGGTTAAGTCCTTAAGTTAACCGGGGCAAGACTACCCAATTAGCAAAAACCAAAACGACCTTCCCAGTGCCACTCTTGGCCCACCAGAACAATCTTGCCACATGCCCCAGTCTAAATCATTTTATCACCCCCGGTTGATTACCATGCACCACGTGCCATCAACATCATCAATAACACATACATCTTTCCAAAATATGTTCCATATCTCATTAAGTCAACATTAATAATTGATCTTCCGAAATCATGTCATTATCACGTGGCAGGTCTAAGCACACTACATCGATCTAATTAACCCATGTTGGCAAATTAATAATGTCCAACTAGTTAGTCCACAACCTAGGGTGACAAAATATTCATAGCATACAATTATCATAGACATGGTGGCATACAACAATTAGGTCATTTTATCTAATTCCCAGAATTAATTAAAATCAATTCTAATTAAATTATCATGCAATACTTTGAATCAACATAATTTTAAAAAGTGGGATCAATATGATCAAAGCATAACTTGCCTTCAAAAAGTGCTGGTTCCTGGTCTTGAACTTGCTCATGGGTCAAAACCTCTCCTTTGAAGCCCTCGGGCAATTCAACGTCTACGCGTATCGAATAAATAAACACCAAATAAATAAAAATAGAAAAAACTCATGTCCAAAAATTAAATACAATTCACCATTAAATAGAGCTCAATTTTATAAAAATTTTGAAATTGGAATCGCCTCAATCGGAGTTAAAACGCAAAAGTTATAGCCGTTTGAAGTTTGAAAAATTAATTAAAAGAATAAATCGAATTATTTCATTTATTTTTCTATTGAAAAATCCGAATACGACGTCAGCATTGCGTCAGCGCGCATTTTGATTTTCCACCGAATTGTTTTTCTAAAGGAAAATCGAATTATGACGTCAGCATTGTGTCATCCGGTCTACGGGCCCAGTCCACGGTTCATTTTTGGTCCACCGTGGACCCGGTCCACGGGCGCATGTCTCGCTGACATGTGGGCCCGGCTTGATGATGTCATCGCTGATGTCAGCATGGCTCGGCCGAGGGGACGGCTGACACGCGGGCCCCACCGTGATGTCAGCATGACATCACGGATGACGTCATCGTGCGGGTGGCCGAGCCGCTGACACGCGGGCCCCACACTGACATCACGCGTGACGTCAGCGACGACCGGGCGTGGCTCGGCTGACCGCGCTGGTTCGGCTCCAGGCCATGTGGCATGATCTGGGCCGTTGATTTGAAATTCAACGGTCCAGGTTAGATCTAACCTCAAGCGTTTTGGATTAACGCGATCGATCTGGACCGTACAATTTAGATCGGACGGCTGAGATCCAATCTGGATCTCACATCACTGTGGGGGTGACGTGGCGTGACCTGGTTCTCAACATGTGGCATGATCCATACCATTCGCTTTCGATCGGATGGTCACGATTACATCTAACGCTACCACGTGAACCTAATCTAATCGTACGATGTAGATCTAACGGCTGAGATCTAATCTAGCACAGTGTGGTTAAGGGGCTATATGGCTCAATCTGGTGTGTTGGATCTAGATCTAACGGTTGCTAATGGATCTAACCCATAACGTGGAATTTTGCTCGGGGTGACGTGGACGAACCTGAGCCCTCGGATCTTGATCGGACGGCTGGTGGAGTTCGCGGATCCGACGATGTCGCGGCGGAGCAAGGGTTGCCGGAGCTGGGGACGATGACGAGCCCAACGGCGTTTGGGCACGATTCCAGCGATGTGCGTGGTCGCGTTCGACGCTTCTTGACTTGGGGATCCTGGATTTGGCCTTGGTCGTGGCGGAGGACGGCGGAGATCGGCGAAAAACGGTGAAAATTGTGGCGGCGCTCTCCTCCAACTTCGGTGAGCGATTTGCAGGATGACGGCAGCAGCTCAAGCGCTAAGAGCTAGGGCAACAGGTGCGCATGGAAACGGTAATCACGACACAGGTGGCGGCGCATTAAATAGCCCTCTCGACGTCCGTGAAATCCGCGGAAAACGAGGCCGACTTGGGCGTGGCGGCGGAATCCGGCGGCAACATGGAGAAGGTGACGTGGCTCATTCCCAACAGTACACGCGTGCACGATCAACGTCCAGGATTGCCCCAGGCGCGAACGGATCCGATCTCAGATCCGGTCGGGCGACGTGGCGCATTATTGGCCGTTGGATCAAGATCAAACGGTCGCGTGGTTAGGGTTTGGGTCCGGCTCGAATGTGGCTCGGTCGGACTCGAATTAGACTCGAGTCTAACTCAGGTCGGTGCTACAGTACTAACCCAGTTGGGTTTTTTCAGCGATTTAATATTTAAAATAATTCTAGAAATTCATTTAAATCGAGAAAAATAACAAAATGCTCAGAAAAATTCTAGAAAATACTTTCAGACATTTTGGACTCAAATAAAATATTTTCAACAAAATTTATTTAGAAATTTTAATTATTTAATTCTCTCAAGAGGGAATAAATTCCAGAAATTCCAAAAATTCAAATAACTCAATAAATTAAGTAAAAGCACAAATTAGGGATGTTACAGTTTTGGACTGGATGTTTTTAACCCTATCAGCGGTGGGACCTTAGCGGGCATAGTTACTTGGGATGAAACCATATAGGGGCCTTGTCGTGATTTTCTCTGTCATACACCAAATGAAGTGTGTATTTTGGCAAAAGGAGATAATCATATCTTGTGGGTAAAAGATGTGCAACACCTGCAAAGTGTAAAACTAATCAATTAGCAATGCCCGTGGTCATGGGCATGCTGAGATAGCCTTTTACAGATTAGATTTCGATCTTTCAAAAATTGAGTTTATAAAAATGATGTTGGGATGGAGTGAGTCCATCATGGAAAAAATTGGCTAGTTCTAGGAGTGATTCCTAAGTTAAAAATATTTAAAAATGAAATTTCCATAAAATTATGCAATTTGAAATTATGTAGACTATTTTGAAAATTGTTGGTTTATGCTAAAATCAACCATGCAACCTCCCTTTTGTCTCCCTTACAATGATATTGCATTTTCGGTGAAACTTGGAGAGTACTTTTGTACTCACCCTTGCTCATTTTGTTGATTTAGTGGAGTTCTATGACGGTGAGGACTAGTTGGACAATGCCGCTTCCCCAGTCGATTGCCTGTGGTAATTCAATTGGGCATCACTACTATTCTTTATTTCTGCTACCTTTATTTATTTGCTTCTTTATTTATTGGCATGTGTGCCATTCATTTTGTAATTTTGGATACTTGATATTGATAATGTACGCTTGATATGCTATGATTTCACATCTACTGTGTGTACTTTCTTTTCATGGGCTAGTACAAGATACACAGAGAATTTTAGAAGTGTTTTTTCAGGGTTCGACATCTCGGCGATGGCCGAAATCTGAAATTTTAGAATTTGGCTGAAATTCAGCCGAAATGGAAAAGCCAAATTTCAAACCCGGTATTTTGGCAGCCAAAGAAACTAAAATTTTGGCGGAAATGTGTAACATCCCATTTTTCAACCGTAATTGACTAAGGTAGTTGCAAAAATTTATTTAGCATTAGTACATCAAATGATGAGTTATCTTGATTTTTTAGGTATAAAAATTTCTATGTCAAACCTGAGAAGCAAAAAGCTGATCCACTATAGATGCATCAACTTCTATTTTCTAGAGCTGGCCCGGTAACTTATCCAGCGTCTGTAAATTAAAGATGCAAATTTTATCTAGTTTTAAGTATAAAATTTTTCGTCTGAAAACCTAGTACAAAAAAAATCTATTCTTTCACTGTTTAATTTTGTACCAACCTTGTCCTCCCCGTCCCTTATTTCTTCGCTCCTTCCGGCCATTTGTTCCAAACACTTAGAACACAAGAATACACAACTCCCTCTGACCTTCTCTCCTCAGAATCACCCGCAAAAACAAAGAATCATCGCACACATGTTGTACCATTGCGATCCTCATCGCATGAACATTCTATTTCCACAATCAAACCTCGCATGCGAGACCGTTTGAGCGACTATGCGAAAAAGAGAGGAACAATGGTAGTAATGCTAGCAGTGGAGATACTAGTAGTAAATAAGTTTGGTAGCTAAAGGCTAAAAATGGAGAGAAGATAGGCATTAAAGAGCATCCATTCCCAGCCATCCTTCTGCCTACTCCATCTAACCTATTGCCCTCACGTTACCTTCTTCCCCCACTCCCAATTTCTTTCTCCATACAACAAGCAATCAGTTCATTTTCTTCCTTGTTGCTTCTTCCTTCTAGCGATAGCACAAAACCATGAACATAGAAAATATGGTATCAAAATTATCAAAGGAGGATGCTTGCCTTGTTGCTAGTCGTCGGGTATGAAATCTGGATCGGTGGTTGGATTGTCATGGGTGTACTCAACATTGTTGGCATCTACACGTCGTTTTAGAAGAAGCATAACAAAATGACAAAATGCCATGCTTTAAAATGGGGAAAAAGAAATCAGATATATTTTATTTGCGATTTGGTCCTTTTGCACAATATTGAGCCCAAAGGCAACCTAGGGTTACTTCTAGGGCACGACGCTTGCATTTTATGTATAAGCTATTTTTATTCATTGAATTTAATAAGCTAATATTATGATATACATAATAAATTTGAATTCACAAGGCTAAGGTTATTTGGATTTACTTAATGCGTATTACCAAGTTATCATATAGTGGGGGGTGTGTGTGTGTGTAAAGCATAATTTATGGGTTCATGCCTAAGGAAAGTGTTTAAGTATTTCAACCTAAGGTCCATGCTACTGTGATAGGGCTGCATTCCAAAATTTTCCATTAGGTTAGATTTCATTTTTGAAGGCTTCAAAGTTTAGTCGAGTCATTTGCTCATATTTTACATTTTCAACTTTACTTGAGTACTCCTAAGGCCTAAACATTTCCAAACAGAGTAACAAACCTAGTTATTTTTGTATACACAGTAAGACCATCACTTTTAAAAATCCTAAAAATTGATCTCACTAAATTTGGATTTAAATTGCTCAAGTTATAACTATTTCAGTTTTTGCATGTATTGAAATTTGACTACTTCAGCATTTGCTACTAACTAAGTCTTCAAATATTTTTATATATTTGGAGAGAATATGACCTAAGTATTGTGATAAAATTTATCTCATTGATTTTTGAATTGATTTGTGAAAAATGTATATGGAGTACATTTCGGCCTATAGTTTAAATTTGAGCTTATTTACTATACAATGATCCAAATTAAAATATTTTTGTACATTCAGGTCCCTCATAATTTTACATGAATTAGAGACACTTGTCTCACTAAATTTGGAGATTTCTAGCAAAAGTTTTTCAAATTTGAATCGGTTCGGTTCTAAAAATCCTGGAAAATAGCAAAATACGCTTTTCAACTAGCAAAATACGCTTTCCAACTCGGAATGCGTATTTCATTTTTTCATGGGTTTTTGAAATGGGTTGTGCCAG
This sequence comes from Rhipidocladum racemiflorum, assembly GCA_036346355.1. Lineage (NCBI taxonomy): Eukaryota > Viridiplantae > Streptophyta > Magnoliopsida > Poales > Poaceae > Rhipidocladum > Rhipidocladum racemiflorum. The sequence continues at coordinate 44,473,226 of CM070571.1, read as the reverse complement.
CTAACAAGGTGATCCCACACGACAGTGACTGTATGAGCGCAGGTCATTGACCACCCGGGCCTGTCTGTCTGTGGCCGAGACAAGATAGCTCAGCTCTCGGGCTCGGCGGCGGTGATGGACGATCGGAATCGGTCAACAGGTAGTTTGAGGAGTAGGAGGGGAATGCCACACTCCAAGGGAACCAGTCGGTTGGGCTTGAGTGATGGCGAGGTGGTCCCACAGCGGAGCAAGGTGGAACTCGATAGAGGGAGCTGCTAGTGAGAAGAAAGAAGATGAATCAGTCTAAGGGTAGGGAGAGCATCAGTGATGAGACCATGCTCATCATGGACAGAACTAACAATGCAAACATATGGTCATCACCAAGATGGTCACAACCAAGTGTTGCTACAATTATATCAACTGCATGGCTTCATCGACCCCCACCTTGGCCAGGACCATTAAGTTGGCGACACTTCACAGCATCCTCTACTTCGTTTACATCTACTACGATGGCTCCATCTACATGGTTTTATCGACCCCCACCTTGGCCAGATTTAAAGACATACTTGAGAAAAGATGATGAGCTTGAGTCGAGGACGACTCAAATGCAAGAAGGGGAGGATGATGAGGACATCACTACCATGGTTGCGGCCATGCCTACAAACCCAATTGAAGCCAACAATGTAATACAAGGGCCAATTACTCGAGCTCGCGCACGACATTTCAATTGCCAGGTGAATGCGTTCCTCGGGTTGCATACAAATAATTTAATGAATGGAATGCTATTTAATCCTTGTGATGATTTTATTGTCCTTAGGAACCAAGGAGAAGGACTCCCAAACATCAAGCATGAAGCCAATTCTTCCGGTGCACAGGTTCAACTCGGATTCGGCCTTTGGGACTGCACCAACTTAAAACGACCATAACTTTTGATCCACAAGGGTGTTCGGGGTCTATGAGTACTGGTTTGAAAGGTTTCGACGTCCTCTTTCCAACGGATCCGGCCCCACCTCCAAATTCCTTACGAGTCAACGGAAATTTGCAAAACAAGTTCAGTCATCTTTCCAAATCCGAGTCAAACTAGGAATAGGAGTCCTACTCGGCCATGGATGTGGTTTGGACACCCCTAGCCTGGTTTTGGCCTCCTATTTCTCTTATATATAGCTAGGGAGTCCCCCAAAGTAACTGGGGTTTTGGTTATTTGATAGTTTAGCCTTTTGCTACTATTTTGAGTCTTTTAGACGTGCTCAACTGCCGCCTAACAAGCTCCTTGTATCGGAACCCCAACTTTTCTATACTTCATCTATATTTGCTATTTTAGATTGCGTTTGCCTTGTTCTTGCTTGTTCTTGGATTGCTTGCAGGAATCGATCTTCGTGATCAGGTTGATCGTGCCCACGGCACGGTCAATAACCATCTGGAGTTGGTTTAGCGATTGCTAAGGCGCATCGTTGTTGTACGTTGTAGTCGGATCGTCAAAGTCGTATCCACCCAAATCGAAGGTTATCATTCTCATCGAAAGATCGGGACACCCAGTGTTATATCAAGTGGTATCAGAGCTTCAGTTGATCGGTGAGAATATCAGTGCCTTAGGTTAGTTTTTGATTTATGTCCTAAATTGAAAACTAGTTCACAAAAATTCAACCTTTAGTTTCAATCTGTTATTTTAGTGAGTTTTGTTAGGTTTTTATCCATTAGAGTCCATGTTTTAGTTGCTGATCTTTTTTTCCTTCGCGTAGCTTCAATCCATCAATTCTGTCCAGTTTGGTATTTCGAGCATAACTTTCACATACGAACTCGGATTGTTGTGTTCTTGCACTCTATTGAAAGCTGAGGATATAAGCTTCAATTCCTTCCACAGTCAACCAATCAAATTCGGTGATCTTCAAACATTAATCTAGGCAACAAGTTTGCTGCCCTAGAAATACATCAGTACACCTACCTTTGGGAACCAATTCATCCTTTGTGAACACTTTGATCCTATTTGAGACTAGCTTGTTGATATTGCTTAGGGCTGCTCTACTTGATACATTGCACAATCTTCAGCTATCATATCATATTATCTTGTGACACCGAGTTAGGGATTCTAAAACATTGTTCATACTAGTATTGGCCGAAAGTCACCAAAAGAAAGAAAAGAGAAAGAGCCAAAAGGCCAAAAAAAAAGGAAAAGAAAAAGAAAATTGTGGCCGGCCACACTACATTGAGCAAAACTCTAATTTGTGTTTGTTACTTTTTATATTGTGCAATTTATTAATTAGTGAGCAATCTTGTGCCCTTTTTACTTTCTCAAAGCAATAAGTTAGCGTCTCTCTACGACTTGTGCAATAGATCTTTTGGTGCATCTCTTATATTTTATAGCTCATTCCTTGATTGCACAAGTGCCATTATCTTTGCGTGTGTGTTGCCTTCAAATTCACTTATATCTTTGAGATCGGCAACTAGAGCTTGTGAATTCTAGTTTGGATCATCACTTATCATTACAATAACTAGAATTATCAGATTGCATAGGAAATAAATATTGCCTATCCAAGCTCCACATCCAACCTCGTATTTTTGTTCGGTCCCTTGGCAATCGCTTTATCCAATCTTCGGAGAACTTTTGACCATGCCAACGGCCGTCAACACCTGCTGCATGTAAGAACTTGTAAGAGCTTTGGTTATAGGCTTGAATGTTGAGAGAATTGCTACCACCTCCTTGTAGTTGATAGGAACATTATACTTGTTATATTGTTTTCTTGTCTTCTACTAACCATGTTAGGTGATGAGGATTCGATGCATCACTCTCCACGAGCAAAGGGAATTGTTGCTAGAATGTTGCTGCAAGAAGACCGCCTTCGGTCTATCGAGACCGCTCAGGGAGTTGCTAACACTAATCTTGCTACTATTTTTTCTAGACTTGATACGCTTGCAGTGTACGCTTCGAACTTCCAATCCTCCACCTCATCTTCTAAGCAACAAAAATGGCATACTACATGCTCAGGTGCATGTTGATGATGATTCCCTAGATAAGGTTAAATTCACCATTCCACCTTTTAATGGTCAATATGATCCTGATGCCTACATTAATTGGGAGATAACAGTAGAGAAAGAATTTGGCAAGTATGATTTGTCTGAAAATGAAAAGATTAGGATTGCTACTAGTGTGCTAAATGGATATGCATTAACATGGTGGAAACATATTTGTAGAAAAGAGATAAAACCTGAAAATTGGAAGGCCATGAAAAGACTTATGAGAATTGATAATGTTCCTGAATATCATACTGAATTTTTGTATACTAGACTCCAATGCTTGAAACAAGGAAATAAGTGCGTTAAGGAATACTATGAACGATTGCAAAATCATTTGTTGCATTGTGGTTTATTTGAAGGAGAAGAGGCAATTGAAAATAGATTTTTGAGTGGACTTAATCAAGAAATTCAGGATGCTCTTGTTGATGAAACGTATAGTTCTCTTTCAGAATTGGTTAAATGTGCTTGTAGAGTTGAGAAAATGCTTGTTGAATCCTTGAAAGAATCATTAGCTTCAATTAAGGCGCCCATTGTTGCACCTTCTTTTTTAGCTAACTTTTTGCAGAAAAGTGAGCACCATCGAGAGAATGATGAAGAGCATATGGAGAAAGAAACGATCAGTACTACCCCATGTGTAAGTGAAGAGATAATAGTATAAGTAACACCTACAACAGCTGACGAGAACTTACAAGGTAATGTAACAGGTATGGACTCTACACATGGAGAAAATAATTTTGAAGAGCTAAAACTGTCCACAAATCATGCTATCGTTGAGCAACTATTAGTGGAACCGATTGCTGATTTTGCTTTGTTACAAGATGATTTGCTTGCTATGTCTTGTAATAAAGAAGAGTTATGTGATAATACTTCACTTATATCCACGACACAACTAGTGAGTGGACATGTTACTTTTGTTAACACACTAGACACTTGTGCTGAAAATAAACATGTCATTCACATTGCAAGCGAAAATGATGAGTTGAAATTGATGTATTCTTTAGATACATTAGGCTACATTGAATTTGATGTTCCATGTGTTCTGAATTATTTAGAGGAGAGACTTTTTGTACATTCTGATTTGTCGAGGTTATCGCAAAATATTTTCCATGTTATTTGCAAAAATAGTGAGAAAGGAGTGTATAAAGCCGATCGAGTTTACATTTGTTCAGATTTTGAACCTCTGCTTGCCATACAACAATGTCATCAATTTGATAAGTGCCATATCACTAATCATGTCATATCAAGTACTTTTGATTCAACTTACAAGTCACATGATAGTTTTCAAGAAAGGGAGTATATGGATGATAGAGATTCTCGATCCATTGATTTGATTGCAAATGTGCATGCTACTTTGTTTCCTGTCGCTCTTAACATTTTCCAGGACAATATGATGGAGTCGAGGACGACTCCACTTCAAGAAAGGGAGAATGATGAGACCATGCTCATCATGGACAGAACTAACAATGCAAACATATGGTCATCACCAAGATGGTCACAACCAAGTGTTGCTACAATTATATCAACTGCATGGCTTCATCGACCCCCACCTTGGCCAGGACCATTAAGTTGGCGACACTTCACAGCATCCTCTACTTCGTTACATCTACTACGAAGGCTCCATCTACATGGTTTTATCGACCCCCACCTTGGCTAGATTTAAAGACATACTTGAGAAAAGATGATGAGTTTGAGTCGAGGACGACTCAAATGCAAGAAGGGGAGGATGATGAGGTCATCACTACCATGGTTGCGGCCATGACTACAAACCTAATTGAAGCCAACAATGTAATACAAGGGCCAATTACTCAAGCTCACGCACGATATTTCAATTGCCAGGTGAATGCGTTCCTCGGGTTGCATACAAATAATTTAATGAATGGAATGCTATTTAATCCTTGTGATGATTTTATTGTCCTTAGTAACCAAGGAGAAAACTCCCAAACATCAAGCATGAAGCCAATTCTTCCGGTGCACAAGTTCAACTCGGATTCGGCCTCCGGGACTGCACCAATTTAAAATGACCATAACTTTTGATCCACAAGGGTGTTTGGGGTCTATGAGTACTGGTTTGAAAGGTTCCGACGTCCTCTTTCCAACGGATCCGGCCCCACCTCCAAATTCCTTACGAGTCAACGGGAATTTGGAAAACAAGTTCGGTCATCTTTCCAAATCCGAGTCAAACTAGGAATAGGAGTCCTACTCGGCCATGGATGTGGTTTGGACGCTCCTAGCCTGGTTTTGGCCTCCTATTTCTCCTATATATAGCTAGGGAGTCCCCCAAAGTAACTGGGGTTTTGGTTATTTGATAGTTTAGCCTTTTGCTACTATTTTGAGTCTTTTAGATGTACTCAACGGCCGCCTAACAAGCTCCTTGTATCGGAACCCCAAGTTTTCTACACTTCATCTATATTTGCAATTTTAGATTGCGTTTGCCTTGTTCTTGCTTGTTCTTCGATTGCTTGCAGGAATTGATCTTCGCGATCAGGTTGATCGTGCGCACGGCACGGTCAATAACCATCTGGAGTTGGTTTAGCGATTGCTAAGGCGCATCGTCGTTGTACGTTGTAGTCGGATCGTCAAAGTCGTATCCACCCAAATCGAAGGTTATCATTCTCATCGAAAGATCGGGACACCCAGTGTTACATCAATCAGGGGGTGGATAGAACATAAATGGGGTATCGTGGAGTGGTGGAGAGTGGTCAAGGTGTTCTGTCATCACGCGGCCAGAGGTGGAGAAGAAGGCTGAGCCGTGACGGTGTTTCAGTCAATCATAGCTATAATTTAGGTAGGGGAAGGAGTTAGGGAACCATGAGGAGCATCACGGTGAGTGGAATTGAGGAGGGGCTCAACAAGCGATGGTTTTTGTAGAGAAGGGCTCGCTGGCCTTGTCCCCGAGCTCAATGCTCTTCGCGGTGGTAGGGCGAGGTAGGGCGTGCAAGGGGAGCACGTGAGGCTCAAGCAGCTTATATGTGCAGGAGGGTGAAGCTGGCGAGGTTGCGGGGTGGGTGGTAGAGCTGGAAAGATGCGCCAGCACCCAGTTGTGTGGCGCGCAAGCTCTACGCATGCCTGCTCGTGGCATGGCTGCCTCGTTGGCTCGGGTAGAGAGAGAAGGGGAAAAGCGGAGGGAAGCAACGGCGTGAGGTCGGGAAGCAATGGGGCAGGTGGTTCGCTCACGACGGAAGTGGCGAGGAGCGATGACATCCAAACGGCGGCTTTGAGGCATTCCACCAAACGCCTGGTGTGCATCCTGTAGCTCTGCTAGGGTTAAGTTTCAATTAATTTATTTTTGTCACATTTCCTTTGTTATTTCATAGCTTTATGTGCTCTATGATCTTTTGGAAATTTTTGTGCATGTAGACTAGAGGTTATAGTTTCAAATGAACTTGGTTTTACTCTGTTTAGATTTGTAGATTTAAAATGAAAATTCTTTAAAGTTGGCTATTTTTAAGTATTGATCAAATTTTTAAAGCATTTGAATTTCAAGCAAAAATAAAATAAAATTCGTATATGTTCATCTCATGTGTTCTGGTATTTTAGAAAATTGTTTCCCATACTAGGTTGTTTGGGTTTTTTACAAGTTTCTTTAAGTAGTCAAATTTTGGTGAATTTGATTTAACTAGGGAATTTAAATCTTTATTCACATAACACAATGAAAACTACAAAATGCACTGAAAAGCAATACATGATGCTTTATTTCATCTTCACAATTCTTAGGGTGTTACAATTGTTAAATACTACTACTTATTAACTTTTACCAAGCTTATTCCAGTTGGGCTCAAGCTTAAACATTTTTTATTGTTGAAAACTGGTGCATATTGGATTGTTGATTGCTACCAAGTTTACTCGAGTCGAGCTCGAGTCCAAGCTCGGATCTCAACTCAATCTCACTCGAGCTCGACTCGAGCTTTTGCTGAGCTTAGAAAGCTAAACTCGCTCAAACTTAAGTGCTTACTGTCTAACTATGCATACTCTAAAAGCATCTTCAATGTTTGCTTTTATCCACTTCCGAGAACAAAGATAATGAGTTGGCATTATTACCATCAGGGTTGACAATTTAGATCGTCTTTCTCAAATTTCAAATGAAATTCGTGATTTCGAGCCCAACCAAAAGTCAAAACTGAGCGAAAAGCCAAGCAAATTCAAATTTAAATTCAAAAAATTTCAAAATTTTGGGAAAATTTAACCAAAAACTCTCTAAAATAAGTATTAATAGTTTTGTAATCTCTAGGATGAAAATTGGTTGAAAATTAAAATTTTTAGACGTTTTTGCGCCATAACCTATTTTACAACATTGAAAAATAAAAAAAACAGTACTGGGATCGAATTTTATACAAGAAAAAAACTTACTTGTATTGCTATGGTATATTTAATGTGTTAATATTATCTAATATTGAAAAATTTTCTTGTATTGATATGTGACAACTTTCAATTATTTAAAGTATAGCAAAGGTATGATATTTTTTAATATATTAATGTTATCCAATATTAAAAACTTACTTGTATTGCTATGGTATATTTAATGTGTTAATGTTATCTAATATTTAAATTTTTTCTTGTATTGACATGTGACAACTTTCAATTATTTAAAGTATAGCAAAGGTATGGTATTTTTTTAATATATTAATGTTATCCAATATTAAGAACTTACTTGTATTGCTATGGTATATTTAATTTGTTAATGTTATCTAATATTTAAAATTTTTCTTCTATTGATATGTGACAACTTTCAATTATTTAAAATATAGCAAAGGTATGGTATTTTTAATATGTTCATGTTATCCAATATTAAAAACATACTTGTATTGCTATGGTATATTTAATGTGTTAATGTTATCTAATATTGAAAATTTTTCTTGTATTGATATGTGACAACTTTCAATTATTTAAAATATAGCAAAGGTATGGTATTTTTAATATGTTCATGTTATCCAATATTAAAAACATACTTGTATTGCTATGGTATATTTAAAATATAGTAAAGATATGGTATATTTAATATGTTAATGTTATCCAATATTGAAAAGCTTACTTGTATTTCTATAGTATATTTAATATGTTAATGTTATCTTGCTATTTAATATTTTAATTATATGAACGCTTATTTTTGCACTTGTATTGATATGTGACAAGTTTTAATATGTGAATTGCATTTTACAAATTTTACAATATTTTTTTGTAATTTTTCTTAAGTTTTTTAACCTGTCGTCAAAATTTCGAGCTTTTCGATCAAATTTTGACACTTTTCGATGGAATTTTGAGCTTTTCGATTGAATTTCGCTCATGGATTTGACCAGTTTTCAAATTTATTTGACTGTCAAATCGTTCGAAATTTCTCAAATTTTGTCGAATTTCGCTACCGACGGCTGCACGAAAATAAGTCCGAAACCAAATTGAAAACCCTGGGTACATACATTTAGACCAAAATCTTGAACCGGACGTAAGTTTGTACCGCCTCCGATGTTTGCTTTTAGCCGGTACCGAAGCAAGGGGTAAAAAAGGAATTTGTGCGGCTGCAGCTGTTATTTTGTCACATAGTACTCTCTGGTTTCATAACATTTACTCATTTTAATGGCCATTATTGTCTCACATCATCAATCCATGGCTGCCTCAAACAGTGAAGCAAAACATATATCAGTGACTATAAGTGAGAAGAAGGTTTTCAATAATATAAAATCTAGAAAACGCTATTACATCATCCTAAACCTATATATGTGAATTAATTATAAAAAAAATAAGTAGTGCTTTTTGGCCTAATAGGCTATTAGAGCATCTCCAGCAGAGCCCCTAAACCAGCCCCTAAACTTTAAAATAAGGGGTGTAGTAAAAAAACAGATCCAGCAGGACCCCAACTCAAGCCCTTAAAATTAGGAGGCCCCTAAATTTGCCTCCTCAGCCCCAATTCCCAGGGGCCCCCAACTCCAGCCCCTAAAATTATGAGACCCTCAAATTTGTCTTCTCAGCCCCAATTCCCAGGGACACAAGTACAACCCCTATTATTGAAGATAGAAAAATACATGAGAGGCTTCGAAAATTTTATCATGTTTTGAAAATTTTAAATTTAAATTTGAAATATCATATTTTTAAATTGTAAATGTTAATATGCTTATGTTTTATGTATTACAAATATTTTTGATTGAATTTTAATAGTGTCAAATGAAGATTATACATAACGGATATGTTAAATAGGAGAAAAAGTAAATTAGGGGCTAAGATTTAGGGGCTGTTGCTGGACTTGTGCTCTGAAAACATGGCCCCAAAAAATAGAGGGAGTCCCTAAATCTAAAATAGGGACCCTGTTTTAGGGGCTCTTGCTGGAGATATTCTTAGTGGGCTATTTACCTCTAGTCCTAACCCTAATGATCAACCCTATTTAACCTAACCCTTAAATCACCCGTGCGCGGTACCCTATGCGCCACTTTCTTGTTTTCTCCCATGCTTGCACACACGCAAGCAGCTGCTGCCATGAGGCGCCGAGATGAGGAAGGTGCCACCTGTTCACGCCATCGTTGTCTCCCATGTGCGCATGCACAAGCTGGTGCTGCCGGCTAGCTAGCTCTGGCATGCTGCTGTTTTGCTGCAGTCTCAGCCGCTGTTGCATGCTGTTGCAGCCAACCTTTTTGCTTCTGCTGGTATCCGCAGCTGCCTAGGAAAGAGAGAGTGCAGGAAAGAAGAGAAGAAGAAGCAAGACAGGAAAGAAAAGAGAGAAAGGACGGACAGGAGGGAGGAGCAAATCACCGTTCTTGCAGTCGTCTTCTACGTTTGTATTTAGGGCAATGATCCATCTACGTTTGTATTTAGGGTAATGATCCGGAATCTTTCTCTCTGTTGTTTCACCGATTAGCTATGATATAGTGTAGAGATTAGAAGTAGATGCAAAATACCGTTGCTAGAAGTCGTGGAAAAACCATAGCTATTAGATTGACTTTGGGCCAGCCAGAGATTTGTAGTGCAATTTTGGATATCTTACATGATTAATCCGAGGTTTTGACCTACTAGATAGTTGTAGGTAACTTTGTTATCTTTTCATAGAGTGGTTAAACACTTAATTCGGTTAAATAGATTAAGAGCTATCTTATTTGTAAGCTTTCTTTTTAGTTAATTGGCCAGGTTGGGCACAGGGCTGACCCTGAGTTTTTAAGGGCTCGGGGCGAAATTATAAATGGAGGCCTCTCATAACATAAGTATAGAAATATTTTTATATTACCATGTATCAACTGAAAAAACAATATTCAGTGTACACTACTACAGAATGACACATTACTATCGCTTCATCTGTGTCGGTTCTAAACTTTTAACTTCAGAACCGATTGTGATAAGTATATTCCATTTGGAAATCTTGGTAACAAGTTATCACAATCGGTTCTGAGAGCGAACCGATTGTGATACGATAATAATCCCAATCGGTTCTAGATAAGAACCGATTGTGATAATAATTTTGTTATCACAATCGGTTTTTATCTAGAACCGATTGTAATAAGTAGGTATTAGCACAATCGGTTTTGGGAAGAAACCGATTGTCCTGAGCACAGGGGTTATCACAATCAGTTCTTTTCCAGAACCGATTGTAATGAGAAGGTATTATCATAATCGGTATTGGGAAGAAACCGATTGTGATGAGCACAGGGGTTATCACAATCAGTTCTTTTCCAGAACCGATTGTGATGATTTTTAACCTTGAGAATGCCCAGTTCCATTAGGTGCAACCAAGAACAGTTCAACAGAAACATAGTTTTTGTGAGATCCTCCACTCACACATTTCCCCTTCAGGGAAGAAGAAAAAAACAAACTCCAACACAGCCCGCTCTGCTAGAATCCCAACACAGACCTCTTGTACCCTTCATTCATGCTTTAATATTTGTGCAACTTGTATTTTCGGACGATGAACAAGACTGATATGCTAGAATCCCAACTCGCGGTTCAACTCTCAGACAATTTATATAGACACATGTAGTGATGCAAATTATATATAACATTATAGTAGCATGCATGCAGCAGATAATAATAATATATATACCATTCCACACATTATACTTGTTTTTTTGATCAATAGGACATGAAACATTTTGACTTGGAACAACAGAACATTAGAAAGATACAATCCACAAAAATATAAAAGAGACTCAAAATAGAGTGTAAAGGCAGCCGAATAGACTTCATCTGCACTAGGCCAACAACCCTAATATATTAAACAAGCTGTACTTCATTACAATATATCACCACATCCATTGTTTATAATTATTAAACATATAAAGGGGGACTGCATTACACCTAATATATTAAATTTACGACTCGCGGCTCTCGCCCGAGTAACCCGAGTCAACCGAGTCACCCGAGTCGCCAGAGTCGGTGTCGCTGGAGACTACGCGGACTAGTGATGGTTCTTCCTCCGATGATGAACCCGATCTAGACGAGGCGCCGGTCCCTATGGTGATCGGCGCGTAGTACTCTGCCTCCTCCTCCTCCTCCTCCTTCTCCTCGTCGTCCTCCTCCTCGTCGTCGTCGTCCTCCTCCTCCTCCTCGTCGTCGTCGTCCTCCTCGTCGTTGTCGTCGTCGTCTTGATCACCATCTCTGGGGCGCTTCCTGCTGCCTTTGGAGGCGCCCGGATGGGGTGAGGCGCCAGGAGACAGGTGGGGCGCTGGCGCCACGCCGGAGTGAGGCGCCGGAGGCTGAGGCGGCGCTGCCGGTGGCGGTGGAGGATCGTACGGTGACTCCACGGTGGAGTCAGACCTTGCCGGAGAAGGAGGGGGTGCTGCCATTGCTGCGGTCGAAAGGAGAAGTCAGACCTTGCAGAGAAGAAAGGAGCTATATGAAAGAGAAGAAAGGAGCTATATGCATGGAAGAGCTATATGAAAGAGAAGAAAGGAGCCATTGCCGGAGGAGTCAGACCTTGCAGCAGAGAAGAAAGGAGCTATATGAAAGGAGTTATATGTTTGAACGCGATCAGACCTTGCAGCAGTCAGACCTTGCCGGAGGAATGGAACGCGATCAGACCTTGGAAGAGTACTACCGATGATCAGAAAGGAGCTATATGAAAGGAGTTATATGTTTGAACGGTCAAATTGGCGGGGAAGCCGAGGGGGTGGATTAATATCCGTGTCGGTTCATATCCCGAACCGACTGTTATGACTTAAGTTATTGCAGTCGGTTCTTTTTGAGAACCGACACAGATACATTATCTGTGACGGTTCTATAAAGAAACCGATAGTGTTGAGGATCCAAATTATCACAGTCGGTTTTACATATGTTTACGGTGATAACTAATTAATCACAAACGGTTCTTCTATAGAACCGATTGTGATGAGGCTCGCTAGGTTTTATATGTACCGTCTGGACTCGGGAATGAACTTATTAACTCTCGTCGAGTTGGTTCGCTAGGCGATTTCTCTATTTTCCAGCCTATCTTACCTGTGGCTTTATTCAAAAGGTGGGCCCCCATTCCTTCGAATCCCTTCAATTTTGTATTAACGTACATTATTCGATTTTGATTTGGTCTCATTAGCAGAGTGTATGGTACGTGGAGGAGATCAGTGCGTTGAAGGTCTCCGTTAATTGAAACCCTAGCTAGCTTGATCAGGAGCTAGATTTCCCCTCGTTTGTGGTTTTCCTCGAAAGGTGACCAGCATTAATTCTTAGAAATCTCTTCAATATTGCAGTAGGACTTAAATTAATTTTTTTTATTTCGTGAATGTGTACATTACATATCATAATTGTTTTAATATAATTAATATGATCAATTATATAGTAGTTAATTAGGCTGCGTAACCTATGCGTCTCCCGTTCGAGGGTGCTTGTTTATAAGTATGCTAAAATGGCATATTTATAAATAAGCAGTCTCGAATTGTCCACGTTTTTTGGACAGTTCGAGGATATGTGGCTCGGGCAAGTTCCTAAGCTGTTGTACAAACTGTAGAGAAAGTTTCTCTAAATACACATCCTCTTGATATGTTGTCGATACGTGTATTTGGAGAACAGCGGGGAGATGCTGCCGAAATTTTCTCTAAAGTTTGTACAACATCTTAGGAACTTGCTCGAACCACATATCCTCGAATGGGATTAGGACCTAACCTAATTAGAGATTAGGAGTCATCGTTGGTACGTACGTACTTAGTCGGTCTACAAATATACGTTTCTTTAAGATCATTCAACAAAAAACTTTGTTTTCGGGTTCAACCCTTCTTTTATTTCATTGATTAGGGCATTATTAATTTATTGTTTGCGGTTTACTTGTAGATGGACCGTGAAGAATGGATGTATCACAAAAGCCGTGTGAGTGCTGAATTTTAGAGGGGAGTTAAGGAGTTCATAAGAATTGCAGAAGAAGATATGGTTATGAGGGGTGTAAAGTTCATATATTGTCCTTGTATTGATTGCACCAATCTCAGGAGATTTAACAACTCAGCTCAAATTGAAGGGCATTTGATTCGACGTGGCTTCGTGAGGAATTACACGTGTTGGATCCATCATGGGGAGATAGGTAGTACCTCTGTGCTACGCAACGAAGACATGTTGGAAGCCGATCACGAGTTGGAGCGTGATATGTTTGATGACGATAATTTAGATCAAATGTTGCGGGATGTGGAGGGAAATTACACGGAAAGAGAGTTCGAAAAATTTAAAAGCTTGATGGATGACGATGCCAAACCATTGCTTTCAGGTTGCAAAGGGGAATACACCAAGTTGCGTTCGGTCCTTGCATTGTTTGAACTGAAGGCAAAACACCGTTGGACAGATACAAGTTTCAATGCACTTTTAATACTTCTATCGGATATGCTTCCAGAGGGAAACGAGTTGCCAACAAGTATTTATGAAGCGAAGAAGCCATTATGTCCCATGGGAATGGAAATAGAAAGGATACATGCATGTCCAAATGATTGCATACTATACCGCAATGTCCATAAGGAACTGCGCATTTGTCCAGTTTGTGGTGTACCCCGATACAAACAAAATGAGAAGCATAATGACAAGAAGCGTAAGAACCGAATTGACGACGGTGAAGATGTGAAAAAAGGGGCACCAGCCAAGGTGTTGTGGTATTTGCCCATCATTCCCCGTTTAGAGCGGTTATTTGCAAATCCTAAAGAGGCAAAATTGTTGCGTTGGCATTATGAATCTCGAAAGGAAGATGGCAAGTTGAGACATCCCGCTGATTCGGCTCAATGGAGAAACATTAATTGGCAACATGAGGAGTTTGGTGCCGAGATGAGGAACATAAGATTTGGATTGAGTATGGATGGTATGAATCCGTTTGGTAATATGAGCAGTCGACACAGTACTTGGCCAGTTTTGTTGTGTATCTACAATTTGCCTCCTTAGTTATGCATGAAGCGGAAGTATATCATGATGTCGTTGCTAATCTCAGGACCCAAACAGCCGGGTAATGATATTGATGTGTACCTATCACCACTAATTGAGGATTTGGTAAAATTGTGGAATGTGGGGGTTGAGGTGTGGGATGCATACAAAAGAGAGAACTTCACCCTACGGGCTATGATATTTTGCACCATAAATGATTTTCCAGCCCTTGGTAATTTGGCGGGCTATAGCACGAAGGGAGCCAAAGCTTGTCCAATTTGTGAAGAGGACACTGATAGCTTGTGGCTGCCGGTTCGAGGAAAACGGTGTACATGGGTCACCGTGAGGTTTCTACCGAAGTCATCGATATCGTAAGATGGATGACAAATTTGATGGAAGGAGGGAAGTTCGTGGCAGCCCCGCAGCCTATGACTGGAAGGCAAGTATATTCACGCCAGAGGATATCGATGTTCAAGATGGTAAGAGCCGTAAATCTGTTCGTCCTAGGACCATTTGGAAAAAGAGGTCGATATTTTGGGACTTACCATATTGGAAGGAGTTAGATGTCCGTCAATGTATTGATGTCATGCACGTTGAGAAAAATGTTTGTGATAATTTGGTAAGCATCCTGCTGAACATACCTGGGAAGACCAAGGATGGTGTGAATGCTCGCCGCGATATGACCTACATGGGGATCAGGCCCAAGCTTGCAGTGATGGAGGAGGATGGAAAAGGGCCGTACATCTCTGCTGCATGCTACACCTTATCCAAGAAAGAGAAAAAAGACCTCTGCAAGTGTCTCCACGATATTAAAGTTCCATCGGGCTACTCCGCAAAATTAAGAAGCTTGTGTCTATGGATGATTTGAAGTTGTTCGGTATGAAGTCCCACGACTGTCATGTCTTGATGACCCAAATGCTCCCTGTTGCAATCAGAAATATCCTACCAGATGACGTCAGGTTGGCAATCACGAAGCTATGCTATTTCTTCAATGCGATTTCATGCAAGGTTATTGATCCCGATATACTGGACAACTTACAGAGTGAGGTGGTGCAGACTCTTTGTCAGCTTGAGATGCATTTCCCCCCGTCGTTCTTCGACGTCATGGTCCACCTCGTTGTCCACCTTGTTAGAGAGATTAAGATTTGTGGACCCGCATTCCTGCGTTACATGTATCCATTCGAGAGGTACATGGGTATATTAAAGTCATACGTGAGGAATAGGTCGAAGCCTGAGGGTAGTATTATTGAAGGTTATGGGACTGAAGAGGTTATTGAGTTCTGCGTGGACTATCTAGGTAAAAGACAACCGATTGGTGTTCCTATATCTCGTCATGAGGGCAGACTTGGTGGCAAAGGAACCATTGGGTCAAATCTAATGAGCCCACAATTTGATATTATCGACGATTGGGGAGCAGGCCCCCGCCGAGCTTACTTGTTGGTGAAGGGACCAACTGCGACCCCTTCTCACGTGATGGGATACTCAGAGGAGTGACTCACTGGACTTCAACGGGCGAGGACACAGTGATTTACCCTAGTTCGGACCTCTCAAGAAGGAGATAACAGCCCTACTCCAGCTCGTGTATCTTTTCGTAAAAAAGTGTCCCTGTCCCCCCCTCCACGGCGGGGATGCTTTATAGCTTACAAAGGGGCATACTTGTTCAAGCCCACTAACTCCACGTTCGACCAGGTCCAACGTGGTAACTAACAGATCCTATACTCCAGCCACGTTCCCGCGGAGAACGCAACGAACTAGCGAAGGTTACGCAGCCGGTGGTTAGCGACCTCGGGACCTCGTCAGGTCGGCTAACAACTAACTCCAAACTCGGCCACCTCTCATGAGCACGAGCTATCGATCCACCAGGTTATACGGCTTTCTCAGGTCCTGGCAAGGTCGGCCCTAGGAATGATCTCCTGATGGCCAGGGCGGGGACGAGCTCGTGCTGCTCGTGGCGCCCGGCTAGGTCGTCCTGGGGGACGGCCTTCCGGTGGTTCGGGCAGTAGCGAGCCCGTGCCGCTCGTGGTACCCGAGGTAATTTATGGGATTCATCCGACCCCCCGACAGCTAGCCCCCGAGGTTCGAGTGGAAAAAAGGCCTAGAAAAGGTCTTCCTCTCGGGCCTACCGTCATATAAGTACGTCGGGTTTGTTCCGGCGAACAGCTGCCGAGACTATCGGGCTATCACCCATCTCTGGGAACGAGCTCTTTTTGCCTAGTTCATCGTGTTTCGGGCGGATGAACGTGGGCCCCCCCTAAACGGTTCCTTCTCCCGGAAGCTTTCATTTGGTCAGTTCAAACCGCTCCCTCTGGGAAAAAAAAACGTCTCTCGGCAGGACAGTTTCGATTCGTGCGCCCACGTGTCGTCCCCTGGGTGGCGAACGCCTCAACTGCCCTCTGCGCTTCTAGGGCTTCCTCGACCAGAACGGCGGGAAGTCCTCTCGCCTTCCTGTCTTCCGGAGGGGCTTTAAACACCGGTGCGAACCCTAGCTCTGCACAGTCCCCCAGCAAAAGAAACGCCTCAAACCATTCCTTGCTCCAGTGCTCGTTCCTCCGATCGCGTGCGATCGCCTCCCCCTTCGATCGCCTCTGCATTTAAATGGCGAAGTTTGGCGCCAAAGAAGCTCGATAGGCGTAAAGTGGAGCTTCTTCAAAAGGCGAAGTACCTCGACGGCTCATGGAGAGCCTCGGGCCGAGTAGAGCCCGGAGCGAGGAAGGGGAGATCATCTCCACCGAGCTCTACACCATAAACGGGCTCAGGATGCCTGAAGCGAGTTTGTCGAGTCCGTCCCTGCCTTCGTGGAGTGCGAGATCGCTCACCTCCACCCCAACTCCGTCCTTATCATGGCCATCTTCACCCACCTCTGCGAAGGGTATGTGGGCGTCGAGCCCACTCCCAGCCTCTTCCTCCATTTCTACACCTTATCGCGCCAAGACGCGCCCGTCGGCTTTGCTGCCTCTATTTCCGTCTCCGACCCACCCGCCCGTACGAGTACCCGAGCTTCACGCTCAAGGACTCGGTGTCGGGATGGGCCGACTCCTGGTTTTATCTGAGGAAGGCGGAAGACAGCTCGCTCTCCTATACCGGCACTAGAGCCCGGGCTGTCGAGACACCCCGGCCGACCGTGCAGCCGGAGGAGGAGAAGGTGCTCCTGCTGATCAACGAGCTCACTTGCTCGTATCGACCGGACGGGATGTCGCCCGGGACTACATCAGAGCCCGGGTGTCGCCCCTCAGGAGGAGGGTGCATCCCTTCTTCAAGGTTGAGGGGTGGCAGGACATCACACGGGAGTCACGCTCAGGTATACCATCGACCTCGGCCTTCCCTCCTATGCAGAAGACATTCGCTCTTACTACTTCCTCTTGCTCGGTACGCAGCTCCACCGGAGGACTGGGTGGACGCAAGGGTGTCCGAAATGTTCGGCACCCCCAAGGGCAAGGAGAACCTAGAGGGTCGCCAGATCCCGAATAACGTCCTCAACAAGACCGAGGCGGAAAGTTTTCGATTTGGCCCTCCTTTCTTGATGTCCCATTTGGTCCGAGTCTCCCCAGGGTGCCCCGACCTCATAAAACTCTTTCTGGCAGGAGAAGGTCGCCCTCGAGGTTGCCGTGGATCAACTGGCATCGCAGTTGGGGGGACGAGGTCGTAAGACCAAAAAATTGGCGGGCCGCAAGCGCCGCGATCGATCTCCTTCGGCCACGCCGTCTCCGCCTCGGCGTTTGCGCAGACGTCCTGGTTCGGACGACCGCTCACCCCGCCAGCATTTGGAGTATGCTGATCGGCAGGAGGTGAGCGAACTAAAACTTTGGATGGATGAGCATACCAGAAAAAACCCCGAGCTGATGGCTCGTTTACGTCAGCTTGCCGCGCGGGCGAAGAAGGAGGCCGCGGCCGTGGCTGGTCCAGCACGGAAGGAGGAACTCGAGGGCCAGATTGCGACCCTTCAGGCAGAGCTCGCGCGGGTAAGCTCGAGCTCGGCCCTTCGGGGCCACGAGGAGGAGAAGGACGAGTCGGACCCCGCCCCACTGGTCCCGAGGTCCCGCAGGTCGTCCACTGCGCCCCAACCGCGCCCAACGCCGACCATTTCTGCGGCCGGCTTGGGGGAGGTCGACCCCTCAGTCGCCAGGGCCGACAAGGCACGCGAAGACATGGCTGCCCTCATGGTTCGCGCCCGAGCCCAGCTAGAAGACGCCAAGCGAGGTCAGCTCCTAATTCCTAACTTGTTTGTCTCCTTCCCCCTCCGGCACCACCCTAACCCCACATCGTCTATAGTGGGTGTGGCAGCTGGTGCGGAGTTATGGGATTTCGAAGCAATGGCTGACAATATTCTTGACCTCGTGCTAGAGCGGGAGCTCGCCCGGGCTGCCGAGGTCGTCGCAGGTGAGGAGGTCGAGGTGGAAACTGAGGTTGCGGAGGCCCAGTCCCCACGGGCCGCTGGCGGTGACGAGGTCGAGGCGGGAACTGAGGCCGCGGAGGCCCAGTCCCCGCGGGCCGCTGGCGGTGACGGCGTCAGGGCGGAGGAGCCAGCTGCCGCGGAGATCCGGCCCCCAGAGGTCGTGTCTCCTGAAGAGGAGACAAGGAGGAAGATTGCGGCTGCCGATGCCCGAGCCGCGAGGGAGGGCATCCCCCACATCATAATTGACGAGGACGACGATATGGGGGAGTCCGGTGGTGATGACGACACGGGGGAGCCCGGTGGTGGCGAGCATGTCGTTGAAGTTCCCCGCGAGGACTCCACCGAAGCCAGCGACATCATCGCCGAGACGCTTCAGGAGATCGCGGAGGCTTCTCCCCGAGCTTACGACGCTTCGACGGACACCAACGCCGGCCCGGTGTCAGGGGACCTCAACCCGAACGGGGGCCCGCCCGACGAGGAAGAGCCGTTGTGCGCCGAGGCCGCCTCGGTCGACGTCGTCCTTCCGGTTGCCGACCCGGTGCCCCGAGTCGACGACCTCGCGCCCGCAGACGCCGTGCCTACCGGGGAGGAAGTTCCTCCGGCCGTAGACGCCGTGCCCCGGGCGGAGTACCCCGCGGGCCCGGATGCCGAAGGGGAGGAGCCCCCGAGCGCAATTCCTGCCCGGGAGGAAGAAGAGAAGGAGGTGATCCTCGCTCTTGAGGCCGTCTCCGTCCAAGAGATGGAAGTCGATCCCCAGGGCCAAGACCCTCCGCTCCCAGGGGACGAGGGAGCTCGGACTCAAGCCCCCACGCCCGACGAAGGAGAAGGGATTGGGGCGGAGGATCCCCTGCCTGCCCAGGGAGAACAAATCGGAGCGGAGGACCCCGCCAAGTTGTTTCAGGAGGGGCTGGAGGCTCGGCTCTTTTGGGTAAGTTTTCCTAGCACTCGTGCTTTTGTCCTAAAAAGCCGATCGTAACCCGAGATACCCTGTTGCGCAGGTGCTGGAGACCACTATGAAGGATTTCCAGGCCGCGACCGTGCCGCCAGAAGTTCTTGCCAAGCACCAAACCGAGCAGGATGCCAGGATCGCGGAGCTCGAGCGCCTGGTTGCTGGGCTGAAGTCTTCTGAGTCCGAGCTCCGGCGGAAGATGGAGGAGTCCGTGTATGACCTTAAGGAGCGCCTTGACCAGAGTGAGCAGGCGAGGTCGGGCCTTGAAGCGACGGTGGCGACCTTGCGCAACTCCGCTCGAAGCGCCGAAAGGACGATCGACCAGCAACGGGAGGAGTCCAGGCGGCTTCGTCAGGCGGCAAGCGAGGGTCGTGAAGCTCGCCGGCGGGTGCTCGACCTCTAGTCCGAGCTCGACTCCGTGCGGGAGGAGCTCGTTGCTCTGCAGGACGAGAAGCGTGCCGGCCTCCTGTAATTCCTTCTTCCCGTGTTTTACCTGAAAAAACTCAAAAAACCTCCTAGTCAAACAAAGAATGTTTCGAATTTAATAGATGCTCTTTTGTTTCCCTTATAATGATAACGAGTTGCTTCATCCCGTTGTCCCCTTTTTGACAAAGGTTGACGGTCATGCGAGCTAGCGAACGATCGTACTAGGGAGTGACTACCTCGTGCGAAAGCTGCTCTAGGTTGTAGCCACACGGCACCCATATAGCCCCCGCCGTCAACGGAGGTCGTGGGCGAGGTCGCGCACGACCTCGCTGACGGAGTAGCGCCGCGGAGATCGTGGTGGCTTTTTGTATACGGTGCGTCTATACCGCTCACCTGGCCGACTGAGCTTGGAACCGTCCGAGGGGTGTCCATGCGAACCTTTGCCTGCGGCGGAGGCCTGCCGCGAAAAGATGGTCGTCTTATGAGGAAGGAAGCCCTCGAGGTCGAGCTTTGGTGGCCCGATGTTGGTCGGACGCCCGTCCGTTTTTGCCCCGACGACCGAGCCCGCTCTTGATATTTGGTCTGGAGCGAGCTTGGTTGCGAGATTTCGCTGGGGGTAAAAGAGAAAGAGAGAGAAAGAGACCGGGAGGCCAAGGTGTCGAAGTTTATTAAAGGAGTAAAGTGGGTGTGGTTAGACATGGAACTTACGCAGTTGGTCGATGTTCCAAGTGCTGGCTAGTTCTCGACCATCTTCCATCGCGAGGCGGACAGCCCCCGGGCGTGCTGTTGAGACGACCGTGTAAGGACCCTCCCATCTCGGCGTTAGCTTGTTAGCCTTTGACAAGTCTTGGACCCGTCGCAGAACGAGATCGCCGATATGTAAGGTCCTCGGTAGTACCGATTTAGCGGCGTGCTGCGGAGAGCTTGCAGGTAAACCGCGGATCGCAGCAGTAACCTGCTTCTCGAAGTTGCTTCCGCGAGGTCGAGGTCAGAAGGCGCCGCTTTTCAGTATCGATGTCGTCGGGCTAGATTCACCCTTGGGGATCCCAGACGACCTCGGTGGGTAGGACGGCTTCGCGCCATATACGAGCCGAAAGAGGGTCTCACCCGTAGCTTCGGCTCGTCGTGGTGCGGACCGACTGCAGGACGGAGGTAGCTCGTCCACCCAGGCTTGACCATGCCGATCGAGGTTCTTGAAGACTCTCTTCTTGACTCCTTGGATAATCTGCCTGTTCGCGCGCTCAGCCGCCCCATTGCTCTGCGGGTGGGCCACCGACGCGAAGCATACCTTGGTCCCGAGCTCCTTGCAATAAGCCTAAAACAGCTCACTTGTGAACTGAGTGCCATTGTCCGTGATGAGGCGACTTGGAACGCCGAAGCGGGTCACTACGTTATTGCGAAAAAACCTCTTAGCCGCCTGTGCCGAGATGGTCGACACAGGCTCGGCCTCGATCCATTTAGTGAAGGTGTCGATTGCGACGAACAGGTATTTACAACCCTTCCTTCCTCTGGGAAATGGTCCGAGTATGTCGATACCCCAAACCGAGAATGGCCAGGTCAGGGGCATGGTTTGTAGTGCATATGCCGGCTGATGGACTTTCCGAGCATGGAACTGGCAAGATCGGCAGGAGGTTACTATTGAGCGCTTGGCCGCCAGGCCGTCGGCCAAGAGTAACCCAACCGGAAGGCTTTGCTCACTGGGTCCTAAAGGACGAGTGAGCTCCGCACACCCCGTCATGGATATCTTTGAGGAGATATTTGCCTTCCTCTTGGGTGATGCACTTGGAGAGGACCCCAAGCGCGCCTTTACGGTATAAGAGGCCCTCGACCATTTTATAGGCAGAGGAGCGTCTTACGAGCTGGGATTTCTCGGCTTCTTCCTCGGGCAGTGTCCTGTGTGCGAGGTACTGGATGAATGGCGTCATCCAACTCGCATCTTGCTCGAGGAAGGAGACGGCACCACCCGTCTCGGTTGCCCCCTCCTCGGTGGGTATGGAGGGCTTATAAAGGTGCTCGACGAGCACCCCGCTGCATGGGAGTCGGGCGGAACCGACCTTCGATAGATGGTCGGCCAGGGCATTGTCCTTCCTGGGTATGTATAGTACTTCGAAGTTTCTGAAGTACTTTTCCATCTTCCTTACTTCAGCCAGGTAAAGTGCCATTGAGTCATTGGAGCACTGATACTCCTTGTTAACCTGGTTGACAACTAGCTGCGAGTCGCCCTTCGCAGTTAGTCGTTGGACTCCGAGCGTCTTGCATGCCCGAAGCCCGGCTAGCAGACCTTCGTACTCTGCTGCGTTATTCGTCGCGCCGAAATGCAGCTGGAGGGCGTACTGGATCCGCTCCCCCTGAGGGGATTCTAAGATCACCCCAGCCCCCGAGCAAGCGTAAGCTCGGGATCCGTCGAAGTGCATGACCCAGCGACCGTGCTCGGACTGGTCGGGTTCAGGCTCGGATGGGGTAGGATTTGTCCATTCGGCTAGGAAGTCTGCTAGGACCTGGGATTTGATCGCGGTTCTGGCCGAGAATTCGATCTCAAATTCAGCGAGCTCCATGGCCCACTTCGCGATCCGTCCGCTTGCATCCTGATTCCCTAGAATTTCTCTGAGCGGGAAGTTGGTCGGGACTCGAATTTTGTGGGCCTGGAAGTAGTGTCTTAATTTCTTCGAGGCCACGAGGAGTGCATAAAGGAGCTTCGACCTCGGGTAACGCTCCTTTGGTCCGTGTAGGACTTTCGCCGATGTAGTAGATCGGCGCCGCACCCGCCCCGTTTCTACGATTATGACGGCGCTACCGCCTGGGTGTGGCGGCAGTAGAGCAAAAGAACCTCTCCTATTCGTGGTGTGGTCAAGACCGGGGGTCTCGACAAATACAGTTTTAATTCTTTGAAAGAGTGGTCCGCTTCTTCTGTCCAAGCAAAACCGTCGTGCTTCCAGAGCGCCTTGAAGAAAGGCAGGCCGCTCTCCCCGAGCCGCGAGATGAAACGACTTAGGGCCGCCATCCTCCCGGTCAGGGACTGAACCTCCCGCGTGCATGCGGGCGGTCGCATGTTCTCGATGGCCTCTATCTTCTCGGGGTTGGCCCCGATTCCTTGTGGACCGATCATGTAGCTGAGTACCTTGCCGGCTTTGACCCCGAACACGCATTTTTCAGGGTTTAGCTTTATTCGATGTTTATTGAGGTTACGGAAGGTTTCCTCTAGATCGGATACATGACTCGAGGCCATCCTGCTTTTGACGACTATGTTGTCCACGTATACCTCCAGGTTACGACCTATTTGGTCCGGGAAGGTTTTCTGCATGAGGCGCTGGAAGGTCGCTCCGGCGTTCCTTAGACCGAAGGACATGGTCGTGTAGCAGAACGTGCCGAACGGCGTGATGAAGGAAATCTTCTCTTCATCGTCGGGCGATATGCCGATCTGGTGATAACCTGAATAGGCATCCAGAAAACTCATCGCCTCAGAGCCGGTCGTTGCGTCCACCAACTGGTCTATCCGAGGCAGCGGGAAATTGTCCTTGGGGCAGGCGGCATTCAGCCCTGTGTGATCGACACACATGCGCCACTTGCCCCCCTTTTTCTTCACGATAACCGGGTTGGCCAACCAATCAGAGTTATCGACTTCCCGTATAAAACCGGCTTTGAGGAGCTTGTCCAGTTCCTCTCTGATGATAGCTTGCTTCTCCGGGGAGAAGCACCTGAGTTTCTGCCGCACAGGCTTTTTGTCGAGCCGAATCGCATAGCCTTTGTGCTCGACGACCTCCCTTGGGACTCCTAGGGCATGCCTGACGGTTCCCAGCGAACGTGTCCGCTTCTCCGGGAGGAAGGTCACGAGCTCGAGTTCCTATTTAGGATCCAGGGAAGCCCCACGTGTCACGACCTTGTTCGGCTCGCATCGCACGTGGAATGGCTTTAGTTTCCCAGGCCTAGAGGGTAGCCTTGGGCGGGAACTCCTCGGCTCTTGGTCGGGCCTTGCTGAGGCAGCTGCCCGACCATGTCTAATGCCCTCTCGCCGCAGCTTTAGGGCTGCTTTGACTTCCCTTCATCCGAGATCACGCCACGGGGCCAGGAACCTTCAGGCATTGGTACCCGTGATGCGTGGCGGCCATGAATTTGGCGAGCGCTGGTCGGCCCAGGATGGCGTTGTAGGCCGACTCGAAATCGACTACCTCGAAGGTGATCAACTCCGTTCGGAAGTTGCTCGGGCCTCCGAAAGTTACGGGCAGGACGATCTGTCCGAGCGGCTTGACCGAGGTGCCGAGGACTATCCCGTAGAAAGGGACTACAACGCTCTTGACCTTGGACCGAGGAATTTGCATCTCGTCCAGGACCCTGGCTGATATCAGGTCCAGGGAACTCCCGCAATCTACAAGCACTCGTCCTACCACGGTGTTGCAGATCGTTGGACTCACGACCGTCGGGAGCCTCTGGGGTTTCGTCATCCCCGGGGGACAGTCGTCCTTAGAAATGTGATGGGAAGCTCGGACCACTTGAGCTGCTGAACGGGAGGCTTCCCTTGAGTGACACGAAGTACCTCGCATGCGGCCTCCTTCAGCTCCCGACGTGACCCATAGGCGGCGGAGCCCCCGAATATCACGGCGATGTGGTTTCTCGGCTCCTGGTACTCCATGTCCGTATCTTCCTCCTCGGCGGGCTTCTTGCCCTTGACGTCTCCTTCCTGCTCTGGGAGCGTGGGCATGGGACCCTTACCATTGTAGAATTGCTCCAGGCGGGAGGCCCATGTTCTGCAATTCGCAGTCGTGCCCATGCGCTGGTGGAGCGGGCAAAAATAGGCGCTAGCCGTTCGCGTTCTTCGCGCGGTCTTGGTCGTCCGGTTTTGCTCGTTGTTCCGCTGAACCGGTCGACCTTTTCCTTTGCGGCTCCTCCCTTATACGATTGCGAGGTCACCGTTGTCGCTGCTCGATGGCCGCCACCATGTCGGAGACAGAGGTTTTTCTTCTTTTGATTTTTCTCGATCGAAGCTCACGCTCTTCGCTTGACGCCTTCGAGTCCGGCCGAGGCGGCTTTCCTTCGCCCGAAAAGAGCTTCTTCCATTGGACTGCCTCGTCAGCGTTGGCATAACAGTCGGCCATGCGGAACAGCTCGTTGGCTGTGATGTCTGGGTGAATATCGAGGTCTTGTGTAAAGCGGACGTCTCGGACCCCAAACTTGAAAGCCCGGACGACCGCCTCATCCGAGATGCTTGGGATGGAATTCCGTACTTGCATGAAGCGCCGACGAATCCGGCGCAAGGTTCGCCCTCCGTCAGATCGTGACGCTCAAGGTCACGCTCCTTCCTCAGGCACGTAGCGACTCACGGAAGTTAGCTCGGAGAAGTCTTTGCCGGTATGCTCAGGACCGGATCGAAGTTTTCCTTTTGGTTGAATAGCCATAACCGGCCGCCCATCCAAAGATCAGGCGAGAAAAGTTAGCCATGACCCTTTCATCACCTCCAGCCGCTAGAATGGCCGTGGGTGTAGATCGAGAGAAACTTCGTCGGGGTTCTGCGTCCCATCGAACCTCTCGATGTGGCCTGGCTTGAACCTTCTTGGCCAGAGTCAAACGTCGAGATGACGTTGCGAACACCCCTGCACTCCAAAAACGGGACTGTCGGGGCCGCTAGCGGCGCGGCAATCAGGGCGATCCCACCGGCCAAGCCCGAGGTTGTGGGCCAGGCGTAGAGAATACCTCCTATGCCTCGTAAGATGGAGAGTGGCTCGAAGAGGAATGTTCGGCCTGCCTCGCCTGTGGCTCTTATTCTCGTTGATCTCGAGGAAGCCCCTGAATTGCTCAGGGTGCCCTCCCGAGCCCGATCGCGTTCGCGGCAGGTCACTCTGGTCGTGCGTGAGTCGTCGGGTGGAGGCGCACGGATGCCTGGACGAGGCGTTCGAGGAATCGCTCGGGCATCCCTTCCTCGGAGGCTTACGCGCTTTTATGTCGTGGCGATTTCCTCGAGGTCGCTCGGCCATAGCCGCACCCATGGCTTCTAGGTCGACTTGCTCAGGAAATTCTCTCGAGTTGCGCACCACCGCGGGCCAAGGCTTGAAGGCGTTCCTCGCCGAGGAACGCGGGTGACGAAGCTCGTTCGCCGCCGCGACGGGCTCCGGCCCCGCACGCTGCGGAAATTCTCACGAAGCCGCCTGGTCTTGTCGGCCGGGCCACCACGGACTTGCCGGCGTAAGGCGGCGTCCGATTCGTAGAGATGCCTGGCAGTGCTCTTTGGCCGCTTCATAGCGGTGGAGGCGTATTCGCCCGAGGATTTGCCCTGGTATTTCCACCTTCCTCCGCAACCAAGACGTTACGGGATTGGGCGGACGCGAAGGTGACATCACGGTGTCTCCGTGAGGCGGTCCCCTGGTCGAGCTCGAGATGGTCGGGAATGTCCAGGCCATCGTAGAGCCCATCGTACTAAATCGCCTGAGAGGCGTTGAGTTGGGAGCGAAAGAACTGCTCACAGGCGCGGCGCTTTTGGCGGCGCTGAACCGTCGTGATTCTCGAGGCCGGCCGGCCGGCAAATGCATTGTCGAAGAACTGCTTGTCCTCTTCCTCGATTCCGGGCGTAGAGGCCTGGCGATCTTGGGAGTCTATCATCCTCACAGGATTCCTCACGAAAGGAAAGTCGGTCCCCACGGACGGCGCCACTGTCGGCGATTGGGGAAGCAGGCCCGCCGAGCTTACTTGTTGGTGAAGGGACCAACTGCGACCCCTTCTCATGTGATGGGATACTCAGAGGAGTGACTCACTAGACTTCAACGGGCGAGGACACAGTGATTTACCCTGGTTCGGACCTCTCAAGAAGGAGATAACAGCCCTACTCCAGCTCGTGTATCTTTTCGTAAATAAGTGTCCCTGTCCCCCCCTCCACGGCGGGGATGCTTTATAGCTTACAAAGGGGCGTACTTGTTCAAGCCCACTAACTCCACGTTCGACCAGGTCCAACGTGGTAACTAACAGATCCTATACTCCAGCCACGTTCCCGCGGAGAACGCAACGAACTAGCGGAGGTTACGCAGCCGGCGGTTAGCGACCTCGGGACCTCGTCAGGTCGGCTAACAACTAACTCCGAACTCGGCCACCTCTCCTGAGCATGAGCTATCGATCCACCAGGTTATACGGCTTTCTCAGGTCCTGGCAAGGTCGTCCCTAGGAACGATCTCCTGATGGCCAGGGCGGGGACGAGCTCGTGCTGCTCGTGGCGCCCGACTAGGTCATCCTGGGGGACGGCCTTCCGGTGGTTCGGGCAGTAGCGAGCCCGTGCCGCTCGTGGTACCTGAGGTAATTTATGGGATTCATCCGACCCCCCGACAGATATGTACTGTAAAGCGCATTTCACAGTCTTGCAACACAGCGCAGAAGTTCATCCATACATTCTACAGCACAAGTTGATATTACGGGAAGAGAATCCACTTATGGATGAGCTTTCCATCACACGAGAACACAACGATCGATTCCTCACATGGTTCAAAGAAAAGGTGAAGGTCTCCGTTAGTACCGAGGATGTCAAATGGTTGGCTGACGGACCAAGATTTAATATACAGACATGGCAAGGTTACGATACTAATGGCTACACATTTTATACTGAAAATCAAGATGCAAAGAGTACAGTGCAAAACAGTGGTGTGAGCATAGATGCTTTGTCCGATGATCACTCAATTAGAGGATCCTCAACTGCAATGAACTGTTACTACGGGATAATCGAAGAAATATGGGAGCTCGACTACGGAATATACCAAATTCCATTGTTCCGATGTAAGTGGGTGAGACTTCCTCACGGAGTTAAGGTCGACAAGACAGGTTTTACAATTGTTGATCTGAATAGACTGGCCTACATAGATGAACCGTTCGTCCTCGCAAAGCAAGCAACTCAAGTTTTCTACGTGCGTGATCCGGCCAATCCGAGGTTGCACGTCGTACTTCATGGCAAGAGGAGGATTGTTGGAGTTGAAAATGTCGTAGATGAAGAAGAGTACAACCAATTTGATGAAACACCTCCGTTTGCAGATGGGGCATGTCTTAGCGGTGACGACGGCACACATGGAACACATTACATGCGTGTAGATCATCAAGAAGGGTTGTATTGTAAATAAATTAAGTTGTAAGAATTCCCTGTGTAATGTAGCATTTTGTAGAATATATATGTCAAATGGATCTTATAGTATAGCAAACCTGAAATAGATTTGACTTTTCGACTCTTTTGAATGAAGACTCTGTTTTAAAAAAATTAGAAATTGGATCAAAGTCTTCACAATCGGTTCGTTTAGGAAACCGACACAGATGGTGAACATATTGCGATCGGTTGTTTGCAAGAACCGACACAGATAGTGAACATATTGCGATCGGTTCTTTCAAAGAACCGACACAGATAGTGTACATATTGCGATCGGTTCTTTGAAAGAACCGACACAGATAGTAAATATTGCGATCGGTCTCTTTGTTTAACCGATCGTGATAAAATCCAAGAGCATTTTCATTTCGACGCGCACACTCAGTTCATTTCGGCGCGCACTGATTTCGTTGCAATTCATTCCACAACCCTAGCTCGACCACCTCCCCCACCGGCTCCTCCCCCCCGGTGCCTCCCCCATCAGCGGGTACCCCGTGGACGCCTCCCCCTCCGGCTCCTCCCACACCCCCCGGCGGGTACCCCGTGGGCGCCTCCCCCTCTGGCTCCTCCCCCACCGGCTCCTCCCCCTCCGGCGCCTCCCCCACCGGCTCCTCCCCCTCCGGCGCCTCCCCCTCCGGCTCCTCCCCCCCATCGGCTCCTCCCCTCCTCGCTCCTCCCCCATCGGCTCGTCCCCCTCTGGCGCCTCCCCTCGGCTCCTCCCCCCATCATCAGTAGCGTCCCCATCGGCTCCTCCCCCATTGCCGACTCTAGGTTGGCGACTTTGTAAGAACTATCGGACTGTGGGCTATAATTGGTTGTAAATAGCTCGATGATGGTTGCTTGAAATTGAGTCTTGATTAATCTGATCATTAAAGGAACTTGCTAGACCTAGATAAGCACTGCTCTTAGCTGGCAATTTGGTGGCACTTGTTCTTAATGCATTGTTCTAGGGTCAGAGCAGTGCTGTACTTATTCCTTTATGCTCTTAGCTGACAATTTGGTGGCACTTGTTCTTAATGCATTGTTCTAGGGTCAGAGCAGTGCTGTGCTTATTCCTTTATGCTCTTAGCTGACAATTTGGTGGCACTTGTTCATAATGCATTTTTCTAGGAGTCGAGCTTGATCTTTGTGCTTATTCCTTTATGCTCTTAGTCGGCAATTTGGTGGCACTTGCTCTTAATGCATTGTGGTAGGGTTAGAGCGATGCTATATTCATTATGTGCTATCTTTGTACTTGTTGTTTTCTCGTAAGCAGAGCAAAGGCTATTCTAGGGTTGTAATCCTGAAATTTTCAGATGTAATAGCCGGTGATATATTGGCCATCTAGAAGTTGGACGGCTAATTAATTTAGCAACCCTTCTATAGCAATCTGAGAGGAATCCACCTCAGCTAATTAATTTAGCAACCCTTCTATAGTAATATGTGCAGATTATATTCTCATTGTAATTTGAAACTTGTAACACATGCTATATTATCGTACTTTATTATCGAGTTTAGTTGCGTAACCTATGCGTCTCCCGTTCGAGGGTGCTTGCTTATAAGTATGCTAAAATGGCATATTTATAAATAAGCAGTATCGAATTGTCCACGTTTTTTGGACAGTTCGATGATATGTGGCTCAGGCAAGTTCCTAAGCTGTTGTACAAACTCTAGAAAGTTTGGCGACATCTCCACAGTGTTCTTGAATACACACCCTCTTGACCTGTTGTCGAGGCGTGTATTTGGAGAACAATGGAGATGTCACAAATTTTCTATAGAGTTGTACAACAACTTAGGAACTTGCTCAACCACATATCCTCGAATGGGATTAGGACCTAACCTAATTAGAGATTAGGAGGCATCGTTGGTACGCACGCATTTAGTCGGTCTGAGATAGACATGTGAATTGCTTTCTATTATGTGAAATTTGAATTGCTTTCTCTCATGAAGTTTAGGTTTGACATATACGCATTTACTTGAAATGTCGCAAAGAGAGAGCACCTGGCTCAACGCCCGGAGAGAGAAGAAGGTCCTGCTACCCCATCGAGGAAGGTGAGAAAGGGCAGAGGACCGAATCAAGGAGCCACCGGGAGCACGCCGCGAGTGCTCCACTTCAATGCCATGGGGTTTGCACGGGTCCTAGCAAGTTTAAGGGCGCTACTCCTCTTTTCTTGGCCAATTGGTGAGGAAGCGAGTGCCGATCACAATTAAGGACTGGAGGAAGGAAGTAAGCGGCAGCGAGAAGAACCGATTGTGGGACGGTTAAGGGAAAATGGATTATACGGAGGAAAATGAAATCAATGCGAGGCAGACGCCTTGAAGAGAATGGGTGTGGCTTTGAGGCATTTCAGGGTGACCATGCATGCCGAGTTCGTGTTGAAAAACCATACTCCCTTCCAAAGGTATCCATTTGTTACACCCGAGGTTTGGGAGGAGTTCACAAGGATGAGGAATACGCCCGAGGCGGATGAGCTGAGAGAGAAGAATATCGCTATACAGAGGCGTAACACACACGCGCACCACCTCGGTTCCGGTGGGTATGTCAGGAAGAAGGCAGAGTGGGCGCGACTAGCGGAGGAGTGTGCAACCTTTGGGACAACGATGCCTTACTCCCACATATGCGAGGAGCGGCACGCCGATCGGGTATTAGCGAGGATGAAGAAAACCTCTAATGGTCAGATTGTCATTCCAAACCCCGCGACCGCACAGATCGTCACGACCATCGTAAGATATCTAACATAGTACATTAATTGCATATTATATTCCCATTGTATTTTAGCAATAATTTATATTTGCGATCTGCAGGAGGAGGTAAGCCTGCAGAAAGAGCAAGGAGCATTTGAAAGCCAAGGGTCAAGGGACATCCTGTGTTCGGCAATCGGGAAGCCCGATCATAAGGGGCGGGTGCTTGCCGCAGTGCGAGGTATCTGAAGAGGTCCTTCTTTGTAGAGAGAGCGCTTCGGTGCCAGGGCAAGATCATGGGAAGCACGTGAGGCGCGGATTAGGCGCAGATGAAGGAGGAGTTGAAGGAGGAGTTAAAGGTGAGATGATGGCGATGTTCTCCCGTAATCAGATTCCTCAACCATCGCCTATGCTACGCCCTAGCAGCTGCGCTTCAATAAGGAAGGCTGTGCATTCCACACCTCAAGGTAATAAGCTGTTTCGGACCAAAAGGTAGATGAGTAAGCTTAACAAAGATTATGATGAAGATGTCGATCACTTCTTGCGGTCCTCGCCAAGTGCCGGCTAGTCACGATCGACGACGGAATACACATTGAGGCTGCTGGGTTGCATTTCCAAGCAAGGAGGATGACACGGTGCATGGTATACCTTTGGGGATGGGCAACATGAGGGTGCAGGTGGACTATGTCCACGATGTTTACATGTCTCATGCCACTGGAGTTCCCCGAACGAAGATATCACCACTCTCGGGCAAGCACGGATGTCGTTCATCAAGTGGCCCGCGACGGTGTCGTAGTGCAAGCACCTCCTCCTGCCGCTGCCATCGCTACCACTCGCATCTGCTGGTACTATCGCTCATCTGCCGCTCTTTGCCATCGCTAGTCTTGATGCGCTATCGTGGTCGCACTTTGCTCCTGCTACTATTGTTGATGCACCGCTCGTTATCGCATCGCTGATCGCCGCAGCCTGCTATCGCTGGTATTGCCGCACTCTGCTATCGTGTTGCTCGCTGCCTTTGCTGCTGCCGCCGCTCCTCGCTCTGCTACATTACTCCTGCCGCTTCTTTGCTCCTACTCCTACTCGCCGCTTCTGCTCTGCGCACATGCTCCCGCTACACAACTCGCACCTACGCTCGCAGCTGCACTCTCCTGCACCAACGCCGCAGCTACAAACAGCGCAGGTGGTGCGCAAAAGGACTTCTACCACGCTGACGAAAGATACAAAGCAGAGTTCAGAGAGTCCATCCGTGAAGAAGGCAAAGTTGTCAGAGGACACAGAGCACCCTGATGATCACAAGCGGTACATACATGGAAAGCCCTTTCTCCCAAGCCAAGAATTGAATTCTTTGGGCTTGTTCACTCGCCACCTACATGGATGGTACATCGATAGGTCACATGAGGACGAGCCTCGCCACGATTTCGTAGTGAAGTATCGAGCGGGCCAATTCCACCGCAACGAGGATGGGACCTTCCCAGTCAGTTTTGAGGATCTGTACTTTATGTACAGCTTGAAAGCCGTCGATATTTCTACCATACGATCCTAAACGCTGTGAGTCTCGCACCATACTCAATCAGATGACTATTTACTGATTTTGTATTATATTTTTTAACAATTGACATGAATTGCAGGATCATGAGGTAGCGAGCCATGATGGGTCGACACCCTGTCGGGTTTGTCGACCCCGAGATGGTGTCTGCGACCATGGCTAAGTATCAATCGGAGTTCCTTGCAGGATACATCAAGCAGGCATTGCATGACGAGGCAAAAAAGGACTTCATTCTCTTCCCATACCACCAGGAGTATGTACTACTATACAATTCAATTACATGTACACACTTCAACCATGTATTAACTTATTCTCTTGCATTGTGTACCGTTTAATAAGCAACCATTGGGTTCTACTTGTGGTTGTTCCGAGTCAAAACAAGGTCTACACGTTGAACTCACTCGAAAATAGACCGATGGACTATGCGATCGAGCCTGTTTTGCAGAAGTAAGTACATTCCTCTAACCTAACACTTTACATATTGAACTACGTTAGGTATTTTTAACCTCAATGGCATCTCTCCAATGTATAGGGCTTTCATGTCTTACGTTCTTTGAGCGTGGCCGACACAATGATAAACAAGGCACCAAACTCGAGTGGAAGCGCTTTCAAGGTACAAGTGTCTATCATAGGATTTTTCTCACACCTATTTTTAATTCGTCTCCTAATTTAAGTTTCTTTGTTCACAGTGTCATCAACAAGGGTGCGATGGCGATCTCAAGTGTGGCTTTTACGTGATTCATAACATTCTGATTTTGGTTGTTCGATCAAATCTTTTCCCTAAGGTATAGAGCATATTATTTGCACTCTTGTCTATGTGATATTTGTTTACAAGCATAATACTATCAGCATGTTACAATACCAATTTAAGACTTAAATATATTAGTGCACTACTATCTATTTTGCAGGACCTTGATATCTTCCGGAAGAGCCTAACCAACGCTGATCTCAAGAGATTACGAGACCATTTATGCGGTGGTGCGGGCGGAAGTTATAACGGATGATGGTAGATATAGAGACCATTCAAGCAAATACTAGTCCATAAAGTGTAAACAAAATTTATCTCGAATGTGAATGTGATCTGTTACAGTTGTAAACAATATTAATTTGAATGTAATGTGTGTAGATTGTGATGTATATGTTACGTGATATTGTGGATTGTGATGAATGTGTCATATTGTTAATGCGAGGCCATTTTCGGACGATGGGCGGTAACATCATCACAATCGGTTATTTATGCGTTAAACCGATTGGGATAGGTCTGATATCTGTCGGTTCATACCGGAACCGCTTGGGATATTTTCAATATCTGTCGGTTTGCATAAAGAACCGATTTTGATAATATTCTTATCCCCATCGGTTTCAATAAAAAACCGATTGTGATAATGTAATAATTTGAATCGGTTCTAAAAAAGAACCGATTGTGATATTATACTTATCCCCATCGGTTTCAACACAAAACGGATTGTGATAATGTAATTATTTGTATCGGTTGTAAAAAAGAACCGAGTGTGATATTATACTTATCGTAATCGGTTCTAAGTGGAAACCGATTGTGATTAGTGTAATATCACAGTCGGTTGCTAAAAAGAACCGACAGTGATAATGTATTATTACTGTCGGTTAAAAACCGACTGTGATATATCTACCTTATCACTGTTGTTGGACTTTGTATCGCCACCAAAACCGACTGTGATGACTATAAAGAACCGATTGTGATGTACAGATCTGTAGTAGTGGTATTATAGAAATTGTTACCAATAAATAAATGGAAGTACAAAAGTGAGATTATTTACCTCAAACATTTTGTAGAGATTATCTTAGAAAATATCTTCTAATATGTCTAGATGCAAAATCATCAATTATGGCCTCAATATTAGTGTCATCCAATAATTTCTTCTCGATACATAAAGTTGCTAGACCATTTAACCTTTCTTGAGATATTGTAGACTTTAAATAGTTTTTCAATAATTTCAATTTTGAAAAGCTTCTTTCAGCTGATTCCATAGTTACCAGCATAGTAAATAAGATCTGATAGGCAACAATTCCACAGTAGCTGCATAGTTTTTCAGCTTTTAGGTAGACACTGCATGTTGTGTTCGGTCTCTGTCTCGGATGTGCTGCAGTACCCGCGATGAAAAATAGAAGTCCAGTCTGGTTTTGTTTTGATTTCTGCTTTGATGTGAAGCAGCCCAACTCTTGTGATTGAGTCTATATATTGCAATGAAATCAGAAAATACGTGAGCGGTTTCCACGTCGCAAAAACAAATATGTTCTATAGTTTTACTTCGATTGTTGTTTTTTCTCAGAAAACAGCGGTCAAGTCTGAAGCTTTTGCTAGTTAGTTTCAGTCAAGAGTTGCACACGAATGTTTCTGCCAAAGCGTGTCCGGCCGGAGCGTTTTCACACAATGAACAAAAAACTTGTCGCTGGCATTTAGTTCTTTGACTGATTACCAATAGCGATTGCTCTTAGCTCTCATGTAGGTGCGTAGTCTTCACATTAGGACGGAGTCATGGAGGGGCCCCGGTAATTTGGCAGCCCGAGGCGGCCGCCCCGCTCGCCCCACCCCAGGGCTAGCCCTGGTTGGGCAACGTCGTGGCAACCTATAGATTAAATATAGTAGACGACCGAAATTAACATTTTTATAATTATGAATAATATAGATAACTTTTTAAAATTTTATTAGAGTATAAGAACATTAAATTTAGTTAATCGATTTAAATGTTGTGGCATATAAAAACTTACTGTCCAGAACTAGTATAAGAGTAGTCATTGTAATTTACTGATTAGGATTAGTTAATGGTGGAATTAAATTATGTCCATAACTAGAAAAAGCTAGATAATTTTTTTATAGATTACAAAGATGCCATTTTGAGATGGATTTACCCTGTAGGAGGTGTGACTTCGGGTTTGGCTTCAATCTCACGCCATACCATCCCTGATGGGCAAAAAGACAAGTGCATGGTAGAATGATGATTTGTTTAAGATAAATTATTGCTTAAGTTGATAATGGTTATCTTGCTATTTTATATGATTATTGTAAATCATTGTTATTGCTTATGCTCGTGATCTTGGTAATGATGATGAAAGATGGATAATGAATACCATAAAATCCATTTGCATGTTATGCATCATGTGGATAAGAGGTGACATATGTGTTCCTCTAAGACCTATTTTATGTGGGCATGAAAGACTTACTATGTTAGGCTTCTCCATGGGATGGAAGGGAATGAGAGGGTGCGACACCAACGGGTGTCCACTCAGCTATACCGGTATAAGCTATATGATATGCATGTGAGCATGTAGACATAATGCATTGCATGAATGAAAGTAAAGAAAATTAATTTGATGAATTTATGTACATGTGATGTTATTATTCTATGATATACTTCACTGAGTCTTAGAATCACGCTTGTTTATTTAACGTTTTAGATATAGTGAGACCGACATGCATGGAAGGAAAGTAGTACAGTCATATCACATGTCACTACACCATCCACTTATATGATATTTAGCACTTGTTATATTCATGGAACAATAATTAATATAGATAGTTTTAGTCTTAGAATAATTGTAGTGGAATTGGTCTCGTGTGAACTTAGCTAGGTTTGTTAAATAATATTTATGTCATTTGTTTATATCTTAGTGTTGTTCTTCGTTCGGTTGCTTTGTCAAAGATAAGTAAAGGGTAAGTTTGTTTCTCATACACGTGTTCTGAGTGTTCCCAAGTATGTTAACTTGGGTGTTTTTGGACGTGTGGTTTCAAATTTATTATTGTTCTTATTTCAACCATTGTTATTAGTTACATCGTCACTTCGTATGGTTATTGCTTAGTTGGTGTTTAGCTGTTTAAAGAGAGAAAATATTGTTGCTGAAATTTATGTTTTAAATGATTAAATGTTAACAAAAAAGTATGATGAAGTACGTAGAGTGCGAGGGTGTTACAGCTATATCGTTTTCTAACTATTCGATGGTATAGCTTAATAGTTGTCGGATCAAAAACATTCAATGAGTAGAGCAATATCATAACTCCTTCCTCCATCATCCAACCAAACCTTATTCATACCCACATACAACCTCACAGCGACAATGAAAAGTTGTTGCAAGCAGGCGAGCCGACACGGCAATAGTGAACTGTGAGCAGGCGTGAGTATGTTGTCGACTGTGAGCATGTGGGGGGCTATGAGATGGCCATGGACTTGTGTGGCGGCAGCGGAAGGCAAGAGGTTGTGGGTTCGCAGGGAGGGCAGAGGACTTCGAGAGGCCACATATGAGTGCACTAGATCTGGTCGTCTTACTCATCACTTGTGACGGGATCCATGGATCCGATAGTCTCCGTTGTTGCCCACAGCGGGATCCACTGGATCCTGTCTTCTTCCTCGTTCCTGGCTGTGGGATCCATCAGTTCTCACGATCCTCATTTCGTGAGCATGTCGGGATTTTTTTGCTCTTTTTTCGTTGTTTTTTCTAATGAACTTGTCAAGACTTTTAGTTGAAATTTGATAAAAAAAACCTATTGAAACTCGCTGTAATTTTTTGAAACTTGTTGTAAACTCATCGACTGAAACTTGAGGTTCATAACTTGAAACTCGTCGAAACTTTTTGCTTGAAATCTTAAAAAAAAAAAAAACTTTTAAAAAACGTGAAACCCACTGAAACATGAAATTTTTTGAACATTGTATTGAAACTCACTAAAATTGTATGAAATTTGTTGCTATACTGTTGCAACAGTATACCATTATGTAGTTGCACTCTTTCAATAATTACGTAGGCTAACGATGCACCCTTCTTAATCATGTGGAAGCCTAAAATGGCGATCAAAGCGACAACCAAGAAAAAAGATTGTACGTACACAGTTAGCTAGCTCGAAGCAAACTTGCTTGTGAGAAAATAGCCAATAATAAACTCTTCAAGAGCCCGTTTGGGGGCTGGCTACATGAAGACAGAGCAGGCGAGCAGATTGCGAAAGTAACGAGACATTTGCTTTTTGCTGATTGAGGGTACATATATGCATATAGAGGCGTCAAGTGTTGCACAAACCCATGATAAGACAATGAAAATCAACTTCAGTACGTACGGCCTAGCCACTGAACAACAAACTAGGCGCACAGAGCAATTAAGTTCGCAGCCCAAAATGCACAATCAATTTTGCCAGCATAACAGAAAAATGATACATAGCATGTCAGCAGAGCATCAATGTAATTCTGTGTGGCACATTCTGACTCTACAGGCATTTGGAGCTTCTCAGAAATGCCTTTTGCAACGAAGAATAAACACAGCAAAGGCAATTTAGTTTTAGGATCTATATAGTGAAAGTGCCCGTGCATTACACCGAAAATATATTTTTAGCCAAATAGTCAAATCATATCACATGTTTACGAAAAAAATAAAATTATACTCTTAAGTTGCTATGGGGACGGTAAAGTGGGTAATAACCCGACATAGCAAGTATTGGTGAAAAAAAGAGATGCAGTTGATTTTGTTTCTCATGGACTTTTTCTTAGAGGTGAGAGGAAAAACGGACAAT
Organism: Rhipidocladum racemiflorum; assembly: GCA_036346355.1. NCBI lineage: Eukaryota > Viridiplantae > Streptophyta > Magnoliopsida > Poales > Poaceae > Rhipidocladum > Rhipidocladum racemiflorum. The sequence goes on along the minus strand of CM070571.1, from coordinate 44,435,337 downwards.
CACCACTAACCCATATTTATATATTAGTAAAAATACAAACATACACGATTTGGGCATAGGCACATGTAAGATAATTATTACAGACAGGATGAAAATAATGTCTTTTTGTTAACAGTATTTTCACCGTAACATAATCAACGACATACAACATGACCTAGAAAGAATTTTCTCCACTAGTTCTATTTGCCAAAATCCTTGGATTTCCACAAAAATGTGCGACAGCACACAAGTATTCCTGCTGCAGTGGTCTCTACCTCTAGCTGCCAAACTTCAATTTCCGTAGAAGAACGACAAAGGCTTCCTTCTATGGTGGGGAAAAATTGCATTGACGAATGAATGAGTCGTCATAATCCACGTATTTTGTCCAAAGGTACCTGAACTGGTTCATACCAATATCCAGCCAGGGCTTCATGTTACCATTGAAATGCACAACAGCAGCGTTTCTGATCTCCTCCATGCTGATGGTTGGATTGTACCCGAGCCCAAGAACATGCCAAGATTTTTCTAGAGGCTTTGTGGTCGAGTAGAATGTGATTAAACCTGGGGGCAGTGTTCCTAGCTTCCATAATGTCCGGTTCTCATTCTGAAAATGACACAATCAACAAGGAAGTCATATACATGAATCACATAAACAAAAAAAGAGTATTGACAGAAAGTTTCCCAATACAGAGTGAACTACGACATCTAGAATTATACATGGATTGACTCAAAATGCTACACATTTCAGGGGACATAGAAATACTAACTTCAGTAATTAATCTTGCTGTCCTGCTAGGCTATAACCATTGACCTTAACTATTTGACAAGCCATACCCATATTATAACAAGATGGAAGGAGCTTAACAATATTCAATTAATTCTTATCATAAAAAGTAATATTAGCCATCCTCATCGATCATGAAAAGAGTTACTATTATATAAAAGATCTATGCTGACCGTCAAGTCACGGACAACAGCTTGGTTCCACATCATTTATTACTACGAATAGAAATTCTTAAACTTCAAACAATAAAAGAGTTACTATTAGGACGATCCAAGGAAACATACCATATTCTGCCAGTAATGGTACTGCTCAGTAGATTTCTCCCTCCTCCAAGAATCAAGATCAAAGAAATTCATGCCGTAGGCCCATCCACATGCATTAGGATTAAATTTCTCTTTGATAAGGGGGTGCGAGAAGTTCATATACTGCCAATACCGATGAAATGATCCAAAGCATGTTTCTACTGCTCCATTCACCTTTCCATCCATGTCAATCTTCCACAATCCTGTAAGATCCCGCTGTACCACAACATCATCATCTAAGAAAAGAATCCGGTGCAGCTTTGGGTACATCTCAGGCAAATAGAATCGCAAGTGATTAAGCATCGACAGATACTTGGGATTCCTAAACTTCATATTGCTGGCATCTTTGGTGGCATTCTCAAGCTTGTTCTCAAAATAGAATTTCTGGAGGTTTGCTGATTCCAGTTGCCGGAGCACCGGAACATATGAGGAGTTAAGAAATTTGTAATCTTCAAATGCTTTGACCTCATAGTGTGCACCTTTTAAGTCCATTAGGCGAATTATCACCTGTGGATACAGGACATATATCTATCAACTCACTTTTAACAGAAACTATTAATGGAACCATAGTATATAGAACTGTTTCGGTATCAAAGGTAGGACAGTTAAAGACACAATTTCAATGCCCCAAACAAGATGTAGACAAACTGGCAACAATATTGCGTGTTTGTGGAGTTAGTATTATGATTTTGAGTTTTTTATGGTACTAATTAGCACATTAGTATTTCAACGGGGATGACACCGAAGTAAAATCTATTCTGAATGCCCCCAATAACTTTACACACAAACTCTTCTTCAGTTTTTTTCTCTTTAAAAGTGAAACCAGCCAGTTACCACTGTCAACTGTTTTGATCTGCCAGGTTAAGAATTACCGAAATTTCAAAAACTGTTCTGAATACACATTACTCCTGGCATGTCGGATTTCTTAGAAATGCGCTAGATACCATCACATCTAGTGAAACCAATCTCAGTCAACATGAAAGTGTCTCTACTCTCTGATACTAAAATACTATGCTTTTGCAATTCACCAAAGTAAGCAGTAGTGTCAAAATTTCATCTTTGACATGGTTCACTGTTAATACAATCATTACCCTCTTGTTGTCACTGTAAGAAGGACTTACATACACGAATGATATGCATGAATAGTAATCGCATAACATACATGCAAGACAGATAAACAGAATTGGGCAAACCTGCATGGCTCCAAGGTTCATTCGATCGGTGACAACGTGGAAGACGTGCTTGGAGGGGTCCTGCGAGTTGGCGACGGCGGAGCGCACGACGACGGAGGCCGCGAGCACGTTGTCAGAAAAGATGGCGTAGTGGAACAGCTCGGGCTCCTCGAGAGCCGCCGGCGGCGGCACAGGGTCCGCATACTTCTCGGGCCGCGCGATCCGCTCGGCGGTGAGGCGGACGGCGAGGCAGTGGAGCGGCTTGGGGATGGATTTGGCGGCGATAAGAGAGGCGAAGGCGCCGCGCTTTTTGGCGCGCGCGAGCAGCTCGTTCTGCGCGAAGATGGCGTCCTTGAGACGCTGGATCTTGAGCTGCGGGTCGAACAGTGTCTTCGCGTCGGCGATGGCGGCGCGCGCGCCGCGGATCAGGTCCTTGGCCTCGAGGTCGAGCCGGCGCACCTCGTCGCTCGGGGGCGCGGGCTCGGACGCGGAGGCCACGTCGAGGCCCCGGAGCGTGGCGGTGAGGTTGCGATGGAGCGAGGAGAGGAGGCGGAGGTGGCGAGCGCGGTCGAGGTGGAGGCGTCGGGAGGCCGCGGCGAGTGCGGCGGCGGAGGCGGAAGCGTCCGAGGCCTGCTTCCGGATCTGCTCCGCCCGGAGGCGGTCGCTGTTCACCGCTGCGGCCCCCCCGCCGCCACCGGAGGCTGCCGGCGCGACAGCGAAGAGGAGGAGGAACGCGAGCAGGGCAACGGCAAGGACTCTGGGGCTAGGGCTTGCAGCACCGGCGGCCATGGCTTCAGAGCTGGCGAGCTTCGGGAGCTCGTCGCATTGGAGAGAGAGAGAGAGAGAGAGAGAGAGAGAGAGAGCGCACGAGCAATGTATACTGCGTTGGGGACGAAGAGGAGAGGAGATGAGGATTTAATTACTCACATTCTAGGTTTTTAGGCATTCACTACGCTGAAGTCAATAAGATACATGTAAAAGGTGTATTATCCTCCTTTATTTTTTAATGGTATATCTCTATAACAATATATAATATTAAAAATAGCTAAAAATAGATATAGAAAGAAAAATAGTAAAAAATCATTTTTAAATTATAGAAATATGTATATGAAAATATACGTATTTAGAATAAAATTTAAAAGTTAGGATGACTTGTATTCAGTAGCAAATAGAGAAAGTGAAGGGGTGATTAATGGTAATGGCCGTGCTTAGTGGGAGCTAATCACATCACCGACAGTTCCTTCACTGACATGTGGGGTTACGGTCCGTGGGCCCGTCGTGTCAGCTCCCGTGGTTGGCTGTTGCTCGACGGAATCCGGATCGGGAGCAGGGTTCGTGGTCGTGTACCAGATTGACGTGGACTACTGTTATAATCCCAGGCCCACCTGTCAGTTGCGTGGCAATATTGTTTTAGGTTGTAATCACGAGCGGAATGGGAATGTTTGTTAGTTATAAATCATGCGACGGTGCGGAGAGTGCGAGGTGGCCGGAATTCTGGTACTGGGCCGATGGGAGAGCACACTCGCGGCAGCACCAGATTTTGGAGGGAGGATCTTCTGTGCTGGTTAATACCTGCACCGTGCCGAGGCACTATTTGCCGTTGTGGCGTCTTCACAGATTTCACCTCATTAATCATATCCCTCTGTTCCGAGACATACGTCAAGTCTATTGAGATGTCAAGATGCAGTTATCACAATGGTTTCATTCTCTATCTTATTCTTTAATGTGAGTTAAAAGTAAAATATATTATGGTATCTACATCAGTTGTCTTTTAGCTTTCCTCGATAAATTTTGGGAGTGATGCAGGAAAGCGCACTCCAGAGACAACACCAGCACACCTATGACCCAATCTTGGGCCAATGCGTAATGGTTGATTTATAGAGCCAATCACTGTCTTTACTCTAATTTCATTGATTATTTCTTAGGTCCCATTTGGAACACTGGAAAAATACGCGTGGCGCACGCCGCGCGCTGAAACAAAAATAAATTTGTGTTTTTTTCTAGAGAAAAAAACAGACCACGGAAATATTTTTCCCATGCCCCGGAGGAGAAACGGATCACGAAAACATTTTTTTCGGGAAAAACGGAGAAAGGACCTGAACGTAAAACGCAGGGACCTATTTGTTATAATTTTGAACTTGTTCGCTATTTTGAAAAAGTAGAAAAGGGTTCGTTCGCAATTCGTATTTAATGGGAGGCTCTTTGTGTAAAACAGCGAACGGAGGACCTAAACGCGAAACGGGGGAAAATATTTTGCACTCACAGGAAATCGCAAAGGGCTAATTCGTAAACGTAAAGGACCTATCCGTAATTCCAAAGAATCGGAGGGGTTTTTTTTGCAAAAAAGGGAGAGAGAGTGGGGTGGTGGGGGGGTGAGGTGGAGGGATCCTTCCGGCTATATTATAGGTAGTATATGATTTTTCATGATTCCTTTGAAAATTAAACTACTTCCTCTTAAATTCCACCGTATTAAACTTGGGTCCTAGTAGTACAATGGACTAATATTCGTACACAGATTTTTAACAATGTTAGTTATTCATGGTTCAGAGATCGTATGGCGCTGCATGGCGTCTTTTGGCAGTCAGCTCTGGACTAATGATCGCAGTGTGATTGCATTGCATTAATTATTTCAGCGGCAGACTCCGAAGTCCATCGTTTGGGGGGTCTTAGTTACAAACATTTGCTTGCTACATTCCTTACGAATTCTTATATTTTAAGGGTTTATATGCAAACTTTTCGTATGTATATCTACTATCAATGTCCCTCTGAAAAGCAGGCCCATATTTGGGGATCCACTTAACATAACGGTTATGTGTACGACTAAGATTCAAATGAGGCATTATCTGCATTAGTAACAAACTGATCTGAAGCTTACGAGAACCAGTTAAGATCAAAGGATGACCAATCTTTGGCAATAATGACCAGCCATACTATTTTATAAGTCCCAACTAAGTTCACTGGTCAGAATAGATGGCAATTTATCACGTGATTAGTGTGGAAGCAGTTATTGGTATATTTGGTAACTTACAAGGTTGACCAAAAACGTAAAAATTCATTCCTTAATGAAGACGTGTGTGAAGACGAGAGACACTTGTAGTAGAATTAGGTGACACCCATTAGCTAGATGGACATAAATATGGTGGCCTAGGTGCCCTAAAAGGACAATCTCAATACCTGACTAAAATATCAACAATCTGACTACAATCTCGTTCTTGTAACATTCTTGCCATGGCAATAAGATTCATACTACACAGTCAAGTATCACGTTAGTGCATATAGTGGTAACATAGATGAAATATCATTCCATTCAATAAAATAACTAAGAAAGTAGCAATTATCATTAAATAATGGCAACGGGCCTTATGGTCATGGTTTACACAACTGTGCCTCGTAGGGACTAAGAAACAAATATACTTTTGCACCAGAAATAAAATAACTTGATGCCATCTGACATACTGTAGACTTGTAAAATTCGAAATTCCTAGTTTGCGAAGTCTTCATAGTACTTGTAAAATTCGAAATTCCTTGATTCCTCCTCAGCTATTGCTCAACAATTTGTATAGTCGTGAGTACATAAAGTACTCAGCAAGTTGTAGAAACATCGATAAAATTATAATCATTATGAGAGAGATTGTGTAAACCTAAGGATCAGCACTGTACACACAGTATCTCATCAAGTCAGAGTAAACCCTTTGCCTGAACACCCAATGGAGTAAATGTAATCTTCCAAAAAAGAAGAGAGAGAGAGAGAGAGAGAGAGAGAGAGAGAGTGATCGGGTCAGCCGATTCATACTCGGCTGGTCGACTATAAAAGACAGGCGAGGGGGGTGACACCCTAGCCACAGCCACCACCAGCGCCCCACTCGATGCCTATTCACATAGTGCCGTTGCCAACCACATCCACAGTATCAACATCAAGCCATGGCCGTGCTGTGTCATTGTCACCCCACCGCTGACTTGCCACATCTAAGGTGCAGCCACACCACAGCTTAGTACCACCATGTCAATTTGTTGTAACATCCTTGAAATAAAATAAAATAAAAACCAAAAATTAAAAAACTTGATTTATGGTGTTAAGTTGAATTTCTATTATTTTGTGATTTTTCTCTAAATTTGGGATCTCATGAAATTTTTTATTTAACCTAGAAATGAAAACCTAACCTTAATATTCAAAAACTTCCAATTATATTAATAGTTTGCAACAATATAAATAACAACTCTAATCAACTTTCAAGCTAAGGTCACATACCAACACGATTAAATTTCTCTACTAACACGTTAAATTAGAACATCTTTTAACAACCAACAAAGTTTCTTTAACAATATCAGTAGTTTACATTATCTCAATATTCTAACTACGCGTCAGAGTTTAAAGTTTTAAACATTAACAATGTTCACCTACCCATTTAGTAAAAGGAGTATACTACCTCACTTCAAAATAAAGTAACAAATTCTAAGCATGTTCATTAACACATTTAATCATTACTCGCTATAACAATAAATCTACAGCACTAAAAGTTTGTTTAGTTTTAAGCTAAAGGTAATAATTACATTCAATTGATTCAACTCACAAAATTTCTTAGAAGTACATCATTCTATATGCCACATCATTACATAATAAGTAGCATGCTAAACAGCAATTCTCACTACTAACAAATAATTTCAGTCAAAAGACTACTTACTTTGTTTGCAGCATTTTTTTTCCAGAAAACCCAACCAAATCTCAAAAAGAAACTTGACTCTTACAGTTGCAATAGGTCAAGACTCAAACTTGGTCATGTAAAAGTTCTCCGAAACGCATTTCAAGCTTAAAGACTTCCACGAAGGGAAAAGGTTGAAAGACAATTTTTTTTTTCACAAAAGTGAACCAAGTGATCAAGTAATCCTTTTCTGACAAAGTCATAAAACATAAATCAACACATCTTTAAGTTTTGCACAAAACTTCAATAACTTCTTTTAAACTCAGAGTAAGACACAAACTAGAATTAAACAATAATTTTCTTTGCAAAGCAACCAATAAAAATGCAACACTAACTCTTTTTCTTTGTCTCAAACCATCGAATACACAACCAAAACAACCATGTCCACACACTCTCCGCTCTAAGCCGTATTAAACAATAACTCTCCCCTACAAGAGATTCTTAAATCTCCAGTGGTGGCTCTACGAAGCCACACCCACAACCAAGGCTCTTACCATGGCCAAAAGAAAATAACTGAACCCCTTTGACACAATTATTTCACATAGACGCCTTTATTCACTTAGCTCTTTCATAATCTTAACTATAAGCATCATCATAACATCAAGAATCATCAAAAACATAACATTCTTCATCAAAGCTCAAGTAACATTAAAGCGTAATGCAATGATGAACCATTACCAATCCTACTGTGCTCCAAGTGTGTCAAATTTTAAATTAGTTAACCCAATTATATCCAATTTTAAGGTTATTGTCCTATGGAAAAATTTTAAAGTATGGACCTAAGCCATGTTTCTAGATTATCCCAAATCAAAATTTTAGTTGACCCTATGGTATTTTACTAAGTTCATGCACCACGGACCTGAAACCTGGCTCTGATACAAACTGTAACACCCCGGTACCTAGTATGCCACGAATGTCACCACACAGGATATTAGCAAAAACCAAATCACATATTTAACATTAAATTACAGTAACTATGCTAATAACTTAAACAAAATTTCGACAGCATGTACTTTGTTTTTCCATGGTTTTCAGCATCAATAATAGAGGCATAGCAAGATAGCATAATTGAAGACAATTCTAACTTGGCAACTAAGGATTTCAGCAACAAATCAAGTCCAATACATAATTTAACCATCACATAAACCAATAAGGAACAAACATTTATTCCTGACAACCAACAAGGCAATTAAACCATAATATAATTCAATATGGTAACCATCACAACTAAGGGAAAGATTTGAAGTTGTTTATTTGAGTGAAACTAAGTGAAGATGTGAATTTAGTTCCCTTTCCCACATGCCGGTATCAAGGTACCTAGAAAAAACATTAAACAACAAGCGTGAGTTCATTACTCAGCAAAGTTTATTGCAATGGAACAAGTAATAACAAATAACATACATACATTCTTCATGTCACAAACCATGGAGAGCCATTCATAAAAACTTCTTCATTCATATACTCATTTATGCAATGCATCATGCATGCTCACTCTTTGCTTAGCACATACCACCGGTATTGCCGAGTGCACACCCGTCAATGTACACCCTCTTTGTAACATCCTCGTTTTGGCTTTCTGGAGAAAAACCTAATTTAAATAAAGTAAATTCAAAGTTGGAGTTTCTCTGGTGTTTATTTTAACCTGGCATCCATTCCCCTTCGAAATCGGGAATTAATTCTCCCGGCGAAAAATCGGGTTTTCGATTCACGGGACCAAAATTTACCCGAGTCCAAAATGCTCCAAAAATCTCCAAACCACTTCTAAAATGTTCCAAATATTCCGAAATGATTTTAGGAATCATTTCCCTGTTTTTTGGACATCCGTTCCTATTTTATCTCGCGCTGCTTTTGTTTAATGCCTGCGATCCGCGCCCGAATATCCAATTCCACAAAAATCATCCAAATTCAACCAAACCAGTTTCATTAAGTCCCAAATATTCTAAAATGGCTCTAGGAATATTTTCGGAATTTTTAGGCCATTTTTCCCAATTTTTCTCTAGGGCGGAACAATTGCGTAAAGGAGAACCAACCGCAGTCGCCACGTGGCAGGTGTGAACAAAGGCATCTTCAACCTTGGGAAGCTTGTACGTGTTCTTGCTCGAGAAAATAACATAGAGTTTTAAACTCTATCCAAACTCTATCCTATCTATTCAAATTCATGTATCTCCTCCATTCAACTCCAAATCGCGAACCGGATGCATTTGGAATCACAACGGCCTCCTCTTTCTATCCATGGGGTTAATGCACCCGAGATCTCGCTGGATTTTGAACGGTTGCGAGGAAACCAAAATCGACCTTTATGGTGATAGAGCGGCCGTTTCTAATCCGTTTCGCGTGATTCCGCCCCTCATCTCTCCGTATAAGAATCCTCTTTCCGGTGGTATAGCTCTCCGTTAGCCTCTCAAATCCAATTGGCCGCAAGATCAAGAAAACCGACGAACTTTGGTTGTTCTTCGCGTTCTTCGTGTTCTTGCTCATATCTTCCACTCCGGTGGATCTTTCTTCCTCCCGATCGTTTCTTTGTGTTAGCATGGATGTATAGCTTCTAACCCGATCGTTGGTTTTAGGTTTCATCATCCGTGGGCGACGAATTTCGAGTTTTGGTGCTTGCGGCCGAACCGCCGTTCGTCGTCGATTTCTTCAATTCTGGTGAGTTTTGATTCAATTTGTGGCTTCCCTAGATCCTTAAGGATGTTCTCTAGTGATTCTAGCCTTTTGTTTGGGTCAAATCTGTGCAAAAATGAGGTAAAAATCAAGTTTTTAGAGAGAAGTGCGTTCTCTGTTTTTTTTTTCTTTGGAATGCATTGTGTTCGTGGTGCATGTGTGCGTGCTCGCCGCCGCCCGCCGCCGCCGCCCGGCCGTCACAGCGCCACGCAGTCTTGCGCTGTCGCTTCGCCGCCTCGCCCGGCCGGCTGCCGCCCGCCTGGCCGGCGCCGCCACCCGCCGACCACGCCGCCGCCTCACCGCCGGCCGCCCCCTCCCCTTCCCTCTCTCTCCCTCAATCTCTCTCTCCCTCAATCTCTCTCCCCTCCATTGCCATGGCATGGCAAGCTTCCAGAGGAAGCTTCCTCTTTTGTGCAAGTACCGCCCCAAGTCATATAAGGACCGACGCTTATGATTGCCATTTTAAGCATAACCGTACTACCACATGTCTATAATGGTACGACCTGGCTCACTAATTTGTAGAAGCCTAGCTTAGACTCACCACTTGGTTGAATGTGAATGCCGGACGGAGGCAATGTGGTTTTTCTCACACGGCGCAAGAGGGGGCTTCTGTACTGGGTGGAGGGAACCCTAACAAATGCAGTGAAACCTCGGTGGGTCTAGTTAGGTAGATATATTGTAACGGCCTTGTCAAGATATCCCTGCCGGCACACCTAAGGAAGTGTGTTAATTGCATGGCAACAAGGGTATATCTTGTCTTGTGGGTAAAGTTGTACACCTCTGCAGAGTAAAACTATTCGAATAGCCGTGCCTACGGTCAAAGGCAAAGCGAAGAATGCTTTCATATTGGTAGACTTTGATTTTGTTTTTAAAAACCAAAAAGTGTTTTATTTTGGGGTTCGGGAGTGGTTAGAACTCTCGAATGTTGTTTGGCGGAAAGAGCCAACCCAGGTGGATAGAACCTGTTTTGCATTTGACGGATGGAGTCACATGATTAACTTTGATCTTTTAAACTGTTGGCGGATAGAGCCTTTATGTTAGTGATGGTGGATAGAACCTCACTACAATAATAAATAATTCAATTATTAAAAAGAATTGTAAAAAGATGCTTTGTGAAATCTATTGCTTAAGTATGATTTAATCAAAAGTGGCTTTATGCAAATAAACCCTATTAAGCTTCCTTTGGAAAGCCCCTCATGATCATAATTTCCCGACTTGCTGAGTACTTTTGTACTCACGTGCTACACCAACATTGTAATCATCAGAGATTTACCAAGATGCCGAAGAAGAGGAGGAGTTCTTCGAGGAGGACTAGTTGCGTTCCTAGTCGTCGCCTGTGGCGTTGTGGCGTTCGCTTGTTGCTTTCTTTTGCTTCCGCTGTTTTGAGTGTCCGGTCGTTGGACCGAGTATTGTAATAAGCGGCCATGTGGCCCATACTTGGATATTTATATTACAAGTTTCGTTTTGTTCGGCAATGATGTATCACTGTGACTGTGTGTACTAGCTACTGATCTGGGACTAGTACGGAAATACACAGGAGATTCTGGATAGCCGATCCGGTCTCACAAATGGTGGTATCAGAGCCTGGACGACTGTAGGACGTGACCTAGTTAGCATGGCAAAGCCTTAAGGACTTATATTTTATAAAAATGTATTTGCAAAAGTTTAAGTTTCTTTGCTTCTATCTCTTCTATCTTAGTGTCTTGTGCTCATCCTCTCTTTTATTTAAATTTTGGTTACTAATTCTGTCTGCTTTCAAAATTTGTAGATGTCGGTTTACACCACCTTTGCCGGCCAGGCTGGAGGCTTTTGCGAGGAGCTGTCACTGATGCTCCAGGAGCTGGGATTTCCCCATCGCCCGGAGTATCGCTACCAGTCGATGCCTGGTCTTGTCCAGGACATGTGGCAGGTCCGCTTGCTAGTCTTCGCGAGGAGCCGCCTTCGCGTCGAGGACCGGCCGTTTTACTTCACGGCCGAGAGACCAATTCTGGCGTACGCACTTCAGGACGCGGCCAGAAAGGCTATCCTCATGTTGGGGCAGAGCTACCGCGATATCTTTGGAGAACTCTCTCGCACCACCGCTTCCCGCTTCCGAGTTGGGCTGTACACTGGGCTTTTAGGAGTTTGGCCCAGAAGCCGACCCGACTGCGGTGCACTTGGGGTCACTCGTCCAGGCGCAGGATGAGGCCTACGTCCGGATGTCTGACGAGCTGCTGGGTCTGCGTCGGGACTTGACGGCAGCGAGAGAGACGATCTCTCGGCTCGAGGAGGAGAGGAGAAGCATCCCATCGCCTCCACCGCCAACGCCTGTGCAGGAGGCACAGCCCGTGGCGCCGCCGCCACCAGCCCCGGTTCGGGAGGATCCGCCGACCCGCGACATCCTGAGAAGGACGCGCCGCCACAAGCGTCATCAAGGTCGAGGCTTTGACGACCGCGCGCAAGTCCGCTTCGCCTCCTTCGCCGCCAGGGTTTTCTTTGAGTGCTTTGGCTGCCCCTGAAGGAGCAGGATCTTCGGCAGCAGCTTCTCCTTCCTTGAGCAGGAGCGAGGAGGAGGAGGACCCGTCCCCGCGCGTCTTCGGCAGCGACGCGAGTTCTTAGATAGTTTCAGTCTGCAGGATCTTAATTTTGTCGCGTTAGAGCGTAGAATAAGTGATTGCTGGATTGTATCGTGCCCTTAGGCATTTGTGATACAGCCACCTCCAAAACTATTTGATTTTAATTGAAGTTCAGTTGGTTTTCCCTTCTGTTGTGTGCTTTTGTGGTTGTGCTCGTGTGTGGAGGATGTGGTTTAGTTCCCCATTGCTTACCTATGCTTCTCCCTCTTTCCTTGTGCTTGACCGCCTTGTGCAGATGGAGAACGTTGGTCGTGGTCGTGGTCGTGGAAGGCCCGCAGGCCGTGGTAGAGGCCGTGGATGAGCCCGTGGACCGGTGCACTTTCAAGAGGAAGCAGAGTATGTGGAGCCACCGCAGCCGCAAGGACAAGAGCAAGTGCAACACCTGCCCGCCAAAGATGATCCGCCGCCGCCCCCACCACCAGCTCAGCCGCCAAATATGGAATAAATTATGGCGATGCAGCTTCAGATTCTTCAGGCGTTAGCTCAGAACGTCCTGAACCAACCCCAAGCCGCTGCAGTACCAGCTCAAGCTCAACCGCCCCAATCTAAGTTTGGGGAGTTCATAAGGACTCGGCCCCGACTTTTCTTTGAATCCGCAGATCCGGCTGGATGCGGATGACTGCTCAAGGAAGTTGAGCGTAAATCGCACTTGGCTCGGTGCGATGACATAGAGAGTGTGCAAGACGCATCTCACCAGCTCAAAGGAACCGCAGCCTAATCGGGTGGGAGAACTATCTGCCGCCCATGCCGACCCGCAGAACATTCCATGGAACGAGTTCGTGGAAGCCTTCAGGGCTACTCATATCCCAAGGGGAATTATGGAAATGAAACGCCGGGAGTTTCACAAGCTTCAACAAGGAAACTTGTCAGTATCGGAGTACCTTAACCGCTTCACTCGGTGTCTGCAGACGCTGATCACAGATGTCGCCATCGACGAGGCCAAGATTTGGAGATTCATGGAGGGCCTTGACCCCAACTTGAAGGTACAGCTGGTTTCAAGCGACTACCCGCTGCTCCAAAGACATGATCAACAAAGCGCTGATCCAAGAGGATGCCTGGCCACGCCTTTTTGAGTCACAAGCAAGAGAAAAATGATGTTTCAGACTGGCCGTGCCAAAGCTAGGGCCTAGTGCTCAAGACTTTTCAAAGAAAGAAGAGCCCAAAGAAAGCCAAGGCAGCCTAGTGGCCCCAGACCCCAATGTCTACTCCTCGCCCCATCGACAAGCCCTCTGCGAGCAAAGGCAGAGCTCAAGCTCGTAAGAGTGGGACCACTATGGCAGGAGTGCAAGGCTTCAAGCTGCAGGAGATGGGGCACTACGCCAACAATCGCCCTAAGAAGCGATGCCCGTCACCCGGTGAGGTTTAACTTGGGATCGACGCCTTGGCGCTGCGCGCGGCTCAAGGAAGAGGAGCCCCTCAGACCCCGCGCACGCCAAGGACTGCAGGAAGAGGGCGTGTGAACCACATCACCGCGGAGGAAGCTCAGGATGCGCCAGACGTGGTCTATGGTAAGTTCCATGTGAACTCGATTACACCTTGATTCTCGTTTGATTCTGGTGCAACCCATTCTTTCATATCAGAGTACTTGGTTAAAAAGCATAACTGGGACACCTTACAGTTAAGAAACCCTTTGTTAGTGCAATCCCCTGGAAAAGAATTAAGAACCACTACTGTCTGTCCGAAAATAGATATAGTAATAAAAGGGGTAAAGTTCCTAGCGAACTTAATACTGTTGGATACTAAGGGTATAGAACTAATCCTTGGAATGGATTGGTTAACCAAGTATAAGGGTCAGATAGACTGTGCTAGTAGAGCTATCTCTCTTACCAGCCCTGAGGGGATTAGAGTGGAGTTTTTATCTAATCTTGCCTCTAAGGGGGGTAGCACCCTAAACCGTTTGAAAGGTACTTCGTTGGAGAAGGTACCGATAGTCAATGAGTACCCAGATGTGTTCCCGGATGAGTTGCCTGGTATGTCACCAGATCGAGATGTGGAGTTTGTGATTGAGCTAGTACCGGGTACCGCTCCAATCTCGAAAAGACCCTACCGTTTGCCTTCTAACGAGTTGGTCGAGATGAAGAAGCAGATTGAGGAATTGCAAGAGAAAGGATTCATCAGACCCAGTTCGTCACCTTGGGGGTCGCCTGTGATCTTTGTCACCAAGAAAGACGGTAGTCTGAGAATGTGCATAGACTACAGGTCGTTGAACGAGGTCACGATCAAGAACAAGTATCCGTTGCCTCGGATAGATGATCTCTTTGATCAGTTAAAGGGAGCTCAAGTCTTCTCCAAGGTAGATTTGAGATCGGGATATCACCAGCTGAAGATAAGAAAGGAAGATATTCCGAAAACAGCCTTCACCACTCGATATGGACTGTACGAGTTCACAGTCATGTCTTTTGGATTGACCAATGCTCCTTCTTATTTCATGAATCTGATGAATAAGGTGTTTATGGAGTATTTAGACAAGTTCGTCGTAATCTTCATCGACGACATTCTTGTCTATTCCAAGAGCAGAAAAGAGCATGAAGATCATCTGCGGATAGTCTTGGAAACGTTAAGAGAGCATCAACTGTATGCCAAGTTTAGTAAGTGTGACTTCTGGTTGAAGGAAGTGTCCTTCCTGGGTCATATCATTTCTGCTGCAGGAGTAGCGAGATCCACGTAAAGTGAGAGATGTTTTGGATTGACACAACCCAAGTCGATCCGGAGATCCAAGTTTTCTTGGATTGGTGGTTATTATCGGAGATTCATTGAAGGTTTCTCAAGATAGCGGACCTCTTACTCAGCTTCTGAAAAAGGAAAAGAAGTTTGAATGGACTAAAGCCTGTGAGCAAAGTTTTCAGGAGTTGAAAAAGAGATTAACCTCAGCCCCAGTGTTGATTTTGCCGGACATCCATAAGGACTTTGAAGTGTATTGTGATGCTTGGAAGCAAGGACTTGGATGCGTTATGATGCAAGAAGGAAAGGTAATAGCCTACGCTTCAAGACATCCGCGACCTCATGAAGAAAACTATCCTATTCATGACTTGGAGTTAGCCGCAGTTGTGCACGCACTTAAGATATGGAGGCATTACTTGATCGGCAATAGATGTGAAATCTATACGGATCATAAAAGTCTGAAGTATATCTTCACTCAGCCTGATCTTAACCTGAGGCAGAGAAGATGGTTGGAGTTGGTGAAAGATTATAATCTGGGAATTCATTATCACCCTGGAAAAGCGAACGTTGTTGCGGATGCTTTGAGCAGAAAGCTCACCGCAACAATATGAGAGTGCAACAAGGCCAACCGGCGCTTCGCGATGAATTTCGGCGCCTTAACCTGGAATTAGTAAATGAAGGGTGTATTTATAATTTGGAGGTCAAATCAACCTTGGAAGATCAAATCAGGGAGGCTCAGAAGGACGATAAAGGTATTGCCGACTTGAAGGAAGGTCTAAAGAAAGGGAAACACCCCGGATTTTCGTAAGATGACCAAGGTACTTGTTTGGTTCGGGAAAAGAATAGTGGTCCCTAACCAAGAAGAAATCAAGAATGTGATCTTGAAGGAAGCTCACGATTCAGTTTATTCTATTCACCCAGGAGGCACCAAAATGTATGCTGATTTGAAAGAGAAGTATTGGTGGTCTAATATGAAGAAGGAAGTTGCAGATTTTGTGGCACGTTGTGACGTGTGCCAGTTTGTAAAAGCAGAGCATCAGAGACCCGCTGGTCTATTGCAGCCTTTGCAAGTGCCTGTATGGAAATGGGAAGAAATTGGAATGGATTTTATAACTGGATTACCTAAAACTAAATCCGGTTATGATTCCATCTGGGTTATTGTGGATCGATTAACCAAAGTAGCCCACTTTATCCCGGTAAAGACCACCTATTCGGGAGATAAGCTTGCCGAGTTGTATATGGCTAAGATTGTGTGTTTACACGGTGTGCCAAAGAAGATTGTGTCTGATCGAGGTTCCCAGTTCACCTCGAGATTCTGGCAGCAATTGCATGACGTGTTGGGCACGAATCTTAATTTCAGTACTGCATATCATCCCCAGACGGATGGCCAGACCGAAAGGGTCAATCAAATCTTAGAGGATATGTTGAGAGCTTGTTCCCTAACATATAAAGGCTCGTGGGATCAGAATTTGCCCTATGCAGAGTTTTCCTATAACAACAGCTATCAAGCCAGTCTGAAGATGGCGCCTTTTGAAGCTTTGTATGGAAGAAAGTGCCGAACACCCTTATATTGGAAAGAGACCGAAGGAGGACAAATCATCGGACCCGATGTTCTGAAAGAAGCCGAAGAGCAAGTCAGACAGATCCGGGCAAATCAAGACACCACCTGCATAAAAGTTATGCGGACAATCGTCGAAGGGAATTAAGCTTTGTACCTGGAGACCATGTGTATTTGAAGGTATCCCCGATGAAAGGAACAAAATGGTTCTGCGTCAGTGGAAAATTAGCACCCCGCTATGTCGGACCATTCAAGGTGATTGCCCGAAAAGGCGAAGTTGCTTATAAATTGGAATTGCCGCCACAGCTGTCAGGGGTACATGATGTCTTTCATGTGTCTCAGTTAAAGAAGTGTCTCCGAGTGCCGGAACATCAATTGCCGTTGAAAGACATGGAACTCAAAGAAGACTTGTCTTACCCGGAGTATCCCATCAAGATTTTGGATGAAGCCGAGCGTCGTACACGAAGCCGAGTGATCAAGTTCTGCAAGGTTCAGTGGAGCAACCATTCTGAGAAAGAAGCTACTTGGGAGCGTGAAGAAGATCTTCGAGTAGAGTTCCCTAACCTTTTTCTTTCTCCGTCTGAATCTCGGGGACGAGATTCTCTCTAAGGGGGGTAGGTTTGTAACATCCTCGTTTTGGCTTTCTGGAGAAAAACCTAATCTAAATAAAGTAAATTCAAAGTTGGAGTTTCTCTGGTGTTTATTTTAACCTGGCATCCATTCCCCTTCGAAATCGGGAATTAATTCCCTCCCGGGCGAAAAATCGGGTTTTCCAGTTCCCGCCGGGACCCGAAAATTTACCCGAGTCCAAAAATGCTCCAAAAATCTCCAAACCACTTCTAAAATGTTCCAAATATTCCGAAATGATTTTAGGAATCATTTCCCGAATTTTTGGACATCCGTTCCTATTTTATCTCGCGCGGCTTTTGTTTAATGCCTGCGATCCGCGCCCGAATATCCAATTCCACAAAAATCATCCAAATTCAACCAAACCAGTTTCATTAAGTCCCAAATATTCTAAGATGGCTCTAGGAATTTTTCCGGAATTTTTAGGCCATTTTCCCAATTTTTCTCTAGGGCGGAACAATTGCGTAAAGGAGAACCAACCGCAGGCCGCCACGTGGCAGGTGAACAGTGCATCTTCAACCTTGGGAAGCTTGTACGTGTTCTTGCCTGGAGAAAATAACATAGAGTTTTAAACTCTATCCAAACTCTATCCTATCTATTCAAATTCATGTATCTCCCTCCATTCAACTCCAAATCGCGAACCGTCGGATCCGTTGGAATCACAACGGCCTCCTCTTTCTATCCATGGGGTTAATGCACCCGAGATCTCGCTGGATTTTGAACGGTTGCGAGGAAACCAAAATCGACCTTTATGGTGATAGAGCGGCCGTTTCTAATCCGGTTCGTGATTCCGCCCCTCATCTCTCCGTATAAGAATCCTCTTTCCGGTGGTATAGCTCTCCGTTAGCCTCTCAAATCCAATTGGCCGCAAGATCAAGAAAACCGATGAACTTTGGTTGTTCTTCGCGTTCTTCGTGTTCTTGCTCATATCTTCCACTCCGGTGGATCTTTCTTCCTCCCGATCGTTTCTTTGTGTTAGCATGGATGTATAGCTTCTAACCCGATCGTTGGTTTTAGGTTTCATCATCCGTGGGCGACGAATTTCGAGTTTTGGTGCTTGCGGCCGAACCGCCGTTCGTCGTCGATTTCTTCAATTCCGTTGAGTTTTGATTCAATTCGTGGCTTCCCTAGATCCTTAAGGATGTTCTCTAGTGATTCTAGCCTTTTGTTTGGGTCAAATCCGTGCAAAAATGAGGTAAAAATCTAGTTTTTAGAGAGAAGTGTGTTCTCTGTTTTTTTCTTTGGAATGCACTGTGTTCGTGGTGCATGTGTGCGTGCCGCCACGGCCGCTGCCACCGCCGCCGCCGCCGCCGCCGCCGACCGCCGGCTGGGCCGCCGCCGGCTGTCTCACAGACGGCGCTGGCGCAAGACGCTGCCGCTTCGCCACGGCTTGGCGCCGCCACCCGCCGCCGCCTCTCACTGGGCCGCCTCCCCTTCCCTCTCTCTCCCTCAATCTCTCTCCCTCAATCTCTCTCCCCTCCATTGCCATGGCATGGCAAGCTTCCAGAGGAAGCTTCCTCTTTTCCCTCCCTCTCCATGGCAGGTGGGCCCCACTGCCATATCCTCAAAGAGCAAGTCAAACCAGTCAAAGCCAGTCAAAGCCCCTGTTGACCAGTCAAACCCGAGAGGAATATTCCGGGATTATTCTCGGTTTTTGATTTATTCGAAATTCAAACTTCGGAAGCTCATAACTTTCACATCCGAACTCCATTTGACCTCATTCAAATTTCTAAATTCATCATAAATCAAGACCTTCCTGCCAGTACTAATTTTATAATTTTTGGATTTTACTTATTTTCTGTTATTTATTTATTGCCTCGTTCTGCGTGTTGTCGACGATCCCGCCACATCACGATTTCGCTGCCGAGCCTTCCGAGTTCGACACCGCCACAGAATCAAGGCAAGTCTCCTTGATGCACTTTGCTCCTATGTTTGCGTAAATGATTTAAAATTGTTTATAAAGTTGCATGGCTATGTTTAATTAAATATGTCAAATATAAGAGCTAGTTATTCCGAACTTGTTGATTCCTCCATGACATTGTTAATCATATCCATTGTAACCCTAGAACATTGTTTATACCATGCCTATGTTTATATGGTATCCGTTGCTATGTAGTACGGTAGAATTGCTTAGGACCTTTTCCGATGAAAACAACCCAGGGGTGGGATTATTCAAAAAGAATGTTATCATATGTGATTTGAAAGTTATTATTATGGTTTTGGTCCTGTTTTCTAAAATCAAAAGAAATGAAAAATGATTTTGACTTGGGCGGCATGGAATGTCGGGTGGGAGCGGATCAAGCCTTGATCCTTTTGTGCAAGTACCGCCCCAAGTCATATAAGGACCGACGCTTATGATTGCCATTTTAAGCATAACCGTACTACCACATGTCTATAATGGTACGACCTGGCTCACTAATTTGTAGAAGCCTAGCTTAGACTCACCACTTGGTTGAATGTGAATGCCGGACGGAGGCAATGTGGTTTTTCTCACACGGCGCAAGAGGGGGCTTCTGTACTGGGTGGAGGGAACCCTAACAGCGGTGAAACCTCAGCGGGTGGGTCTAGTTAGGTAGATACATTGTAACGGCCTTGTCAAGATATCCCTGCCGGCACACCTAAGGAAGTGTGTTAATTGCATGGCAACAAGGGTATATCTTGTCTTGTGGGTAAAGTTGTACACCTCTGCAGAGTAAAACTATTCGAATAGCCGTGTTTACTGGTCAAAGGCAAAGCGAAGAATGCTTTCATATTGGTAGACTTTGATTTTGTTTTTAAAACCAAAAAGTGTTTTGTTTTGGGGTTCGGAGTGGTTAGAACTCTCGAATGTTGTTTGGCGGAAAGAGCCAACCAGGTGGATAGAACTCGTTTTGCATTTGACGGATGGAGTCACATGATTAACTTTGATCTTTTAAACTGCTATGGCGGATAGAGCCTTTATGTTAGTGATGGTGGATAGAACCTCACTACAATAATAAATAATTCAATTATTAAAAAGAATTGTAAAAAGATGCTTTGTGAAATCTATTGCTTAAGTATGATTTAATCAAAAGTGGCTTTATGCAAATAAACCCTATTAAGCTTCCTTTGGAAAGCCCCTCATGATCATAATTTCCCGACTTGCTGAGTACTTTTGTACTCACGTGCTACACCAACATTGTAATCATCAGAGATTTACCAAGATGCCGAAGAAGAGGAGGAGTTCTTCGAGGAGGACTAGTTATGCGTTTCCTAGTCGCTTTGTCAGGCGTTGTGGCGTTCGCTTGTTGCTTTCTTTTGCTTCCGCTGTTTTGAGTGTCCGGTCGTTGGACCGAGTATTGTAATAAGCGGCCATGTGGCCCATACTTGGATATTTATATTACAAGTTTCGTTTTGTTCGGCAATGATGTATCACTGTGACTGTGTGTACTAGCTACTGATCTGGGACTAGTACGGAAATACACAGGAGATTCTGGATAGCTGATCCGGGGTCTCACACTCTTTCCCCTCCATCCCGTGGAGGGTGCCTACTCTTACTGACTTGCTCCCATTCACAACTGTGGATGGAACTACGAGGTAGGTCTTTCTCAGTGGCGCTCCGGATTAGTCATAACTTTTCACCGACCTTACGGGATTAGTTATGACTTTCTCACCGACTTGGCCTGTCCTCATGCTATGAATGCATATATGCCATAACATGAATAACTTGCATATATACTCATTTTTAACAACTTGCATAACCATATTTAAACACATGATCATCAATAATGCTCACATCCATAACCTCACATTCATATATAACTAATCAGCTCTGGAATAAGAGAGATAGTAACCTGACAGAAGGATTTCTACCAAGCAAAAGAAACAAAACAATGCACATTCATTCATTCTCACACATCATGCATCACAATACACTTGCCTTCAACCTCTCGAGACGGTGTGGCGAGACGTTGACGCCACTCTTGGGGTCACACAACTTGCGCATAGATATAATCCACTCAATAACATGCCAACCAAACAACTACAAAACTCCGCACAATAACGATTCTACATATCACCCCGAAAACCTGAAAAACAGAAATCTGTCCAATGGGACAGCAGCCTTCTAAAGACTATAACTTGCGTTTAACTACTCCAAATCAAGTAAACGTGTACATTTTCTCAAACTACAGGAAATTTCCCATCTTTTTCTAAGTATTCGAAAATGCTCATTCGGCCTCTAAGTCCCTCTAATCTGTAGATGAACACAGACTGTACCAATAGCGACAGATTGGACAGTGTTCGGTAAAATGGCCATAACTTTTAAACGGCTGAATGAAACTTAGTGATTTTCATGCCCAATTAAAGGTAATTCAATTATATATAACTTTCGCAATAGCTAGTCCCCCAGAAAACGATTCTAAAATTCTCAAATTCGCACCGGAAGTTGAAGTTCTAATCTGGCCGAGAACACAAAATCAGCATGAGATTCAAAAAGCCTAATCAACTATTTTCACCCCACTCTAAACCTGAAAACCTCATCTAAACAACCCTAAACACAGCTAATCAATCCCCCATGGAACCCAAGAACCCTTACCTTTCTAGAGATCGCCAAAAACGCCGACGAACACGAACCCGAACTCTCTAGCCTCCCGTCGGAAGGGGCAGCTGGAAGGGGGAGGAGAGGAGGCGCACTATGGAAGAGTGGCTGCTGTTTGGAGGGGCAAGGGGGAAGGGGAGGCGCCCCGAAGGAGGTGTGGGGGAAGTCTAGGGTTTGGGGAGGCAATCCCCCTCCTTTTTGGCCCAAAAACCCTGGCCTGGAGGCCCACTATCTGGCCTACACCTAGAAAACCCTCCAGAAATTTAGATTTCTCCCTAAATTTCGCCTAAACAAATATTTCGTTCTCTCTAAAGTTCATTTGGAGCATTATAGTTTTCTCAGTTTTGGCTGCTAAAGCATAACGGATTGCAGCCTCCTCGAAATCAGCCATCTGGATGCTGATCTTGGCCAAACATTCCTCCAGGGACTTCTTAGCTGATTCAAGCTCGACAAGTTTCTTCTTAGCCCCCTTAAGTTCTTGAAGGACTTCATCGTATCAGGCCTTCTTCGCCTTAACATCACTACGAGCTGGTCCAAGAGCTTTTTGTCTTCCTTCTGAGCCGATCGGAGATTGATCCTCTCGTGTGCCTCCTGAATAGACTGTTTATTGTCATCAAGGAAGCAAACATCAAGGAGGGCTACGCAGGTTTCTTGCAGGAGATCGACCTTCATCCTGTCCATTATGTCCCTTATAGGTTGGGAGTTATCCATAAGGACAGCCAATGGACCATGAAGCAGGCTGTAGAGTTGTTACAGTGGCTCCTTGGTGCCTGGAGTAGACATGACTTGAGTCGATGCTCCCGTTGCTTCCTCGATAATCTTGTTGATGGCCGTCGGGACATGGTCATGCTCCTCCTCAATGTTAGAGAAGTCAAAGCCCATCAAGTTCCCAGGGGAGGAGGTTAGCTTAATGAGGTCCTTGGAGGAGGTTGGCTATAAATGAGAAGGAGAAGGGTGGCCAATGTCTGCCGTTGGGCTAGCATTGGCTGGAGGAGCAGGCGGTAGAGGAGAGGACAGTGGCTACGTAGTAGAGAGGGATGTTAGTCAGATAGCTTTGCAAAGCACCTTGGAAAATAGAGGTCTTACCGGTTCTGCGGTTGAAGCATGATGAGTTCTTTCGGCCAATTCTTCTTGAGCCGGTTGGCTTGGTTTTCCCTTCCTCTTAGTGGTCTTCTTGTAAGGGTGGCTGCGTTTGGTTCTAAAAAGAATATCAGTTTTAAGGACTTGCTGGAAAAAAGGAGACTGCATGATATAGCCGATATGGTAAAACTAACTTGGCTATTTTTTTCTCCAAATCGGAGAGAGAAGGAGGCTGAAGGCTGAGAGACCCTGATATATAGCCAGACAAGGCTGCCTTGCCCATTAAGCGTCGCCTTTTTCTCCCTTAGCCGGCATCGGAGAGATTTTCCAAGGGTTTTTTGTCAGAAGTCTTAGTATGAAACAATAAGGAGAAGCCGATTAGAATATGAGCGGTGAAATAACAAAAGTTAGTACAAAGATTCTACATCAGTTGAGTACCTCGCCAGTAATATCAACTAGCCTGGTGTAAGTATAGACCTGGCAATCTACATTGCTCGAGGAGCTGGGGCTCGACTAGGAAGGAGAGGATGACTCGGGTAGCCCAGGGTAGAAGCTAGCTATAAGCATCGACAAGGATAGCTCTTCAGGGAAAATTCCTAATGATATTTCACTCCACTATGCAGTGAAGTATAGTGAGCATCGGCTATGAAGGATAAACCTAGGGAGGCTCTGAAGTTGGAGCTCGTCGGCTAAACTCAGTACTGTCGTGGCATTGATGGCTTTACGGATTCTCTCCCTTGGGTTTACTAAATTCAGCAAAGGGAAGATCGGAATGACTTGTCCAAAGTAGAGCTAGCACACATACACCGAAGGATGATAAAACTCGTATGAAGGGAGAAGGTCCGATTATTGTTGTGAAGTCTGATGGACAAAATACTTGGAGCAAGATACAGTTTGAAGGGTTCAACTATTTCATCAGACATGTTAGCACTATCAGTTGCCAACTTCAGAAAGATGGATATGGGTAACTGTCGGCTTCCTGATAATAGAAGAAGTCATTGTTCGGAAAATCTGACTTTCTCAGTGAAAAGAAGAATGAGATAAATTTCTTCACACCGGCAGGACTTAGCTTGGGGAGATCATCGCTGTTGCAGAGGTGATATTTCTTGCCAAATGATTGGCTACTTCTGAGTTGTTGATCTTGATCCTCTAGCATTTCTTCCGTAGGGAAACATGTGGGAATAGTAATCATCCAATGTTGAACTGCCTTAATTTGAACAAACAATATAGCCAGCTTTGCAGGAACTAGAGTGGACCATCAACACCAACTGCATACTATCCTTGACGGGTAAATAATCGGCTTTTGATGATATACATCATTTGGTAGAAGGTGCCGAGAAACATTTTGCTCAGGGTTAGCCAATGTCATTTTGCTAGTTGTTCTGCTAGGGCTTGGTACACTTGTGTCGGTCACAAAGAAGCACCGCAAAACAAGTATCGGTCTAACCACACATTAAGGAAGGCTACATGCTCCTTGTCCGATACTGGACATGTTCCTTTGTTCTCTAACAAGTATTGGCTCCAACCTTCCCCTTTGGTTGAGATTAATTTGTATTATGGCTTTGCAATGAAAGCCGATATTTGATCTCCGTTAGGTCTAACTCAATAGAGTATAGATACGCCCAGTAGGG
Organism: Rhipidocladum racemiflorum; assembly: GCA_036346355.1. Taxonomy (NCBI): domain Eukaryota; kingdom Viridiplantae; phylum Streptophyta; class Magnoliopsida; order Poales; family Poaceae; genus Rhipidocladum; species Rhipidocladum racemiflorum. The sequence goes on along the minus strand of CM070571.1, from coordinate 44,411,006 downwards.
TTGGGCTAACAGGACTAGGCCAGAGCATGAGGGTGTTAAAGGTGTCCGACCAAAAGTAACAAGCTGAGGCTATCATGGACTCATTTGTTGTAGGATCAGCTAGCGAAAGTGGCAAACATTCCGATATGCCGATTCATTCTCATAGTGGCATCTTCTCGACAGCTACTCTGTTGTACCAGTCTTTCCACCCCTTGAGTGCTGTCGGCCAAGATCTAAAGCTTTTACTCCATCTGCTATGTTGTACTCATGGGCTGACAGTGGAAGCCTGGGGATTTCTTCATCTACGACTACCGATGGCTCTAAGCGACCTATCAGACCTAAGCAGTATTGGTTTTCCCTATCAGGTTCAGAAACGAGTAACTGTTGAGGATCCATTTGCTTGAGCCAATGAAGGGAAATCTAAGGGAGGAGCTTCAGAAGCCAATTGCTGAGAAAATGAGTGATTGTGTGAAAATGATAGGTAAAAGGGGGCTCGCATTTATATAGTGGTGAATTCAGTGGCAAAAGCGGGTAATTACGGCCAAAATTTACCACAAATAGTGCCAGAGAATTGTACAACCATACGGTTACATGGGAAAATCAGTACGATTGGCGCGGAAATTGCTGAGTTGTAGTGTGGGAATATTGGCATCGGTTGGTAACTATAAAGCCGATACAATTGATTGGAGCCGATTACATCAATTATGAGGTAACAAGTGAAAAAGGGGAAAGGGTAAAGTCGATGGTGGTAATTGTAATGTACAAACATGGGCATTTGTATTAATTGAAGGATTCATCATCGGCTAAAGAGTAAGGAATCAAAAAAGGATTGATTACATCATCGGCTAAAGAGTAAGAAATCTAAAAGGATCGGTTACATCATCAATTGGAAGACTTTGGTAAAATGCAAACAATCACAAAGGAAAGCTGCTCAGGGATTATTGCAACACTAAGAAAATTTTTTTGAAAGGTGCTCAGGAATTGTCGCAACACTAAAGGAAACCTAGTAAAGTCGACGATGCTTCCTGCTAGGGATATTGGTGGCTCCACTTCAAGAGCTGCTGCTGCTGGAGCTTGATGACTCCTGGAGGGCAGCGTCGGTGGGAGGTGCTAGTGGAGGTGCCAGCTCATCGTCGGAGATGATGGAGATGATGATGGAGATGATGATGGTCATAGTGACCGTGGAGGTGCTGCTGGCCGATTCTACTTCCTCCGCAACATCAGCTGCAGGAAGATTGGTGACCTTGTTCGCAGTGGAAGCTTTCGCAGGAGCAGCAGCTGCGTCAGCATTGAGTTCTTCTTGAAGTGTGTGGGTGATAGCCTCGTAGTTGGCTACCTCCTCCTCTGCGCGCACTTCAGCCGATAGTTCTTCTTGAAGAACCGTGGTGATTGCCGAGTCATTTTCTTCAGATGACTCAGATGAAAAAGAATAGTCATAGGATGAAGAATGTGATGAAGAAGACATGGTGTGAAGGATGAAGATTTACCGTAAGATTTAGTAACAAAGTTGCAAATCACTTAGTATTTATAGGGTAAATCGGGCAGTTGAAACCCCATATTATAGAAGACGAAGAATTTCCTAAGTAAATGCAGAGGAACACGAAGCGATTTGACATTTGAATGATTCAAGAATTAATAATGACATAGTGTTTCGAGGAGATAGTTACGAGGAAGACTAAGCGCTAAAAGTGACGTCCTGCTAGAGCATTTGCGGAAAAATTTTGGGACATGTTCAGACATATCCCAAACTTGGGGGGGCATATGTTAGCACCTAAAATTGGAAGCGGAGAGTAAGCCGATGTGAGTTTGGATCGGTGTGGTGTTAGAATCGGAAGGAGTAAGCCGATACGAACTCGGATTCGGTGCCAAGAGGATCGAGTCTGTGAGGAAAGTTGATACGCTTTCGGATTGAGGAATCACGTTTATTTAGCATGGAGTGTACTAAAAAAAGGAAATTGAGGCAGATACGGGAAGAATAAGAGATTGAGGGGAATACGATCACGCCAAAAATGGCAGGAGGAGATTAAGACCGGCACGGTGGTTAGAGATCGAGAAGAACATGATCAGGCAGAGGATTATAAAAGGAGACTATGGGCTACGCCAAGAAGGGATCATCATCAACATGCACACACAACCAATACTTTTACTTTCCATTTTCTTTGCATAGGATAGACTTTTAGCCTTGTAATCTTTCCTCTGTAATCCACTTTGATCAATAAAGTTGCTCATCGCCGATTGTTGGTCATTGTCACTTTACACCAAACCAGGTTTAGTTTTTCTTCGATCTTATTGCACATCGCCTTTTTCAGGAAAAACAGCCCATTACCCTATCTAATCGACTCCATCAGGTTGATTAGATCTACCGGTTATGATGATCTGCATGGGCTTACATCGATCGATCAGATCCACTTATCCTTGAAGATCTAAATCGGTTTCTTAGCCAATTTATTGATAAACCTTCTTCTTGCCGATTGCAGGATCAAATCGGCTGGCACGCTCGCAACCCAAAAATTTGAACTCGGCGTTCGTGTGTGCTGGAGGCTATTAACCCTTTGTGATGTTTTTAGCGCCAATAGTATACCATTGGTTTACCATTATTTGTTATCTTTTGTCAAATATGCTTTTGAATCTATTTATTGTATTTACATTCAAGTAATGGCTTTCTATAAAATAACCATATGACTATCCTTTGTCAAGACTTGCATGAATATATTTGCATTATTCCCTATGGCTTTCTTAATACTTTTTGTACTCACGGCTTTACGCCTTTGTTGATCATTTGCTGAGAAAAGATAGTGAAACACTGAGTTCTACAAGGAGTACTATGAAGATTACGTGAACTAGGAAGGCATTTCCTAGATGATTGTCTATGGCATATCAAATGGCCTAAGTTATTTTACTTTCATTGCTAAAGTTTATTTGTTTCTTAAGCACTTACGGCATAGTTGTGTAAACTTTGACCATTAGGTCCGTTGTTATTATTTAATAATGATTTACTATTTTCTTAGTTAATTCATTTAATGGAAATGTATTTCATCTCTGTTGCCACCGTGTGCACTAGAGTAATATGCCAGATACCTTCATTGATCATAAGGAAGTGATAAGATCTCATATACCTATAGTAAACGCACCCGAAATAGTGGAAATACACGGGAAGGATATTGAATCCACTCTTACTCCTTATGATAAGAAGAGGGATGGCATCCAGGAGTACGTGACTCAATTTCACGGAGATATCCAAAGAAATAGGGAACCGAACAAGTGAGAAACTACCCAAGATAGTGGAAGAAGCTCAACCTGGTGTTGAAAAAAATCCTTGAAGTGCGCAATCCTGAAGATGGTACACACATTCCTAAAGTGAGTCATTCTAAAGATGATAGCCCCGGCAAACATTTGTGTGCACAACTTGATGTTGGGAAGTCGAAACACCCAAATTGCATCATTGTGGGAAATCACGAGGAGCTAAAAGAAAGTAATAAAGAGATTTCAACTAATTATGTGGATTCAAGAGAGTTGTATGATAGAAAGACTACAATTGTTAACATATATTTCACCTAAAAAATTGCTCGAACACTTGAGCTGGATCCAAAACCAAAGTCCATGGCAGAGTGTCAGACACACTCAGATTGGGTCAAACGTAAAGAAGCAATTGAGGCAGAATTGCACTCGCTTAATAAAAGGAGAAAATGTTCAGTTTGATTGACTAAACACCTCCTAAGGTGTTCCCTGTAGGATCAAAATGGGATTTCATCCAGAAGAAAAATGAAAATAACTGGCTAGTGAGATATAAAGAGAGGCTTGTAGCACAAGGGTTCACGTACAGACTCATCATCGATTATGATGAAACTTACTTTCCTGTAATGAGTGGAATAATGTTCTAATACTTGGTATCAATGGAAGCTATCTTAAACTTATCGATGTAGTTGATAGATGCAGTGACCGCATATTTATACGGGTCACTGGATATGAGTATTTTTATGAGAGTCCCTAAAGGAGTAAAAATTCTGGATCCTCATAAAGGTAATCGCAACATGTATAGATTCAAACTACAGAAATCGCTATATTGATTAAAATAGTTGGGGAGAATGTGGTATAATCGACTTAGTAAGTTCCTCCTCAAGAAGGGATACTTCAATAATGATGATTGCACCTGTTGTTTATAAAGAAATCCTATAATGGATTTTGCATAATCTAAGTCTATGTTGATGACTTGAATATCATTAGAACCATAGAGGAGATAAAGGAAGCAAGTTTTTACCTAATGACAGAGTTTGAGATGAAAGATTTGGCTAAAACCAAATATAGCTGCAGCTAGAGCATTTCTCAGAAGAAATTTTTGTATACCAGTCTACCTATAACAAGAAGGTATTAGAAAATTTTAATATGGATAAATCTCATCCTTTGAAGAATCCCATGGTAATAAGATCACTTGAAGTGGATAAAGACCCTTTCAGACAAAGGATGGGAAATGAGGAAGTTTTAGGACCTGAAGTACATACTTAAGTGCCATTAGAGCACTTATGTATCTTGAGAATTGCACAAGGTCTGATATTGCATTCACAGTAAATTTGCTAGCTAGACACAGTGCAGCTCCAACCAGAAGATATTGGGCTAGTGTCAAGACTTTACCCAGATACATCCAAGGTACTTAAGATCTTTGCTTATTTTACAGGAAGGATGTAGGATCAATGGGAAATGAGGAAGTTTTAGAACTTGAAGTACCATACTTAAGTGCCATTAGAGCACTTATGTATCTTAGGAATTGCACAAGGTCTGATATTGCATTCGCAGTAAATTTGCAAGCTAGACATAATGCAACTCCAACCAGAAGATATTGGGCTAGTGTCAAGACTTTACCCAGATACATCCAAGGTACTTAAGATCTTTGCTGATTTTACAAGAAGGATGTAGGATCAAATATAACCAACTAGAGGGGGGGGTCAATATGAGGTTTTTAATATTATTTTGTGTTAGGACCCGAATATACAAATCCGGACCCTCTATGTATCATTCACTAGTCTAGGAGCATGCTAGTGCACACAGTCTCAACATAGATTAATATCACAATCATACACATCAAAAATATAATAAAAGACTTCATCTATTAAATATAACCTATTGAACGACCTTAAGGTCAACCTTACACTTGTGAGGCATTGATGGTTTCAACTCAAAATAAATAAATAGCAGAGGAACAAAGAACATCGGTGAATCCCATCAACATGTCACAAGCATCTGACAAGGTTCATCTCCTAGATATTCGCATCCTCGTGGAACATCTCCTCCAACACAGGTGTTGACTTCTCTTCAACTGATGGATTTGATTGTTGCAAGGGGATGAGTACATAAAGCACTCAACAAGTTGTGCACAGAATGCAAGTCTGTTATAACAAGTTGTGCATCTACTTCCAATTGACAAGTGGCGTAGAGAACCTTCTCTTTATAATCACATTGCACCAAGGCTAGCTTCTCCTCCATATCATGAAGCCAGGTTTCTGCATCCATGAGCATGGCTGGTCCATCAAATGTGGTTGGTTTGTTCCACATAAACAAGAAAACTTTGACAGTGGACAAGCTGTTGTAACTTCGGTTGTATAGGCATTGATTTTGGTACCAATAGCTTTCATCTGTCGCATCATCATTTGCATGAGCTGAGTTTGGGCAGTGAAGGATCATTGTTTTTGATCCAATTGTTTTTGATGATGAGTATTTGAAAGGAGTTGAAATTGATTTGATTATTTGATAAGATTTGAAAGTGGTTTGATTATTTAGTGGTTGTATGGATTAATGTGAGTCAAGTCGCGAACTTGGGCTCGGAAATTGTTTTTGTGTTTTTGTTCACGTGCAGGTGTTGCTTGAGGTCGAACATGGTCAATGACGGGACCAAGACTAGGTTCAGGGAGGAACTGAGGTCGTGAGGGTCGAGGGTGTCATGCGAGATGTTTCGGACTAGAGAACGGTGCACGTGAGATCGAGATCGTTGCAGCGTAGTGGCAGAGGAAGCCGTCTGCAGCGTGTATACGATTTTTTAGAGTGTGTGTGTGCATATGTGTGTGCATGCATGCAAGTGTGTGTGTGTACGTGCATGTGTGTGTGCATGCATGTGAGTGTGTGAGTATACATGCATGTGTGTGTGAATGCATTTAATGCATGCATGAGTATGAATGCATGTTGTGTGCATGCATGCAAATGCATGTGTGCGTACGGGCATGCATGTGTGTGTGTGTGTCCGAGTAGAGTTCGGCATGCATGTGTGCGTGTGTGTGTGATCACTGCATGCATGTGTGCGTGTCTGAGTAGAGGATTGACTCGGTTCTGGTTGCCGTGCGTGCTGGCCGGAGTAGAGATGAAAACTACTTGGTGGGTACGTATACAAACAGGATTCGGCTGCTATTCTTGTCCTTTAAATAGGGGTTCTAGGGGTTTAGATGAACTCATCCATCCAATGCAAAGGGCAAGAAGCAAAAGGTGCCTACAACAAAGAAAAGCTTTTGTGCTCTCTTTAGTTTGTTTAGGGTTTTCTAATCTTGTGAGATTAGAGATTTTGTTTAGGGTTTTCTAATCATTGAAGATTAGAAGATTTTTTTTGGTGTCATCTTGTTGAAGATGGCTTTGGAATAAAAAAAATAAGTTTATGCAATATTCTCTTATTTTTTTTTGCTTTGATTCTTGATTAGAAGGTTTGTTCGATTTTTGATAGAACTAGTTTTGTTTTTTGTTCGACTTGTCTCGCTAATTAATCTAGGGTTTTGATCTCTTCATTATTAGATATTCTTCCGCTATTTAGGGGTCTTTTATTTTCAGAAAGAAATAGTTGAATTTTATTCGGCATCTATTCACCCCCCCTCTAGTTGCCTACTCGGTCCTACAGGCAGTGAAAAACTGATCCAAGCTCTGAATTGTCATGGGATACGGTGGCTAGCTACCAGTCACAATCTACTTTATGACTAACACCAGTAGTAGCAATTGTACTGACATGAATTGCCTCAAAAACACTGCTGTAGTTGGTGCTAAGGACCTTTTCCATCTACTAATCACTCCAAGTTTAGGTAGGAGAAAAGCATAAATGAGTAACAAAGGAACTAATATGGGGGAAATAGGTTTAGTCGAAAAACCTCAAATCATACAACCTTTATTCATAACTTGGTATGGTTGCTTACAGAAGCCTAAGGGCCATGCAACACATACTGCACAATCAACAATCATGAATGAACCAAATCAACCTAAGCACAAGTCTAATGACTAAAAGGCAACACTCCTAACTTAGACAAATGCGACTCTCACACATGAGTCACAACTGGCTACTCAAGTGCTGGTTTTTGTAACTTCTGAAACACTTCATCGCTCCACTTCCCCCTCGAGCTCGATGATTTTTCACTTCTCAATCTTTAGGGTTAGCTACAGGGTATCCAGTGCTTTCTCCTTAGGTGTGTTACATCGTTATCTATTCAGAACAACTTAGATAAGATTTTATCTTAAATCAGCAGAAAAAGATAGAAATTTCAGCAAGGGGAAAGAATAGAAAAATAAGATAAGTCAAGAACATATTAGTCTTTCAAGCTTAATTTTCTCTTTTAGAAAATAATTTTGAAGCTCTTAAGGACGACCAGTCTATCTAGGGTCAATACCTACAGTCAGTATGGCTCCAATATCACCTCTGTTAGGACTCAAATATGCAAATCCGGACTGAAAGATCAAGGTGGCGATCAGAGGGAGGTGAATGATCCCAATTTCAAAATTCCCACCTCTTAGACAAGATTGATGCTTTCTCCAAAAACAAGCCCTAAGAACCAAGTTAAATAATCAAACCAAGCAAGGAAATCTCAAGAATCAAGAGCAACCATGGATCATCTTAAAGACAGCAGCACATCCCCCTAATAAAATTTCCATGAATAAAAATTTGTGGCTCATATGGTCCTAAGGATTTTTTCTTTGGTACTACTGGTTGTTGAGAGTCTACGAAAAAAGAAATCAATTCAAAATAACCTTTAGAAAAAAGGAATAAATAATACAAGATCTGCTGCTTCTAAAAAGCAAAAGTGAATTTCCAACACAAAAGTAACTCAGTCCATAGGTGATCTCTCCAAATCTATGACTCATTTGGTTTTTAAATTTTTATCTGATGACATAATGGAGTCATGAAGCTACCCAACAAAAATCAAATCTAGATTAAGCATAGTAAAATAATGATGAAAATAACAAGCTCTACCACACGAAGAACTCAAACAGAATATTTGGGGCTCAGTAAAAACCTCATGGCTCCAAAACCATAATTCATATAAACTTCCCACTTGGAGGGACAATAGGTACGAAAGTCACGCAACTTTTTCAACAATAATAACCCCAATTTTAGATAATATGAATTTCCTATAAAATAAACAAAGATTGCTGCATAGAAAGAACAGACTTGACCAAGAAATGACAACATTCAAGATTTCTCAAAGATTGAACATAGAACAGGTTTGAGAGAGAAATCGAAATAAGTGAAGCCTAAATGATTGGGATATGATCTAAGAAGATTCATCCATCAATCATTCATTCTTGGCTCAAGAACCACAAGCATTTGGAAGGAGGGGAGGCAAATGTGCGGAATTTAAATGCTTGAAAGTAAATACTGAATTTAAATTGCATAAAATAAAGGCATAATGTAAATATAGAATTTAAATTCATAAGTTAATTAAAGAAACTCATTGTGTTTCTGGAGGGAAGGTTTACAGAGCCTCACAACAAGTGGACAAAGCTCGAAGGAGCACACAAAACCTTCAAGTGGGGAGGCTACCCCTACCACTCTATTTATAGTGTCCATGGGTCATCCACAACCCTTCGATGAGTTTCTTCTATCCTAAGCTACCGTCCAAAGATTAGGATTTGATCCCACACATTTACCCATTGGGCTAACCCAAAACAAAATAACATAACGGGTTTGGCACTCTTCTCAAAGAAAACTAGACTTAACCATTACTCTATCCTCTAGAACCGCAATCTAATGGTTCTCCTTGATCCGAGTAGTGTCAAGCTATATTTCCAAGGTTCCCTTGACTTTTTGACTTGCCCCTGGCTTCATCTCCGGCCATCTTCCGGTGATCCCCGGCCATCCAGACCTCCAGCTTCTCTCGCCTAGTCCAGGCCATTATTCACCTCTCCATAACCACAAATTGATGCCCTGCAATCATCAAAGATAAAGAAACCCATCATATAGCATTGTTCAACAAGTTATGCACAATAATCATTCATCTAAGGAAATTTGCATAAAAAATGAGTGCCTCGCATTGAGGACGGCACTATCGCCATGTCGGGACCTGAATGTGCAAATTCGGACCCTCCATGTATTCAGCACTAGTCCAGGATCACGCTAGTGCACACAGTCTCAACATCGATAAATACCACAATCATACTCAACGAAATAGTAAAGTACTTTATTGAAAGAGAAATATAACGGGTTGCCTGACCTTATGGTCAAGTTACAAAAGTACGCCTCGCAGGGCTAAAGTCTTACTCAATTTAAACTGCAGCGGAATATAAAGAACACGCGTGGCGCCATCCAATATGCCACAGGCAATTGACTGGGCTCTCTCCTAGTTTGTCGGCTCCTCCTGGATCTCTTTCTCCAAAGCCGGTGTCGACTCTTCTTCAACTGATGTTTGTATTGTGGCAAGGGTGAGTACTTGGTACTCAGCAATTCATGCACAGAATGCAATTCTAATATTCTACATGCATGGCTTATTACAGATGATGGCTAACAGGTCTATTTGCAGTAACACATCATTTACGAATACAGTAATAGATTGCAAAGCAGTAAAACAATAATGTAGAAAATAACTTTCACAATAATTGCACAAGTAAAACATTTCACAATCGACATCACAGTTTACTCAGCTAGGTCCGTCCCATTTCAGACTTATGGCTGTATGTTGAACTCAGTTCAAATTCTTGCAAGGTCTCCGGAATAAGTGGTCTTCATGGGTATGAAGTGTGCAACCTTGGTCAAACGATCCACTATGACCCATATAGAATCATATCCTCTCCGAGTTTTGGGCAAACCGGTAATGAAATCCATACCAATTTCCTCCCACTTCCACTAAGGTATACTTAGTGGCTGCAATAATCCTGCTGGCCTCTGATGCATTGCCTTGACTCTTTGACATATGTCGCACAACGCAATATGCTCGGCAACTTCACGCTTCATGCTCGGCCACCAGAATCTCTCCTTTAGGTCCTGATACATCTTTGCACTTCCCGGGTGAATTGAATACTTGGAGTCATGAGCTTCTTCCATAATCAACTGCTTTAGCTCTTTGTTGTTCAGCACACAGATGCGGTCTTTGATCCACAATGTACCCTGCTCATCCAACTTGAAGTCTTTGGCCTTGCCCTCATCCATTTTGGACTTAATTCTACGGATCTGGTCGTCATCCTTCTGTCCTTCTCGGATCTGGTCTTCTAAGGTAGGCTTCACCTCCAAGGCTGCCAGGAATCCTGTGACACCACGGAGTGACGTAACCTTATATATTGTGACTGTTGAGGTCAAAAAAACATTATGAAATGTGAAATTTAGGTTAAAACCATAAGGTATGGAGGTTAATAGCGTTTCCGGGCCGTTTCCGGGAGTTTGGGCCTTTCTGGGGAGTTTTGGGCCTAGGGGAAAGGGTCGTGGGCCATGGTGGCGAAGAGTTTGAGTCCATTTAGGAGTAGGAAACCTGTTTGGGGGGCTTCCTCCTGCCCTTTTATGCGCCCCCTCCTGGTTTGTGCGCCCCCACCTTCCCCTTTGTGACCTAGCCGCCCCTCCTACCTCCCCTCTCCCTCTTGCATGCGCCCCCCTTGCTCTTCCCTTGCGCCACCACCCCCTCCACCACCTCTCCACCTCGAAGGTTCATTCATTGGAACGCTCCGCGATGAGGAGATCCTGTGGATTTGGAGCGAGGAAGGAGATCGCGCGAACCGGGAGGAGATCCATTGGGTTTTCGTGCATTGGGCGAAGGTATGGCCATGGGAATCCTTGGGGTTGGTCTAGGATCTGTTCTAAGGGTGATTATCACATTTTTAGAACAATTGGTGGTGCTGGAATTGAGTAGATTAGATGGAATCTTGAGTTTGCCACATTCTCTGTTTCGGGCAGCATGAGCAGTCGACCTAGGGTTTGGGTTTTCGTCAATTTAGAGTCGGAATTTGGTCGTACGACTGTTGAAGAAGTTGTAGGTAATTTCAATACCTTTCAGTAGGTATAAAGAACGTCCAATTCCGCCCAGCCGTTTGAAAGTTATGATCGTCTTACCGAACATATTAAAATCTGTGACGTGATTGGAACAGATCACGGTATTTTGTAGGTTAAACAACTTTAGAGTCCGAATCAGCCTTTCGGTATACTTAGAAAAAGTTAGGAAGTTTCCTAAGCTACGCGAGGATGTACTCGTTTAATTGATTTGGTGTCTTAGAACCCGAGTTATGCCTTTTGGAAGGCTGCTGTCCCGATGGGACAGAACATCTGTTTTTGGGTTTAGCGAGTAGTTTACGATGTCGGGTTAGAAGAGGGTTTGCCTACTTTTTTGTGGACATGTTTGTGAGTGTGTGGTACCTATGTGCAGGTGGTGTGACCCCGGGAGTGCCTTCTACTTCTCGCCGATCCGACGCCCGTGGTTGAGGCAAGTGTATTGGAATGGGTAGCGGGTTATTGTTTGCTAGATCGGTTGTGATTGAGATCTAATACATGATATGTTCACATGCTATGCTTTAATGATTGCCAATGATATGATGGATATGCTTACTATGTTATGATGCCATGTGATAATGTACAAGTGATTTATGATGTTGGCATGATTGCATACATGACATGATACATGGCCTGGGCGGTGAGAAAGTCATAACTTGTCCAGGGAAGGTCGGTGAGAAAGTTATGACTATTCCGGAGAGCCAATGAGTAAGTTGTACATCGTGATTCCATCCACCGCGGTGTGGGGAAGCGAGGAGTAGGCACCCTCCATCTTCGGGATTGAAGGGGGAGAGGGTGCACACCGACGGGTGCGTGCTCAACCATACCGGTATGAGTTTCCAAGGAGACATGAGCATCGCATCGCATTGCATACATAATGATGATGATATTGATATGTGATCATGAATGAGATGATAGACATGATATGAGTGGTTGAAGCCATGTAATTGTTTTTGTGTACCATTGCAATATGCTTGCTGAGTGTTGAACTCACGCTTGTGCTTTCTTGTTGTTTTAGGTACCTTGAGATCGGCATGCGGGGAAGGGAAATAGTCACACTTCTACACGTAGCTTCACTCAATTGTCCCACAAGTCGTTCAATTGGGTTTTGACAATAAACTAGTGTGATGCTTAATGCTTTATGGTTTAGCTTTGCGTTATGAGAATCTTTTTGTTCGTTTGGCTCATGGAGGCATTGAATGTTTGGAATTAGACTTATTTGGTCGTCATACCTTTAATTATTGCTATTTTAGATGTCTCTCATAATGCCTTATATTGCTATGCTATTGTGTTTCCTTCAATTCTCGTTAAAACAAAGGAGATGCTGCCGAAATTTCGGTTTTTAGCATTGTGTCTTTGCTGTAATTTACTTGTAATTGTGGTATTTAGAGGTTGCTTAGTCTATGTTTGGTAGCATTCGGGCATATTAAATGCCGGGTGTTCTGATTAGTATCGAGCGGGCTGTAGGTCCTCAGAATGTGTATTTTTAGTGTCATGCTATAGGGTACAACTAAAATGTGATGTGGAATAACTTAGAAACATGGCTTAGGTCTTAACTAAAATTTTGTCATAGGATAGCAACATTAAAACTTGCAAAAGTGGTATAACTAATCTAAAATATGACACACATGGATGCACGCATGAGGAAGGGTATGGGTATCGTTGTTTACGCTTAAATGTTGTATGTAAGCCTTGTTGCTAAATGCTATATTTGATAGAGTATGCTGCTATGTGTATGAGAGAATTGAATTGAATTGTTCGTGTTATTGTGTTAAAATGGGGTTGTGGTGCCGAAGGGTTTGACCACCTCTCTTTATTCATAGTAAGGGTGAGGTTTGTGGTGTGGCGGTTAGCGCCATCACCGAAGAACTATTAACCCTGTAGGAGAAGAGTGCTTACCCTTTACGTAAATAAATCGGGTAGTTGACTGGAGTCAAATAGAAGAGTTTGGTGGTGGACTCCTTCGTATGTTCTTTACCGTTCTGACGGTCGGTTTTGGTTGTTTTTCTTGATTTTAGTTGATTGAAATCAAAAGAAAAGTGTTTGGTATTGGATTTTCACGGATTGTTCCGTATGTGGTTTGTGGTTTTGTCTTCCTTGGTTTAAGACGTAGAAGAAAGGTTTGTGTTGCGCATCTGTTGGTTGCTATTTTTGCTTTGACACCGGTTTTGTTGGTTGCCTTGCAAAGAAAAGTATAGTTTTGGTTCTTGTGTGTCTTACCCTGAGTTTAAAAAGAAGTTATTGAAGCGTGTGCAAAAAGTTAAGTTGTGTCGATTTATGTTTTGTGCCTTTGTCCGCAAAGGTTTATTTGATCGCTTGGTTCCCTCCTGTGGGAGTCTTTGAGATTGAAAAGTGTTTTGGAGGATTCCTTTTGCATGACCAAGTTTGGGTTTGTCTCATTGCAACTTTGAGAGTCAAGCTTCTTTGTGAGTTTTGGTTGAGTATTAAAAGAAAATGCTGTAAATAAAGTAAGTATTCGTTTGACTGAACTTACTTGTCAAAAGTGAAAATTGTTGTTTAGCATGTTATGTAGTATGTAACAATGTGGTTTATGGAAATGATGTACACATTAGTTAATTTGCGAGTTGAATCAATTAAATGTAATTGTTACCTTTAGCTTAAGATTAAATGAACCTCTAGTGATGTAGAGTACCCCATAGTGGGAATGATTAAATGTGTTAATGTACATGCTTAGAATCTGTTGCTTTGCTTTAAAAGTGCTTATGACCCCCGATTATGTTTAAAGTTTTAAACCCTGATGCATAGTTAGAACATTAAGATGATGTAGACTGTTGTTATTGTTAAAGAAACTTTCTTTGGTTGTTTAAAGTTGTTCTAATCTAACGGGTTAATAGAGAAATCTAATCATGTTGACTAGTGGCTTTAATTTGGAAGTTGATTAGAGTTGCTATTTATGTTGTTGCAAACTACTAGTATATTTGGAAGTATGCGATTGTGTCTCTACAATGCTAGTTTTGATATCAATTGAGAAGACATAAGACTATTTGTTAATGATGTTGTTAAGAACATTGTGCTGATCTAACTTATTAAATCTAATTTAATAGTTGGAGTATGTTGTGTGGTGGTAGTTTTGTTATAACCGATGTATAGGGTAGCTAAAAGCAATGTTGTTGATTGATGATTATGCAAAGAATTGATATTGATGCCTTGGTAGTGTTGTTAATTGTTGGAAACCATTGATCCAATAGAAGAAAAGTGTAAAACTGTGGTATTAGGTCGAGTACATGTTGTGATGGGATGAACAATGGATAATAATCATGATGCAAGATTTTAATTTTTAATGAAAGCATATCTTAGAATCCTATTTACGAATTTTATCTTGTAGAGATATTACTTAATTGTTGAAGTCATTTTATTGATTGAGCAAGTTTCAATTGTCAAGATTTTGACGTATGGATAGTATAAATTGATAGGTTGACCATGCTTAAGTAGCTGTTGAAGTACTTATTTTGAAATATAGAAGACGTGGTTATATGATTTGGTGATCCGTGGGGATCATGTCAATGTAGTCATGGTTGGGTGTCTTTGTGATAAGTATCTTAAACCTTAATTAAAAGTGTTGGGAATGGTAACCAGAGAAAGAAATTGTTATGTCAAATTTTGTTAAATCCGGTTGGACTCTCTTGATGAGTAAATAGTGATTATTGAATGCTTAAATGGTAAGTGTAGTGGAATACAAGTTATGGTGGGATTCATGCTGAGCTGGTGTTTAAAACCTTTTGAACTGGTGTGGTTGTTTGCCATTTTGGTTGAATGCCTTCGGTCAAGGTATTCCTTGTGTTGTGTTTCCGAGTTTCCCTAAAACCCGTAGCTATTGTTGCCAATCTTTGGTTTTGGCTATTTTGTTTAATTTGTGCTACGTGTATGGTTTTACACCCAAAAGTCTTTGAGTGGATCGCGCTCCTTCGCGTTCGCACTGAATCATCTTTAGAGTAAATTTTAAAGGAAGCAGAAGGTCTTAGTGGGTTGTGTTGAAGATTCTTGAGATTTAATTTGTAACTCTTTTTGACTGGTGATGGATTTATTTGCATAATGTGTGTGATGTTTGCGAGTGCTTCAAAAAGGTGGAATTTATGAATGTTTTATAAAGTGATTTTGTTAGTGAGGTGTTCCCTTTTTGAAATGAGTTTCCCTCTCCTTGAGAAAATTTGTGACGGTTGTGGGAGCGGATGCTCGACTTGAAATTTTGATACTCTCTTGCAAAATGTTGGATTTGGATGAAATGCAATGTTTTGCAAGTTCAGTTTTCAATTGATGTGGGATGTGATGCGACGTGGTGTTTTACTGTCAACTATGCTGCCGTCATAGTCCATATGAATTTCCGCAACCTTCGATGTTAATTGTGTTTTCATTATTTGATACCGAGGAAGAAGTCATTTGGTGAATGACTATTCGGTACCATTGTTACATGATGAATGAAGGGTGAAAAAGGAAAACGAGACATTGTTTATGCATAATTAGTCATAAAGGAGTCGATGAGCCAGGTCGGTGAGAAAGGCATAAATGGATATATGACTAATCCGGAGTGCTCTTGAAAAGTGTGCATGCATGTCATGAATCGAGATGTCCATTTCTTTCTAGTATGAAAAGAAAGAATGAAGAAATGCAGTATTTTGGTTGTGGTGTAGGGGATTTATGCTTCCTTTGTGATTTGGCTTGGATGTTGCCGAATTCTTTCCAAAATGGTTGTTAACACTTTGGGTTTAACCTTTATTAAGAGTAGCGATGGGTGGAAGTGAAGTTGACGGTAGTTCGGTGATAATTGTCCTGCCGTGAGCAATTGTCTTAACTAGTTGTTTTTTTGGGCTTGAGTCTTGCCTGGGAGAGGATGGAATGAAATGTTAGTATGATCGTGTATCGGAAGGGCAAGTGTGCCTTAATGAGTTATTCCCCTCTATGGAAATTTTCGAGAATGTAGAGAGGTCGTTAAAGGAATTGTGACTCGTTTTGATTGTGTCATGTTGAGTTTAATGAAGTATGGTAGTCAGGTTGGTTGTGATAGTAGTGTGAAGTATTTATCGTGAGGTTTCAGGCATTTTGGGTTGATGGAGCCCTTTGTGGTTGAAACGTATTTTCTGTTTGGGAATTGAAGTGAAAATGGAGCCGTGAGAGGTTGCACTCTATTGAGCTAAATCAACATTTTCTCGCCAAGTGTTGGTTTTCAGAACTCGCTTGTCGTTTGTTCCGCTTTGAGTTTTTGTGCGGATGTTTTGTGCTGCAGAGAAGTCTTTTGTCCCTTGGGGACTTTGTTGTTGTCTTTGGCGTTCCTCGGATTCGAGGTCGAATCCTGTTTAAGGGGGGTAAAATGTGACACCATGGAGTGACGTAACCTTATATATTGTGACTGTTGAGGTCAAAAACATTATGAAATGTGAAATTTAGGTTAAAACCATAAGGTATGGAGGTTAATAGCGTTTCCGGGCCGTTTCCGGGAGTTTTGGCCTTTCCGGGGAGTTTTGGGCCTAGGGGAAAGGGTCGTGGGCCTTGGTGGGGAAGAGTTTGAGTCCATTTAGAAGTAGGAATCCTGTTTGGGGGGCTTCCTCCTGCCCTTTTATGCGCCCCCACCTTCCCCTTTGGGCCCTAGCCGCCCCTCCCACCTCCCCTCTCCCTCTTGCATGCGCCCCCCCTTGCTCTTCCCTTGCGCCACCACCCCCTCCACCACCTCTCCACCTCCCTTGCTGCACCTAGGTGAGTTCCTGACCTCACCACCTCGAAGGTTCATCCATTGGAGCGCTCCGCGACGAGGAGATCCGGTGGATTTGGAGCGAGGAAGGAGATCGCGCGAACCGGGAGGAGATCCATTGGGTTTTCGTGCGTTGGGCGAAGGTATGGCCATGGGAATCCTTGGGGTTGGTCTAGGATCTGTTCTAAGGGTGATTATCACATTTTTAGATCAATTGGTGGTGCTGGAATTGAGTAGATTAGATGGAATCTTGAGTTTGCCACGTTCTCTGTTTCGGGCAGCATGAGCAGTCGACCTAGGGTTTGGGTTTTCGTCAATTTAGAGTCGGAATTTGGTCGTATGGCTGTTGAAGAAGTTGTAGGTAATTTCAATACCTTTCATTGGGTATAAAGAACGTTCAATTTCGCAGAGCCATTTGAATGTTATGATCGTTTTACCGAACGTATTAAAATCTGTGACGTGATTGGAACAGATCACGGTATTTTGTAGATTAAACAACTTAGAGTCCGAATCAGTCTTTCTGTATACTTAGAAAAAGTTAGGAAATTTCGTAAGCTACGCGAGGACGTACTCGTTTAATTGATTTGGAGTCATAGAACCCGAGTTATGCCTTTTGGAAGGTTGCTGTCCCGATGGGACAGAACCTCTGTTTTTGGGTTTAGCGAGTAGTTTGCGATGTCGGGTTAGAAAAGGGTTTGCCTACTGTTTTGTGGACATGTTTGTGAGTGTGTGGTACCTATGTGCAGGTGGTGTGACCCCGAGAGTGCCTTCTACTTCTCGCCAATCCGACGCCCGTGGTTGAGGCAAGTGTATTGGAATGGGTAGCGGGTTATTGTTTGCTAGATCGGTTGTGATTGAGATCTAATACATGATATGTTCACATGCTATGCTTTAATGATTGCCAATGATATGATGGATATGCTTACTATGTTATGATGCCATGTGATAATGTACAAGTGATTTATGATGTTGGCATGATTGCATACATGACATGATACATGGCCTGGGCGGTGAGAAAGTCATAACTAGTCCGGGGAAGGTCGGTGAGAAAGTTATGACTATTCTGGAGAGCCAATGAGTAAGTCCTACATCGTGATTCCATCCACCGCGGTGTGGGGAAGCGAGGAGTAGGCACCCTCCATCTTCGGGATGGAAGGGGGGAGAGGGTGCACACCGACGGGTGCGTACTCAACCATACCGGTATGAGTTTCCAAGGAGACATGAGCATCGCATTGCATACATAATGATGATGATATTGATGTGTGATCATGAATGAGATGATAGACATGATATGCGTGGTTGAAGCCATGTAATTGTTTTTGTGTACCATTGCAATATGCTTGCTGAGTGTTGAACTCACGCTTGTGCTTTCTTGTTGTTTTAGGTACCTTGAGATCGGCATGCGGGGAAGGGAAATAGTCACACTTCTACACGTAGCTTCACTCAATTGTCCCACAAGTCGTTCAATTGGGTTTTGACAATAAACTAGTGTGATGCTTAATGCTTTATGGTTTAGCTTTGCGTTATGAGAGTCTTTTTGTTCGTTTGGCTCATGGAGGCATTGAATGTTTGGAATTAGACTTATTTGGTCGTCATACCTTTAATTATTGCTATTTTAGATGTCTCTCATAATGCCTTATATTGCTATGCTATTGTGTTTCCTTCAATTCTCGTTAAAACAAAGGAGATGCTGCCGAAATTTTGGTTGTTAGCATTGTACCTTTGCTGTAATTTACTTGTAATTGTGGTATTTAGAGGTTGCTTAGTCTATGTTTGGTAGCATTCGGGCATATTAAATGCCGGGGTGTTACAAATCCTTCGGTTACCACTTCCAGCTTCATCTTCTGAAATTCCTTGCACAGCTTGGCCTAACCTTCTTCTATCAACATATTCATGGTGTGGTTCTTCCGACTCAAGGCATCGGCTAATACATTAGCCTTGCCGGGATGGTAGTGGATTCCGACATTATAATCCTTGATCAGTTCTAACCATCTCCTTTGCCTCATGTTCAGGTCCGATTGAGTGAAGATGTACTTAAGGCTCTTATGATCCGTATACACTTCACATCTATTTCCAATCAGGTAATGATGCCACAACTTCAGAGCATGCACTACGGCTGCCAGCTCTAAGTCATGCATAGGGTAATTCTCCTCATGCGGCCTCAACTACCTTGATGTGTAGGCGACCACCTTCCGGTTCTGTATCAGTACACATCCAAGTCCTTGGCGCGATGCATCACAGTATATATTAAAACTCTGATGCACATCTGGCAATACCAACACTGGTGCGAATATCAGTCACTTCTTCAACTCTTGAAAGCTCTTTTCGCACTCTGGTGTCCACGCAAACTTCTTCTCTTTCTTCAGCAATTGCGTAAGGGGTCTAGCAATCGCCGAGAATCCTTCAATGAATCGACGGTAATATCCCGACATTCCAAGAAAACTGCGGATCTGAGTAACCATCTTCGGTTGCTCCCAGTGCAATACTGCTTCTACTTTGCTTAGGTCTACTGAGACTCCTTCTACAGTTATTACATGTCCAAGAAATCCCACATTACTCTTCCAGAAATCGCATTTGCTATACTTAGGAAATAACTGCTGCTCTCGCAACTTCTCAAAAACAAGTCTCAGGTGCTCGGCATGTTCTTCTCTCATCTTGGAATAAACCAGAATGTCATCAATGAACACGACAACAAACTTATCCAAGTATTCCATGAAGACTTTATTCATCAGGTTCAAGAAATAAGCAGGTGCATTCGTCAGACCAAAGGACATAACTATAAACTCATAATGTCAGTATCTTGATGAAAATGCAGTCTTCAGAATATCCTCTGATCGGATCTTCAACTGGTGGTATCCCGATCTCAGGTCAATCTTGGAGAAAACTCCGGCTCCTCTCAATTGATCAAACAAGTCATCGATCTTTGGTAGCGGATACTTATTCTTTATCGTCACATCCTTGAGTGCACGATAAGCAATACACACCCGAAAACTTCCATCCTTCTTCTTGATGAACAAAACTGGCGCTCCCCATGGCGATGAACTGGGTCTGATAAATCCTTTCTCCATCAGTTCCTCGATCTGCTTCCTCATTTCCACCAACTCATCGGTTGACATCCGATAAGGTCTCTTGGCTATTGGGGCTGTACCAGGTACCAACTCAATCACAAACTCTATGTCTCGATCTGGCGGCATACCAGGTAAATCTTCAGGAAAAACATCCAGGTACTCATTCACTGCTGTTACATCTTCAATGATGACTGCCTCCACAATGTTGACCATCAATTGTCCATCTCGTACGTCAGTTGCCTGAAATTCCACTTTCTTGCCATCTGGGCTTTTGACTGATATGACTCTTCGTCCACAGTCTAGCATAGCCTTGTGCTTGGACAACCAATCCATTCCCAATATAACATCTAGGGTCTGGGTATCCAACACTATTAAGTTCACTAGGAACTCTACCCCATTTATTTGTATCTTTACCTCAAAACATCCTACATTAGATCGGAGTTCTGATCCAGGGGATTGAACTAGCAACACATGTCTAAGGTTCAGCATTCGTAACCCATTTTCAATAGCAAAATTCCGGGACATAAAAGAATGCGAAGCTCCAGAATCAAACAAAACTATTGCAGGTACTAAGTTAACAAGTATATTACCCAGTAAGACGTCCAAAGTGTTCTGAATTGTATCCGCGGTGATGTGGCTGATCCGACCTCTCACCGTTGCTTAGGGTGTGGCTCCAGCTTGAGCAGCTCCATGGCTTCCTCCGGGTGCAGGCGTCCTTGCAGTCGGGGTCCCAAAGTTGAGGCGAACAGGCGTTACAACTCCTCCTCACTTAGGGCAATTGTTGGAGAAGTGCCCTGGCTCATTGCAGGTGTAACAACATTTCATCGTTGCTGGCTGGCTTCCCGCTGGTGCAACTCTGGCTTGTGTTGGTGTCTAATAATTCTGACCAGCAGGCCTCGGTGCTGGTAACGGTGTCTTAACAACGTTCTGAGGCTGGAACCTGAAGAACTGGTTCGGAGCAACCCTCAACCTTTGTACTCCTGGCCGAGCTCCTTGTTGTGCCATTCGGCGCTTCCGGTTATCATCTAGCTCTTTACGCTTATCCTCCAGGATGAGAGCCTTGTTCACTAACTCTTGGAAATCTGGAGAAGTGTGGGTAATCAGTCCCACATGCAGTCCTGAATTCAGTCCCTTCATGAAGCGATACTGCCTTGCTTTATCCATCGCTACATCTTCAGGTGCATAGCGAGCCAATTGGGTAAACTTGCTCAGATAGCCAGCCACTGACTGGCTGCCTTGCTTCAGAGCTCGAAACTCCTCCTTCTTATCCATAATTCCTTCAGGCACGTGGTACTGAAGAAAAGCAATAGTAAACTCTTCCCATGTGATCTCTTGTGTGTTCTCACGTACGGCACAAAAGTTCTCCCACCATTCAACTGCAGTTCCTTCTAGCTGACGAGAGGCATAAAGCACCCTCTCATTCCCCACACACTGGGTAATGTGCAGCTTCCTCTCGATCGATCTTAGCCAATCATCTGCCTCTAGTGGATTGGCGTTTCCAGATAAAGTGGGCGGATGAGTCCTCATGAATTCTTACAGTCTTGAATTCTATCGATGCCCCTGATTAGCTTGGTTGGCAGCGGCTTGGGCAGTAACTTACTGCATCTGTTGCATCATAGCATGCATTAACTGTGTCTGAGCGGCAAGAAAAGCTCCAAAGTTTTGCATGTCAACTAGTGGTGCTGGCTGGGGTGCAGGTGCTCCATCATTGAGGTTCCTAGCTGAGCGAGAACCACTCCCGTTGCCTCCTAGGTTTTCGCGAGTGTTCACCATCTGTTGATTACTCCAAGGTTTAGAGACGAGAGGGAAACAAGAATAGACAATTAGTAGAGAAACTTATGCGGGGTGAAAGGTGTAACTCAAAATCCAACTTTATTAATTATTAATAACTTGGTATGGTTGCTCACAATGCCTAAGGGCTTTGCAACACATACTGCACACTCAGCAATCAATGAAAAATCTAAATTAAAGTAGCATACTGGAGTCTAATGCCTATGGGTGACTCTTTATTCTAAGACGCGGCTCAATGCAGGAGTCTCAACTACTAAGCCTAAAGCTCACTCATCGATCCATCCTCCATGGGAACATCCTGGGATACACTTCGGCGGGTGTGACGACATCGGCGCGAACAATCACCTTGCCCCTCGATAACGGTGGCTGACGAAGCAACGTCCTCCTCTAGCTCTGGCTCCGGCTGCGGCTGGTGCTCCTATACCTGCTTTGGCTCCTCCGGATCTGGGTCGTGCAGCTCCAACACTGGCTCTGGCTCAGGTCCATACAATGCCATCTCCAGCTCATAGACCCTCTAAATAGAGTGAGCTAGGTACTCTCGAGCCTCTTGCAGTTACTTCTTCACATCCTCGAACTCATCGCGGACCTTCTGTAGTTCCTGAATTGTCTCGTCGATGATGCCCTCCTGGGCGACAACAAACCTTGCCAGGTGACCGATCGTGGTGTCCTCCTCTGCTATCAACTCCCGTTCAAGACGGTTGTTTCTGTGCGGAAGGTGACGGAACACAGTGCCCTCCAACTCTGATGAGTAGGTGCGAGAGATATGCCGCATCGCTCAATGTGACGTCTCCTGGATCTCGGCTTCAAACAAAGACCTCCTCGCTGTGATGTTGATAGGGCGACTCGCCTTGGTATTCTCTCTGACATACACAGTGATCTTGACGTCCCATGCTAAGACCAGTCCCGCCTTCACTATGGTGGTTCCTCGGTAGATCGGTCTGTCAAAACCTCCAAGTAGCTGCATCATGCGCCACAACTCAGCGACGTAACCTCCCTGACGTTCAGCATAGTTGTTGATCATCTTCATCTGTCAAAGACACTCACGTGAGAGCATAACACTTAAAAACAAAGTGAGAACAAGGAGAATTCAGCAAGGGGTATGAACAAGCGAGAAGGGGATAAGTCGAGAGTTCATTCATTATCTTGGCAAATTTTAAATTTAGAAAATAGTTTTGTCCTCACTACGACCATTCTAACTAAGGGTAGTCCTACAGTTAGTATGGCTCTGATACCACCTCTGTCGAGACCCGAATGTGCAAATCCGAACCCTCTGTGTATTCAGCACTAGTCTAGGATCACGCTAGTGCACATAGTCTCAACATTGGTAAATACCACAATCATACTCAATGAAATAGTAAAGTACTTTATTGAAAGAGAAATATAACTGGTTGCCTGACCTTATTATCAAGTAACAAAAGTACGCCTCGCAGGGCTAAAGTCTTACTCAATTTAAACTGCAGCGGAATATAAAGAACACGCGTGGCGCCAACCAATATGCCACAGGCAATTGACTGGGCTCTCCCCTAGTTTGTCGGCTCCTCCTGGATCTCTTCCTCCAAAGCCAGTGTCGACTCTTCTTCAACTGATGTTTGTATTGTGGCAAGTAGGGGTGAAAACGGTACGGAAACTTTCCGATTGTTCTGAAGAAAAACGGAAATGGAAGGTTTTTTTGGAAACGGAAACGGAAATTTTCGGTACGAAAACGGAAACGGTAAGTTTTTTTTCGGAAACGGAAACGTAAACGGGAGAGTCAGATCCGATGGAAACGAAAATGGAACAGAAATTTCGCATAAAGTTATTCAGAAATTCCGAACAAGCCCGGCCGACCGGCCCAACGTTTGGCCTATTCCGTTTAACTCAGCCGGTTGACGAATTGCCGATAGCCCGGTACCCAGCCGACACGCACATGCAGTAAAAGCATTGAATTGAGTCTAATCTCCATGTCCAACCCTAACTTCCTGTAGCCGCCACCGCCGCCCCGACTGCGCGCCATCGCCGCGTCCTAGCAACCGGCACCGCCTCCACCGCGCTACGACCTAAGCGGAGCCACTCGCGATCGCGCGGCGCCCGACCGCGGCCCCGACCAGCGTTGTGGCGAGTGGCGCTGCACCTCGGCTTGCCGACGAGTCCCCGACTCACGCGCTCGAGGATCGAGGCTGGCCGAGTTCCTCCAGTCTCCGAAACTCCCATGTAAGCACACTATAGATCGAAAAGAAAATCATGAAAAGAAAATACCTATGCTACTATGCAAAAGTAAGCACACTATAGACAACACATCAAGTCACGAAACAAAGATATTTGATAAAAAACTAAAAGTGAAGCCTCTCCTGGATGTGCAAATATGGCTTTCTGCAGTTTTTTATCTATTGAAGTTTCATTAGTTCTTGGTGCAAAGCAAATGGATGACTAGCAAATTAGTAGCTCAAACATCAATAAATGTCAAGAAGGCATTTTCTCATTATAACAGATTTGCAATATGATAGAATGATAAAGCATCAGTTGAGAAGCTATAAAACTTTTAAATGCTCATCATTGCTTTTTGACCATAATGTTTTGAATTATTAAGCGTTACTCGCCAATTTAAGTATGTAGGGCAAGATGTTTTGGTTCTCTATTCCTGATCACTCAACCATTGTCTCAATAAAAATCGATGAACCAGCTTTTAAAAACTGAATCAAAATTACCATCTAACATGAGCAGTGCTTTGTGTGAGAAGGGAACCATTGCCAGTACATGTCTTCTGCTGACCTCCGGCACCTCCGTTGCCACATCGACTCCGGCGCCTCTGTTGCCACTCCCGGACTCTGGTGCCTCCCTTGGCCTCGAGGTGACCTTCTGCTGCATCTGTAGAATCCAGGATAAACCTTCTGCTACACCAATATGATGTATTGCATTCTGTAGTTTCGAATCTTCTGATTTCTAGAACTGTTGTGCTCCAAGCCTCCAATGCAAGCCTGCATTCTGTATTGCATAATTTGCATTCTGTTTGGAGCAAGCCTGCAACGCTGCAAGTGTGTATGCTCCAATTGATGATTGTAATTGCTGAAACTATTGTGCTCCAATGCAATACAGGTTGTAATTGCTGAACATGATGATGATTGTAAAAAATAACTACTATCAGAAGTTATTTGATAGATCATTGCCCAACAAATTGTTGCCCAAAAATGTTTACATGCCCTTATTCATACAATGCTCAATGTTGGCTAATGCGATTAAGATGTTCAGTGTAACTACAATACCATTTAAAAAAGTTGGTATGTTTAAACTTTGGATAGATAGTGTACTACTGTACTAGTGTATTACGTTTTTGTGGAATTTTCCGCTTTCGTTTTCATTTCCGCTCCATTCCGTTCTGCTTCCATTTTCGACACTATCTGTTTCCGGGGTTTCCGATTTCGTTTCTGTTATCGGTAAAAAATATGGAAACGAAAACGGAACAGCTATTTACCAACCGTTTTCGTACCATTTTCACCCCTAGTGGCAAGGGTGAGTACTTGGTACTCAGCAAGTCATGCACAGAATGCAATTCTAATATTCTACATGCATGGCTTATTACAAAGGATGGCTAACAGGTCTATTTGCAGTAACACAGCATTTACGAATACAGTAATAGATTGCAAAGCAGTAAAACAATAATGTAGAAAATAACTTTCACAATAATTGCACAAGTAAAACATTTCACAATCCTAAGTCCAATTCACAATTCCCAACCCAAGTGTTTCCAAACTTCACATTTGTTTTCATGAAAGTCTAACTCTTGACTGTAATCCCCGAACAATGTCCAATACCGTGGACTCAGCTATTCGAATAGGTTGTACACTCTGCAAAGGTTATACACTTTACCCACAAGATACAGTTAGTCACCACCAAGACGAGTGACCGTAACAAAGCCTTTCCAAAGTTACTTCTAGACCTGTGTGACACTACGGTATGGTGTGACATTATAGAATGTGAAATTAGAGAATAAAACCTTTCGGCTTGAGGTTTACTCGCGTTTTTGGGCCGTTTGAAGTGATGTGTCACCACGGAGTGTCGTAACCTTTTAAATGGTGCATGTTAAGGTCAAAAACTTTATGAAATATGGTATGGCAGGTTAAAACCATAAGGTATGGAGGTTAATAACGTTTTCGGGCCGTTTTCGGGGTTTTGGGCCTTCCCGTGGGAGTTTGGGCCTTAAGTGGGCTTTGGTGGGATGGAGTAGGTCTCTGTAACGGACTAGGATTGGGTGTGGGGGCTGGTAAAAGGGCTCCCCACCAGCCCTTGGGCGTTCACCCCTGCCCCTTGTGCGCCCTTCCCCCCCACTTGCCCTTGCCCTAGCCGCCTCCCTCCTCCCTTTCGCATTCGCACTGGATTATCTTTGGAATTAATTTTAAAAGGAAGCAGATGGTCTTAAAGGGTTGTGTTGGAAACTTTTGAGTTGAGCCCTTAATGTGTAACTCTTTTTGGCTAGAGTTGGAGTTGTTTTTAAAAT
Organism: Rhipidocladum racemiflorum; assembly: GCA_036346355.1. NCBI lineage: Eukaryota > Viridiplantae > Streptophyta > Magnoliopsida > Poales > Poaceae > Rhipidocladum > Rhipidocladum racemiflorum. The sequence goes on along the minus strand of CM070571.1, from coordinate 44,384,787 downwards.
GTGTGTGATGTTGCGAGTGCTTCAAAAAGGTGGACTTTATGAAAGTTTTACAAAGTGATTTTGTTAGTGAGGTGTTCCCTTTTGGGAATGAGTTTCCCTCTCCTTGAGGAAGTTCGTGATGGTTGTGGGAGCAGATGCTCGACTTGAAATTTTGATGTTCTTTTCCAAAATGTTGAATTTGGATGAAATGCAATGTTGTGCAAGTTCAGTTTTCAACTGATGTGGGGTCTTTTACGACGTGGTGTTTCTTGTCAACTATCTTGCCCGTCATAGTCTATATGAATTTCCGCAACCTTCGATGTTAATTGTGTTTCCATCATTTGATACTGAGGAAGAAGTCATTTGGTGAATGACTATTCGGTGCCGTTGTTACATGATGAATGAAGGGTGAAAAAGGAAAATGAGACATTGTTTATGCATAATTAATCATAAAGGAGTCGATGAGCCAGGTCGGTGAGAAAGTCATATAAGGATATATGACTAATCCGGAGTGCTCTTGAAAAGTGTGCATGCATGTCAAGAATCGAGATGTCCATTTCGTTCTAGTATGAAAAGAAAGAATGAAGGATTTATGCTTCCTTTGTGATTTGGCTTGGATGTTGCCGAATTCTTTCCAAAATGGTTGTTAACGCTTTGGGTTTGAGTTGTCGTGTGTACACTTGGGGATGATACCTAAGTGTTTTTGTGTGAGGGCGAGACCCTCTTAAGAAAGGAACCAATTGTGGTTTGGTAAGGTTTTTCGATCCTAGCTTGGGTCTAGGTGTTGAACCCTAGTGGTATAAGGGTGGTTTGTGATGGAGGTTGATGATGTATGGGTCTAACCATTATTAAGTGTAGCGATGGGTGGAAGTGAAGTTGACGGTAGTTCGGTGATATTTGTCTGCCGTGAGCATTTGTCGTCACTAGTTGTTCTTGGATTTGAGTCTTGTGCAGGAAAGGATGGAATAAAATGTTAGTATGATGGTGTATCGGAAGGGCAAGTGTGCCTTAATGAGTTTTCCCTCGATGGAAATTTTCGGAATGTAGAAAGGTCGTTAAAGGAATTGTGACTTCCTTTGATTATGTCATGTTGAGTTTAATGGAGTATGGTAGTCAGGTTGGTTGTGATAGAAGTATGAAGTGTTTGCCGTGAGGATTCGAGCGTTTTGGGTTGATGGAGCCCTTTGTGGTTGAAACGCAGATTCTGTTGGGGAATTGAAGTGAAGGTCGATTTGTGAGGGGTTGCCCTTAGTTGAGCTAGATCAACACTTTTTCTCTATGTGTTGGTTTTGGGAACTCGTTTGTTGTTTGTTCCGGTTTTAGTCGTTGTGTGAATGTTTTGTGCTGCAGAGAAGCCGTTTGTCCCTTGGGGATTTTGTCATTGATTTTGGCGTCCTTCGGATTCGAGGTCGAATCCTGTTGAAGGGGGGGAGAATGTGACACTACGGTATGGTGTGACATTATAGAATGTGAAATTAGAGAATAAAACCTTTCGGCTTGAGGTTTACTCGCGTTTTTGGGCCGTTTGAAGTGATGTGTCACCACGGAGTGTCGTAACCTTTTAAATGGTGCATGTTAAGGTCAAAAACTTTATGAAATATGGTATGGCAGGTTAAAACCATAAGGTATGGAGGTTAATAACGTTTCCGGGGTTTTGGGCCTTCCCGGGGGAGTTTGGGCCTTAAGTGGGCTTTGGTGGGATGGAGTAGGTCTCCGTAACGGACTAGGATTGGGTGTGGGGGCTGGTAAAAGGGCTCCCCACCAGCCCTTGGGCGTTCACCCCTGCCCCTTGTGCGCCCTTCCCCCCCACTTGCCCTTGCCCTAGCCGCCTCCCTCCCTTGGCCGTGCGCCTCCCCCTCCTTTGCCCCATTGCTCCCCACCTCTCCACCACCTATCCTCCACCCCCTTGCTGCCCTAGGGTGGTCTCCACACCTCTGCACCTTGTGGATCCATCCGTTGGAGCGAGGAGCGAGGAGCGAGGAGCGTGGAGCGAGGAGCGATCCGCGAGGAGATCTATTGGAGATTCGTTCGTTGGGCAAAGGTATGATCATGGGGATCCTTGGGTTTGATCTAGGTACTGTTCTTAGGGTGTTTATGAAGTTTTTAGATCAATTGGTGGTTCTGGGTTGGAGTTCTTTGGGTTAGATCTAGACGTTGCCACGTTTCTGTTTTCGGGCAGATTGAGCAATCGGGCTAGGGTTCGAGTTTTCGTCGATTTAGAATCCGAATCTGTCCGTACGGACTTAAAAGAAGTTGTATATAATTTAATTATATTTCCGTGGACATAAAGCACGTTAAAATCCGATCAGCCGTTTGAAAGTTATGGCCGTTTTACCGAGCGTGTTAAAATCTGTGACGCGATTGGAACAGATCGTAGTAATCTGTAGATTAAACAATTTTAGAGTCCGAATCAGTCTTTCCGTATAACTAGAAAAATGTAGGAAATTTCCTAAGCTTCGCGATGGTGTACTCGTTTAATCGATTTGGAGTCCCAGAACTCAAGTTATGGCCTTTGCAAGGCTGCTGTCCCGCCGGGACAGAACCTCTGTTTTTAGGTTTGCAAGTAGTGGGCAATGTCGGGTTAGATGGGGATTTGTGTACTGTTTTGTGGGCATGATTGTGAGTGTGTGATGCCTATGTGCAGGTGGTGTGACACCGGGAGTGCCTCGACTTCCCACAAATCCGTCGCCAGCGGTTGAGGCAAGTGTGTTGTAATGTATAGCGGATTGTAGGTTGCTTGTTGATATTGGATGAAAGATTGAATACTTGCTATGATCACTTGCCTTGCTTGCTGTTTTCCAATGATATATTGAGTATGATTATCATGATATGATGCTATGTGTCTATACTTATCATGATTCGATGCCATGTGTAATATTTGTCATGATGAGATGCCATATGTTTATGTACATGTGAAATATGATAATTGGCATAGTTGCATGCATGACATGAGATAGTGCGAGGTCGGTGAGAATGTCATTACTAGTCCGGCAAGGTCTGTGAGAAATTTATGACTATTCCGTAACGCCATTGAGTAAGACCTACATCGTGTTTCCATCCACGTGGTGAATGGAAGCGAGGAGTAGGCACCCTCCATCTTCGGGATGGAAGGGGAAAAGGGTGCACACCGACGGTGTGTACTCAACCATACCGGTATGAGTTTCAAGGAGATATGAGCATAACATTGCATTGCATTGCATTGCAATACATATTTAATGATGATGATGTTGTTATGTGCTCAAGTATGAGATGTTATATGTGATGTAAGGTATTATTGTCTTGTAAATGATCTTGTTGTCCATTACAATATGCTTGCTGAGTTTTCGAACTCACGCTTGTGTTTTATGTTGTTTTTAGGTACTTTGAGATCGGCATGCGGGAAAAAGGGGTCTAGCTACACTTCTACACGTAGCTCCACCATCATAGTCCATAATTAATCACTTGGAGACATGATATTAAGAGTTGTGCCTTAAACTTAATGTATGGTTTAATTTAGCATGCTAGTGATTCCTTATTTGCTTCGCTTTTAGTTTATGAAGTGGTTGAGCGTGGTATTATTGGCGTAATTTGATGATATATCCATTTATGTTGATGTTTTAGATGTCGTGTGCTATGATATATCTTGCCATGATATTGATATGGTGTTAATTCATGGAAAAACAAAGGAGATGCTGTCGAAATATCGGTTTTTAGCATATGTACCTTTGCTGGAATTTATGTTTAAATGTGGTATTTAGATGTTGTTTAGCTTATGTTTGGTAGCATTCGGGCATATTAAATGCCGGGTGTTACTGATTGGTATCGAGAGCGGTCAGAGGTCCTTGGAATGCGTATTTTTAGTGTCATGCCATAGGGTACAACTAAAATATGATGTGGAATAACTTAGAAACATGGCTTAGGTTTCAACTAAAACTTTGTCATAGGATAGCAACATTAAAACTTGCAAAAAATGGTATAACTAATCTAAAATTTGACACACCTTTCGGATGCACTGAGGAAAGGGTATGGGTATCGTTTCTTTACGCTTAAATATTGTATTTAAGCTTTGATGTTGAATGCTTCTTTTGACAATGCATGTTGCTATGTCAATGATATATGTTGTGGTGATAAGAGTGGGGTTGTGGTACCAAAGGGTTTCGGTCACCTCTTGTTGTTTATAGTTAGGGTGAGGTTTGACGGTGTGGCCGGTTAGCGCGAGGGGCATGAGAGCGAGGGCGGTGAGAAAGTCATAACTAGTCCGGCAAGGTCGGTGAGATAGTTATGACTAGTCCGGAACGCCATTGAGTAAGACCTACATCGTGATTCCATCCACGTGGTGAATGGAAGCGATGAGTAGGCACCCTCCATCTTCGGGATGGAAGGGGGGAAAAGGGTGCACACCGACGGGTGTGTACTCAACCATACCGGTATGAGTTTCCAAGGAGACATGAGCATTGCATTACATCTCATACATATTGATGATGACAATGTTAAGTGTTTATGAATAAGATGATTTACATGAAGGGAGATGCTATTGCCATATTGTTGTTCTTGTTGTCCATTGCAATATGCTTGCTGAGTTTCGAACTCACGCTTGTGTTTTTTTCTTATTGTTTTAGGTACCATGAGAACGGCATGTGGGAAAAGGGAATAGACACACGCCCACACGTTGCTTCACCTTAATGTTTCCCCAAGTCAATTCTTTTAGATTGATAATAAATTGCGTGTGATGGTCATTAAATTAAGGCTTAGCTTGGTTAATGAGAGTTTTATTGTTCGTTTGACACTTGGAACTTTAAGTGCTAAATGTTAGTCTTTTATTGTCGTTAAGACTCTATTTATTGCTGTTTTAGATGTTTCCCTTATTGCCATATAATGCTATATCGTTGTTGCTCCTTAAATTCATGATAAAACAAAGGAGGTGTCGAAATCTCGGTTTTTAGCCTATGCGCCTTTGCTGGAATTTTATGTTAAATATGATATTTGGATGTTGTTTAGCTTATGTTTGGTAGCATTCGGGCATATTAAATGCCGGGGTGTTACATAGGGCGCGCTCCCCACTCGATTGCCTGTGGGCATTTGGATGGGTCGCTTTGGTGTTTTCGTCTTCCGCTGCGGTTGTTCAAGTTGTTCGGCCTGTTCAGGCTGTAATGGTAAACCTTGACCATAAGGTCTTTGCTTTAATTTGGTATTATTCTTATTTAGTTATATGTATTCGTGATATGGTTGTTGATTCATCACTGTTTGACTGTGTGTACTAGCTACTGATCTGGGACTAGTACAGAAATACACAGAGGACTCCGGATAGCCGATCCGGGGGCCTACAATAAATAAAACAGAGAGAAAATTCTTGTCCAACCAGAGACGAAGACGACGACCAACTGAACGGCGTTTCTATGGCTCTCCAGCGAAGTGAGTGGTCCTCTCCGAAGCGTCTCGTCACGGGGATCCTGGATCTGGGCACCAATATGGTGGAGGACGACGGATGGTGCCGGAAATAAAGAAATACCGCGGCGACAACCCTATGAACTACGACGAGTGATTGTGAGGTGTTGGTGGCGGCTCGGGCACGAAGAGCTAGGGCAAAACATGCGCGATGAAACGGCGGTCCTCGGGCGGCTATCCACGCAATAAATAGCCTCAGCGTGCGCGCTAAAACTGGAACCCTAGGCCCACACGGTGGCGGAGTTCGTATCCGAGTCGGAGACGATGGTGGTGCGACGTGGCGCAATCCCGTACGTCCATGTGGCTTGATCCAACGGTCTCTGTCACGCGTGCACGCGGACACAAGCACAGCCACCGGATCTCGATCCAACGGTTCAACGCACGTGTCTACGTGGCTCAATCCTAACCGTTGGATCTTAATACAACAGTCCGCGCGGATGGGGTTCAGCCCGGTGCGGCTTGGCTCGGTCGGACTCGAGTTCGACTCGGGTCCGTGCTACAGTGAAACCCGTTAGGGTTTTTCCAGTGATTTAATTTTTAAAGTAATTTCTAGAAATTCAATTAAATCGAGAAAAATAGCAAAATGCTCAGAAAAATTCTGGCAAATACTTTGAGACATTTTGGACTTAAATAAAATATTTCCAACAAAATTTTATTTGAAACTTTTAAATATTTAAATAACTCAAAAAGGAATAAATTCAAATTAACTCCAAATAAATTCCAGAAAATTCCAAAAATTCTCAAAAATGCCAAATACCATTTAAATACATGAAAAGCAAAAATTGGGGTGTTACATGCCAGTGTGCTGCCGGTAGTACCGCAAGGCCGGCACTACCACCCCATGACCGTTGGTAGTGCTGCATTTGATTGAAATAGCTCAAATTGCTTCAAATTGAAAATCCAATTCAAATCCAAACTCAAACCCAAGCAACCCAATCTCAAATAAAGTCAAATACTCATCACAAACCTGGCTGGACCTACACATGGTCATTCACGGACCCTCTATGTATTCTGCACTAGTCCAGGAGTACGGTAGTACACATAGTCTCAACATAGATGAATATCACGATCATACATAGCGAAAATATAATAAAAGACTTCATCTATTAAATACAACCTAGTGAGCAACATTAAAGTCAACCTTACACTTGTGAGGCCTTGATGGCTTCAACTCAAAATAAATATACAGCAGAGGAACAAAGAACGTCGATGAATCCCGTCAACATGCCATAGGCATCTGATAAGGTTGAACTCCTAGATATTCGCCTCCTCGTGGAACTTCCATTCCAAAGCAGGTGTTGACTTCTCTTCAACTGATGGATTTGATGGTAGAAAGGGGGTGAGTACATAAAGCACTCAATAAGTTGTGCACAGAATGCAAGTCTATTAACTACATGCAATGCTTGTTCCAAATGAATGGCTGAATTGGTTACTTTGCAATAAAGCTGAAGGACCATGTGGAGGTCCATCCATATTTGTGATGAGTATTTGACTTTATTTGAGCAAGGTGTGCTCATGTTTGAGTGTGATTTGACTTGGAATTGTGTTTGAATTTATGATAAATGTGGACTAACATGCAGGAAGAAAAAGGTAAGACTGTACTTTGGAATGTGCAAAATGGTTTGGTCCTTGTGGTACAGGTTATTGAGGTAGCTGTGGTCGTTAGTGAGTATCGCGACTAGGTTGGGAGAACCGAGGTCCGGAGCGGTTGAGGATGCCGACGAGATGGTTGGGCTCAAACCGGGATCACTTAGCGTCATGGAAATGGACTTGAGGTGGCTCATGGTTTCCAGTTCGGGTTGGAGGCTCGAAGAGGCGAAAACGGAGCGGTCAAGTCCAACGGATGAAGGCCCGTTGCATCGGGTTGATCGAGTTTTGTTTAAACCCATGTATGGCGTATGTGGCCCATGTAAAGCCCATGTGTGGGGGTGGAATGAGTGGGTTAATCCTAGCCCTTGGTGGAGTTCTCTAGGGTTTGGGACTCATCCAAGGGTGGTAGGTGGCCCAAGAGTATTATAAATAGAGGGGGAGGGGTGCCCTCCCTCACTTGAAGGTTTGATTGCTCCTTTGAGTTTGCCCACATGAAGTAAGGCTTTGTAAACCTTTCAACCAGAAAATACAAAGATTTCTTTACATTCTTGTGAATTTAAATTCCGCATTTACATTATGTCTTTACTTTATGCAATTTAAATTCAGTATTTACTTTCCCGCATGTAAATTCTCGCAATTTGGATTTGCCTCCTCTCCTTCTAAATGCTGTTGATCAAGGATGTCTTGAGGGTGCTCATTTGGTTTTACAACTTTCTTGCACCCTAGGATAGACTAGAGATCAAGTTTCTATCAAGATTGCAAATCTGTCCTGAACTTGTTCTTCGCACACAGTCAGTTTTGATTTTTTAGGAAAATATTGAAAAATCATTTTTGAGGGATTCTTGTTGGAAAAGGTGCGCGACTATCTGATTGAAGTCCACTGGTTGCACCGTTTGGGAGCTATGAGGTGAAAACCAAGCCCCAAATTTCCTGATTGAAGTTCCTGACTATCTTTAGTCCTTGATTTTTCCTGATTTTTCTACAAGGATTTTGGAGGTGATTTTTGCTGGAGTATTTTATGACTCACTGCTCGTAGGGTGAAAAATTCCCAAAAAATTTGGAGCAACAGAAGTCCACCAACCACCTGCTCCAAATGAGGACAATTCCTGAAAAATCTGCCTTTTCTTTTCTAAAAGAGGCTTTTGTGATTTGGCTTGATATCTTTTAGAAAAGAAGTATTTAAATTAATTCCTCTTTGTTTTGGTCACTTGACAACCAGGATTGTGATTTAAAAATCCCTCACATGATTCATGGTTCTCATCCATGCAAGCTAGGGATACACATAGTTGTCTAAGCGTTCCATTTTTGCGGGTTTTGCGAATTTGAGGAGCACCGGTTTCTTTGCGAGATTGTATGGAGTACGTTGAGTAGGGGATGATTTTATTTGGGATCATTCACCCCCTCTGATCGCCATCTCGGTCCTTCAAAAGCAACATTTACAATTAAATAGTATAAATAGATTGAAAAGTAGTAAACAAATAATAGTAATAATAGATTTCTAAGTTTTTTTCTCAAATTAACTGGCACACATCCTTAAATCAATTTCCATACTTCTAACAACACATTGCCTCCAATCCCAAGTTTAATTTCAAAATCTAACCCTTGACTGTAATTCCCGAGCATTGTCCAATATCGCAAACACGGGTATTCGAATAGGTTTGACACTCTGTAGAGGTTATGCACTTGACCCACAAGATCTAATAAAACTATACTGCCATGCAATGTCACGTGCCTATCGGAAACTCTTACCACATGCCCCAGTCTAAATCATTTTACCACCCTAATTGATTACCATACACCACGTGCCATCAACATCAACAACATTGTGTGACAACACCCACCTGACTGTAACACCCCAATTTTTGTTTTTCATGAATTTAGATGTTATTCTACACTCTGGTGAATTTTTGGAATTTTTTGGAATTTATTTGGATTTAATTTGAATTTATTCCCTTTTGAAATAAATAAAGAATTCAAAGTTGCAAATAAAATTTTGTTGGAAATATTTTATTTGAGTCCCAAATGCCCTAAAATATTTTCTAGAATTTTTCTGAGTATTTTGCTATTTTTCTTAAATTAAATGAATTTCTAGAAATTAATTTGGTTATTTAAATCGCTGGAAAATCGAAACCGGGTTTTACTGTTCATGCGACCGAGCCCGAGTCGGACTCGAGTCCGAGTCCGACCCGAACCCAGACCGAGCCGCGTTTGAGCCGAACCCGGACCCAACCTAACCCTAAACCGCGTGACCGTTGGATCTCGATCCAACGGCCGAGAGTGCGCCACGTCACCCTCTCTGTGTTGTCGCCGGACTCCGCCGCCGCCCATGCGTGGGCCCTCTTTTTCCGCGCATATCACGGACGTCGACGGGCTATTTAATGCGCCGCCACCCGTGTCGGGACCCCCTTTCCCGTGCGCACCCGTAGCCCTAACTCACCGAGCCCGAGTTGCCGCCGTTCCCCCGCGGGAGCTTGCCGAAGTTGGAGAAGGCTTCCGCCGCGGTTTTCCATTGTTGCCGCCTCGCCCGTCTTCGCCGCCCGTTGAGTCCAGATCCGGAACCGTTGCGTCAAGCCGCGTTCGTGGAGATATCTCACCTCACCGGAGCGTGCCCGGAGCACCGTTTCGCGTGTCATCGTCTTCGTCCCCGGCAGCCGGAGCTCCGCCGCACGCCATCACCGCTCGCGAGCTCTCTCAGCCGTCCGATCAAGATCCAACTGTCGCGGTGAGTCCACGCGTTTCCTAAACCCGTAGAAACCAGATTAGATCTGGACCGTTGGATCAAGATCCAACGGCCCACGTTCGTCCACATCATCCCGTAGCGAATCCACGTTACGGTTTTAGATTCAATCCCAACCGTTGGATCTAGATCCAACGGCATAGGGCGTGCCACGTGTCGCGCGCCAGGACATGCCACGCCACCCACGGTGAGGTGAAAACCCGATCCAATCTGGACCGTCCAATTCGAATCGAACGGCCCAGATTAGCCGCGTTGCACCGCAACGTGCGGCATTGGATCCAATCGGAACCGTTGATTTTCAAATCAACGGCCCAGATCGCGCCACGTGTCCAGGAGCCGAACCGGCGCGGTCAGCCGCGGTCGCCGCTGACGTCACGCGTGACGTCACGTGGGACCCGCGCGTCAGTAGGATAGCCAACCGCACCATGACGTCAGCCGTGACGTCATGGCGAGGCCCGCGTGTCAGCCCGCTCGGCCGAACCGCGCGATGACGTCAGCACTGACGTCATCCGATGGGTCCCACATGTTAGTGACGCGTGGAACCGTGGACCGGGTCCACGGTGATCCAGGCCAAACCGTGCGCCGGGTCCATGGACCCGAGGCAACGTGGCGGCCCCTGATTGGTCCACGTGTCATGCTGACGCAATAATTAATTTCCGAAAAAGAAAATGATTTATTAATTCGGTTTATTTATTTCAAAAATGGAGTCAAACTTCAAATGCTTATAACTTTTGCATTTCAACTCCGATTTGAGTGATTCAAATTTCTAAATTTGTATAAAATTGAGATCTACCTAATGGTGAATTTTATTTAATTTTTAAACCAAAGTTTTTCTATGTAATATTATTTAATTTATTATTTAAACTTTAAACGCTTATAACTTTTGCGTTTTAACTCCGATTTCGCCGATTCAAATTCCTAAAAATTCATAAAATTATGCTCTCTCTGTTTATGGACTTCATTTGGTTGTTTGTACACTTTTTGTCTACTGTTTTATTCATTTATTGCTATGTGCACGCGTTACGAGTAGACGTGGAAGTGCCCGAAGGCTTCGAAGGTGAAGTGTTGACCCAGGAGCCAGCTCAGGACCAAGAGCAAGTACTTTTTGAAGGCAAGTCGTGTTTTGACCATGTTGATCCCATTTATAAATTAACTTGATTTAAATTATTGCATGCTGGTTCAATTAGAAAATACTTTATTTAATTCCGGGGAACTAGATAAATGCCAAATTGCTGTATGACACCTTGGTTAATTAAATATGTGCCATGACCCCTTGTCACCCTAGTTGTGAGTTATTAGTTGGACATTATTAAATTGCCAACATGGGCAGTTAGACCGATGTAGTATGCTTAGCCTTGCCATGTGAAATGCTTTGGACAATCAAATGCTAATTTTGACTTAATGAGATACTGCACCTGTTTTGAAAGAGGTATCATGTGTTATGATTGTTGATGGCACGTGGTGCATGGTAATCAACTGGGGGTTTGATAAATAGATTTTGACCGGGGCATGTGGCAAGAATGATCGGGCTGGCCAGTTGTGGCACCGGGAACGTTGTTTTGGTTCTTCGGGTAGTCTTGCCCTGGTCACCCTAAGGACTTAACCTTGCAAGCCTTTGAACTGAGTCAAACGTGCAACCACATGTCTGTAATGGGACGGACCTAGTTGATTAAGTTGCTAATAACGTACCTGTGGGACCTCGGGGTGTCAACTATACCTTTTGTGTAGTTGTACGGGGGAGCGTACCAGGGCTGTGGCCACATACCCATCTAACGGTGGATTGGCCTAAACTTCGCCTTCGCTAAGGGAAGGGTTAGTGTGTAATCACCGGGAAGGATCACTTGTGCTGTTAGAAGTTTCCGAAAGACTTTGTTACGGACACTCGCCTATGTTGTGTTTGGTTGTATCTTGTGGGTAAAGTGCATAACCTCTGCAGAGTGTAAAATCTATTCGAATAGCCGTGTCCGCGGTATTGGACATCGCTCGGGAATTACAGTCAAGGGTTAGATTCTCTTGAAAATAACTTGGACTTAAAAGGTTGGGTTTGGTTTAATAATGATGTTGATGGAAATGTGGTTTAGGATTGGAAAAGATGTTTATTTAATTACTGGAAAAGTTATTGCTCTTAAACTTGTTTTTACTGCTTTTGAATCTACTTATGTTACTTGTCAAATGCTGTTTTACTGCAATTATACCCTGAGCTACTCCTTTGTACTAAGCCATGCATGTAGTATATTAGATGCATTCTGTGCATGACTTGCTGAGTACCAAGTACTCACCCTTGCCACCATACAACACCAGTTGAAGAATAGTCTACACCAGCTTTGGAGGAGGAGCTCCAAGAGGAACCGTCTAACTAGGGAGCGAGTCCAGTTAGTTGCCCGTGGTATACTGGAAGGCGCCACGAAGTTATCTTACATTCCGCTGCAGTTATTTCTCTTTTAATAAGTTTTCGCCCTGCGTGACATATATTTGTAACTTGACCTTAAGGTCAAGCAACCAGTTTGGTTAACTATTTAAGGTACCTTATTATTTCGTTGAGTATGATTGTGATATTTACCAATGTTGAGATTGTGTGCACTAGCGCGTTCCTGGACTAGTGCTGAATACATAGAGGGTTCGGATTTGCAAATTCGTGTCCCGACAGAGGTGGTATCAGAGCCAGGCTGACTGTAGGCTCACCCATAGTTAGATTGGTCGTAGTGAGGATAAAACCTATTTTCTAAAGATAAAATTTATCAAGATAATGAATGAATTCTCGACTTACCCCTTTCTTCCTTGTTCATACCCTTGCTGAGTTCTTTTCGTCTTCCACATTGATTTTAAAATGTTGCGTTCTTACGCGAGCGTCTTTTGACAGATGATGATGAAGAACAACTACGCCGAGCGTGAGGGGGGCTATGCTGCCGAGTTTTGGCGTATGCTTTAGTTTCTTGGAGGTTTTGAGAGACCGCTCTATCGAGGGACTACACTCGTGTAGGCAGGAGTGGTCATAGGATGGGACATTAGTATCACAGTGTATGCCCGAGAGAAGACGAACTTCAGCCGCCCTTTTCACTTCACCGCCAGGAGGTCTACCTTTGAGATGGGAATCCAAGAGGTGTCGCGTCGAGCAATGCAGCAGATCGCTCGCACGTACTCCAGGGAGCTGGAAGGCATAGTGTTCCATCACCACCCATGCCGAGACAGCAGAGCTCAGCGGAAGCCAATAGAAGATGAGGATGCTACCGTCACTCACTTAGCCAGATTCGTCGCCGCTAAGGAGGAGCTGATCGATGACACAGTCCAGGAGTTGAAGAAGGCTCGCGAACAGGTTGAGGAGGAGAAGAAGCACTTAGAGAATGCCCGTGAGTACGTCGCTTATACTGCGGAAAGGATCGCAGAGCTGGAGACCGCACTTTATGGACAGGGCCCCGATCTAGTGTTGGAGTTGGACGCCTTGAGCCGAAGAGGACCCGTAAGAGGCGCCACTGCACCTCGCCACACCCACAAGACCCGGATCCAGAGCCAGAGGAGGACACCGCGTTGTCAACCACAGCTGCAGTTGTGGGGCATGGCGATTGTTTCGCGCCGATGCCGCCGCACCCACCGCGAGGAGGCAGTGGAGGTTTTCTCGATGAGTGAGCATAGGCGTTGAAGTTGAGACTCCTTCGTCGAGTCGCGTTATAGAATAAGAGTCACCCTTAGAGGCGTTAGACTCCTGTGTTAGTCGTTTTGGATTTTCTTTGCTTGCTGAGTGTGCAGTATGTGTTGCAGGCCCTTAGGCGTTGTAAGCAACCATACCGAGTTATTATTGGTTTATTTATTAAAAAGGAATTTGAGTTACACTTTCCCCGCATAGTTTCTCTATTACTTGTCTATGCTTGTTTTCCCCCTTATCCTTAAAACTTGGAGCAATCAACAGATGGTGAACAACCGCGGAAACCTTGGAGGCAACGGTAGTGGTTCTCGCCCAGCTGGAAACCCCAATGATGGAGCACCTGCACCCCAACCAGCACCGCCAGTTGACATGCAGAATTTTGGGGCTTTTCTTGCCGCACAGACCCAGTTGATGCATGCGATGATGCAGCAGATGCAACAGATCACCGCTCACGCCACTGCTAATCAGAATAATCAAGTCAATCAGGGACAACGCCAGAATTCAAGACTGTCAGAGTTCATGACTCATCCACCCACTTTCTCCGGGAATGCCAATCCGTTGGAGGCCGATGATTGGCTAAGGTTAATAGAAAGGAAGCTACACATTGCTCAATGCATGGGAAATGAGAAGGTACTCTACGCTTCTCATCAGTTGGAAGGTACCGCCGCAGAATGGTGGGAGACCTTCTGTGCCACATGGGAGAACCCACAGGATATCACCTGGGAGGAGTTTACAGCCGTGTTTCGTCAGTATCACGTGCTGGAAGGAATTATGGACCTCAAGAAGGAAGAGTTCAGAGCACTGAAGCAAGGTAATCAGCCGGTGGCCGAATACCTGAATAAGTTCACACAGCTTGCACGTTACGCACCTGAAGACGTAGCGACAGATAAAGCCAGACAGTCTCGCTTTATGAAGGGACTTAGCTCAGGACTACAGGTGGGACTGATCACCCACACCTTTCCAGATTTCCAGGAGCTTGTGAACAAAGCGCTCATTCTTGAAGATAAGCGCAAGGAACTGGATGAGAACCGGAAGCGCAGGATGCAGCAGCATGGATCGCGTCAGGGAGCGCAGCAACGTTTGAGGGTTGCGCCAAATCAGTTTTTCAGGTTCCAACCACAGAATGCAGCGAGGACACAGTCGCCAGCACCAAGACCCGTCAATCAGAACTATCAGACCCTAGCTCCAGCTAGAAACGCCGCTTCAGGCAGTCAACAGGGGACAGTGAGACGCTGCTAGACATGCAACGAGCCAGGGCACTTCTCCAACAGTTGCCCTAAGAAGACAGCAGGAGTGACCCCAGTCCGCTTCAATTTGGGATCCACACCAGCCAGGACGCCAGCACCCGGAGCAAACCGCGGAACAGCACAGCCAGGAGCCATGCCACAGACCGTAGTGAGAGGCCGAGTCAACCATGTCACCGCAGATGCACTCCAAAATGCCACGGACGTCGTGCTGGGTAAGTTACTTGTCAACTCAGTACCTGCAATAGTTTTGTTTGACTCTGGAGCTTCGCATTCGTTTGTTTCTCAAGGCTTTGCTGCTAAAAATGATTTGGAGATTGCAAGACTTAAATGCATGCTTTTAGTTCAAACCCCTGGTTCCAAACTCCGAACGAAAGTAGGGTATTCTGGGGTAAGAATATTAATAGATGGGATAGAGTTCATAGCGAACCTTATTATATTGGAAACCCAGACCTTAGATGTTATTTTGGGAATGGATTGGTTATCCAAGCACAAGGCTGTGTTGGATTGTGGACGAAGGATCATCTCAGTTGAAAGCCCGTGTGGAAGGAAAGTGGAATTTCAAGCTACCGCCGTTAGAGATGGACAGTTGATGGTTAACAGCGCCAAGGCAATCAACATAGAAGATGTCTCAGTAGTGAATGAGTATCCAGATGTTTTTCCTGAAGATCTACCTGGTATGTCGCCAGACAGAGACAAAGAGTTTATGATAGAGCTTGTACCTGGTACAGCGCCGATAGCAAAGAGACCTTATCGGATGTCCATCGAAGAATTGGTAGAGATGAAGAAGTAACTTGAAGAGTTAATGGAGAAAGGATTCATCAGACCGAGTTCGTCGCCATGGGGAGCGCCAGTTCTGTTCGTCAAGAAGAAGGATGGGAGTTTCAGGATGTGCATTGACTATCGTGCACTCAATGAAGTCACCGTGAAGAATAAGTACCCGCTACCCAGGATCGCTGACCTGTTTGATCAGCTGAGAGGGGCCGGAGTTTTCTCCAAGATTGATCTGAGATCGGGATAACACCAGCTGAAGATCCGATCGGAAGATATTCCGAAGACCGCATTCTCGTCAAGATATGGACATTACGAGTTTACTATTATGTCCTTCAGTCTGACAAATGCGCCAGCTTACTTCATGAATTTGATGAATAAGGTTTTCATGGAGTACTTGGATAAGTTTGTCGTTGTGTTCATAGATGACATACTCATCTACTCCAAGACAAAGGAAGAACATACAAAGCATCTGAGGGGAGTTTTGGAGAAGCTGAGGGAACAGCAACTCTTCGCCAAGTTCAGCAAGTGTGACTTTTGGAAAGACAAGGTAGAATTCCTTGGACATGTAATGACCGCAGAAGGAGTTGCGGTAGATCCAAGCAAGGTAGAAGCTGTGTTACATTGGGGAGCATGTAGAAGACGTGACCCAGATCCGTAGTTTCCTTGGGATGGCAGGTTACTACCGCCACTTCATCGAAGGCTTTTCGACGATTGCGAGACCCCTTACGCAATTGTTGAAGAAGGAGAAGAAGTTTGCCTGGACGCCAGAGTGCGAGAAGGGTTTTCAAGAGTTGAAGAAGCGATTGACATCAGCACCGGTGTTAGTTCTACCAGACGTCAATCAAAGCTTTGATATTTACTGTGACGCATCACGCTAAGGACTTGGATGTGTGCTGATGCAGAACGGCAAGGTCGTCGCATATGCATCAAGGCAGCTGAGGCCGCATGAGGAGAATTATCCGACGCATGACCTGGAGTTAGCTGCCGTAGTGCATGCTTTGAAGTTGTGGCGTCATTATTTGATTGGGAACAGGTGTGAAGTGTATACGGATCATAAGAGTCTTAAGTACATCTTCACCCAATCGGACATGAATATGAGGCAGAGGAGATGGTTAGAGTTGATTAAGGATTACAATGTTGGAATCCATTACCATCCCGGGAAGGCCAACGTGGTGGCCGATGCCTTGAGTAGGAAGAGCCATACTGTGAACATGTTGATAGCCGCGAGTCAGGAAGAGCTATGCAAGGATTTCCAGAAGATGTAGATTGAAGTGGTCCCAGAAGGATTCTTGGCCGCTTTAGAAGTGAAGCCTACCCTGGAGGGTCAGATCCGAGAAGGACAGAAGGAGGATGACAAGATCCGCAGGATAAAGTCCAAGATGAACGAGGGCAAGACAAAAGACTTCAAACTGGACGAGCAAGGCATGTTGTGGATGGAGGATCGTATCTGTGTGCCGAACCAGAAGGAGTTGAAGCAGCTGATTCTAGAAGAAGCCCATGACTCCAAGTATTCAATTCATCCGGGAAGTGCCAAGATGTACCCGGATTTGAAGGAAAGATTCTGGTGGCCGAGCATAAAGCATGAAGTTGCCGAGCATGTTGCGCTGTGCGACATATGCCAGAGGGTCAAGGCAATGCATCAGAGGCCAGCGGGACTGCTGCAGCCGTTAAGGATACCTGAGTGGAAGTGGGAAGAAATTGGAATGGATTTCATTACCGGGTTGCCGAAGACTCAGGGTGGATATGACTCTATATGGGTTATAGTGGACCGCTTGACTAAGGTAGCTCATTTTATCCCCGTAAAGACCACCTATTCGGGAGATAAATTAGCAGAGTTGTATATGACCAGGATCGTCTGTTTGCATGGAGTGCCGGAGAAGATTGTGTTGGACAGAGGTACCCAGTTTACCTCGAGGTTCTGGAATAAGCTGCATGAAGCCATGGGAACCCGTTTGAATTTCAGTATAGCTTATCATCCGCAGACGGACGGACAGACTGAAAGAGTTAATCAGATACTGGAGGATATGTTAAGAGCGTGTGCATTGGCTTATGCTACCTCTTGGGATAAGAGTTTGCCGTACGCAGAGTTCAGCTACAATAACAGTTATCAGGCCAGTCTGCAGATGTCACCTTTTGAGGCACTATATGGTCGACCCTGTCGAACACCGTTGAACTGGAATGAGATGGGTGAATGACATGTCTTTGGGCCAGATATTCTTCAAGAAGCCAAAGAGCAGATTGCTGTGATCCGAGAAAGATTGAAGATAGCACAGTCAAGACAGAAGAGCTACGCCGATAACCGCCGTCGAGACTTGAGCTTCGAACCAGAGGATTTCGTGTACCTTAGGGTTACACCCCTTAGGGGAGTTAAGAGATTCCATGCCAAAGGGAAGCTCGCACCGCGATATGTCGGACCATTTAAGATTTTGAGCCGCAGAGGCGAAGTTGCTTACCAGCTGGAGTTACCACAGTCGTTGGCAGGAGTACATGACGTGTTCCACGTGTCCCAGCTGAAGAAGTGTCTACGAGTACCAGATGAGCAGACACCGCTAGAGTCCATTGAGCTGCAAGAGGATCTGACTTACAAGGAGCACCCCGTGAAGATTCTGGACACCATGGATCGAGAAACAAGGAATAAGTCAACTCGTTTCTGCAGAGTGCAATGGAGCAACCATGCGGAGAGTGAAGCAACTTGGGAGCGCGAGGAGGATTTGAAGAAAGAATTTCCAAACCTATTCTCTAGTAAGCCCTGAATCTCGGGGACAAGATTCTGTTAAGGGGGGAGGTTTCTAACACCCCAATTTTTGCTTTTCATGAATTTAGATGTTATTTTACACTCTGGTGAATTTTTGGAATTTTCTGGAATTTATTTGGATTTAATTTGAATTTATTCCCTTTTGAAATAATTAAAGAATTCAAATTTGCAAATAAAATTTTGTTGGAAATATTTTATTTGAGTCCCAAATGCCCTAAAATATTTTCTAGAATTTTTCTGAAATTTTTCTGAGTATTCTGGAATAAAACTATTTTTCTGAAAACGAGTCCGACTGAACCTGCATCGAGCCGCTTGAGCGGACCTGCACCCAACCTAACCTCCTAAATCGCTGCAGAATCGTTGGATCTCGATCCAACGGCCGAGAGTGCGCCACATCACCCTCTCCGTGTTGCCGCCGGACTCCGCCGCCGCCCGTGCGTGGGCCCTCGTTTTCTGCGCATATCACGGACGTCGAGGGGCTATTTAATGCGCTGCCACCCGTGTCGGGACCCCCTTTCCCGTGCGCAACCATAGCCCTAACTCACCGAGCCCGAGTCGCCGCCGTTCGCCCGCGGGAGCTCGCCGAAGTTGGAGAAGGCTTCCGCCGCGGTTTTCCGCTGTTTGCCGCCGCCTCCGCCGTCTTCCGCCGCCGTTGAGTCCAGATCCGGAACCGTTGCGTCAAGCCGCGTCCGTGGAGATATCTCACCTCGCCAGAGCGTGCCCGGAGCGCCGTTTTGCGTGTCGTCGTCTTCGTCCCCGGCAGCTGGAGCTCTGCTGCACGCCATCACCGCTCGCGAGCTCTCTCAGCCGTCCGATCAAGATCCAACCGTCGCAGTGAGTCCACGCATTTCCTAAACCCGTAGAAACCAGATTAGATCTGGACCGTTGGATCAGGATCCAACGGCCCACGTTCGTCCACGTCATCCCGTAGCGAATCCATGTTACGGTTTTAGATTCAATCCCAACCGCTGGATCTAGATCCAACGGCATAGGGCGCGCCACGTGTCGCGCGCCGGAACATGCCACGCCACCCACGGTGAGGCGAGTCGTGTTTTGACCATGTTGATCCACGTTACACTTTTTGTCTACTGTTTTATTCATTTATTGCTATGTGCACGCGTTACGAGTAGACGTGGAAGTGCCCGAAGGCTTCGAAGGTGAAGTCTTGACCCAGGAGCCAGCTCAGGACCAAGAGCAAGTACTTTTTGAAGGCAAGTCGTGTTTTGACCATGTTGATCCCATTTTCAAATTAACTTGATTTAAATTATTGCATGCTGGTTCAATTAGAAAATACTTTATTTAATTCTGGGAAACTAGATAAATGCCAAATTGCTGTATAACACCTTGGTTAATTAAATATGTGCCATGACCCCTTGTCACCCTAGTTGTGAGTTATTAGTTGGACATTATTAAATTGCCAACATGGGTAGTTAGACCGATGTAGTATGCTTAGCCTTGCCACGTGAAATGCTTTGGACAATCAAATGCTAATTTTGAATTAATGGGATACTGCACCTGTTTTGAAAGAGGTATCATGTGTTATGATTGTTGATGGCACGTGGTGCATGGTAATCAACTGGGGGTTTGATAAATAGATTTTTACCGGGGCATGTGGCAAGAATGATCGGGCAGGCCAGTTGTGGCACCGGGAACGTTGTTTTGGTTCTTCTGGTAGTCTTGCCCTGGTCACCCTAAGGACTTAACCTTGCAAGCCTTTGAACTGAGTCAAACGTGCGACCACATGTCTGTAATGGGACGGACCTAGTTGATTAAGTTGCTAATAACGTACCTGTGGGACCTCGGGGTGTCAACTATACCTTTTGTGTAGTTGTACGGGGGAGAGTACCGGGGCTGCGGCCAGGTACCCTTCTAACGGTGGATTGGCCTAAACTTCGCCTTCGCTAAGGGAAGGGTTAGTGTGCAATCACCGGGGAGGACCACTTGTGCTGTTAGAAGTTTTCGAAAGACTTTGTTACGGACACTCGCCTTTGTGGTGTTTGGCTGTATCTTGTGGGTAAAGTGCATAACCTCTGCAGAGTGTAAAATCTATTCGAATAGCCGTGTCCGCGGTATTGGACATCGCTCGGGAATTACAGTCAAGGGTTAGATTCTCTTGAAAATAACTTGGACTTAAAAGGTTGGGTTTGGTTTAATAATGATGTTGATGGAAATGTGGTTTAGGAATGGAAAAGATGTTTATTTAATTACTGGAAAAGTTATTGCTCTTAAACTTGTTTTTACTGCTTTTGAATCTACTTATGTTACTTGTCAAATGCTGTTTTACTGCAATTATACCCTGAGCTACTCCTTTGTACTAAGCCATGCATGTAGTATATTAGATGCATTCTATGCATGACTTGCTGAGTACCAAGTACTCACCCTTGCCACCATACAACACCAGTTGAAGAAGAGTCTACACCAGCTTTGGAGGAGGAGCTCCAAGAGAAACCGTCTAACTAGGGAGTGAGCCCAAAAAATCACAAAAATTCAAAAGGCATAATAAATTCAAGAAATGCAAAAATTGGCATGTTACATTTTGGCTCTAAATAGGTTTTGAGCAAGTATGAAGGGAAATTTGATTTTTCACAATTAAGGCCTAAATATACTAGATTTCTCTAACTGCACCAAAATCCTAAGTCTAATGATGTCTAGTGAATCTAGGGAGTCAAATAGGCAATATGATTGATGGGAATGTAAATTGCATAAAGTAAATAGAAAGAATGCAAATCACAATATGAACACAAGAGAATTCTTCCTGTGGTCTCAGAGACTTGCCGGTCTCCCCTATCCATGTTGAAGTATCTTGAATGAATCAAACTAGCTCCTTACGCTAATGAGCATTCCTCAATCCACTAGAGGTAGCTCTTTCCTTCATTGGATAGGTGAGCTCCAACCTTCACACCAATACTGAGCCTCTTCACAATTCTTCTTGAAGAGATCACCATTTTTCCTCCTTCGAGTTGTCTAGGAATCGGCAAACTCCAAGAGTAATAAACTGATGACACTTGCTTGAAGGTGCTCAAGTGTCACAAAGCTCATTCAATGAATGCACAACACTTGAATGCTCTCAACCACCTCAAAATGTGAAATTAAATGCACTAAGATGAAGAGAGAGTGTCAAAGGCTCAAGATGTATTCAATGAGGTTCCAAGAGGTGCCTTTCTACATAAGAGGCGGTATTTATAGCCCCCAATCACTCAAATATCCGTTGGGGCTAAATGCACAAAAATCAACAAAATCTGGTACTACCAACATGAAAAGTACAGTAGTACCGACCTCGGCTATAACGAATAGTTCATTGAATTAAATGCATATGAACTAGTTGTTACCACAGTACCCTAGTAGTACTGGTGAACAAATCATGATAGTGTTGGCAATTTCCACCCCAAGTCAAACACCAAAACACTTGCTCAGGAAAATAGCTACTGGCCATATGCAGCAGTACTACCGACATGCGGTAGTACCAGAATTTTTACTATGGTAGTGCTAGCATTTTGAACTTCAGGGAAAATCCTAAAAAAGCACTCTCTGGAAAAATGTTGGCACCTGAAAGTGCAAATCTGGACCCTTTGTGTATTCAGCATTAGTCCAGGATCACGCTACTGCACATAATCTCAACATAGATAAAATATCACAATCATACACAACAGAAATAACATAAAGTACTTCATCTATTATTATAACCTGTTCGGTCAACCTTACGGCAAACTTACAATAATATGCCACACAGGGTAAAGACTCAAAATAAAGAAAACTATAGCGAAAAAGAAGACTCGTAGTAACCCATCAACTTGCCATAGGCAACTGACTGGGCTCATGTAACATCCCAAAAATTTGTGCTTTTATTTAATTTATTGAGTTAATTGAATTTTTGGAATTTTCTAGAATTTATTGGGATTTAATTTGAATTAAGTTCTTTATTGAATTATTTAAATATTTAAAAGTTTCGTATAAAATTTTGTTGGAAATATTTTATTTGAATCCAAAATGTCTCAAAGTATTTTCCAGAATTTTTCTGGAATTTTTCTTAGTATTTTGCTATTTTCCTGAATTAAATAAATTTCTAGAATTATTTTAAATATTAAAACGCTGAAAAACCCTAATGGGTTTCCCTGTTCAACCGACCCGAGTCAGACTCGAGTCCGCCCGAGCCAGACCCGAGACGGACCGAACCACGTCATACGTAATCGCTGGATCGAGATCCAACGGCCAGGATTGAGCCACGTATACGCGTGCCTTGCACCGTTGGATCGGGATCCAATGGTTGTGCTCGTGTCCGCGTGTGCTCGCGCGCCAGCCGTGGGATCGAGCCGCGTGGACGGCCATGATGCTGCCACGTAGCGCCACCGTCGTCTCCGTCTCGGGCTCGGACTCTGTCGCCGTGTGGGCCTAGGGTTCCATTTCTTGCGCACACGTCGAGGCTATTTAATGCCCCGACCCTGCCGCCATGTTCCTCTCTGTCGTGCGCGTTGGATGCCCTAGCTGATCGAGCTCAAGCCGCCGCCTCGCGCCCGTAATCGCTCGCCGTAGTCCGCAATTAGCCGCCGCGGGTTTTAAGCGTTTTTGGCTGCCGTTAAGCCATCCCCGCCGTCCCTGTGCCCGGATTCGGTTTCGTCGTGACGAGACGCTTCGGAGCCGAGGACTCACTTCGCCAGAGATGGCGCGAAACACCGTTCGGGTGGTCATCTTCCCCAGGTCCGGCCACCTCTGCTCGCCGCGCCATCGCCGTTTCTGCGAAGCTCGATAGCCGTTCGACCAGGATCCGGCCGCCCAGGTTCGTCCACGTCACTGCGCCGTGCTCAAATCCTAGATTAGATCTCAGCCATTAAATCTAGATCGTACGGTTAGGGTTTGATCCAGTGTTACCGTTTAGATCTATTAGCAACCATTGGATCTAGATCCAATGCACTAGATTAAGCCACGTAGCCCCTTAAACCGCATCGTGCTAGATTAGATTTCAGTCGTTAGATCTAGATCGTACGGTTATATTCAACCTGCGTTGTAGCGCTAGATGTAATCTCGGCCGTCCGATCAAGATCGAACGGTGTAGATCGTGCCACGCGTCAGCCACCGGGTCATGCCACGTCACCCCGAGCGACGCAGTGAACTTGATCCAATTTCAGCCGTCCGATCTAATTCGTACGGTCCAGATCGACCGCATTAATCCAAAACGTGTGTGGTTAGATCTAATCTGGACCATCGAATTTCAAATCAATGGCCCAGATCGTGCCACGTGGCCGGGAGCCGAACCGACACGGTCAGCGCAAGCGTCACCCGGTCACCGCTGACGTCACGCGTGACGTCAGCGTGGGGCCCGCGTGTTAGTAGCTCGGCCACCAGCACTATGACGTCATCCGTGACATCATGCTAATGTCACGGTGGGGCCCGCATGTCAGCTGTCCCCAGCCGCGCCACATGCTGACATCAGTAATGACGTCACCCTAGTGGGACCCGCATGTCAGCGGCACGTGGCCCGGTGGACCGAGTCCACCGTGGACCCAAGCCGAGCCGTGGACCGAGTCTATGGGCCGGATGACGCAAGCATGACGTTATAATTCGATTTTCCTTTAGAAAAATAATTTGGCCGGAAAAATAAATTGCGCGCTGACGTCATATTCGGATTTTTCGATAGAAAAATTTATGAATTAATTCGATTTATTCTTTTAATTGATTTTTCAAACTTCAAACGGCTATAACTTTTGCGTTTTAACTCCGATTGTGGTGATTCCAATTTCTAAATTTTTATAAAATTGAGCTCTATTAAATGGTGAATTTTATTTAATATTTGGACATGATTTTTTCCTCTATTTTATTTATTTATTGTTTATTTATCTTATATGCGTAGACGTTGAATTGCCCAAAGGCTTCGAAGGAGAAGTTTTGACCCAGGAGCAAGTTCAAGACCGGGAACCAGTACTTTTTGAAGGGAAGTTATGCTTTGACCATATTGATCCCACTTTTGAAATTATGTTTAATTAAATTATTGCATGCTATTTTATTTCAAAATGCTTTTGAATAATTCCGGGAATAGTTGTATGCTATGAATCATTTGTCACCCTAGGATGTGGAATAATAGTTGGACACTAATACTTTGCCAACTTAAGTTAATTAAACCGTAATTAGCCAGCTTAGCCATGCAATCGTGTTATTGATATAATTTTGAATGTCGGAAATTAATCTTGACTTAATGAGAGGTGGAACACAATTTTAGAAATTGCCACATGTGTTGTTGATGATGTTGATGGCACGTGGTGCATGGTAATCAACCGGGGTAATAAAATGATTTAGACTGGGGCAAGTGGCAAGATTGTTATGGTGGGCCGAGAGTGGCACCGGGAAAGTCGTCTTGGTTTTTGCTAATTGGGTAGTCTTGCCTTGGTTAACCTAAGGACTTAACCTTGCAAGCCTTTGAACTGAGTTCATCATGTAGCCACATGTCTGAAATGGGGCAGACCTAGTTGAGTAGGTTTCTAAGAACTTGCTAGTGGTACCTCGGGGTGTTAGCTATACTTCTGTGTAGTTGTATGGGGGAGCGTACCGGGTCTACGGTCAGGTACCCATCCAATGGTTCGTTGTCCTAAACTTCGCCTTTACTAAGGGAAGGGTTAGTGTTCGACAACCAGGGAGGTTCACCTGTGGAGTTAGAAGCTTCCAAAAGACTTTGTTACGGACACTCGCCTTTGTGGTGGTTGACTGTATCTTGTGGGTAAAGTATGTAAAATCTATTTGAATAGCCATGTTGTGGGGAACCCGTCCCTGGGACTCCATTGATTCACTCAATTGCACCATACAAATCAAGTAAATCAAGGGAACCTCGAGCGTCCCGCATATTCGAAATTGCACACGCGCGACAATGCATAACAGTTTGTATCACAACTCAAACATGATACGGAAACTTAAACATATTTACATATCAAAAGTAGGATTGCTGTCCAAAACGACATATTTAGTGTTATTACATCAACACGCAGCGGAAACATAATATAAACAACAAAAGAGTCCAGCGTAGTGTGCCATAGCCCGCAGGCAAACGACTGGAAGTAAGAACGTGCCACTAAACGTTAGCATCATCGAAATCTGCCCGGTAAAGGTCTCCGGGCAGTGCCTCATCCTCACCTGCAGCAAGTGGACAATCTGATTGAGTACAAAGAGTGTACTCGCACAATAATATAAGTTGTACGCTGAGTTCCAGCTACATGTGGTTGCTACATCAAAAGAATGGCAAAACGGTAATTTCAGCATAAAGCAACATTTGAAGTAAAACATAGACATGTATAGATTGAAACTTGCATTAGTAAACATTTTCAAAATCTAATACATAATATAACATCATCATAAACTTATCCATTTCATTCCTCTAGGCATTTCTCCGAATCATGAGTCCAACGCTCATGTTCGCTCGCACTCACGGATACTCCAATATCCGTGAAGTTCCTCCCAAGAGTACTCCAATACTCGCGAAGTTTTCCTCATGAGTACTCCAATACTCATGAGACTAAGTTTCCCCCAAACCATTCAATCTTACCCAGTCCTTAATACTCGCCTAGTGACTGACAACTTAAGTGATCGTCCTTGACCATGGAAGCGGCTATTCGAATAGTTTAAACTCTGCAGAGGTACGACTTTACACACATGACACGCCACACTCGTAAGCCAAGCTATGAGCACAATTCCTTTGATGTGCTGGCCGAGGTAAACGTGACAAAACCATTTTCCAGTATGAAGGGTAGTGTATTTAAACCATCCGGGTGACTGTGACCCTTGATCCCGCGTGCTCAGTGCTCTGTGTATGTGGATCAAGGAGTACACCCGTTATTGAACATCCCTAACTCCATAAAGTTCGAGGGATTTCAAAGGATATTCCCGACACTCCACAAAGTTCGAGTGATTTCAAAGGATATTCCCGACACTCCACAAAGTTCGAGGAATTCCCGCGGACATTCCTTGACACTCTACAAAGCTCAAGGAATTTCGAGTGCACGTGGTTTAAATACCGTAGTCATACACAAGTACTTGGTTAAGCCGGTCCCATAAACAGCGTGTGGTTCGCACGATAGTTACTTAAAGAGACGTCACCAGGATTCAATCCTTAAGGTCCTTAACCAACATTGCTACACAATAACCACAATTGAACCATCATCATCATAATCAATTTGATCTTTGCGACCGATGAAATAAGTCCATATATCGTGGTTCCTAATGATGTTCTAAGCAAGATTAAGCAATTTGGGAGAACCCATACATAATATTAAACCACCTAAGGTGACAACGGAATGGGAAAGGAACATGGCAATAACTAAGCATTCTACCCAAAACATAATTGTAATTGAAAGTAGGCATGCAATTGATAAAATAACTTCAAACGTAATTTGTAAATAATGGGATCAATTATGCTCAAGGATTAAGTAGTGCCTTGCTGCTCGTTCTTGATCTCGTACGCGTAGTCGTACTCGGGAGTAGCCTCCGAAGCGTCAACACCTAACGAGAAAATCCAATTCCCAAAGAACACCAATTAAGAACCAAACAATAAACCACATGAAAACATGCTCAATCATGCATGAGATGCATCATGATGCGTAGTACTAATTATAATTTTGAAAGTACGAATTGACTTTGTGAAGTTTGGGACTTGCGTGTCAAAAGATCAAGTCTTAGAAGCATTTTATCTAATTATGTCCGGAGTATCCGAACTTTAACCCGGAGTATCCGAGCTGACCTTCTCGGTCCTCTAGTGCTGACTAATTTGGAGTATCTGGGTTTAACCTCGGAGTATCCGGGTTGAAACCCCGGAGTATCCGGGTTGAAACCCCAGAGTATCCGGGTTGGGCCTCTCAGCTTCAACTTTTCACTTCGCAAAAACAACAAGGTTTTTGATCGGGTTTTTGGATGGTTACATGTACATTGGCATCTACATTTCAAAGGAATGGACTAGGGTAGAATCTTACCACTAAAAGGTTGCTTTTGCACTCGGTGGAGTTCGATTTGGTGAAGAGATGAAGGATGGTGTCTCAAGGCCGGTTTTCGCGGTTCGTTTCCTCCTAGCTCGTGTGGACGACGACTTCGGTTGCTCGAGCTTGCAATGGCTTCTCCTCCTCCTCAAGCTAGCTATGCGCCATGCATGATCCGAGCCAACACTTACAAGTGAAGGAAAAGGGAAAGATTTGGATGAGCTTCAAGTTGCAGAATTTTCAGAACATGGAGGAAAAGAAAATCGATTAGAACTCACCCAAGACTTGGTGCATCAAAAATCCATTTGGATGGATTTGAAGCCCTTGATGAGGGGAATCCAATGGCATAACATGCACAAGCTCAAACTCAAAATGTGGATGGATTTGAGGAGGTGAAAAGGGAAGGGTGGAGGTGTTCTTGCTCTCCCTTTGAGCAGAAATTTTAGTTTGGGTGGGAGCAAATGGGGTCAATGAGGGAGGAGAAACCAAGGTAAGGGCTTACATAGCTGCCCCACTTCACCACTTACACGTGGGCCAAGGTCCCACATGTCAAGGAGAGGTAAGGAAGTGGGTATGGAGTGGGTAAAGTGAGAAAAGTGGAGTAGGTGTGTGCAGAATTTTATTCTCTCTCACTTACAATTGGGTCCACTTGTCATTGATTAAGGGGAAATGAAGCATGGTATAAATAAGTAGCAGTTTTTAGGTATCATGAACATTACAAATTCATACTCATCTAACTAAAATGATGCTAGCATTTATAAAATCTTAATTAATTGTTGATTATGCCACTAACATGAATGGTATGAGCATGCCATGTAAAAATTAGCTATCAACAAATTTTGGGCTGTTACACATGTCCGAAGCATTGGACATTACTCGGGGATTACAGTCAAGGGTTAGACTTTATGAAAATGAACTTGGTTTATGGACACTTGGTGTTGGGAATGATGAATTTGATTTAGGATGATAAATGCTTTACTTGTGAAAGTGTTTATGAAAGTTATTATTGTTATTACTGTTTTATCGCTTTCAATCTATTATTGATATTGTGAATGTCGCTTTACAGCAAATAAATCTTTTAGCCTATTCTTTGGAATAAGCCATGCATATAGAATATTAGACTGCATTCTGTGCATGACTTGTTGAGTGCTTTAAGTAATCACCCTTGCCACAACACAAACATTAGTTGAAGAAGAATCAACACCAGCTTTGGAGGAGGAGTTCTAGGAGGAGCCGACGAACTAGGGGAAGAGCCCATTCAATTGCCTGTGGCATACTGGTTGGTGCCACATGTTTCTTTATTTTCCGCTGCAAGTTATTTTATTAAGACTTTGCCCTGCGAGGCGTACTTTTGTAACTTGACCATAAGGTCGAGCAACCGGTTATATTTCACTTTTAATAAAGTACTATACTATTTCGTTGAGTATGATTATGGTATTTACTGATGTTGTGACTGTGTGCACTAGCGTGATCCTAGACTAGTGCTGAATACACAGAGGGTCCAGATTTGCAAATTCGGGTCCTGACAGCTTGCACCCTAATTATTCGACTCCACTTGGAACTCCTCAATAGCTGGTGTAGACTCCTCCTTAATTGGTGTTTGGATTGTTTCAATGGGGTGAGTACATAAAGCACTCAACAAGTCATGCACAAAATGCAATCCTATTTCTACATGCATGGCTTATTCCAAATGAATGCCTAAACTGGTTATTTTGCAGAAAGGAACACTTCAAAGATTAACGTGTATAGATTGAAATGATGGTAGATCAAATACCATTACTAAGCAACATTCTAATTTATTTTCCAAGAATCATATATGCAATGCAAAGCACATGTCTCCTTGAAGCACATACCTGTATTGCCGAGTGCACACCCGTCGGTGTGCACCCTCTTTCCCCTTCCATCCCGTAGATGGAGGGTGCCAACTCTTACTAACCCGCTCCCATACAACCACGTGTAAGGGACTGCGAGGTAGGACTTTTGTGTTCACTACGTGTGAGCACAGAGGCCAGCATCAGAATGGGACGCCTCTTCCTTTTATGAATGCAATGATGCAAATTCCATGATAATGTACCACATTCAATCATTAATAGCATTTGCATAATCTTATTCATAGCATTACTCCATTCATCAAACAACTACTCATATGGCAAAGCAAAATCTCACTCCTACCATGCTAGTATAATATGTAAATCACAATACCATAAAACAACCAATCACAATCCATCACAACACACTTGCCTTCACCCTCGTGAGACGACGTGGTGAGACGACAACGGCACTCTCGGGGTCACACCACCTGCACAAAGGTTCAATACACTCAACCACATGCACACAAGACCACACAAGACCACTTAGTTATACCGACTTTGCGATCTACTCCCAATACCCAAAAACAGAGAATCTGTTCAACGGGACAGCAGCCTTCGGAATACCATAACTAGGGCTTAACGACTCCAAATCAGACAAACTAGTACATTTTATTGAATCTTAGGAAATTTCCTAGCTTTTTATAAGTATTGGGAAAAACTGATTCGGCTTCTAAAATTGACTAATCTACAGATCAACACGATCTGTCCCAATCACGTCACAGTTTTGACAACGTTCGGTAAAATAGCCATAACTTTTAAACGGCTGGACGGAATTAAGCATTCTTGGTCTTCATTGTATATTTTTTCGATTATCTACAACTTCCTCAACAGGAGGCCAACCAAAATACGATTCTAAAAACCCCAAAACCGCGACCGAAGTCGACTGTCCGGAATTGGCCGAGGCTACTGCGCGAAACAGATCTACTAAACGAATCTATACCACTAATTACAGCACCTAAACATGGATCTAGGGCATGGAATACCACATATATCAGCACATAGACCACCCCAAATAAGACCCCAAATCCTTACCTCTTCTTGACGAATCACCCGGTCGACGAACGTCTCTTCCTCGCGACCCGATCTCCCCTCCAAACGCCGGGGAACACCTGAATCGCCGGGAACGCCAGATCCTCTTGGACGGAGAGTTCCCGGACAGCGAGATCGTGCGGAGGGGGAGGATCTAGGGCCGGCTAGGGGAGGAGGACAGGTGGAGGTGGCGGCTAGGTGGGAGAGGAGAGGGGCGCATGGAGGGGAGAGGGGTGGGTGGCGGCTAGGTTTGAGGGAGAGGGGAGTGGGGCGCATGGGGAGGAGGTGGAGGCGCCCCATGAGTGGATGGTTGGTTTCCCTCCACTCATGGACCCAAAGAACCCCCCACCGATGGCCCAATTTATTCCCCCAAAGCCCAACTAGCTCCCACAGGGCCCAAACTCCCCCGGAGAGGCCCAAACGCCCAAAAAAGCCCAAAAACTCGGCATAAAGTCGTACCGAAATGCCGAATTCTGTAATGTCACATTCTGGGGTGTCACATTCTCTCCCCCTTAACAGGATTCGACCCCGAATCCGAGACACGCCACTTCACAACCAACCAAATCAAAGGGAGCTAAGGTTCACTTCTCAGAACCCCCACGATTTGCACTTGCTCGGACTCAAAAGCAAGGAGCTAAGGCTCGAAGATTGACGGCTCTAACAAAAACTCATAATTAAAACTTGCCAGAATCTTACTCATCATTGAAACACAAAGCACTAACACAAGGACTCAGAACATCCCAAGCAATAGGATAAATTCCCAAACAGACAACAAAGGAAAATGGTCTCACACTCCTCATTCTATGCATTCCTTGGCACTAAAGTGCCCGATCCCTTTAACCGATGCTACTCTCCAGAAGAACACGGCACCAACCTCTAGACCCCTTTTCAGATCCCACGCATAAAAGTGTTTTCACACCTCAGCCTCTCTACTGTGGTTCATCGTATTCAAGACGACGCGAACCAAGGGTGACACAACACTCCAAGACTACCAACTGCTCGAACAATCAGGGCTAAAACCTTGCAGAAGATTGATCTTTTACAAAAGACCAATACCCACCACTACCACCGAAAGGAAAAGCCTACTTTATCACCAGGGTCCTTAAACCCGCAAGAAACAGTAACAACCGAACAAAATCGCTATGGTTGACACAACCTCGCTCAAACTCAGCGACAGAAAGATCCAATACACTTCGAAAAGGAAAAGCAATTACTAGCAACCACCAAGTGGTCCACTAATAATTTAATCAACCCCATCGAGGAACACATCAACGACACAATTCTCCAAGAAGGTTTGAATTGAGTCAAACCAAACCTTCATTTACTCCTCACTTTTAAATCATTCACGATCAACTACTAGCAACACCTAATGGCGTACCTCGTTAACAACTCATACTAGATTTCTCTTACTAAGAAGGTCTCGCCCTCATGCTCTTCCACTCAAAGGGCTAGAACAAAGAGTACAACCATTGAGTAAGCTCAACCATAAACCATGAACCCCATTGATTCCCAAGCATAAATTTTAATCCAATGCACTAACATTCACTTTGGAAAGAATTTGACAACATCCAAGGAGCACTCATTTTATTTTTCCTAAGCCAAGACACAAAGGAAACACAAATCTTCTACACCACAACCAAAATACCAAAAAATCCTCATTGTTTCTTTTCATACTAGAAAAAAAATGGACATCTCAACTCATGACATGAATGCAAACTTTTCAAGAGCACTCCGGATTAGTCATATATCCATATATGACTTTCTCACCGACCTAGATCATCGACTCTTTTATGATTAATTATACATAAACGATATCATGTTTCCTTTTCACCATTCATTCATCATGTAACAACAGTACCGAATAGTCATTCACCAAACGACTTCTTCCTCGGTATCACATGATTGAACTCAAATAACATCGATGATTGCGCTAAATCATATAACTATGACGGCAACACCGTTAACAGCAAAACACCACGTCGTGTCAGAACCCAACATCAATTTAAAGCTAACCTTGCAAAACCTCGCATTCTAACCAAAATCAATATTTTTGGAAAAGAACATCAACTCCAAAGTCAAACATCTGCACACACAACCACCACAATTTTTTCCTCAAAGAGAAAGGGAAACTCATTCCAAAAGGGAACACTTCACTAACAAAATCACTTATGAAACATTCATAAAATCCCCTTTTAAGCACTCGCAACACCACACAAACTTTTCAAATAAATCCAACTCTAGTCAAATAGAGTTACAAATTAAATCTCAAGAGTTTCCATCACAACCCACTATGTCCATCTGCTTCCTTCAAAATTTATTCCAAAGATAATTCAGTGTGAATGCGAAAGAGCGCGATCCACTCAAAAACTTTTGGGTGTAAATCCATACTCACAGCATAAATTAAATAAATAGGCCAAAACCAGAGATTGGCACCAATTGCTACAGTTTAGGGAAACTCTGAAACACAACATAAGGAATTCCTTGACCAAAAGCATTCAACCAAGATAGCAAACAACCAAACCAATCCAAAAGGTTTTAAACACAAGCTCAGCATAGATCCCACCATACCTATTAATCAATTACGCTTACCATTAAAGATTTTCAAATCCACTATTTTACACGTTGAGAAGCCCCAACATGACTTAAAAAAAACCACATAATTTTTTTTTCTGTAATTACCTTTCCCAATACTCAAAAATAAAGTTTCTGATGCTTATCATAAATCATCCAAGCAAGACTATCTCATCATGATCCCCACAGACCATCAAATCATCCAACATCATATTCTATATTTAAAACATAGTACTTCAACAAATACTTTAGCACGATCAACCTTTCAATTTTATACCATCCATACGTCAACTTCTCGACAATTTGAAACTTACTCAATCAATAAATGACTTCAACACATCAATGTTATTTCCACAAGACAAAATTCGTAAGTAGGATTATAAGATATACACTCATTAAGGAGAGAGTCTTACATCATGATAATTATCCATTGTTCACTCCATCACCACATGTTACCAGTTCCTCCATTTTTAACCATGGTTTTCAACATGTAATCTAAACAATTACTACCACTACTTAGTCATCAATCTCAACAAATGTGCATAATCATCAAACAACAATATTGCTTTTAGCTACCCTATACATAGGTTATAACACAATTGCCACTACACAACATACTCCAACTATTAAAATAAATTTAATAAGTTAGACAATCCCAATGCTCTTAACAACAACATCAAACAACAACTCCTACCTTCTCAATTGTCATCTGTATTAGCATTTCAAGAACACAATTACATCCTTCCAATTATTTCCATAGTTCATAATAGCAAACATAGTAGTTCTAGTCATCTATCATGCACTAGGGTCGATCACCATCACAATTAATTTGTTCTACCGACCCTATATTAAAAGTCTTTTAGATAACCAGCCAATTTACTATTACTTCAACAGTAGTTTACATCATCTTAATGTTCTCACAAGGCATCAAGGTTTAAAATTTTAAACACTATCAATGGTCATTTTCCCATTAAGTAACAACAGTGTGCTACCTCGTTTTTTTTAACATAAATCTACAAATTCTAAACATGTACAATCACACATTTAATCATTCTCGCTATAGAGTAATCTACAACACTAGAAGTTCATTTAATCTTAAGCTAAAGAAAAAAATTACATTTAGTTGGTTCAACTCGCAAATTAACTTAGGAGTAAATCATTTCCATAAACCACATTGTTACATACTACATAACATGCTAAACAACAATTTTCACTTTTGACAAATATTTTTAGTCAAATGACTACTTACTTTATTTGCAGCATTTTCTTTTTAAAACTCAACCAAAATTCACAAAGAAACTTGACTCTCAAAGTTGCAATGGGACATGACTCACACTGGGTCATTCAAAAGATGTCCAAAACATATTTCAATCTTAAAGACTCCTACAGGAGGGAACCAAGCGATCAAGTAAACCTTTACGGACAAAGGCATAAAACATAAATCGATACATCTTAAATTTTTACACACAACTTCAATAACTTCTTTTAAACTCAGAGTGAGACACACAAGAACCAAACTATACTTTTCTTTGCAAAGCAACCAACCAAAACCGGTGTCAAAGCCAAAAGGCGACCAAAAAGGCGCAACACAAAACTCTTCTTCTTCGTCTTCAACTAAGGAAGACAAAACCATAAACCGCCGAAGGATCAATCCACGAAAATCCAATACCAAACACTCGTCCTTTGATTTCAATCAACTAAAACCAAGGAAAACCAACCCAAACTGATCGTCAGAACAGTTAAAGAAAATCCGAAGGAATCCACCACCAAACTCTTCTATTTGACTCCAGTCAACTACCCGATCTACGACAGAAAGAGTAAGCACTCTTCTCCCACAGGGGTTAATAGTTCTTCGGTGATGGCTCCAACCGGCCACACCGTCAAACCACGCCCTTACTATGAACAAAAAGAGGTGACTGAAACCCTTCGGCACCACAACCCCACTTTATCACAATAACAAGAACAGACCAATCAATTCTCTCAGTAACATAGCAACATACATTATCACATATAGCATTCAACATCAAGGCTTAAATACAATATTTAAGCGTAAAGCAACGATACCCATACCCTTTCCTACTATGCATCCATGTATGTCAAATTTTAAATTAGTTATTCCACTTACACAAGTTTTAATGTTGCTATCCTAAGATAAAATTTTACGTACAACCTAAGCCATGTTTCTAGGTTATTCCACATCAAAAATTTTAGTTAACCCTATGGTATTTCACTAAGTTCATACACCACGGACCTGAAGCCCGCTCTGAAACCAACTGTAACACCCCAGCATCTAGTATGCCCTAGATGTCACCAAACATGGTAGAAGCAGCATCTAAATACCACAAATAAAGATAAATTACAGCAAGGGTGCAAATGCTAAAACCAAAAAATTTCGGCAGCAACTCCATTGTTTCTCCATGGTTTGGAGCAACAACAAGAAAATCACAAGACATATCACAATGAAAGGCATCTAAACCAGCAATAACAGGTGATATAGCAATATCTTAAGTCTAAAATAAAGAATTTAACCACTTCATGAGCTAAACGAATTCAATAATATGGCCAAGCACACAAATAAGGCATACTCAAAATTTTCAGTGCACTAGTCTTATTATCACAACTCCAAATGGTAACATTGTCTAAATGTGTGGAGCTACGTGAAGAAGTTTAGCTAAGCCCCTTTCCCGCATGCCGGTTTCATGGTACCTAAAAACATCATAAAACACAAGCGTGAGTTCATCACTAAGCAAGCATATTGTAATGGAACAAGGAAAACAGTTTTCAATACCATTATCACTACACCTCATATTCAACAACATTAGCATGGCATATCCACATTGAATACATCTCATTAACATCATATTCAACATCATAATCATGTCATATCCACATTGAATACATCTCATTATCATCATATATGCAATGCAATGCACATGTTTCCTTGAAGCACATACCGGTATTGCCGAGTGCACACCCGTCGGTGTGCACCCTCTTTCCCCTTCCATCCCGTAGATGGAGGGTGCCAACTCTTACTGACCCGCTCCCATACAACCACGTGTAAGGGACTGCGAGGTAGGACTTTTGTGTTCACTACGTGTGAGCAGAGAGGCCCGCATCAGAATGGGACGTCTCTTCCTTTTATGAATGCAATGATGCAAATTCCATGATAATGTACCACATTCAATCATTAATAGTATTTGCATAATCACATTCATAGCATTACTCCATTCAACAAACAACTACTCATATGGCAAAGCAAAATCTCACTCCTACCATGCTAGTATAATATGTCAATCACAATACCATAAAACAACCAATCACAATCCATCACAACACACTTGCCTTCACCCTTGTGAGACAGCGTGGTGAGACGACGACGGCACTACCGGGGTCACACCACCTGCACAAAAGGTTCAATACACTCAACCACATGCACACAAGACCACACAAGAACACTTAGTTATACCGACTTTGCGATCTACTCCCAATACCCAAAAACAGAGAATCTGTCCAACGGGACAGCAGCCTTCGGAAGACCATAACTAGGGCTTAACGACTCCAAATCAGACAAAACAGTACATTTTATCAAAGCTTAGGAAATTTCCTAGCTTTTTCTAAGTATTGGGAGAAACTGATTCGGCATCTAAAATTGACTAATCTACAGATCAAAACGATTTGTCCCAATCACGTCACAGTTTTGACAACATTAGGTAAAACAGCCATAACTTTTAAACAACTGGACGGAATTAAGCGTTCTTGGTCTTAATTGAAAGGTTTTTCGATTATCTACAACTTCATCAATAGGAGGCCAACCAAAATTCGACTCTAAAACCCCCAAAACCGCGACCGAAGTCCACTATCTGGAATTGGCCGAGGCTACTGCGCAAAACAGATCTACTAAACGAATCTATACCTCTAATTACAGCACCTAAACATGGATCTAGGCCATGGAATACCCCATCTAGCAGCACCTAGACCACCCCAAACAAGACCCCAAATCCTTACCTCTTCTTGACGGATCACCCGGTCAACGAACGTCTCTTCCTCGCGACCCGATCTCCCCTCCAAACGCCGGGGAACACCGGATCCTCTTGGACAGAGAGTTCCTGGACAGCGAGATCGCGCAGAGGGGAAGGCTCTAGGGCCGGCTAGGGGAGGAGGAGAGGTGGAGGTGGCGGCTAGGTCGGGAGAGGTGAGGGGCGCATGGAGGGGAGAGGGGTGGGTGGCGGATATGGTTGAGGGAGAGGGGGAGTGGGGCGCATGGGGAGGAGGTGGATGCGCCCCATGACTGTATGGCCGGTTTCCCTCCCCTCATGGACCCAAAGAACCCCCCACTAACGGCCCAATTGCTTCCTCCAAGGCCCAACTAGCTCCCACAGGGCCCATGTGACACTACGGAATGTCGTGACTTTATAAAATGTGAAATTAGCAATTAAAAGTTTACGGTATGAGGATTAATCGCGTTTCCGGGTGTTTGGGTCCTACCGGGGGAGTTTGGGCCTTGGGGGAACAAATTGGGCCGTTGGGGGAGGCTATTGGGCCATGTGGGGAAGATGGGGGGGCAGCATAGCCTGCCCATGCGCCCCCCCAAACCCTAGGGCGCCCCCACCTCCTCCTCCCACTCCTACCCGCCACTGTAACACCCCGGCATTTGATATGCCTGAATGCTACCAAACATAAGCTAAACAACATCTAAATACCACATTTAACATAAAATTCCTGCAAAGGCGCACATACTAAAAACCGAGATTTCGGCAGCATCTCCTTTGTTTTAACATGATTCGAAGGAGCAACAACAGTATAGCAATATATGGATTATGAGAGACAACTAAAAACAGCAATAATTAACGACTTAGCAACAACATAAGTCTAGTTTCAAACACATAATGTCTCCAAGGGTCAAACGAACAATAAAACTCTCATATAGCAAAGCTAAACCTTAAAGCAATAATCATCACACGTAATTTATTACCAAACTAATAGAATGACTTGTGGAATCAATATGGTGAAGCTACGTGTGGGCGTGTGACTATTTCCCTTCCCCGCATGCCGTTCTCATGGTACCTAAAACACCCTTCCCCGCATGCCGTTCTCATGGTACCTAAAACAACAAGAAGACACAAGCGTGAGTTCGAAACTCAGCAAGCATATTGCAATGGACAACAAGAAATATATCATGGCAATAACATCTCCCATCATATATATCATCTCATTCATGAACACTTAACAATATCATCATCATTATGTATGCAATGTAATGCAATGCTCATGTCTCCTTGGAAACTCATACCGGTATGGTTGAGTACACACCCGTCGGTGTGCACCCTCTCCCCCCTTCCATCCCGAAGATAGAGGGTGCCTACTCCTCGCTTCCGTTCACCGCGGTGAATGGAATCACGATGTAGGACTTACTCATTGGCTCTCCGGATTAATCATATCTTTCTCACCGACCTTCCCGGATTAGATATGACTTTCTCACCGCCCGGGCCATGTAACATGTCATGTATGCAATTATGCCAACATCATATTTAACTCACATATTAACACATGGCATCATAACATAATAAACATGCTCATCATATCATGGGCAATCATTAAAGCATGGCAAGCAGACATATATCATGTAGTCAATTCCATCTATTCTCAACAAGCAACCTACAACTCGCTATCCATCACAACACACTTGCCTCAACCACGTGCAACGGATTGGCGGGAAGTAGAAGGCACTCCCGGGGTCGCACCACCTGCACATAGGTACCACACACTCACAATCATGTCCACAAAACAGTACACAAACCCTCATCTACCCCGACATTGCCAATTACTCGCAAAACCTAAAAACAGAGGTTCTGTCCCATCGGGACAACAGCTTTGCAAAAGGCATAACTTGAGTTCTGGGACTCCGAATCAATTAAACGAGTACATCCTCGCATAGCTTAGGAAATTTACCAACTTTTTCTAGGTATAAGGAAAGACTGATTCGGACTCTAAAGTTGTTTAATCTACAGATTACCGTGATCTGTTCCAATCGCGTCACAGATTTTAACACGCTCGGTAAAACAGTCCTAACTTTCAAACGGATGGGCGGAATTTAACTTTCTTTATATCCACGGAAATATAATGAAATTATCTACAACTTCTTCAACATCTATACGACAAGATTCAGATTCTAAATTGGCGAAAATGTGAACCCTAGGTCGACTGCTCATGCTGTCCCAAAACAGAAACGTGGCAACATCTAGATCTAACCCAAATTACTCAAATCCAGCACCACCAATTGATCTAAAAACTTGATAATCACCCTAATAATAGTACCTAGATCAACCCCAAGGAATCCCATGATCATACCTTTGCCCGACGCACGAAAACTCCAATGGATCTCCTCGCTCCTCGCTCCTCGCTCCTCGCTCCTCGGACGGATCCACGAGGATGCAGGGGTGGGGAGGCCACCCTATGGAAGCAAGGGGGGTGGAGGAGAGGTGGGGAGGTGGAGAGGTGGAGAGGAGAGAGCAAGGGGGGCGGGGCGGCTAGGCAATGGGGGGAAGAGGTGGTGGGGGCGCACCAATGGGGGGTGAGGCGCCCAAGGGCAGCAAGGAGCCCCTTTTACCAGCCCCTACTCTGAATCCTAGTCCTGCATGGACTCATAATCCATCCCACCAAAGCCCACAACCCCCCTTTAAGGCCCAAAATCCCCCAGGAATGCCCAAAACCCCGGAAACGGCCCAGAAACGCTATTAACCTCCAAATCCTATGGTTTTAACCTTATTTCCACATCTCATACTATTTTTGACCTTATCATGCACGTTAAATAAGGTTACGACACTCCGTGGTGTCACATTCTCCCCCCTTCAACAGGATTCGACCTCGAATCTAAAACGCACCAACACACAACCCAGCAAAACCGAAGATAGCTAGGTTACACATCACGTACCTGAGGCGAAAAGCTCGGGATACTTCTCGTGCATGCGAGACTCCAGCTCCCAAGTCGCTTCTCTCTCGGTCTGATGTGACCACAGGACCTTGACAAACTTAAAGCGTCACATTTCTTCATCACTCGCTCAGAAGTCCCCAGGATTTCCACGGGGCGGGACTCGAAGGTGAGGTCTGCTCAAGCACTAATGGTTCCAGCGGAACCACCATCTTCGGATCATGCAAGTATTTCCTCAACATCGAGACATGGAACACATTATGCACACCTTGCATGGATTAGGTAGCTCCAGACGATAGGGCCACTACCAACTCGGGCGATGATAGGAAAAGGCCCAACATACCTCGGATGAGCTTTCCTTTGGTGCCAAAATGCACCACACCCTTGGTGGGAGATACTCGCAAAGTGCGCTATCACCCACCTCAAACTCAAGTCTGTACGCCTCACATCGACATAGCTTTTACATGCGCTCTGCGGCTGCGAGAAGGTTACTGCAGTACCTCCGCCACGCAATCAACCGCTGCTGAACCCAATCCGGTCCAAGAAGCGCTCTCTCTCGCCCGGCATCCCGGCAAAGTGGCGATCTGCACTTCCGGCCATACGATTACCTCATAAGGAGCAGCCGGATCTTTGGAATGATAGCCGTTATTGTAAGCAAACTCTGCAAGAGGCAAATGATCCTCCCAGCTACCTTTCCAAGCCATCACACAGGCCACGAGCATGTCTTCCAAAGTCTGGATGGTACGCTCAGGCTGCCCATCCGTCTGAGGGTGAAAGGCGGTACTAAGGCGAAGCTGCGTACTCCAAAGCACTCTGCAAACTCTCCCGAGAACTTGGAGACAAACTTCGCATCCCGATCGAAATAATGGTCTTGGGCACACCATGCAGTCTCACAATCTCCCGCACATAGATGGGAGCCAACTTGCTCATTGAATTGGTAGTGCGGATAGGAATGAAATGCGCAGACTTGCCGAGACGGTCCACCACAACCCAAACAGACATCCTTCCCTCATGGAGTACGAGGTAGGCCAACCACGAAATCCATGGAGATGTCATCCATGGCCACACGAGAATCTCCAATGGGTAATGAGACCAATGGGACGTTTATGCTCAGCCTTGATCTTCTGACAGATCCCACAAGACGCCACATACTTGGCAATATCCACTCTCATCCTTTTCCACCAGAAATTCTTTTTTCAAGTCCCTGTACATCTTGGTCTCCCTAGGATGGACCGTGTACGGGGTGCGATGAGCCTCTTTCAGTATGTCCTCTTTCACTTGGGATTTCTAAGGCACGCACAGACGGCCCCGAAACCTCAAAGCTCCCGCATCATCAACGGTAAAGTATCCCGACTTGCCATCCTCAAGGCATTTCCTCACCAGCTGGAGCAAACGATCATCTTCTTTGTACCTCCACTTTGCAGCTCGGGAATCGGGCCGACTCAGAATCAATTGAGTTTCAGCTTGCACGGTCCTCAAAGTAGTAGGAGACCCCCAAGCGCTCAAAATCAGCAACAAGACACTCAACAACAGGGAGCACTGTCTTGCGGCCCGAGGCGTCGGCCACCACATTTGCCTTCCTGGATGATACTTGGATAGTAAGGTCATAATCCTTTATCAATTCTAGCCACCTCCTCTGCCTCAAGTTCAAATCTTTCTGAGTAAAGATGTACTTGAGGCTCTTGTGATCAGTGAAAATATCACAAGACTCGCCATACAGGTAGTGCCTCAATATCTTCAATGCAAACACCACGGTGGCTAGCTCAAGATCATGTGTGGGATAGTTCTGCTCATGCTTTTTCAACTGCCTCGATGCATAAGCAATCACCTTGCCATCTTGCATGAGCACACAACCAAGTCCCAAACGAGAAGCATCAGAATAAACAGGTGAAAGCGCTTCCCACTTCGGGAATGGTAAGAACAGGAGCAGTCACTAACTTCTCCTTCAAAGTGTAGAAACTGTGCTCACACTCTGCAGTCCACTGGAATTTCATCCCCTTCTGAGTCAGCTGCGAAAGTGGCTTGGCAATAATAGAGAAATCATGCACAAAACGCCGATAGTAGCCAGCCAACCCAAGGAAACTACGCACCTCTTTGACATTGGAAAGCCTCTTCCAATCCAAAACTGCTGAGACTTTGCTAGGATCTACAGATATGCCCTCTGGATTGATGATGTGGCCAAGAAAACCCACTTCAAATCTAACTCACACTTTTCAGCTTAGCAAAGAACCGATTCTCCTCAAGGTGCTCGGACAAGTCTCAAATGTCGCTCATGCTCCTCTTCCGATTTAGAGTAAACAGAATGTCATTGATGAACACTACCACAAACTCATCCAGGTACTTGTGTAGCATAATTGTTCATCGCCTCCATGAAGACAAAGAGAGCATTAGTTAGTCCAAAAGACATAACTTTTAAATTCATAATGCCCATACTTAGTGGAGAAAGCAGTCTTCTCAATGTCCTGCTCCCTCACACGAATCTGATTATACTCCGATCGAAGATCAATCTTGGAGAACACCTTTGCTCCTTCGGGCTTGGTCAAACAGATCCTCAATGCGAGGCAAAGGATACTTGTTCTTGATTGTCACTTGATTAAGAGCACGATAATCAATGCACATACGCCAACTTCCATCCTTCTTCGAGACGAAGAGGGCGGGTGCTCCCCATGGCGAAATGCTACGCCGAATAAAGCCCTTGGCCATCAGATCCTCCAATCGGCTTCTTCAACTCGTCTTGAAAAGGACGAGCCAAGCGGTATGGAGAGATAGAAATAGGTCGAGTGCCAGGAACAAGATCAATACGAAACTCCACATTCCTCATGGGAGGTAAACTAGGCAACTCGTCAGGGAACACATCAACAAACTCCTTCACTACAGGAATCTCCTCAATGGAAACTGAAGAAGATGGCTTTTCTGACAAAGCCATGAGGAAACCCAAATGCCTCAAACAGCGACGAAAGCAGAGACTAGTCAAAGCAAAGACTGAATCTGGAAGGTATACCACCCTGAAAGGTCAACTCTATCACTGACGGGGCCTGCAGAAGGCAACTGTCTTCAGAAACAACAGATCTTGGCACGATCGATGCAGCCGATCCATGCCCAAAATGACATCAAAAGGAGCCAACTGGATCACCATAAGATTGGCAAAGAAAACCTCATCATCAATGGCGATGGTGCAACCCGGGCAAACCAAACAGCTAGCAATCAAACCCCTAGGAGAACTGACTAACACGGACTCAGAAATCCGCTGAACTCCCAACTTAGCTCTACTAGCAAACTCCGACGACACAAAGGAATAGGATGCTCCGGAATCAAACAAAACAAAGGCATCAACGGAATCCACGAGCAGAGTACACAAAACCATACGGATGCCGGTGACTCGGCGGTTGGCAAAGCGTACACTCTGATGGCGCCGAGACAAGAGGGAGCCCCGACTCCTACCGATGCCCCAACAGAGCCGGGGCAGAGGAGGCAAATCGAGGAGGAGCACGAGTGCGCGGGCACCAAGAAGCTTGGCTGGTGGCGCCCACGCAAAGGGGCGGCCGAGAAACAGAGCAGCCATCATGTGCACCGATCCTCTGGAAGACGCTACCGAGTGGGAGGAGAAGGCAACGTCTCCCACTTGATGATGCTACCGGGATTCATCCGGCGGACTCGCCCCATGTGGCCGGGCTTGCCACGGTGGTTGCAACTCCCGGTCCAACCACACTCTGAAGCACGGTGCTCACCACCGCACTTGAAGCACTTCATGCCCTGCCCCGGGCACGGGGGCGAAACAATGGCTCGCGAGGAAGACGACTGGGTCGGCCCCATCTTAGCCCACGAGGAGGAGCCCTGTCCTCCCTTGAACTTCTTGAAGGTGGGTTCTTTGAGAAGACACACATCATCCACCAAAGGTCCTCTTCTGCCCCCCTCGTGGGGCCGCAGGAACCCTGAACCACCCGGGTCTTGCTTATCCCGGGATAGCTCCAACTAGAGCTACATGCCCTTCGACTTCTCCACCACTGAGCAGTATTCACGATTGACAGTCGCGCCCATGACAACTCTGAACTCTGGTTGAGGCCTCACGGAACCTCCTTGCCTTCTCCCGATCATCGGTGCCATACGGTAATGGCGCACCACGCTGTTGAACTCCACCTCATACTCTGCCACCGACCTCTTTCTCGGGAAAGAGTCGTCGAGTATGCTCCATCCGCTCAAGGAAAGACTGCAGGTAGAACTTGGCTCAGGCGAGCCACAAAGTCCTCCTGTGTGATCCGGACCAAGATCGGGGGCTCTAGCAGCCAGAACCCCCTCCCACCAGATATCAGCTTGGCCTTTCAGTTGAAAGGCCACAAAGCGAGCCCTCTGGACTGAGGTCAACTCTAGTACCCCAAACTGCCTCTCCATGTACCGCAGCCAATCTGCGGACTGGATTGGCGTGCTCGCTCCGTCAAAAGTGTCAAGACGGAGGGACATCCACTCCCGGAGACTCATCCTCGGCTCCGGCGCAGCGGGGGCAACAACTGGGGCCACTGCAGGAGGAGGCACAACAGCAGGGGCTGCCCGCAACAGCTGGCACAGCTCCTGAATCTCCCTCTGCAGAGCCTGAACTAAATCTTCATTGGCGGCGGGCACCCCCGCCCCTGACTGTGCAGCTGGAAGCTCCTCCTGAGTTAGCCCGCGAGCATTGAGCGAAACGCTACCCTCAGCAACAGACTCCGCAACTCCCTGGGAGCCTCGCCCCTGGCCTCCACGGCCACGGCGTCCACGGCCTCTACCCCTCGGCATGGCTGCTTCAGACAGACAACCATCCAAACACAACAAGATAAACACAACATCATACAATCAAGAACGAAGATCAAACATCATCATAGACATATTATTTATCATATAATCATGCGCGATGCAATGATGAACCAAAACCCCATCCTACTGTGCAACCAAGTGTGTCAAATTTTAGATTAGTTATACCACTTTTGCAAGTTTTAATGTTGCTATCCTATAACAAAGTTTTAGTTACAACCTAAGCCATGTTTCTAAGTTATTTCACATCATATTTTAGTTGCAACTTAAGGTATGACACTAAAAATACATATTCCAAGGACCTACAGCCCGCTCTGATACCAACTGTAACACCCCGGCATTTAATATGCCTGAATGCTACCAAACATAAGCTAAACAACATCTAAATACCACATTTAACATAAAATTCCAGCAAAGGCGCACATGCTAAAAACCGAGATTTCGGCAGCATCTCCTTTGTTTTAACATGATTCGAAGGAGCAACAACAGTATAGCAATATATGGATTATGAGAGACAACTAAAAACAGCAATAATTAACGACTTAGCAACAATATAAGTCTAGTTTCAAACACATAATGTCTCCAAGGGTCAAACGAACAATAAAACTCTCATATAGCAAAGCTAAACCTTAAAGCAATAATCATCACACGCAATTTATTATCAAACTAATAGAATGACTTGTGGAATCAATATGGTGAAGCTACGTGTGGGCGTGTGACTA
This sequence comes from Rhipidocladum racemiflorum, assembly GCA_036346355.1. Lineage (NCBI taxonomy): Eukaryota > Viridiplantae > Streptophyta > Magnoliopsida > Poales > Poaceae > Rhipidocladum > Rhipidocladum racemiflorum. The sequence goes on along the minus strand of CM070571.1, from coordinate 44,339,790 downwards.
TTTCCCTTCCCCGCATGCCGTTCTCATGGTACCTAAAACAACAAGAAAACACAAGCGTGAGTTCGAAACTCAGCAAGCATATTGCAATGGACAACAAGAACAATATCATGGCAATAACATCTCCCATCATATATATCATCTCATTCATGAACACTTAACAATATCATCATCATTATGTATGCAATGTAATGCAATGCTCATGTCTCCTTGGAAACTCATACCGGTATGGTTGAGTACACACCCGTCGGTGTGCACCCTCTCCCCCCTTCCATCCCGAAGATGGAGGGTGCCTACTCCTCGCTTCCGTTCACCGCAGTGAATGGAATCACGATGTAGGACTTACTCATTGGCTCTCCGGATTAGTCATATCTTTCTCACCGACCTTCCCGGATTAGATATGACTTTCTCACCGCCCGGGCCATGTAACATGTCATGTATGCAATTATGCCAACATCATATTTAACTAACATATTAACGCATGGCATCATAACATAATAAACAGGCTCATCATATCATGGGCAATCATTAAAGCATGGCAAGCGGACATATATCATGTAGTCAATTCCATCTATTCTCAACAAGCAACCTACAACTCGCTATCCATCACAACACACTTGCCTCAACCACGTGCAACGGATTGGCGGGAAGTAGAAGGCACTCCCGGGGTCGCACCACCTGCACATAGGTGCCACACACTCACAATCATGTCCACAAAATAGTACGCAAACCCTCATCTACCCCGACATTGCCAATTACTCGCAAAACCTAAAAACAGAGGTTCTGTCCCATCGGGACAGCAGCCTTGCAAAAGGCATAACTTGAGTTCTGGGACTCCGAATCAATTAAACGAGTACATCCTCGCGTAGCTTAGGAAATTTCTCAACTTTTTCTAGGTATAAGGAAAGACTGATTCGGACTCTAAAGTTGTTTAATCTACAGATTACCGTGATCTGTTCCAATCGCGTCACAGATTTTAACACGCTCGGTAAAACAGTCCTAACTTTCAAACGGCTGGGCGGAATTTAACTTTCTTTATATCCACGGAAATATAATGAAATTATCTACAACTTCTTCAACATCTGTACGACAAGATTCAGATTCTAAATTGGCGAAAACGTGAACCCTAGGTCGACTGCTCTTGCTGTCCCAAAACAGAAACGTGGCAACATCTAGATCTAACCCAAATTACTCAAATCCAGCACCACCAATTGATCTAAAAACTTGATAATAACCTTAAGAACAGTACCTAGATCAACCCCAAGGAATCCCATGATCATACCTTTGCCCGACGCACGAAAACTCCAATGGATCTCCTCGCTCCTCGCTCCTCGGACGGATCCACGAGGATGCAGGGGTGGGGAGGCCACCCTAGGGCAGAAAGGGGGGTGGAGGAGAGGTGGGGAGGTGGAGAGGTGGAGAGGAGAGAGCAAGGGGGGCGCACGGCCAATACAAGGGGGGCGGGGCGGCTAGGCAATGGGGGGAAGAGGTGGTGGGGGCGCACCAATGGGGGGGTGAGGCGCCCAAGGGCAGCAAGGAGCCCCTTTTACCAGCCCCTACTCTGAATTCTAGTCCTACATGGACTCATAATCCATCCCACCAAAGCCCACAACCCCCCCCCCCTTTAAGGCCCAAAATCCCCCGGGAAGGCCGAAAACCCCGGAAACGGCCCAAAAACGCTATTAACCTCCAAATCCTATGGTTTTAACCTTATTTCCACATCTCATACTGTTTTTGATGTTATCATGCACGTTAAATAAGGTTACGACACTCCGTGGTGTCACAGCCACCCCTCCTTGCGCCTCCACCCCTTCCTCCCCACCTCCCTACCTCCCCTAGCCGGCCCTAGGAGAGATCCACCCCCATCCCTTGCTGCCACACCCTTCCATACCATTGTCCTCTCCATCGAGAAGCTTCGCGACGAGGAGATCCGGCGGTTCTGGCGCGAGGAAGAAGATCGGGAAACCGGGAGGAGAAGTTTTGGCGTTCGTCGTTCATCGGGTAAAGGTATGGCTATGGGTGATCCTTGGGGATGGTCTAGGTGCTATGCTAGAGGGTGTTTTGATACTTTTATATCAAGAGGTGGTGCTGTGATTGGGTAGATTGGATGAAAACTAGAGATTTCATAGTTCTCTGTTTCGGGCAGATTGGGCACACGACCTAGGGTTTGAGTTTTTGCAATTTTAGCATCGGAATTTGGTCGGCCGCCTGTTGAGAGAGTTGTAGATAACTTCAATACCTTTAATAGGACACCAAGAACTTCCAATTCTGCCCAGCCATTTGAACGTTATGATCATTTTACCTAGCATGTTCAAATCTGTGACGTAATTGGGACAGAACGTAATGTTTTGTAGATTAGACAATTTTAGAGGCCGAATGAGCTTTTCCCAATATTTAGAAAAAGCTAGAAAATTTCCTAAGATTTGCGATGATGTACTCATTTACTTGATTTAGAGTCCTAGAACTCAAGTTATGCTAGTTTGAAGCCTGTTGTCCCGTCGGGACAGATTCTCTGTTTTTTGGTTTTGGGAATAGTTTGCGAAGTCGAGGTAGATGAGCGATTGCGTACTATTTTGTGGGCACGTTTTGAGTATGTGGTACCTATGTGCAGGTGGTGTGACCCCAGGAGTGCCCTCATCATCTCGCCAATCTGTCGCCCGCGGTTAAGGCAAGTGTATTGGAATGGTGAATGTGTTGTATGTTTGCTAGTCCTGATTAAGTGCAAATTGTTTACATAATGTGCTATCTTGCCATGATTAGTGTTTGCCCATGATGTGATGAAAATGGTACGTTATGATGCTATGCAATGATTAGTTGTTTATGTTTATGGCATATGTTGCGTACGTGGCATGAAAACTGGCCCGGTCGGTGAGAAAGTCATAACTAGTCCGGTAAGGCCGGTGAGAAAGTTATGACTAATCCAGAGCGCCATTGAGTAAGTCCTACCTCGTGATTCCATCCACGGTTGTGAATGGAAGCGAGGAGTAGGCACCTTCCATCTACGGGATGGAAGGGGAAAGAGGGTGCACGCCGACGGGTGTGCTCTCGGCAATACCGGTATGTGCTTCAAGGAGACATGTGCATTGCATTGCATTGCATTATATGATGATGTTATATGATGAGGTCAATGCGATGCATACAATGTGAATATGAGATGATTATGATGTTGAATATGAAAAGTAGTGATGAAGGTATTGTAATGTGTTTTCTTGTTCCATTGCAATACACTTTGCTGAGTGATGAACTCACGCTTGTGTTTTATGTTGTTTTTAGGTACCATGAAATCGGCATGCGGGAAAGGGGCTTAGTGGCACATCTTCACAAAGTTTCACTCATTAAGACATACACAATTTTGCCATTCATAGTTGTGATTATAAGTTAATGCGTTGAGAATTTGGAGTATGCCTTATTTGTGTGCTTGGTCATATTATTTACTTCGTTTTAGATCATGGTGTAACATTCCGGTATCTAGTATGCCTGAATGTGTAACACCCCGGCATTTAATATGCCCGAATGCTACCAAACATAGACTAAACAACATCTAAATACCACAATTAAACATAAATTACAGCAAAGGCGCACATGCTAAAAACCGAAATTTTGGCAGCATCTCCTTTGTTTTAACACGAATTGAAGCAACAACAATAATAACATGTCAATATAGCATAATGAACGATAGCAATAACATGATTAAACGGAAAAACAGCCACCATACCACTAAGGATATAAATTCTATCCGTCACATGACAAATATGGACTAATCATTTACTCATAACGACCAACGAATCATCGAAACCACAGTTTAGCTCAATGAATTAACCATAACCATAAGGGAAGGAACATGTCATTGTTTAAATGTGTGATGCTAAGTGATGGCGTGTGACTAGCTCCCTTTCCCGCATGTCGGATTCATGGTACCTAAAAGAAAACAACATAAACACAAGCGTGAGTTCATCACTCAGCAAGTATATTGCAATGGTACAAACATAAACAATTACATGGCTTCAACAACTCACATCATGTATCATCTCATTCATGATCACATATCCTTTCATCATCATTATGTATGCAATGCAATGCGATGCTCATGTCTCCTTGGAAACTCATTACGGTATGGTTGAGTACACACCCGTCGGTATGCACCCTCTCCCCCTTCCATCCCGAAGATGGAGGGTGCCTACTCCTCGCTTCCGTTCACCGCGGTGAATGGAATCACGATGTAGGACTTACTCATTGGCTCTCCGGAATAGTCATAACTTTCTCACCGACCTTCCCCGGATTTGTTATGACTTTCTCACCGCCCGGGCCATGTATCATGCCATGTCATGTATGCAAATATGCCAACATCATAAATCACCTTTACATTAACACATGGCATCATAACATAGTAAGCATATTCATCATATCATTGGCAATCATTAAAGCATGGCAAGTGATCATATCATATAACCAATTTCATCTATTCTCAACAAGCAACCTACAAACCGCTATCCATTACAATACACTTGCCTCAACCACAAGCAAAGGATTGGCGGAAAGTAGAAGGCACTCCCGGGGTCGCACCACCTACACATAGGTACCACACACTCACAATCATGTCCACAAAATAGTACGCAAACTCTCATCTACCCCGACATTGCCAACTACTCGCAAAACCCAAAAACAGAGGTTCTGTCCCGTCGGGACAGTAGCCTTCCAAACGCATAACTTGGGTTCTGGGACTCCGAATCAATTAAACGAGTACATCCTCGCGTAGCTTAGGAAATTTCCTAACTTTTTCTAGGTATACAGAAAGACTGATTCGGACTTTAAAGTTGTTTAATCTACAAAATACCGTGATCTGTTCCAATCACGTCACAGATTTTAATACGCTCGGTAAAACAGGCATAACTTTCAAACGGCTGGGCGGAATTTAAAGATCTTTATACCCACTGAAAGGTATTGAAATTACCTACAACTTCTTAAACATCCGTACAACCAAATTCCGACTCTAAATTGGCGAAAAACCAAACCCTAGGTCGACTGCTCATGCTGCCCGAAACAGAGAACATGGCAACTTCTAGATCTAATCCAATCTACTCAAATCCAGCACCACCAATTGATCTAAAAACTTGATAAACACCTTTAGAACAGTACCTAGACCAACCCCAAGGATTCCCATGGCCATACCTTTTCCCAACGCACGAAAACTGAATGGATCTCCTCTCGGTTCGCTCCTCGCTCCAATGGAGGGATCCTCGAGGTGCAGGGGGTGGGGAGGCCACCCTAGGGCAGCAAGGTGGTGGAGGATAGGTGGTGGAGAGGTGGGGAGCAAAGGGGGCAAGGGAGAGGGGGCGCACGGCCAAGGGAGAGGGAGGTGGGGCAGCTACGCAAGGGAGGAGGAGCTGGGGGCGCACAATGGGAGGGGTGGGGCGCACAAGGGGCAGGGGAGCCCCCCTTTTACCAGCCCCAAACCTGAATCCTAGTCCTAAATGGACTCTTACTCCATCCCACCAAAGCCCACAACCCCCTCTTTTAGGCCCAAACTCCACCGGAAAGGCCCAAAACTCCGGAAACGGCCCGGAAAAGCTATTAACCCTCCTACCATATGGTTTTAACCTCCAATACCATATTTCATAAAGTTTTTGACCTTAATATTCACATTAAAAAATGTCACACCATTCCGTAGTGTCACAGAATGCTACCAACCATAGGCTAAACAACATATAAATACAATAAATTAAGATAAATTACAGCAAAGGAGTAAATACTAGAACCGAAAATTTTGGCAGCATCTCCTTTGTTTTTCCATGAATTGAAGCAACAACAATATGATCACATGATATAGTATAAAGAATGGCATCTAAATCTGTGATGCCCTAGAACTTGAGAGCGATCCTAGGGTTTTCTTTCTTGGATGTTCCGGAAAGGAGGGTTTTGTCGGGGAATGAAATAATTGAAGAATATGCTGCAATTTAATATTAAAAAATTGGAGTTTGGGGCTGGATTTAGCTGGGCTGAGGCAACCTGGGCCTGGGCCGGGAATTCCCTTCCCACCTTCTCCTCCCCATGCCTTGGTGGGCCGGCCCACCTCCCCATTAGGTGGCGCCACCCCTCCCCAAACCCTAAGGCGCCTCCCCTTCCTCCCCCTAGCAGCCGCACCCCCTCCTCTTCCTCCCCTGCATGGTGGCTCAAGATCCACCACAAAACGCGAAGGAGAGAGCGAGAAGGGATCCGTGGAGGCGTGGAGGACGAGCAGATTTCAGATTCGGGGTTCGTCGCGTGCTTTCCGTGGATTCTCGAGGAAGGACTCTAGGTAAATTTCTAGAATTTTTCCCCCTGTTTCTACCTAGGTTTGGGAGTGTTTTAGATCTGGTGGTGATCGGGTTGGACGGGATTTGAAGGGGTAGAAGTGTAGTCGTTCACGTGGTGCTGTTTCTGTGGTGGCAGATTGTGCAGCGCGGCTTGTTTCGCGTTTCACATGACCTAAAAAAATTTTCCTGCAGAAACCTATAACTAGAAAGTTGTAGATAACGTCGCTACCTAGCTTCTGTAATTTTTTCAGAATTTTTGGGGCGTAGGTCTGAGAGTTATCGCTGTTGCAAGATGACGAACAGAATCTGGAAACAGATTTCGTCCACTGTGTTGGACGGTTGTTTAGGCATATTTAACAGCGGAATTGAAATTTTTGACCTTCATGAAAGTTGTAGATATCGTCAATATATAGCTACTGTAATTTTTTTGTATTTTTATGAATAGTAGGAAGAAAGATACGAAATTGGGAAGAGTGGGTGCTGCTGTTCGATCCGGACAGATCGGGGTTTTTTGACGTTTAAATGGGAACGGGGAGTAGGCAGCGTGTGTTCGAATTGTGTGATCAATTGTGATGTCGCTATATACTGAAATATTGTTTGTTCAGGTGGTGCCATTGCTGGACGCAACTAGATCCATCATCTACGTCGGTAAAGGCAAGTGGAAGTAGTTGTATTGTTAAGCTATACATCGTTGTTTGCTTCGCCTTCATTATAAACTCCAATTACAGCAATCATACATGGTTTAATCACTTGCTTTGAGGATTGCAATATCTTGGTAGCATTGTGATGTTGTGGTTTGGCTATGAATCATGAGTAAGGTGAAGAATGATGTTGTTTACCTGATGAATTGTCTAAACATTTCATCTCAATGATATTTGCTTTCTATCCATGCTATATGATGATATGCAAACATGTGGACTCAGTGGGGGGGTTATGAATGAATTCATGCATGAAGCATTAACTGCATAATCATGCATTGGAAGTTTGTCGACGCCAGCGTGCGCGACCGTACCGGTACAACACCGTGTGTTCCTGAGAAAGGGCACGGTGAGGAGGATCATGGCATAAGCATGTGCACAATCATATGCATTTTACGGAGGTTGTGTGGACTCTATGATGTGGTATTGGATGTGAGGAATGTGGTATGCTAGATTTATGGTGGATGTGTTATTTGTATTAGTTGTTCCGCTTGCTGAGATTACCCAATCTCACTACTTGCTGTTTTGATGTTTTCAGGTAGCGCCGCGTGAGACGTAAGCATGAAGGGTGGGCTAGCAGCACAATAAACCTTCTGGTGTCATCACGACTCACATGAACTAGTGCTTTAAATAATTCATTAGCTTGCTGAAATTTTATTACATATAGACCCATTGTTGTTCCCTTTAAACTTGTTCTCGTTTATGGTTGTCCCATTAGAGATGTGTTATATTTATGGTTGATACCTGGTTGAATTAGACTCGTTGTCTCTAGTATTGTTGTCGTGATATTTTTCCTATTCGAATTGCTTCCGTATTATCCTATTTTAGGTGAGATCTTTGTTGAATTGTTCTTGTACAATGATTGAGTTTTATGGGGTGTTACTGATTGGTATCGAGGCGGGCTTTAGGTCCTTGGTGTATGAATTTAGGAAAAGATTCTAGCATGAACTAAAATTTTCTTTGTGTGAAATTAGTAACATTGCTTAGGTTAAGTTTTAAAATTGCCATAGGCTAATAAACTTTAAAATTGACACACTTGCAGTATTAGGATGGGATGGGCTGCATTGCATGGCATGCGTATGTTCGACTATATTATGGTTTGATTGTTGGTGATTTTGATTATGTTTTTGTTGGCGTGATTGTTTGTTTGCGGCTTGTTTGGGAAAAGTATGCCGCCAAGGACGTGTGTGGTCGTTCGGGAGGGCGCTCCGAGCCGTCGAGGCAGCCGAACCTACCCAGCCGAGGGTGGTGTTTGGCGGAATTAGTGGCCGCCATGAGAGCGTCTGAGGAGGAGTTGTGGAGTCTTGAGGCAGGCGCCTGAGCCGCCCTCTTGTGGTGCGGTTGTAGCACCAGTGCGATTGTGGGCGCGGCGGGCGGTGGCATCAAGCTGCGAGAGTGGGTTGGGTCGAGGTGGACAGCTTTGATGGTGCGGGCACTCCGATCCAGCGGCGGATTGGTTGTCCTTCATGGAGTTGCAGTTGGACGCTTTTGAGGTGGCGGCGCAAGATCGTGGTCCGCTTTGTAGCACAGCTCTTGAAGGAGAAGCCCAAATCTGGTGGAGGGTGTCTTTGTCCTCGAAGGGTGCGCCGGGGACTCCTCTTGGGAGGAGTTTGTCCGGCAATTTGAGAGGCGGTTCTTTTCCGCCACCTTCCTCGACAAGATGCAGATTGACTTGGGACGGTACACCCAAGACAAGAAGATCGTGGCGGAGCACGAGGTTGGCTTCAACCAGATCAGACGTTTTGTGCCCCATGTGGCACGTGATGAGGTGGAGAAGGCCAGGCGGTTCAGGCGGGGACTCCGCCCCGCCATTCGTCATATCTTTGGCGCTTTTCCCATTGTTGATTTCCGGACAATGGTTGAACAAGCTCTTGGTGTAGAGCTGCAGCTGAACTACACCGAAGAGCATCGCAAACTTGCCATGGGAGAGCAGGTTAGGGGCCCTCCAGAAAAGAAGGGCCAATCCTCTGGTACTTGGAGCAAGAAGGGGAAGAACTATCGTCACCAGCCCTATGGTGGCCGACACCTTTCAAAGACACACCTTAGGGGGAGGTTCGCCCCAATACCGTGCCATCATCACTCCTGGCATGGGAATGGTATGTTTTCGTTGTGGCGATTCCCATCGCCGTAGCGAGTGCTCATGGAAGGGAAGGTGCACCATCTGTGGTCGGGAGGATCACAAGGATGTGGTGTGCAGGAAGAACCCCAACGGCAAGCTGCGTTGGGAGCCGGTGACATCCTCACCAGGCGGACAGCGTCAGGGAGGCGTGATGCATATGTTGCCATCAGCCCCAACCCCGCAGTACCTCCCGGCGTCTACTTCGACTCCTTCGTTCTACCATGCACCATCCCCAGGGACTTACTGGATGCCCAAGTTTCCACCGCCGTCTTCTTTCGGGGCATCGCCGTGGGTCCCTGCGCTGACTTATCCAGAGGCGAGGGCTACTCCATCTCAGATTACCTCGGGAGTCCACGCTTTTCCCTCTTCGGGGGAAGTGGATCGTGGCAATGTGGTGACAGGTACTATTTACATTAGTGCATGGTTGCCAAGGTGTTGTTCGACTCTGGCGCTAGCTACTCGTTTGTCTCTGTGGATTTTGTTTTTCGGGCTGGTCTATCAGTACAGATCTTGGGTGATGCCGTGGTGGTTAGTGCACCGCAAGGCTTGATTTCTAGTTCGAGGGTCTGTCAGGGCTGTCACTTTCTGCTAGCTGAAGAGGAGTTCGTGGCAAATTTGGTGGTGATTTCTTTGGAGCCGTTCGATGTCATCCTTGGCATGGGTGGCTATCTCGATACCAAGCGGTGATTGATTGTGCTTGGAGGACAGTTACTTTGCATGCTCCTGCAGGCAAGAGTTAATTTTCCAGGGGCGCTATGCGGTACTCCTCTCCTTTTGTGGCAGCTATTCCCAAGCTCCCGGATGTTGAAATCGGGGTCCTCCGGTCCATGGTTGAGGGTCGAGAGGAAGAGAAGAGTTTGGAGGGCATTGCTATAGTTTGCCGTTATCCGGATGTGTTTCCCAGTGAGCTTCCGGATTGCCCCCAGGCGGGAGACTATTTTCCGCATTGACCTTGTTCTGCATGCGAGGCCAATCTATAAAACCTGCACTGGATGGCTCCAATAGAACAAGTTGAGTTGAAGAGGCAATTGGATGAACTCTTAGCTAAGGGGTTTATTAGAGTGAGCTCGTCTCCTTGGGCAGCCCCGGTCTTGTTCGTGGAGAAGAAAGATGGCACCAAGCGGCTATGTGTGGACTACCGGGCGCTCAATCAAGTTACCATTATGAACAAGTACCCATTGCCTCGTATTGATGATTTTTTTGATCAATTGAGGGGTGCCAAAGTATTCTCCAAGATCGATCTGCAATCTGGGTATCATCAGTTGCGAATTAAGGAGGAGGATATTGAAAAGACGGCTTTCAACACGAGGTACGGGCATTTTGAGTTCGTAGTCATGTCTTTTGGACTAACGAATGCTCCTGTCGTCTTTATGGAAGCCATGAACAGGATGCTCCATGAATATCTTGATGTCTTTATCGTCGTCTTCATTGACGACATTCTTGTCTACTCGAAGTCCGAGGAGGAGCACGCCGTACATCTCGGTCTAGTTTTGGAAGCTCTTCGTAGAAATCAATTCTATGCCAAACTCAAGAAGTGCGCCTTCTGGTTATCGGAGGTGAGTTTCCTTGGGCATGTCATCAACCAAAGTGGTATTACAGTTGACCCAAAGAAGGTTGCTGCTGTGGTTGGATGGCGAAGATCGTCTAGTGTGACGGAAATCAGGAGTTTCCTTGGGTTGGCAGGTTATTATCGGCGCTTCGTGCACAATTTTTCTATCATTGCTAAACCGATGTCAAGGCTCACGCAGAAGGGGGTTCCTTTAATCTGGTCAGGGGAATGTGAGGCTAGTTTCCAGACGCTAAAGAGCAAACTGGTCAATGCACCTATTTTATCCTTACCTGTGAGTGGCAAGCGTTATACAGTGTATGCAGATGCCTCCAGGATTGGTTTGGGTTGTGTGCTCATGCAAGAAGGCTGTGTCATCGCTTATGCTTCAAGACAGTTGAAGATCATGAACAGAATTATCCCACCCATGACCTCGAGTTAGCCGTAGTGGTTTTTGCCTTGAAATTGTGGAGGCACTATCTTTATGGGGAGTCTTGTGATATTTTCACTGATCATAAGAGCCTCAAATATATATTCACCCAGCGGGAGCTGAATCTGCGGCAGCGTAGGTGGTTGGAATTGATAAAGGACTTTGATGTGTTGATCCAGTATCATCCCGGCAAGGCTAATGTCGTGGCGGATGCCTTGAGTAGAACGGGTGTCCCCAAGACTGCTTTGCCCTTGGTTGCAGAGTTGGAAAGAGGACAGGTCACTTCTTGTTTTCTTTGGGGTTGCGCAAGATGAGACTCGAGATGATCATTCGATCTTGCATACCCGAGCGAGTGCATGAGGCTCGATTGCAGGATCGTTTGCTTCAGGAGGTTCGGCGGAGGATTTGAGAGGAAACCTCGGGAATTCAGTATAGACGAGCATGGTTCTATTCGGTTTAGAGGCCCGTCTTTGTGTGCCTTAAATCGGATGTGAAGATGGACATTCTAAGGAAGCCCATAGGACTCGTATTCCGCTCAACTGGCGAGACCAAGATGTATCGGGATCTCAAAGCGAGTTTACGGTGGAAGAGGATGAGGGTGGATATTGCCAAGTATGTGGCTTCTTGCGGAGTGTGCCAACAGGTAAAAGCTGAGCATAAGAGACTGCCTTGGAGTGCATTACATGACCATTGGAAATTTCGGAATGGAAGTGGGAACACATCACTATGGACTTTGTGATTGGGTTACCCCGCTCACCGCGAGGTAGAGATGCCATTTGGGTGGTTGTGGATAGACTCATTAAGTCCGCACATTTTATTCCAATGAAGACGACCAATTCGGCACCAGATCTAGTTCCCTTGTACATGAAGGAAGTGCTTAGACTCCATGGTGTGCCTAAATCGATTGTCTCCGATCGAGACACTAGATTTGTGTCCCTGTTTTGGCAGAGCTTGCATAGTGCTTTGGGAACAAAACTCTCTCTCAACACATCTTTTCATCCTCAGACAGATGGCCAGTCTGAGCGAACCATCCAGACTCTAGAGGACATGCTTCGAGCGTGTGTTCTTTCTTGGAAGGGAAGTTGGGAGGATCACTTGGCCTTGGTAGAGTTTGCCTACAATAACAGTTACCAGGCTAGTATTCGGATGGCTCCATTCGAGGCGCTTTATGGTCGAAAATGTGTTTCTCCGCTTTGCTGGGATCCAGCCGGTGAAAAATCATTGCAGGGTCCGGTTTGGGTTCAACAGACCTTCGAGAAGGTGCAAGAGATACGGCGGAACCTCCTGGCCGCCTAGAGCCGTCAGAAGAGTTATGCCGATAACAGAAGACGAGATTTGGAGTTTGTAGTGGGTGATCAATTCCTTCTCAAGGTATCTCCATCAAAGGGTATAGTCCGTTTTGGTACTACCGGCAAGCTTAGCCCGAGGTACATTGGTCCGTTCCCAATGGTGGCCCGGGTCGGCAGTTTGGCATACCGTCTGGAGTTGCCAGACTCTTTGAAGGGAGTGCATGATGTCTTCCATGTCTCTATGTTACGGAAGTATCTCCATGACCCAGAGCATAAGATTGACTTGGAGCCGATTCTGATTGAGCAAGATTTGACTTTGGAGTGCCATCCACTTTAATTTTAGACTCTTCAGAGCGAGTCATGAGGAGGAGAACCATCAGATTTGTGAAAGTTTTGTGGACCAATCAGTCTGAGCGGGAGGCAACTTGGGAACCTGAGGACCAGATGCGGAAGAAGTATCCTACACTCTTTGAGGACGCTGGGGGAAAGTCGTGGTTTACCTTTTGCCTTCCTTTATCCTTTTAGGTCCGTAGCTAAAAGGAGAAGATTCGGGGACGAATCCTTTTAAGGAGGGGAGATTGTGATGCCCTAGAACTTGAGAGCGATCCTAGGGTTTTCTTTCTTGGATGTTCCGGAAAGAAGGAGGGTTTTGTCGGGGAATGAAATAATTGAAGAATATGCTGCAATTTAATATTAAAAAATTGGAGTTTGGGGCTAGATTTAGCTGGGCTGAGGCAACCTGGGCCTGGGCCGGGAATTCCCTTCCCACCTTCTACTCCCCATGCCTTGGTGGGCCGGCCCACCTCCTCATTAGGTGGCGCCACCCCTCCCCAAACCCTAAGGCGCCTCCCCTTCCTCCCCCTAGCAGCCGCACCCCCTCCTCTTCTTCCCCTGCATGGTGGCTCAAGATCCACCACGAAACGCGAAGGAGAGAGCGAGAAGGGATCCGTGGAGGCGTGGAGGACGAGCAGATTTCAGATTCGGGGTTCGTCGCGTGCTTTTCGTGGATTCTCGAGGAAGGACTCTAGGTAAATTTCCAGAATTTTTCCTCCTGTTTCTACCTAGGTTTGGGAGTGTTTAGATCTTGTGGTGATCGGGTTGGATGGGATTTGAAGGGGTAGAAGTGTAGTCGTTCACGTGGTGCTGTTTCTGTGGTGGCAGATTGTGCAGCGCGGCTTGTTTCGCGTTTTACGTGACCTAGACGATTTTTCCTGCAGAAACCTATAACTAGAAAGTTGTAGATAACGTCGTGACCTAGCTTCTGTAATTTTTTGAGAATTTTTGCGGCGTCGGTCTGAGAGTTATCGCTGTTGGAAGATGACGAACAGAATCTGGAAACATATTTCGTCCACTGTGTTGGACGGTTGTTTAGGCATATTTAACAGCGGAATTGAAATTTTTGACCTTCATGAAAGTTGTAGATCTCGTCAATATCTAGCTACTGAAATTTTTTTGTATTTTTATGAACAGTAGGAAAAAAAGATACGAAATTGGGAAGAGAGGGTGCTGCTGTTCGATCCGGACAGATCGGGGTTTTTTGACGTTTAAATGGGAACGGGGAGTAGGCAGCGTGTGTTCGAATTGTGTGATCAATTGTGATGTCGCTATCTACTGAAATATTGTTTGTTCAGGTGGTGCCACTGCTGTACGCAACTAGATCCGTCATCTACGTCTGTAAAGGCAAGTGGAAGTAGTTGTATTGTTAAGCTATACATCGTTGTTTGCTTCGCCTTCATTATAAACTCCAATTACAGCAATCATACATGGTTTAATCACTTGCTTTGAGGATTCCAATATCTTGACTGGCATTGTGATGGTGTTGTTTGGCTATGAATCATGAGTAAGGTGAAGAATGATGTTGTTTACCTGATGAATTGTCTAAACATTTCATCTCAATGATATTTTCTTTCTATCCATGCTATATGATGATATGAATTCATGCATGAAGCATTAACTGCATAATCATGCATTGGAAGTTTGTCGACGCTAGCGTGCGCGACCGTACCAGTACAACACCGTGTGTTCCTGAGAAAGGGCACGGTGAGGAGGATCATGGCATAAGCATGTGCACAATCATATGCATTTTACGGAGGTTGTGTGGACTCTATGATGTGGTATTGGATGTGAGGAATGTGGTATGTTAGATTTATGGTGGATGTGTTATTTGTATTAGTTGTTCCGCTTGTTGAGATTACCCAATCTCACTACTTGCTGTTTTGATGTTTTCAGGTAGCGCACGTGAGACGTAAGCATGAAGGGTGGGCTAGCAGCACAATAAACCTTCTGGTGTCATCACGACTCACATGAACTAGTGCTTTAAATAATTCATTAGCTTGCTGAAATTTTATTACATATAGACCCAGTGTTGTTCCCTTTAAACTTGTTCTCGTTTATGGTTGTCCCATTAGAGATGTGTTATATTTATGGTTGATACCTGGTTGAATTAGACTCGTTGTCTCTAGTATTGTTGTCGTGATATTTTTCCTATTCGAATTGCTTCCGTATTATCCTGTTTTAGGTGAGATGCTGTCGAATTGTTCTTGTACAACAGTTGAGTTTTATGGGGTGTTACAAAATCATCAATAATAATGATTCTAGCAGCAGTATACACCTAGAATAAAGATTCCAACCATCTCATGAGCCAAACGAAGTAAATGAGGAAACCAAGCACACAAATTAACCATCACAATTAAAGGAAGTAACATGTCATTATTTATATGTGTGATGCTAAGTGATGTCGTGTGACTAGCTCCCTTTCCCGCATGCCGGTTTCATGGTACCTAAGAAAAACAACATAAACACAAGCGTGAGTTCATCACTCAGCAAGTATATTGCAATGGAACAAGAAAATACATTCTAATACCTTCATCACCACTTTTCACATACGACATCATACACATCTCATATTCATAGCATAAGCATATCATTGACATCATCATATATCATCATCATATAACATCCTCATATGATGCAATGCAATGCAATGCAATGCGATGCACATATCTCCTGGAAACTCATACCGGTATGGTTGAGTACACACCCGTCGGTGTGCACCCTCTTCCCCCTTCCATCGCGAAGATGGAGGGTGCCTACTCCTCGCTTCCATACACCGCGGTGGATGGAATCACGATGTAGGACTTACTCATTGTCTCTCCGGAATAGTCATAACTTTCTCACCGACCTTCCCTGGACTAGTTATGACGTTCTCACCGCCCGGGCCATGTATCTTGCCTTGTATGCAAACATGCCAACATCATAAATAACTTGTACATTAACACATGGCATCATAACATAATAAGCATATCCATCATATCAATTGCAATGATTAAAGAATGGCATGTGAACATATCATATATTCAATTTCAATCTCAACCAATCTAGCAAACTACAACCCGCTACCCATTCCAATACACTTGCCTCAACCACGGGTGACGGATTGGCGAGAAGTAGAAGGCACTCCCAGCGTCACACCACCTGCACATAGGTACCACACACTCACAATCATGTCCACAAAACAGTACGCAAACACTATTCTACCCCGACATCGCAAACTACTCGCAAAACCCAAAAACAGAGGTTCTGTCCCGTCGGGACAGCAGCCTTCAAAAAGGCATAACTCGGGTTCTAAGACTCCGAATCGAATAAACGAGTACATCCTAGCGTATCTTAGGAAATTTCCTAACTTTTTCTAAGTATATGGAAGGACTGATTCGGAATCTAAAGTGGTTTAATCTACAAAATACCGTAATCTGTTCCAATCACGTCACAATTTTTAATACATTCGGTAAAACGAGCATAACTTTCAAACGGCTCTGCGGAATTGGACGTTCTTTATACCCTCTGAAAGGTATTGAAATTACCTACAACTTCTTCAACAGGAGGCTGACCAAATTCCGAATCTAAATTGGCGAAAACCCAAACCCTAGGTCGACTGCTCATGCTGCCCGAAACAGAGAACGTGGCAAACTCTAGATTCCATCTAATCTACCCAACTACAGCACCACCAAATGATCTAAAAACAAGATATTAACCCTTATAACAGATCCTAGACCAACCCCAAGGATCCCCGTGGCCATACCTTCGCCCGACGAACGAAAACCCACTGGATCTCCTCCTGGTTCGCGCGATTTCCTTCCTCGCTCTAAATCCACCAGATCTCCTCGTCGCGGAGTGCTCCAATGGACGGACCTTCGAGGTGTTGAGGTGGAGAACTCCGCTAGGGGCAGCAAGGGAGGTGGAGAGTTGGTGGGAAGGGAAGGGGCGCAATGGGGGCGGCTTGGGAAGGTGGAGGTGTGGAGAGGAGGCCAATGGGGGGGCTAGGGTTTCATGGGGAGGGGCGCACAAGGGGCAGGAGGTGGGGTTCATGGGAGGCCTTGTGCTACCCTCCTCCCCCTCATGGGCCAAAGCAACCCTCCCTCGGCCCAAGTGGGGTCCCCCCTAAGGCCCAATTCGCCCTGGAGAGGCCCAAACTCCCGAAAACGGCCCGGAAACGCATATAAACCTCATACCATATGGTTTCAACCTCCAATTCCATATTTCGTAATGTTTTCGACCTCAACATTCACATTTTATAAGGTTACGACACTCCGTGGTGTCACATTCTCCCCCCTTCAACAGGATTCGACCTCGAATCCAAGACATGCCACTACACCAAACCAACAACACACAGAGATCTAATCTTCGCGGTTCAAACCTGAAGCAAAGAGCTTTGGGTAAAGCTCGCCTCCGCTAGACTTCAACTCCCAGGTCGCTTCTCTAAATAAAACCACTGGAATTTACACTGATCGAGACTCGATGACAGGACACCTAGGTTCGAAGACCAATAGCTCTAACGATAACTCGCAATCAAAACTTGCGAGAACTTTACTCAACATCCAAACACAAAGTACTCACACATGGTCTTAGCACGACCCAAGCGATAGGATAAATCCTCAAACAGACCACAAAAGAAACGGTCTCACACTCCCCATTTCATACATTCCTTGGCACTATTGTGCCCGATCCCTTTGACCAACGCTACTCTCCAGAAGAAACACGGTACCAACCTCTAACTCCGACTCTTGATCCTCCTTCAGCTCTCGCGAGCAAAAGTGTTTTCACACCTCGAACTCCCTACTGTGGTTCGTCATAAGCAAGACGACGCGAACCAAGCGGGACACATCACTCCAAGACTACCAACTGCTTGAACAAACGAGGTTAAAACCTTGCAAAAGATTAATCTTTTACAACTAGGCCAACACCCACCGCTACCACTGAAGGAAAAACCTACTTTAGAACCAGGGTCCTTAAAACCCGCAAAACACTATCAACCGAGCAATCCACATCGGTGGACACAACTCGCTCAGAGATCGGCGACAAAAGATCCAATACACTTCAAAAGGATAAAGCAATTACTTGCAACCACCAAGTGGTCCACTAATAGTTTAATCAACCCTACCGTGGAACGCGTCAACGACCGGATTCTCCAAGAAGGTTTGCATTGGGTGAACTCAACCATAAACGATGAACCCCAAATTGGTCCACATACAACAACTCAAACCCCAAAGCGCTAACACCACTTTGGAAAGGATCCGGCAACATCCAAAGAGCACACATTTTATTTTTCTAAGCCAAATCGCAAAGAAAACTCAAACTTCTAACACCACAGCCAAAATACCACAAATTATTCGTTCTTTCCTTTCATACTAGGAAGAAATGGAAATCTCGATACATGAGAAGAATGCACACTTTTCAAGAGCACTCCGGATTAGTCATATATCCATATATGACTTTCTCACCGACCTGGCTCATCGACTCCTTTATGATTAAATATGCATAAACAATGTCTCGTTTTCCTTTTCATCATTCATTCATCATGTAACAACGGTACCGAATAGTCATTCACCAAATGACTTCTTCCTCGGTATCAAATAATGGAAACACAATTAACATCGAAGGTTGCGGAAATTCATATAGACTTTGACGGCAGCATAGTTGACAGTAAAACACCACGTCGCATCACATCCCACATCAATTGAAAACTGAACTTGCAAAACATTGCATTTCATCCAAATTCAACATTTTGGAAGAGAACATCAAAATTTCAAGTCGAGCATCTGCTCCCACAACCGTCACAAAATTATTTTCACAAGGAGAGGGAAACTCATTTCAAAAAGGGAACACCTCACTAACAAAATCACTTTATAAAACATTCATAAAAATCCACCTTTTTGAAGCACTCGCAAACATCACACACGTTATGCAAATAAATCCAACTCCAGTCAAAAAGAGTTGCAAATTAAATCTCAAGAGTTTCCAACACAACCCACTATGTCCATCTGCTTCCGTTAAAATTTATTCCAAAGATAATTCAGGGTGAATGCGAAGGAGCGCGATCCACTCAAAAACTTTTGGGTGTAAATCCATACTCATAGCACAAATTAAACAAAATAGACAAAACCAAATATTGGCACCAATAGCTACGGGTTTTAGGGAAACTCGGAAACACAACACAAGGAATACCTTGACCGAAGGCATTCAACCAAAATGGCAAACAACCACACCAGTTCAAAAGGTTTTAAACAACAGCTCAGCGTGAAACCCACCATAACTTGTATTCCACTACACTTACCATTTAAGCATTCAATAATCACTATTTACTCATCAAGAGAGTCCAACTGGATTTAACAAAATTAACATAACAATTTCTTTCTCTAGTTACCATTCCCAACACTTTTAATTAAGGTTTAAGATGCTTATCACAAAGGCACCCAACCAAGACTACATTGACATGATCCCCACGGATCACCAACTCATATAACCACGTATTCTATATTTCAAACATAGTACTTCAACAGCTACTTGAGCATGGTCAACCTATCAAGTTTATACTATCCATACGTCAAAATCTTGACAATTGAAACTTGTTCAATCAATAAAATGACTTCAACAAATAAGTAATATCTCTACAAGATAAAATTCGTAAATAGGATTCTAAGATATGCATTCATTAAGATTAAAATCTTGCATCATGATTATTATCCATTGTTTATCCCATCACAACATGTACTCGACATAATACCACAGTTTTACACTTTTCTTCTATTGGATCAATGGTTTCCAACAATTAACAACACTACCAAAGCATCAATATCAATTCTTTGCATAATCATCAATCAACAACATTGCTTTTAGCTACCTTACACATAGGTTGCAACAAAATTGTCACTACACAACATACTCCAACTATTAAATTAGATTTAATAAGTTCGATCAGCACAATGCTCTTAAAACAACAACCAGACCTTTTTTTTCCAATTGACATCGGTACTAGCATTAACACTGCCCATAACAACATCATTAACAATAAGTCTTATGTCTTCTCAATTGATATCAATACTAGCATTGTAGAGACACAACTGCATACTTCCAAATATACTAGTAGTTTGCAACAACATAAATAGCAACTCTAATCAACTTCCAAATTAAAGCCACTAGTCAACATGATTAAATTTCTCTATTAACCCGTTAGATTAGAACATCTTTAAACAATTGGCAAGGTTTCTTTAACAGTATCATTAATTTACATCATCTTAATGTTCTAACTAGGCATCAAGGTTTAAACTTTTAACATCAACGAGGATCATAAGCACTTTTAAAGCAAGGCAACAGATTCTAAGCATGCACATTAACCCATTTAATCATTCTCGCTACAGAGTAAACTACAACACTAGTAGTCTATTTATTCTCCAGCTAGAGATGATAATCACATTGAATTGATTCAACTCAAAATTTAACTTAGCAACACATCATTCCATAAACCACATTGTTACCTACTACATAGCACGGACATAAACTTTTCTAAACACCTTCATGGGGCAAGAACTCTTGACAAACAGCATGCAACTCAACTTTTAAAGATAACCACAACTCAAGAACCAGAACGAACACCGGTAGAAAATTTCTCCTTTCCAGGCAAGGAAGAAAAACAAAACTCCGACAGAAATGCAGGAGAGCTCAACTCTCAAATTCCCAAATTTGCCAACAAAACTCTTCAAGAAATCTCGAGATCTATACTTCCAAGAAGGAAGAAGGATGCACCAGGGAAAATCAAATGTTCATTAAATCTTTTCCGATAAAAGATTCAAACATAGCTCCACCAACTCAAGGCCTGCACAAGGGAAACTCCAACACTTTTTCCTAGATAGTGAGAACAACAACCACAAAAGTTTCCACCTCAAGACAGTCCGTAATGACCAACAAAACCGGTGTCAAAGCAAAAAAATAGCGACCAACAGAGGCGCAACACAAAACCTTTCTTCTACGTCATCAACCAAGGAAGACAACCACAAATCGCCTACGAAACAATCCGCGTTAAATCAAATACCAAACACTTTTCTTTTAATTTCAATCGACTAAAAAAAACCAAGAAGACCAACAAAACCGACCGTCAGAACGGTGAAAAGCATCCGAAGGAAACTACCATCAACTCTTCTATTTGTCTCCAGTCAACTACCCTATCTGCGATAGAAAAGGTAAGCACTCTTTCCCCACAAGGGGTTAATAGTTCTTCGGTGATGGCTTTAACCGGCCATACCATCAAACCACACCCTTACTATGAACAAAAGTGGTGACCGAAACCCTTCGGCACCACAACCCCACTTTATCACCACAACAAGCACAATTCAATCATTTTTCTCATAGACATAGCAACATGCATTATCCGATGAAGCATTCAACAGAAAAGCTTAAATTCAACATTTAAGCATAAAGAAACGATACCCATACCCTTTCCTACTGTGCAGCCATGTGTGTCAAATTTTAGATTAGTTATACCACTTTTGCAAGTTTTAAGGCTGCTATCCTATAACAAAATTTTATTTAAAACCTAAGCCATGTTTCTAAGTTATTCCACATCACATTTTAGTTGTAACCTAAGGTATGACACTAAAAATACACATTCCAAGGACCTACAGCCCGCTCTGATACCAACTGTAACACCCCGGCATCTAGTATGCCTGAATGCTACCAACCATAGGCTAAACAACATATAAATACAATAAATTAAGATAAATTACAGCAAAGGAGTAAATGCTAGAACCGAAAATTTTGGCAGCATCTCCTTTGTTTTTCCATGAATTGAAGCAACAACAATATGATCACAGGATATAGTGTAAAGAATGGCATCTAAATCATCAATAATAAGGATTCTAGCAGCAGTATACGCCTAGAATAAAGATTCCAACCATCTCATGAGCCAAACGAAGTAAATGAGGAAACCAAGCACACAAATTAACCATCACAATTAAAGGAAGTAACATGTCATTGTTTATATGTGTGATGCTAAGTGATGACGTGTGACTAGCTCCCTTTCCCGCATGCCGGTTTCATGGTACCTAAGAAAAACAACATAAACACAAGCGTGAGTTCATCACTCAGCAAGTATATTGCAATGGAACAAGAAAATACATTCTAATACCTTCATCACCACTTTTCACATACGACATCATACACCTCATATTCATAGCGTAAGCATATCATTGACATCATCATATATCATCATCATATAACATCCTCATATAATGCAATGCGATGCACATATCTCCTGGAAACTCATACCGGTATGGTTGAGTACACACCCGTCGGTGTGCACCCTCTTCCCCCTTCCATTCCGAAGATGGAGGGTGCCTACTCCTCGCTTCCATACACCGCGGTGGATGGAATCACGATGTAGGACTTACTCATTGGCTCTCCGGAATAGTCATAACTTTCTCACCGACCTTCCCCGGGCTATTATGACTTTCTCACCGCCCGGGCCATGTATCATGCCATGTATGCAAACATGCCAACATCATAAATAACTTGTACATTAACACATGGCATCATAACATAATAAGCATATTCATCATATCAATGACAATGATTAAAGCATGGCATGTGAACATATCATATATTCAATTTCAATCTCAACCAATCTAGCAAACTACAACCCGCTACCCATTCCAATACACTTGCCTCAACCACGGGTGACGGATTGGCGAGAAGTAGAAGGCACTCCCAGCGTCACACCACCTGCACATAGGTACCACACACTCACAATCATGTCCACAAAACAGTACGCAAACACTCTTCTACCCCGACATCGCAAACTACTCGCAAAACCCAAAAACAGAGGTTATGTCCCGTCGGGACAGCAGCCTTCCAAAAGGCATAACTCGGGTTCTAAGACTCCGAATCGAATAAACGAGTACATTCTCGCGTATCTTAGGAAATTTCCAAACTTTTTCTAAGTATATGGAAAGACTGATTCGGAATCTAAAGTTGTTTAATCTACAGAATACCGTGATCTGTTCCAATCACGTCACAGTTTTTAATACGTTTGGTAAAACAAGCATAAGTTTCAAACGGCTGGGCGGAATTGGACGTTCTTTATACCCACTGAAAGGTATTGAAATTACTTACAACTTCTTCAACAGGAGGCTGACCAAATTCCGAATCTAAATTGGCGAAAACCCAAACCCTAGGTCGACTGCTCATGCTGCCCGAAACAAAGAACGTGGCAAACTCTAGATTCCATCTAATCTACCCAACTACAGCACCACCAAATGATCTAAAAACAAGATATTAACCCTTATAACAGATCCTAGACCAACCCCAAGGATCCCCGTGGCCATACCTTCGCCCGACGAACGAAAACCCACCGGATCTCCTCCTGGTTCGCGCGATCTCCTTCCTCGCTCCAAATCCACTGGATCTCCTCGTCGCGGAGCGCTCCAATGGACAGACCTTTGAGGTGTTGAGGTGGATAACTCCCCTAGGGGCAGCAAGGGAGGTGGAGAGGTGGTGGGAAGGGAAGGGGTGCAATAGGGGGCGGCTAGGGAAGGTGGAGGTGTGGAGAGGAGGCCAATGGGGGGTGCTAGGGTTTCATGGGGAGGGGCGCACAAGGGGCAGGAGGTGGGGCGCATGGGAGGCCTTGTGCTGCCCTCCTCCCCCTCATGGGCCAAAGCAACCCTCCCTCGGCACAAGTGGGGTCCCCCCCTAAGGCCCAATTCGCCCCGGAGAGGCCCAAACTCCCGAAAAGGGCCCGGAAACGCATATAAACCTCATACCGTATGGTTTCAACCTCCAATTCCATATTTCATAATGTTTTCGTCCTCAACATTCACATTTTATAAGGTTACGACACTCCGTGGTGTCACATTCTCCCCCCTTCAACAGGATTCGACCTCGAATCCAAGACATGCCACTACGCCAAACCAACAACACATAGATATCTAATCTTCGCGGTTCAAACCTGAAGCAAAGAGCTTTGGGTAAAGCTCGCCTCCGCTAGACTTCAACTCCCAGGTCGCTTCTCTAAATAAAACCACTGGAATTTACACTGATCGAGACTCGATGACAGGACACCTAGGTTCGAAGACCAATAGCTCTAACGATAACTCGCAATCAAAACTTGCGAGAACTTTACTCAACATCGAAACACAAAGTACTCACACATGGTCTTAGCACGACCCAAGCGATAGGATAAATCCTCAAACAGACCATAAAAGAAACGGTCTCACACTCCCCATTTCATACATTCCTTGGCATTAGAGTGCCCGATCCCTTTGACCAACGCTACTCTCCAGAAGAAACACGATACCAACCTCTAACTCCGACTCTTGATCCTCCTTCAGCTCTCGCGAGCAAAAGTGTTTTCACACCTCGAACTCCCTACTGTGGTTCGTCATAAGCAAGACGACGTGAACCAAGCGGGACACATCACTCCAAGACTACCAACTGCTTGAACAAACGAGGTTAAAACCTTGCAAAAGATAGATCTTTTACAACTAGGCCACACCCAGCGCACCACTAAAGGAAAAACCTACTTTATAACCAGGGTCCTTAAAACCCGCAAAAACACTATCAACCGAGCAATCCACATCGGTGGACACAACTCGCTCAGAGATCGGCGACAAAAGATCCAATACACTTCGAAAGGATAAAGCAATTACTTGCAACCACCAAGTGGTCCACTAATAGTTTAATCAACCCTACCGTGGAACGCATCAACGACCCGATTCTCCAAGAAGGTTTGCATTGGGTGAACTCAACCATAAACCATGAACCCCAAATTGGTCCACATACAACAACTCAAACCCCAAAGCGCTAACACCACTTTGGAAAGGATCCGGCAACATCCAAAGAGCACACATTTTATTTTTCTAAGCCAAATCGCAAAGAAAACTCAAACTTCTAACACTACAGCCAAAATACCATAAATTATTCATTCTTTCCTTTCATACTAGGAAGAAATGGAAATCTCGATACATGACAAGAATGCACACTTTTCAAGAGCACTCTGGATTAGTCATATATCCATATATAAATTTCTCACCGACCTGGCTCATCGATTCCTTTATGATTAAATATGCATAAACAATGTCTCGTTTTCCTTTTCATCATTCATTCATCATGTAACAACGGTACCGAATAGTCATTCACCAAATGACTTCTTCCTCGGTATCAAATAATGGAAACACAATTAACATCGAAGGTTGCGGAAATTCATATAGACTATGACGGCAGCATAGTTGATAGTAAAACACCACGTCGCATCACATCCCGCATTAATTGAAAACTGAACTCCCCCGGAGAGGCCCAAACGCCGGAAAAAGCCCAAAAACTCGGCATAAAGTCGTACCGAAATGCCTAATTCTATAATGTCACATTCTGGGGTGTCACATTGAACTAGATCCATTTAGGGCCGTTAGATCTAGATCGTACGGTTGAGGTTAGATCAAGTAATACCGTTTAGATCTGTTTCGGCCGTTGGATCCAGGATAGATGGTTAGGATTGTGCCACGTAGCATGTAAATGTGATGAGCGGGACTAGATGTGGGCCCTAGATTTTGGATCCAATGAACGAGATCAGATCGTGTAGATTTGCTAGATCCATTCTTAACCGTTGGATTAAGAACGGGGGGTTTCGGATTAATTCGCGTAATAGCGCTTAGATTGAATCTGCACCGTTTGAACCTGAGCCAATGGTCTAGATGAGGCCATGTGGAGAGCATCGAGTCATGCCACGTAGTATCTCAACCGCGTGTTTGAGGATCGATCTGAGCCGTTGATTTTAGAATGGATGGATTGGATCATGTCCAGTGGTTTCCAACGCAGGAGGATGAGGGTGGATCCGAACCGTTGAAATTTGAATGGACGGATCCGATCATGCCGCATAGCAGCCAATCCGTGCGCGACGTGTGGTAGTGCAGATTCCAAATTGCCGCGGCCGAGCTCGTCATAGGCCCACATGTCAGCCACCGCACCCACACGTGTGTGATGTTAGCGATGACGTCATGGTGACGTCATCGGTGGGGCCCGCTTGTCAGTTGGTTTGGCCGAGTCACGATGATGTCAGCGATGACGTCATCTAGTGGGTCCCACATGTCAGTGACGCATGGCCTCGTGGACCGAGTCCACCGTGGACCCAACCGAGCCATGAACCCAGTCCATGGACCGGCTGAAGTCATGCTGACGCAATAAATAGGTTTTCCTCTAGAAAAATAATTCGGCTGAAATTCAAATTCGGTGCTGACATCAGCTGACATCATAATTCCGATTTTTCAATAGAAAAATAAATCGAATAATTCGGTTTATTCTTTTTAATTGATTTTCAAACATCAAACCGCTATAACTTTTGCATTTTAACTCCGATTGAGGTGATTCCAGTTTCTAAATTTTTGAAAAATTGAGATCTATTTAGTGGTGAATTTTCTTTAATTTTTGGACTTGAGTTTTTATCTATTTTTATTTATTTGTTGTTTATTTATCTGTTTCGCGTAGACGTTGAATTGCCCGAAGGCTTCGAAGGAGAGGTCTTGACCCAGGAACAGGATCTTTTCCAAGGAAAGTTATGCTTTGACCATATTGATGCCACTTTTGAAATTATGTTGATTTGAATTATTGCATGCTAGTTTAATTAAAAATGCTTTTAATTAATTTCGAAAATAGTTATACGACCTATTTGATATATGCCACCTTGCCTATAATAATTGTATGCCATGAATCATTTGTCACCCTAGATGATGGAATATTAGTTGGACATTAATAAATTGCCAACATGGGTTAAATAGATTGTAATTAGTATGCTTATCCATGTTACGTGCCAATAACACCGTTTTGGACTGTTAAATGTTAAATTTGACTTAATGAGATATGGAACATGTTTATGAAAGATGTTACATGTGTTATTGATGATATTGATGGCACATAGTGCATGGTAATCAACAGGGTGATAAAATGATTTAGACTGAGGCAAGTGGCAAGATTATTTCTGGTGGGCCAGGAGTGGCACATGGGAGGTTGTATTTGGTTTTTACTGATTTTGACACTTGTGAATTCTTGGGTAGTCTTGCCTCGGTCACTTTAAGGACTTAACCTTGCAAGAATTTGAACTGAGTCTAACATACAACCACATGTCTGGAATGGGACAGACCTAGCTAACTAATTTTTGAAGTCCTCACTTTAGTACTGTCATGGGGGCGTGAGGCCCGGGTGTACGGGTTGGCTCACATGGTGCAAGAGGGGGGCTCTGATTGTGGTAACCAGTCCCTTCAGTGTTGAAACCTTAGCGGGCAGTACGGGTTTGGATGGAGCATTATAAAGGATTTGTTACGGTCACTCGCCTTGGTGGTGCTTGATTGTATCTTGTGGGTAAAGTGTATAACCTTTGCAGAGTACAACCTATTCGAATAGCTGAGTCCACAGCATTGGACATTTCTCGGTGATTAAAGTCAACGGTTAGTCTTTCATAAAAATGAACTTGGGTTTATGGATACCTGGTATGGAAAGGATAAACTAGTTTAGGATGAGGAATGTTTTACTTAAGAAAGTAACCGTGAAAGTTAATATTATTGTTTTTCTGCTTTCCAATCTATTACTGTTATTTTTGAATGTTGCTTATTGCAAAAGAACCCATTAGCTTGTCATGGGAATAAGCCATGCATGTAGTTATTAGACTTGCATTCTGTGCGTTACTTGCTAAGTGCTTTAAGTACTCACCCTTGCCACAATACAAACATCAGTGGATGAAGAATCAACACCAGCATTGGAGGAGGAGTTCAAGAGGAGCCGACGAACTAGGGGCGAGCCCAGTCAGTTGCCTGTGGCATATTCGTTGGCGCCACGAGTTTATTTAATTCCGCTGTAGTTTATTTAATAAAGACTTTGCCCTGCGAGGCATACTTTTGTAAGTTAACCATAAGGTTGACCCAATCGCTTTTGTTATAATAAAGACTTATTTACTATTCCGTTGTGTATGATTGTGATATTCGTCGATGTTGAGACTGTGTGCACTAGCGTGATCCTAGACTAGTGCTGAAAATATAGAGGGTTCGAATTTGCACATTCGGGTCCCGACAGAGGTGGTATCAGAGCTATACTGACTGTAGGACCTACCCTTAGATAGAATGATCGCTAGAGAGGAAAAAACTATTTTCTTAAGTTAAAATTTGCCAAGATAATGAATGAACTCTTCACTTATCCCCACTCTGTTGTTCATACCCCTTGCTGAATATTTCTTATTCTCACTTTGTTTGTAAATGTTGAAGTTCTTACGAGAGTGTCTCTTGGTAGATGAAGATGATCCAGACTTACAGTGAGCATGAGGGAGGCTATGCCGCTGATCTTTGGAGGATGCTCCCGGTGCTGGGAGGGTTCGATCGACCCATCTACAAAGCCCAGACTTGGATGGCAGGCGGGAAGGTTCGGGGTATGGTGACCAAGATTACCATCTATGCCCAGGAGAAGATGAAGGCCAGTCGCCCATTCAACTACACCGTGAGGAGATCCACGTTTGAGGCAGGCATCCAGGAGACGTCACGCATCGCGATGAGGAGGATGGTGCGAGACCATGCAAAGGAGCTGCAGCAATCTGTGTTTCGCTTCCATCCCTAGAAGGGGGGTGATACGGGTGCACACATCGACTCGGAGGGTGATGCCACCATCATACACCTTGCACTATGACACTACGGTATGGTGTGACATTATAGAATGTGAAATTAGAGAATAAAACCTTTCGGCTTGAGGTTTACTCGCGTTTTTGGGCCTTTTGAAGTGATGTGTCACCACGGAGTGTCGGAACCTTATAAATGGTGCATGATGAGGTCAAAAACATTATGAGATGTGGAATTAAGGTTAAAACCATAGGGTATGGAGGTTAATAGCGTTTCCGGGGTTTTGGGCCTTCCCGGGGGAGTTTGGGCCTAAAAGGGGGGTTGTGGGCTTTGGTGGGATGGAGTGGGAATCCATTTAGGATTAGGAACAGGTGTGGGGGCTGGTAAAAGGCCTCCCCCTGCCCCCTTGCGCCCCACACCCTGCCCCTTTGGCGCCCCCACCTCTCCCTCCTTGCCCTAGCTGCCACCCCCACCTCCCCCTCTCCCTTGCATGCGCTTCCACCTCCCCCATTGCTCCCCTTTGCTCCCCACCTCTCCACCACCTCTCCTCCACCCCCTTGCAGCCCTAGGGTGGCCACCTGTCGGGACCCGAATCTGCAAATCCGGACCATCTGTGTATTCAGCACTAGTCCAGGAAAGCGCTAGTGCACACAATCTCAACATTGGTAAATATCACAATCATACCACTCGATACTAATTAAGTACTTTAATTAGATAAACAAACTGGTTGCTTGACCTTAGGGTCAAGTTACAAATATACGCCTCGCAGGGCGAAACTTATTAAAAGAGAAATAATAGCAGCAGAAAATAAGATATCATCGTGGCGCCATCCAGTATACCACAGGCAACTGACTGGGCTCGCTCCCTAGCTAGACGGTTCCTCTGGAAGCTCCTCCTCCAAAGCTGGTGTAGACTCCTCTTCAACTGGTGTTGTATTGTGGCAAGGGTGAGTACTTGGTACTCAGCAAGTCATGCACAGAATGCAAGCTAATATACTATATGCATGGCTTGATACAAAGGAATAGCTCAAGGTATAATTGCAGTAAACAGCATTTAACAAATAACATAAGTAGATTCGAAAGCAGTAGAAACAAGTATATCAGTAATAACTTTTCCAGGAGTTAAGTAACCATCTTTCCCAATCCTAATCCATATTTCCATCAACATCATTATTCAACCAAACCCAACCTTTCAAGACCAAGTTATTTTCAAGAAAGTCTAACCCTTGACTGTAATTCCCGAGCGATGTCCAATACCGCGGACACGGCTATTCGAATAGATTTTACACTCTGCAGAGGTTATGCACTTTACCCACAAGATACAGTCAAACACCACAAAGGCGAGTGTCCGTAACAAAGTCTTTCGGAAACTTCTAACAGCACAAGTGGTCCTCCCCGGTGTTGCACACTAACCCTTCCCTTAGCGAAGGCGAAGTTTAGGTCAAGCCACCGTTAGATGGGTACCTGGCCGCAACCACGGTACGCTCCCCCATACAACTACACAAAGGGTGTAGTTGACATCCTGAGGTCCCACAGGTACGTTATTAGCAACTTATTCAACTAGGTCCGTCCCATTACAGACATGTGGTTGCACGTTTGACCCAGTTCAAAGGCTTGCAAGGTTAAGTCCTTAGGGCGACCAGGGCAAGACTACCCGAAGAACCAAACCATCGTTCCCGGTGCCACAACTGGCCCATCCGATCATTCTTGCCACATGCCCCGGTCAAAAGCTATTTATCAAACCCCAGTTGATTACCATGCACCACGTGCCATCAACATCAAAACACATGATACCTTTCCAAAATAGGTTCAATATATCGTTAAGTCAATATTAACATTTGATTGTCCAAAATCATGTCATGAGCATGTAGCAGGTCTAAGCAATATACTACAACGATCTAAACTCCCATGTTGGCAATTTAATAATGTCCAACTATTTAATCCTCAACTAGGGTGACAAGGGGTCATGGCACATATTTAATTAACCAAGGTGTCATACAACAATTAGGCATTTATCTAATTCCCATAATTTAAATGAAGTATTTTTCTAATTAAACTAGCATGCAATTTATTGAATCAATAGATTTCAAAATGGGATAAACATGGTCAAAGCACAACTTGCCTTCAAAAAGTACTTGCTCTTGGTCCTGAGCTGGCTCCTGGGTCAACACTTCTCCTTCGAAGCCTTCGGGCACTTCAACGTCTACTCGTAAAGCGTGCAAATAGCAATAAATAAATGAACGGTAGATAAAAAGTGTCCAAACATCCAAATAAAGTTCACAAACAGAGAGAGCATAATTTTATGAATTTTTAGAATTAGAATCGTCAAATTCGGAGTTTAAACGCAAAAGTTATAGCATTTTGAAGTTTAAATAATCAATTAAATAATATTACAGAGAAAAACTTTAGTCTAAAAATTAAATAAAATTCAACATTAGGTAGATCACAATTTTATACAAATTTAGAAATTTGAATAACTCAAATCGGAGTTAAAATGCAAAAGTTATAAGCATTTGAAGTTTGAATCAAATTCTGAAATCAATAAACCGAATTAAATATTTATTCTTAAAATAAAAATCGATTATGACGTCAGCGTGATTTTCCTCCGAATTATTTTTCTATTGAAAAATCGATTTATTGCGTCAGCCGGTCCATAGGCTTGGTCCACAATTCGGTTTGGGTCCACCGGGGACTCGGTCCACGGCTCCACGTGCGGCTGACAAGTGGGACCCCTCGGGTGACGTCAGCGGGGCTCGGCCGAGGCATCTGACAAGTGGGACCCACCGATGACGTCATGGGTGACGTCACAGTGCGGTCGCTGACACGCGGGCCCGGCGTGTTAGCGCCCCACGCTCACGCCCGTGTGGGCGCGGCGGCTCGGCTCCTCGGACACGTGGCTCGATCCGAGCCGTTGGATTGAAAACCGACGGCTAGGATTGGATCTGGGCTACACGCGTTGGAGCGGACGTGGTCAATCTGGGCCGTTGGATCTTTATCCAACGGTCCAGATCCGATCTAGTTCTTACGGGTTTGGAAAACACGTGACTCACCGTAGCCGTTGGATCTTGATCTAACGGCTAAGATCTAACCTAGCCTGGTGCAGTTCTAGCTACGTGGCACAATCTAAGCCGTTGGATCTAGATCCAACAGTTGGGATTAGATCTGAGGATTAGAACGTGGATCTCACCGGGGATGACGTGGACGATCCTGGGCCGTCGGATCTGGATCGGACGGTGGAGGGAGTTCGCGAGGCGGCGATGGCGCGCGACGGAGCAGAGGTCACCGGCGCGGGGGACGACGACCACCCGAACGGCGTCTGGGGCATTCTCCGGCGAAGTGAGTGGCACTCACCGACGCAGCGCGACCTCGCGGTTCCGAATCTGGGCTCAACGGCGGCGGAGGACGACGGACGGCGGCGGAATCTGCGATTAACCGCGGCGGAACGCACGGCCAACTACGGCGAGCTCGTACGGGCAAACGGTGGCGGCTCAGGCAAGGTGAGTTAGGGCTACGAGTGCGCGCGGAAGAGGCGGTCACGACCGTGGTGGCGGCGCAATAAATAGGGGCCTCGGCTTCCGTGAATCTCGCGGAAACCGAGGTCCACCCGCAGGCGGCGGCGGAGTCCGACGAGGACTCGGAGAGGGCGACGTGGCACGCGCTCAGCCGTTGGATCAAGATCCAACGGTGCGCGGGTTTGGGCTCGGGTCCGGCTCGGGCGACGCGGCTGGCTCGGTCGGAGTCGGGCTCGGGTGACGCGGCGCGATCGTGGCCGTTGGATCTCGATCCAACGGTCACGCGCGTTAGGGCTTCGCGAGTGGGTTCAACCGGACCAACTGGCTCGGGTCGGACTCGAGTCTGACTCGGACTCGGGTCCGGTCGGATGAACAGTAAAACCCACTCGATTTTTCCAGCGATTAAATAATTCAAATTAATTCCCAGAAATTCATTTAGTTCATTAAAAATACCAAAACACTCAGAAAAATTCCAGAAAAATTCTGGAAAATATTTTGGAACATTTTGGACTCAAATAAAATATTTCCAACAAAATTTTATTTGCAAAGTTAAATTCTTTAATTATTTCAAAATGGAATAAATTAAAATATATTCCAAATAACTCCAAATAAATTCCAGAAAATTCCCAAAAATTCACCAATGTGCCAAATCACACATGAGTTTAAGAAAAGCAAAATTTTGGGATGTTACAAACCTCCCCCCTTAACAGAATCTCGTCCCTGAGATTCAGGGCTTTCTAAAGAAATAGGTTCGGAAACTCTTTCTTCAAATCCTCTTCGCGCTCCCAAGTTGCTTCACTCTCTGCGTGGTTGCTCCATTGAACTCTGCAGAAATGGGTTGACTTGTTTCTCGTCTCTCGGTCCATGGTGTCCAAAATCTTCACGGGGTGCTCCTTGTAAGTCAGATCTTCTTGTAGCTCAATTGACTCTAGCGGTGTCTGTTCCTCAGGTACTCGGAGACACTTCTTCAGCTGGGACACGTGGAACACGTCATGTACTCCTGCTAGTGATTGCGGTAACTCTAGCTGGTAAGCAACTTCACCTCTGCGGCTGAGAACCTTGAATGGTCCAACATATCTCGGCGCGAGTTTTCCTTTGGCATGGAATCTCTTAACTCCTCTAAGTGGCGTGACCCTGAGATACACGAAATCTTCTGGATCAAAACTTAGGTCTCGGCGACGGTTATCAGCATAACTCTTCTGTCGTGATTGGGCTATCTTCAATCTCTCCCTGATCATGGCAATCTGTTCTTCGGCTCTTTGGAGAATATTTGGCCCAAAGACACAGCGTTCACCTGTCTCATTCCAGTTCAACGGTGTCCGACAGGGTCGACCGTATAGTGCTTCAAATGGCGACATTTGCAAACTGGCTTGGTAACTATTATTGTAGCTGAACTCAGCGTACGGCAGACTTTTATCCCAAGAGGTAGCATAAGCCAATGCACACGCTCCTAACATATCCTCCAAAATCTGATTAACTCTTTTGGTTTGCCCATCTATCTGCGGGTGATATGTTGTACTGAAGTTCAAACGGGTTCCCATGGCTTCATGCAGTTTATTCCAGAATCTCGAGGTAAACTGGGTACCTATGTCCGATACAATTTTCTTCGGCACTCCGTGCAAACAGACGATCCTGGTCATATATAATTCAGCTAACTTATCTCCCGAATAAGTGGTCTTCACTAGAATAAAATGGGCGACTTTAGTCAAGCGATCCACTACAACCCATATGGAGTCATATCCTCCTTGAGTTTTCGGCAAACCGGTAATGAAGTCCATTCCGATTTCCTCCCATTTCCACTCAGGTATCTTCAACGGCTGTAACAATCCTGCTGGTCTCTGATGCATTGCCTTGACTCTCTGGCATATGTCGCACAGCGCAACATGCTCGGCAACTTCACGCTTCATGCTCGGCCACCAGAATCTTTCCTTCAAATCCTGATACATCTTGGCACTTCCAGGATGAATGGAATACTTTGAGTCATGGGCTTCTTCTAAAATCAACTGCTTCAGCTCCTTCTTGTTCGGCACACAAATGCGACCCTTCATCCATAACGTGCCTTGATCATCCAACTTGAAGTCCTCTGCCTTGCCTTCATCCATGTTGGACTTAATCTTGCGAATCTTGTCATCATCCTCTTGTCCTTCTCAGATCTGATCCTCCAGGGTAGGCTTCACTTCCAATGCTGCCAAGAATCCTTCTGGTACGACTTCAATCGGCATTCTCTGGAAATCCTCACATAGCTCCTCCTGACTTGTGGCTATCAACATGTTCACGGTATGGCTTTTCCGACTCAGAGCATCGGCAATTACGTTGGCCTTCCCGGGATGGTAATGGATTCCAACATTATAATCCTTGATCAACTCTAACCATCTCCTCTGCCTCATGTTCAGGTCTGATTGGGTGAAGATGTACTTAAGACTCTTATGGTCCGTGTATACTTCACATCTGTTTCCAATCAGGTAGTGTCGCCACAACTTCAAAGCATGCACTACGGCAGCTAGCTCTAGGTCATGTGCTGGATAATTCTCCTCATGCGGCCTCAACTGCCTTGATGCATAAGCGACGACCTTTCCGTTCTGCATCAGCACACATCCAAGTCCTTGACGCGATGCATCACAATAAATATCAAAACTTTGATTGACGTCCGGTAGAACCAACACCGGTGTTGATGTCAATCGCTTCTTTAGTTCTTGAAAACCTTTTTCACACTCTGGCGTCCATGCAAACTTCTTCTCCTTTTTCAACAATTGCGTAAGAGGTTTCGCAATGGTCGAAAAGCCTTCAATGAAGCGGCGGTAGTAACCTGCCATTCCAAGGAAACTCCGGATCTAGGTCACGGTCTTAGGCTGTTCCCAATGTAACACAGCTTCTACCTTGCTTGGATCAACGGCGACTCCTTCTGCGGTCATTACATGTCCAAGGAACTCCACTTTGCCCTTCCAAAAGTCACACTTGCTGAACTTGGCAAAAAGTTGCTGTTCCCTTAGCTTTTCCAAAACTCGCCTCAAGTGCTCTGCATGTTCATCCTCTGTCTTGGAGTAGACTAAGATATCATCTATGAACACAACAACAAACTTGTCCAAATATTCCATGAACACCTTATTCATCATATTCATGAAATATGCTGGCGCATTCGTCAGACCAAAGGACATAACTGTAAACTCGTAATGTCCATATCTTGACGAGAATGCGGTCTTCGGATATCTTACGATCGGATCTTCAGCTGGTGGTATCGATCTCGAGATCAATCTTGGAGAAAACTCCGGCTCCTCTTAGCTGATCAAACAGATCATCGATCCTGGGTAGCGGGTACTTGTTCTTCACGGTGACTTCATTGAGTGCACGGTAGTCAATGCACATCCTGAAACTTCCGTCCTTCTTCTTGACAAACAAAACTAGCGCTCCCCACGGCGATGAACTCGGTCTGATAAATCCTTTCTCCATCAACTCTTCAAGATGCTTCTTCATCTCTACTAATTCCTCGGTGGACATCCGGTAAGGTCTCTTTGCTATCGGGGCTGTACCAGGTATAAGCTCTATCAAAAACTCTATGTCCCTGTCTGGCGGCATACCAGGTAGATCTTCAGGAAAAACATCTGGGTATTCATTCACTACTGAGACATCTTCTATGCTGATTGCCTTGGTGCTGTTAACCATCAACTGTCCATCCCTAACGGCGGTAGCTTGGAATTCCACTTTCTTTCCACACGAGCTCTCAACTGAGATAGTCCTTCGTCCACAATCCAATACGGCCTTGTGCTTAGATAACCAATCCATTCCCAAAATAACATCTAAGGTCTAGGTTTCCAAAACAATAAGGTTTGCTAGGAACTCTATCCCATCTATTAGTATTCTCACCCCTGAACATCCTACTTTAGCTCGGAGCTCGGAACCAGGGGTTTGAACTAAAAGCATGCATTTAAGTCTTGCAATCTCCAAATCATTTTTAGCAGCAAAGCCTTGAGAAACAAACGAATGCGAAGCTCCAGAATCAAACAAAGCATTGCAGGTCTTGAGTTAACAAGTAACTTACCCAGTACGACGTCCGTAGCATTCTGAAGTGCATCTGCGGTGACATGGTTGACTCGGTCTCTCACCACGGTCTGGGGTGCTGCTCCTGGCTGTGCTGTCCCTCTGTTTGCGTACTGTTTTGTGGGCATGATTGTGAGTGTGTGGTACCTATGTGCAGGTGGTGTGACACCGGGGGTGCCTTCTACTTCCCGCCAATCCGTCGCCCGTGGTTGAGGCAAGTGTATTGTAATGGACAGCGATTGTAGGTTGTTTGATTGATTGAGATTGAAGTTTGAATATATGATATGTTCACATGCCATGCCTTAATGTTTGCCATTGATATAATGAGTATGTTTATTATGTGATGATGCCATGTGTTAATGTACAAGTTATCCATGATGATGCCATGTGTTAATGTACAAGTTAAATATGACGTTGGCATAAATGCATACATGGCATGTTACACGGCCCGGGCGGTGAGAAAGTCATAACTAGTCCGGGAAGGTCGGTGAGAAAGTTATGACTAATCCGGAGAGCCAATGAGTAAGTCCTACATCGTGATTCCATTCACCGCGGTGAACGGAAGCGAGGAGTAGGCACCCTCCATCTTCGGGATGGAAGGGGGGAGAGGGTGCACACCGACGGGTGTGTACTAAACCATACCGGTATGAGTTTCCAGGAGATATGTGCATCGCATTGCATTATATGAGGATGTTATATGAGGATGATTTATGATGATGTCAATGATATGCTTACACTATGAATATGAGATGTGTATGATGTTGTGTGTGAAAAGTGGTGATGAAGGTATTGGAATGTGTTTTCTTGTTCCATTGCAATATACTTGCTGAGTGATGAACTCACGCTTGTATTTATGTTGTTTTTCTTAGGTACCATGAAACCGGCATGCGGGAAAAAGGGGCTAGCTACACATCTACACGTAGCTCCACACAAATTAGACAGTGTTACCACTTGGAGTCATGATAATGAAAGTATTGCCATGAAACTTGGAGAATTGCTTAACTGTGTGCTCGGTCTTACTATTTGATTCGTTTAGCTCATGAAGTGGTTGAAGGCTTCATCCTGGACTTATATTGTTGCTATGTCACATGTTATTGCTGTTTTAGATGCTTTCCATTATGATATAACTTGTGATGTTTTGTTGTTGCTCCGAATCATGGAAAAACAAAGGAGATGCTGCCAAAATTTTCGGTATTAGCATTTGTTCCTTTGCTGTAATTTAGCTTAATTCATGGTATTTAGGTGTTGTTTAGCCTATGTTTGGTAGCATTCGGGCATATTAAATGCCGGGGTGTTACATGCACGGTTCGTCGTTGCACAGGATGCGATGATTGATCGCACTACCAAGGAGTTGGATGACACATACACCGCCCTGGAGAGTGCGGAGCAGAGGTTTCTAGAGTACATAGCCATGGCCGAGCAGAGGATCGGGGAGCTCGAGGAGGCACTCTACAACCATGGCCATGAGGAAGCCCAGGATGGAGAGGAGGATCCCGAGGAGGCACCACCCGTGCCAGAACCCGAGCTAGAGCAGCAGCCAGCACCAGAGTTGGAGGAGGACGTTGCTTCGTCGACCACAGTTGTTGTTGGGCACGGAAATCGCTTCGTGCCGATGCCGCCACACCCGCCCAAGTGTCTACCAGGGTGTTCCCATTCAGGATGGATCGATGAGTGAGTGTTCTAGGCTTATTGGTTGAGACTCGAGTGTTAAGTCGCATCTTAGAATAATAATGTCACCCTTTAGGCGTTAGACTCCAGTGTGTTAGTTTGATTTGGATTTCTTTGCTTGCTGAGTGTGTAGTATGTGTTGCAAAGCCCTTAGGCACTGTAAGCAACCATACCAAGTTATTATTGAATAATTAATAAAGGTTAGATTTTGAGTTACATCTTTTACTCCCGCATAAGTTTCTCTACTACTTGTCTAGTCTTGTTTCCCTCTCATCTCTAAACCTCAGAGTACTCAACAGATGGTGAACACTCGTGGCAACAACGGAGGAAGTGGAAGTGGTTCTCGCCCCACAGGAAACCCAAATGATGGAATACATGTGCCCCAGCCAGCACCGCCAAATGACATGCAGAACTTTGGAGCTTTCCTTGCCGCTCAGACGCAGCTAATGCATGCTATAATGCAACAGATGCAGCAGATTACTGCTCAAGCTGCTGCCAATCAGAATAATCAGATCAACCAAGGACAACGTCTGAATTCAAGACTGTCTGAGTTCATGAGGACCCATCCGCCCACATTTTCTGGGAACGCAACTCCACTAGAGGTAGATGATTGGCTAATGTCCATTGAGAGGAAGCTGCACTGTCGGGACCCGAATCTGCAAATCCGGACCCTCTGTGTATTCAGCACTAGTGCAGGAATGCGCTAGTGCACACAGTCTTAACATCGGTAAATATCACAATCATACCACTCGATACTAACAAAGTACTTTAATTAAATAGTCAAACTGGTTGCTCGACCTTATGGTCAAGTTACAAATATACGCCACGCAGGGCAAAACTTATTAAAAGAGAAATAATAGCGGAAAATAAGATAACCGTGGCGCCATCCAGTATACCACAGGCAACTGATTGGGCTCGCTCCCTAAGTAGACGGTTCCTCTTGGAGCTCCTCCTCCAAAGCTGGTGTAGTCTCCTCTTCAACCGGTGTTGTATTGTGGCAAGGGTGAGTACTTTGGTACTCAGCAAGTCATGCTGCTGAGAATGCAGCTAATATACTACATGCATGGCTTAATACAAAGGAGTGGCTCAAGGTATATTTGCAGTAAGAGCATTTAACAAGTATCATAAGTAGATTCGAAAGCAGTAGTAACAAGTAAAGCATAAATAACTTTTCAAGGGGTTTAGTAAACATCTTTCCCATCCTAATCCACATTTCTATCAACATCATTATTAATCCAACCCAACCTTTCAAGTCCAAGTTATTTTTGAGAAAGTCTAACCCTTGACTGTAATTCCCGGCGATGTCCAATACAGCGGACACGGCTATTCGAATAGATTTTACTCACAGAGGTTATGCACTTTACCCACAAGATACAGTCAAACACCACAAAGGCGAGTTCCCGTCAGAATAAAGTCTTTGGAAACTTCTGACAAGCCAAGTGGTCCTCCCCGGTTGGTGCAAACGAACCCTTCCCTGAGCTAAGGCGAAGTTTAGGCCAACCAACCGTTAGATGGGTACCTGGACGCAGCCCCGGTATGCTCCCCCGTACAACTTACACAAAGGGTGTAGTTGACCTCCCGAGGTCCCACAGTGCGTTATTAGCAACTTAATCAACTAGGTCCGTCCCATTACGGACATGTGGTTGCATGTTTGACCCAATTCAAAGGCTTGCAAGGTGAAGTCCTTAGGGTGACCAGGGCAAGACTACGAAGAACCAAACCAACATTCGGTGCCACAACTGGCCCACTCCGATCAATCTTGCCACATGCCCTGGCCGAAAACTATTTATCAAACCCTAGTTGATTACCATACACCACGTGCTATCAACATCACATGATACCTTTCCAAAACAGGTTCAATATATCATTAAGTCAATATTAACATTTGATTGTCGAAATCATGTCATGAGCACGAAAGTGTCTAAGCAATATACTACAACGATCTAATTTCCCATGTTGGCATTTTAGTAATGTCCAACTAGTAAACCACAACTAGGGTGATAAGGGGTCATGGCACATATTTAATTAATCAAGGTGTCATACAAAGAATTTGGCATTTATCTAATTTCCCATACTTAAATAAGGTATTTTCTAATTGAACTAGCATGCAATAAGTTAAATCAAAATAGGTTTCAAAATAGGGTCAATATGGTCAAAGCATAACTTGCCTTCAAAAAGTACTTGCTCTTGGTCCTGAGCTGGCTCCTGGGTCAATACTTCTCCTTCGAATCCTTCCGGCACTTCAACGTCTACTCGTAACGCGTGCAAATAGCAACAAATGAATAAAACACTAGACAAAAAGTGTCCAAACATCCAAATAAAGTTCATAAACAGAGAGAACATAATTTTATGAATTTTTAGAAACTGGAATCGTCAAATTCGGAGTTTAAATACAAAAGTTATAGCATTTTGATGTTTAAATAATCAATTAAATAATATTATAGAGGAAAACTTTAATCCAAAAATTAAATAAAATTCGTCATTAGGTGGATCTCAATTTTATACAAATTTAGAAATTTGAATCACTCAAATCGGAGTTGAAACGCAAAAGTTATAAGCTTTTGAAGTTTGAAACAAAATCTGAAATCATTATTTCGAATTAATAAATCATTTTCTTTTTTGGAAATTAATTATTGCGTCAGCGAGGACACGTGGCAGCCTCTGATTGGACGGTTGACGTCAGCCGGTCCATGGGCTCAGCCCACGGCTTGGCTTGGTCCACCGTGGACCTGGTCCACGGCTCGGGTCACTGACAGGTGGGTCCCCTCGGGTGACGTCATTGCTGACGTCAGCGGGGCTCAGCCCGCTGCTGACAGGTGGGACCTTTGCGGCGTCATGGGTGGCGTCCACCGCACGGTTGGGGTGGCTGACGGGTGGGCCGCGTCGGCGTCATGGTGCGGTTTCGCTGCGTCGGCCGACGCGCGGCGTGTCAGCGTCACGCACGCCAGCGTCTGGCGGCCGTGCCGGTCCAACTTCCGCACACGTGGCTCAATCTCGGCCGTTGATTTGAAAATCAACGGTCCAGATTGGATCTGGCTCTCACACGTTTGGGTTAACGCGTTTGATCTGGACCGTTGGATCTAGATCCAACGGTTGAGATTGGATCTGGGGTTTTTGGATTGGAATCTCACCGGCGGTGACGTGGCGTGATCCAAGCCATGCGATGGTGATCTGACGGTCCATGAAGCTCGGGGTCGGCGATGGCGGCGGCTGGAGCCGGGCGGGCCGGAGCTGAAAGCGGCGACACGAACGCGGCGTTTGCGGGCTCCTCTGGCGAGGTGAGTCCTCCCCTCGGGTGCGTCTCGTCACGGGGAGTCCGGATCTGGGGTCAACGGCGGCGAAGGACGACGGACGGCGGCGGGACGAAGCAAAAACCGCGGAGAAGAGGGATTCCAACTACGGCGAGCTCGCCAAACGCGGCGGCTCCGACGGGGTGGAGTTAGAGACTACAGTGCGCAAGGGAACGGGCTTCACGATGGCGGCGGGCAAGATTAAATAGGGGCCTCGGCTTAGTGTATCGCGTGGAGACCAAGGTCGACACTGGCCATTGTAACACCCCATAAATCTAAACTGTCGTACAAGAAAATTTCGACAAAGACATCTCCTAAAATTAGGACAAAACGGAAGCGACAACAAGATTCATAATAAACATTACAAACAGGAATAACATAAAAGCATCAATACTAGAGATAACAAGTCTAAATCAACCAGAAAACAAACATAAACGTAAAACAGCTCCAAAGAGGACATCAACAGGTCTATGATTAATAAAATTTCAGCAAGCTCATGAATTATTACATGCACTAGTCCATGGGATTCGTGATGACCCCGGAGGGTTGATTGTGCTACTAAGCCCACCCTTCAAGCTTACGACTCATGAGAACTACACGAAAACAACAAAATAACAAGGGGTGAGATTGGGTAATCTCAAAGCGGAACAACTTCTAACAAATAACACAGCCACAAGAAAACTAGCATACCAACGTCCTCATGTCCAATACCACATTATAGAGTCCACACAACCTCAGTAAAATGCATATGATTGTGCACATGCTTATGCCATGATCCTCCTCACCGTGCCCTTTCTCAGGAACACACGGTGTTGTACTGATCGCCACAAGACGTGGCGTCGACAAACTTCCAATGCATGATTATGCAGTTAATGCTTCATGCATAAATACATTCATAACTTCTCACTCTGAATTCACATGCTTGCATACCATCAAATAACATGGATAGAATGCGAACATGCTTGCATGCCATCAAATAACATGGATAGAATGCGAACATCAATGAGATAGAATATCTCAACAATTCATCTTGCAAACAACATCTTTCTTCATTCTTACTCATGATTCAAAAGCCAAACAACCACATCACAATGCAGGATAGGATATTGCAATCTCATAAACAAGTAGTTAAACCATGTAGGTGTGCTGCAATTAAGGTTTATATTGAAGATGAAACAAATAGCGAGTTATAGTTTAGCAAGACCGCTACTTACACTTGCCTTTACCAACGTGGATGACGAACCTAGTTGCGTCCAGAAGGGGAACCACCTGTACAAGCATTATTTCAGTACATAGCGACATCACAAATGATCACACAACTCGAACACACGCTTCCTAATCCCCGTTCCCTTCTTAAGCGCCAAAAACCCCAATCTGTCCGGGTCAAACAGCAGCACCCTCTCTTCACAATTTCGTATCTTTTTTTATACAGATTATAAAAATATAAAAAATTACAGGGGCTAGATATTGACGGGATCTACAATTTTCATGAAGATCACAAATTTCAATTCCACAGTTAAATATGCCTAAACAACCGTCCAACACAGTGGACGAAATCTGTTTCCAGATTCTATTCGCCATCTTCCAACAGCGATAACTCTCAGACCGATGCGCCAAAAATTCTGAAAAAATTACAGAAGCTAGGTCTCGACGTTATCTACAACTTTCTAGTTATAGGTTTTTGCAGGAAAAATCACGTATGCCACGTAAAACGTGAAACAATCCGCGCTGCACAATCTCCCCTTCCAAAAACAGCACCACGTGAACATCTACCCTTCT
This sequence comes from Rhipidocladum racemiflorum, assembly GCA_036346355.1. Classification (NCBI taxonomy): domain Eukaryota; kingdom Viridiplantae; phylum Streptophyta; class Magnoliopsida; order Poales; family Poaceae; genus Rhipidocladum; species Rhipidocladum racemiflorum. The sequence goes on along the minus strand of CM070571.1, from coordinate 44,297,221 downwards.
CCCCCATCAAGATCCATCCAAACCACTCACCACTAGATCTAATACACTCCTAATCCCTAGGTAGAACAGGGGTAAAAGATTACGAATTTTACCTTGAGTTCCCCCTTGCGAACCCACGAAGAACGCGCGACGATCCCCGTAACGGAAATTTGTTCGTCCTCCTCGCCTCCACGGATCCTCTTCTCGTTTTCTCCTTCGCGTTTCGCGGTGGATCTTGAGCCACCACGCAAGGGGAGGAAGAGGTGGAGTGGGGCGGCTGCTAGGGGGAGAGGGGGAGGCGCCCTAGGGTTTGGGGTGGGGTGGCCGGCCACATGGGGAGGCGCCACCCCTTTAGGGGGAGGTGGGCCGGCCCACTTAGGGCGTGGGGAGGGGGAGGTGGGAGAAGAATTCCCGGCCCAGGCCCAAGTTTTCCTCGGCCCAATGTTTCTATCCCGAATACTCCAAATTTAATATTAAAACGCCGCATAAACTTCAATTATTTAATTCCCCAACAATTTCCCTCATTCCTCCCGAAACAAAACCAGGAAAAGGAACCCTAGAATCGCTCTGACGCTCTAAGGCATCACATTCTCCCCTCCTTAAAAGGATTCGTCCCTGAATCTACTCCTCTTTGCTACGGAACTTAAAAAGAAAAGGAAGGCAAAAGGTAAACAACGTCTTACCCCCAGCATCCTCAAAGAGTGTAGGATACTTCTTCCGCATCTGGTCCTCAAGTTCCCAAGTTGCATCCCGCTCAGACTAATTGATCCACAAATCTTTCATTGGACACTAACACGAACTATTCCCCTATTAAATAAAGGACACCTATTAGGTGAATCTGGTATCGATCTGGAATCTCAACTCCCACTTCTCTCTTCAACCCGATCGCGAAACTCCGCATTCCAAACTCAACTCCTCTACCACAGTTAATTCGCATTACGGACGGCGCTTGAACCATATGAGACACAACGCTCTAGGTAAGTCTCTAAATCAACCCAAACACAAACTCCTATCTCCTACAAGTGATTGATCTTTTACAAAAAGAACCAATATCCACCCTTACCAACGACAGAGATAGCCTACTTTACAACCAGGGTCCGTAAATCCGCAGAAACAATAACAACCGAACACAATCACTACGGTTGACACAAACTCGCTCGAACCCCGCGACAAAAAGTTCCAAAAAAAATTAATGTAATTACCTGCAACTTCCAAGTTGTCCACTACTAAATTAAGCAACCCCACCGAGGAACACATCAATGACCCAATTCTCCAAGAAGGTTTGGATTGAGTCATACACAACCTTCACTTTACTCTTCACTTTTAAACTGTTTACGATCATCTACCAGCAACATCTAATATCTTAGGTCATTGCCAACCCACACTAAATTCCTCTTTCTTAGAAGGTTTCGCCCTCGCATTCTTCCTTTCAAAGAATCAGAACCAAGGGTAGAATCATTGAGGAAGCTCAACCAAGACCCATGATCCCCATATGATTCACATTCAACAACTCGAACTCCAAAGCGCTAAAAGCCACTTTGGAAAGAATTCGGCAACAACCCAAGAGTACTCTTTTTTTTTCTAAGCTAAGAAGCAAAGAAAGCTCAGATCTCTTACACCACAACCAACATATCAGAAGATATTCGTTCTTACTTCCCGTACTAGAAGGCAATTGAAATCTCGATTCAGGACATGCATGCAGCTTACCAAGAGCACTCCGGATTAGTCATATATCCATATATGACTTTCTCACCGACCTGGCTCAACGACTCTTTTATCATTTAACATCTATAGACAATGTCATGTTTACTCTTCACCATTCATTCATCATGTAACAACACTATCGAATAGTCATTTACAACACGACTTCTTCCTCTGTAACCCATGAATAAAACTCGAATAACATCGAGGATTGCGCTAATTCATATAAACTATGTCGGCAGCATAGTTAACAGTAAGGCACCACATCGTATCAAAACCCACCAATGGTAGAAAGCTAAACTTGCAAAACATCGCATTTTAACCAAAATCAACATTTTGAAAAAGAACATCGACTCCAAAGTCAAACATCTGCACACACAACCGCCACAATTTTTTTTTTCGAAAGAAAGGGAAACTCATTCCCAAAAGAGAACTCTTCACTAACCAAATTCACTTATGAAACCCTCATATAATCCACCTTTTTGAAGCACTCGCAAACGTCACACACATCATGCAAATAAATCCAACTCTAGTCAAAAAGAGTTACAAATTAAATCTCAAGAGTTTCCAACACAACCCACTATGTCCATCTGCTTACTTTAAAATTAATTCCAAAAGATAATTCGGTAACGCCGAAGGGGCGCGATCCACTCAAAGACTTTTGGGTGTAAATCCATACTCATAGTGCAAACTAAACAAGTTAGCCAAATCCAAAGGTTGGCATTAATTACTACGAGTTTTAGGAAACTCGAAACACAATGAAGAAACACTTCGACCAAAAGTAATCAACCAAAATAGCAACCAACCAAACCAGTCCAAAAGGTTTTAGACACAGGCTCAGGGTGAAAGCCACCATATCTAGTATTCCACTATACTTACCATTTAAGCATTCAATATACACTATTTTCTCATCGAGAAGCCTCAATATAATTCACCCAAAAGCTACATAACCAATTCTTTCTCTAGTTACCTTTCCCAACATTTATAAATACAGTTTATGATGATAAACAAAACGTCTTCCATTCTATACTACCTCATCATGATCCCCACAGACCAACACATCATATAACAATGTATTCAATATTTCAAACATAGTACTTCAACAGATAAATAAGCATGATTAACGTATCAATTTTATACCATCCAAACATCAACGTCTTGACAATTAAAACTCTTGTTCAATCAATAAAATGACTTCAACCAATAAGTATTATCTCTACAAGATAAAATTCGTAAACAGGATTCTAAGACATGCATTCATTAAGGTTAAAATCTTGCATCATGATTGTTATCCAATGTTCATCCCATCACAACATGAACTAGACATAATTCCACGCTTTACACTTTTTCTATTGGATCAATGGTTTCCAACAATTAACAACCCTACCAAGTCATCAATAACAACAAATGGGCATAAACATCAACCATCAATATTACTTTTGGCTACCCTATACATAGGTGATAACAAAATTACCACCACACAACATACTAGTAGGTTGCAACAACGTAAATAGCAATTCTAATCAACTTCCAAATTAAAGTCGCTAGTCAACACGATTAAATTTTCTCTATTAATCTGTTAGATTAGAACATCTTTAAACAACCGACAAAGTTTCTTTAACAATAACCATGATCTACCTCATCTTAATGTTCTAACCATGCATCAGGGTTTAAAACCTTAAACATTATCGGGGGTCATAAGCACTTTTAAAGCAAAGCAACAGATTATAAGCATGTACATTAACACATTTAATCATCCCCACTATGGGGTACTCTACATCACTAGAGGTTCATTTAATCTTAAGTTAAAGGTAACAATTACACTTAATTGATTCAACTCGCAAATTAACTAAGGAGTACATCATTTCTATAAACCACATTGTTACATACTACATAACATGCTAAACAACAATTTTCACTTTTAACAATTAATTTCAGTCAAACGAATATTTACTTTATTTGCAGCATTTTTCTTTTAATACTCAACCAAAACTCACAAAGAGGCTTGACTCTCAAATTTGCAATAGGACATGACTCCAAAACACATTTCAATCTTAAAGACTCACAGAGAGGAACCAAGTGATCAAGTAAACCTTTACTGAACAAAGGCACAAAACATAAATCGACACAACTTAACTTTTTACACACGCTTCAATAACTTCTTTTAAACTCGAGCAAGACACACAAGAACCAAAAGCTATACCTTTCTTTGCAAGGCAACCAACTAAACAGGTGTCAAAGTCAAAAGGCGACCAAAGACGCACAACACAAAACTCCCCTTCTTTGTCTTCACCCAAAGAAGACAAAACCAAGAAACACCGAAGGCACACTCCGCGAAAAACCAAATTCCAAACACTTTTCTTCTGATTTCAATCAACTAAAACCAAGAAAACCAACCAAGACCGACCGCCAGAACGATAAAGAACATCCGAAGGAATCTACCACCAATCTCTTCTATTTGACTCCAGTCAACTACCCGATCCACTGACGAAAGGGTAAGCACTCCTCCTACTGAGGGTTAATAATTCTTCGGTGATGGCGTTAACCGGCCACACCGTCAAACCACACCCTTACTATGAACAAAAAGAGGTGACCGAAACCCTTCGGCACCACAACCCCACTTCATCACAAATGAAGCAACTCAATCAAATCCATCATAAATATAGCATTATACATCATCAAAAGTAGCATTCAACATCAAAGCTTAGATACAATATTTAAACGGAAAGCAACGGTACCCATACCCTTTCCTACTGTGCATCCATGTGTGTCAGATTTTAAATTAGTGATTCCACTTACACAAGTTTTAATGTTGCTATCCTATGACAAAATTTTAGTTAAAACCTAAGTCATGTTTCTAAGTTATTCCACATCACATTTTTGTTGTATCCTATAGTATGACACTAAAAATACACATTCCAAGGACCTATGACCGCTCACGATACCAATTGTAACACCCCATAAATCTAAACTGTCGTACAAGAAAATTTCGACAGCATCTCCCATAAAATTAGGACAAAACGGAAGCGACAACAAGATTCATAATAAACATTACAAACAGGAATAATATAAAAGCATCAATACTAGAGATAACAAGTCTAAATCAACCAGAAAACAAACATAAACGTAAAACAGCTCCAAAGAGGACATCAACAGGTCTATGATTAATAAAATTTCAGCAAGCTAATGAATTATTAAATGCACTAGTCCATGTGATTCGTGATGACCCCGGAGGGTTGATTGTGCTACTAAGCCCACCCTTCAAGCTTACGACTCGCGAGAACTACCTGAAAACAACAAAATCACAAGGGTGAGATTGGGTAATCTCAGCAAGCGGAACAACTTCTAACAAATAACACAGCCACAGTAAAACTAGCATACCAAATTCCTCATGTCCAATACCACATTATAGAGTCCACACAACCTCAGTAAAATGCATATGATTGTGCACATGCTTATGCCATGATCCTCCTCACCGTGCCCTTTCTCAGGAACACACGGTGTTGTCTGACGTCTGATCGCGCCAAGGCGTCGACAAACTTCAATGCATGATTATGCAGTTAATGCTTCATGCATAAATACATTCATAACTTCCCACTCTGAATTCACATGCTTGCATACCATCAAATAACATGGATAGAATGCGAACATGCTTGCATGCCATCAAATAACATGGATAGAATGCGAACATCATTGAGATAGAATATCTCAACAATTCATCTTGCAAACAACATCTTTCTTCATTCTTACTCATGATTCAAAAGCCAAACAACCACATCACAATGCAGGATAGGATATTGCAATCTCATAAACAAGTAGTTAAACCATGTAGGTGTGCTGCAATTAAGGTTTATATTGAAGATGAAACAAATAGCGAGTTATAGTTTAGCAAGACCGCTACTTCCACTTGCCTTTACCAACGTGGATGACGAACCTAGTTGCGTCCAGAAGGGGCACCACCTATACAAGCATTATTTCAGTACATAGCGACATCACAAATGATCACACAACTCGAACACACGCTTCCTAATCCCCGTTCCCTTCTTAAGCGCCAAAAACCCCAATCTGTCCAGGTCAAACAGCAGCACCCTCTCTTCACAATTTCGTATCTTTTTTTATACAGATCATAAAAATATAAAAAATTACAGGAGCTAGATATTGACGGGATCTACAATTTTCATGAATATCACAAATTTCAATTCCACTGTTAAATATGCCTAAAAAACCGTCCAACACAGTGGACGAAATTTGTTTCCAGATTCTGTTCATCATCTTCCAACAGCGATAACTCTCAGACCGACGCCCCAAAAATTCTGACAAATTTACAGAAGCTAGGTATCAACGTTATCTACAACTTTCTAGTTATAGGTTGTTGTAGGAAAAATAATCTATGCCACGTAAAACGCGAAACAATCCGTGCTGCACAATCTCCCCTTCCAAAAACAGCACCACGTGAACATCTACCCTTCTCCCCCATCAAGATCCATCCAAACCACTCACCACCAGATCTAATACACTCCTAATCCCTAGGTAGAACAGGGGTAAAAGATTAGGAATTTTACCTTGAGTTCCCCCTTGCGAACCCACGAAGAACGCGGCGACGATCCGTAACGGAAATCTGTTCGTCCTCCTCGCCTCCACGGATCCTCTTCTCGCTTTTCTCCTTCGGCGTTCGGCGGTGGATCTTGAGCCACCACGCAAGGAGGAAGAGGTGGAGTGGGGCGGCTGCTAGGGGAGAGGGGAGGCGCCCTAGGGTTTGGGGTGGGGTGGCCGGCCACATGGGAGGCGCCACCCTTTCGGGGAGGGGGGCCGGCCCACTTCGGGCGTGGGGAGGGGAGGTGGGAGAAGAATTCTCGGGCCAGGCCCAAGTTTTCCTCGACCACAGTTTCTAGCCGAATACTCCAAATTTAATATTAAACGCCGCATAAACTTGAATTATTTAATTCCCCAACAATTTCCCTCATTCCTCGAAACAAAACCAGGAAAAGGAACCTAGAATCGCTCGACGGCTCTAAGGCATCACGGTGAGTCGAATCCCATTCGGATTGGGTGGCGTGGATCAGCGTGAGCCGTTGGATCTCAATCCAACGGTCACGGCTAGGATTCGGTGGCTATTGCGGTTGATCTCGGTAGTTGGATCTTGATCCAACGGTTGAGTTTCAGCCTTGATGGCGGGGTTCGACCGAGTCGCATGGCTCGGTCGGACTCGGACTTCGAGTCTGACTTCGGGCTCGGTCGGATGAGCGATGTAGGCCGGTTTGGATTTCTCGGCGATTTAATATTTAAAATAATTTCGATAATTCATTTAATTCAAGAAAAATAGTAAAATACTCGAAAAATTCCAGAAAAATTCTAAAAATATTTTGGATCATTTTGGACTCAAATAAAATATTTCAACAAAACTTTATTTGAAAATTTAATTTCTTTAATTATTTCAATATGGAATAAGTTCAAATTAAATCCAAATAAATCCAAATAAATTCCAGAAAATTCCAAAAATTCACAAATGTGCAAAATAATATTTAATTTCATGAAAAGCAAAAATTGGGGTGTTCTGAACCTCCCCCTTAATGAATCTCGTCCACGAGATTCGTGGCTTACTAAAGAATAGGTTCGGAAACTCTTTCTTCAAATCCTCTTCGCATTCCCAAGTCGCTTCGCTTTCTTCATGGTTGCTCCACTGAACTCTACAGAAGCGGGTTGACTTATTTCTAGTCTCTCGGTCCATAGTGTCCAAAATCTTCACGGGATGCTCCTTATAAGTCAGATCCTCTTGCAGTTCAATCGACTCCAAGGGCGTTTTCTCATCTGGCACTCGAAGACACTTCTTTAGCTGGGACACATGGAACACGTCATGTACTCTCGCTAACGATTGCGGCAACTCCGGTGGTAAGCAACTCGCCTCTGCGGCTCAAAATCTTGAATGGTCCAACATATCTCGGCGCGAGTTTTCCTTTGGCATGGAATCTCTTAACTCCTTCGGCGGTGTGACTACGAGATACACGAAATCTTACGGTTCAAACTTCGAGGTCTCGGCGACGGTTTGTCAAGATAACTCTTTCTGCCGTGATTGGACTATCTTCAATCTTTCACGATCATGGCAATCTGTTCTTGACTTCTTGAAGAATATCGGCCCAAAGACACGGCGTTCACTGTCTCATTCCAGTTCAATGGCGTCCGATGGTCGACCATATAGTGTTTCAAATGGTGACATTTGCAAACTTGCCTGGTAATTGTTGTTGTAATCGAACTCCATACTGGCGAGACTCTTATCCCAAGAGGTAGCATAAGCCAATGCACACGCTCTTAACATATCCTCGAATCGATTGACTCTTTCGATCTGGCCATCCGTCTGTGGATGATAAGCTGCATCTTGAAGTTCAAGCGGGTTCCCATGGCTTCATGTAGCTTATTCCGAACCTCGAGGTAAATCGGGTACCTTTATCCGACACGATCTTCTTTGGCACTCCGTGCAAGCAGGCGATCCTGATCATATACAACTCTGCTAACTTATCTCAGAGTAAGTGGTCTTCCACGAGGATAAAATGGGCGACCTTGGTCAAGCAATCCACTATAACCCATATGAAGTCATAACCTCCTTGAGTCTTAGGCAAACCGGTAATGAAATCCATTCCGATTTCCTCCCACTTCCACTCAGGTATTTTCAGCGGCTGCAACAATCCTGCTGGTCTCTGATGCATTGCCTTGACTCTACGGCATCGTCGCACAATGCAACATGCTTGGCAACTTCACGCTTCATGCTCTGACACCAGAATCTCTCCTTCAAATCCTGATACATCTTGGCACTTCCTGGGTGAATTGAATACTTGGAGTCATGGGCTTCTTCTAGAATCAACTGCTTCAGCTCATTTTTGTTCGGCACACAAATGCGATCCTTCATCCATAACGTGCCTTGCTCATCCAACTTGAAGTCCTCTGCCTTGCCTTCATCCATGATGGACTTAATCCTGCGGATCTTGTCATCATCCTTCTGTCCTTCTCGGATCTGATCTTCTAGGGTAGGCTTCACTTCCAATGCGGCACTGAATCATGCAGTGCGACTTCAATCTACATTCTCTCGGAAATCCTCACATAGTTCTTCCTGACTTGTGGCTAGCAACATGTTCACGGTATGGCTTTTCCGACTCAGAGCATCGGCAACTACGTTGGCCTTTCCAGGATGGTAATGGATTCCAACATTGTAGTCCTTGATCAACTCTAACCATCTCCTTTGTCTCATGTTCAGGTCTGATTGGGTGAAGATGTACTTAAGACTCTTATTGTCCGTGTATACTTCACATCTGTTTCCAATTAAGTAGTGACGCCATAATTTCAAGGCATGCACTACGACAGCTAGCTCTAGGTCATGCGTCGGATAATTCTCCTCATGCGGCCTCAACTGCCTTGATGCATAAGCGACGACCTTTCCGTTCTGCATCAACACACATCCAAGTCCTTGACGCGATGCATCACAATAAATATCAAAGCTTTGATTAACATCCGGTAGAACTAACACCGGCGCTGATGTCAATCGTTTCTTCAGTTCTTGAAAACCTTTCTCGCACTCTGGCGTCCATGCAAACTTCTTCTCCTTTTTCAGCAATTGCGTAAGAGGTTTCGCAATTGTCGAAAAGCCTTCAATGAAACGGCGGTAGTAACCTGCCATTCCAAGGAAACTCCGGATTTGGGTCACAGTCTTCGGCTGCTCCCAATGTAACACAGCTCCTACCTTGCTTGGATCTACGGCGACTCCTTCTGCGGTCATTACATGTCCGAGGAATTCCACCTTGTCCTTCCAAAAATCACACTTACTGAACTTGGCGAAGAGTTGCTGTTCCCTCAGCTTTTTCAAAACTCGCCTCAAGTGTTCGGCATGTTCATCCTCTGTCTTGGAGTAGATTAGGATATCATCTATGAACACAACAACAAACTTGTCCAAATATTCCATGAACACCTTATTCATCAGATTCATGAAATATCTTTGGTGCATTCGTCGAGACCAAAGGACATAACAAGAAACTTCGTAATGTCCATATCTTGACGAGAATGCGGTCTTCGGAATATCCTCCGATCGGATCTTCAAGCGATGGTATCGATCTCAGATCAATCTTGGAGAAAACTCCGGCTCCTCTCAGCTGATCAAACAGATCATCGATCCTGGGTAGCGGGTACTTATTCTTCACGGTGACTTCATTGAGTGCACGGTAGTCCATTAGCTCTTCGACTTGCTTCTTCATCTCTACCAATTCTTCGGTGGACATCCGATAAGGTCTCTTTGCTATCAGTGCTGTACCAGGTACAAGCTCTATCACAAACTCTATGTCCCTGTGTCGGGACCCCGAATTTGCAAATCCGGACCCTCTGTGTATTCAACACTAGTCCAGGAACGCGCTAGTGCACACAGTCTTAACATCGGTAAATATCACAATCATACCATTCGATGCTAATAAAGTACTTTTATTTAAATAACCAAACTGGTTACCCGACCTTATGGTCAAGTCACAAATGTACGCCTCGCAGGGCGATACTTATTAAAAGAGAAATAGTAGCAGCGGAAAAAATCAAATAGGGTAACATCGTGGCGCCATCCAGTATACCACAGGCAACTGACTGGACTCGCTCCCTACGTAGACGGATCCTCTTGGAGCTCCTACTCCAAAGCTGGCGTAGTCTCCTCTTCAACTGGTGTTGTGTTGAGGCAAGGGTGAGTACTTGGTACTCAGCAAGTCATGCACTGAATGCAGCTAATATACTATATGCATGGCTTGGTACAAAGGAATAGCTCAAGGTATATTTGCGAAACAGACATTTGACAAGTAGTATAAGTAGATTCAAAGCAAGAGAAACAAGTAAAGCATAAATAACTTTTCAAGAAGTTTAGTAAACATTTTTCCCATCCTAAACCACATTTCCATCAACATCATTATTAATCCAGCCCGACCTTTCAAACCAAAGTTATTTTTGAGAAAAATCTAACCCTTGACTGTAATTCGAGCGATGTCCAATACGCGGACACGGCTATTCGAATAGATTCTAAACTCTGCAGAGGTTATGCACTTTCCCCACAAGATACTGAGTCAAACACCACAAAGGCGAGTTCAGTAACAAAGTCTTTGGAAACTTCTAACAATACAAGTGGTCCTCCCGGTTATTGCGCACTAACCCTTCCTTCGCTAAGGCGAAGTCTAGGCCAATCAACCGTTAGATGGGTACTGGCCTCACCCGTGACGCTCCCCGTACAACTTACACAAAGGGTGTAGTTGACCTCCTGAGGTCCCACAGTGCGTTATTAACAACTTAGTCAACTAGGTCCGTCCCATTACAGACATGTGGTTGCACGTTAGACCCAGTTCAAAGGCTTGCAAGGTTAAGTCCTTAGGGTGACCAGGGCAAGACTACCCGAAGAACCAAATCAACATCCCCAATGCCACAACTGGCCCACCTGATTACTCTTGCCACATGCCCGGCCGAAAGCGTTTATCAAACCCCGCTTGATTACCATGCACCACGTGCCATCAACATCACATGATACTTTTCCAAAACAGGTTCAATATATCATTAAGTCAATATTAACATTTGATTGTCCAAAATCATGTCATGAGCACGTAGCAGGTCTAAGCAGTATACTACAACGGTCTAAACCCATGTTGGCAATTTAATAATGTCCAACTAGTAATCCACAACTAGGGTGACAAAGGGTCATGGCACATACTTAAATAATCAAGGTGTCGTACAGCGAATTGGTACTTATCTAATCCCCCATAATTAAATAAAGTATTTTCTATTTGAACTTAGCATGCAATAGGTTAAATCAAAATAGATTTCAAAATAGGATCAACATGGTCAAAGCACAACTTGCCTTCAAAAAGTACTTGTTCTTGGTCTTGAGTTGGATCCTGAGTCAATACTTCTCCTTCGAATCCTTCCGGCACTTCAACGTCTACTCGTAAAGCGTGCAAATAGCAAATACACGAATAAACAATAGGCAAAAAGTGTCCAAACATCCAAATAAAATCCATAAACAGAGAGAACATAATTTTATGAATTTTTAGAAACTGGAATCGTCAAATTTGGAGTTAAAATGCAAAAGTTATGATTATTTAAAGTTTAAATAATCAATTAAATAATTTTACAGAGAAAAACTTTAGTCCAAAAATTAAATAAAATTCATATTTAGGTAGATCTCAATTTTATACAAATTTAGAAATTTGAATCACTCAAATCGGAGTTGAAACGCAAAAGTTATAAGCGTTTGAAGTTTTGAAATTCAAATCAATTATTAAACCGAATTATTAAATCATTTTCTTTTTCGGAAAATCATTTATTGCGTCAGCCCGGACACGTGGCAGCTTCTGATTGGCTTGCTGACGTCAGCCGGTCCATGGACGTGGTCCACGCTCGGCTCGGGTCTACCGTGGACTCGGTCCACGAATCCACGTGAGACTGACAGGTGGGTCCCCCTCGGGTGACGTCACTGGCGGCGTCGTGAGGCTCGGCCACCATGGCCAGCGGCAGTGGGACGCCGTGACGTCATTGCCGACGTCGGGCTTCGGCTAGGACGACGGCCGACATGCGGCCCGCCATGACGTCGGCCACACGCACGCTGCGTGGGCGATCGACCGCGACGGTCAGCCTTCCCGACACGTGGCGCAATCTCGGCCGTTGATTCGAAAATCAACGGCCCAGATTAGATCTGGACTCACGCCGCTTGGGGTGAACGCGGTTGATCTGGACCGTTGGATCTAGATCCAGCGGTTGAGAACGGATCTGAGATTTTTTGGACGGGATCTCACCGTCGGGTGGCGTGGGCGCGATCTTGGACCGTGCGATGGAGATCCAACGGCTCACGGCGCTTCGCGGATGACGATGGCGGCAGCGGGCGGAGCAGGGCCACCGGAGATGAGAACGACGACGAGCCCGACGGCGCTTCGGGGTCGCTCCGGCGGGATGAGAGGTACCCACGGGTGCGCCTTGGCTTGGGGGTCTCGGAACTGGGCTCAACCGCGGCGGAAGACGGCGAACGGCGGCGGAATGAAGCAGCAACCGCTGCGGGGAGAGAGAGAACTCCGGCGAGCAATTGCGAGGTGACGGCGGCGGATAAGGCTCCGGGAGTTGGGGAAGACGATGCGCACGGGTCAGGCGATCCTCGGGCAACGATCCACGCCTTAAATACCGGCGCGGACGTCGAGATCCGCTCGGTTTCCGCGGCGGAGCCGGTACGGGCGGCGGAGTCCGTTCCGAACACGGTGAGGTGACGTGGACGCACGATGGCCGTCCACGTGGCGCGATCAGCGGCCGAGATTGGCTCACGCGCGAACGGATTCGACCGGACTCAGGCTCGAGCCGATGCGGTCCAATCCGGACCGTTGGATCCCGATCCAACGGTCGGGATCGATTGGATTAGGAGTGGGTTTGGTCGAGTCGACTGGCTCGGGTCGGACTCGAGTCCGACTCGGGTTCCGACTCGGTCGGATGAAGCGAGACTCGACGAGTTGAATTTCCAGCGATTTAATATTTAAAATAATTCCCAGTAATTCATTTAATTCATTAAAAATAGCAAATGACTCAGAAAAATTCCAGAAAAATTCTGGAAAATACTTTGGATCATTTTGGACTCAAATAAAATATTTCCAACAAAATTTTATTTGCTAATTCTTTAATTAATTCAAAATGGAATAAATTCAAATAAATTCCAAATAAATTCCAGAAAATTCCAAAAATTCACCAAAGTGCCAAATCACACATGAATTTAAGGAAAGCAAAATTTTGGGGTGTTACACCCTGTCTGGCGGCATACCAGGTAGATCTTCAGGAAAAACATCTGGGTACTCATTCACCACTGAGACATCCTCTATGCTGATTGCCTTGGTACTGTTAACCATCAACTGTCCATCTCTAACGGCAGTAGCTTGAAATTCCACTTTCTTTCCACACGGGCTCTCAACTGAGATAGTTCTTCGTCCACAATCCAATACGGCCTTGTGCTTGGATAACCAATCCATTCTCAAAATAACATCTAAGGTCTGGGTCTCCAAAATAATAAGGTTCGCTAGGAACTCTATCCCATCTATTAATATTCTCACCCCAGAACATCCTACTTTAGTTCGGAGTTCGGAACCAGGGGTTTGAACCAAAAGCATGCATTTAAGTCTTGCAAGCTCCAAATCATTTTTAGCAGCAAAGCCTTGTGAAACAAACGAATGCGAAGCTCCAGAATCAAACAAAACTGCGAGTATCGAGTTAACATGTAACTTACCCAAGACGACGTCTGTGGCATTCTGCAGTGCATCTGCGGTGACATGATTGACTCGGCCTCTCACCACGGTCTGGGGTGCTGCTCCTGGTACTGTCGTCCTAGCTGGTGTGGATCCCAGGTTGAAGCGAACTGGGGTCACTCCTGCTTTGTCTTCTTCGGACAAGCTGTTGGCAAAGTGTCCTGGCTCGTTGCAATTGTAGCGGCGTCTCAACATCCCTGTTGACTGCCTGAGCGGCGTTTACGGTGGTCTTTGGGTCCGATAGTTCGATTGACGGGTCTTGGTGCTGGTGGCGGTGTCCTTGTTGTATTCTGGGTGGAATCTGAAAAACTGATTTGGTGCAACTCTCAACGTTCTGTCGTGCTCCTGGCCCAGCGATCACGATCTTTGCATCCTGCGCTTCTGTTCTCATCCAGTTCTTTGCGCTTGTCCTCAAGAATGAGCGCCTTATTCACAAGCTCTGGAAATCTGGAAAGGTGTGGGTGATCAGTCCCCACTGTAGTCTGAAGTTAAGTCCCTTCATGAAGCGAGACTGCCTGGCTTTATCTATCGCTACATCCTCAAAGCGCCGTAGCGTGCAAGCTGTGTGAACTTGTTGAGGTATTCGCCACAGCCGATTACCTTGCATCGATGCTCACGAACTCCTCCTTCTTGAGATCCATGATTCCTTCCAGGCACGTGATAATCTTGTAAACGCACTGTGAACTCCTCCCAAGTGATGTCCTCGAGGGTTCTCTTGCGTGGCACGAAGTTCTCCCACCATTCGGCAATGTTCCTTCCAAGCGATGAGAAGCGTAGAGTACCTTCTCATTTCCTATGCATTGAGCAATGTGTAGCTTCCTCTCAATTGACCTTAACCAATCATCGGCCTCCAAGGTTTCGCGGGTGTTCACCATCTGTCGATTGCTCCAAGGTTTCGAGAGATGAGAGGGAAACAGGAATAGACAAGTAATATGGAACTTATGCGGGCGAAAGGTGTAACTTAAAGTCCAACTTTATTATTTTAATCAATAGTAACTTGGTATGGTTGCTTACAATGCCTAGGGGCCTTGCAACACATAATGCACACTCAAGACAAGCAATGAAAATCCAAATCGAACTAACATCGAGTCTAACGCCTAAAGGGTGACTCTTTATTCTATGACGTGACTGGCGAAGGAGTCTCACTATAGAACCTACGCTCACTCATCGAGAAAACCTCCACGGCCTGGGTACGAACGCCGCTGCGGCATAGGCGCCGAAACGATCGCCATGTCCAAAGAATCGTGTGTCATCTGTGGTAGTCGAAGAAGCGGTGTCCACCTCAAGCTCGCTCCTCCGGTCCGCTCGTGTAGCTCAAATCTGGCTCCGGCTGCAGTGCGTATAACGCTGTCTCTAACTCTCCAATCCCGTGCGTAAGATGGGACACATACTCTTGAGCTTCCCGCCATCTGTTCTTCTCTGCCGTGATTTCTTTGCGGGCCTTCAGTAGCTCCTTGCTTGTATCATCAGTACATCCTCCTGGCGACAACAAGTCGTGCCAAGCTAATGTAACCATGGCATTCTCATCACGAATCGCCTTCGGGTCAAGAAGGTTATTGCTGCGCGGATGATACCGGAACACCGTGCTCTCCAATTCTCTGGCGTAGATACGGGTAATGTGCCGCATTGCTCGTCGTGACGCCTCTTGGATACCCATCTGCATTGTAGACCTCCTGGCGGTCACGGTGTATCGGGCGATTGCCTGGCCCTTCTTCCTAGCAGGTACCACAATCTTCACGTCACAAGCCTTGATCAATCCTGCTTGTCTGATCACGTCCACTTGGTATTGCGGCTTCTCAAAATCTCCGAGAGTCTGTAGCATACGCCAAAGTTCCGCGGCGTGACCAACCTCCAGATCTACGTAGTTGAAATCTCCCTCCATCTGTCACAAGAGTGCTCACGTAAGAACTCGAAATTTTTAAATCGTGACAAGGTAAGGAAAAATTCAGCAAGAGACAAGAAAAGAAAGAAAGGGATAAGTCGAGATGTCATTTCTTGTCTTGACAACTTTTAGCTTTAGAAAATAGGTTTATCCTCTCTACGACCTTTCTAGCTAGGGTTGAGCCTACGGTCAGTATGGCTCTGATACCACCTCTGTCGGGACCCGAATCTGCAAATCCGGACCCTCTGTGTATTCAGCACTAGTCCAGGAACGCGCTAGTGCACACAGTCTTAACATCGGTAAATATCACAATCATACAACTCGATACTAACAAAGTACTTTAATTAAATAGTCAAACTGGTTGCTCGACCTTATGGTCAAGTTACAAATATCGCACGCAGGCGAAAACTTATTAAAAGAGAAATAATAGCAACGGAAAATAAGATAATTGGCGCCATCCAAGATACCACAGTAACTGACCGGCTCGCTCCCTAAGTAGACGGTTCCTCTTGGAGCTCCTCCTCCAAAGCCGTGTAGTCTCCTCTTCAAGCGGTGTTGTATTGTGGCAAGGGTGAGTACTTGGTACTCAAGCAAGTCATGCACGTAATGCAGCTAATATACTACATGCATGGCTTAATACAAAGGAGTGGCTCAAGGTATATTTGCAAGAAGAGCATTTAACAAGTATCATAAGTAGATTCAGCGAGTAGTAACAAGTAAAGCATAAATAACTTTTCAAGGGGTTTAGTAAACATCTTTCCCATCCTAATCCACATTTCTATCAACATCATTATTAATCCAACCCTACCTTTCAAGTTCAAGTTATTTTTGAGAAAGTCTAACCCTTGACTGTAATTCCCGAGCGATGTCCAATACCGCGGACATGGCTATTCGAATAGATTTTACACTCTGCAGAGGTTATGCACTTTACCCACAAGATACAGTCAAACACCACAAAGGCGAGTTCCCGTAACAAAGTCTTTCGGAAACTTCTAACAATACAAGTGGTCCTCCCCGGTTGTTGCACACTAACCCTTGCCTTAGCTAAGGCGAAGTTTAGGCCAACCAACCGTTAGATGGGTACCTGGCCGCAGCCCCGGTACGCTCCCCCGTACAACTTACACAAAGGGTGTAGTTGACCTCCTAAGGTCCCACAGGTACGTTATTAGCAACTTAATCAACTAGGTCCGTCCCATTACGGACATGTGGTTGCATGTTTGACCCAGTTCAAAGGCTTGCAAGGTGAAGTCCTTAGGGTGACCAGGGCAAGACTACCCGAAGAATCAAACCAACATTCCCGGTGCCACAATTGGCCCACCCGATCAATCTTGCCACATGCCCCGGTCGAAAACTATTTATCAAACCCCAGTTGATTACCATGCACCACGTCTTTATCAACATCACATGATACCTTTCCAAAACAGGTTCAATATATCATTAAGTCAATATTAACATTTGATTGTCCAAAATCATGTCATGAGCACGTAGCAGGTCTAAGCAATATACTACAACGATCTAATTTCCCATGTTGGCATTTTAGTAATGTCCAACTAGTAAACCACAACTAGGGTGACAAGGGGTCGTGGCACATATTTAATTAATCAAGGTGTCATACAGCAATTTGGCATTTATCTAATTTCCCATACTTAAATAAGGTATTTTCTAATTGAACTAGCATGCAATAAGTTAAATCAAAATAGGTTTCAAAATAGGGTCAATATGGTCAAAGCATAACTTGCCTTCGAATCCTTCCGGCACTTCAACGTCTACTCGTAACGCGTGCAAATAGCAACAAATGAATAAAACAGTAGACAAAAAGTGTCCAAACATCCAAATAAAGTTCATAAACAGAGAGAACATAATTTTATGAATTTTTAGAAACTGGAATCGTCAAATTCGGAGTTTAAATGCAAAAGTTATAGCATTTTGAAGTTTAAATAATCAATTAAATAATATTATAGAGGAAAACTTTAGTCCAAAAATTAAATAAAATTTGTCATTAGGTTGATCTCAATTTTATACAAATTTAGAAATTTGAATCACTCAAATCGGAGTTGAAACGCAAAAGTTATAAGCGTTTAAAGTTTGAAACAAAATCTGAAATCATTATTTCGAATTAATAAATCATTTTCTTTTTCGGAAATTAATTATTGCGTCAGCGAGGACACGTGGCAGCCTTTGATTGGATGGCTGATGTCAGCTGGTCCATGGGCTCAGCCCACGGCTTGGCTTGGTCCACCGTGGACCTGGTCCACGGCTCGGGTCGATGACGGTGGGACCACTCGAGTGACGTCATTGCTGACGTCAGCGGGGCTCAGCCCACGGTGCTGACAGGTGGGACCCACTGTGACATCATGGGTGACGTCACTGCACGGTTGGGGTGGCCGCTGACGGGTGGGCCCGTGCTGACGTCATGGTGCGGTTTCGCCGCGTCGCTGACGCTGGCCCTGTCGGCGTCACGCGACGCCAGACGGCAGCGTGCCGGTCCAACTTCCGCGACACGTGGCTCAATCTCGGCCCGTTGATTTGAAAATCAACGCCCAGATTGAATCTCGCTCACGCGTTTGGGTTAACGCGTTCGTCTGAACCGTTGGATCTAGATCAGCGGTTGAGATTGGATCTCGGGGTTTTTGATTGGAATCTCACCGGCGGTGGCGTGGCGTGATCCTAGCCGTGCGATGGTGATCCGACGATCCACGGCTCGGGTCGGCGATGGCGATAGCGGCGGCGGAGCTGGCGGCGGCTGAAAGCGGCGACACGAACAGCGGCGTTTGCGGGCTCCTCCGGCGAGGTGAGTCCTCCTCGGGTGCGTCTCGTCGCGGAGTCCGGATCTGGGGTCAACGGCGGCGAAGGGCGACTGACGGCGGCGGGGATCAAGCAAAACCGTGACGGAGAGGATTCCAACTACGACGAGCTCGCGCGGCTAAACAGCCGGCGCTCACGGCGGGGTGGGTTAGGGACTACTGGTGCGCAAAGGAACGAGCTTCCACGATGGCGGCGGCGCAAGATTAAATAGGGGCCTCGGCTTCGTATCGCGGAGACCGAGGTCGGCTACTGGCCATGGCGGCGAGTCCGAATCCCATTCTGATTGGGTGATGTGGATCAACGTGAGCCGTTGGATCTCAATCCAGCGGTCACGGGCCTGCCAGGAGTTCGGTGGCTATTGCGGTTGATCTCGGCCATTGGATCTTGATCCAACGGTTGAGTTTTGGAGCGATGGCCGGGTTCGACCGAGTCGCATGGCTCGGTCGGACTCGGACTTCGAGTCGACTTCGGGCTCGATCGGATGAGCGAATCGACCGGTTTGATTTCTCGTGATTTAATATTTAAAATAATTTCCGATAATTCATTTAATTCAAGAAAAATAGTAAAATACTGAGAAAAATTCAGAAAAATTGGAAAATATTTTGGATCATTTTGGACTCAAATAAAATATTTCCAACAAAACTTTATTTGAAAATTTAATTTCTTTAATTATTTCAATATGGAATAAGTTCAAATTAAATCCAAATAAATCCAAATAAATTCCAGAAAATTCCAAAAATTCACAAATGTGCAAAATAATATTTAATTTCATGAAAAGCAAAAATTGGGGTGTTACATGCACATCACTCAGTGCATGGGAAATAAGAGAGTACTTTATTGTAACACCCCAAAATTTTGCTTTTCTTAAATTCATGTGTGATTTGGCACTTTGGTGAATTTTTGGAATTTTCTGGAATTTATTTGGATTTATTTGGAATTTATTTGAATTTATTCCATTTTGAAATAATTAAAGAATTTAATTTTGCAAATAAAATTTTGTTGGAAATATTTTATTTGAGTCCAAAATGATCCAAAATATTTTCCAATTTTTCTCGAATTTTTCAGTCATTTGCTATTTTTAAAGGAATTAAATGAATTATCGAATTATTTTAATTATTAAATCGCTGGAAAATGCGAGTGGGTTTGTATCGTTTCATCCGATCGAGCGAAGTCGACTCGAAGTTCGAGTCCGACCAACCCGAATCTGAGCCGCTTGACTCGACCAAACCAGGTTCTAACCCTAAGCGATCCCGACGTTGGATCAAGATCCAACGGTGAGATCCGCTTGCTCGAGCCGTATCCGGCCGGATCCGATCGCGCCCACGCCGATCGCGTGGCCGCTGATCGTGCCACGTGGGCGGCGCGGCGTCGTCGTCTCGCTCCGACTCGAAGCCGGAGAGCTCCGCTGCGTGACCGAGCAGACACGGCCAGATTCCGATTTGCACGCACGTCGAGGCCGTATTTAAAGCGTGAGACGCCCCCGAGGTTGCCCTCATCCGCGGCGCGCACCCGTTCCCAAGCCATCTCGCTCGAGCTGCCGCTGCTTATTCGTCTGCGAAGCTTCGCCGTAGTTGAGCGCCACTCCGCCGCATGTTTTGCCTCGCTCGCCGTCAGTCGTCTTCCGCCGAGAAGGAGCCCGTAAGGAACCCGGCCAGCGCACTGAAGAGACCACTCACTTCGCCGAACGACTTCGGGCGCCGTCGGGCTCGTCGTCTCTCGTCTCCGGTGGCGCAGCTCGCCAGCGTCGCCATCATCGCCTCGCGAACTCTCAGGCGCCGTCCGATCTTGATCGTGCGGTTGAGGTGAGTTCACGTGTTCCAAACCCGATTAGATCTGGACCGCTGGATCAAGATCCAACGGTTCACAATCGCCACGCGCCGTGGTAGTGATTATTATAGGATTAGATCTCGACCGTCCGATCTAGATCGAACAGCCCACGATCATCGAGTAGATTCAACACGTTAACCACGGATCTAATCGCGCCGCTGAATTTCAAATCAACGGCCGAGATTGCGCCACGTGTCGGGAAGTTGGACCGACGCGTCGGTAGCCGGCCGCCCACGCCAGCAGGTGGACGCCGACACGCGGGCCCGCGTGTCGAGGGCTCAGCATGTCGGCCGGGCCGACCAAGCGCCGACGCTACCCATGACGTCATCGGTGGGTCCCAATTGCCGCCACCGTGGTGAGCCGGCTCACGACGCCAAAGAATGACGCGTCATCTGTAGGCCCCACCGGCCATCACCGTGAGCCATGGACCGAGCCAAACCGTGGACCACGTCCATGGACCGGCTGACGTCAGCCAACCAATCAGAGGCTGCCACGTGTCTAGGCTGACGCAATAATTAATTTCCAAAAAAGAAAATGATTTATTAATTCGAATAATGATTTCAGATTTTGTTCCAAACTTCAAACGCTTATAACTTTTGCGTTTCAACTCCGATTTGAGTCATTCAAATTTCTAAATTTGTATAAAATTGAGATCTACCTAAATATAAATTTTATTTAATTTTTGGGCTAAATTTTTTTCTGCAAAATTATTTAAATGATTATTTAAACTTTAATAAATCATAACTTTTGCATTTTAACTCCGATTTGAACGATTCCAGTTCCTAAAAATCCAGAAAATTATGTTCTCTCTGTTTATGGATTTTATTTGGAGTTTTGGGATGTTTTTGCCTATTGTTTATTTGTGTATTGCTATTTGCACGCTTTACGAGTAGACGTTGAAGTGCCGGAAGGATTCGAAGGAGAAGTGTTGACTCAGGATCCAACTCAAGACCAAGAACAAGTACTCTTTGAAGACAAGTTATGCTTTGACCATATTGATCCCATTTTGAAACCTATTTTGATTTAAACTATTGCATGCTAGTTCAATTAGAAAAATACTTGGTTTAAACATGGGGGTTAGATAAGTACCAATTTGCTGTATGACACCTTGATTATTTAAGTATGTGCCATGACCCTTGTCACCCTAGTTGTGGATTACTAGTTGGACATTATTAAATTGCCAACATGGGTTATAGACCGTTGTAGTATACTGCTTAGACCTGCTACGTGCTCATAACATGATTTTGGATAATCAAATGCTAATATCGACTTAATGATATATTGAACCTGTTTTGGAAAAGTATCATGTGATGTTGATGGCACGTGGTGCATGGTAATCAACCGGGGTTTGATAAACGATTTCGGCCAGGGGCATGTGGCAAGAGTAATCAGGTGGGCGATTGTGGCGTTAGGAATGTTGATTTGGTTCTTGGGTAGTCTTGCCTGGTCACTCTAAGGACTTAACCTTGCAAGCCTTTGAACTGGTCATACTTGCAACCACATGGTCGGAATGGGACGGCCCTAGTTGACTAAGTCGCTAAGGACTCACTTGTGGAGCCTCAGGGTGTCAATTACACCGTTTGTGTGATTGTACGGGGGAGCGTATCGTGGCTGTGGCCAGATACCCATCTAACGGTGTGTTGGTCCCATACTTCGCCTTGGCTAAGGGAAGGGATGGTGTAGAGCACGAACCGGAGAGGACCACCTGTGTTGTTTGAGGCTTCCGAAAGGCTTTGTTACAGGAACTCGCCTTTGTGGTGTTTGACTGTATCTTGTGGGTAAAGTGCATAACCTCTGCAGAGTGTAGAATCTATTTAAATAGCCGAGTCCACGGTACTGGACAATGCTCGGGAATTACAGTCAAGGGTTAGATTTTCTCAAAAATAACTTGGATTTGGAAAGTTGGGATGGTTTAATAATGAAGATGATGGAAATGTGGTTTAGGATGGGGAAAATGTTTATTAAATTTCCTGAAAAGTTATTTATGCTTTACTTGTTTCTACTGCTTTCGAATCTACTTATATTACTTTTCAAATCTTTGTTTCTTTGCCAAATATACCTTGAGCTATTCCTTTGTACCAAGCCATGCATATAGTATCTTAGCTTGCATTCTGCATGACTTGTCGAGTACCAAGTACTCACCCTTACCTCAACACAATATCGCTTGAAGAGGAGATTACGCCGGTGTGGAGGAGGAACTCCAGGAGGATCCGTCTACTTAGGGAAGCGAGCCCGGTCGAGTCTACTGTGGTATCTTGGATGGCGCCACGGTTATCTTATTTTCCGCCGCTATTATTTCTCTTTTAATAAGTTTCGCCTTGCGAAGCATACATTTGTAACTTGACCATAAGGTCGAGTAACTTGATTTGGTTATTTAAATAAAGTACTTTGATAATATCGATTGGTATGATTGTGATATTTACCAATGTTAAGACTGTGTGCACTAAGCGCGTTCTGGACTAGTGCTGAATACACAGAGGGTCGGATTTGCAAATTCGGGGTCCCGACAGAGGTGGTATCGAGCCATACTTGGTAAGGCTCAACCCTAGCTAGAATGGTCGTAGTGAGGATAAAACCTATTTTCTAAAAGCTAAAAAAATTGTCAAGATAAGAAATGACATCTCGACTTATCCCCTTCTCTCTTTTCTTGTCTCTTGCTGAAATTTTCCCTTAGCTTGTCACAATTTAAAAATTCCGAGTTCTTACGTAAAGCACTCTTGTGACAGATGGAGGAAGAGTTCAACTACGTTGATCTGGGAGTTGGTCACGCTGCAGAACTTTGGCATATGCTACAGACTCTCGGAGATTTTGAGAAGCCCCAATACCAAGTG
This sequence comes from Rhipidocladum racemiflorum, assembly GCA_036346355.1. Classification (NCBI taxonomy): domain Eukaryota; kingdom Viridiplantae; phylum Streptophyta; class Magnoliopsida; order Poales; family Poaceae; genus Rhipidocladum; species Rhipidocladum racemiflorum. Next base: position 44,273,921 of record CM070571.1, on the reverse strand, counting down.
GAAGTGATCAGACAAGCGGGATTGATCAAGGCTTGTGACGTGAGGATTGAGGTACCTGCTAGGAAAAAGGGCCTAGGCAATCGCCCGATACACTGCACTGCCAGGAGATCCCACAATGCAGATGGGTATCCAAGAAGTATCGCGACGAGCAATGCGGCACATTACCCGTATCTACGCCAGAGAATTGGAGAGTACGGTGTTCCGCTACCATCCGCAAGAGCGATAACCTTCTTGACCGAAGGCGGTTCAGATGAGGATGCCGCGGTTTACTGGTTAGTTGCGCGATTTGTAAATGCGCCTCAGGAGGATGTACTAGATAATACAAGCAAGGAGCTACAGAAGGCCCGCAAGGAGATCACGACAGAGAAGAACAGATGGCGGGAAGCTCAAGAGTATGTGGCACACCTTCTACGAAGGATTGACGAGTTGGAGATGACCTTATACGGAGCCGGACCCAGAGCCAAGATTACTCGAGCTACACGAGCCGGATCGGAGGAGTCGATCTCGATGAGGACACCGCTTCTTCGACTACCATAGAGGACACGATTCTTTGGACATGGCAATCGCCACGCTTATGCCACAGCACTGCATCCAGCGCCGTGGAGGTTTTCGATGAGTGAGCATAGGTTCTATAGTGAGACTCCTTCGCCGAGTCGCGTCATAGAAGAAAGAGTCACCCTTTAGGCGTTAGACTCGAGAATTAGTTCGATTTGGATTTGCTTTGTTTCTTTGAGTGTGCAAGATGTGTTGCAAGGCCCTTAGGCATTGTAAGCAACCATACCAAGTTATTAATATCAATAATAAAGTTGGACCTTAAAGTTACACCTTTAAGCCCGCATAAGTTCCATATTACTTGTCTATTCTTGTTTCCCTCTCATCTCTAAACCTAGAGCAAACCGACAGATGGTGAACACCCGTGGAAACTTTGGAAGCAATGGGAGTGGTTCTCGCCACAGAAAACCCCAATGATGGAGCACCAAAGCACCGCCACTGGATATGCAGAATTTGGAGCTTTTCTTGCTGCCCGGACTCGATTGATGCATGCTATGATGCAACAAATGCAGCACGTCCTTTGCTCGAGGCCACGACCAATCAAGTTAATCAGGGACCACGCCAGAATACAAGACTATCGAGTTCATGAGAACTCACCCACCCACTTTCTCTCGGGAATGCCAATCCATTGGAAGCCGATGATTGGTTAAGATCAATCGAGAGGAAGCTACACATAGCTCAATGCATAGGAAATGAGAAGGTACTTACGCTTCTCATCACCTGGAAGAACAGCTACCGAATGGTGGGAGAACTTCGTGCCACGCAAGAGAACCCTCAAGATATCACTTGGGAAGAGTTCACGGTTGCATTAAGCGGTATCACGTGCTGGAAGGAATCATGGACCTTAAGAAGGAGGAGTTGAGCCTTTGAAGCAAGGTAATCGGCCTGGCCGACTACTCCGAACAAGTTCACCTACGGCTAGCACGCTACGCTTTTTGAGGATGTAGCGACAGATAAGTCCGGCATAGCCTCGCTTTTATGAAGGGACTTAACTCGGGATTGCAAGTAGGATTGATCACCCACACCTTTCCAGATTTCCAAGAGTTGGTGAATAAGGCGCTTATTCTTGAGGACAAGCGCAAGGAACTGGATGAGAACAGGAAGCGCAGGATGCAACGGCAAGGATCACGCCAGGAACGCAATGGCGCGAGAGTTGCACCAAATCAATTCTTCAGATTCCAACCACGAGAATGCAACAAGGACACCATCCTCAGACCAAGACCTGCCAATCGTAACTACGAGACCCGGCCCCGCTAGAAACACTACTCGTGCGTCGGCAAGAAACGTTGAGACGCTGCTACAATCGCAACGAGCCAGACACTTTGCCAACAGCTTGTCCAAAGAAGACAGCAGAGTGACCCGATTCGCTTCAACCTAGGAACCACCCAGCTAGGACGCCAAGACTGGAGCCACACCCTGCATCAGGTGAGAGGCCGAGTCAACCATGTCACCGCAGATGCTGCGAAGAATGCTACGGACGTCAGATCTTGGGTAAGTTACTTGTTAACTCGAGATTCGCAACAGTTTTGTTTGACTCTAGAGCTTCGCATTCGTTTGTTTCGCAAGGCTTGCTACTAGAAATGATTTGAGGATTGCAAGACTTAAGTGCATGCTTTTAGTTCAAACCCCTGGTTCCGAACTCTGAACGAAACTAGGATGTTCCGGGGTGAGAATACTGATAGGTGGAATAGAGTTCCTAGCAAACCTTATAATTTTGGAGACCCAGACCTTAGACGTCATATTGGGAATGGATTGGTTATCCAAGCATAAGGCCGTATTGGATTGTGGACGAAGGACTATCTCAGTTGAGAGCCCGTGTGGGAAGAAAGTGGAATTTCAAGCCACTGCAGTTAGAGATGGACAGTTGATGGTTAACAGTATCAAGGCAATCGGCATAGAGGATGTCCCGGTAGTGAATGAGTACCCAGATGTTTTTCCCGAAGATCTACCTGGTATGCCGCCAGACAGGGACATAGAATTTGTAATAGAGCTTGTACTGCACAAAGACCGATAGCAAAGAGACCCTATCGGATGTCCACCGAGGAGTTGGTAGAAATGAAGAAACAGCTAGAAGAGTTAATGGAAAAAGGATTTATCAGACCGAGTTCGTCGCCGTGGGGAGCACCAGTTTTGTTTGTCAAGAAGAAGGACGGGAGTTTCAGGATGTGCATTGACTACCGTGCGCTCAATGAAGTCACCGTGAAGAATAAGTATCCGCTACCCAGGATTGATGATTTGTTAGATCAGTTGAAAGGAGCCGGAGTTTTCTCCAAGATTGATCTGAGATCGGGATACCATCAGTTGAAGATCCGATCAAAAGATATTCCGAAGACTGCATTCTCGTCAAGATATGGGCATTACGAGTTTACAGTTATGTCCTTTGGGTATTTAACGCGGCTTATTTCATGAATATGATGAATAAGGTGTTCATGGAATATTTGGACAAGTTTGTCGTCGTGTTCATAGACGATATCCTAATCTACTCCAAGACAGAGAATGAACATGCCGAACACTTAAGGCGAGTTTTGGAAAAGCTGAGGGAACAGCAACTTTTCGCCAAGTTTAGCAAGTGCGATTTTTGGAAGGACAAGGTGGAATTTCTTGGACATGTAATGACCGCAGAAGGAGTCGCCGTGGATCCAAGCAAAGTAGAAGCTGTGTTACATTGGGAGCAACCAAGACGTGTGACCTGTATTCGAGTTTCCTTGGAATGGCAGGATACTACCGCCGTTTCATCGAAGGCTTCTCGACAATTGCGAAACCTCTACATAGCAGCTGCTGAAGAAGGAAAAGAAGTTTGCATGGATGCCGAATGTGAGAAAGGATTTGAGAGTGAAGAAGCGATTGGCGCCAAGACCGGTGTTAGTTCTACCTGATGTTGCTCAAAGCTTCGATATTTATTGTGACGCATCGCGCCAAGGACTTGGATGTGTTGATGCACGAGCGGAAAGGTTGTTGCTTATGCATCAAGGCAGTTGAGGCCGCATGAGGAGAATTACCCGACACATGACCTAGAGTTAGCTGCCGTAGTGCATGCCTTGAAGATATGGCGTCACTATCTGATTGGAAACAGATGTGAAGTGTACACAGATCACAAGAGCCTTAAGTACATATTCACCCAGTCGGACCTGAATATGAGGCAAAGGAGATGGTTAGAGTTGATCAAAGACTATAATGTTGGAATCCATTACCATCCCGGGAAGGCCAACGTAGTAGCCGATGCTCTGAGTCGGAAAAGCCATACCGTGAGTACGTTGCTAGCCACAAGTCAGGATGAGTTATGTGAGGATCTTCAGAAAATGAAGATTGAGGTTGTACCTAGCGGATTCTTGGCCGCATTAGAAGTAAAGCCTACCCTGGAGGAGCAGATCCGAGAAGGACAGAAGGATGATGACAAGATCCGCAGGATTAAGTCCATCAAGGAGGAAGGCAAGGCAGAGGATTTCAAGTTGGATGAGCAAGGCACGTTGTGGATGAAGGATCGCATTTGTGTGCCTAACAAAAAGGAGTTAAAGCAAGCGATTCTGGAGGAAGCCCATGACCTGTGTATTCAATTCACCAGGAGTGCCAAAATGTATCGAGGATTTGAAGGAAAGATTACGGTGGCCAAGCATGAAGCGAGAAGTTGCCGAGCATGTTGCATTGTGCGACGTATGCCGAGAGTCAAGGCAATGCATCGAGACCAGCAGGATTGCTACAACCGCTGAAAATACGAGTGGAAGTGGGAGGAAATCGGAATGGATTTCATTACCGGCTTGTCAAGACTCAAGGAGGTTATGACTCCATATGGGTTATAGTGGATCGCTTGACTAAAGTAGCCCATTTTATCCCGTGAAGACCACTTACTCGGGGATAAGTTAGCGTAATTGTATATGATCAGGATAAATGCATTTTGCATGGAATACCCAAGAGGATCGTATCGGACAGAGGTACCCAATTTACCTCAAGGTTCTGGAATAAGTTGCATGAAGCCATGGGAACCCGTTTGAACTTTAGTACAACTTATCATCCATGCATCGGACGACAGACCAAAGAGTCAACCAGATTCTGGAGGATATGTTGAGAGCTTGTGCATTAGCTTATGCTACTTCTTGGGATAAGAGTTTACCGTATGCCGAGTTCGATTACAACAATAGTTATCCAGGCTAGTTTACGAGATGTCACCTTTTGAGGCACTTTGTATGGTCGAAATACTGTCGGACGCCATTGAATTGAACGAGACCGGCGTAGCGCCGTGTCTTTGGGCCTGATATTCTTCAAGAGGTGAAGAGCGGTCGCCATGATTAGGGAAAGGTTGAAGATAGCCCAATCTCGACAGAAGAGTTATGCCGACAATCGTCGCCGAGATGTGAGTTTTGAACGAGAAGACTTCGTATACCTCGAGTTACGCCTCTCAGGGAGTTAAGAGGTTCCATGCCAAAGGGAAACTCGCACCCGCTATGTTGGACCATTTAGGATTTTGAGCCGCAAAGGCGAAGTTGCTTACCGACTAGAGTTGCCGCGATCGTTAGCGAGGAGTACATGGCGTGTTCCACGTGTCCCGGCTAAAGAAGTGTCTTCAAGTGCCCGAGGAGCAAAGCGCCCTTGGAGTCAATCGAGTGCAAGAAGATCTCGACTTACAAGGAGCATCCGTGAGGATTTTGGACACTATGGATCGAGAGACTAGGAACAAGTCAACCCTTTTTCAGAGAGAGTTCGATGGAGCAACCATACAGAGAGTGAAGCAACTTGGGAGCGAAGAGGATTTGAAGAAAGAGTTCCCAAGCCTATTCAGTAGTAAGCCACTGAATCTCTGGGACGAGATTCTATTAAGGGGAGGTTTGTAACACCCCAAAATTTTGCTTTTCTTAAATTCATGTGTGATTTGGCACTTTGGTGAATTTTTGGAATTTTCTCGAATTTATTTGGATTTATTTGGAATTTATTTGAATTTATTCCATTTTGAAATAATTAAAGAATTTAATTTTGCAAATAAAATTTTGTTGGAAATATTTTATTTGAGTCCAAAATGATCCAAAATATTTTCCAAACTTTTCTCGAATTTTTCCGAGTCATTTGCTATTTTTAAGGAATTAAATGAATTCTGGGAATTATTTTAATTATTAAATCGCTGGAAAATGCGAGTGGGTTTGTACTCATCCGATCGAAAGCCCGAGTCAGACTCGAAGTTCGAGTCCGAATTAACCAGGTCTTGAGCCGATTGGACTCACCAAACGATTCCCAACCCTGTTGATTCCCGGCCGCTGGATCAAGATCCAACCACCGAGATCCGCCTGCACGGTTCGAGCCGATCCGCCCGGATCGATCGCGTCCACGCGATCGTGGCCGCTGATCGTGCACGTGACGGCCGGCCGTCGTCGTCGTCTCGCTCCGACTTCCGGCCGAGAAACTCCGCCGTGACCGAAAGCGGAGACACGGCTAGGGTTCCGATTTGCACGCACGCCGAGGCCGTATTTAAAGCGTGAGCGTCCCCGAGGTTGCCCTCTCATCCGCGCGCACCTGCTTCCCCCAAGCCATCTCGCTTTGGCCGTCGCCGTTTGCCGTGCGAGCTCGCCGTGTGAGTTGAGCGCCACTCCGCGATTTTTGCCTCGTCTCGCCGTCCGTCGTCTTCCGCGAGAAGGAGCCTGAAGCCGGAACCCGAAGCCAGGCGCGAAGAGACCACTCACTTCGCCGAACGACCGGAGCGCCGTCGGGCTCGTCGTCGTCTCGTCTCGGTGGTGCGCAGCTCCGCCAGTGTCGCCATCGCCCTCGTGAACTCAGTGCGCCGTCCGATCTTGATCGTGCGGTTGAGAGTGAGTTCACGTGTTCCAAACCCGATTAGATTCGACCGCTGGATCAAGATCCAGCAGTTCACAATCGCCACGCGTCGTGGTAGTGATTATTATAGGATTAGATACGGACCGTCCGATCTAGATCGAACGGCCCACGATCATCGAGTAGATTCAACACGTTAACCCTGGATCTAATCGCGCCGTTGAATTTCAAATCAACGGCCGAGATTGGCGCCACGTGTCCGGGAAGTTGGGCCGACGCCGCATTGGCAAAATCCGCAGCAGCGTCGCGTGTAATATGACGACCGCGGGCCCGCGTGTCGAGGGCTCCGCATGTCGACGGCCGACCCAGCAAGTTACCGAGCGTCACCCATGACGTCATCGGTGGGTCCCACTGCCGCGACTGCGGGTCGAGCCTCGCCGACGCCAAGAATGACGTCATCTGTAGGCCCCACCTGTCAGCGACCGTGAGCCATGGACCGAGCCAAACCGTGGACCACGTCCATGGACCGGCTGACGTCAGCCAACCAATCAGAGGCTGCCACGTGTCTAGGCTGACGCAATAATTAATTTCCAAAAAAGAAAATGATTTATTAATTCGAATAATGATTTCAGATTTTGTTCCAAACTTCAAACGCTTATAACTTTTGCGTTTCAACTCCGATTTGAGTCATTCAAATTTCTAAATTTGTATAAAATTGAGATCTACCTAAATATAAATTTTATTTAATTTTTGGGCCAAATTTGTTCTCTGCAAAATTATTTAAATGATTATTTAAACTTTAATAAATCATAACTTTTGCATTTTAACTCCGATTTGAACGATTCCAGTTCCTAAAAATCCAGAAAATTATGTTCTCTCTGTTTATGGATTTTATTTGGAGTTTTGGGATGTTTTTGCCTATTGTTTATTTGTGTATTGCTATTTGCACGCTTTACGAGTAGACGTTGAAGTCTTAGGAAGGATTCAAGGAGAAGTGTTGACTCAGGATCCAACTCAAGACCAAGAACAAGTACTCTTTGAAGGCAAGTTATGCTTTGACCATATTGATCCCATTTTGAAACCTATTTTGATTTAAACTATTGCATGCTAGTTCAATTAGAAAAATACTTGGTTTAAACATGGGGGTTAGATAAGTACCAATTTGCTGTATGACACCTTGATTATTTAAGTATGTGCCATGACCCTTGTCACCCTAGTTGTGGATTACTAGTTGGACATTATTAAATTGCCAACATGGGTTATAGACCGTTGTAGTATAACGCTTAGACACCTTTACGTGCTCATAACATGATTTTGGATAATCAAATGCTAATATTGACTTAATGATATATTGAACCTGTTTTGGAAAAGTATCATGTGATGTTGATGGCACGTGGTGCATGGTAATCAAGCGGGTTTGATAAACTTGATTTCGGCCGGGGGCATGTGGCAAGAGTAATCAGGTGGGCCGGTTGTGGCGTTGGGAATGTTGATTTGGTTCTTGGGTAGTCTTGCCCTGGTCACTCTAAGGACTTAACCTTGCAAGCCTTTGAACTGGGTCATACTTGCAACCACATGGCTGGTATGGGACGGCCCTCGTTGACTAAGTCGCTCAGGACACACTTGTGGAGCGTCAGGTTGTCAATTACTCCGTTTTTGTGCTGGTTCGGGTGAGCGTATCGTGGCTGTGTCCAGATACCCATCTAACGGTTTGTTGGTCCCATACTTCGCCTTGGCTAAGGGAAGGGATGGTGTAGAGCACTGGCAGGAGAGGACCACTGTGTTGTTTGAGGCTTCCGAAAGGCTTTATTCTGAGGAACTTCGCCTTTGTGGTGTTTATTTGTATCTTGTGGGTAAAGTGCATAACCTCTGCAGAGTGTAGAATCTATTTAAATAGCCGAGTCCTGATCTTTGGACAATGCTAAAATTACAGTCAAGGGTTAGATTTTCTCAAAAATAACTTGGATTTGGAAAGTTGGGATGGTTTAATAATGAAGATGATGGAAATGTGGTTTAGGATGGGGAAAATGTTTATTAAATTTCCTGAAAAGTTATTTATGCTTTACTTGTTTCTACTGCTTTCGAATCTACTTATATTACTTTTCAAATGCTGTTTACTGCAAATATACCTTGAGCTATTCCTTTGTACCAAGCCATGCATATAGTATCTTAGCTTGCATTCTGTGCATGACTTGCTGAGTACCAAGTACTCACCCTTGCCTCAACACAATATCAGTTGAAGAGGAGATTACGCCAGCTGTGGAGGAGGAACTCCAGGAGGATCCGTCTACTTAGGGATGCGAGCCCAGTCAGTTGCCTGTGGTACACTGGATGGCGCCACGAAGTTATCTTATTTTCCGCTGCTATTATTTCTCTTTTAATAAGTTTCGCCTTGCGAGGCATACATTTGTAACTTGACCATAAGGTCGAGTAAATCGATTTGGTTATTTAAATAAAGTACTTTGATAATATCGATTGGTATGATTGTGATATTTACCAATGTTAAGACTGTGTGCACTAGCGCGTTCCTGGACTAGTGCTGAATACACAGAGGGTCCGGATTTGCAAATTCGGGGTCCCGACATTTATGCCTCTCATCAATTGGAAGGAACTGCAGCTGAATGGTGGGAGAATTTCTACACCTCGCATGAAAACCCGCAGGAGATCACTTGGGATGAGTTTACTGCTGCTTTTCGTCAATACCATGTGCCCGAGGGAATTATGGACTTAAAGAAGGAGGAATTTCGAGCTTTAAAGCAAGGCAGCCAGTCAGTGGCTAATTATCTGAACAAGTTCACCCACTTGGTTCGCTACGCACCTAAAGATGTAGCGATAGACAAGGCTAGACAGTCTCGCTTCATGAAGGGACTGAATTCAGGATTGCAGGTGGGACTGATCACCCACACCTTCCTAGACTTCCAGGAGTTGGTGAACAAGGCTCTTATCCTTGAAGACAAGCGCAAGGAGCTGGATGATAACAAGAAGCACTGAATGGCACAACAATGAGCTCACCAGTGAGCGCAAAGGCTAAGAGTTGCACCCAATCAGTTTTTCAGATTCCATCCCTAGAACACCGCCAAGACGCCGTCACCCACACCCTGACCTGCCGGACAGAATTTCCAAATGCCAGCACAAGCCAAAATTTCACTAGCAGGAAGCCAGCCAACGACAGTGAGATGTTGCTATAGTTGCAACGAGCCAGGGCACTTCGCCAATAATTGCCCTAAGAGGGGAGGTGTGACGCCTGTCCTCTTCAATCTGTGAACGACGCCTGCAAGGACACCTGCACCAGGGACCAATCGTGGAGTTTCACAACCTGGAGCTACATCCCAAGCAACGGTGAGAGCTAGAGTCAACCACATCACCACTGATGTAGTCCATAATACAACAGACGTCGTACTGGGTAAGTTACTGGTTAACTCAGTACCTGCAACAGTTTTGTTTGATTCTGGAGCTTTGCATTCTTTTATATCTCAGAATTTTGCTGTTGAAAATGGGTTAAGAATGTTGAACCATAGACATGTGTTGCTGGTCCAATCCCCTGCATCAGAACTCCGATCTAATGTAGGATGTTCTGGGGTAAAGTTACTAATAAATGGGGTAGAGTTCCTAGTGAACCTTATTATATTGGATACCCAGACCCTAGATGTTATACTGGGAATGGATTGGTTGGCCAAGTACAAGGCTGTGTTAGACTGTGGACGAAGAGTCGTATCAGTCGAAAGCCCAGATGGTAGAAAAGTGGAGTTTCAAGCAACCACCGTTCGAGATGGACAGCTGATGGTCAACAGTGTGAAGGCAGTTAGCATTAAGGATGTACCAGTGGTCAGTCAGTACTCGGATATTTTTCCTGAAGATCTACCCGGTATGCCACCGGACAGAGACATTGAGTTCGTGGTTGAGTTAGTACTCGGTACAACCCCAATAGCCAAGACACCTTATGGGATGTCTACCGATGAGTTGGTAGAGATGAAGAAGCAGATCGAGGAGCTGTTGGAGAAAGGATTTATTAGACCCAGTTTGTCGCCGTGGGGAGCGCCAGTACTGTTCATCAAGAAGAAAGATGGAAGTTTTCGGATGTGTATTGATTATCGTGTACTCAATGATGTGATGATAAAGAATAAGTATCCTCTACCCAATATCAATGACTTGTTTGATCAGCTGAGAGGAGCTAGGGTTTTCTCTAAGATTGACCTGCGATCCGGGTATCATCAGTTGAAGATTCGATCAAAAGATGTACTGAAGACCGCATTTTCGTCGAGATATGGACATTATGAGTTCACAGTTATGTCCTTTGGTCTGACAAATGCGCCAGCATATTTCATGAATAAGATGAATAAAGTTTTTATGGAGTACGTGGATAAGTTTGTCATTGTGTCCATTGATGACATTCTGATCTACTCCAAAGTGATATCTATAACATGTTGTATGTCTAAACATACCAGTCACGATCTAGCAACCCACTTTGGCAATTTAATAACATGCAACTAATAATAAATCAACTTAAGGTGACAAATGAACATAGCATGCAAATGACAAGGTAGATATATTGCAATTAGGTTGATTAACTGAAAGATCGAGATGGTTCAACATTCTTAACCTAATTTCAATATTCCCACCTCTTGGACAAGATTGATGCTTTCTCCAACAACAAACCCCAAGAACCAAGTTAAATAATAAAAGCAAGCAAAGAAATCTCAAGAATCAAGAGCAACCATGGATTATCTTAAAAATAGCAGCACATCCCCCTAATAAAATTTCCATGAATAAATATTCATGGCTCATATGGTCATGGGTATTTTTTTGTGGTACTACTGGTTGTTGAAAGTCCACCAAAAAAGAAATCAATTCAAAACCATCTCTAGAAAAAAAAAGTAGACAAGATCCGCTGTTTCTGAAAAGCAAAAGTGAATTTTCAGCATAAAAGAAACTCGGTCAAAAGGTGATCTTTCCAAATCTGTGACTAATTTGAATTTAAATTTTTTTATCTAATGAGATAATGGAGTCATGAAGCTACCCACCAAAAATCATATCCAGATCGAGCATAGTAAAATTATGATGAAAACAACAAGCTCTACCTCACAAACAATTCAGATAGAAAATTTGGGGCTTAGTAAAAACCTCATAGCTCCAAAACTATAATTCATATGTATTTCCCACTTGGAGGGATGATAGATATGAAAGTCATGAAACTTTTCAAATAAGAATCACCCCAATATTAGATAATATAAATTTTATATAAAATAAACAAGTACTACCGCATAGAGAAAACAGACTTGAACAGGAAATCAAGAAAGAAACTTTAAGAACACAACCTTCAAGGTTTCTCAAATATTGAACATAAAAGAAGTGAAACCTAGATAATTGGGATATGATCTAAGATTCATCCATCAATCATTCACCCTTGGCTCAAGAACCACAAACATTTAAATACTTGAAAGTAAATACTGAATTTAAATTGCGTAAAGTAAAGACATAATGTAAATGTGAAATTTAAATTCACAAGAATAGTAAAGAAACTCTTTATTATTCTAGTAGGAAGGTTTACAAAGCCTCACAACAAGTGGGCAAAGCTCAAAAGAGCACACAAAATCTTCAAGTAGGAAGGCTACCCCTACCCCTCTATGTATAATGTCCATGGGTCACCTTCCACCCTTGGATGAGTTGCTTCTATACTAAGCTACCCTCTAAAGATCAAGATTTGAACCCACTTACTTACCCATTGGGCTAACCCGAAACCCAATAACATAACGGGCTTCTCAAAGCAAACTAGACTTAACCACTCCTCTAGCCTCTAGAACCGCGATCCAACAGCTCTCCTTGATCCGAGCAGCGTCAAGCAAGTATCTTCACCATTCCCTTGCCTTCATGATTTGCTCCGGCTTCATCTCCAGCCATCTTCTGGCGATCCCCGGCCATACGGACCTCTGGCTTCCCTCGCCTAGTCCCGACCATTCTCTAACTCACCATGACCCCGAATCGAAGCCCTGCAATCATCAAAGACAAGAATAACCTTCACATAGCATAGCCCAACAATAATATGCAATTAACCATTCCCAAGAAAAATATTGCATTAAATTCAGTTCATCTCTTGTAGACAAAATCAGCACTACCGCTTTTGACCGAAACACCTCAAATTGCTTCAAATTGAAAATCCAATACAAATCCAAACTCAAACCTGAGCAACCCAAGCTTGAATAATGTCAAATAATCATCACAAATATGGATAAACCTCCACATGGTCATTCAATCTCCCCCTTGATGAGTATATTGAGAAATTCACAAAAAGGCATAAGTTTGAGTTTGAAAATAAGAGAAAGAAAGCAATTTGGAAGAAAACTCATACTTGGTCCTTTTAAAAGAGAAAGAAGGCTCATGACCAAGTAAAGGAGAAGAATATTAGAGTTCAACACAAGATAAAATAATTTTTCCGCAAAAGATCCAAAAACCAAGAAATCTCTCAAAAGCTCCAAATATGTCAAATTTTTCTAATGATCAAAATGCAAGGATAATTGTTCAACAAGATTATAAGAAAGCATTTTTTAAAAAAAATTTAATCTCCCTCTTTGGTTTTTTCAATATTCTCCCCCTTTTGGCAATGTTGGCATCAAGAGAGCAATTATGGATGAAATGCAACCTAAAAGAACTTTGAAGATTATGCAAGTGACTCTTTAGACAAAGTATGACACCAAGCTACTCAAGTTCAGATTATGTCATCCTAAGTCATATCCAAAGGCATATTCCAAATTTTGCTAGCTAGCTCAAAAAGAAAGGATACTAATTTTGCACGGTTTCAACATTAGCATCGCTTAGCACCATTTTAAGACTAGAAGCAAAGCCAAATAGGATTAAATGGATACACTAGAGTTCAACCTAGTTAACACTTTGGGAAGCTACAAGTATATAAGAGAAGCCTCATGCTCAATCATCTATAAAATACAAAATTTTGAAATTAAAGCACATTGTGGTTTGGAGAGCTTATCCTAGTGAAGCACATCCTCAACTAGGAGCCATCGAGCCACTTACACTGCGTGGTTATGTGGCTAACTATGAGCCGTTGGATCAACATCGTACAGCGCAAGGGTTAGGGTTTCCTATGGCAAAATGGGCCGACAGTGGGTTTGGATGGGGCCATGAGGGTTTTGGGCTAGGCCTAATAGGGTTTTGGCCCAAGTATTGTTTAAGGATTTTCCAGATTTTCTTATTTTTAAATAATTATAGAAGATCAACTGAGCCAAATAAATAGTAAAAATATCAAAAAAAATTCTAAAAAAATATTTTGATACATTTGAAACTCAAATAAAATATTTTCAATAAAAATTTATTTGAACTTTTCAAGTATTTTAAATAATTTTAGCAAAAGTCTTAATTCAAATAAATTCAAATAATTCCAAATAAATTTCAGAAAATAATCAAAAATTCAAAAGGCACAATAAACGCAAGAAAAGCAAAAATTGGGATATTACAAAAAAACTACCGCACCCAAGGGGTAGTACTACCAACTCATGGTAATACCGACTTTTACATGGAGGTAGTATCGGTCCAAGAGAAAAAAATTGATTTTAGAAAAGAATTTTTCAGTACATCAAAGAGCCACCATGTATAAATTATTGAGCCATGTGACTTTTAGCACTTTCAAGCTACAAGCCATCGATCCCTCTTAATAGTACAGCACCTATTTCTAGCAATACGATCTTTTATCCAAACTTTGAGATTGGTAAAACCTATGAAAAGCTCCTTATATATCTATACCTTGGCCTTGAGCTTGAATCATCCATAACTATTTGCCATTTCATGCTTTCACATACTCCTTTCAATGATGAGGACTAAACCTTTCTCATACACTTAGAGAGATGTGTTACTCCTTTAAAACTGATTATCACTAATTACCAAAATAATTTAAATTAGGGGCCTAGATACATCGAAGGACGAAGACTTGACCATGGTGGGATATTTGAATGCTGGCTACCTATCTAATACCCACAGTGCAAAATCTCATACTGGGTTTGTGTTTCTTTGTGGTAGTACTCGGTAGCTACTTCTACCAACCACTCAGAGATTATAGCATTATATGAAGCCTCACATGAATGTATTCGACCGAGACATGCGAATAGCCATATCCAGAAGTCATGTAGCATTAACACCGTTAATACCCCCATAATTATCAATAAAAAAATATTGCTTGTGTTGCACAAATGCGAATGGGTTATGTTAAAAGCAATATCACAAAGCATATTGCCCCTAAACTTTTCTATCCACACAAACTCCAAAAGAATGCTGAGGTAAAGATCATGGCTAAGTCATGTGAAAAATTAGTAGATTTATTCACTACATCTTTGCCAACATCTAGTTTCCAGCGATGTGTTCGTGGCATTGTAATGAGATGACTTAGGGATATGAAGGGTTCAGAGGGAGTAAAACCCTGAACTTGGAATGTAACATCCCAAAATTTTGCTTTTCCAAAATTCATGTGTGATTTGGCACTTTGGTGAATTTTTGGAATTTTCTGGAATTTATTTGGATTTATTTGAATTTATTCCATTTTGAAATAATTAAAGAATTTAACTTTGCAAATAAAATTTTTTTGGAAATATTTTACTTGAGTCCAAAATGTTCCAAAGTATTTTCCAGAATTTTTCTGAGTCTTGCTATTTTTAATGAATTAAATGAATTTTTGGGAATTAATTTGAATATTTAATCGCTGGAAAATCAACTCGGTCGAAATCTTGTTCATCCGATCGAAGTCGAACTGAGTCGGACTCGAGTCAGGCCGAGCCACGTGACTCGACCGAACCAGCCCTAAACCTAATCGATCCGGCCGTTGGATCGAGATCCAACGATCGAGATTGGGCGCCGCCGTTCGGCCGGGTCCGGCTCGGACCCATGCGCGCCTGGCAATCGTGGCCGTTGATCGGACACGTGGACGGCCGCGGGTCATCGACTCCGCCGAGTCCGATAAGGACTGCGCCGCCGCGCCCTCCGCCGGGTTCGTTAGGGTTCCGGGTTTTGCGCGCATGCATAGGCTATTTAAAGCCCGGACCGGTCCCCGAGGTTGCCCTCTTCCGTGCGCCCCGTTTGCCCTAGCTATTAGAGCTCAAGCCGTCGCCAAGCCGTCTTGTCCTCGCCCGAGAGTTGGGTGGAGCCGCTACGGTTTCCTCGTCTTCTCCGGCACCGATAGCCCTTCTCCGCCGTGTTGGAGCCCAGGTTCGGAACCCCCAAGACAAGGCGCACATGCGGGACATCTCGATCACGCCGGAGAACGCCCGTAGCGCAGCGCCCGTGGTCATCTTCCCTAGCGCTGGCAACCCAGCCCTGCCGTGACGCCATCTCCGTCCACGAGCTCCGTGCACCGTTGGATCTTCATCGAACGATCACGGTGAGTCCACGTTTCCCCGAAACTTTAGAAAACCAGATTGGATCTGGACCGTTAGATCAAGATCCAACGGTCTAGATGTAGCCACGTAAGCCACATCGCACCAAGCGCTGGATAAGGATCAACCGTTCGATCGAGATCGAACGGCGTAGGTAGCGCCACGCGTCACCCGCCGGATCATGCCACGCCACCCTCGGTGAGGCAAAAATCCGATCCAATACGGACCGTTCGACCGAATCGAGCGGCTCGGATTGTGCCACGTAGCCTAGGCGCGGCGCCGCCGTGCAGCGCCGCGTGGGCGGCCCGACATGCGGGCCGCGTATCGGCCGCGCGCAGCCGTCGGCCGGATCCACCATGGACCCGAGCCAGCGGCGTGGGCGTGTCCATGGACCAAGACACGTGGCGGCACGGGTGGTGCCACGTGGCGATGACGTCATGTTAGCGTCATCGGTGGAATTCGGCCGGCCGGCGGCGTCAGCAAGTCCACGTGGACCAATCCGGTGCTGACACGTGTCACTGCTGACGCAATAAATAATTTCCGAAAAAGAAAATGATTTAATAATTCGGTTTAATAATTGATTTGAATTTCAAAACTTCAAACGCTTATAACTTTTGCGTTTCAACTCCGATTTGAACGATTTAAATTTCTAAAAATTCATAAAATTCAGATCTACTCAAATATGAATTTTATTTAATTTTTGGACTAAAGTTTTTCTCTGTAAAATTATTTAATTGATTATTTAAACTTTAAATAATCATAACTCTTGTGTTTTAACTCCGATTTGAGCGATTCCAATTCCTAAAAATTCATAAAATTATGTTCTCTCTGTTTATGGATTTTATTTGGATGTTTGGACACTTTTTGCCTAGTGTTTATTCGTGTATTGCTATTTGCACGCTTTACGAGTAGACGTTGAAGTGCCGGAAGGATTCGAAGGAGAATTGTTGACCCAGGAGCCAGCTCAGGACCAAGAACAAGTACTTTTTGAAGGCAAGTTATGCTTTGACCATGTTGATCCCATTTTGAAACCTATTTTGATTTAATGTATTGCATGCTAGTTCAAATAGAAAATGCTTTACTTAATTATGGGAAATTAGATAAATGCCAAATTGCTGTATGACACCTTGATTAATTAAGTATGTGCCATGACCCCTTGTCACCCTAGTGTGGATTACTAGTTGGACATTATTAATTTGTCAACATGGGTAGTTAGACCGATGTAGTATGCTTAGCCTTGCCACGTGACATGATTTTGGACAATCAAATGTTAATATTGACTTAATGAAATATTGGACCTGTTTTGGAAAGGTATCATGTGTTGTGATGTGGATGGCACGTGGTGCATGGTAATCAACTGGGGTTTGATAAATAGCTTTTGACCGGGGCATGTGGTAAGAATGATCAGGTGGGCCAGTTGTGGCATTGGGAATGTTGGTTTGGTTCTTCGGGTAGTCTTGCCATGGTCACCCTAAGGACTTAACCTTGCAAGCCTTTGAACTGAGTCAAGCGTGCAACCACATGTCCGTAATGGGACAGACCTAGTTGATTAAGTTGCTAATAACGTACCTGTGGGACCTCAGGATGTCAACT
Source organism: Rhipidocladum racemiflorum (assembly GCA_036346355.1). NCBI lineage: Eukaryota > Viridiplantae > Streptophyta > Magnoliopsida > Poales > Poaceae > Rhipidocladum > Rhipidocladum racemiflorum. Next base: position 44,256,651 of record CM070571.1, on the reverse strand, counting down.
ACACCCTTTGTGTAAGTTGTACGGGGGAGCGTACCGGGGCTGCGGCCAGGTACCCATCTAACGGTTGATTGGCCTAAACTTCGCCTTAGCTAAGGGAAGGGTTAGTGTGCAATACCGGAGAGGACCACTTGTATTGTTAGAAGTTTCCGAAAGACTTTGTTACGGGAACTCGCCTTTGTGGTGTTTGACTGTATCTTGTGGGTAAAGTGCATAACCTCTGCAGAGTGTAAAATCTATTTGAATAGCCGTGTCCGCGGTATTGGACATCGCTCGGGAATTACAGTCAAGGGTTAGACTTTCTCAAAAATAACTTGGACTTGAAAGGTTGGGTTGGATTAATAATGATGTTGATAGAAATGTGGATTAGGATGGGAAAGATGTTTACTAAACCTTTGAAAAATTATTTATGCTTTACTTGTTACTACTGCTTTCGAATCTACTTATGATACTTGCTAAATGCTCTTACTGCAAATATACCTTGAGCCACTCCTTTGTATTAAGCCATGCATGTAGTATATTAGCTGCATTCTGTGCATGACTTACTGAGTACCAAGTACTCACCCTTGCCACCATACAACACCAGTTGAAGAGGAGACTACACCAGCTTTGGAGGAGGAGCTCCAAGAGGAACCGACTACTTAGGGTGCGAGTCCCAGTCAGTTGCCTGTGGTATACTGGATGGCGCCACGATGTTATCTTATTTTCCGCTGCTATTATTTCTCTCTTAATAAGTTTTAGCCTGCGTATGTATATTTGTAACTTGACCATAAGGTCGAGTAACCAGTTTGACTATTTAATTAAAGTACTTTATTAGTATCGAGTGGTATGATTGTGATATTTACCGATGTTAAGACTGTGTGCACTAGCGCGTTCTTAGACTAGTGCTGAATACACAGAGGGTCCGGATTTGCAAATTCGGGTCCCGACATGGACCCTTAGCATGATTCCAAAGATACTACTTTAATCTAAAAGATTATAAGTTGTACCCTTTTTCTCTTAGTGAGTTTTCCTAAAGTTTTCTCACATGAAGATTTTTATGAGGCAACAAGTGTAGCACAATATGCGAGTGCAATGTACTCTTTTCTCCATACTTTTTTGCCTCAATGGGTTTTTGGGAGGAGTTTTTGATAAGGCATATGCATTACACAGTAATCACCCATGGGGGAGTGTTGAGATATAGTAGGACTCTTCGTCCTAGTTGTTCAAACATGATGGGACTATATCTCATTGTGGGCCAATCTAAATCCATCTCTAATAGGTTTCTCCTATAAATAGGGCACCCTATTGTACAAGAAAATCAATCTAATAAAGAGAAGAGAGTTTTGCCTCGCTATATTGTGTTGCTCTTCATGATTATTCTTGTGATTCGATCGGTGCATTATGTTTGATCTACAGTGGTCATCATTGTTGTATAATAGAGACCACCACTGCTAGAAAAATAGACATCAGTGGCGGTTCGTAACTGCCATCAGTGGCGGTTTTTTGAACCGCCACTGATAATCGAAGATTATCAGTGGCGGTTTTGAACCGCCACTGATAATATTATCAGTGGCGGTTCCAAAGAAAAACCGTCACTGATAATGCATTATTTGTGGCGGTTCTGAAGAAAAACCGCCACAAATAATTATATTTAATATTCCGGCAGTTTTAACACAAAATAAAGATATTTTCTAGGAGGTCACCCCTCACCCATCCTAATTAGTAGTACTCTCACACCTAAGCACGCTTAACTAATGAGTTCTACCACCGATTTTAATGCAAATACAAGCACTTCCCGAGAGGTCACCCATCCTAGTACTACTCCAGCCCAAGCACGCTTAACTTCAGAGTTCTTATGTGATCTAGTACCGTAGTGTTGGCATGATCACATTTGAAATATAACGTGTCCCCCTCCCCTTAACCCCACAAAGGACCCGAACACTAATTTTAGTATTCTCATACTCTGAATTTGTCATGCTCTATTTTAACTAAGTGCTCTATTTTACCATGACATGGGTACTCCCAATTTCAACTAAGTGCTCGATTTTACCATGACATGGGTACTTCAAATTTCAACTAAGTGCTTGATTTTACCATGACATGGATACTTCAAACTTCAACCAAGTGCTTGATTTTACTATGACATGGGTGCTCCCAATTTTAACTAAGTGCTCCCAATTTGAAGTTTGAAGCATCCATGTCATGGTAAAATAGAGCACTTAGTTGAAGTTTGAAGTATCCATGTCACGGTAAAATCAAGCACTTAGTTGAAATTTGAAGTACCCATGTCATGGTAAAATCAAGCACTTAGTTGAAATTTAGAGCACTCAAATTAGGTAACTATAGTTATCAGTGGCGGTTCTATCAAAAAACCGCCACAGATAACAGTATCTGCGACGGTTCTAACATAAAACCGCCACAAATACGCCCATTATCAGTGACGGTTTTTACATTGAACCGTCACAAATAGTTCCCAAGTATTAGTGGCGGTTTGTGGTTAGAACCGCCACTGATAGTGCTCGAAGTATCAGTGGCGGTTCTAACCAAAAACCGCCACTGATACTCGGTTATCTATGGCGGTTCGAAATAAAAACCGCCACTGATGATTCTGGCACCGGTTTGAGCTAAAAAACCACCACTGATATTCCTATTAGTGGCGGTTCCAAACAAACCGCCACTAATAGGCGTATCCTATGTGCAGTTTTGTAGTAGTTCACCCTCCCTCCTACGGGGATGCTATCTAGTTAAACCACATCATGAAAGGATCAGCATAGGCATCGGCAGTTCAATGTATTGAATAATATAATGATTGTTGTAGATAAATTCCAATACTGATCAAGAAACCCTGAAGAATAATCACAATAGATGAACATAGGATATAGGGTGTCTGAACTCTTTTTTATTATTGATTAATCTATCTTGTAAAATGGGGGCTATATTTATAACCTAATCCCCTTAGGAGCAGTTTCGGCATTCACCCACAAACCCTGGAATAGATATTTCTTAACACTCCTCTTGGGCAAATACCGCATAATGCATATATCTCATCAAAAACTCCTCCCAAAAACCCAGTGGGAAAAAAGAGAAGGAGAAAAGAGTACACTACAAGCACAAATTGTATTACAGTTTTCGCCTTATTAACAACCTTAGTAAAAATCACCTAGGAAAAAGTGCAACTTGCAATCTTTTGGATTATGGTAGCATATTCAGGATCATACTAAGGGTTATGGTTCAGGGATTTACTCCTTCTAAACTCTGCATCTCTCTAAGTGCCTTATTCAAGTGCCACAGACACATATTTGGAAACTAGATGTTAGCAAAGACTTAGTGAATAAATCAGCTAGATTTTCACAATTTGCATGATCTTTACCTCATCATTCTTCTGGATTTCATGAGGATAAAAAATTTGAGGGCAATATGCTTCGTGATATTGCTGTTAACATAACCCATTTGCATTTGTGCAATACAAATAGCATTATGTTCGTAGATAATTGTGGGGGTATCAATAGTGTTAATGCCACATGAATTCTTGTGGGCCCCGGATCGGCTATCCGGAATCCCCTGTGTATTTCTGTACTAGTCCCAGATCAGTAGCTAGTACACACAGTCAAAAGTGATGAATCGACAACCATATCACGAATACATATAATTAAATAAAAATAATACCGAATAAAAGCAAAGACCTTATGGTCAAGGTTTACCATTACGGCTGAGCAAAGCGGAACAACTTGAACAATCAAGTAGCTGAAGACGAAAACGCCAATGCGACCCATCCAAATGCCCACAGGCAATCGAGTGGAGAACGCACCCTAGTCTTTGGAAGATCCTTGACAGCTTCTTTCACTTCTGAGAGAGGATTAGAATGTAGCACGTGAGTACATAAAGTACTCAGCAAGTCTGGGAAATTATGCACAATGTGGGCTATCCAAAAAGGGCTTAATATGGTTCTTTTGCATAAAGCCAAGTTTCATCAAATCATACTTGTTAATAATTTTCACAAAGCATATTTGAGCAATTCTTTTGAATAATTGAATTAGATAATATTGCAGTGAAGGTTCTAACCACCACTCACTAATATCTGAGCTCTATCCGCCACACTCAACAAAATCAGGGTTCAATCCAATCACATGGCTCTGTTCGCCATGGTTCACAAAATCAGGTTCCTTCCACCTACCTGGCTTTAGCCGCCAGAAGCACACCCGAGAGTTCTAACCGCTCCCGGATCCCAAAACAAAACCTTGTTTAGTTTGAAATCAAAACCCAAAGTCTACCAAGATGAAAGCATTCAAAGAAGCTTTGCCTTTGACCGTAGGCACGGCTATTCGAATAGTTTTAACTCTGCAGAGGTGTACAACTTTACCCACAAGACATGATATTCCCTTAGTGCCATGTACAATTAACACACTTCCTTAGGTGTGCCGGCAGGGATATCATGACAAGGCCTTTACAATGTATCTACCTAACTTGACCCACCCGCTGAGGTTTCACCGCTGTTAGGGTTCTTTCCACCCAGTACAGAAGCCCCCTCTTGCGCCGTGTGAGAAAAACAACAACAACAACAACAATGCCTCTTTCCGGCTCCCACACAACAACCGAGTGGTGAGTCTAAGTTAGGTTTCTACAAATTATTTAGCCAGGTCGTGCCTACTTTGACATGTGGTTGTACAGTTATGCTTAGAATGGAGACAGTCATAAGCGTCAGTCCTTAATTGACTTGGGGCGGTACTTGCACAAAAGAACCAAGGCTTGGTCCGCTTCCACCCGACATTCCATGCCGCCCAAGTCGAAATCATTTTTCATTTTATTTTTATTTTGTAAACCATTGGCAATACTCCTTGCCTATAACTTCCAATACAAGTTTTCAAGAGATAATTGAAAGTCCCACCCATAGGTGAATATTGACCGACAGCGAGGCTAAGCATTTCTACCGTACTATTCTATTCCACCAATAGTTTATTTTATAAAATACGAATCTCAGTGTTTGATAAAAATTATGATAACCAGTTCTATCATCTCCAAAATTCATGAGACCACCAAGATTCCCCCATTATTATCATGGCACTATATAATCCAATCCAATTTAGTACTTCAACAAGTAAAATCTATACCATGTGCCATCATAACTCCAAAATCATGCTAAGCTACTGACATCATTATATATGAAACAATCTCTTCAAAATATAAGTCTTCTTTAGTGATCACCCATCATCCACACATCGATTAATCTTTTAATCTACTTGATCCACCGAGAATAATTCATAATCTCATCCCCGAGCATATTTCATGAAAGATTCTACAAATCCAAGATTTCATTGATTCATTGCCTATAGTTGTTTCCCTAAACAATGACACCAAGTTGACTAAACAAATCACACCTAATCCACATTATTCATAATCCCACATAAATGATTATTGCAAAACCATACTTCACAAAATCATCTACTAAACCACCGAGTACAATTCTCAATATTATTCACTTAATCCATTGAATATATTTGATCATATCATTGACTGAATCATCGAGAATACTTCACGATATCGACTCTAATCATTTAGGCTACAATCCACCGATAGCACTTCATAACGTCATGTAGTTAATCCTTCACATTATCACCTCTAAATCATCTACTTTAATCCACCAAGAATACGTAATATTATCATTCAATAAACCACCAAACATTCTGGATCATTCACAATCTTCATAAATGATTATCATATAATATTCTTTTTAAAATCCACCGAAATATAATTCACCACTTATTCTATTTGATCCACAAGTATGCCTCCCAATATTATTTATTTAACTTTACCGACCATTATTCTTCCTATCATACCTCTTCCCACTCTTCCCCAGTTCATACTAATCATACTGCGATTCGTTACCACACTCCAACTCCGCAATATTGAAACTACCACCATTCCCAGGTTACTTTCATAACGACTATTACCACATCATCACTAATAATCATCTAACTCCAATTTGCATTCCATCCCATTTGACTTATCTAAAATGTCTGTCAAATAGTCTTTTCCCTTAATTAAAGAATACCTTTCCAAAAACATTTATATTGGTGGAGTACTTATACTAGGGTGACAAAGGGTCAGGGATAACAATGTCAAGGAGGTAGGAACAACAGGTATAACTAATAAGCTAACGTTAATATCATCCATTTAATATAAATAGCAATGCAATTTGTAAAACAGTGGAAAACATTTATAAACAATGGGATCAACATGCGTCAAGGAGACTTGCCTTTGATCACAGCGAGGGTCTCGAGGTCTTGAAGTTCAGCGACGGGGTCGGCGGTCGCGTCGGGGTTGGCGGCTACGCGCAAAACGAGGCAATAAATAAATAAAAGAAAATAAATAAAATCCAAAAATTACAAAAATAATATTGGCAGGTATATCTTGATTTTAGATGAATTTAGAAACTTGAACGGAGTCAATCGGAGTTCGGACGCAAAAGTTATAAGAGTTCGAAGTTGGAAAATGATGAAAAATCAAGAAAAAGAGAAACGTTACTATTTGCTACAGTAACTTGCGAGAAACTTGGTTCCAGAACTGAACCAAAGTTACAGAGCCCCCTTTGGCTTCCATAAAAACAGATTTTTGCCCCATTTTCGCATGGATTTGGACCAAATAAAATCATGGATTCTCTAGATAACATCCTTAGGGACTCATAGGAGAAAGGAATTGAGTTGATTCTCACCGGAGATGATGAATTTCGCGATGAACGGAGCTCCGGCCGGAATGACAAAAACCCGAAATTCATCTCCAAAACTTGAGGGATCCTAAAATTGATTGTTGGGTTAGACTCTAGACTCAATCACGATCACAAAGAACCAAGTGGCATGAAGAATGACCCACCTGAGAAGGAGCTACAAGCATGAATGCGAAGAACAACGAAAAAGTTCAACCCAACGTCGGTTTTCTTGATCTCACGGGCGCAAGGGTGGAGTAGAGGGAAAGGGGAGCACACTCCCGGAAAGGGGATACTTATACGAAGAGGATGGAGGTGGTGGTGCGGCGTTTGGAGGTGAAACGGCTGAGTTAAAGCCATTTTAGTGGATTTTGGTTTCTCTTGAATGGGGCCGTTTCCGGTGAGATTGACGGCGAGTGAAGGTGGGGAATGGCAAGAGGACGACGCTACGAATCCAACGGAACCGGCCGTGATCAATTTGGAGTTTCGTGGAGGGAGTTACGAGCAATTGAATCAAACCCTAGCCATGAATGCCTATTTGGAGCTCTCTACTCTTGGAGCTGGCTGGAGGTTGAAGAAGGTGCACTGTTCACTTGCCACGTGGCACTCTCTCATTGGTCCTCCTTTACGTAAATGATTCGCCCTAGAGAAAAATAAGGAAAAATGGCCTAAAAATTCCGTAAAAATTCCTAGAGCCATTTTAGAATATTTGGGACCCAATAAAATTGGTTTGGTTGAATTTGGATGGTTGTTGTGGAATTGAATATTCGGGCACGGATCACAGGCATTAAACAAAAGCCGCGCGAGATAAAATAGGAGCGAAGGTCAAAAATCTGGGAAATGATTCCTAAAATCATTTTGGAATATTTGGAACACAAAGGAAGTGGTTTGGGGATTTTTGGAGTATTTCTGGACTCGGGTGAAATTTCGGGTACCGGCAGGAACCTGAAAATTTGATTTTTCGACCGGAGGGGAATTGAATCTCGATTTCGAAGGGGAACGGATGCCAGGTTAATATAAACACAAAGTACACTCCAAATTTTGAATTTAGTTTATTTAAATTAGATTTTTCTCCAAAAAGCGAAAACTAGGGTGTTACAATTCTCGATATGGTTAATCACACGCCTTAGCCAAACACGTTCACGTGAGGATTCATATAGTGCTATAATCTCTGAGTGGTTTGTAGATATAGCTACCAATGTCTGCTTAAAAGTCCACCATGAAATGGTTGTACCACAGCAGAGAACACAAACTCAGTATGAGATTTGGCACTGTGAGATCAAACAGATAGCTAGCATCCATATATATCACCATGATTGAGACTTGGTCCTTCCAGTAAAATAAGCCAATATCTTGTGCAGGCCCGACCCTAGGGCAGGGCAAGCGGGGCGGCCACCCCAGGTCCCCAAATTATTGGGCCCCTCTGTGACTCCGTCCTAGCGTGAAGGCTACATGCCTACGCGAGAGCCAAGAGTGATCGCGGTCATCGGGATGGCCAGATGGTTCGCCTCCTTTTTTTCTCTGTGCCGCTGGTCCGCTGCGACTGACGACTCTTCCATGGGACCACGGGAGGGACGCCACTTGCCGCTTGTCGTGACTCGACGATCAGCAATTCAGTAGACATCAAACAAAATAATAGATCAGATTCAGATTGAGAGTTGAGACAAGTTCCAGATGATGCACTGATGCCCTTGAATTGATCGGTTGATGTATTCTAACTTTCTATGTATTTTATTTTTTATACCTAATAGCTTCACACTTAGATACATCTATTAATGTATTCTATGTCCAAATTTGTTACTTGCAGCACGTTGACTGTTGATATCATTCCTCGACTCTACCTTGGAGCAAATAGGAGGTATAATGAGTTACTTTGACAAGTACAGAAATGAAGGGTTAGGGTTTGCTTCTAGTATGACCATTGCCAAGGGTATTGCGTCTGAAATGGGTGTGAAGCAATCATTTCCAGTAAAGTGTCGTGTTCTTAGAAAGAAATATTTTGATGAAAATGATTGTAGTGAAGCAAATTACTTTTTGGTTATGGTTGATATGGCAAATAGTTCATTGAAAAACAGATTTGAAGAACTCCAAGTATTCAATGGTATATTTAGGCCTCTTCTGAGCTCAACAACTTTGAAGTCCTTGGATCATATTAAATTTAGAGATTATTGTACTAAATTGGCAAAAACTTTCTCTGTTGATGATTCATCTGATTTTGAGTTAAATAATCTAATTTCTGAGTCAAGAATACTGCAAATGGCTTTGCCAGATAGACCAATGTCTGCTATGGATATTTTTGAGTTTGTCAGGGAAGTGGGTTGTTATGCTAATATTTCTGTTGCTTATTGGAGCTTATTTACTTAGCATCAGCTGAAAGAAGCTTTTCAAGTTGAAATTATTGAAGAACTATTTGAGGTCTACAATGTCTCAAGAAAGGTTAAATGGTCTGGCAACTTTGTGTATTGAGAAGAAGTTATTGGATGACATTAATGTTGAGGCCATAATTGATGATTTTGCATCTGGAAATGTTAGAAGATATTTCCTAAGATGATCTCTACAAAATGTTTGAGGTAAATAATCTCACTTTTGTACTTCCATTTATTTATCAGTAACAATTTCTATAATACACTAAATATTATCTTTTCAGTTGATACATAGTAGTATAAAAATATTTTGATGCTTATGTTAGGGGGCCTTCCATTTATAATTTCACCCTAGGCCCCCAAAAACTCAGGACCGGCCCTGATCTTGTGTACCTTGGAGGTATTAGAGTAAAGTCTTAATGCCAGCCCAATGCCTTCTTGTTGGAGCTACATGCACTGTGTCTAGCTAATAAATTTATTGTAAATACAATATTAGGCTTGGAGCAATTCGCAAAATACATAAGTACTCTTGTTGCACTTCACTTTGAACTTCAAGTCCTAAGGCTTCCTTATTTTCCATCCTTGGTCTAAATGTATCTTACTGTAACACCCCGGCATCTAGTGTGCCTGAATGTTACCAAACATAGATTAAACAGCATCTAAAAACCTCAAATAAAGATAAATTACAGCAAAGGAGTGAATGCTAGAACCGAAAATTTCGGCAGCATCTCCTTTGTTTAACCATGATTCGGAGCAACAACAAAATATCACATGATATATCATAATGGAAAAACATCCAAAGCAGCAATAACAGGTAATATAGCGGCAATTTAAGTCTAACATAATGAATTTAACCACTTCATGAACCAAATCGAAGTAAAGGATGTAAACAGGCATATGAACAAATCATAATCCTAGTTTCATCACCCTAGATTCATGATCACAAATCCGAAAGGTAAATATTGTATAATTGTGTGGAAATTATGTGATGTCGTGCCGCTAAGCCCCTTTCCCACATGTCGGTGTCAAGGTACCTAAGAAAAACAACATAAACACAAGCGTGAGTTCATCACTCAGCAAGCATATTGCAATGGATCATAAAGAATAGATCAACGCCAACAGCAATACATACCATACTTTAACATCATGATCAAACCATACCCTCATCTACAACATCATAGCCATGACAAAGCACATTGTACACAACTCATAATCATCATCATGTATGCAATGCAATGCAATGCACATATCTCCTGGAAGCATATACCGGTATTGCTGAGTGCACACCCGTCAGCATGCACCCTCTTCCCCCTTCCATCCCGTAGATGGAGGGTGCCTACTCTTCGCTTCCATTAACCACGGTGGATGGAATCACGAGGTAGGACTTACTCATTGGCTCTCCGGATTAGTCATAACTTTCTCACCGACCTTGCCAGACTAGTTATGACTTTCTCATGGCAAGGCCGAGATCACATGCCATGTATGCGATTATGCCATAAACATAAACAACTTGTACCAAACTGAACTAAACATGGCATAACATCATAATAATCTTTTTTCATCATAACATGGCAAGCACTAATCATGGCAAGATATCACAACATGTAATCATGACAAGATAGCACATCATGTAAACAAAGTTGCAACTAGTCACAATTAACAACATACAACGCTACCCATTACAATACACATGCCTTAACCTTGGGCGACGGATTGGCGAGAGGATGAGGGCACTCCCGGGGTTACACCACCTGCACATACATACCACACACTCAAAATGTGCCCCCAAAATAGTACGCAAAAGCTCGTCTACCCTGACTTCACAAACTACTCCCAAAATCGAAAAACAGAGAATCTGTCCTCCCGGGACAGCAGACTTCAATCTAGCATAACTTTAGTTCTATGACTCCGAATCGATTAAACGAGTACATCCTCGCGTAGCTTAAGAAATTTCCTAACTTTTTCTAAGTATTGGGAAAATCTGATTCGGCTTCTAAAGTTGTCTAATGTACAAAACACTACGTTCTGTCCCAGCTACGTCACAGATTTGAACACGATCGGTAAATCGAGCATAATTTTCAAACGGCTGGGAAGAATTGGACGTTCTTTATGTCCACTGAAAGGTATTGAAGTTACCTACAACTTTCTTAACAGGCGGCCGACCAAATTCTGAATATAATGTGTGAGGACCCCTCTTCCTATACCGTACTGTACGCCGTCTACTGTGGCGTATAGCACCGTATAGCAACAGAAGCCTCGACACCGAAAATCTGAATCTAAAAAAAATTCGATCGACGGGATCGAACCCTTAGCTTCAGACCGGTGCTCAGACGCATCCGATACGGTTCCCTGGATCAAGAGCTCCAAGATCGCGTACCAACAACACGAGTATCAATGCACAAAGTAATGAACTAAAGTTAAATTACATAACTGGGTGTAAATCTTGTACATACACATTACAAAATCCAAAAGTAGAATAATAGCGGAAGCAAAAGACACACTAAACCAGCGCAGCTGGCCTCGACAACCCCACAAAGCACCGATCGGAGGAAGGACCACAACCGCCCGCACGGCTCGCGAGCAGAGGACCACCCGAGCCATCCGGATCACCATCGGAACCATCCTGCGAGACAAGGTTAGTAAACAACGATAAAAAGCAACGGTGAGTACACGTATGTACTCGCAAGTCTTTAGTGTATGGAAATATAGTTAAATGCAGGCTATTTCAACAGGAATAAGCTTCTATAGTAGGTTGATTGCATAAAGCACATTTATTTGTAAACAACATTTAACAACCGATAGCATTAGTAATTGAAAGAGCATTTGACATAAAACATATTTCACAGTATATGTATAATGTATATTATCCCAACCGGTTCGCCATTCCCGCTCGAATGCAACCGATGGGCTAGATTGTCGACTCTATCCATCAAACACTTCCTTTCCGTTCGAGACTCACACTTTTTCAGAAGAAGACACAAAACCAAACTTCTATACTCTCCATACTTATCTGGGCTAGATGCTCTTAACCGTGAGCACGGCTAATCGATTAGTTTTACTTAACACTACTGCAGAAGTTGCACACATTCCCCACATGGGTCTATCTAGCAAGCGTGTTGCCACGACGCGCGATACTTTTCAGTACCCGACTCTTGCAGATTGACCATGCCGTTCCCATCATCGGTGTCAGCCAGACATCAGCACAATAGCGTGATCCCACCCTGGCGGATTTAGGCGGCCGTACGCTGCAGCGCAACACGGGGTATCCCTTGCCCCGGGCCCCATTACCCCACGAGTGGCACTATTGTTGCAGCGGGAACCCACAACACCCCTTCTTCGTCCAATGGATGACAGAAGTCCCTTCCGAGAACCCGCGATTCTGCAGACACTGTCAGCTGCGCAAGTTCTCATCTTGCTCTTCGGCCTACCAACAAATCGGCTATCCCCAAGTCGGTACATAGGCATTCTGCTTGATTCGATTCATGTGGTTGCGCGAGACTCACCCAAAGATTAACTTTGAGTTCGGTCCTTATATTTTTGTTGACTCGGGCAAGGACTCCAATCCTAACCACACCATCACCTTCACATTCTATACCTCCTCCCGAGTCATTTGCACCACTCATTTTTATCAATTAACCATTAACCATTTTGACTCAATTCATTTTGAAATCATATTTTGATTGATGAGTGTAAGCGCCAAGGACTAGACTCAAATCTATTGCATTGACTAAGCATATGCATTTATTAACATTTTATACCCAAGTGACATTTATTAAGTTGCCTAACCTCTACTAGGGCTATCAATGTGACCATGGGAAATAGATTAAGGAAAACCACAAATTTGGGTTATATCTACCATTCCCACAAACTAGCACATTTCTTGAAATTAAACGCATGCATATAGTTTGATAAATCAAAGTAAACATCGTAAAATATTGGATCAAGATGATCAAAGGAGGTGCTTGCACATCTGCTGCTGCTCACGATGGATCGGGACGAACTTCGAGGATTGTTCGAGGCGACTCCGGACTCACTCGCCTCTAATCGAATAAAAACATCAAAAACAGCGAACAGAGAAATAAATTAGCAAAAAGTGACTTTAGAAGCATAAACACCAACTTAACATCAAATAGAACTCATCTAGACACTAAGAAAGCAAAGAAGCGAAACAAGCGAGAAAAATGGCGAAATCGCGATTCGAAGCGGCGATTGGCGAATTTCGCCAACTTGAACAAAATGCGCAAAATAATTTAAAATTCAACTAAATTTTGTTAAACACCTAGAATTAGGTATAATACACCTAATGGAACTTACGGAACTCGTTTGGATTTAAAACGAACAAACGGAAGCCAAAACAGTGAAAATCAATACACAAAATGCTGAAAAATCAGAAAAGAAAAACGGTACTATTCACCGTAACGCAAGAGCCATTTCTGTCCAGAATCCATTCGAACGACTTGCGACCGATTCCAGCAACTCCACTAGGTACTTTAGGATGTCTAGGACCTATCTGGACCTTGCCCCTTGAAAATTCACTTAATTTGCATCGAAATCCGATCGAAAGCGCAAATTAAGCCGAGGTTTACGCCAATTCGCACAGGGTCCGAAATCGGCTCAAACTCGATTCCACTTGCGCGAGGAGCACATTTTTCGACTCTACTAAGTCTAAATGACCCTAAATGACTCATTCCGACTGACTAATGTGGCGAAGAAACCCCTAAATGTGGAATATGGCCAAAATGGCTATTTTGCTCAAAAACGAAATCTCGCCCAAAGGGCCGTTTTGAGCTGAAATGTCATGAGACTTGTTTTAAGCCCTCGGCTAGTTGCTCAGGGATACTTACGACCTATCGGAGCCATTCCCCAGCATGGATGACTTAATCTTCTCTGACTTTTGATCAATTGCCCGCTTAACTCCGGTAATTACCCGAGAAACGGCAAAAGTCCGAAAAGTGACTTGAATGCGATCCAAAACACGCGGGAAGCATGCTATCGACCTTAGTGACCTTAAACGAAACTAAACAAAGCTAAATGCCTTAAACGGCTTGTGAGGCCTATAATTACTAAAATAAAATGCAAAGTGCTAAATGCAAATCTAGCGATTCTAACTGCTTTTCTAGCCTCTAAGGGGACTAATGGTAAAGTCAATACATGCCTCGGAGCTCTAGGATTTTATGAAATAAAAATAAATTAAAAGAGACCTAGAGCTAACAACTTGTAGCAGGTTTTGACGAAACTTAATTTCGAATCTTTTGATCGCAACCAAGGCTATCAGAAGAGCTAATGGAGCTATCGTTATACGCTATGGACCTTCGGTCCATTGTAAAAACAGTTAACACCTAAATGAATAAAATAAATTTCGGCTTAGCGAAATTGAATTCCGATTCCTCCGGTAGCGACTCTAGCCACCAGAACTGCTATGGGAAAAATCTATACATGCTATGCACCACTAGACCTCCGATAAATCGAAGACCTAGCGATGGACTTGAGCGAATACGAGGGTGACTAAAAGCTAGGTTGGCTATAGGATTAAATGAGCCTAACGATGATCTGAGTCTAGATTCTAAAGCACAATTGCCATGCGACGTGTCTAACACATGGAACCTAGTTTTGACCTAGGCTAGGGTTTGAGATAACTTAACGAAATGTTGAGAAGCTATGAAGGGGGAAGTCGTAGCTACGGCAAGAGGGAAGTCTCGGGAGCCGAGAAATCGAGCTAGAACTCAAAAACCCCACGGGAACTCAAATAAACATCCATGGGAAATGAAGGAAAACTCACATGAGAGGGTCTAGGAGATGGGGATCGCGATGAAGAGGATGAATCCGGCCTCCGTGTCGATTTCACCTGGTCGAATCGCCTCCAATCCACTGATCCGGGTGAACTAGGGTTAGGGTTTCCCCTTCTCTTGCTTGCTGCGTGTGGGGAGGCAAGAAATGAAGTGTGGGCTGTTGCTTTGCTTGGTTGGAGAGGCTTATAACACTAGAAAACACTATGCACTTATCTAGGGGCATTTTGGTCAAGTGTCTAGTTTTGAAGAATTGAACTTCCAAAACTGATTTTTATCGATTCTAATATATTCTGGAAGGTTCTTAGGTCACTTTAACACTTATCCAAATAAATTTGCAATTATTTTTGAGTTAGGTTACTTAAGTTGAAGGGTTCTTTTTGATCCCACTTAAGTACACACAGCCCAAATTGCAGAAGTACACAAGATCAGTGTATTATTGAACAGTGTTTGAGTACAAATGTACAGTGACTCGAGTATAGAAATACTCGGGATATTACATAATGTCGCGCAAAATCAAACCCTAGGTCGACTGCACAATCTGCACGAAGCAGAGAACGTGGCAAACTCTAGTTTTCATCTAATCTACCCAATCACAGCACCACCACTTGATCTAAAAGCATCCAAATACCCTCTAACACAGCACCTAGACCAACCCCAAGGATTCCTCTAGCCATACCTTCGCCCGACGAACCATGAACCGACGAATCTCCTCCCGGTTCACGCGATCTCCTTCCTCGCTCCAAATCCACCGGATCTCCTCATCGCGGGGCTTCCTGAAGGATGGATCAACGGGATGGCGAGGTGGGGATCTCCTATAGGGCAGTAAGGGGGGGTGGAGAGGGGAGGAGAGAGGTGGTGGCGCCATGGGGGAAGATGGAGAGGAAGGGGAAGGGTGGAGGCGCATGGGGGGGCTAGGGGTGGCGGCTAGGGTTGGGAAAGGGAGTGGGGGGCGCACCAAGGGGTGGGGGGCAGATTTGGCTGCCCAAAAGTCCCCCCTTGGGCCCAAACCCTTTCACCGGAGGCCCAACTCAACCCCCAAGGCCCAAAGTCCCCCGGAGAGGCCCAAACACAAGAAAACGGCCCAAAAACACGCTATAAAGTCGTACCAAAATGCCGAATTCTAAAATGTCATATTCTGGGGTGTCACACTTTGCCTATGACATCCTAAATTTTTGCACCGTTGAATTTGTTTTAAGTATTTTAGCCTTTTCAAAACATTTATAATTTTTATTGCTAATTAAAGATTAATTTGAAATTTTCCTAATTCAAAAAAGATTTAATATCAAAATTATTTTATTTGGGTTCTATATGCTCTAAAGTTTTTTTATAGAATTTGCTAGGATTTTTCCAAGTCTATTTGCTATTTATTTGGAGTCCATTTGTACTTTTTTGTATTTTCTAAAATGAAAAAGTAGTTGAAAATACTTTAATAGCGTTTGGGCCGAAACCCAACCCTTTTGGCCCAAAGCTCGTGGCCCAGCCCAGCTTGGTCTGCGCCATGCGCGACACACTGATAGGTAGGGCCCACCTGCTAGGTCCTTCCGTGCACGCGACGAACTCTTTCTAAGCTGTGGCCACTGTGGACTTAGATTCTGTTTCATGCTCTACATGAATGCCTAGGCAAATAAAAGGTGAGAACTAGAACTGCTGTAAGCCACACAACTAAAGCCCTAACTCGCCACCTCAAGTCCCGCTGTTGCGCTGGAATTTCGTGATCTACCAGAGTTTCGCCATGAGAGTACAAGCTAGATTTGTTCACCACCGGTGAGTTTTCGTGCCCTTGGTCTGCACCATTGGAATCGGCTTTTCAAGTTCTACCTCATGCGCACATTATTTCACTGGGAGCATGGCTGTAGTAGCCATCACTGTGGAGACCTCGCTACCGCTGCTTTCTTGTTTGCCGCCAATCGCCATTTCCCATGACAACTGCGTCATAAGTTTCACAGCATCAAGATCTTGTCAGAAATACAACCCAAGTCACTAGAGGTCATCAGATCTCGCCGCCAATGATCATCGGGTTTTGCGCACCATGAATGACATGGTGTGCCACTTGACACTAAGTCAGCAACTACCTAAGCATTTAGATCTGTGTAGACTTAGTCTTTCGTGAGTCATGTCTTTGACATGTGGGGGCCACATGCCAAAGAGTCAGTCTATGAGCTAGGTCCACCATGGACCAGGCTTGAGAGCTCGTGGACTTGGTCTGTGGACCATGGCCCACATGTCAGCCCTTGTGGTTTTTGTAAAATCCGAAAAATCAATTATAAAATAGAAAATTAGCCTGGGATCGCTTATCAATCTCTAAGTAGGGAATATTTTATTTTCTCTCTTTTTCCAAGATTTAATTTTTTGGTGAATCTTTTGAGAGTCTGTTCTCCTTCATACAAACTCCAATTGAGCCCATTCAAGTTTTTAAATTCATCTAAAATCAAGCCCTACAGTTTGGTATATTTGATTTGATTTTTTGAGATTATTTTGTTTTTGTGATTTGAAGGTCTTGAAGTTTAGATAAAAGGTAACAACTCTAGCTTAAATCAAGTAGCAATAGAAGAAAAGGTAAAGCCATGCCGAAAGTAAGGAGCAACTTGAAGCTTCTGAAAAGAAATCAGGTAGATACCAAGGGAAAAAAGTTAAACAACACCCATTTATTGCAAGGTTTTAAATTTCATATTTGCACCACATATCATGGGCAATCGAATTCCAAAATTTCGACGAGATTTCAGAATTTCGGCCGAAATCTGAGATGTGGTCCGAAAATGAAATTTCAAAAATAGTATTTTTGAGGATGGCAAAAACTAAAATTTTAGCCGAAATGACCGAAATTTTGATGAAATTCGGCCCTTTTCAACCCCCTGTGAAAATGGTCTCCCGAGGCCAGAAAAAATTGGAAACAAATATGAAAAAATAATGCAATAATATATCTACATTTCTATCTATTTAATGCAAAATACTAAGTATTAACACATAAAAAATATTTGAAAGTGAAGAATTATGGCAACAAGCCATACTTCTGAGTTCTTATGTGTCAAGAACTCAATATAGCATCCGGTTAAGCGATGAAGATGTTAGTAAGCTCACCTTATTCTCACTCGTCAATGGGCATTGGCCCAAAGGATGACTCCTGTGCAAGATCAACCCCATCAATCGCGTTATTATTCACCTTGAAATCAGATCAACCAGTGGTCATATCATATTGGAGCAACAATGGAACCCTGACCATCAACACGACCATGACGTCATTGCCAGCCAACTACCAGCACACCTCTAGTTCAATCCCTTTGTTCCCTCCTGTCGGCGTACTTTGCGCCGGGGTACCCTCTCCGCCGTGGAAAAGCAAGATAGCCAGGCGAGCAGGCGGGCGACCAGGACCCTCTCGCTGGGCGACGGCCCGCGTGGCGACCTAGCGAGCAGGCGGGCGATCAGGCCCCTTTCACTGGGCGGCGACCAGTGTGACGACCTGGCGAGCAGGCAGGCGACCAGGACCCTCTCGCCGGGCGACGGCCAGCATGGGGACCTGGCGAGCAGGCGGGTGGCTAGGCCCCTCTCGCCAGGCGATCGGGAGAAAAAGGAGATGAAGGCTTCGTCCCGAAGCCTCCTCCCGCTGACGCACCATGTCAGAGCCATTAAAGACGAGGAGACCCACTGATAGCAGGTCGGTGCCCCGCCTCACTGACACCACCTACCTAATCTGGGCGGACTGAGCAAGGTCACACGACGGCACAAAGAATGAGGCTTAAGACAAGGCAGAAGTGACGGGCATAATAAATGAACCATGGCTCAGCATGATGTAATCCTCTCGCCTGCCCGAACCTATCCCAAGTATATAAGGGGGTTCGGGTGCATGGGTGAGGGGGGACCCTGTAACAACCCAAATTTGCATTTATTGTTAAGTTGCACATGGCAAATCCATATCATACATGGAGTGGTATCAATTACACTCATTTAGAACTCTATTAGTGCTAATATGGCTTTATGCATGCATGAGTAGGAATATATGATGTTCATGACACATTAAAACTGCTACTCACTTACAACCATGCTTCCTTTACCATTAGTTAATGTGACACTATGGAATGTCGGTATGAGACCTTTTTTTTCAATGTCGGCATTAAGGTACGACTTTGGTACCATGTTTTTGGGCTTTTCGGGAGTTTGGGCCTTTCCGGGGAAGAATTTGGGCCTTCCGGGGGAGTTTGGGCCTTAGGGGATCAAACTCGGGCCTTGGGGGACCTTTGTGGGCCGAAGGTGCGGGAGAATTGGGCCTTCTGGTGGTGTTTTTGGGCAGCAAACCTGCTTCCCTACCCCCTCCCTTGCGCCACACCCCCTCCCACACAACCCTAGCCCCCCTCCATCCCTTGCGCCTCCCCTAGCCACCACCTTCCTCCCCACCACCCCTAGCCGGCCCTAGGCGAGTTCCACCCCACCTCTTGCTGCCACGCCCTTCCACTCTGTTGTCCTCGCCATTGGGGAGATCCGCGACGAGAGGATCCGGCGGGATTGGTGCGTGGAAGGAGATCGGGCGACCGGGAGGAGTTTTCGTCGGTTCGTCGTTCGTCGGGCTAAGGTATGGTGATGGGAGATCCTTGGGGTGGATTAGGTGCTATGATAGTGGTGTTTTTGATGCTTTAGATCCATGTTTAGGTGCTGTTCCTAGATGAGATTAGGGAAATTCCTTTGCTGTCCCACGTTCTGTCCTCAGGTAGATTTGCACCCCGACCTAGGGCTTAATTTTTCGCAATGTTAGAGGTGTTTTCTGATCAGCCGGCTATTACAAAAGTTGTAGGTAATTGAATTTTATTTAATTTGACACCAAGAACGTTAAATTCCTCCCAGCCGTTTGAAAGTTATGGTTGTTTTACCGAACGTTGTCAAAACTGTGACTTGATTGGGACAGATCGTGTTGATCTGTAGATTAGAAAATTTTAGATGCTGAATCAGTCTTCGCGAATACTTAGGAAAAGCTAGGAAATTTCCTAAGCTTTGAGAAAATGTACTCATTTACTTGATTTGGAGTTTTAGAACTCAAGTTATGCTAGTTGGAAGCCCGCTGTCCTGACGGGACAGATTCTCTGTTTTTGGGTTTTGGGAGTAGTTTGCGAAGTCGGGGTAGATGAGCGTTTGTGTACTGAATTGTGGGCAAGTTTTGAGCGTGTTGTACCTATGTGCAGGTGGTGTGACCCTGGGAGTGCCCTCAACTTCTCGCCACTCCGTCGCTCACAGTTGAAGGCAAGTGTATAGTACCGGGTGTGGTTTAGGGTGCCATAGTGTTTGAGATTGAGATAGTCTATTTATGATTATGATATGATGCCATGATTGATTCTTGCAAGTGACATGATGAAAATGATTTATTATAAGGCTATGCAATGATTAGTTGAGTTTATGTGCAAGTTGTTTATGTTATGGCATATTTGCATACATAACATGAGAACTGGCTAGGTCGGTGAGAAAGTCATAACTAGTTCGGTGAGGTCGGTGAGAAAGTTATGACTAGTCCGGAGCGCCATTGAGAAAGACCTACCTTGTGATTCCATCCACAGTTGTGAATGGAAGCGAGGAGTAGACACCTTCCACGGGCTGGAAGGGAAAAAGGGGGTGCACGCCGATGGGTGTGCACTCGGCAATACCGGTATGTGCTAAGCAAGGAGTCATATGCATTGCATTGCATGAATGGAATGATATTGAGATGCTCATCACATTCTATGAGATGTTTACGAAGATGATCATGAGATGTTTATAATAATGTTAAATGAAAGGTTAACGAAATTGTTATGAATGTTATTATTGCCTACTTCACTGCTATACACTTTGCTGAGTGATGAACTCACGCTTGTGTTTTACGATGTTTTTAGGTACCATGAAACCGGCATGTGGGAAAGTGGCTTAGTAGCACATCTTCACGAAGTTTCCCTCATATAAAGACATCTACAAACTTTACCATTCGTAGTTGTGATAATAAGTTAATGCGCTGAAAACTTGGAGTATGCTTAATTGTGTGCTTGGCCATATTATTTTATTCGTTAGCTCATGAAGTGGTTGAATGCTTTATTCTGGACTTATATTGTTGCTATGCCACCTGTTATTGCTGTTTTAGATGTCTTTCATTATGCTATATCTTGTGATCTCCTTGTTGTTGCTCCGAACCATGGAGAAACAGAGGAGATGCTTGCGAAATTTTCGGTTTTAGCACTTGCGCCCTTGCTGTAATTTATCTTTATTTGTGGTATTTAGATGCAGTTTATTCTAAGTTTGGTGACATCCAGGGCATACTAGATGCCGGGATGTTACAGTTAATGACATAGGGACCCCACTTGTAAGTGAGGGAAAGAATTCTGCACACACCTACTCCACTTTTCTCACTTTACCCACACCATACCCACTTTCTAACCTCTTTATGTCATGTGGGACCAAGCCCCATGTGTAAGTGAGGAAGGGGCAGCCCTATATAAGCTTTTCCCCCACCTTGGAGTCTCCTCCAAGCCTCATTTGTTCAGCCCCCAACCTGAAAAACAGCATAGAGGAGAACAAGGTCCTTCCCACCCTCCTCCATTCTTCTCCCCAAATCTTGCGCCAAAATCAAGATTGAGCTTGTGCATGCTATACCATTGGATTCCTCTCATCCCAAGCTTCAATTCCATCCAAATGGATTCTTGATGCACCAAGTAGTGGGTGAGTTCTAATCAATTTCTTTCTCTCCATGTTCTGAAATTTTGTCACTTGGAACTCATTCATCTTCCTTTCCATGAAAATCATCTCCCCGTCGATGATTGGGTCGTGCAAGTTAGTTTGATAGCTTGAAGAGGAGGAGTTGAAGCAGCTACAAGCTCAAGAGGAGAAGGCATTGTCCTCGGGAGCAAGGAGGAGGCGTTGATATCGGGAAGAACATCAAAGATCATCATCGCGACTTCATTCTTGATACTTCACCAAATCGACTTCCACCAAATGCAAGGACATCCTTGTGGTGGTAAGGTTCTACCCTACTTCATTTTCTTGAAGTGTAGGAGCACAATGTGCAACAGCCATTCAAAGACCTACATGAAAATTGTGTTGTATTACACAGTTCGGCACACATCGGAACTTCCGACCCCAAATCGGAACATCCGATGTGGCTAAAACTCCAAAAAAACATTTCAGTCCTAACAATACGACGCTGGAAAATTACACATATCGGAATATCCGATGTTCGGATCGGAACTTCTGATGTGTCCAGAGAAGCACCTTTGTGAATCCCAACTGAGCAATTTTCTAAGTCCGGATCGGAGTATCCGATGTTCGAATCGGAACTTTCGATGTGTCCAGAGAAGCACCTTTGTGAATTCCAACTGAAAAATTTTCTAAGTCTGGATCGGAACATCCGATGATAAATCGGAACTTCCGACCCAACCAACTTCAACTGACCATAACTTTTGCATCGTAAGTCCAAATTTGGTGAAACCAATTCCTATGCGTTCGTAGGAATGTCCTATTTCATTATCAATAGAAAACAAGACTTGGGTTACATATATGAGGATCTATCAGAGGATCTTTAACAAGTTGTAGTATTGTTAACCCTCACCCAAACGATATTGTTTTAGAGATAACTTTTCGCACACAAGTCCAAACTTCACAAACTCAAATTGCATGTTCATATTATGACTATTAATCTAAGTCATGAGCATCTCATGCATTTTTGAGCTTTATTCCTTAGCAATATTCATTTGAACTCTTTTCGATGTTCATTTGGATTGGATTTTCTCGAGAGGTGATGACGCTTCAGAGGACACTCCCAAGTACGACTACGCTTACGATATCAAGAACGGGCAGCAAGGCACTACTTTACTCCTTGAAAATGATTGTTCCTATTATTTGCACTATGCCTTGAAGTTATTTTACAAGTTCCATGCCTACTTTCAATTATGTCTATGTTGGGTTAGAGTGCTTAGTTACTACCTTGTTGATATGATATCCTCTTACCATGTTCCTTTCGAGTACCATTGTCGCCCTAGGTGGTTGGTTTATTATTATGTATTGGTTCGTATGAATTGCTTAGCCACGCTTAGAACATCGTTAGAAATCGCGATAGATGGACTTAGTCCATCGGTCGCAATGATCAAAGTAATTTTGATGATGATGGTTGAATTGTGGTTAATGAGTAGAGATGTTGGCTAAGGGCCTTAAGGATCAAATCCTGGTACCGTCTCATCAAGTAACTATCGTACGAGCCACACGCCGTTTATGGGACCAGCTTAGCCAAGTACTTGTGTATGACTAGGGTATGTAAACCATGTGCACTCGGAATTCCTTGAGCTTTGCGGAGCATCAAGGAATGTCCGTAGGAATTCCTCGAACTTTGCGGATTGTCAGGAATGTCCATCGGACCCCTCGAACTTTGTGGAGTTAGGGATATCCAACAACGGGTGTACTACTTGATCCACACACATAGAGCACTGGGCACGTCGGATCAAGGGTCACATTCACATGGGTGGTTTATATGCACTACCATGCATACTGAAAAATGGTTTTGTCATGTTTACCTCGGCCGGCACATCAAAGGAATTGTGCTAAAAGCTTGGCTTACGGGTGTGGTGTGTCGTGTGGGTAAAGTCGTACCTCTGCAGCGTCTAAACTATTCGAATAGACTCATCCATGGTCAAGGACTTTTGCTTGATTGTGTTAGCCGCCAAGCGAGTATTAAGGACCTGGTAAGAATGGGATGGGTGTGGGAAAATGACACGAGTATTAGAGTACTCGTATGTGTAGGCGAACACAAGCGATGGACTCGTGGTTCGAAGAGTGCTTAGAGGCATGAAGTGAATGTGGAATGGTTATGTTTATGATGATGTTGTATTATGTATTAGACTTTGAAAAGGTTTACCAAATGCAAGTTTCAATCTATACATGCTTATGTTTTTATTCCAATTATTGCTTTACGCTGAAATTACCCTTGTGCCTTTTCTTGATGTAGCAACCACATGTAGCTAGAACTCAGCATACAACTTATATTATTGTGCGAATACACTCTTTGTACTCAATCGGATTGTCCACTTGATGCAGGTGAGGACGAGGCACTGCCCGGAGACCTTTACCGGGCAGATTTGGATGATGCTAACGTTTAGTGGCACGTTTTTACTTCCAGTCGGTTGCATGCGGGCTATGGCACACGACGCTGGACTCTTTTGTTGTTTATATTATGTTTCCGCTGCATGTTGATGTAATAACACTAAATATGTCGTTGTGGACAGCAGTCCTTCTTTTGTATGTAAATATGTTTATGCTTTTGTTAATTCTGTATGTGTTGTGATGTCAACTGTTGGGTGAGAACGCACGTGTTGGTTAACTTTCCTGGGACCAACACGGGCATATTCACGGAGCGCCTGAGGTTCCCTTGATTCACTTAAATTGTACCACGCGTTTGGGTGAATCATTGGAGTCCTGGGGACGGCTCCCCACAGGCTTGGTATTAGAGCCATATTGACAGCAGGTTAGAACGTAGCATGGATGACTAGCTTAGAGCTTGTTTTGGGTCAAAACTATTTTGCTTATCAAATAATTTCAGAACTGATAGTATTGTGCAATTCTTTTATTTCTTACCCATCTTAGTTCTATACCTCATCTCTATGTTCATTTGATTTAGTACAGTGGTTTTCTAACTCATCCTTTCTTTTTCAAATGATAGATGAGCTACGGGCCTTTGGTTTTGGTTACCCGTGCTGAGGATGTGGAGGGTTTCCCTTCCCTCCTTCGGGATATGCTGTGGAGGGTGAACTTCACGTATGCACCCGAGTATGCGATGTATGGCCGGGCACTAGGACCAGGATTGGAGACCTACACTGCCACGGTCCACATCATTGCTCGGATGGTGACGGGGAGCATTCCCTATCACTTCCAAGCGAGGGGCACCTCCATTGGGATGGCCATTCAAGAAGTGGCGTATGTCGCCATGTGCCATCTCCGTCACGATCTGCGGGAGTTGATCGAGCTCCCGTACCTCTACTTTCCACAACAAGGGTCGACGGACGAAGCCATTGGTGTTGCTGAAGTCGATATTGGGGAAGATCCTTCTATTCGACAGTTGGCATGCTTGGTCCGTACCATGGACTAGGTTCACCGTTGCATTGTCCATGAGCTATGGGAGACTCGTGCCCGTCTGCATGCAGCTCAGGGGCATCTTCACCACCTTGTTCCACAGGACGCATTGTATGGGCATAATTCCACTACACCCCACAATGTCGCCCCGCTTATCTTCCAGTTACCACACATGCCAGGGGTAGAAGCACAACCAATTATTAGTCATTGTGCACGCATGAACTCGGCAAACGCGATGTGTCAGCGTGTTCAGGGGTTACCTGGGGGACTTGTACCCTATTTGGGATCCTCGCAGCGTCTAACCAACCCCTTGGACCCCGAGAACACTGGATCGCTGGGATACCATCTCTTGGATGAGTTTCCCGAGGGATTCCTTAGGGACATTTGAGTAGTCTCGATCGAGCTCGTTGCGAACTTTATGTAGGGATGAACTATCTTAAATCGAATTTATGTAAAAGACCATGTTGTGTAATTTAGACTATGTGCTCATGTCTTTGTTTTGGAACCTTGTTGTTGCTTCCATGGATGTTATTGTGGTTCAAAAACTTTCTTAATTTGCTGTTTTGTGGATGTGATATGTGTTTTCATGTTTTATACATATGGATTTTTATATGTGTACCTTGTTTCCAGAATTTCGAATTCCGCGTTTTTGTTGCTCTGTTGCTAACCTTGGTTTGGCAATAGGATGGTAGGAGCTACCACTCGATCGCAAACTCAGCGAGTGGCGAGGCCACACTTTGTGGGCTCCCAAGTAGCTGAGGAGCAAACTCAGGGTGTTGCTCATGACAACCCGGAGTCATCTCACCATCAAAATCAGCACCATCCTCGTGCAGAGGAGGAACTTCCTCCACCTCCAACAATGGCCCAGGTCCTCGCCATGATTGAGAAGAATCGGTAGGATCAGATTTTGATCTTGCAGCAGATCGCTCGCAATACCGCCGCTGCCCCGGGGCCTTTCCGAGGTGCCGGAGGGGCAGGACATCACACAGCTGGAAAGGCTCGGCGAGTTCCTTCGCACGTAGCCACAGCTGTTCTCCCGTGCCGAGGATCCACTCGAAGTGGATGACTGGCTTCGAACCATTGAGCACAAGCTTGCCATTGCTTAGTGTCCAGATCATGAGAAGGTCCTCTTTGCTTCTCACTAACTTGATGGAGCGGCTTGTGCATGGTGGGACAGTTTCACCGCCATGCAGCCCGCTGACCACGTCATCACGTGGGCAGAGTTTCGCGTGGCCTTCCGCGAATCTCATGTTCCCGCGGGTGTTATGGCCATCAAGAAGCGTGAATTTCTCACGTTGAAGCAAGGTGGCAAATCCGTCATGGAGTACCTTCACGAGTTCAATTATTTGGCTTGATACGCTCCGGACGATGTCACCACTGACGAGCGCAAGCAAGAGCGCTTCATGGAGGGGATTTCTGAGCAGTTGTAGCTGGAGCTTGCTGCACATGATTTTCGCAACTTCCAGCACTTGGTTAATAAAGACATGGTGGTGGAGGAGAAGCGGGGGAAGCTGGAAGAGTCGCGCAAATGCAAGCGGGCTGCCCAGATTTCAGCTAGCAGCAGTTCACAATAGCCATGCGCCGCTCGTCCCCAACCTTCCAACTTCCAAGTTTCGACACCTCCAAGACCTCCAGTAGTTGTTGCTCGTCCACCACATCAGAACTTTCCACCAAACATCGGTGGGAATCAGTAGGGAGGCAACACTCAAGGCCGCCCAATTCTCATGTGCTATCAATGCAAGAAGCTGGGGCACTTTGAGCCCCAATGTCCACAAAGGAACCCAGTGACACCGGGAGTTCGAGCCCTAAATGCAGCTGGAACCACGCCACAACCACCGTGGCTAGCTCCACCAAGAGCCGCACCAACACAACCACGTGGTTGCATCAACCACGTCACCGCTGAAGAAGCTCAGAATGCACCAAATGTGGTGTTGGGTATGCTTCTTATCAATTCCTACCCAGCTACTGTATTATTTGATTTTGGAGCATCGCACTCATTCATCAAAGATGGGTTTGCTGCATATAATGGGTTTTCTATCCAACCAATGCATCCACCTCTTCTTATTAGAGCACCAAGATCGGAGTTGAGAACCGATCAGGTTTGCCGGGGAATAAGAATTGAAATTAATGGGGTAGAATTTCTGACCGATCTGATAGTGATTAAAATGAAGGGAATTGAGGTAATTCTTGGGATGGATTGGTTATCCAAGCACCAAGCATGCATCAATTGTGCACAAAGATAAATTTCACTCACCAGCGCAAACGGCGAACAAGTCGAATTTGTGCCAAATTCCGATTCAACTCATCTCTATGCCGTGAGGGATGAGCCATTTCTTGGGATAAGTGATGTACTAGTGGTATGTGACTATCTGGATATCATTCCAGAAGAATTACCAAGGATGCCGCCAGACCGGGAGGTTGAATTTGTCATTGAATTGCTGCCCAGAACAGCCCTGATATCTAAACGTCCATATCGGATGCCTCCAATTGAGTTGGTTGAATTGAAGAAACAACTTGCGGAGCACCAAGAAAAAGGCTTCATTCGACCGAGCTCCTCACCTTGTGGATGCCCGGTACTGTTCGTGAAGAAGAAGGGCCATAGCTTGCGGATGTGTGTTCATTACCATCCGTTGAATGAAGTAACGGTCAAGAACAAGAATCCACTTCCACGGATTGATGATTTGTGCGATCAAATGACCGGAGCTCTTATATTCTCCAAAATTGATTTGAGGTCGGGCTATCGTCAAATCAAAATCAGAGCGGGAGACATTCCAAAGACGGCATTCTCCACTCGTTATGGTCTATATGAGTATACCGTCATGTCTTTCGGTTTAACCAATGCACCGGCCTACTTCATGAGCTTGATGAATTCAGTCTTCATGGAGTATCTTGACAAATTTGTTGTCATCTTTATTGACAACATTCTTATATACTCCAAATCTGAAGAAGAACATGAATTACATCTTCGGATTGTCTTGGACAAGCTGTGAGAGCACTGACTTTATGCAAAATTCAGCAAGTGTGAATTTTGGCTAAAGGAGGTTACCTTCCTAGGCCATGTGCTATCGGAAGCGGAGTTGCGGTTGACCCGAGCAAAGTACACTTAGTACTTGATTGGGGATAGCCCAAGATCGTCACCGAAGTTTGAAGTTTTCTCGGGCTTGCAGGTTACTACCGCTGGTTTGTGGAGAACTTCTCCAAAATCGCAAAGCCACTGACCGAACTTTTGAAGGAGAAGAAGTTTGTGTGGTCAGAGGAATGTGAGGCAAGCTTCCAATTGTTGAAGGTTCACTTAACTACTGCGCCAGTCTTAGTACTGCCGGATATTCACAAGGGCTTCGATATATATTGCGATGCATCACGCCTCAGACTCAGTTGTGTACTTATGCAAGGAGGCCGAGTGGTGGCATATGCATCAAGGAAATTGAGGCCACATGAGGTGAATTATCCCACTCATGACTTAGAGCTACAGCTGTGGTACATGCCCTAGAAATTTGGCAACATTACCTCATCGGTAATCGTTGCGAGATCTACACCGATCACAAGAGCCTGAAGTACATCTTTACTCAAGCCGACATGAACTTGAGACAAAGAAGATGGCTCGAATTGATCAAAGACTATGACATGGGACTCCATTATCATCCAGGAAAAGCCAATGTCGTTGCCGATGCTTTGAGCTGAAAATCACAATGCAATTGCATTTTGGCAGAACTAGAATCAGAAGCCATTTATGCTGAATTCCGAAAGCTTGGATTAGAAGTGGTTAACAAGGGATTCCTCACCGTCCTTGAGATTAAATCTGACCTCCTAGACCAGATCAAGGAAGCTCAAAAGGCAGATAAAGGCATGGCACTTATCCGAGCTCGAGTCAAGCAAGGCAAGACCGATTGCTTCACCGAGGACCCACAGGGTGTCTTATGGTTTGGCCAACGGTTAGTGGTACCAAATTGTAAGGAGTTGAAGGAATCCATTCTCAATGAGGCTCACAACTCCTCATTCTCTATTCATCCCGGGAGTACAAAGATGTACCAAGATCTTAAGCCAAGACTTTGGTGGACCCGGATGAAGCGAGAAATCGCCCGCTATGTCACCGAGTGTGACGTATGCCGAAGGGTGAAAGCTGACCATCTGTGTTCGGGAGGCACACTCCAGCCGCTACCAATCCCCTTGTGGAAATTGGAGGAGATCGGCATGGATTTCATCACCGGATTGCCCATGACGCAAAAAGGTTTCGACTCTATATGGGTAATCGTCGACTGATTGACCAAAACTGCTCATTTTCTTCCCATCAAGGTTAAGTATACAGTAAGCAAGTTGGTAGAACTGTATCTCTCTCGGATTGTGTCCTTGCATTGTGTTCCCAAAAGAATTGTCTCAGATCGAGGTACCCGGTTTACCTTGCATTTTTGGCAAAATCTTCACAAAGCCATGGGAACCCAACTCTCTTTCAGCACTGCATATCATCCTTAGACTGATAGACAAGCTGAGAGAGTGAACCAAATCCTCGAGGATATGCTTAAAGCTTGTGCTCTTACATACGGCAAGGATTGGGAGAAATGCTTACCATTTGCGGAGTTTTCCTACAACAATAGCTATCAAGCTAGTCTCCAAATGTCTCCATTTGAAGCTCTTTATGGAAGACCTTGTAGGACTCCACTCAATTGGTCTGAATCCGGAGAAAGACCCATCTTTGGCCCGGACTTGGTCATCAAGGCGGAAGAGCGAGTATGGATGATCCAAGAACGGTTGCAGACAGCACAGTCTCGTTAGAAGAGCTATGCCGATCGCCGTCGTCGTGCATTAACATTTGAGGTAGATCATCATGTTTATCTCAAGGTTTCCCCCATGAAGGGCATCCGTCGTTTCCAAGTGAAAGGAAAGCTAGCACCTCGCTACATCGGACCCTTTCGAGTCATGGGAAGGCGAGGGGCTATGGCATATCAATTGGAACTTCCACCTTCCCTCTCCGAGGTACATGATGTCTTTCATGTCTCTCAATTGAAGAAATGCCTTCGTGTCCCGACCGAAGTCATTGAGTTGGACACTCTTGAGTTGCAACCCGATCACTCGTACAAGGAGTACCCAATTTGCATTCTCGATGATATGGAGCGTGTTACTCGGAACCACACCATCAAGTTCTTCAAGGTTCAATAGAGTAACCATACTCCCGATGAGGCCATGTGGGAGAGTGAAGATCACCTCCGAGCTGAGTACCCTCATCTCTTCACCGAGATGACTCAATCTCGAGGTCAAGATTCTCTTTAAGGGGGTAGGTTTGTAAAAGCCCAAATTCGCATTGATTGTTAAGTTGCGCATGGCACATCCATATCATACATGTAGTGGTATCAATTACACTCATTTAGAACTCTATTAGTGCTAATATGGCTTTATGCACGCATGAGTAGGAATATATGATGTTCATGAAACCTTAAAGCTGCTACTCACTTACAACCATGCTTCTTTCACCATTAGTCAATGACATAGGGACCCCCCTTGTAAGTGAGGGAAAGAATTCTGCACACACCTACTACACTTTTCTCACTTTACCCACTCCATACCCACTTTCTTACCTCTCTATGTCATGTGGGACCAAGCCCCACATGTAAGTGAGGAAGGGTCAGCCCTATATAAGTTTTTCCCACCTTGGAGTCTCCTCCAAGCCTCATTTGTTCAGCCCCCAACCTAAAAAACAGCATAGAGGAGAGCAAGGTCCTTCCCACCCTCCTCCATTCTTCTCCCCAAATGTTGCCCAAAAATCAAGATTGAGCTTGTGCATGCTATACCATTGGATTCCTCTCATCCCATGCTTCAATTCCATCCAAATGGATTCTTGATGCACCAAGTAGTGGGTGAGTTCTAATCAATTTCTTTCTCTCCATGTTCTGAATTTTTGTCACTTGGAACTCATTCATCTTCCTTTCCATGAAAATCATCTCTCGGTCGATGATTGGGTCGTGCAAGTTAGTTTGATAGCTTGAAGAGGATGAGTTGAAGCCGCTACAAGCTCAAGAGGAGAAGGCATTGTCCTCGAGAGCAAGGAGGAGGCGTTGATATCTGGAAGAACATCGAAGATCATCATCGCGACGTCATTCTTGATCCTTCACCAAATCGACTTCCACCAAGTGCAAGGACATCCTTGTGGTGGTAAGGTTCTACCCTACTTCATTTTCTTGAAGTGTAGGAGCACAATGTGCAATAGCCATTCAAAGACCTACATGAAAATCGTGTTGTATTACACAGTTCGGCACACATCAGAACTTCCGACCCCAAATCGGAACATCCGTTGTGGCTAAAACTCCAGAAAACATTTCAGTCCTAACACTACCATGCTGGAAAATTACACATATCGGAATATCCGATGTTCGAATCGGAACTTTCGATGTGTCCAGAGAAGCACCTTTGTGAATCCCAACTGGGCAATTTTCTAAGTCTGGATCGGAATATCTGATGTTCGAATCGGAACTTCCGATGTGTCCAGAGAAGCACCTTTGTGAATTCCAACTGAAAAATTTTCTAAGTCTGGATTGGAACATCTGATGCTAAATCGGAACTTCCGACCCAAGCAACTTCAATTGACCATAACTTTTGCATCGTAATTCCAAATTGGGTGAAACCAATTCCTATGCATTCGTAGGAACATCCTATTTCATTCTCAATACAAAAACAAGACTTGGGTTACATATATGAGGATCTATCGTAGGATCTTTAACAAGTTGTAGTATTGTTAACCCTCACCCAAACGATATTGTTTTAGTGATAACTTTTGGCACACAAGTCCAAACTTCACAAACTCAAATTGTATGTTCATATTTTGACTATTAATCTAAGTCATGAGCATTTCATGCATGTTTGAGCATTCTTCCAAAGCAATATTCATTTGAACTCTTGTCGATATTCATTTGGATTGGATTTTCTCGATAGGTGTTGACGCTTCGGAGGACACTCCCGAGTACGACTACGCTTACGATATCAAGAACGAGCAGCAAAGCACTACTTTACTCCTTGAACATGATTGTTCCTATTATTTGCAACTATGCCTTGAAGTTATTTTACAATTTCCATGCCTACTTTCAATTATGTCTATGTTGGGTTAGAATGCTTAGTTACTACCTTGTTGATTTGATATCCTCTTACCATGTTCCTTTCGAGTACCATTGTCGCCTTAGGTGTTTGGTTTATTATTATGTATTGGTTCGTATGAATTGCTTAGCCACGCTTAGAACATCGTTAGAAATCGCGATAGATGGATTTAGTCCATCGGTCGCAATGATCAAAATAATTATGATGATGATGGTTGAATTGTGGTTAATGAGTAGAGATGTTGGCTAAGGGCCTTAAGGATCAAATCCTGGTACCGTCTCATCAAGTATCGTATGAGCCACACACTGTTTATGGGACCGGCTTAGCCAAGTACTTGTGCATGACTAGGGTATGTAAACCATGTGCACTCGGAATTCCTTGAGCTCTGCGGAGTGTCAAGGAATATCTGCAGGAATTCCTCGAACTTTGCGGATTGTCAGGAATGTCCATCGGACCACTCGAACTTTGTGGAGTTAGGGATATCCAACAACGGGTGTACTCCTTGATCCACACACACAGAGCACTGGGCACGCGGGATCAAGGATCGCATTCAACCAGGTGGTTTATATGCACACACATCAAAGGAATTGTGCTAATGGCTTGGCTTACGAGTGTGGCGTGTCGTGTGGTTAAAGTCGTACCTCTGCAGAGTCTAAACTATTCGAATAGCCGCGTCCATGGTCAAGGACGATTGCTTGATTGTGTTAGCCGCCAGGCGAGTATTAAGGACCTGGTAAGAATGGGATGGGTGTGGGAAAATGATACGAGTATTGGAGTACTCGTGTGTGTAGGCGAACACGAGCGATGGACTCGTGGTTCGGAGAGTGCTTAGAGGCACGAAGTGAATGTGGAATGGTTATGTTTATGATGATGTTATATTATGTATTAGACTTTGAAAAGGTTTACCAAATGCAAGTTTCAATCTATACATGATTATGTTTTTATTCCAATTTGCTTTACGCTGAAATTACCCTTGTGCCTTCTCTTGATGTAGCAACCACATGTAGCTAGAACTCAGCATACAACTTATATTATTGTGCGAGTACACTCTTTGTACTCAATCGGATTGTCCACTTGCTGTAGGTGAGGATGAGGCACTGCCCGGAGACCTTTACCGGGCAGATTTCGATGATGCTAACGTTTAGCGGCACGTTCTTACTTCCAGTCGGTTGCCTGCGGGCTATGGCACACTACGCTGGACTCTTTTGTTGTTTATATTATGTTTCCGCTGCATGTTGATGTAATAACACTAAATATGTCATTGTGGACAGCAGTCCTGCTTTTGTATGTAAATATGTTTGTGCTTCCGTTAATTCTGTATGTGTTTTGATGACTGTTGGGTGAGAACGCACGTGTTGGTTAACTTTCTTGGGACCAACACGGGCATATTCACGGAGCGCCTGAGGTTCCCTTGATTCACTTAAATTGTACCACGTGTTTGGGTGAATCAGTGGAGTCCCGGGGATGGCTCCCCACAGACCCCAATCTCTTCTTCCTCTAGGCACTCAGCTCTCTCGAAAAGAAGTACTGTAACCACCAAACACTTCAACTCATATAAACGATGAACTGGCAGGATGTAGGGCTATTACCCATACCGGGGGCCCGAATTTGGGTAAATCGTTGTGTTGATCTGCTCATGAATCGGACTGTAGGCCACCGGGGTCACTCGGAGAGCGCCCGTCGGGTACCCAGCCGCAAAAGCACCCCGTACAAACCAACATCTCCATTTGTGAGATATCCTGTCGTCCGAAAACATCTACAGGGACGCGCCAGGTGGTGGTGAAGGCTAGCAGCGCTTAGGGCACATCCCAACACTCTCGCCGAACGGAGGATCATCTCACGCCGCCCCCACAGGGAGGCGGGGGCTCCCCCTGGCTCTGGCGAGGCATCCGGCTCGGCGGCGGTTGAACCTGGAGGCGGCCACTCCGGCCCAGAATTTGCATGCGGTTCGTCTCCTCCTGGACCACCCTTCGGTGGGACTTGCGGGAGATGCCCTAGCAGCGCCATGGATTTTGGAACCTTGTTGGGCTCGTGGAAGCGACCCAACTCCGTGTGGGGATGCCCGCCCGGTCGGGTTCCTTCGGTACCTCTCAATCGAGGGCGCGTGCTGACCGCGCCCAAGCTTCCAGCCTCCCGAGCAGGAAACACTCTGGCCAGGAGGGCCAGAGCAAAAGTAAGGGTACGCAAGACGCGGATCCCAGCTCCGTAAGGAGCCGTGAGGACCAGAGGACTCATCTAGAGGAGCATCGCCGGCGGCGTTGCGATGATCTACGTGATCATCTGCAATGCCGCCATGCCCAGGGGCAAGGCCGCGTCAGGTGGGCAGCCCCTGGGGACTAGAGCTCCTCCCATGAGCCTCACCTTCGGAGAAGGGGAGAGGTCCCCTCCTCCGGCTCTTTAGGGAGTCGAGATTCGCACTCCCCAGCACGGTCTCCGCACCGGGGTTCGGGCGAATGACATGACTCCCCATACGGCATCGGGTGCCAGGTGTTTTCTCGACAGTTGCGCCACATGCCATAGCCCGAGAGGTTTCGCCTGGCATCCCTAAGAAGTACAACGGCACCACCAACCCCGAGGAGTTCTTGCATATCTACGCCACGGTGGTGTGGGCTGCTGGCGTGTCCGAAAAGGCCATGGCCAACTACTTTCCGACGGCCCTGAATGCGTTCGCCCGGTCTTGGCTATTGAACCTCCCGCGAGGCTCAGTGCACTCATGGGGGGAGTTGTGTGGCCTTTTTGTCGCCAACTTCCAGAGGTCATACACACAACTAGGTGTGGAGGACGATCTCCATGCCCTCGAGCAGGAGAGAGGGGAATCATTGCGCGACTTTATCCGACGGTTTAGTCATTGTCGCAATACGATCCCCTGGATCTCCGAGCAGTCGGTCGTAATTGCCTTTCGGAGAGGCGTTCAGGACAATAAGATACAGGAGAAGATGGCTACCCGCGAGGTCACCACTACCTCCGAGCTTTTCTCCCTAGCGCACAAGTGTGCCTGGGTAGCGAAAGCTCGAGGGCCAATGTCCGGCTCTACGGGTGGCCATAGTGGAGATGAGGTCGGAACCTCGATGGGTCCCAGCCCTGCAACCAAGAGGACAAGGGGGCGCAAGGCGGGCGAGACCAAGCGGGTCTTGGCCGCTGAACGCGAGCGAAGGGATACCCGACCACGAGGACCGACCGCTGTGACCAGCGAGGCGGTCGGTGTGGATGGAGAGATGACAACTGTGAGGAAAAGGAGGCCAGGCCCTTCTGCCCGCTCCACCGGACTAACGACCACGACCTGGTGAACTACCAGGTTGTGAGCGATATGGTGGAGCGACGGCTCAAGGAGCGTGTCGGGACCCCGAATTTGCAAATCCGGACCCTCTGTGTATTCAGCACTAGTCCAGGAACACGCTAGTGCACACAGTCTTAACATCGATAAATATCACAATCATACCACTTGATACTAATAAAGTACTTTATTTAAATAGTCAAACTGGTTACTCGACCTTATGGTCAAGTTACAAATGCACGCGCCTCGCTGAGTAAACTTATTAAGAGAGAAATAGTAGCAAATGAAAATCAAATAACTCGTGGCGCCATCCAAGATACCACAGGCAACTGATCGGGCTCGCTCCTAAGTAGAGCGGATCCTCTTGGAGCTCCTCCTCCAAAGCCGTGTAGTCTCCTCTTCAACGGTGTTGTATGGTGGCAAGGGTGAGTACTTGGTACTCGACAAGTCATGCAGAATGCAGGCTAATATACTATATGCATGGCTTGGTACAAAGGAATAGCTCAAGGTATATTTGCGATAAGACATTTGACAAGTAATATAAGTAGATTCGAAAGCAGTAGAAATAAGTAAAGCATAGATAACCATTCAAGAGGTTTAATAAACATTTTTCCCATCCTAATCCATATTTCCAACATCATTATTAATCCAACCCAACCTTTCAAGTCCAAGTTATTTTTGAGAAAATCTAACCCTTGACTGTAATTCCCGAGCGATGTCCAATACCATGACACGGCTATTCGAATAGATTCTACACTCTGCAGAGGTTATGCACTTTACCCACAAGATACAGGTCAAACACCACAAAGGCGAGTTCAGTAACAAAGTCTTTGGAAACCTCTAACAATACAAGTGGTCCTCCGGTTATTGCGCACTAACCCTTCCCTTAGCTAAGGCGAAGTCTAGGCCAATCAACCGTTAGATGGGTACTGGCCTCGGCCCAGACGCTCCCCGTACAACTTACACAAAGGGTGTAGTTGACCTCCTGAGGTCCCACAGGTACGTCATTAGCAACTTAATCAACTAGGTCCGTCCCATTACAGACATGTGGTTGCACGTTAGACCCAGTTCAAAGGCTTGCAAGGTTAAGTCCTTAGGATGACCAGGGCAAGACTACCCGAAGAACCAAATCAACATCCCCAATGCCACAACTGGCCCACCTGATCATTCTTGCCACATGCCCAATCGAAAACTATTTATCAAACCCCAGTTGATTACCATGCACCACGTGCCATCAACATCACATGATACCTTTCCAAAACAGGTTCAATATATCATTAAGTCAATATTAACATTTGATTGTCCAAAATCATGTCATGAGCACGCAGCAGGTCTAAGCAGTATACTACAACGGTCTAAAACCCATGTTGGTAATTTAATAATGTCCAACTAGTAATCCACAACTAGGGTGACAAGGGTCATGGCACATATTTAAATAATCAAGGTGTCATACATCAAATTGGCATTTATCTAATTTCCCCATAAAGTATTTTCTAATTGAACTAGCATGCAATAGGTTAAATCAAAATAGATTTCGAAATAGGATCAACATGGTCAAAGCACAACTTGCCTTCAAAAAGTACTTGTTCTTGGTCTTGAGTTGGATCCTGAGTCAATACTTCTCCTTCAAATCCTTCCGGCACTTCAACGTCTACTCGTAAAGCGTGCAAACAGCAAATACACGAATAAACAATAGGCAAAAAGTGTCCAAACATCCAAATAAAATCCATAAACAGAGAGAACATAATTTTATGAGTTTTAGAAACTGGAATCGTCAAATTTGGAGTTAAAATGCAAAAGTTATGATTATTTAAAGTTTAAATAATCAATTAAATAATTTTACAGAGAAAAACTTTAGTCCAAAAATTAAATAAAATTCATATTTAGGTAGGTCTCAATTTTATACAAATTTAGAAATTTGAATCACTCAAATCGGAGTTGAAACGCAAAAGTTATAAGCGTTTGAAGTTTTGAAATTCAAATCAATTATTAAACCGAATTATTAAATCATTTTCTTTTTCGGAAAATCATTTATTGCGTCAGCCTGGACACGTGGCAACCGCTGATTGGTTGGCTGACGTCAGCCGGTCCATGGACTTGGTCCACGCTCGGCTCGGGTCTACCGTGGACTCGGTCCATGGCTCCACGTGAGATCGACGGTGGGTCCATTGTAGCGTCATTCTTGGCGTCAGCGCTCGGCTGGGACAGCTGCTGTCATGCGGGCCCACCATGACGTCAGCGTGACGTCATGGTGCGGTTTGGTCACGTCGCTGACACGCGGGCCGGCGTGTCGGCGTCCCCTGCACGCCAGTGGACGGCACTAACCGCGACGGTCAGCCTTCCCGGACACGTGGCTAGATCTCGACCGTTGATTTGAAAATCAACGGTCCAGATTGGATCTGGACTCACGCGTTTGGGGTGAACGCGGTTGATCTGGACCGTTGGATCTAGATCCAACGGTTGAGAACGGATCTGGGAATCGCACGTGGTTCTCACCGGGGGATGACGTGGCGCAATCTGGGCCCTTGGATGAAGATCCGACGGCTGGTGGAGCTCGAACGACGGCGATGGCTTGCGGCGGCGCTGGGTCACCGGCGCGGGGGACGACGACCTAGCCGACGGCGTTTCGGGCGCGCTCCGGTGAGGTGAGTTGGACTCCCGGACGCGTCTTAACCTCCCGGTCTCGGATCTGGGGTCAACGGCGACGGAGGACGGCGGACGGCGGCGGAATTTGACGAAAACCGCGGCGGCTCCTTCTCCCTACTCCGGCGAGCTCTAGCGGCGCAACCACGGCGGCTCAGGCGACGTTGTCTAGGGCTACGGGTGCGCAAGGTCAAGGCGATCCTCGGGGTGTGAGCCGGGCATTAAATAGCCTTGGCTTCGCGCGGTAAAACGAAACCTAGTTCCCCGGCGGCGCGGGCGGCGGAATCCGGCTCGGACTCGGGCGGAGACGACGACGGATAGCCGTCCACGTGGCACGATCAGCGGCCACGATCGCGCGGGCGTAACCGGGTTCGGGTCGGACGCGGCTCGAACCGGTACGGGGAAATCCTGACCGTTGGATCTTGATCCAACGGTTGGGATCGATTAGGTTTTAGAGCTGGTTCGGTCGAGTCACGTGGCTCGGGTCGGACTCGAGTCTGACTCGGACTCGGGTCGATCGGATGAAACGATTTGACCCGACTTGAATTTCCAGCGATTTAATATTTAAAATAATTTCCAGTAATTCATTTAATTCATTAAAAATAGCAAAATACTCAGAAAAATTCCAGAAAAATTCTGGAAAATATTTTAGGTTATTTGGGACTCAAATAAAATATTTCCAACAAAATTTTATTTGCAAAGTTTAATTCTTTAATTATTTCAAAATGGAATAAATTCAAATAAATTCCAAATAAATCCAAATAAATTCCAGAAAATTCCAAAAATTCACCAAAGTGCCAAATCACACATGAATTTAAGAAAAGCAAAATTTTGGGGTGTTACAAACCTCCCCCCTTAATAGAATCTCGTCCCCGAGATTCAGGGCTCACTACAGAATAGTCTTGGAAACTCTTTCTTCAAATCCTCTTCGCGCTCCCAAGTCGCTTCGCTTTCTTCATGATTGCTCCACTGAACTCTACAGAAACGGGTTGACTTATTTCTAGTTTCTCGATCCATAGTGTCTAGAATCTTCACGGGATGCTCCTTATAAGTCAAATCCTCTTGCAACTCAATTGACTCTAGCGGAGTTTGTTCCTCAGGTACTCGGAGACACTTCTTCAACTGGGACACATGGAATACGTCATGTACTCCTGTTAACGACTGTGGCAACTCCAGCTGATAAGCAACTTCGCCTCTGCGGCTCAAGATCTTAAATGGTCCAACATAACGGGGTGCGAGTTTCCCTTTGGCATGGAACCTCTTAACTCCCCTGAGAGGCGTGACTCTGAGATACACGAAATCTTCTGGTTCGAACTTCAAGTCTCGGCGACGGTTGTCAGCATAACTCTTCTGTCGTGATTGGGCGATCTTCAACCTTTCCCTAATCATGGCAATCTGCTCTTCAGCCTCTTGAAGAATATCAGGCCCGAAGACACGGCGCTCGCCGGTCTCATTCCAATTCAATGGCGTCCGACAGGGTCGACCATACAGTGCCTCAAAAGGTGACATCTGTAAACTAGCTTGATAACTATTGTTGTAACTGAACTCGGCATACGGCAAACTCTTATCCCAAGAGGTAGCATAAGCCAATGCACACGCTCTTAACATATCCTCCAGAATCTGGTTGACTCTTTCGGTCTGTCCATCCGTCTGTGGATGATAAGCTGTACTGAAGTTTAAACGGGTTCCCATGGCTTCATGCAACTTATTCCAAAACCTTGAGGTAAATTGGGTACCTCTGTCCGATACAATCCTTTTTGGCACTCCGTGCAAACAGACGATCCTGATCATGTACAACTCTGCTAACTTATCTCCCGAGTAAGTGGTTTTCACGGGGATAAAATGGGCTACTTTGGTCAAGCGATCCACTATAACCCATATGGAGTCATAACCTCCTTGAGTTTTAGGCAGACCGGTAATGAAATCCATTCCGATTTCCTCCCACTTCCACTCAAGTATTTTTAGTGGCTGTAGCAATCCTGCTGGTCTCTGATGCATTGCCTTGACTCTCTGGCATACGTCGCACAATGCAACATGCTCGGCTACTTCACGCTTCATGCTCGGCCACCAGAATCTTTCCTTCAAATCCTGATACATTTTGGCGCTTCCAGGATGAATTGAGTACTTAGAGTCATGGGCTTCTTCCAAAATCAGTTGCTTTAACTCCTTCCTGTTAGGCACACAAATCCGATCCTTCATCCATAACGTGCCTTGCTCATCCAACTTGAAGTCCTCTGCCTTGCCTTCCTCCTTGATGAACTTAATCCTGCGGATCTTGTCATCATCCTTCTGCCCTTCTCGGATCTGGTCCTCTAGAGTAGGCTTTACTTCCAATGCGGCCAAGAATCCGCTAGGTACCACCTCAATCTTCATTTTCTGAAATTCCTGGCATAACTCGTCCTGACTTGTGGCTAGCAACGTACTCACGGTATGGCTTTTCCGACTCAGAGCATCGGCTACTACGTTGGCCTTCCCGGGATGGTAATGGATTCCAACATTGTAGTCCTTGATCAACTCTAACCATCTCCTTTGCCTCATATTCAGATCCGACTGGGTGAATATGTACTTAAGGCTCTTATGATCCGTATACACTTCACATCTGTTCCCGATCAGATAGTGACGCCATATCTTCAAGGCATGCACTACGGCAGCTAACTCTAGGTCATGCGTCGGATAATTTTCCTCATGTGGCCTCAACTGCCTTGATGCATAAGCGACAACCTTTCCATTCTCAGACAAAGACACATCCAAGTCCTTGGCGCGATCGTCACAATAAATATCAAAGCTTTGATTAACATCCGGTAGAACTAACACCGTGCCGATGTCAATCGCTTCTTCACTCTGAAATCCTTTCTCACATTCTCAAGCGCCCATGCAAACTTCTTTTCCTTTTTCAGCAATTGCGTAAGAGGTTTCGCAATTGTCGAAAAGCCTTCAATGAAACGGCGATAGTATCCTCGCCATTCCAAGGAAACTCCGGATCCGGGTCACGCCTTCTTGGCTGCTCCCAATGTAACACCGCTTCTACTTTGCTTGGATCTACGGCGACTCCTTCTGCGGTCATTACATGTCCGAGGAATTCTACCTTATCCTTCCAAAAATCACACTTGTTGAACTTGGCGAAAAGTTGCTGTTCCCTCAGCTTTTCCAAAACTCGCCTCAAGTGTTCGGCATGTTCATCCTCTGTCTTAGAGTATATTAGGATATCATCTATGAACACGACGACAAACTTGTCCAAATATTCCATGAACACCTTATTCATCATATTCATGAAATATCTTTGGCGCATTCGTCAGTCAAAGGACATAATCAGTAAACTCGTAATGTCCATATCTTGACGAGAATGCGATCTTGAATATCTTACGATCGGATCTTGGTGATGGTATCCCGATCTCGAGATCAATCTTGGAGAAAACTCCGGCTCCTCTCGGTGATCAAACAAATCATCAATCCTGGGTAACAGGTACTTATTCTTCACGGTGACTTCATTGAGTGCACGATAGTCGATGCACATCCCGAAACTCCCGCCCTTCTTCTTGACAAACAAAGCGGTGCTCCCCACGGCGACTAACTTGGTACGATAAATCCTTTCTCCATTAACTCTTCCATTTGTTTCTTCATCTCTACCAACTCCTCGGTGGACATCCGATAGGGTCTCTTTGCTATTGGTGCTGTACTGTACAAGCTCTATCACAAACTCTATGTCCTCGTCAGCGGCATACCAGATAGATCTTCGGGAAAAACATCTGGGTACTCATTCACTACTGGGACATCCTCTATGCTGTTTGCCTTGGTACTGTTAACCATCAACTGTCCTTCTCTAACGGCAGTAGCTTGAAATTCCACTTTCCTTCCACACGGGCTCTCAACTGAGATAGTCCTTCGTCCACAATCCAATACGGCCTTGTGCTTGGATAACCAGTCCATTCCCAGAATAACGTCTAAGGTCTGGGTCTCCAAAATAATAAGGTTCGCTAGGAACTCTATCCCATCTATTAGTATTCTCACCCCGGAACATCCTACTTTCGTTCGGAGTTCGGAACCAGGGGTTTGAACTAAAAGCATGCAC
The DNA here is from genome assembly GCA_036346355.1 of Rhipidocladum racemiflorum. NCBI lineage: Eukaryota > Viridiplantae > Streptophyta > Magnoliopsida > Poales > Poaceae > Rhipidocladum > Rhipidocladum racemiflorum. Next base: position 44,214,692 of record CM070571.1, on the reverse strand, counting down.
TTAAGTCTTGAAATCCCCAAATCATTTCTAGCGGCAAAGCCTTGCGAAACAAACGAATGCGAAGCTCTAGAGTCAAACAAAATCAAGCAGGTGTAATCTGAGTTAACAAGTAACTTACCCAAAGACGACGTCCGTAGCATTCGCAGTGCATCTGCGGTGACATGGTTGACTCGGCCTCTCACCACGATGCAGGATGTGGTTCCTAGTGCTGGCGTCTAGCGGGGTGGTTCCTAGATTGAAGCGGCCGGGGTCACTCCTGCTGTCTTCTTCGGCAACTGTTGGCAAAGTGTCTGGCTCGTTGCGCTTGTAGCGGCGTCTCACTGTTCCTTCGATTGCCTGGCGGCATTTCTAGCGGGGCCGGGTCCGTAGTTCGATTGACGGGTCTTGGTGCCGTGACGGTGTCCTTGTAGCATTCTGTGGTGGAACCTGAAAAATTGATTTGGTGCAACTCTCGACGCCATTATGCGTTCCTGGCGTGATCCTCGCTGTTGCATTCTCGCGCTTCTGTTCTCATCCAGTTCCTTGCGCTTGTCCTCAAGAATAAGCGCCTTATTCACCAATTCTTGGAAATCTGGAAAGGTGTGGGTGATCAGTCCTACTTGTAGTCTGAGTTAAGTCCCTTCATGAAGCGAGACTGCCTGGCTTTATCTGTCGCTACATCCTCAGTGCGTAGCGCGCTAGGCTGTGTGAACTTGTTCGTAGCTCGGCCACCGGCTGATTACCTTGCTTGGTGCTCGAACTCCTCCTTCTTAAGGTCCATGATTCCTTCAGCACGTGATAATGGGCGGAATGCATTTGTGAACTCTTCCCAAGTGATATCTTGAGGGTTCACTTGCGTGGCGTGAAGTTCTCCCACCATTCGGCGGTGTTCCTTCTAAGCGATGAGAAGCGAGAGTACCTTCTCATTTCCAATGCATTGAGCTATGTGTAGCTTCCTCTCAATTGACCTTAACCAATCATCGGCCTCCAATGGATTGGCATTCCTGCAGAAAGTGGGTGGGTGAGTCCTCATGAACTCGGCAGTCTTGTATTCTCGGGCGTTGTCCCCGATTGACTTGATTAGCCGTGGCCTGAGCGGTGGACGTGTTGCATTTGTTGCATCATAGCATGCATCAATCGAGTCTGAGCAGCAAGAAATGCTCCAAAATTCTGCATATCAATCAAGTGGCGGGGGTGCTCCATCATTTGGGTTTTTTGCTGGGCGAGAACCACTTCCACTGCCTCCAAGGTTTCCACGAGTGTTCACCATCTGTGGTTTGCTCTAGGTTTTAGAGATGAGAGGGAAACAAGAATAGACAAGTAATATGGAACTTATGCGGGGCGAAAGGTGTAACTTTAGGGTCCAACTTTATTATTGATATTAATAACTTGGTATGGTTGCTTACAATGCCTAAGGGCCTTGCAACACATACTGCACACTCAGCAAACAATGAAAATCCAAATCGAACTAACACTGGAGTCTAACGCCTAAAGGGTGACTCTTTATTCTATGACACGACTCGGCGAAGGAGTCTCACTATAGAACCTATGCTCACTCGTCGAGAAAACCTCCACGGCCTGGGTACGGATGCTGCGGCATAGGCGCGAAACGATTGCCATGTCCAGCAACTGTGTCATATCATCGAGATCTGACTCCTCCGGATCTGGCTCGTGTAGCTCGTATCGGCTCTGGTTCCGTCCGCATAAAGCCATCTCCAACTCGTCAATCCTTCGCAGAAGGTGTGACACATACTCTTGAGCTTCCCGCCATCTATTCTTCTCTGCCGTGATCTCCTTGCGGGCCTTCGTAGCTCTTTGCTTGTATCATCGAGTACATCCTCCTGGCGACAACAAGTCGTGCCAAGCTGTGTAACCATGGCATCCTCATCTCCGACCGCCGGGTCAAGAAGGTTATTGCTGCGGTGATAACGAACACTGTGCTCTCCAACTCTCTGGCGAGATACGGGTAATGTGCCGCATTGCTCGTCGTGATACTTCTTGGATACCCATCTGCATTGTAGACCTCCCGGCAAAGGCAAAGGTATCAAGCGATTGCCTGGGCCCTTCTTCCTAGCAGGTACCTCAATCTTCACGTCACAAGCCTTGATCAATCCTGCTTGTCTAATCACTTCCACTTGGTATTGCGGCTTCTAAAAATCTCCGAGAGTCTGAAGCATATGCCAAAGTTCCGCGGCGTGACCAACCTCCAGATCAACGTAGTTGAACTCTCCCTCCATCTGTCACAAGAGTGCTCACGTAAGAACTCGAAATTTTAAATCGTGACAAGGTAAGGGAATATTCAGCAAGAGACAAGGGAAGAGAGAAGGGGTAGGTCGAGATGTCATTTCTTATCTTGACAAATTTTTAGCTTTAGAAAATAGGTTTTAACCTCACTACGACCATTCTAGCTTAGGGTTGAGCCTACGGTCAGTATGGCTCTGATACCACCTCTGTCGGGACCCCGAATTTGCAAATCCGGACCCTCTGTGTATTCAGCACTAGTCCAGGAACACGCTAGTGCACACAGTCTTAACATCGGTAAATATCACAATCATACCACTTGATACTAATAAAGTACTTTATTTAAATAGTCAAACTGGTTACTCGACCTTATGGTCAAGTTACAAATGCACGCCTCGCAGGGCGAAACTTATTAAGAGAGAAATAGTAGCAGCGGAAAATCAAATAACTTCGTGGCGCCATCCAGTATACCACAGTGCAAATCGACTGGGCTCGCTCCCTAAGTAGACGGATCCTCTTGGAGCTCCTCCTCCAAAGCTGGTGTAGTCTCCTCTTCAACTGGTGTTGTATGGTGGCAAGGGTGAGTACTTGGTACTCAGCAAGTCATGCACAGAATGCAGGCTAATATACTATATGCATGGCTTGGTACAAAGGAATAGCTCAAGGTATATTTGCAGTAAACAGCATTTGACAAGTAATATAAGTAGATTCAAAGCGAGAAATAAGTAAAGCATAGATAACCATTCAAGAGGTTTAATAAACATTTTTCCCATCCTAATCCATATTTCCAACATCATTATTAATCCAACCCAACCTTTCAAGTCCAAGTTATTTTTGAGAAAATCTAACCCTTGACTGTAATTCCCGAGCGATGTCCAATACCGCGGACACGGCTATTCGAATAGATTCTACACTCTGCAGAGGTTATGCACTTTACCCACAAGATACAGTCAAACACCACAAAGGCGAGTTCAGTGAACAAAGTCTTTCGGAAACCTCTAACAATACAAGTGGTCCTAGCTCCCCGGTTATTGCGCACTAACCCTTCCCTTAGCTAAGGCGAAGTCTAGGCCAATCAACCGTTAGATGGGTACTGGCCTCGGCCCAGACGCTCCCCCGTACAACTTACACAAAGGGTGTAGTTGACCTCCTGAGGTCCCACAGGTACGTCATTAGCAACTTAATCAACTAGGTCCGTCCCATTACAGACATGTGGTTGCACGTTAGACCCAGTTCAAAGGCTTGCAAGGTTAAGTCCTTAGGATGACCAGGGCAAGACTACCCGAAGAACCAAATCAACATCCCCAATGCCACAACTGGCCCACCTGATCATTCTTGCCACATGCCCCAGTCGAAAACTATTTATCAAACCCCAGTTGATTACCATGCACCACGTGCCATCAACATCACATGATACCTTTCCAAAACAGGTTCAATATATCATTAAGTCAATATTAACATTTGATTGTCCAAAATCATGTCATGAGCACGCAGCAGGTCTAAGCAGTATACTACAACGGTCTAAAACCCATGTTGGTAATTTAATAATGTCCAACTAGTAATCCACAACTAGGGTGACAAGGGTCATGGCACATATTTAAATAATCAAGGTGTCATACATCAAATTGGCATTTATCTAATTTCCCCATAAAGTATTTTCTAATTGAACTAGCATGCAATAGGTTAAATCAAAATAGATTTCGAAATAGGATCAACATGGTCAAAGCACAACTTGCCTTCAAAAAGTACTTGTTCTTGGTCTTGAGTTGGATCCTGAGTCAATACTTCTCCTTCAAATCCTTCCAGCACTTCAACGTCTACTCGTAAAGCGTGCAAACAGCAAATACACGAATAAACAATAGGCAAAAAGTGTCCAAACATCCAAATAAAATCCATAAACAGAGAGAACATAATTTTATGAGTTTTAGAAACTGGAATCGTCAAATTTGGAGTTAAAATGCAAAAGTTATGATTATTTAAAGTTTAAATAATCAATTAAATAATTTTACAGAGAAAAACTTTAGTCCAAAAATTAAATAAAATTCATATTTAGGTAGGTCTCAATTTTATACAAATTTAGAAATTTGAATCACTCAAATCGGAGTTGAAACGCAAAAGTTATAAGCGTTTGAAGTTTTGAAATTCAAATCAATTATTAAACCGAATTATTAAATCATTTTCTTTTTCGGAAAATCATTTATTGCGTCAGCCTGGACACGTGGCAACCGCTGATTGGTTGGCTGACGTCAGCCGGTCCATGGACTTGGTCCACGCTCGGCTCGGGTCTACCGTGGACTCGGTCCACGGCTCCACGTGAGACTGACAGGTGGGTCCCGCTGTGACGTCATTGCTGACGTCAGCGCTTGGCTGGGACAACCGCTGACATGCGGGCCCGCCATGACGTCATGGTGCGGTTTGGTCACGTCGCTGACACGCGGGCCCCGCGTGTCAGCCGCCTACACTGCACGGCGTGCGGCGGCATACTTCACCGCGACGGCCACTTTCCCGGACACGTGGCTAGATCTCGACCGTTGATTTGAAAATCAACGGTCCAGATTGGATCTGGACTCACGCGTTTGGGGTGAACGCGGTTGATCTGGACCGTTGGATCTAGATCCAACGGTTGAGAACGGATCTGGGAATCGCACGTGGTTCTCACCGGGGGATGACGTGGCGCAATCTGGGCCCTTGGATGAAGATCCGACGGCTGGTGGAGCTCGAACGACGACGATGGCTTGCGGCGGCGCTGGGTCACCGACGCGGGGGACGACGACCTAGCCGACGGCGTTTCGGGCGCGCTCCGGTGAGGTGAGTTGGACTCCCGGACGCGTCTTGACCTCCCGGTCTCGGATCTGGGGTCAACGTCGACGGAGGACGGCAGACGGCGGCGGAATTTGACAAAAACCGCGGCGACTCCTTCTCCCTACTCCGGCGAGCTCTAGCGGCGCAACCACGGCGGCTCAGCGGCGTTGTCTAGGCTACGTGCGCAAGGTCAAAGCGATCTCGGGGTGTGGCGGGCATTAAATAGCCTTGGCTTCGCGCAGAAACGAAACCTAGTTCCCCATTTGGGGCGGAGTCGGCTCGACTCGGGCGGAGACGACGACGGATAACCGTCCATGTGGCACGATCAGCGGCCACGATCGCGCTGGCGAATCGGGTTCGGCCTGACGCGCTCGAACCTTGAGACGGAAATCCCGATCTGCTTGGATCTTGATCCAACGGTTGGGATCGATTAGGTTTTAGAGTGGTTCTGGCCGAGTCACGTGGCTCGGCCTGGACTCGAGTCCGACTTCGACGGGTCCTGGCCGGATGAACAGTACTTGACCCGACTTGAATTTCCAGCGATTTAATATTTAAAATAATTTCGAGAATTCATTTAATTCATTAAAAATAGCAAAATACTCGGAAAAATTCGGAAAAATTACGAAAATATTTTAGGTTATTTGGGACTCAAATAAAATATTTCCAACAAAATTTTATTTGCAAAGTTTAATTCTTTAATTATTTCAAAATGGAATAAATTCAAATAAATTCCAAATAAATCCAAATAAATTCCAGAAAATTCCAAAAATTCACCAAAGTGCCAAATCACACATGAATTTAAGAAAAGCAAAATTTTGGGGTGTTACAGAGCGCCACCCTTACGATGATGACCAAGACGAAGGCCTCGCCCCGCTGGCCTTCCAGCGGGCGGACCACACCGTGGCATACATCCATGGTGGCTCCGCCACCTACCCCTCCAACGCGGCGTACAAACATCAGAGGAGGGAGGTCTGTGCCACGGTGCCCAGCACAGGGGCAAGTTGGATGTTGAAATGGTTGGAGGAGCTGATCACCTTCAGCCAAGCCGACCACCCTGAGAACATTGCTGGCCTAGGTCACCTTCCAATCGTGGTTTCGCCCATGATTCGGAACGTGAAGCTCGGCCGGGTGCTAGTGGACGGAGGAAGCACCATCAACCTCCTATCCTTCGAGGTGTTCCGCGCACTTCAGATATCTCGACGGGAGTTGCGCCCGGCGTTGCCCTTCTACGGGATTGCCCTGGGGGCTGGCTTGCTGCCTCTGGGCCAAATACGCCTCCCCGTCACCTTTGGGGAAGAAAGAAACTACCGGACAGAGATGGTGGACTTCGAGGTCGCTGACTTCAACCTCCTGTTCAATGCCCTGCTTGGCCGACCAGCGTTGGCCAAGTTCTTGGCGGCAACCCACTCCACCTACATGGTGGTGAAGATGCCAGAGCCAGCTGGCCCCATAGTGATCTGGGTGGACCGGCCGGATGTCGTGCATTGCCACAAGCACGCACAAGACCTGGCCGGCGCCACCTGTAGTAGGCAGGCTGACGCCGCCTATCTGGGAGCCCCTCAGGGCCAGACCCGTGCCTCGCCCGTCTCGGCTGGCGAGGTCAAGGTGGTCTCCCTGAGCGAGGCCGAGCCCGGGAAGACTGTATCCATTGGCGTCAGCCTCATCTCCAAATAGGAAGACGCGCTTGTGACCTTCCTCTGGTCTAACTAAAACGTGTTTGCCTGGCAACCGTCCGACATGACTGGGGTCCCCAGGGAGGTGATCGAGCACCGATTGGCAATGCTCTCAGAAGTGTGCCCGGTCCGACAAAAGGTTCGGAGATAGGCACCTGAGCGGCAAGATGCCATTCAGCAGGAGGTAGAGAAGCTGCTGCGCGCAGGGATCATCTGGGAAGTCTCTCACCCCGAGTGGCTTGCCAGCCCTGTGCTCATCATGAATCCAACAGGAAGTGGCGGATGTGTGTTGACTTCACTGACCTCAACAAGGCTTGCCCAAAGGATCCTTACCCCCTGCCACATGTCGATCTCATCGTCGACTCCACGGTAGGATGCGAGCTGCTGTGCTTTCTGGATGCATACTATGGGTACCATCAGATTAGCATGGCGGCGGAAGACGAAGAAAAGATGGTTTTTGTGACCCCCCATGGGCAACTACTGCTACGTCAAGATGGCTTTTGGGTTAAAAAATGCCGGTTCTACTTACCAACGTGCCATGCACATTTCTTTTCGCCTGCAGATAGGACGTGAAGGACCATGTGGAGGTCCATCCATATTTGTGATGAGTATTTGACTTTATTTGAGCAAGGTGTGCTCATGTTTGAGTTTGATTTGAATCAAAATTCAAAAGGAAGCAATTTGGGTTGTGTTGGTCTCTTGTGGTACTACCGGCTTTTGGCTGGCGATAGAACCGACTGATGAATGAGATATGATTAATTGTGAGCATTTGTGATGTTCATTGCATATTTTTGGACAATGCTATGTGATGGTTTTCCTTGTCTTTGATGGTTGCAGGACGACGATGCTAGGTCATGGTGAGGCGGATGATGACCGGGACTAGGCGAGGTGCGTCGGAGGTCCAGACTAGGCGAGGTGCGTCGGAGGTCCAGACGGTTGGAGATCGCCGGAAGATGATCGGAGACGGAGTCCGTGCAAGTCAAAGAAGATAAGGAAAGGGTATGATACTAGCTAGATGTCACGAGGATCGATGAGGGCCATTGGATCACGGTCTAGTTGATAGGATAGAGGGTCTAGTAGTATGCTTTGTGAACCGTGCAAAGAAAACCCATTATGTGTGTAGGGTTTTGGGTGTCCCTTGCATGGTGGAGTAAGTGGGCTAATCCTAGCCCTTGTTGGAGTGCTCTATGGTTTGGGACTCATCCAAGGGTGGTAGGTGGCCCAAGAGTAGTATAAATAGAGGGGTGGAGGGAGGCCTCCATGCCCATTCATTCTTTGAGTTGTTGTGTTGCTCCTTTGAGTTTTGCCCACATGAAGTGAGGCTTTGTAATCACACATCTCTGAATCAAATAGAAGTTCCAAGAGCCAAATTTATTTTCTCGCAATTTAATTCTAGCAATTTACATTATGTCTTTACTTTTGGCATTTACTTTCATGTATTAAATTCAGCATTTACATTCCCACATTTACATTTATGATTGCTGGATTTTGTTCTTACTTGAGTGATTCACATTCACCTCCTTCTATACTCTATTTGGATCTTCGCACAAGATCGAGTTCATTTGCCAAAGTTTGTATGCCGCAAGAGTTTATTTGTCAAGCTTCAATCAAGATCGCGAATCTGTACAGAACTTGTTCTTCGCGCAGCAGTCAGTCTTTGATTTTGAGAAAAATCTATAAAACTCATTTTTGATTGATTCTTGTTGGAGAATGTGCATAACTCATATATCCATCTGTGGAAAAAGTTCGGAGTCCATTGATTGCACCGTTTGGGAGTTATGAGGTGAAAACCGAGCCCCAAATTTCCTGATCGAAGTTCCTGACTATCTGTAGTACATGATTTTTCTACAAGGCTTTTGGAGGTAATTTTTGGTGGAGAGCTTCATGACTCATCTTTTCATAATTTTAAAAATTCTCAAAAATTTTGGAGCAACAAAAATCTACTAACCACCTGCTCCAAGTGGGGACCACTCCTGAAAAATCTGCTTTTGTTTTTCTAAAAGAGGCTTTTTGGTGATTATGCGTGATCTCTTTTAGAAAAAAATCTTTGAATTAATTCCTCTTTATTTTGGACACTTAACAACCAGGATTGTGATTTACAAATCCCTCACATGATTCATGGTCCTCATCCATGCAAACTCGGGATACACATAGTTGTCGAGTCGTTCCGATTTTTGCGGGTTTCGCGAATTTGAGGAGCATCGGTTTCCTTGCGGGATTGTTTTGAGTACTTTGAGTGGGGAAAATTTTATTTGGGATCATTCACCCCCCCCTCTGATCGCCATCTCGGTCTTTCAGGACAAAACCTTGAAGTGTACGTTGATGATTTGGTCGTGAAAGTCAAGAAGAGTGAATGGATGATTGAAGACCTGGAGGAAACCTTCGCCAACATCCAGAAGATCTGCTTGAAGCTCAACCCCGAGAAATGCGTGTTCGGTGTGCCCTCCGAAAAGTTGTTAGGTTCCTCGTGTTCCGCCGGGGCATTGAGGATAATCCTGACAAGATAATGGCCATCGAGCGCATGAAGCCATTGGTTAGACTCAAGCAGTTGCAATGCCTTGCAGATTGCCTAGTGTCCCTCGGGCAATTTATCACCCGATTGGGAGAAAGGAGCCTACCCCTATTCAAGCTGCTGAAGAAGACCAACACTTCGAGTGGAACGAAGAAGCCCAACGAGCATTCGAAGACTTGAAGCAGTACCTCTCCTCCCCACCAGTACTAGTCGCCCCTAGGCAGGATGAACCATTGCTCCTGTACATCGTCGCTACCCTGTAGTGGTGAGCACGGTATTGGTGGCAGAGAGGGAAGGCGTCTAGAAGCCGGTCTACTACATAAGCAAGGTGCTACACGAGGCGGAAATCAGATACCTGCAAGCGCAGAAGATGTTGTACGCTGTCCTGGTGGCATCCAAGAAGCTGCGGCACTACTTCCAAGGGAGGGAAAACACAGTGGTCACTTCCTACCCTCTGCGAGAGATCCTCCACAACCGGGAGGTTGAAGGCCGTGTCGCCAAGTGGTCGGTGGAGTTGGGGGAGTTATGCCTCAAGTTCGTACCCCGCACCGCCATCAAGAGTCAGAAGCTGGTGGAGTTCGTTGCCGAATGGACTCCCGCTGCTCCAGAAGTTGAAGAAGTGCCCGCACCTTCTCCCTGGACTCTATTCTTCGACGGCTCCTTCAGGTTCGAAGGCGCGGGGGCTGGAGTTGTCTTGGTCTCTCTGACCGGAGACCTCCTCCAGTAAGTAGTCGCCTTGGACTTCAAGGCCACCAACAACATCGCCGAATACAAAGGACTGCTAGCAGGGTTGTGCGTTGCCTCGACGTTAGGCATTCGGCGCCTCCAAGTCAAAGGCGACTCCCTGCTGGTCATCAACCAAGCGCGAAAGGAGTTCAAGTGCCCTGACCCCACCATGGCTGCCTACCTGGCAGAGGTTAGAAAAATGGAGAGTCGCTTCGAAGGATTGGGATACACCCATATCCCTCAATGTGACAACCATATGGTGGACGAACTTTCACAGCTCGCTTCATCAAGATCTTCCGTGCCGATCGGAGTCTTTGAGGAAAGACTGTCCCGACCGTTCGTCACAGCCCCCGAAGAGGGAGAGTGCGACGGTGTGGGCATCGAGACCGCCGGTTCAGGTAGTGGGGGTGGCGTGCCTATCCCATCCCCCGATCCTAGGGGGAAGGACGGCGTGTCAGCCTCCGTCCCCTGCTCCCAGAAGGTAGACGCTGGCGCCGCTAAGGCCACGCTAGGGGAAATGCTCGGCCAAGCGAACTACCCGGGTCATCACCACGTGATCTCCACCCTTGGCTGGGAAGGTCAGTGGATGGACCCCATCCGCGTCTTCCTGCGAGACCAAGTGATCCCCAACGATGATGCCTCAGTCGAGAAGGTTGCACGAAAGGCCAAGTGCTATACTCTGGTAGGTGGGGACCTATATCGCAAGAGTAGAAACGGAATTCTCCTGAAGTGCATCACTCAGGAAGAGGGGAGAAACCTGCTCTCTGATATCCATGGAGGCATATGCGGGAGCCATATGTCAGGCCGGACGCTCGTCGGTAAAACATTCCACCAAGGATTTTATTGGCCTACTGCCCTCCAGGATGCTTGCGAACTGGTGAAGTGATGCGAGGCATACCAATTCCACGCCAAGCAGATCCACCGACCTGCCCAGGCTCTACAAACAATCCTGCTCTCCTGGCCATTCGCGGTCTGGGGCCTGGATGTCCTGGGCCCGTTCCCATGGGCCACAGGGGGCTTCACCCATTTGTTCGTCGCCATCGACAAGTTTACTAAGTGGGTTGAAGCCGATGCGGTGCGCACCATCACGATGTCCGCCACTGTCAAGTTCATGCATGGAATCTCACCCGCTTTGGAGTCGGCAATTGCATCATCACTAACAACGGCACTTAGTTCACCAGCACGGCTTTCCTCGAGTTTTGCGACGAAATGGGAACCAAGGTGTGCTTCGCTTCAGTGGCCCATCTGAGGAGCAACTACCAAGTAGAGCACACCAACGCGCTGGTACTGAGGGGCCTCAAGACCAGAGCCTTCGACCGGCTCCATAAGCGGGTGGCGCAATGGACGGAAGAACTCCCAGCGATGTTGTGGTCGCTCCGGACCACACCCAACTGGGCCACTGGAGAGACACCTTTCTTCCTAGTCTATGGAGCGGAAGCTGTCCTCCCGTCTGAGCTGTTGCTCGGCTCCCCACGCATTTCGACATTCGCGGAGGAAGGGCAGGAGGACCGTCGCAGGGATGACATCAACCTTCTGGAAGAGGTGCGCGACCGGGCAGCCTTGCGCGCTGCTCGGTACCAACAGAGCCTTAGGCGGTACCACGCCACCCGGGTCCAGTCGAGAACACTAGCAGTGAGCGACCTAGTCTTACGCAGAATCCAAACGCATGTTGGTCGCAACAAACTGTCCCCCCGGTGGGAGGGCCCCTTTAAGGTGGCCTCAGTCTCGCGACCCAGGGCAGTCCTGTTGGTCACTGAGGATGGTCAAGAGGTGCTGAACTCATAGAAACTGGAGCTGTTGCGAAGGTTCTACCCCGAAGTCTCCTTGGGGTTTGATTTGTTCTGCGCCCTCTTGTTGATCAGGGAAGTTGTTTGCCTTATAGGCTTATGCTTGTCCTTTTTTAGTGTCCCTTTCTTCCACCCTGGCGAGCAGCGTTCTAAAATGGGTGTCATTGGTACCGCCAGTGCGACAGCTTCTTATTGATATGCGATAACACCTGGCGTTCACGTCGGGCAAGAATGGTCGACCAGTGGTGCGAGTGTGGCATGGTGGTTCAAATGCGGTGAGCACGCTACAAGTCGTCCCCGCGAACACCGCTGACCCAATACCCCCCCTGGGAGCCTACTACCTTGACACGCAACGTCGCCGGTTGATCCCAAAATCACAAGAACCTAAGTCCCAAAAAGAAAAGGACCATGACAACCCCTCGCAAAGACTTGCTTCTTGTGGATGTGCGATAACACCCGGCGTTCGCGTCAAGCAAGGACGGCCGACCAGGGGCGCGAGTGCGGCACGGTAGTTCAAATGCGATGAGCACGCTACGAGTCATCCCTGCGGACACCGCTGAACCAATACGCCCCTGGGAGCCCGCTACATTGACACGCAACACCGCCGGTTGATCCCAAGATCACAAGAGCCTAAGTCCCAAAAGGAAGGGAACCATGACCCCCCCCCCCGCGGGAACTTATGTTCTTTTGGGCTTTTTTCCCGCGCATAAACAACTACTTATGTTTGAAGTGGATACATACGGGAGCCAACGGAATGCCAAAGCACTGGCCGAACTTGTCATTATGGATCGCATCACGGCAAGCCTGGGGGCTGGTCGCCCGACAATCGAGTCAAGAAAACACAAGCGAATACGATCAAGCAAGCATCCATGTAAAATCCAAAGGATGCTGAGTTCATTTAGTAGTTGAAGACGGTTTGTGCATGCAGAAAAGAGAAACAAGTAAAAAGGAAAAAACAAGACAAAGGAGGCAGCCCGGGTAGTCACTCGTCGCCGGTAACTTCGATGTGCCCGGCAGGGTCTTGGGCCTCCTCCTCCTCCAGCAGCGCGGCATCGGCCTCGGGGTCCACCACCTCCATCAGCTCGGCCACGTGCTCCGCTGCTTCACGCACGCGCGCCTGCGCCTGGGCCTCGTCTCACTTGATGCTGGCCACGGCGGCCATGGGATCAAAGGAGGCGTCGCGGATGGAGCAGCACGCCAACACAAATGTCGCGGTGGTGACTGCAACCTCCCGCCCCTCTCGGGCGGAGCAAGCAGCCAAGGCGGCCGGCAAGCCGCTGAGGGCCTCGGTGACCCGAGTAACGTCGTGAGTGTACTGTAGGGCCGTGGGCTCAAGCGGATCACAGAGGGCCACCCCCAGTGGCCCCAGGCACCTTGCCATGCGCTGAAAGGCTGAATGGAGCATGACGGCAAGGTTATGCAGCGTGCGGCGCAGCTCGTCCCGCGCCTGCTCTAGTCCCACCTCGGCCCCGTGCGCCCGGGTGAGCAGGGTGGCCCCAGCCTCCCTTTCCTAAGCCAGCAGTGCCGTCCCCCTCTCCCGCTCTCGCTACAGCTCCTCGCGCAGCGCCGTCATCTGCTGCATCACCAGCGCCTCGCGCTGGGTGGCCATTGCGATGAGAGCGCCTGAGGATATGTAGGCCTTGCTGATTTGGGCAAGCAACGCGCCCAAGGGGGAAGCCGAGGCAGGGATGGCTACCGAAGTAGGTGGATAATGCTAAAAATATTAGTAGGGTGAACAAATAGGAAATAACTAACCATAACATGCTCTGCATACTTATTGTGCGGCATTAGTACCTGTTTGCACCAAAATTCGGCATGTATTAAAATCAGTGCGAATCGGATAAAAGAGGTCGTATGAAAAGGGATTGGTAGGCGAATCAGAAGGAAACTCCGTCTCTAATAAGGAAACCGGATCAGAGGCCGATACGGATTAATAGCGTATCTGTATACAACTCGGATCGGACGGGCGTATTATAAAAGGTGGACGACGAACGGAAAGAATCAATCAAACACACATCTACTACTTTTTACAGTTCCTTTTTACATCATTTTAGATTCATAGACCTCTCTGCAAGTCGACGGACTCAACATAGCTGCGCATCGCCGATTGTTGGTTTTAGCCGATTTCACCCAGGTTCAATCTGCTTTGTTTTGCTGCGCATCGCCTTCTCAAAGCCGATTTTACCTTGTATCCGGATTAACCGTAACTGGTTGATCTAGTTATCCCCTAATCGGTTTCTAGCCGGCTAGCGAAAAGCCGATAAACATTGTTCTATCGGCTTTGATCAAATTATAAATTCTACCTTGTCAATTTCAGGTCAAATTGACTGGCACGCTCTGCAAACCCGGTGTTTGTCTTGTGTGTTCGAAGCTAAGGACCCTGCTTCACATTTTTAGCGCGAACATATTTTGGCACGCCCGGTGGGACCAAGAAAATCAAAATGTCATCAACCGATAAGCCTGCGGTCACCGCTGATATCAACGCTGATGCTATAATCGCGCCTCAAATGGCCGATTTAACCCCTGAGCAGCGAAAAGAAATCGAAGATCGAAAGGCAGCTTTGGAAGAAATGATGCTACGGTGCTTCCAGAAAACACGCTGTGGCGTTACTCAAAAGACGGCACTCCCAAGCATCAATCCTATCGGGGATTCATCATCCGAACCGGCAAGCCGATACGCACCCGCTCAAGCCGATTTATCCAATATGATTGAGCAATCTGTTCATCACGCACTAATTAACCAGTCATCGGCTCTAGTATCCACATTAAAGCCAATGATAGAAAATAGTGTAAAAACAATTGCTCAGGAATTGGCTGTGTCTGGGAGTCTGCTAGATCCACCACAAACCATCCCTACGTACCCAGTATACTCCATAACACCTAACACCAATACAGTAAACGTGTCGGGTCAAACACCTATCATGATGCCGACTCAACCTACTGTTTTGAAACCAAGCACACAGAAAGACGGATTTACGCACTACCATGGGCACACGGATGGGGCTAAAATAAATGCACCAAACCCAGCAAACAGACCCTCCAGTAGCAATGGTTTATCGGCTTATCAGCCGATTGAAACAGATCAGGCTCCACAATCACGGGGAGCCGCGACTATGAGACAAGCGCCATATATGGTAGTACCGTACGCTGAGCCCCTCGCACCCATACCCAATACATTGGTTTTCAATCACGATTGTGACCAAGTGCCAAGACCTCCTGTGGCACGATTTGGACAAAGACCCGAGTTCGCACTCGGGGGGCAGGGCGTGAACAATGAAAATTGGCAATGTCCGGTTGCACCACAAGCCGACAATGTCAATTGGGCAGAACAAATTGCTAACGTTTTGAGAGAACAATTCGGCCTACAACCCAGAGGAAGAGTGATCGGCTACAGGAAGCCGTACCCCGATTACATAGATTGTATGCCATACCCACACAACTTTACGATACCAGACTTTGCCAAATTCTCAGGTGATGATTCTGTTACCACAATTGAGCATATCGGACGGTTTATGGCTCAGTGTGGGGAAGCTGCACAGTCCGATGGGTTAAAAATTAGGTTATTTCCTTTATCATTGTCTGGTGCTGCATTCACTTGGTTTACCAATCTACCCCCAAATTCAGTTCATATGTGGAACGATTTAGAAAGCCGATTCCATGAATACTTCTTTTCGGGGACTATGGAGCTTAGGATTTCTGATCTCAGTTCAGTCCGACAGAAGTACGGCGAATCGGTTTCCGACTATATCAGAAGATTTAGAGGCGTACGAAATAGATGCTTCAGCGTAACATTACCCGATGATCAGTTGGCCGATTTAGCATTCCAAGGATTAATCCCGCCGTTAAAAGAAAAATTATCTGGCCAGGAGTTTCCCGATTTGGATCACCTACTCCATCGCGTATCGGCACATGAAAGCCGATATGCAGAGAGCAAAGGATTTAAAGATAGATTCAAGTTAAACAATAATGAAAAGGCCAAAGTGAACATGGTGGAGTATAATTCGAGCGACACTTCCGAAGACGAAGAAACAGAAATAAACATAGCCGAGTGGACTAAGGGTTCCAAAAGGCCACTCGTATGCTCTCTACTTAAGCCGACAAAAAATAGGGCGAAAATCAAGTATTCATATGACGTGTCGAAGTGTGACAAGATATTTGATTTATTATTGCAAGAAAAACTCATAAGGTTACCAGAAGGACACGTCATACCGTCGGCCGAAGAAATTAAAAAGCGAAGGTACTGCAAACGGCACCATTCATTTTCACATAATACTAACGATTGCAATACTTTTCGACAACAGATTCAATCGGCCATCACCGATGGCAGATTAAAATTTGCGGAAGAATCGGCTATGCAGATAGATATGAATCCTTTTCAAGTCAACATGGCTCAATGTTCACGAAAAGGAAAAGGACCTGCAGAGGATATTAAGCCGACTGAAATAACTAAGGCACGGTCAGAAGGGGACGAAACGGTGCAAATCACTATCGGCTCTATACAAATAGAAGCCGATAGAAATGGACAGAATTCAAGAACAGTAAAACCAAAAGGGGATTTGGAAGTCGGAAAATGGTACAGGGCTGAAAGGGCTCCAAGAAAAGTCAACTTCAAACCAAAGCCAACTTTCTCGCAACTTTTGGGAAAATATGAAAGGATAAGCCAAAAAACTTATGCCAGACAAACCCAAAGTTTTCATCGACCGGATCAAAAAAGAGACGAATATTGGCGGTCAGATATGCCACGTCGGCCAACTACTGAAGAAGAGCGACATCGGCGATATCCCTTTTGGCAATTTTGCTGGGAAAAGGGGATAACCTTACCAACAGTTATGTCCTGTCCTATGCAACACTCAAACCAATCGGTAAAAGATAGGTTGTCTAAACCGGTACACGATCGGCTAGAAATAAGGGACAGGAGGCCGATCCACGAAAGATTGTCAACATCAGAACAAGGTAATTCCCGAACCCAAGAGGTATCGGTTTCTCGTGACACACTCAGAATGGAATATGACGATGAAATGAGCAACTTAGCTGGAAAAATCAGGAAGCCGATAGAACCTAAACCAAGATGGTGCCCTTCGGGCCTTAGCAAGTCACAGCGCAGGCGACTTCAGTGACTAAAAACACAAGAAGAAAGGGAAGCCGAGAACGAAAGAGAGAGGGATCGGATGTTCAATAAGTTAAGGCCTATACCAGTTTTGAAAAAAGAATGGAAAAAGAAGGAACAGACCGATAGTGACTCAAATCAATCGGTCGAATCCGGGTCTCCGATGATCCGAGATGATACACCACCAATGGATATAAACATGGTATTCACTTTACCTGCCGAGTTCAAGACCGAGGAATCGGCTGAAGAAGTGTTCGCCCAACTATGCCTCGGTGCACCAGACGCTGTGTTTGAAAAACCACAAGATATGCATCGGCATCTGAAACCGTTATACCTAAAAGGGTATATTAATGGCCGACCGATATCTCGTATGTTGGTCGATGGCGGGGCGACAGTTAATCTGATGCTGTTAAGTACTTTTAGAAAATTGGGTAAAGCCGATGAAGACTTGATCAAAACCAATATGGTGCTAAATGACTTCACGGGAGACCCTACTGAAGCAAAAGGCGTGATGATGTCGGAACTGACAGTCGGCAATAAAACTTTGCCGACTGCATTTTTCGTGATAGAAGCCAAAGGCAATTATAGTGTGCTCCTTGGACGGGACTGGATCCACGCCAATTGCTGCATACCATCAACTATGCATCAGAAGTTGGTACAATGGAACGATGATACAGTCGAGGTTGTACCAGCCGACACATCGGCTCATATCGCCATGGCCAGTCCTGATACCAATTGGCCACACAAAGAAACCGAATGTATATCAGGAAAAGTCTTGGACGATTGCGATTTTATCTGCATCGAGAAGTCGATTCGAGGCCAATCAGCCAAACCTAATACGTTTGATCGGACAGTATTTAAGTAGTGAGAAGATGGAGTCCAAGACACTAGCAAAGCTACAAGAAAAGGCAAGAAGCTATCGGCAAGAAGAATACGAGGAGGCTGTTGAGGATTTTGAAGAGGAAAGAAAAGGTTTAGGATTTACCTCTGCCGATTTGCTCGAAGAGATCAACAGTGGGGAAGACGATAGTAAAAGACCAACATTTGTAAGTGCTAAATTAGAACCCAGTTATAAAGCAAGGTTGGTCGAAATACTCAAGAAGTACAGAGATTGCTTTGCATGGGAATATTACGAGATGCCAGGTTTAAGCCAACAACTGGTTGAACATCGGCTACCCATAAAACCTGGGTATCGGCCATTCAAACAATATCCTAGACGGTTTAATCCTACGTTGTATGACGCCATAAAAGAAGAAGTGGGTCGATTGCTAGAAGCAAAGTTTATCCGGCCTTGCCGATATGCTGAATGGGTCTCGAATATCGTCCCTGTAAAAAAGAAAAATGGCAAACTTAGGGTATGTGTTGATTTTAGAGATTTAAATAAAGCCACGCCAAAAGATGAGTACCCGATGCCTATAGCCGATATGCTTATCGATGCTGCGTCTGGGAATAAAATAATAAGTTTTTTGATGGAAATGCCGGATACAATCAGATATTCATGGCAGAAGCCGATATCCCTAAGACAGCCTTCAGGTGCCCAGGAGCGTTAGGACTATACGAATGGAAGGTTATGACCTTTGGTTTAAAAAATGCCGGCGCCACTTATCAGCGTGCTATGAACCATATTTTCCATAATTTAATCGGCAATACTGTAGAAATATACATTGACGATGTGGTAGTAAAATCCAAAGAAGACTGGCAACATCTAGCCGATTTAGAAAAGATGTTCGAGAGCACGAGATTACACGGATTAAAAATGAACCCGCTCAAGTGCGTTTTTGGAGTATCGGCTGGACAATTCCTTGGGTTTACCGTACATGAAAGGGGGATTGAGGTAAACCAGGCCAAAGTAAAAGCTATAGCCGATACTAGGCCGCCGACAAACAGAAAAGAGTTGCAAGTATTGATAGGAAAAATCAACTACTTGCGACGTTTCATTTCAAACTTGTCAGGACGTATTCGGGCCTTCACACCGCTGCTGAAAGTCAAAAACGACCAAGAGTTCAAGCGGGGAGCCGATCAACAAAAGGCCTTCGATGACATAAAAGGTTATCTGATGAGCCCACCAGTATTGACCGCACCAAAGCATGGTATACCCTTTAAACTGTATATATCGGCTGAAAGTGATACAGTAGGGGCAGTATTAACACAGGAAGCCGATAGGAAGGAACGAGCGATATTTTATCTGAGCCGACGTCTTTTAGATGCAGAAACCAGGTATCCCCTAGTAGAAAAATTGTGCTTATCTTTGTATTTTGCTTGCACTAAATTGAGACATTATATGTTGGCGTCCAAATGCGTCATAGTCTGCAAAACCGATGTAGTCAAGTACATACTATCCGCACCAATTTTGCGAGGTCGGCTTGGTAAATGGGCATACGCTTTAACTGAGTTCGATTTGACCTATGAATCGGCTAAATCTATAAAAGGGCAAGCTGTGGCCGATTTTATTGCAGGAAGTGAAACGTTAATAGGAACGGCCGATGTGACCCCTTGGCAGTTATATTTCGATGGATCCGTGTGCCAAGAGGGCGAGGGCATCGGCGTAGTATTAATTTCACCCAGAAGACAGGTGTACGAATTCATGTATCGGCTAACTAGCCGATGTTCAAATAATCAAGCAGAGTATGAAGCGTTGTTGAGGGGACTACAATTGCTAGACAGCATCGGGGTAAAAGACGTCGAAGCTTTTGGAGATTCAATGTTAATTGTACAACAAGTCAAGGGGTAGTACCGATGCAACGATGGTGCGCTAACCCGATATTTACAGCAATGCCTCCGGATTATCGAGATGTTTACTACGTTCTCTATAGAACATATCCCCAGAGAAGCTAATGACAAAGCAAACCGATTGGCACAATGCGCATCAGGGTACAGGATTGAAAGCCGACAGGAACTAATCGAGCTAAACGTTTGGCCGATTTTATGTGCCCACCCTGTCGACTGGAGAACAGAAATAAGGGATTATTTATCAGAACCATCTAAGCCGACTGAGCAGAAGGTCAGGCGCAAAGCACTTTGTAGGATCGAAGTATACGAATATAGCAATCAGAGGGGGGGTGAATGATTGTGCGGAAGCTAAAACCAAATTCTTGATCTATTAAAAGTTCACCCCAAAACAGAACCAAAAAATTGCCTCGTTTTCGACAAAAACAGAATGACAGTGGTTCAGTAAAACGCGAATTCCTGGAGATCCAACCGTCGGAACGATCTGAAATTTGGACACAAGAAACTAGATTCCAATACGAATCAAACCCAAAAAGAATCAGCTCGATCGGACTTATGGATCAAAAGTTATGAGCTTCGCAAGCTTGCTGTTTCAGAACTTGACGAGAATCAATCTAATCAAAACTTCAAGATTAAACAAGATCTTCAAAAGATTAATCAACTAGACTTTGAGAAACTCTAAATCAATACCCTAGAACAGTTTTGATGGATCAAATCAAGAAGAAACTCAACGATCAAAAACCAATCTAGAATTAGAACAAGCATGCAAACAAGAACCAAAACAGAGAAAACAACGTAGCGGCGTGGTTCTTGTAGCACGCATAAAAATCTTGGAAGAATTGATCTTTATTTCTTGTCTAAAATACTCTCATCAAAAGAGTACAAACCCTAAAACCAAGCTTAAAGCTTGATGCGCTCAGCTCTCCTTGGTGCGTTTCAACAGGAGACCCCCCACCTATTTAAAGCACCAACCCACAAAGAGTTCTGAATACGATTCCTATTCCCTAGAAGGAATCCGTATCCAACACAACTCTACTTGGCCCAACCTGGCCGAGTACAACTCTTGCACGCGTATGGCAACCCTACCATACTCACGTGACTAACACTTTGCACGCGTATGGCCACCTGCCATACTCACGTGACTAACACTTTGCACGCGAATGACCTCCTGCCATTCTCACGTGACTAACCATTCGTCATGTGCACTATTCTCTTAGCCCGAACGTCCCGCATGACATCCTTGACCACCAAGACCTCAGTTCCTCCTGAACCTAGTCCCGAACCTCAGTTCCTCCATGAACCTAGTTCCGGTCCCGTCATCGACCACATTCGTCTTCGAGCAATACCTGCACATGAACAAACCACAAAACAAATCCGAGCACAAGTCCACGACTTGACTCAATGTCAATCCATGCAACTACTCACATGAGCATTGCATAAAGTCCACTTCAAAACACACATCATGAAATCATCACAAATATCATAATCTCAAGGTCAAACCATTTCAATTCTTGCAAAACATCCAAACTGAGCAAAACACGTTCACAACGGACAAGAAATAAAAACCCTAGAAAAAGTCCATTCACGACGGATAAGAAATCTTTGTCCGGCGTACATGTGAAACTCTCAGTTCCAAGAAGAAAACATTCTGGTGAAAACACATTCACAACGGACCCAAAAACTTTGTCCGTTGTATATGCAAAAACAATCCTCAAAAAGCCGTTCACGACAGACCCAAAACTTTGTCCGTCGTACATGCGTAGCTCTTTGGATTCTTGGAAAATAGGGTTTGGCTCATGCGCTCAAAATCATGTTCACGACGGACACAAAAACTTTGTCCGTTGTACATAGGAGAAAGAGGTTGTCAAAAAGCATGTTTACAAAGGACCAAGAAAGTTTGTCCGTCGTAGATGGGAAACTTACTGTTTTCTTTAGGATTGGTCCGGCGCCAAGGCAAAACTTACTGTTTCTTGTCAATTGTCAAAACACATGAACAAACACATTTTGCAAATCCAAATCTAAGTTAATTTTTCAGTTCAAAGCCAATTTTTCAGCACATGATTTCACAATCTCCCCCTTGATGAAAACATTGGCAACACCACTTAGAATTGAACATTTGGCATTCACTTTACAAAAGATTTTAAAATCCAAAGAATCAAAGACCAAGGTAAGAAAACACAGAATTTCCCCCTTTGACCAAAATGGCAAAACAAAATCTCCCCCTGAGAAAGAACATGTGTGTGAATGTGCAATGTGCCCAAAAATTCAAAAATTCTCCAAACTTCTCAAATTTCCAAAAACAACTCCAATTACCAAAAACAACTCCCCCCAACTCCAATTACCAAAAACAACTCCCCCTTATTCTTCTCCCTCTTTTTCCTTAAACTTTTCAACGATTTCCAAATTTCTCCCCCTTTGACAATGGATTCATCAAGAGTACAAAAGAGAGAACATGTTCAAAATTTTTCTGAAACAATGATTCACAATAAGAAACAAGGGAGTGCCAAGATAGGAGAAAATGAGCTCATTCGATCATATAACCTTATATATCACATAATATGCAAAATACATGATCTTGAAGTGATTTTAACAAGTTATGGAATGACATGCATCTCAACCTCAATTCAGTCAACTATAGCCAAGTACTAAGCAAGACCTTAGTAGAAGAACAAAGGCTCAAAGTTGAAGCAAATAACAAATCAGGGTGAGCAAGTAGTTTCAACTCCAATCTAGTGGACCAATTTAAGCTTTAAACAAGAACTGCATGTGGCATGCTTGAAGCATACTTCTTTTATTTTCTAGGAGTGGCATGCTTGAAGCATACATCTTATCTTTGAGGAATGGCATGCTTGAAGCATACATCTTATCTTTTAGGGAAAGCAAGCCTGAAGCACATAACTTGAAGCTTTTGCTTTTAACACTTCTTTTTTATATTGATTCCCTTTTCTTTTTCCTTTTTCTTTGATTGTAAACATGCAAAAGTGATTAAAGGTCTTATGAAAGAGTAAAGTTGAAAACACACTTGCTTCATAGCCCAAACTTGTCAAGAGGATTCAATATCAAGCCTAGAAGAGTAAGATATCACAGAGTATTTAGCTATAGGCAATCAGATCAGGGAATTCCGCAATGTCATTCTTAGTTCAAGTGAGACAATTTAGATTATCATATATTAGCTCAATTATATAGTATATAAAGAAATATGATAAAGTGAGCTCATCAAGTGAAAGAACTTGGCAAAGAAACTCCCCCTCAAAACAATCCCATTGGATGAACAATTCCAAGTTCTCCCCGAATAAAAGCAAAACGAGAAGAAGACAAAGGTTTTGTAAAAATGTCTGCCAATTGATGTTCAGTATCCACATGATGAAGCACAATGTTGCCTTTTTCAACATGATCTCTAAGAAAGTGAAATCTGATGTCAATATGTTTTGTTCTTGAATGTTGCACAGGGTTCTTAGCAATGCAAATTGCACTAGTGTTATCACACAGAAGAGGAACACTATCCAAAATAACCCCATAATCTTTAAGTGTAGCTACTATCCAAAGAATTTGAGAACAACAACTTGCAGCAGCCACATATTCAGATTCAGCTGATTGATTGTGCAAATGAAGATTGCTTTCTAGATGACCATGCAATGAGAGAATTTCCCAAGAAGTGACATGAACCAGAAGTGCTTTTCCTATCAACTCTACATCCTCCAAAATCAGCATCAGAAAAAGATCTCAAACTAATGCATGAGGAAGCAGAAAGCCAAATACCAAAATCTTGAGTTCCATGAAGATACCTGAAAATTCGCTTGACAGCTTGTCGATGTGAAGCACGTGGGGAAGCTTGAAAACGAGCACACAAGCACACAACAAATTGTATATCCGGCCTTGATGCAGTGAGGTACAAAAGTGAACCTATCATGCTTCTATATTCCTTTTGATCAACTGGCTCACCATTTTCATCCGGATCAAGCGTGCAATTGCTTTCCATAGGTGTCATGATTGGTTTGCTGTTTTCCATCCCAAAACGATGTAGCAAGTCTCTTGTGTATTTGCTTTGATGCACAAAAGTACCATCCTTTGTTTGCTTGATTTGAAATCCCAAAAAGTATGTCAACTCACCCATCATACTCATCTCAAACTCCTTTCTCATTGTTTAAAACTTCGGACACTAAAACATGAGATGAACCACCAAAGATAATATCATCAACATAAATCTGAGCGAATAGTTGATCATTGCCTTGCTTGAGTAAAAAGAGAGTTTTGTCAACCTTTCCCATTAAAAGCCTTTTTCAAGTAAAAGGTTTTTAGCCTATCATACCATGCTCTAGGGGCTTGTTTCAAACCATACAAAGCTTTTGATAGTTTGAACACATGATTTGGAAACTTTGGATTTTCAAAACCAGGTGGTTGCTTGACATAAACCTCCTCATTTATGTAACCATTAAGAAAAACACTTTTCACATCCATTTGATACAATTTGAAACCTTTGGATGCAGCAAAAGCTAAAAGGATTCTAATGGCTTCAATTCTAGCAACAGGAGCAAAGGTTTCATCAAAATCTAAGCCTTCAATTTGAGTGTAACCTTGAGCAACCAATCTAGCCTTGTTTCTAACAACAACACCATCCTCACTTTGTTTATTTTTGAAAACCCATCTAGTTCCAATAACATTAAAATCAAGAGGTGGTGAGACAAGTTTCCAAACTTTATTTCGTTCAAAATTCTCTAATTCTTCATGCATGGCATTGATCCAAGATTCGTCAGATAATGCATGAGATATATCTTTGGGTTCAAAAGAAGCAACTAAAGCAGAATGAGCATGAGTGTCAGAATGAATAAACCTGGATCGAGTGACTCTCTCATTTAGGTCTCCAATCATTTGTTCAGATGGATGCATTTTTTGAATGTGCAAGGGAGCATTGGCTTTTGAGACTTCTCCTTCTCCTTCTTTATTTTCAGCATGTACAGATGATGTTGTAGCTTGAGGATGGTTAGCTGTAGGTGATGTAGTAGTAGGTGCCAAAGGTGCTACATCTTGTTGTGCATTAGGAAGAGTCAAGACCTCATCTTCAACATCATCATCATCTTCAAAGATTTTCTCCCCACTGAATGTATGCGCTGCACTGCATCACTTGGACTAGTGCCTGGACTAGCCTCATCAAAAGTAACTTCACAAGTTTCCACAATTTTGTTAGTCTCCAAAACAAGCACACGATAGCCACGAGTATGAGCAGGATATCCAAGAAAAATGCCATCAGTTGATCTAGCTTCAAATTTATCAAGATTTCCAGATTTCAAGACAAAACATTTGCATCCAAAAACTCGAAAGTGAGAAACAGAAGGTCTATGTCCAAACCGAAGCTCATATGGAGTCTTACCCAATTTTGATCTCAAAAACACACGATTTGAAACATAACATGCAGTTGAAATCGCTTCAGCCCAAAAGTTTCTAGGAGTATGATGTTCATCTAACATGGTTCTAGCCATCTCAACCAATGTTCTGTTTTTCCTTTCAACTACACCATTCTGTTGAGGCACTCTAGGTGATGAAAATTGATGATCAATTCCTTTTTCAATACAAAAGAGATCAAAAGAAGCATTTTTGAATTCAGTTCCATTATCACTTCTAATAGCTTTGAGAGCTCCTGGATGATCAATAGAAAGCCTAAGAACAAGACTTCTAAAATGACTAAAGGCCTCATCCTTAGATGCCATAAAGTATACCCAAGAGTATCTAGAAAAATCATCAACAATCACAAGCACATACCATTTGCCTCCAAAGGATTGAACTCGAGATGGTCCAACTGTATCAAGATGTAGAAGTTGTCTGAGCGCGTTTGTCATCATCATGGTAAGAGGTGGATGTGAACCTGCAATCATCTTACTATGTCTACAAGAAGAACATACTAGATTGCTATCACCCTTAAGCTTAGGCAGGCCACGTATAAGATCTAAACCACTTACACGAGTAAGATGATCAAAACCAACATGACCAAGTCTACGATGCCAAAAGAATAAATCTTTAGAAACATTGGCAACTAAACACCTATGTTTCGAAGAAGGTGAAGCATCAAAATCAGCTTTAAAGACTCTTCCAAAACGAGAAATTTTGAACACAAGATCACCTGAAGCATCTAGCACTTTGCATTCATTTTTCTTAAAGCTTATCTCAAGATCTTCATCAAGCATTTGTGAGACAGAAAGCAAATTATATTTCAAATTTTCAACAAGAGCCACATCTTTGAACATAAACTTGTCACTTACCTTTATTGTACCTTTTGCCACAACAGAAGAGGAAGAAGCATCTCCAAAAGTAACACTTTCGGCCACGAGATGCACGAGTGAGGAGGAGAACCAATTCTTATTACCGGACATGTGGCGTGAGCATCCGAATCCACTAGCCATATGTTCTCCTTCCTCGCGAGAAGCCTACATAGCACCAAAACATGTCGAGGTCTCGATCTTGGGGTTAGGAATGAGATTTTTGGGAATCGATCTTGAGACACACGACGCTTCTTGATAGGCACAACACGATAATTTTTATGCACAAAATCAGATTTGCCTTTTCCCATGTTTGTAGGAACAGAAGGTGTTTTCATCACTCTAGGCGCATAAAAATGTGCTTTGCTGAAATTTGACCTAGCCTCAGTTCTTTCCTTCTTTTCTTTGTTTGGCTAGTCTAAAGCAAAAATCTACTAAGTGTCCATCTCTACCACAATGAGTGCAAGTGTACTTGACATGATGTTTAGCTTTAACAAGAAAAGCACATTTTGCATTCATCATAGTAGAGGATAAAACCAGCAGATTGAAAAGCAATTTCCTTAGGCTCATTAGATAACTCAATTTTGCAAGGAGCACGAACAACGGCGAGGTTTAGTTTCATATGTGGCATAAGGATCAAAACCTAAACCTCTCTTGTTTGTGCTAACCTTAGATTGATCCAAAATCATGTTCAACTTCTTCTTGCCATTAGTGAAATGTTCCAAGGAATTTTGCAAGTAATCAACTTTCTTAGTAAGAGTTAAACAATTATTGCAGGGAACATCTATTTTTCCTTTTTGCTTGCGACAAGTTGAGCATGAGAGAATTTCATGTGAAGGCAGATTATCAGTCAATTGAGAAACCCTAGCATTTGCATCTTTCAGTTTTAATTCAATAGTTGAGCATTTAGAACAGGAAGTTGAACTATGCAAATCATCAGTGGAACAGCTAGCATGTACAACATGTTTCTCATTTTTCTCATTTAGATGTAACAAAAGAGCATGTTCTTTTCTAAGCAAGGTGAGCTCATTGTAAATTAAGTCACATGATTTGCAAGTATCATCACTAGGAATCAAAGTCTTAAGTCTAGCAATTTCAGCATTCAATGATTCAATAATGAAATCATGTTTCTTAATTTTCTTATCACGTTTGTCAAGCAATTTTCCAAGACGAGCAACAGCAATAGCTAATTCATCATAAGAGGGATCTACCTCATTGAAGTCGCTGTCGTGGTCGTCCTCGGTGAAGCTATCCTTGCTGCTTGCCATGAGACATAATCCTATTAAATCATGCTTGCTTGGAGTTGCATCATCTTCGCTGCTCTCCGAGTTCACATCGCTCAAATTGACTTGTTCAAGAGCGGAAAGAACTCGGTGAACCACCTTGCGGTTGATGAAGCTCTTCTTCTTCTTATCATTTGACGAGAACCTTTTCTTTTCATTCCTTCTGTCGTTGTCCTTCTCCTCCTTTGATGTTTTTCCTGCAAGCTTAGGACAATTTGTGCGAATATGGTTGAGGTCACCACACTCATAGCATCTTGGAGGACCACCTCTCTTTCTCATTCTCACATTACGCAAAGCTTTGTTAAAGCGAGAAGAGAGTAGTGCCAGATCTTCTTCAGAAACTCTTCAAGTTGCTCATCTGTTAAAGAAGACATGGAAGACAAGGCAAAGCTAGAAGAAGAATTTGCATTTGACATGTTAGGGTTAGAGATCAAAGCAATTGATTTAATGTTACCCTTCTGGCAAGAACATCCAACTCATGAGTTTTCAACTTAGAGTAAAGAACATCTAATGTGAGTGTCCTCATGGTAGTAGATTCTTGTATAGATGTTACTTTCATCTCCCACATCGACATGTCCAAAGCACTAAGCAATTGTCGAGCATTTTCAGCATCGGTGTAGCTAACTCCAACAAAGACGTAGATTGCTAAGAATTTTATTGAAACGTGCAAAGAAGTCATCTCTGATTCACTAGGTTTCATCTCAAAACGCATGTATTCTTTTTTGTAAATATCTTGACGAACCTCTTTGACAAGTGTTAGAACCCTCATGGTAATCACAAAGAGATTTCCATACCTCATATGCGGATCGAAGATGAACCACACGATCAAAGTCGCTGCGTCCCAAGCCTTGGATGATCAAGTTGCGCGCCTTGCTATTTGCTTCAACATGTGTGCGATTGGTGTCGTTGACGTTGTCGTTTGCAGGGACTTCATATGGCTTGTAGACCTTCTCCCAAATTGTGAAGCCCTGTGCTTGGATGAACGCCTCCATCTTGGCCTTCCAAAACTGAAAATCAACACCATCGAACACACATGGTTTTGTCGAATAACGATCCATTGATCTAATCACCGGTTAAGATAGATTAGAGGAACCTTGCTCTGATACCACTTGTAGGATCGAAGTATACGAATATAGCAATCAGAGGGGGGTGAATGATTGTGCGGAAGCTAAAACCAAATTCTTGATCTATTAAAAGTTCACCCCAAAACAGAACCAAAAAATTGCCTCGTTTTCGACAAAAACAGAATGACAGTGGTTCAGTAAAACGTGAATTCCTGGAGATCCAACCGTCGGAACGATCTGAAATTTGGACACAAGAAACTAGATTCCAATACGAATCAAACCCAAAAAGAATCAGCTCGATCAGACTTATGGATCAAAAGTTATGAGCTTCGCAAGCTTGCTGTTTCAGAACTTGACGAGAATCAATCTAATCAAAACTTCAAGATTAAACAAGATCTTCAAAAGATTAATCAACTAGACTTTGAGAAACTCTAAATCAATACCCTAGAACAGTTTTTGATGGATCAAATCAAGAAGAAACTCAACGATCAAAAACCAATCTAGAATTAGAACAAGCATGCAAACAAGAACCAAAACAGAAAACACTGTAGCGATGTGGTTATCAGAGCACGCAAAAATCTTGGAAGAATTGATCTTTATTTCTTGTCTAAAATACTCTCATCAAAAGAGTACAAACCCTAAAACCAAGCTTAAAGCTTGATGCGCTCAGCTCTCCTTGGTGCGTTTCAACAGAGACCCCACCTATTTAAAGCACCAACCCACAAAGAGTTACGAATACGATTCCTATTCCTAGAAGGAACTGTATCCAACACAACTCTACTTGGCCCAACCTGGCCGAGTACAACTCTTGCACGCGTATGGCAACCCTACCATACTCACGTGACTAACACTTTGCACGCGTATGGCCACCTGCCATACTCACGTGACTAACACTTTGCACGCGAATGACCTCCTGCCATTCTCACGTGACTAACCATTCGTCATGTGCACCATTCTCTTAGCCCGAACGTCCCGCATGACATCCTTGACCACCAAGACCTCAATTCCTCCTGAACCTAGTCCCGAACCTCAGTTCCTCCATGAACCTAGTTCCGGTCCCGTCATCGACCACATTCGTCTTCGAGCAATACCTGCACATGAACAAACCACAAAACAAATCCGAGCACAAGTCCACGACTTGACTCAATGTCAATCCATGCAACTACTCACATGAGCATTGCATAAAGTCCACTTCAAAACACACATCATGAAATCATCACAAATATCATAATCTCAAGGTCAAACCATTTCAATTCTTGCAAAACATCCAAACTGAGCAAAACACGTTCACAACGGACAAGAAATAAAAACCCTAGAAAAAGTCCATTCACGACGGATAAGAAATCTCTGTCCGACGTACATGTGAAACTCTCAGTTCCAAGAAGAAAACATTCTGGTGAAAACACATTCACAACGGACCCAAAAACTTTGTCCGTTGTATATGCAAAAACAATCCTCAAAAAGCCGTTCACGACAGACCCAAAAACTTTGTCCGTCGTACATGCGTAGCTTACTAGATTCTTGGAAAATAGGGTTTGGCTCATGCGCTCAAAATCATGTTCACGACGGACACAAAAACTTTGTCCGTTGTACATAGGAGAAAGAGGTTGTCAAAAAGCATGTTTACAAAGGACCAAGAAAGTTTGTCCGTCGTAGATGGGAAACTTACTGTTTTCTTTAGGATTGGTCCGGCGCCAAGGCAAAACTTACTGTTTCTTGTCAATTGTCAAAACACATGAACAAACACATTTTGCAAATCCAAATCTAAGTTAATTTTTCAGTTCAAAGCCAATTTTTCAGCACATGATTTCACACACTTAAATATGTTCTACTGGAGGATGTATTATACTTTCGAACCATGGAAGGCTTATTGCTAAGATGCCTGGGAACTGAAGAAGCCAAAATAGCGATGGGAGAAATCCATGAAGGAATTTGTGGATCACATCAATCGGCCCATAAAATGAAATGGATACTGAGACGAACGGGATATTTTTGGCCGATAATGTTAGAAGACTGCTTCAAATATTATAAAGGGTGCCAAACATGCCAAAAGTTTGGTAACATACAGTCAGCACCAGCGTCGGCTTTGCATCCAATCATCAAGCCATGGCCGTTTAGGGGATGGGGTATAGACATAATCGGCCAGATATTTCCGTCGTCCAGCAAAGGGCACAAATTTATTCTCGCAGCCACAGATTATTTCTCAAAATGGGTTGAAGCTGTACCACTCAGGAAAGTTACTAGCAGAGAGCTGATCGACTTTGTAAATGAACACATCGTCTATCGGTTTGGGATCCCGCAAACGATCACTACCGATCAAGGGACTGTGTTCATGTCAAAGGAGTTCAAAGACTTCGCAAAAATTCTTGGGATAAAACTACTTAACTCCTCCCCTTACTATGCTCAGACCAATGGGCAGGCCGAGTCGTCGAACAAGACATTGATAAAACTAATAAAAAGGAAAATTGAGGAAGAACCAAGGAAATGGCATTCAATGCTATCGGAAGCTTTATGGGCTTATCGGCTATCTTATCATGGATCAACTAAATTATCACCTTTTCAGTTGGTATATGGACAAGAAGCCGTTTTACCCGTGGAGATCAACATCGGCTCAGCAAGGCTATTTAAGCAAAATGATTTGACAGCCGACGAATACAAACAGACAATGCTTGACAATCTAGATGACTTAGCCGAACTAAGGCTAATCACGTTAGATCGGCTCAAAAAGAACAAGGAGAGGATTGCCAGGTCGTATAATAAAAAGGTGATTTTAAAATCCTTTAATCAAGCCGATTTGGTATGGAAAACCGTGTTGCCGATCGGATCTAAGGATAATCGATTCGGCAAATGGTCTCCAACGTGGGAAGGGCCTTATAAGATAAATCGGCCGATTGGCGGGAATTCGTATATACTGGAATCCTTAGACGAGTTCGTACTACCTAAAGCAATCAATGGAAAATATCTGAAGGTATATCACCCAAGCATAGGATTGGGTCCTAACTACAGGAAGAAAGCACCAGGGATCGATTACAAAAAACATGTGCATATAAAATCGGTCATACAGCCGACCGAGTCAGTCTTTCAAACAACCATCACGGATTAAACATCGTTTACAAAAGATCGGCTACATGGCCGGTACTACATATCAGTTCATCAAGAAAGACAACGCTCTGTTTTCAAATCAATGGAGCCCGGAACTAGGCAGATGAGCTCCCAAAGCCGATAGTGCCGCTGCCGCCCTGCCAATAGTAGCTTGGACGCTATCTATTAGTTGTTGATCGGCCCCTGCATCACCCGGAACTGGAACTATCTTGGCCGATTGGTTCTTGACTTGAGCAAAAACCTCGCCAATTTGCCGCCTCTGAACCGCCAGTGAAGACGTCGCGTCGGTGATGCCGATCTGGCATTCTGCAAGTTCTTTTGTGACTGAAGCCAACTGTTCTTCAAGTTTTTTCTTGGTCGACTCCAGCTCTTGAGCTCTATTCTTAGCCGATTTAAGCATAGCAGCACCCTGGTCAAATGTTCCCTTCCGAAGTTTGGCGTCCGCTATGAGCTGCTCCAAGATCTGTTGGTCGGCTTGCTGGGCCTTCCTCTGTTCAACCCTTAATTTGGCTGATTCTACGTCCAGCCGACGAGCGTCTAAGTGGCATACCTCTAGCAAAGCATACATAACTGCAGGAGGAAGATCGGCTTGCATGGCCGCCATAGCGTTTCTCAAAGGTTGGGTGTTGGCGGATAAGGCGCCCGGCTGCATCACTTCGTCCAGGAGGCGGTTGAGTCGCTCTTGCATGCCCGGCTCAGCAGTAACGGCAGCCGATGCTAGCGCGGAGGCCGCTATTATGTGCTGAATATCGGCTGGATAGTCATCAGTAGCCATAACCTCCGGGTCATCAAGTTCATCCAAAGTGAAGTCCAGCAGATCGGCCAGATCAGTTGATGGCGCTTTGGGGTCAGGATCAGAAATATCGATCGTCGGGAGCGGTACTGCCGGTGGCGATGGAGGGAGCGATGGAGGGATAGCCGATGTAGCACCTTGGGGATCGGCTATAACCCCCGCTATTTGTACTGATGGAGATTGCTAGAGAACAAAAAGCAAGTCAGCAACACAAAACAAACGTAAAGCAATGTTACTCTAAACAAAGACAAAACTCACATCAGTAACTGAGTGCTCCGGAGAACCACCGGATGGATGCCTCACAGGTCTCGGCGAACGTCTGGTAGATTTCTTCCTCCTCTCTGTGGTGAACTCGGTTAAACCTTGACAACGCGAGTGACATAATAGCCGATACAAATAGTGACTTACTTGGAGCGCGTTGGCGAGCCAAGTCCGACAGGGATGGACCTTGGATACCCAATGTACCTGAAGTATATCGGTGAGTGCCGATGATTGACCGGAAGTCTCTGTCGGCCACCACTAGCAGAAATGTGCGGATCGGCTAATCGTTCACCAGCATCTGTGCCGCCCTGGGAAAATCAAAAACATGTTAAAAAAAGAAAAGAAGAAGAAGCCGATATGCAGCATGGAAACAGAGATAAAAAGACACCGGTACCTTTACAGCTACTGAGGAGTCGCTATAACCAGAGCTCGCGCTGGACCCGGAAGCTACCGTCGGCTCATGGAAATCGGGCAAAAATAAGTGGATTATAGCCGACAGAGTCCTGTCCATAAGTACAGCTTCCGATATTCTAGCCCACCATTGCAAGAATGCAGCTGACCGATGGGAATTAAGGACAAAATGAGGTGTCGAGAGGATTTGCAACCCGTCGGCTACCTCAAGAATAATCTCCGCAGCGACACTGTTAGATACTCGAGCTCGAGGTTCGACACAAGATAGTAGAGGAAAGGAGGGGATGGTTTGCCCAAAACCCAATTGACGGGCATAGATTGAAGGATGATAAAATTCATAGGATGGCTGAAATGTCCGATTGCGTGTATTTAAACCGGCATGAATAATGCAAGGGGAGAGGATGATTTTGTACAAATCTAAAGTGGACTGGGGCATTGAAGAGCTATCAGCATCTAAGTGAAGGAACGATGGGTATGGGCAATCGGCTACATCAGTATATCGGAAAAAGTCTTGTTGGCCGAAGGAAGTCCTGTCTAGGGTAAGGAAAAAGCTGAGGTATTTGTGCAAGCCGACTGGATCTATTGTTAGTTCACCAGCCGAAGACATGATAAATCTCTCCCCATAAGATCGGCTAGCTCTATATTGAGGGACTGCATGTTCTAAATAATCTTCTCTAGGGAAGGTTGAACTTCCCGAAGGTTCAGATAGAATGGATCGGCTGAACATACAATGAAGCCACGTCTGTATAAACCACAAGGGTCCCCCTATGTTGCCAACAACATGCTTGGCAAAACCAGAAAAGAGTCGGCTGCGGATTACGTACATCATTTGATATACCGCCCCCAAAAACGTCTTACCTAGAGCAAGCCGATGCCCCTCTACCAAGCGTTCCGCTACTAACTGAAAAGATTGGGTAGGGCCAAGGGAAGCACCACAGAACAGGTATCGGTCCAACCAAAGGTTAAGAAAAGCGACATGCTCTTGGTAGATCTGGGGACCGGTAACCCTATTGTTATTCTGTATATATTTATGCCAACCCTCGCCTTTCTTGCGGATTAATTTAAAAGAGGGTTTTCCGCTAAAAGCCGATAGCTGATCCCCGTCTGGCCTAAGGCAACACAATTGGGCTACATCGAGCAAAGTAGGGCCGATTGGGCCAGACGAGAATAAAAAAGCATTAAAAGAATCCGACCAAAAATAATAGGCTGCAGCTACCAAGGGTTCGTTGGCTTTGGGGTCGGCTAAACTCAGAGACAAAGACTCGGCTATACCCATTCTCTCCCATTCTACCCTCTTCTGAGCCGACACCCTAATAAACCAAGATCTCCATCCCTTCAGATTTGTAGGCCAGGCCCTAAAACTTTTTCCCCACTCGGAAGTATTATACCCAGCAGCCGACAATGGGAGTCTAGGGATCTCGTCGTTAATAACTGTGTCGGCCGACATGGTACCTACCGGTCCTAAGTAGAATTGATCTGAACTTTGAGGAATTGGGATGAATACCTGCGAAGGGTCCATTTCAGCCGATTTCGAAAGAATGAGAGAAAGATGACGAAAGCCGATGATGAGTGAGTCGAAAGCTTGAAAGCGTGCAAATGACCGTGGGGGGACCCCCATATTTATACCACGGTGAAAAGAAGGCGAACGGGCGGGAGCAGTTGTGCGTTTAAAACGCACCGAGATTTTTACGGCGCAGTTAATGGAGTGGTTCCCAAAAAAGATTCTCCTATAAAGCCGATACGGACGAAAAGCCGATAGATTCTTTTTGGAAAATAACAAGTTATCTTCCAAAAACGGGGGGCATATGTTTGCACCAAAATTCGGCATGTATTAAAATCAGTGCGAATCGGATAAAAGAGGTCGTATGAAAAGGGATTGGTAGGCGAATCAGAAGGAAACTCCGTCTCTAATAAGGAAACCGGATCAGAGGCCGATACGGATTAATAGCGTATCCGTATACAACTCGGATCGGCCGGGCGTATTATAAAAGGTGGACGACGAACGGAAAGAATCAATCAAACACACATCTACTACTTTTTACAGTTCCTTTTTACATCGTTTTAGATTCATAGACCTCTCTGCAAGTCGACGGACTCAACATAGCTGCGCATCGCCGATTGTTGGTTTTAGCCGATTTCACCCAGGTTCGATCTGCTTTGTTTTGCTGCGCATCGCCTTCTCAAAGCCGATTTTACCTTGTATCCGGATTAACCAGAATCGTTGATCTAGTTATCCCCTAATCGGTTTCTAGCCAAGCTGTAAAAGCCGATAAACATTGTTCTATCGGCTTTGATCAAATTATAAATTCTACCTTGTCAATTTCAGGTCAAATTGACTGGCACGCTCTGCAAACCCGGTGTTTGTCTTGTGTGTTCGAAGCTAAGGATCCTGCTTCACATTTTTAGCGCGAACAGTACCCTAAGGCTTCTCGTAGAGAAACCTAAAGCAGAAGGGTGGTCGGCTAGTTCACACACT
The DNA here is from genome assembly GCA_036346355.1 of Rhipidocladum racemiflorum. Taxonomy (NCBI): domain Eukaryota; kingdom Viridiplantae; phylum Streptophyta; class Magnoliopsida; order Poales; family Poaceae; genus Rhipidocladum; species Rhipidocladum racemiflorum. Next base: position 44,179,497 of record CM070571.1, on the reverse strand, counting down.
CTGAAATACCTTTGATGCCACCCTTGCAAGTGTGCCTTGAGGTCTTCGGAGGTCACCAGGTTTAGGACAGAGGTTGTTACGTGATGCCTCGATGATGTCGAACACCACTCTTGCAATTTGAACACCACTTGATGTAGGTTCTCGTCCTTGAACGGATCATACTTTCCATCATGCGTAACCTTCAACGTGTAATGAAGTGCTGCAGTACTCATATTAGGTGTCCACGAGAAGGCAGTCATGCATGGAAGGTGTCAGTGCTGATAAATATACTATGCAATAAGTGGTCACTTCGGAGTTAAATGTAGGTAGTGAGTGGTCACTTCAGACTTTGCAGTGTGCATGTAAAAGTACATCCTGTGACTAGTGGTACGCGAGTAGCACATTGGTGAGTAGCACGTAAAACATCATGTTTAAATGTAATTTTTAGGAAGAATGGACCAGATTTGCTAATATGTCAATTTTATCAATCTAGGTAATGTTAGCTTCTTGAATTCGAATGTATGCAATGGAACGGCTAAAATTATTTGTTGAACACATATCAAGGCACATACAATAGTGACGGAATTGCTAGAAGTACTTATGACAGCACTGATTGTCATGGTGGAACAAGTGATCGTTTCGTCGTCTATCTTCGTAGAGTGGGAATGATGCACAATATTTTCTACATATTACATCAACCATGAATCTTTTGCGATTTGTTCTCAGACACCGCTCAATCTCTCTTATGAAAGAACTCAATGGGGGTGCGTAGTGCTCCTAGCTGTCGTGGAATGGGTAGTGATAGGAATACATCAACCTGTCACCCCTTTGGCAAAGCTGCATAGCCTGTCACGCTTTATGAAAGCTGCACAACATGTTTATACTTACAATAATTACATACAGCATTCCGCCTTAAGGCTTACAATAATTACACATACAAACTCCCAATCCAAACAACTTTATTAATATGATGTGATACACACATCTGAGTATCAGTAGTACGCTACACTCGATCACTGGTCGAGGAACCCTGCTCCTCAGGCTCCTACTCCTGCTCAGACACAGGCTCTGGCTCCTGCTCAGGCTCAGGCTTAGGATCAGGCTATACCTCCTCGGGGTTCGCCTCATCCAGCTCAGCCTCCTGCTCCCTGATGTAAAGGGCCTCCTCGAGCTCTCCAATCCTCTGTGCAGCTAGGGCTCTATTCTCCTCAAGTCTCAACTCTGTGGCCTCCAAGTCATGGTATGCCTTTTGCAGCTCTTGGACCGTGCGGTCCGTCACCTCCTCCTGTGTTGCTGCAAACCTGGAAAGATGCACGACGGTAGCATCGCACTCCAAGTCGACCGGGGAACTACTGGCACCTCCTTGCCGGGGATGAAGGCGGAACACTGTCTCGCTCAGTTCTTGCGCGTAGTAATGGCCTATCCTCCGCGGTGCAAGGCGAGCGGACTCCTAGATACCGGCCTCGAAGGTAGCTTGCCTCACAGTTATGTTGGTTGGATAGCTCGCCCTTGTGTTCTCTCAAGCGTAGATGGTGACCTTGGTAACCATGCCATGAGCCCTTCCGTTGAATCTCCAAGTTTTGGCGCTGTAGATCGGCCTGTCAAATCCTCCCAGCACCTGGAGCATTATCCACAACTCAGCAGCATAGCCTCCCCTGCGCTCTCCATAGGTTTGCGTCCTCCTCATCTGCCAAAACAGCTCTCGTCAGACCTCAATTTTAAAAACAAATCAAAGGTAATAACAGAAAATTCAACAAACGTTAGTATAATAGACAACACATAAATTAGACAACACATACAATTCCGAATAGATTAGACAACATGACCAGTGTTACAAAAAGTTAACAACACATTCTGCAATATGAAAAATGGACATCACATAAGTGAGTTTACACAAATCAGTAGAAGGTACAATTAATAATTACATGAGAGGTAGATCTACATGAAGTGATTTTACATGATTAACGGCCCGCTGCCACCATCCACCTTGCCTTCTAATGAATCCCTCTGGGTGCGGCATCTAGGGGATGTGTGGGCCTCCATCCTACGGCCTGTGATGGCCCCTGCCTACTCGGATCTAGCCGAACGTCCAAATCATCCTCTTCGGGAGGTACATCCGATTGAAAGGTATATTGTTGTGTGCTTTGGTGGTAAAGGTTGTACCACACATTTAGATCGTCCGTATGCAGTGGACCCGCATGAAGTATGTCGGTCGTAGGTTGGGGTTGCGAGGTGCCCACCTGCCCGCCCAGTAGAGCAGTAAAGGTAGGTGCCGACATAGAGTCGAAGTCGAAAGCATCGGGCTCGCTCCACTGCTATGGTTGACTGTAATCCGTCCCATGGGAGTGTGAGAAATGTACCAGGATTGGTGTCATCCCATTGTGCCCATGCTTCTGTTGGGGCAGACGTACAAGAATTGGTGTAATCCCATTGTGCCCACGGATCAGTTGGGACTTCAACATGGGGGATTGCATGATGGCGCGCTGAATGGCTTCCCGCGTGGGAGGTGGACGCACGTTGTGGGGCGTTTTGTTGTTCGCCACTGGAGGGATGGACGCTGATGGACCGCCTGGCATGTGAGGTATGAATTGGATTCATGCCAAGCGAGCCGTAGTTGCGTGGGGTTGTGCAGAGCCTCCAAGGCCACGGATCACCGAGAATAATATGGCCCCCTTAGATGCGAAGTAACGCCTCATTTGATTGGTTACCGACGTCAAGCCAGAGGTCCCCAGAGGACGGGCCACCATTTCATCGGCATGGGCAATTAGGTCCGATGTCTCCTGGGTTTGCATTGCAGTATGTCTGTATTAAGAATTTCGACACAAAATTTACAATAAATATCAGTAGTATGATGGGAGTACCAAAGTCTGCGCATGACGCGATTTTTCTCCTGGGTACGTCATGGCACATGGTTGGATCTCCTAGCTCAGTAACGTGGCACGCGTGCGGGCGCGGTACCATACAAGGCAGCTATCGTATTCGTAGCGGTCGTATGGACCAGCGGGATGGGCCACATCCTGCAATGCTAACTCGACCCATCGCGTGATGTGCGTACCATGGACTAGGGTCCAATCGATAGCTCCCGCACTACCCATAGTGCTTCTCCTTTATGGTTAAGACATTAGAATGGCAAATTTTGGATGAAGGTGACAAGATTGAAAATAATGAAATACATACCCATGCGACCTCCCAGCGTCCCGCGGTGGTGGAACCGGGATTATCTGTCGGCACCCGAACTGTCGTTGGATACGTTCGAGCGAATAGACCTCCACCGCGTTCATGTACACGACAAAGCATGTGGTCATTCATAATGGCATGTCCACTAGGCAACAACCTGAGATGCGTCCGTCGGTGGCAATTTCTGCGGCTCGTTGCGGCGTCCATAGATCCCCATGTCACATTGTCAGCGGTTAGTAGGTCCATATCTGCTACAAAACGTCTGCAGCTCGTGTGGTCACCAAGCAATGACCATCTAAGCCGTGTGTGCATCCAACGGTGGCCTATAGTAGGGCGAGTGGGCTCTGGCATGTCATGGCCCACAACGATAGGGTAGTACCTTCTACTGACTGTAGGCCGGGATATCGGAAGGTACTCCCAACTCCACATCTGCAGCATTTGCATGCATCCAATAATTGTGCCCCTAGCCGTATGTCGTACGCATGCATTGCACAACCCATGGTATGTGTTAGCTAGGACCGCAAATGCCCAGCTGTATGTCATCATCTCGTCCGGGTTTGCGGCCAACTCACGAGCTATCCAAACTATGTGCGGGGAGATGATGTCGCCAGACGTGGTTATGAACATCACACCGCCAAGCAAGCAATACAGATAAACTTCGTAATGGCTTTCTATGGTAGCTTCATCTGCATGCTATGGGCATGGTTGGTACTCTTCCAATGCTTGTAGCCAGCTCATCGACACTCCAGTATCCTTATGTGTGTGTGGCACCCCAAACCTGCAGGTACTTCGGATTAATCAAATACATCGTATCGTTATCATTTTAGACATTACATAACAAATACTCTCAATATGTACCTGGCCGTCACGTACTGCTGCCACTGGCCTCGATTGGGCCGGGCTAGAACCACATGTTGGCCCTTAATGGGGAGGTCGGTGAGCATGGCTACATCCTTTAGAGTGATGGACATCTCACCGAATGGGAAGTGAAATGTGTGCATCTCTGGCCACCATCGGTCGATCAGACCAGTAAGATGTGCCCGCTCGAGGCTCGGCATCGGCGTGGTCATGCCTCCTTCCATCATAGCCCCGTCCATGAGAAGCGCGAAGGGTAGTAGACCTGCACGGGCAAGTGGAATATGGAACCGGTCGTCCAACCTTATTTTGTGCAACGACCGGCAGGACAGAGGGGGTAACTGAAACGTGCACACAATTGTGGTTAGAGGCATCGCAAATATTGCATGACATGTAATATACAATTGTGTCACACCTTAGTTCCTGAACAAATTGCCCACGCACGGTGTTTCGCATCAACCGACTCACTGAGTAGCTCTGGAAGTCCAATGCCCGCTATTGCCTGCAATGTCAATGCGCAGTACAAGGAATACATGCCAAGTACGCACTACTAAGTACACAATATGAAAGTACGCACTACTGAGTATACAATATGGAAGTACGCACTACTGAGTACTGCATGGATTGGGCCACCTCCTATGGTCATGTCCAAGTTGTTTGCATAATGTGCACTTTTGCAAACCATCTACCGCATCCATGTCACCTTGCAATCTGGTGCCCCTTGGCCTTCCTTGCTGTGTGCGTCTAGTCACGGGGCATGGTTTCCAGGTGGGGCCTTCCAGCAGCTTGTAGTTCGCTCCAACTGTGAATGAACTCATCTTTGGATGCCAAGTGTTCCTCAAAGCATGCACGGTGTAGTACGGTGAGATGAACTATGATGCATCGTTCTCACCCATGTCGTGACATGCGACCAACACATGGGAGCACGGGATGTGATGCAGCTTCGGCTTGTTACACGTGCAAGTAACCTCCTCCGCCCCTAGTTAGCACTGCTACATGGTGTCCCCTACGAGATACCCAAATTGATATTTGCACTTGTACATGACCTCAAATTTATGCATGTCTAAGTCATAAATCCTTGTGCAGTGGAAGTGTGCCTTCTTCCTTCTCGATTCGAGGATCTTCACCACTCTTGGTGTGTACATAGTGACACACGCCTCAGCCACGTTCCCGCAATAACGGAAGTAATCAGCCACCCGATAGAAGGTGAGCTCAATGATTGAACACAACGGAAGGCCGCGAATACCCTTCAGTACGTTATTGAAAGCATTCGCTATGTTCGTGGTCATGACGTTGTACCTAAAATGGTTTATGTTAGCTTCAACGGGAATTAACATAAACACTGTGGTAATTACCATAAACTAATGGTTTGTCTATACCTTGCTCCATTTGTGTCATGGAGTAGCGCTCACCGCTCAGCTGGCTTCCCTGCAATCCACTGGCTGAAGGTAGGCCGCGTGCAACTAACCAAAGTCTGGCCTTCGACCACTTGAGAACGTAGTTGTTGTTCCTGTGATTGGTCGTCTTCCATCTTCTTCTGTGTGGTGTCGTTCAGCTGCATCCATATCGTGTTGAACTTGTGAGGTTGGTTTTGAAGGCACATAGCTTTGAACCTCTTCACCAGCGCCTTGTTCTTGTACCTTGAATACAAGTTCGCACCTAGGTGTCGCATGCATCATCTTCTCTCCACATCAGGCCAGTTCATCGAGGAGCTTGTGCTGTTGTGCATGACATCCAACACGTGGAGAAGGCCTTTGTTGCGGTCGAACAAAACGCAAACGCGCTCCCTCGTACCCACGACCCGGCTCTTAAGTAGTGCCAAGAACCACAACCAACTATCATTGTTCTCACTCTCCATAAGAGCGAACGCCAATGGGAGGATTTGGTTATTTGCATCTGCAGCAAGTGCAGTTAGCAGCATCCCATGGAACTTCCCACTCAGGAATGTCTCGTCGACACATATAACTGGTCTGCAATACTTAAAAGCTTTGATGCATTGTCCAAATGACCAGAATAGCCTGACGAGGTACCGGTCCACCATGCTCAAGGACCTATCCTCCATCCTTACATGCTCATCCGCCAGTGCAAATTGAGTTCCTGAGTTTGTCATGGCTATCTTCTGTAATAACCTAGGAACAAAGTTGAAGGACTCCTCGAATCCCTCAAAAAGCATCTTCAATGCCTTCTTCTTTGCTCTCCAGGTCGTGTTGTATGTGATTACCATCCCGGTTTTTGTTTGCACCTCCTCCATAATTTTACGGGGGGTCATCCCAATGTCGGTTCCAATGATGTTCATGAGGATCTGGGCTACAAACCTCGCATCCACAATACGACTCATGTTCCTTACGGATTCCTTGGTGCACGTATGAGGACTATGTCTACTAACCACAAAATAATCCTCGTGTTTTGGTTTGTGAACTCGTACAAAGAAGGGACAATCGAGATACTTCATGCACCTAACCTCGTACGCGGAGGGCTCCGACCAGATACGAGTGTGCTCCCGTCTTGTCGTGACGACGTAGTTGCTTAGGAAGTGCATGGCCTCCTGCTTGTTATGGAGTCGTTGCTCAATTTGGATGTTCTTCTGGGTGTACCCCCATGCGAACATGTTATTGTAATCCATGAGGGTACAATCCAGGAAACCCATGGCTCGAAAGTACTATATAGCAAGTGATGGGTCATCATCATCCACCGCTCCTTCATCCCCGCTACCGCCACCTTCATCAACCTCCGCCGCATCAACTTGTTCTTCGCCATGCCCCGAGGTCCACTCGTCCGCAGTTGGTGGTTCGTGTTGTCCATGTGACATATCATGCTCTACTACTTCAGAAGTAGACCCGGTCTCCACGGATTGGTGTCGTGCCAATACCTCTACATACACTCTTAACTCGAAATTCTCTTCATTCGCTTTGCATACATACAAATCCCACGAACTATTATTTCTTAACTAGAACAGTGTGTACATAACCATAGAGCTATTTGGAACATATCGTGGATGAACCCCTTCTAGTCGAACCCTGTGCGTATCACGGTTCACACCTAGTAGCGTAACAACATGTGATTTTAGCTCCCCCAATTCACTTGGGATGGCTATTGTGCTGTCTAAGTGCACGTAGTTGTCTATGGTCACCACTCTTCCATGCAAAACAGAGGGCCGTTCTCCAAAATATATTTTAAAAAATGTGTCCATATGTTGCACACATATTAAACCTTTTAGTCATTACACATAATTAATGATCTTCTTCAGAACTAAATTCAATATTACAGATTATTACACATGTAGTTCTACTTTACATTCATAGCGTCTCATTATTTTATCATACACATTGTCGTTTCCCTTATGCTAACATTTGTAAATTTTAAAGTGCCCAGCGAGCTTATCGTATTACTTTAGGATTTCTAAATTTCACTTTGAGATTTTCATGACTCTACTCGATTTTATATGGTCACGCTTTATTAAATTGGTCTACTGGCTGCACTTCACATTTTTAACCCATTTAATGCATAATGGTATTTCATGTACGTAATATTACACTAAAATTATCATTTCTGGAGCTATTCCACCTACTAGTACCATCATTTTGTGTACTACAAGTTATTCTAATTTTGTACTAAATGCAAAAATTTCTTCGGTCATTCGAATAATCTTCTCAATACACTGCTACTGTCATTTCATCTTCTACTCATCTACCATGATTATTTCTACTAACCATGTACAGTTACTTGTACTGAACAACTAGGCTAAATATAGCATGTCAAACGCTACAGATAAATTATTACAGCACCAAGTGAAAATAAAAGTACAGCATTGATTATACAGAGCACTAAAGTTTAGTAATGTGCACCTTGATTGCTAGAGCAATAGTTTTAGGATGAAAATCAACCGTGATTTCTCCTACATAACCAAAGCAGAAGTCCAATTAAAAGTTAAGCTATGAATACACTACTTCGCTTTCACATGTTAAGCGATAACATAACCATACGATAGTACTCAAATAGCTTTGCTTTCGCAGTGTTGTGGGCCCGGCGAGCCCACTTCGGCCCAACCAACCCCAGACCCTCCGGAAAACGAAGCACGACCCATATGGACGCGGCCGACAAAATGATCAGGCAGGCCCGACGCCAAGCTATAGCTTGGCGAAAGATGTCAGACGAAATCAGATCGATACCAAACCCCAGGGAATCGTGAGTTCCATTTAAACCCTTGAGGTGAATACAAAATGAGAGGGCAAAAATGTAAAGTAAGAACGAAAAACGCCACGAAAGGCCTAACTAGCCCCTGGCTAGGGACAGGTCGAAGACAAGGGTTGGAAGATCATGGACAAAGCCTGTGGCTTGGTGGCAGGGTAGGTTAAAAAAGAAGCCGACTGGTGCAGGTATGTCCCCTCCCATCCATATAAAAGAGAAGGAGTGGATGATCGGAAGGGGAGAGATAACACAAAAAAAAGAGAAAGAACACCAAGTCCAATCTGGTGGATCAATTCCGCCACACGCAGTAGTGTGGCTACTCAAATAGCCGCGTTGCAGAGTGTTGCTTCACGTATTCCTTCCTTCTTGACTTCTCCTCAATGTAGAGTGCTCCTTCTTAGCTTAACGAACGTCGCTAGAACTTCGCGCTCACGAACATCGCTTGCTCACTCGCTGGAACTTCACGCTCACGAATGTCGCTCTCATCCCTCCTTCTTATAAGCAAGTGAGCAAGCGATCGAAGGCCAGCATGCGGGAATTGCTAACCGCGAATTGCGGGAATCTTCAATTAACGTCAATTAACAGCGGGCATGGGCACATGCGATTTGAAATGATTCCTGCTTTGGTCACTTCATGCTTTCGGCGCAGGTCATTTCCATGCCTCCCTTGGCTGGTTGCTCATTTCCATCTCCCTTGGCCGGTTGCTAGCGAATGATTCGGTGCATGCATGCGCAAGTGGGAGCCTTGGCCGGTGCATGGTGGGCCGCACAAGCCTTGGCCGATTCCTTGTGAGCAAGTCAAGGTCTTGGCATGTTCCTGGTGAGTCGGTCAAGGCTTGGTCGGTTCCTAGTGAACGGGAGATGCATCTCTGGTAAATCAGAAATCGAAGATGACTGGTTTTTTTGTAAATACGCGAAATTATTATATCACCATGTAAATACAAGTTAAAAGTTAAATCAAATACGATTTTTCCCCTTGATTAGCTACTGCAGCATGCCACGATGGATCACGAGATAGAAAGAGAGGAGATGGTGATACGAGGAAGTCAGGACTCAAGAAAAGATATAGCAGAGGGTAGGGAACTAGAGACGCAGTCATGGAGGAACAAAATCTCTTTATTATTAGATGGGCCCACCTGGGCTGCCTTCTATTTCTCGCACAAGATTGCTTCTGGTCGCCTAGCTGTTGTATCTGGATTCCCATCATGTGCGAACCCTGCGAGGCCATCCGACGCCCAGGCGCATGGTAGCGCAAGGAGGCTACATCGCTATTGTAACATAGCATTATCAATGAAGTTGATTGGAAATTTTGTGACATGCCTCTTGTTTATTTTGTATTGTCGTGAGACTGAATGTTTGTTTGACAACTACTCCGCACATAAATAATTGTCCTTTTAGATATAGTTACAGTTAAACTTTTGAAACTTTGATTAGATACGGAAAAATCATAAACATAGATTCATCTTGAAAAGTAGTTTCATAATATTATATTTTTTTGAGTTTTATAAATATATTGTAATAGAGATTAGTGGTTAAAGTTGTATTTTTTAGAGATCATGTGTCAAATCCAAAACGATAACTATTTATGACCGAAAGAAACATGTGGAAAGAAAGATGAACACCATCTGTCATGCCCAGTGTTCACAAAACCAATTGAAATTCATCGAATTTCAAGGTTTTCTATCTTACCGAACCGGTTCGACATATAAAACTGATCGGTAATCCGGTTAATTTCAAAAAAAATTCAAAATTTTGCAAAAATTTATGCGACGCAAAACTGACCGGTGTTCGATCAAAACCGACTGATTTTGTGTCAAAAATTGTGTAGTAGTGCGTCAGGTTTCAGCACGCGATCTAAACAGGTAAAAATCGATCGGTTTTCGTTTTTTTTTTCTCAAAAATTTAGAATTCTTAACCCTTCGATTTCTGATGATTTTCCAGTAATTTTCGGTTTGATATTTTTAAATTTTGAATTTCGGTTTTCTATCGGTTTTTTTAGTTTCAATATTGTTAATCCTGATCCTGCCCAGTAGAGAATACAACTCTCGGAAGATGAAAGTTGCTGTAAACAGACCAGGAATGTCGTCCTAACATGAATAGCATCCATAAATTGCATATAGAATGTGATATATTTGATAACAAACCAAGAATCACGTTTCCATGTTTACTTTCATTTTGAGGTTTTTGCGTATTTCACTTGCACTTGAAAATTCGCAGTTAATCCACCGGGGGCATATCCTATGCAATCAACAGTTTGGTGCAATCACCGTGCAATCAAACTAAAAAAAGTTTCAAAAAATTCTGAAAAAAATCATGGATGTACATCTCAACTTACCCCATCTACGTATAAAATTGCAACTCTCGGAAGATGAAAGTTGCTGTAAACAGACCAGGAATGTCGTCCTAACATGAATAGCATCCATAAATTGCATATAGAATGTGATATATTTGATAACAAACCAAGAATCACGTTTCCATGTTTACTTTCATTTTGAGGTTTTTGCGTATTTCACTTGCACTTGAAAATTCGCAGTTAATCCACCGTAATTCTTTTTTGTAACTTCTAGCATAGGACGAATTTGATCATGAAATTTTATACGTAGATGGGGTAAGTTGAGATGTACATCCATGATTTTTTTCAGAATTTTTTGAAACTTTTTTTAGTTTGATTGACGTGATCAGACCAAACTGCTGACAGATAGATACGCCCCTAATCCACCACCCTCAATTTGCCCATGCATCTCAATCATAATTTGCCACTTCTGTGTCAACGGTCTACCACTCTACCCCTCCAAATGTGAGCGCTACATTGGTCTTCCCTTTTCCTTTTTGACCACCTCGTGAGAGTTTTGTGAGGGGCATGGTGGATGATTGCACAGGTTTGGAAGGAAGTAATTGCTTTATCGTCATGCCGACATAACTGAAACTATATACGGGGAAACACCTAATTTTGTCATTAATAAGTAGAACAATGTAAAACCATAAGCCATGGTTAGGGTTTCCGGTTTTACAGAAACGGGTTCAGGCTGCCACCACCAATCCCAGTTAGCACATCTTAATCGACTATACGGGGCTGGGACAATAGTTAAAAAAAAAAAGCAACTACGGTTTACAAATAGAGTTGGCCATAAATAAGCAATAGATTTTATCACACAAGCGGATTAAGCACTTGTTTGGTTTGATGATAAATATGTCTTACTAAACTTTACCAAAATTTAGTCATCAAATTAGCTACCAATATTTTGGCAACAGATTAGCAAGAAAATGAACTAGAGAATCGAGGGAGAAAAGAATTTTATCAAAATTTGATAACAAACCAAATACTTTTTAAATTTAATCAACACTGCTAAATTTAATAAATTAAACATTAATAACCATTAGAAAACCAAATAGCTGCTAGCCTCTAAAACCTGCAACACTTGGCAACCGGTGCAATGTTCTGAAAAAGAATACTACACATACAGGAGCATTATATTTTCTTATCTTACTAAAAGATCCCTGTCAGGGTGGCCTCTTTGCCCACGAAAAGTCCACGCGACCACACGACCTCCAGCGGGCGCAGCCCTCCCCAACATCAGGGGCAAGCCCGTCATTTCCCCCTAGCCAGCAGCCAGAGCAAGCGAACTCAAGGCTACGTCGCCAATCCTCTTCACAAAAAATAAATAATTAATGCGAGGGCGCCCAAAAAATACCACCGAGCGGTTTACGGGAGGAGATGGAGTGAGATAAGAGGAGTCGTCGTAGCCTCGCAGGAGAGAGAGAGAGAGAGGAGAGGACAGGAGAGAGAAACAAAGGTGGTAGTAGATGTGAGCCACCCTCTTTGTATCCCTCGCCAACTTCTCCTGCCAACTTATTTTTCTCCCCCTTCACCTCCTCTCGCGGCCGCTGCTGCTGCCTCCGGCCGCTCTCCTCACCCTGCCGCCGCTGGCCGACACCGCCGGTACGTGCTTGTCGCCTCTCCTCCGCCCCTGCCCCTCTCCTGGACGTCGCGCTGCATTTATTCTTGCCGCCCGCGCGCGCCCTCGTGGCTCTTGAATTCCGGTCGTGTGTGCATGTAGGATTGGCCGGCGTTTCTCGGCCCGTGAATTCCGCGCCATTCCTGGTTGTTGCGGCGATGTTTGCTTCCTCCGTGCCGTGGTGTGTTCATGTTGGTTAGAGTTCTTGCGCGTTTGGATTGGAAGGTGGCGGTGGTTGGGGACGTGTCGGCTGGGTGATGGACTTGCCGAGAATTCTTGTTTTCTTAAGGGTTTTTTAGTTTTCTCGATTGATTTTGGGGTTTGCGAGGGTTGGGTGGCTGAGGGGTGGTTGGGCGGGGCTTCTTGCCACCCACCATGTTTATGTTTCTGATTGATTGATGAGTGTTCGTTGGGTTGATGGTATTGGGTGTAATCAGGAATTGTGGCAAGAGAATCAGGTAGAATTGTGTTAGTTGTTATGATGATAGTCATGCGTAAAAATTGGGTTTTGAGGAGTAAGTCTTTGTTTTGTACCTCTTGGATTGATGGTTCAGGATGGTAAATTATGTATTTGTCAAATTACTTGGAGTCTCATGGCAGGCTAAGGTGATATGTGATCAACAATGATTTTTTCTTCATACACTTTACTGTTAGAGAAGAAGTATCTGTCTACAAGAGTTCATTCTGGGATGTGTAGCAGGATTCTGTAGTCCCTGGAGTGTGCTTGGTCAGTTGTGCTAATTGGTAGCAGTGACAAGTACACCACCTTAGTTTTTTTTTTTAATCTATTTTTAGGGGTTTATTTGGTCATTGGGTGCTACTGCATTTACGTTGCTCTCACATTGGGCCTTAGTTAAGCTAACATGTGCCCCCCGTGACTGGAGTGGGACTTTTGTCAGACAATGTGGTGCGGTTGGAGATTGTGTCAGAAAATTGATCTATCGTCAGCATTCTTGTTCGTTTGTTGTTCTTTCGATTTTCAATTTGTTGTGCTTGTAATAGTTTCAGAATGCCCCAATGGCAGTTGTGGGCCTTGTGACAGTGGATACTTGATTGTGGTGGTTGCGAGGTTTTTATGCTGAGTGACTGAAGATAACTCATATGAGTTGTTGATTGGATTATGCCTGCTATTGCAATATTTTAATACTGCAATTCAGCCCTGTAGATTCCATTTTATTGGTTAGTAGCTTATGATACTAAGATATTTGTATGGTGTCTTCCGTATTCATTTGTTTGAGGTGATTAGAAGATCTATTAAGATGGTATAATGATTATTGGATGAATGATGGAATACGCTGAAAGATCTATTCCATGGAACATATTTGGTGCATAAAAGTTACTGCTCCTGTAGTTCTGGGCCTTGTGGCTACCTTTCTGTCTGAACTGTGTAAACCACTTGGTTTTTCTTTTGTGAGTTTAGCCTTATTATTCTTCAAGGACCTGAATTTTATCCAATTGTGCTGTATGCTTCCTCTTCTTAACATGTGTGCATTAGTTATTAAGCTTTCATGCGGTCGCTGCTCCCTGGACATGTAATTTAAGAGGGTGAAAAATATTAGAACTGTGGTTTATGCACTTTTATATTAGGAATTAGGACTGCGCTTTTATTGCACTCTTATATCCATTTTCCTTATATGTTGAACTGTTTCAGTCGCAATCAGGTTATATGCTAGGATATCTTATTATGAATTAATCATGCCCATCATTGTTAGACCCATCTATGCACCAAGGGTGTGTTTGGTTGCTTGTACCAAGTGGTACATGTATGGGATGGTTCAAGAAAAAAGTCATTCATGTATTTAGTTGCTTTAACCGAACTATCCCATTCTGGATGGCGGGATACAAATTTGTGGAATTTCCTCTAGATGTTGAACTATCCCATTCACGAAAAGCAATTTGAACCATCTAGTGCAGGACAATCCCGTCCTATTTAACTTTATCTCACCAATCAAATGCGCCCCAATGTGACAAGACATATTTTTTATGTCCGGAGGTATTGCACAAATAGTCAAATATTACTGTGTTGCTTCTTTGAACAACACGGGTGATATTATTATTCATGAGCAAGAAAAAGTTATGTCCAATAAATACAGTGTTACACGATACTGGCATTGTTAGTATATGTTCCAGCACATTTGTAATGGACAGTATTACCAGAAGCTCTTGAGTACTTGCACAACACTAATTGCTTTCTCAAAGTTTCTAATTTTGAACACCATTTTCTTAACCAATTTTGTAGTATTTACTTCTAAAATTTGCTCTGTATATCCTCATATTTCTGATCCTATTGCAGGTGGTATTGCAAGTATGGTTAGCTTGAGGAGACGTCGATTATTGGGGCTTTGTTCTGGTAAGATAAACTCATTGTAATACCTTGAAAAATCTTGGTAAGATATTGCGAAGAATTGTGCAGAGAATTTATGTTGTAAAAATGTGTACAATTTTTCATTTTTTTGTGTACAACAAACCATGTCTCTTGATCATGCTTATCAATTCCACTCTGGTCTGGCTTTCGCAATGGAACCTTTCAGTATCTTGCTATACCGTGCACTGTTCCAGATAAAAGAATAAAAAATATATGTAATAGTATATATCCCATAATTTACAAATATCATGTGCATAAAGTCATAGAGAGGTACAACAAGCTTAAGTTTGTTGTTCTAGTACTACGTAAGGTACTCTAGTCAAACTTTCGTTCAAAAAAATCGCAACTCCTCAACATACATGTAGTAGGTTTCTCCATGGCCCACGCGTTAGCAGGATTGCATAGTTTTGTAAAGACTAAAGAGGGAGGTGTGAATAGTCAACGGGCCACAGAACATTAGGAGAGTGGATTTCCATGATCGCGAAGTTCAATTGCGAATTAATTGCTGCCTGTACCAGAATTGCCAGTACAAAGAATTTTGGCGGGAACTGCTGGTTCCAACTGGATAGGACCATAATTGAAGGTGAAACAACATAGAGTATTTTCTGTTCCATTTTGCACGGTGGGAAGGGAACTAGATTAAACATTTTTCTGTTGAGTCAATGACCTAGTAATGGGTAGACGCCATTTAGGATGCCATGCTGACGGTGAATTTCTTCTGGGCATGTCTGAGCTGGCTTATTTGTCCACGTAGGAGGCGCGTTTTCACGTGGGTGTCTCTGACCTGGCATTGCAAGGGCATAATGCGGCAGCTGAACCGTCTCCCCTTCCATTTGGCTGCCTCCTTATGCCCTCAAGAGTCAGGTAGGACACACCTGGGACAATAAAAAACCCGCCTTCTTCATGGACAAAATGGCCTGCTCAGACATGCTCCACAGAAATCTGCCTCCAACGTGGTGTCTTGTGTTAGAGATAGAGTCCTATTCCTTGTATGTTAGAGATAGAGTCCTATTCCTATTCCTATTCCTTGTCCTCTTGTACATGTATATATATAAGCCCTTTGGCCTCATGATGAATACAAGTGCTATTCATAACATGATATCAGAGCTGTAGGATTTAGGGTTAGGGTTCACCGGTGTCTGCACTTGCGCCGTCGCTACCTCTCCTCTGTTTTTCTTTGCCAATTCGATCTCCTCGTCGTTTTCGTCTTCCTGGACGAGGCTTCATCAGCGCCTTGCCTGACGATGACGCCAGCCGTGCTTGACCGCCACTCCGCTCTTGGCTCTTCCTCGTTGGCGCTCGTGTCCTCGGCCAGACGGTCGGCCTCTCGCCTTCTTGGCCGCCTCGGCTCGAACCGCCTCCTGTCGAGAGCTCCAGCTGCAGACCACGCCTCGGCTCGGTCTCCCTTCTTTGCCGAAGTCGGCCAGCCGGCCAGCCGGCGTCGGCAGCGGGCGCCGCCGCCGTAGCGTGGTGCTGCCGTGCTTGATTGCCTGCTTTGTCTTCCAAGCGTCGTTCGGACTCAAGAGCTTTCCTCAACATTTTGTTCGCTTTTCAAGTCCATAGCTCACGTGAAAACCAAGTATTTGCCTCAAGTCCAATGCTCACGTGAAGAAATCCAATGCTCACGTGAAGATCGAGTGTTGGCTCTGGACTTTGGTTGGTTCACATCCCGTGAAGCAACTTTTAGCTGCAAAAGTTCCAAAGACAACAGTCGGTGTCATCGCCTGATCCTTTCTGGTGTGGCTTGAAGTCTACTAAAAAAAAAAAAATGTCGTCATCTTCTGGCTCTTGAGGATCAAGCTTCGCTCATTTGCCCGCTTATTTTTGATGGTCTCAATTATCGAGACTGGGTTCTTCATATGCGCCTTCACATGCGTGGTCAGCGTCTGTGGGAGTTTCTTACTGGCGAGCTATCCTGTCCGCCTCGTCCAACTCCCCCTGCCACGCCTGTTATTCCCAAGGAGGCTGATGATGCTACTCGCCAGAAGATCACCGATGATTATACTAATGCTGTGGAGTCTTTTCAGACTCGCTTGTCGCTCACAAGACATGGATTGATGAAGATGCTCGTGCCTCGCTATTTTAGTTGCTAGCATGGAGGTGCATCTTATCGGGACATTGTTGCTTTGTCTTCAAAGACGATTGATGTGGGCGCATCTTCGTGATCGCTACGAGCGGTGGAGATTCCTGTACCTTCTTTGTTGTATGACAGAGCAAGCACTTCAAAGAAGGTGATTCTCGTAGATGAGTTTTATGCGCTTGATTGGCGTCGGTGTGGCGTCGCCTTGATTCACTTGGACCGAGGTTTGCCAGACATGTCGATCTGGCCAACGCCAAAGATTCTCACTTGGAGCTTCGCGCATCTACGACTTCCTCGACACGTCTTGGCCGAGTTCGAGCAGATTCGTGCCCAATCGCCGCTTCATCATCCTCGTGTCACTCTGTTGGAGGCCCTTGCGGCTATTATCTTGAGGAGACTCGTCTTCGTGGCGCCTACTGCCGGTGTCTCCTCGCTTTTGGCGGCACCTCGCTCTACTCCTCCGACAGTGACACTGCTCGATTCAGCTGACCACCGGGTGGAGGCCTTCACTGCACCTCTTGCAATAAGAACGGACATGTGGAGCAATTTCGCTACGAGGAAGAAGAAGGATCTTGCTCGTCGAGGACGCCCTTTCAAGGGCCCCGACTCTTGGGTGCCTCTCCTCACAGACTGCTGGTTACGACTCTACTTAGGAGATTCTTATGCTCTGCGTCGCCGCATGGTCGCCACTACACCGACAGTTCTCGGTTACGCTACTCGGTCTTCTAATGAGAAACCACCATCCTCATCGTATCACACCTTGGATTCTTGACTCGAGCTTCTTTTCATATGACATCCGATCCTCTTGTTCTACATTCCATCGATCCTCCTGTTGCTCCACTTGTGCATACCGCAGATGGTACTTCTCTCTCTCAAGGTGAGACGAGGAAATCTTTTGTCATCCTCTTTTCATATTCCTGCTTTGTTTCTTATGTTCCCAACCGACCATGCACTCATATCCGCCGCCGCCATCGATCACGGTTGTCGCGTTATTCTTGATTTTGACTCTTGTTGTGTTCAGAATCTCTGCACGGGGGCCCTAGTTGGGACTGGCCCTCGCCGCCGTGACTCTCAGTGTCTTTGGGAGCTTGACTGGCTTCATCTACCTTCCGCTGCCTCTGCCAGTCTCTCCGTTTCCTCCACCGCCAAGATCCGTTGCTTCTTCTACCGGGACTTTCGCTCGGTGGCATCACCGTTTGGGCCATCTTTGTGGCTCGTGGTCTGCATCTTCTTTAGTTCGTCGTGGTCTTTTAGGTTACGTATGCAGTGATGCCTTTTTACACTGTACGGGTTGTAAGCTTGGCAAACAGCTACAACTCCCCTACCATTCTAGTGAGTCTATCTCACAGCGTCCTTTTGATCTTGTTCATTCTGATGTTTGGGGTCCGGCTCCTTTTGTTTCCAAAGGGGGTCATCGGTATTATATTCTTTTTATAGATGATTTTTCTCGCCACACTTGGATATATTTTATGTCCTCTCGTAGTGAGGTTTTATCCATCTATAAGACTTGCCACCATGATTCACACTCAGTTTGATTCTCCCATTCGTGTTCTTCGTGTTGACTCGACAGGGGAATATTTGTCCGGAGCTCTTCGAGCTTTTCTTGCTACACAGGGCACTCTTTCTCAGTTTTCTTGTCCTGGTGCTCATGCGCAGAATGGTGTGGCTGAGCGCAAGCATCGTCATCTTCTTGAGACAGTTCGCGCTCTTATGCTTGCTTCCGCTGTTCCACCTCACTTCTGGGCTGAGGCCGTTTCCACTGCTACCTACTTGGCCAATATCCAACCTTCTTCTTCGCTCAAGGGTGGATTCCGCTTGAGCGTCTTTGTGGCATCCCTCCCGATTATTCTCGACTTCGTCTTTTGGGTGTGTGTGCTATGTTCTTCTTGCACCTTGTGAACGCACTGCCGATCGCTCGATCTGTTGAGTGTGTTTTTCTGGGATACAGTGCTGAGCATAAGGGATATCGTTGTTGGGATCCTGTTGGCCGACGGATACGGATCTCACGAGATATCACTTTTGATGAGTCTCGTCCCTTCTACCCTCGTTCTTCTTCCTCTCCTACTTCCCTTATTGAGCCACTGTCTTTTCTAATTTTTCCTGACACTCCAGTTGTCACTTTTCCTTCACGATCGGCGTCTCCTTTAGCGCCGGTTTCTTCACCACCGTCCTCTCCTACACAGGTCTCTTCAGATGTTGTTTCTCCCTATCCTCTCCACTACACTCGTCGTCCGCCAGCTGAGGACTCTTCTGATGTGCCATCTTCTTCTTCTGATGAGCCATCTTCTTCAGTGTCTCCTCCTCGTTATGCTCTTCGCGATCGACAGTCTATTCGGCCTCCTAAGCGTTTTGCTTTTGTTGGTGCAGCTCTGGCCGAGCCGACTTCTTACCGTGATGCTATTATTCATCAGGAATGGCAGCATGCGATGGCGGAGGAGATTGTTGCCCTTGAGCGCACTGGCACGTGGGATCTTGTTCCACTTCCTCCACGTGTCCGTCCCATTACTTGTAAGTGGGTCTATAAGATTAAGACTCGCTCTGATGGTTCTCTTGAGCGCTACAAGGCTCGTCTTGTGGCGCGTGGTTTTCAGCAGGAGCATGGTCGTGATTATGATGAAACCTTTGCCCCTGTGGCTCACATGACCACTGTTCGCACTCTTCTTGCTGTTGCCTCTGTTCGAGAGTGGTCCATCTCTCAGCTTGATGTCAAGAATGCCTTTCTTAATGGTGAGCTGCATGAGGAGGTCTATATGCGACCACCACCGGGTATTACATTCTGAAGGCATGGTTTGTCGGCTTAGTCGCTCTCTTTATGGGCTCAAGCAAGCCCTCGTGCTTGGTTTGAGCGTTTTCTTCTGTGATCACCGCTGGTTTTTACCGCCACTCATGATCCTGCGCTCTTTGTTCACACCTCTTCTCGTGGTCGGACTCTTCTCCTTCTGTATGTTGATGACATGATCATTACTGGCGATGATTCTCAGTATATTGCCTTTGTAAAGGCCCGTCTCAATGAGCAGTTCCTCATGTCCGATCTTGGTCCTCTCCGATACTTTCTTGGGATTGAGTTTTCTTTCACCTCTGAGGGCTTCTTTCTCTCCCAAGAGAAGTATATCCAGGATCTTCTTGATCGTGCCTCTCTCACTGATGAGCGTACAGCCGAGACTCCCATGGAGCTCAATGTTCACCTTCGACCTACTGATGGTGAACCTCTTGAGGATCCTACTCGCTATCGCCATCTTGTTGGGAGTCTTGTTTAACTTGGTGTCACTCGCCCTGACATTTCTCATCCAGTTCATATCCTGAGTCAGTTCGTTTCTGCTCCCACTCAGCTCCACTATCGTCATATTCTTCGTGTTCTACGATATCTTCGTGGAACCATCTCTCGCCGTCTTTTCTTTCCGCGCTCGGCTCTTTCTGACTCCAGGCATACTACGATGCTACATGGGCTAGTGATCACTCTAATCGCCGGTCCCTTTACGCTTCTTGTGTTTTTCTTGGTGGTTCTCTCATTGCTTGGAAGACTAAGAAGCGAGGCAGCGATTTCGTTAAGTCTTTGGTGAGTTGCGAGCTATGGCTCTTTGGACAGCAGAGGTTACGTGGCTACGGTGGTTGCTTGAGGATTTTGGTGTTTCTGTTTCTACACCGACTCCTCTTTTATCTCGACAAAGACAGGGGCTATCAGCATTGCGCGAGATCCAGTGAAGCATGAACTCACCAAGCATATTGGTGTTGATGCTTCATATATGAGGTCACAGGTACAGGATAAGATTGTGGCTCTTCAGTATGTGCCTTCAGAGCTCCAGTTAGCAGATTTCTTCACGAAGACACAAACTAGAGCGTATCATAACTTCTTTCTCTCCAAACTCAGTGTTGTTGATCCACCATGAGTTTGAGGGGGGGTGTTAGAGATAGAGTCCTATTCCTTATATGTTAGAGATAGAGTCCTATTCCTATTCCTATTCCTTGTCCTCTTGTACATGTATATATATAAGCCCTTTGGCCTCATGATGAATACAAGTGCTATTCATAACATCTTGCATGGCAGCACACCATTGCCACCATACTGTAGTGAGTCCAACCTGTCAGAACAGACATGTGCTGTTAAACCTGGTGCAGAGCGCTCAATGTGTCCAAATTTCATGGTGGAAGGTGGACTTCTCAATTGTAAGCAGTGCAGGCTGCCAATTTTGCACAGACAGATGATGGAAAGTGCAATTTACTCTTGTTGAAATAAACATAAAACGGCCATTATTTACATATTGGGGGCATCTTTCTTTTTAAGAATGGCGGTATCAAGTGTTCTGATATTCCTGCTATGACCTGTTATCATTTTACTTGGTGAAGCAACAGGCAACTCTAAAAGAATTTTGACAAGAAACACATGAGTACATTATCATCTGTATATAGGGAAACTAACAGGGCACATCCTTTGAATATAACCAGATTTGTGCAACTATCTCTACTATTCTAAAGCAGCAGTTGGTGGCAGTGGTGAGTTCTTCCCACGTCATTAATTGCCGCTTAATTGCTCTACTTAATTGCCCTACTTAATTGCCCTATGCAAGAAACGAAGCGTTGCTTTAATTAGCCAGCTTTCGCAAGAAACGAAGCGTTAAAATAGATGTTTGATCTTGTGAAATAATTTTTTTATTTTTTAATCTTTATTTTTTGTTATTAATTTTGTTTTTCGTAGCAACGCACGGGCATGTAACTAGTACAAATCCGAATATACATGGAAATAAACCCTTGTAATTACATCTGTACAACTTTACATGACTTCTAATGTTAACTGTTGGTTTAACTAATAATCAAAGTAACAAACTGTTGGAAAATAAGATATTTTAGAAACATCATTATGTTATTGATCTCATTATTTTTCTTCCCATAATTAGAACCCACGTAAGATACGGGATCATTGACGTAACAAGCATTTCTTGAGGTCAATGAACTCAGTGTGTCTGTTATTTTTTGAACAATTACATCTGTTTAGCTTTTATTTCAGGGAAAGATTCATTGCCAGTTGATCTTCCTAAGCCTACTGAGAATAAAAAAACTGTGGAAGTTGGACACTCCAATGTGAAGCCATTCAGTGTGCACCCACTGCCCTTGGTATGTTTATTGTTTGAATGCTTCTATGACTTTGCTCTTATCATGTGCTGCTGCAAAATTACCTTTTTCTACCTTGTGTTTGATACCTATGAAAACTAAGCTGTCATTATTTATATTTCTAATTAACGGCTAGTAGAAACCATGGTATATTCAAGTGTATGATTGAAGTTTCAGTGACAGAATGGTGACAAATATTTCTGTAAACTAATTTTAGTTTCGTTTGGCACTTACTGCATATTTTTTATCAGCTCTATTTAAGGATAGTGGACATGCCAAGGCTGTCAGCCTGTCATAGACCATAAAATAGGGGGGATTTGATGATTTGCCCCGTTAAGTTGGTGTGAATTGACGATTTGCCTTGCCATGTCTCACTGACATGTAGCCCCATCACTTAAACGGGGCAAATCATTAATTTTTCCCATAAAATAGTGCTTACCAAATAAATACCATGTGTAAAACTAATTTTATGATTTTTAAGGTTCACAAAATAGTAGGATTGAAAATTAATTTTCAGACGATACGAACTGTTCATGCGACTTTCTCTATCATATTTTGAGGTCAATGAACTCTTAAGATCACAATATTTATTCACTTGATGCTTCATTTTACCTGCTGGTATCTTCCACTTTCCTTTTGAATATTGCTTCTGTCCCAGTGCCCATGCTGTCATAACTATGCCCTCAGCTTCAAGAGAAACTTTAAAACTATCAATATTTTACCTTTGTTATTGTGTTCAAACCACTTGTGAGACCTCCATCATCCAAAAGTTTCTAGGTCTGTAGAAAGCAGAAACCAATTGGGATTTGGAACTCTGATTTTGCTCTGAGCTTGAAACTTCTAAGAAAATATCTTTAGTTGTTCTAGGTTTGACAATACAAGATGCAACTTATGGCCTTCCACAAGGGGAACATTGGTTCTGTAAGATGATTGTGCTTGGCTGTTCTTTGCAGTTTCAATGGACTGCTGTAGGGCCACTTTTCAGTTGTAGCGTCTTGTATTATCTCCTTTCTTGTTCTGTACATACCTTGATGTGTTTTTCTAGTGATTCATCCTAGAAACTACATTGTGTTTCCGATGCTGTTAAAAGCTTGTTATTTACGGTGGCAAAGATTGTTTTGGTTAATGAGATAGACCTTTTTGTTGCAGACAAAGACTTCTGGTGCACTCCCAGAATTCTCGAATGGTTCTGATTCTTTGAAGGAAGAGAAAAACCAGTACTACCCAGGTTCATACTTTATTCTTACATAATATTCTTTGTATTTACTTCTCCTTATAAAAAGTTCAAGACTTGTGGTAAATTTTTTGACTGTTGATTTTTTAGAATTCCGTATATAGTCTCCCATCAAAATAGGTTTTCATTAACAGAAATTGTGTCAGTTGTATGCAGTACATTTTCTCAAAAAGAATCTTAAGCTGATGATAAAGCTGCAATCTCCTCGCCAAAAAAGAATTTCTACAGTCTAAGTGAGATTTGTTAGCTTAAGTTAAAAGCAAATTGATGTTTGACTTCTTTTTCTCATAGTGATTGAACGTTATAAACTAATTAATTACTTGACTAGGTGACTTGGGGATGTTTTAAATTTTATTAGGGCTTTAAATCTTCTCTAAAGTATTCTCCCTGTGTTTTTGCCATGCATTTTTTTTCAAGTACAGAATCTTCCTTGCTAAAGAATCCACAGTGGTGATCATGACAAATTGATCTATAGCTGATCAGGACATTCTATTTTCATTTCCTACGATTTAGGCAAGGAAATCAAGCGCAGAAAGCGACATAGAAGAAAGCAGTATGTGGACCAAGAGCCATGCATAATGAGAGGCGTCTATTTCAAAAACATGAAATGGCAAGCTGCTATAAAAGTTGACAAGAAGCAAATTCACTTGGGTACTGTTGCAACACAGGATGAAGCAGCCCGGTTATATGATAGGTATTAGCTGGACTATGTTTTACCGTATTTATGTTATTTCCATCACCGTGCCTATGTATGATCATAAGATTTCCACCTTACATATATTAGAGTGCTTTCTGATTGATTGCGATTCTGCTGTTTCTTGTGTACTATATTCTCTTAGTCTTGACATTTTTCACCAGCAGGGCAGTCACTATTCTCATATAATGGTTTTTTACCTTTTTCCAACACAAACTAATGTCCATAGCATGAAGATCAATATGCTAGATGGTATTCAAAGGAATGAGCTAGTCTGCAAAGTTCAATAATACTTCTGGCCTAGTATATATTGCTGAACTATCAATAAGATAGCCAATAAATTTTAGGATTACCTTCTATGAAGCTATATAATTCTACTTTATAAAATATGTTTAATTGGCTCAAATAAACTAAATTTTCATTAGTATCATGGTTAAACAATGTTAACATCCTCGAACATCATAATTGCTCAATGCTCAAGGTGAACTCCACTTCATCTTTATTTGGCATACAGATCCACAACTATGCGTACATGCACTATAAGTTCCATCAATACAAAAGCAAGCTTTTCATCAGTAGCTTTTCCGTTGTGCAAGAGTGTATGCATAATCTTTTCAATGTTATGTGATGCTTTTGAAAACAAGAAGTCAAGGGTTAGTCGTACTGTCTAATGGTTTTTGGTGACATTTGATATATTTTTGAGTTAAACTTCCAGAACACCAAGGTATGGTACATTTTTGCAGACACTGAAGCACTTGTATTGTTTGTGTTCATATATCAAGGATTTTTTTTTTTCAGCCAAAGGAAAATCCCTTATTTTGGGGTTGGTAAATGCTTTGGACCCTCCCTGACAATTGGCTGGCACTGTGAAAAACATGCTAAAATCAATCAATGTATAAAATCCATCTATTCCACCCCTAAGTTAACTCTTGTTATCACCAAGGTAAACATGATGGAACCAGTTATACATGTTTCTGCTAAATGGTTTTGTAACGGTTTGCACCAAGCCTGCAATGCTTATTGTACTTCCCAGCTTTGTCTAATTTGCTCGATTTCATGATCTATTTCTGTATTTGCATTCCATGAACATTTTAATAGCAAAGAGGCATTTTGTTGTCCACTTGTTCTCCAGTGTTGCTAGCGAAGTTCCCCAAATATTTTGGTCCTTGGTCCTGACTTGGAAGTATTAGTCTTTATCTATTCCAATGCCTGGAAAGGAAACCAAATAACAGCCATTTCTTTGATACTTTCGTACCCTTGCTTCCTAATATTGTTCAAGTGATATGGATGCGATGGCACCTAGCCGAGTATATCTGCTGAGGCCAAATGTGCCTAATTTATCCCATAACTGATGCTTTGTTACAAATCGACAACATCTGACATGTCAAGATTTTCCTCTACGTACAGGGCTGCTTTTATGTGTGGAAGGGAGCCCAACTTTGCACTTTCCGAGGAAGAGAAGAACGAACTGCAGAAGTACACCTGGGAGGACTTCTTGGCAATGACTCGCAACACCATAACCAGCAAAAGTAAGACCCAAATTCTTAAAGTGTTTTTTATATTTATCGCTTAAACTAGTTAACACTTCTTGGCAATGATTATGATAATAACATAATTTGTGTTCATTTTCTTTCTCTCTAGAACAAAGGAAGGTTGGGTTGATAAGGCGTAACAAGGCAGAATTGTTCATAGGACAGAGTGATGGTGATACTGAGATGGTCAATGGTGGTGTCTCTTCACACTCCGAGGATGGAGATGTTGAGACATCAGCATCTTAGATCGCTGCCAGAGGTTGGACACCCTAATGGAGTCTTCCAACAGATTCGTTTCAATGAAGATATAATTTCCATTTAGGATTTTGTTCTCTCAATAATTAATTTCGTGTGCATAAGGCCCTGGTGGTCTGATAAAGGTTAGACAAATCATGCCATCTCAGATAAAATTGGAGATGGTCCATTATAGGAACAAATTTCTCTTGAGCAATCATGTATACCAATTTCAGTATATCTGTCCATAGGGTTACCGCAAAGTTACCCAACATGTGACTAGTTTACCATATTTTTTATCCTAAAGAATACTTTTCTTTTCCGATACCTTGTCTTTCATCGACACATCCATTTGTATATCAGTGGAGGTAACTATATAATGTTTTTCTGGAAGACATTGGAACCTGTATGTTTTAGACAAGTCCATGTATACAAATAAAGAACAAGGTTTAATCATTTTGTAGAAACTTCCCTGATGCTACAGTGAACATATCAGCGAAACTGAGGATGTATTCAAGCATTTCATTTATCCATGAATTTTGCTGATTGGGGTAATGGGATCTGCAATGGAAATTGTTACTAGTCCATGTATTTCAAGACCCTGTGCTTGACAGCTTATAGCTGGCTAATACATTCCATTCTTGTATCTATTTCCAAGATTAGAACCACTAGCTTCTTAACACAAATTATTACTCTCCAAACATGGGCAAGCCAAGATTTGGCCTAAGCTTTGGCCATTATTAGGTTTGTCTATTTTTGAGTAAATTTCCTTCGTACTATTGAGATCGTCATGAATTTACAGAATAATATCTTTGTCCGTGTGTGTGAAATAACTATTACGCCCTCCTATGTGTGAAATAACTATTACGCCATCAAAGGCTTGCAAGGTTAAGTCCTTAGGGTGACCAGGGCAAGACTACCCGAAGAACCAAAATGACATCTCCGGTGCCACTCATGGCCCACTATATTATTCTTGCCACTTGCTCCGATCCAAATCTATTTATCAATCCCAGTTGATTATCATACACCATGTGCCATCAACAATCACAACACATGATACTTCTCCAAAAACAGGTTCAATATATCATTATGTCAATATTAACATTTGGTTGCCCAAAATCATGTCATGTGCACGTAGCAGGTCTAAGCAATATACTACAACGATCTAAATACCCAATGTTAGCAATTCAATAGTGTCCAACTAAATATCCACAACTAGGGTGACAAGGGTTTATGGCACATAACTTAATAGTCAAGGTGTCATACTACAATTTGGCATTTATCTAATTCCCAGAAATAATTTAAAAAATTTCTAATTAAATTAACATGCAATAATTTAAATTAAATTAATTTCAAAAATGGGATCAACATGGTCAAAGCATAACTTGCCTTCAAAAAGTACTTATTCTTGATCTTGAGCTGGCTCCTGGGTCAACACTTCACCTTCTGTAACACCCTAATTTTTGCTTTTCATGAATTTAAATGAATTTTTGCACTTTGGTGAATTTTTGGATTTTTTGGAATTTATTTGGATTTATTTGGATTTAATTTGAATTCATTCCCTTTTGAAATAATTAAAGAATTAAAAGTTACAAATAAAATTTTGTTGGAAATATTTTATTTGAGTCCAAAATGTCTCAAAGCATTTTACAGAATTTTGCTGGAATTTTTCTGAGTATTTTACTATTTTTCTTGATTTATTTGAATTTCTAGAAATTAATTTGAATATTTAATCGCTGGAAAATCTATCGGGTTAGCACTGTTCATCCGACCCGAGTCAGACTCGAGCCTGACTCGAGTCCGACCTGAGCCGGACTGACCGGACCGAACCCATTCGCGTGCAACCGTTGGATCTTGATCCAACGACCACCGTTGCGCCACGTTGCCCAATCCGAATCCAATTCGGATTCCGCCGCCGCAGCCGGGTGGACCTCGGTTTTCGCGATTTTCACGGACGCCGATGGCCCTATTTAATGCGCCGCCACCCCTGTCGTGTAGCCCTCTTCCATGCGCACCCGTAGCCCTAGACCTTCGCGCCTGAGCCGCCGCCGTTCGCCCGCTAGAGCTCGTCGTAGTTGGATTAGGGTTCCGCCGCAGTTCTCCGTTGTTTCCGCCGCCGTTCGCCGTCCTGCGCCTTCACCGAGCCCAGATCCGGATCCGCCGCGTCGAGCCGCGTCGGGGGGTACCATCCACTTCGCCGGAGCGTGCCCGCACCGCCGTTCGTGTGGTCGTCGTCTTCGTTTCCGGCCAGCCAGCTCCGCCGTGGACATCGCCGACCTCGCGAGCTTCGTGCACCGTCTGATCAAGATCCAAAGGCCCAGATTCGTCCATGTCGCCCGAAGGTAAAATCCCCACGTTTCAGTTTTTAGATCTGTTTTCAACCGTTGGATCTAGATCCAACGGTTTAGATCAAGCCACGTAGCCGTAACCGCACCGTGCTTGGATAGATCTCAACCGTTAGATCTAGATCGTACGGCTAGGGTTAACCCACACTGTAGCATTAGATGTAATCTCGGCCGTTCGATCGAAATCATAGATTGAGCCACGTGTCGCGTGCCGGGTCAAGCCACGTCACCCCCAGAGATGCGGTGAAACCCGATCGGATCTCGACCGTCCGATCAAGATCGAACGGTCCAGATCAACCGCGTTATTTCCAAACGTGTGAGGTTAGATCTGATCTGGACCGTTGATTTTCAAAGCAACGGCCCAGATTGTGCCACGTGTCCGGGAGTTGGACCGGCGGTCGGCAATCGCGCCCGATCGCCCGTGATGTCGGCCAATGGCGGCGAGGGCCCGCGTGTCAGCGGCTGGCCCAACGTCTCCATGACATCACCCGTGACGTCATCGCGGCGTCGACGCCACGGGGCCCCGTGTCGGCCGTCCTCGGCCGAGCCGTCTTGGCGTCGGCCGACAAGATGGGTCCCGCGTGTCAAAGACACGTGCGCCTGTGGGCCGGGTCCACGGTGGACCGAGCCGAGCCGTGCACCGGGTCCATGGACCCGAGGCGACGTGGCGGCTCCCGATTGGTCCACGTGTCGTGCGGATGAAATAAATGGAATTTTCCAATAGCAAAATAAATGAGTTAATTCGGTTTAATGATTTATTTGAATTTTCAAACTTCAAACGCTTTATAACTTTTGCATTTTAACTCCGATTTGAACGATTCCAGTTTCTAAATTTTTATAAAATTAAGATCTACTTAAATATGAATTTTAATTAATTTTTTAATATGAAATTTTCTCTGTTTTTTATTTAATTAATAGATTCTTTAAACTTAAAACAATTATAACTTTTGCACTTTAACTCCGATTTGGACGATTCCAATTTCTAAAAATTCGTAAAATTATGCTCTTTCTGTTTATGGAATTTATTTGAGGTTTTGAGCAATGTGTATGTGCTATTTTATTTATTTATTGCTATTTGCACGCATTATGAGTAGACGTTGAAGTACCCGAGGGCTTCGAAGGAGAGGTGTTGATCCAGAAGCCAGCTCAAGAGCAAGAACAAGTACTTTTTGAAGGCAAGTTGTGCTTTTACCATGTTGAGCCCATTCTATCGAAATTATGTTGTTTCAAAGTATTGCATGCTAATTTAATTAGAATTTATGTTGATTAATTCTGGGATTAGTTAAATACCTAATTGCTGTATGACACCTTGATGTATATATAATTGTATGCCATGAACCCTTGTCACCCTAGTTGTGGATTATTTAGTTGGACATTATTAAATTGCCAACATGGGTAATTAGACCGTTGTAGTATATTGCTTAGACCTGCCACGTAGTCACAACATGATTTTGGATAATTACATGTTAACATTGACTTAATGACATATGGAACATGTTTTTGAGAAGTGTCATGTGTTATTGATGTTGTTATCGATGGCACGTGGTGCATGGTAATCAACTGGGGTTTGATAAATGGATTTAGACCGGGGCATTTGGCAAGAATGATATGGTGGGCCATGATTGGCACCGGGGAAGTTGATTTAGTTCTTCGGGTAGTCTTGCCCTGGTCACCCTAAGGACTTACCTTGCAAGCCTTTGAACTGAGTCAAACGTGCAACCACATGTCTATAATGGGACGGACCTAGTTGATTAAATTGCTAATAACGTACCAGTGGGACCTCGGGGTGTCAACTATACCCTTGTGTAGTTGTACGGGGGAGCGTACCGGGGCTGCGGCCAGGTACCCATCTAACGGTTGATTGGCCTAGACTTCGCCTTTACTAAGGGAAGTGTTAGTGTGCAATAACCTGGGAGGCCCACTTGTGCTGTTAGAAGTTTGCGAAAGACTTTGTTACGGACACTCGCCTTTTTGGTGTTTGGCTGTATCTTGTGGGTAAAGTGCATAACCTCTGCAGAGTGTAAAATCTATTCGAATAGCCGTGTCCGCGGCATTAGACATAGCTCGGGAATTACAGTCAAGGGTTAGACTTTCATGAAAACAACTTGAACTTGAAAAGTTTGGTTGGGTTTAATGATGACGTTGACGGAAATGTGGATTAGGAAAGGGAAAGTGTTTACTTAACTTCTGGAAAAGTTATTGATACTACATTGCTTCTACTGCTTTTGAAACTACTTATGTTACTTGCTAATTGTTGCTTTACTGCAAATGAACCTATTAACCTATCCTTTGTATTAAGACATGCATATAGAATATTAGTTGCATTCTGTGCATGACTTGCTGAGTACCAAGTACTCACCCTTGCCACAATACAACACCAGTTGAAGAAGAATCAACGCCAGCACTGGAGGAGGAGCTCCAGGAAGAGCCGACAAGCTAGGGGAGAGCCCAGTCAGTTTCCTGTGGCATATTGGTTGGCGCCACGCGATTTCTTTATTTTTTCCGTTGCAGATTCTATTTGAATAAGACTTTAGCCCTGCGAGGCGTACTTTTGTAACTTGACCATAAGGTTGAGAAATCCCGTTATATTTCCTTTCTATAAATTACTTTATTATTCGTTGAGTATGATTGTGATATGTACCGATGTTGAGACTGTGTGCACTAGAGTGATCCTGGACTAGTGCTGAATACATAGAGGGGCCGGATTTGCAAATTTGGGTCCCGACAGAGGTGGTATCAGAGCCATACTGACTATAGGTTCACCTGTAGTTAGAATGGTCGTAGGGAGGATAAAACTTATTTTCTAAAGTTAAAAGTTGCAGGAAGTTCCGGAGTATATGTCTCATCTTCTGCGAAGGATCGATGAGCTAGAAATGGCATTGTACGAACAAGAGCTAGAGCCAGTACTGGAGCTGCACGAGCTAGATCCCGAGGAGCCGCAGCCCGAGCCACAGCCCGAGCCTGAGCCTAAGGATGATGCCGTTTCTTCGACAACTGCCGCTGTGGGGCATGGTGATCGCTTCGCACCTATGCCGCCACATCCACCAAAAGGAGGCAGTGGAGGTTTTCTCGACGAGTGAGCGTAGGTTTTGTAGTTGAGACTCCTTCGCCGAGTCGCGTATTAGAATAAAGAGTCACCCTTAGAGGCGTTAGACTCCAGTGTTAGTCGATTTGGATTTCCATTGTTTGCTGAGTGTGTGGTATGTGTTGCAAGGCCCCTAGGCATTGTAAGCAACCATACCTAGCTATTATTGATTAGTTAATAAAGTTGGATTTTGAGTTACACCTTTTCCCCGCATAAGTTTCCCTACTACTTGTCTATGCTTGTTTCCCACTCATCTCTAAAACCTTAGAGTAATCGACAGATGGTGAACACCCACGAAAACCTTGGAGGCAACGAGAGTGGTTCTCGCCCAGCAGGAAACCCCAATGATGGAGCACCTGCACCCCAACCAGCACCGCCAGTTGACCTGCAGAACTTTGGAGCCTTTCTTGCTGCACAGACACAGCTGATGCATGCCATGATGCAGCAGATGCAGCACGTCACTGCTCAGGCCGCCGCTAATCCAGTCAATCAAGGACAGCGTCAGGGCTCAAGGTTGTCCGAATTCATGAGGACTCATCCGCCCACCTTCTCTCGAAACGCCAATCCACTGGAGGCGGATGATTGGTTAAGGTCAATTGAGAGGAAGTTGCACATTACCCAATGTGTGGGAAATGAGAGGGTACTCTACGCCTCTCATCAGTTGGAAGGAACCGCAGCAGAATGGTGGGAGAACTTCTGTGCCACACGGGAGAACCCACAGGACATCACATGGGAGGAATTCACAACTGCGTTTCACCAGTATCATGTGCCAGAAGGAATAATGGACTTAAAGAAGGAAGAATTCAGGGCATTTGAAGCAAGGTACTCAACCGGTGGCTGAATACCTGAACAAGTTCACACAGCTTGCACGCTACACGCTGGAAGACGTAGCGATAGACAAGGCCAGACAGTCTCGCTTCCTGAAGGGAATGAACTCTGGACTGTAGGTGGGACTGATCACCCACACCTTTCCAGATTTCCAAGAGTTGGTGAACAAGGCGCTCATCCTTGAGGACAAGCGCAAGGAACTGGATGAGAATCGGAAGCGCAGAATGCAACAGCAGGGATCGTGTCAGGGAGCGCAGCAACATTTGAGGGTTGCGCCAAATCAGTTTTTCAGATTCCAGCCGCAGAATGCAGCAAGGACACCGTCGCCAGCACCAAGGCCTGCTAACCAGGGTTACTAGACACCAGCTCCAGCCAGAAACGCCGCTTCGAGCAGTCAACAGGGAGCAGTGAGACGATGCTACACATGCAATGAGCCAGGGCACTTCTCCAACAGTTGCCCTAAGAAGATAGCAGGAGTGACCCCAGTCCGCTTCAATCTGGGATCCACACCAACCAAGACGTTTGCACCAGGAGCAAACCGAGGGACAGCACAGCTAGGAGCCACGCCCCAGAACGTGGTGAGAGGCCGAGTCAACCATGTCACCGCAGATGCACTTCAGAATGCCACGGACGTCGTACTGGGTAAGTTACTCATTAACTCAGTACCTACAACAGTTTTGTTTGTTCTGGAGCTTCGCATTCGTTTGTATCTCAAGGTTTTGCTGCTAAGAATGATTTGGAGATTGCAAGACTTAAATGCATGCTTCTAGTTCAAACCCCTGGTTCCGAACTCCGAACGAAAGTAGGATGTTCTGGGGTAAGAATATTAATAGATGTGGTAGAGTTCCTAGCGAACCTTATTATACTGGAAACCCAGACCTTAGATGTTATCTTGGGAATGGACTGGTTATCCAAGCACAAGGCCGTGCTGGATTATGGGCGAAGGATTATCTCAGTTGAGGGCCCATGCGGAAGAAAAGTGGAATTTCAAGCAACCGCTGTTCGAGATGGACAGCTGATGGTCAACAGCACGAAGGCAATCAGCATAGAATATGTCTCAGTGGTGAATAAGTATCCTGATGTTTTTCCTGAAGATTTGCCTGGAATGCCGCCAGACAGAGACATAGAGTTTGTGATAGAGTTAGTACCTGGAACGGCACCAATAGCCAAGAGACCTTACCGGATGTCCACCGAGGAATTGGTAGAAATGAAGAAACAGCTCGAGGAGTTGATGAAAAAAGGATTCATCAGACCTAGCTCGTCGCCATGGGGAGCACCAGTTTTGTTCGTCAAGAAGAAGGACGGGAGTTCCAGGATGTGCATTGATTACCGTACACTCAATGAAGTCACCGTGAAGAACAAGTACCCGCTACCCAGGATCAATGATCTATTTGACCAGTTGAGAGGAGCCATAGTTTTCTCCAAGATTTAATTGAGGTCAGGATATCACCAGTTGAAGATCCGATCAGAGGATATTCCGAAGACCGCATTCTCGTCAAGATATGGACATTACAAGTTTACTGTTATGTCCTTCGGTCTGACGAATGCACCAGCTTACTTCATGAACATGATGAACAAGGTTTTTATGGAATACCTAGATAAGTTCATCGTTGTGTTCATAGATGATATCTTAGTTTACTCCCGGTCAAGAGAAGAGCACGCAGAATATCTGAGACTAGTTTTGGCGAAGCTGAGAGAACAACAACTCTTCGCCAAGTTCAGTAATTGTGATTTTTGGAAAGACAAGGTGGAGTTTCTTGGACACGTGATGACCGCAGAAGGAGTCGCTGTTGATCCAAGCAAAGTAGAAGCTGTGTTACATTGGGAACAGCCGAAGATGGTGACCTAGATTCGAAGTTTTCTTGGGATGGCAGGTTATTACCGCCGCTTCATCAAAGGCTTTTCAATGATTGTGAGACCCCTTACGCAATTGTTGAAGAAGGAGAAGAAGTTCACATGGACGCCGGAGTGCGAAAAAGGTTTTCAGGAGCTGAAGAAACGATTGACATCAGCATCGGTGTTAGTTCTACCGGACATCAATCAAAGCTTCGATATATATTGTGACGCATCGCGCTAGGGACTTGGATGCGTGTTGATGCAAAACCGAAAGGTTGTTGCATATGCATCAAGGCAGCTGAGGCCGCATGAGGAGAATTATCCGACACATGACTTAGAGTTAGCAGCTGTAGTGCATGCCTTGAAGTTGTGGCGACACTACCTGATTGGAAATAGATGCGAAGTGTATACGAAGCATAAGAGTCTTAAATACATCTTCACCCAATCGGATCTGAATATGAGGCAGAGGAGATGGTTAGAATTAATCAAGGACTACAATGTTGGGATCCATTACCATCCCGGGAAGGCCAATGTGGTGGCTGATGCCTTGAGTCGGAAAAGCCATACCACGAATATGTTGATAGCCACGAGTCAGAACGAGCTATGCATGGAGTTTCAGAGGTTGCAGATTGAAGTGATACCGGAAGGATTCTTGGCCGCATTGGAGGTGAAACCTACCTTAGAAGACCAGATCTGAGAAGGACAGAAGGATGACGACAAGATCCGCAGAATTAAGTCCAAGATGGATGAGAGCAAGGCTAAGGATTTCAGACTAGATGAGCAAGGCACGTTGTGGATTAAGGATCGCATTTGTGTGCCGAACAAGAAGGAGCTGAAGCAGTTGATTTTGGAAGAAGCCCATGACTCCAAGTATTCCATTCACCCAGGAAGTGCCAAGATGTATCAAAACCTGAAGGAAAGGTTTTGGTGGCCAAGCATGAAACGTGAAGTTGCCGAACATGTTGCGTTGTGTGATGTGTGCCAAACAGTTAAAGCAATGCATCAGAGACCAGCAGGATTACTGCAGCCGCTAAGAATACCTGAGTGGAAGTGGCAGGAAATCGGCATGGACTTTATTACCGGGTTGCCGAAGACTCAGGGAGGATATGACTCCATATGGGTTATAGTGGATCGCCTGACTAAGATCGCCCATATTATTCCTGTAAAGACCACCTACTCCTGGGATAAACTAGCAGAACTGTACATGACCAAAATCGTCTGTTTGCACGGAGTACCGAAGAAGATTGTATCGGACAAAGGTACCTAGTTTACCTCAAGTTTTTGGAATAAGTTGCATGAAGCCATGGGGACACGTTTGAACTTCAGTACAGCATATCATCTGCAGATGGATGGACAGACCGAAAGAGTTAATCAGATTTTAGAGGACATGTTTAGAGCTTGTGCATTGCCCTATGCAACCTCTTGGGATAAGAGTCTGCCGTATGTTGAGTTCAGCTACAATAATAGTTATCAGGCCAGTTTACAGATGTCACCTTTTGAGGCACTGTATGGTCGACCATGTCGTACGCCATTGAACTGGAATGAGAGAGGTGAACGCCGTGTCTTTGGGCCGGACATTCTTCAAGAAGCCAAAGAGCAGATTGCCATGATCCGAGAAAGACTGAAGATAGCACAGTCAAGACAGAAAAGTTACGCCGATAACCGTCACCGAGACTTGAGCTTTGAACCGAAAGATTTTGTATACCTCAGGGTTACACCTCTCAAGGGAGTTAAGAGATTCCACGCCAAAGGAAAACTCGCACCCCGATATGTCGGGCCTTTTAAGATTTTGAGCCGCAGAGGCGAAGTTGCTTACCAGTTGGAGTTGCCACAATCATTAGCTGGAGTGCATGATGTGTTCCACGTGTCCCAGCTGAAGAAGTGTCTCCGAGTGCCAGACGAGCAAACGCACTTGGAATCGATCGAGCTGCAGGAAGATCTGACCTACAAGGAGCACCCCGTCAAGATTCTGGACACCATGGATCGAGAGACGAGGAATAAATCGATACGTTTCTGCAGAGTTCAGTGGAGCAACCATGCAGAGAGCGAGGCAACTTGGGAGGGCGAGGAGGATTTGAAGAAAGAGTTTCCGAACCTATTCTTTAGTAAGCCCTAAATGTCGGGGACGAGATTCTGTTAAGGGGGGGAGGTTTGTAACACCCCAATTTTTGCTTTTCATGAATTTAAATGAAATTTTGCACTTTGGTGAATTTTTGGAATTTTCTGGAATTTATTTGGATTTAATTTGAATTCATTCCCTTTTGAAATAATTAAAGAATTAAAAGTTACAAATAAAATTTTGTTGGAAATATTTTATTTGAGTCCAAAATGTCTCAAAGTATTTTCCAGAATTTTTCTGAGTATTTTGCTATTTTTCTTGATTTATTTGAATTTCTAGAAATTAATTTGAATATTTAATCGCTGGAAAATCTATCGGGTTAGCACTGTTCATCCGACCCGAGTCAGACTCAAGCCTGACTCGAGTCCGACTCGAGTCGGACAGACCGAACCGAACCCATTCGCGTGCAACCGTTGGTCTTGATCCAACGGCCACTGTTGTGCCACGTTGCCCAATCCGAATCCAATTCGGATTCCGCCGCCGCAGCCGGGTGGACCTCGGTTTCAGCGATTTTCACGGATGCTGAGGGCCCTATTTAATGCGCCGCCAGCCCTATCGTGTAGCCCTCTTCCGTGCGCACCCGTAGCCCTAGACCTTCGCGCCTGAGCCGCCGCCGTTCGCCTGCTAGAGCTCGCCGTAGTTGGATTAGGGTTCCGCCGCGGTTCTTCGTTGTTTCTGCCGCCGTCCGCTGTCCTTCGCCATCACCAAGCCGAGATCTGGATCCGCCGCTGTTCTCCGTTGTTTCCGCCGCCGTCCGCTGCCCTCGAGTACTTCAACGTCTACTCGTAATGCGTGCAAATAGCAATAAATAAATAAAACAGTACATGCACATTGCTAAAAAATTCAAGTAAAGTCCATAAACAGAAAGAGCATAATTTTACAAATTTTTAGAAATTTGAATCGCCCAAATCGGAGTTAAAATTCAAAAGTTATAATTGTTTAAAGTTTAAAGAATCTACTAATTAAATATAAATAGGTTCAGGTTCGGTTCACCGTGGACCCAGTCCACGGGTACATGTCTCACTGACATGTGGGACCCCTCGGATGACGTTAGCGCTGACGTCATCGCGCTCGGCCACACGATACTGACACGCGGGCCCCATTGTGACGTCAGCGTGATGTCACAGATGACGTCACGGTGCCGTTGGGCCTGCCGCTGACACGCGGGCCCCTCGCTGACATCATGCGTGACGTCAGCGACGACCGGGCACGTTCGCGTGGACCGCGCCGGTCTGGCTTCTGTACACGTGGCATGATCTAGGCTGTTGATTTGAAAATCAACGGTCCAGATCAGATCTGGATCTCAAACGCAGCGGGCAACGTGGTTAATCTGGGCCGTTCGATTTGGATCGGACGGTCCAGATTCGATCGGGTTTCGCCTCACCGTGGGGTGGCGTGGCATGACCCAGGTGGCGACACGTGGCACAACCAACACCATTCGATCTCTTTCAGTCTGTCCATCCGTCTGCGGATGATATGCGGTACTGAAGTTCAAACGGGTCCCCATGGCTTCATGTAGCTTGTTCCTGAATCTTGAGGTAAATTGGGTACCTCTGTCCGATACAATCTTCCTCGGCACTCCGTGCAAACAGATGATCCTGGTCATATACAATTCCGCTAACTTATCTCCCGAGTAATTGGTCTTTACAGGGATAAAATGTGCGACCTTAGTCAAGCGATCCACTATAACCCATATGGAGTCATACCCTCCTTCAGTTTTAGGTAAACCGGTAATGAAATCCATTCCGATTTCCTCTCATTTCCACTCAGGTATTTTTAGCGGCTGCAGCAATCCTGCCGGTCTCTAATGCATTGCCTCGACTCTCTGACATATGTCACACAATGCAACATGTTCGGCAACCTCGCGTTTCATGCTCGGCCACCAAAATCTTTCCTTCAGGTCTTGATACATATTGGCACTTCCTGGATGAATGGAATACTTGGAGTCATGGGCTTCTTCCAGAATCAACTGTTCCAGCTCCTTCTTGTTCGGCACACAGATGCGATCCTTAATCCGCAATGTGCCTTGCTCATCCAATTTGAAGTCTTTCGCCGTGCCTTCCTCCATCTTAGACTTAATCCTGCAGATTTTATCATCATCCTTCTGTCCTTCTCAGATCTGATTTTATAGAGTAGGCTTTACTTCCAATGTAGCTAGAAATCCTTCCGGTACAACCTCCAGCTTCATCTTCTGAAATTCCTTGCATAGCTCGCCCTGATCCTCTGCTGTCAACATATTCACGGTATGGCTTTTCTGTAACACCCCAATTTTTCCTTTTCATG
The DNA here is from genome assembly GCA_036346355.1 of Rhipidocladum racemiflorum. Taxonomy (NCBI): domain Eukaryota; kingdom Viridiplantae; phylum Streptophyta; class Magnoliopsida; order Poales; family Poaceae; genus Rhipidocladum; species Rhipidocladum racemiflorum. The sequence goes on along the minus strand of CM070571.1, from coordinate 44,141,602 downwards.
AATTTAAATGAAATTTTACACTTTTGAGAATTTTTGAGATTTTCTGGAATTTATTTGGATTTAATTTGAATTTATTTCCTTTTGAAATAATTCAATAAATAAAAGTTTCAAATAAATTTTGGTTGGAAATATTTTATTTGAGTCCAAAATGTCTCAAAGTATTTTTCAGAATTTTTTTGGAATTTTTCTGATTATTTTGCTATTTTTCTTGAATTATTTGAATTACTAGAATTATTTTCAAATATTAAATCGCTGGAAAATGCCGAGTGGGCTAGTACTGTTCAAGCAACCAAGCCCGAGTCAGACTCGAGTCCGAGTCCGACTCGAACCTGACTAGACCCTAATCGCGTGGCCGTTGGATCAAGATCCAACGGCCAACATCAAGCCACGTCGCCCACGTGGGATCGGGCCGTACCCGTTCGCCACGTGCGATCTCGGCCGTTGATCGCGTGTGTGTGGACGGCCAGGATGCGTCCACGTCACCTCTCATTGTCGCGGTCGGAATCCGCCGTTGCCACGGCCGTTCCGCGATTTCCGCGCCGAATCCGGACATCGAGGCCGGTATTTAATGCGCGGGTGCGTGCCCGAGGATCGCCCTTGCCTTGCGCACGTTTTGCCCTAGCCGCCGCCCGTAGCGCTCCTTCGTGCTCGCGATTGCTCGCCGTAGTGCTCTAGGGTTAGCTTCGGGTCTCCGCGCCATTCCGCCACCGTCCGCCGGCCTCCGCCGTGTTGGTGGTCAGCTTCGGGACCGTTGCATCGAGGCGAACCTGGAGGTACCATCCACTTTGTCGGAGAGCCACGGGAGCGCCGTTCGCGAGGTCGTCGTCTTCATCTCCGGCCAGCCAGCTCCGTCGTGGACATCGCCGACCCTGCAAGCTTCGTGAACCATCCGATCAAGATCGAACGGCCACGGTGAGTCCACGTCATCCCGCACCCGTAGAAAACCAGATTAGATCTAGACCGTTAGATCCAGATGCAACGATCCACGTTCGTCCACATCACCGTGCGAAGTTCATGTTACGGTGATTAGATTTTCAACCGTTGGATCTAGATCCAACGGCTTAGATCGAGCCACGTAGCCGTAAACCGCACCGTGCTCGGGTGCGATAGCAGCCGTTAGATCTAGATCAAACGGTCCAGGTTGACCGCGTCAATTCCAAACGCGTGAGGGTAGATTTAATCTGGACCATTGATTTTCAAATCAATGGCCCAGATCATACCACGTGGCCAGGAGCCGGAGCGACGCGGTCCACATGAGTCAGCTACGACCGTCGCTGACGTCACGCTCGACGTCAGTGCGGGCCCACGTGTCAGCGGGACACCCAACCGCACCATGACGTTATCCACTTACGTCACGGTGGGGACCGCATGTCAGAGCCGCTCGGCCGAAGCGCGGTGACGTCAGCGTTAACGTCATTCGAGGGGTCCCACATGTCAGTGAGACATGTACCCGTGGGCCGGGTCCACGGTGAATCGAACCCGAACCGTGGACCAAGTCCATGGAACCGCTAACGTCATGCTGACGTCATAATTCGATTTTTCAATAGAAAAATAATTCGGTGGAAATTCAAATTCCACGCTGACGTCATAACTGGGATTTTTTTCAGTAGAAAAATAAATGACTTAATTTGGTTTATTCTTTTATTTAAATTTTCAAACTTCAAACGCTTAAAACTTTTGCATTTTAACTCCGATTTGAGCGATTCCAATTTCTAAATTTTTATAAAATTGAGATCTACTTAAATATGAATTTTAATTAATTTTTTAATATGAAAATTTCTTTGCTTATATTTAATTAATAGATTCTTTAAACTTTAAACAATTATAACTTTTGCATTTTAACTCCGATTTGGGCGATTCAAATTTCTAAAAATTTGTAAAATTACGCTCCTTCTGTTTATGGACTTTACTTGAATTTTTGAGCAAGGTGCATGTACTGTTTTATTTATTTATTACTATTTGCACGCGTTACGAGTAGACATTGAAGTACTCGAGGGCTTCGAAGGTGAAGTGTTGACCCAGGAGCCAGCTCAAGATCAAGAACAAGTACTTTTTGAAGGCAAGTTATGCTTTGACCATTTTGATCCCACTTTTGAAATTAATTTAATTTAAACTATTGCATGCTAATTTAATTAGAAAATGGTTTAAATTATTTCGGGGAATTAGATAAATGCCAAATTGCAGTATGACACCTTGACTATTTAATTGTGTGCCATGAACCCTTGTCACCCTAGTTGTGGAATATTTAGTTGGATATTATTAAAAATTGCCAACATTGGGTATTTATATCGTTGTAGTTATTGCTTAGACCTGCTACGTGCACATGACGTGATTTTGGACAATCAAATGTTAATATTGACTTGATGAGATATTGAACCTATTTTGGAGAAGTATCATGTGTTGTGATTGATGATGGCACGTGGTGCACGGTAATCAATTGGGTTGATAAAATGATATGGTGGGCCATGAGTGGCACCGGGGATGTCGTTTTGGTTCTTCGGGTAGTCTTGCCCTGGTTATCCTAAGGACTTAACCTTGCAAGCCTTTGATCTGAGTCAAACGTGCAACCACATGTCTGTGATAGGACGGACCTAGTTGAGTAAGTTACTAATAACTTGCATGTGAAACCTCGGGGTGTCAACTACACCTTTTGTGTAGCTTGAAAGGGGAGCGTACCAATGCCATGGCGTGGCACCCGTCCAACGGTATGTCGGTCCCATACTTCGCCTCTGTTAAGGGAAGGGATGGTGTATGACAAAAGCCAAAAAGGTTCACTTGTATAGTTTGCGGTCTCTGAAATGCTTTGTTACGATCACTCGCCTTTATGGTGTTTGACTGTATCTTGTGGGTAAAGTGCATAACCTCTGCAGAGTGTAAAATCTATTCGAATAGCCGTGTCCGCGGCACTAGACATTGCTCGGGGATTACAGTCAACGGTTAGACTTTCATGAAAACAACTTGGACTTGGAAAGTTTGGTTGGGTTAAATAATGACGTTGCTGGAAATGTGGATTAGGAAAGGAAAAGTGTTTACTTAACTCCTGGAAAAGTTATTGATATAACCTTTACTATTACTGCTTTCGAATCTACTTATGCTACTTGTTAAATGCTGTTTTACTGCAAATGTATCCGTTAGCCTATCTTTTGTATTAAGCCATGCATGTAGAATATTAGTTTGCATTCTGTGCATGACTTGCTGAGTACCAAGTACTCACCCTTGCCACAATACAACATCAGTTGAAGGAGAAGCGACGCCAGCTTTGGAGGAAGAATTTCAGGAGCCGTCTAACTAGAGAGCGAGCCCAGTCAGTTGCCCGTGGTATACTGGATGACGCCACGTTGATGTTTTTATTCCACTGCAATTTACTTCCTTAATAAGTTTTCGCGCTGTGTGGCGTACTCTTGTAACTTGACCATAAGGTCGAGCAACCAGTTTGGTTATCTTAATTAAAGTACTATATTACTATCGATGTGTATGATTGTGATATTTACCGATGTCGAGACTGTGTGCACTAGCGCGATCCTGGACTAGTGCTGAACACACAGAGGGTCCAGATTTGCAAATTCGGGTCCCGACAGAGGTGGTATCAGAGCCAAACTGACTGTAGGCTCACCCATAGTTAGAATGGTCGTAGTAAGGATAAAACTTATTTTCTAAAGTTAAAATTTGACAAGACAATGAATGAAATCTCGACTTATCCCCTTCTCTCCTTTCATACCCCTTTTGCTAAATTTCTCTTGCTATTCCTTGGTTTCAAACTTTTGAGTTCTTACGTGAGTGTCTTTTGGCAGATGTTGATGAAGAACAACTACGCCGAGCGTGAGGGAGGCTAGGCTGCCGAGTTGTGGCATATGCTGCAGTTGCTTGGAGGTTTTGAGAGACCGCTCTACCGAGGGACCACCATCGTGCAGGCAGGATTGGTCATAGGATGGAACGTTAAGATCACGGTGTATGCTCGAGAGAAGACGAAGTTCAGTCGTCCATTCCACTTCACTGCTAGGAGGTCAACATTTGAGATGGGAATCCAGGAGGTGTCTCGTCGAGCGATGTAGCAAATTGCTCGCACTTACTCCAGAGAGCTGGAAGGCACAGTATTCCGTCACCACCCACACCGAGACAGCAGAGCTCAGCGGAAGCCGATTGAAGATGAGGATGCTACCGTCACACACTTAGCCAGATTCGTCATCGCCCAGGAGGAGCTTATCGACGACACAGTCCAGGAGTTGATGAAGGCTCGCGAGCAGGTTGAGGAAGGGAAAAAGCACTTGGAGAATGCTCGTGAGTACGTCACATATGCTGCGGAGAGGATCACAGAGCTGGAGACCGCATTGTATGGGCAAGGTCCGGAGCAAGTGTTGGAGTTGGACGCCCCAGACCCGGAGGAACCAGCACTTGATCAGGAGCACCAGCCAGCACCACAGCCTGAGCCTGAGCCTAAGGATGATACCGCTTCTTCAACTACTACCGTTGTGGGGCATGGTGATCGCTTCGCGCCTATGCCGCCGCACTGGCCACGAGGAGGCAGTGGAGGTTTTCTCGACGAGTGAGCATAGGTTTCGCAGTTGGGACTCCTTCGTCGAGTCGCGTCTAAGAATAAAGAGTCACCCTTAGAGGCGTTAGACTCCAGTGTTAGTTGAGTTGGATTTTCATTGCTTGCTGAGTGTGCAGTATGTGTTGCAAGGCCCTTAGGCATTGTAAGCAACCATACCAAGTTATTATTGATTAATTAATAAAGTTGGATATTGAGTTACACGTTCCCCCCGCATAAGTTTTCTCTATTACTTATCTATGCTTGTTTCCCCTTATCTCTAAACCTTGGAGCAATCGACAGATGGTGAACACCCGCAGAAACCTTGGAGGCAACGGAAGTGGTTCTCGTCCAGGTAGGAACCCTACTGATGGAGCACCTGCACCCCAGCTAGCACCGCCAGTTGACATGCAGAACTTCGGAGCTTTCCTTGCCGCACAGACCCAGTTGATGCATGCTATGATGCAGCAGATGCAGCAGGTCACTACTCAGGCCGCCGCTAATCAAGTCAATCAGGGACAACGTCAGGGCTCGAGGTTGTCCGAGTTCATGAGGACTCATCCCACCACATTCTCTGGGAACGCCAATCCACTGGAGGCGGATGATTGGCTTAGGTCAATTGAGAGGAAGCTGCATATTACCCAATGTGTAGAAAATGAGAGGGTGCTCTATGCCTCATCAGTTGGAAGGGACCGCAGCAGAGTGGTGGGAGAACTTCTGCGCCACGCGGGAGAACCCATAGGATATCACCTGGGAGGAATTTACTGCTGCATTTCGCCAGTATCACGTACCAGAAGGAATAATGGACTTAAAGAAGGAAGAATTCAGGGCGTTGAAACAAGGTAATCAACCGGTGTCTGAGTATCTGAACAAGTTCACACAGCTTGCACGCTACGCACCTGAAGACGTACCGACGGACAAGGCCAGACAGTCTCGCTTCATGAAGGGACTGAACTCAGGACTGCAGGTGGGACTGATCACCCACACCTTCCCCGACTTTCAAGAGCTAGTAAACAAAGCACTCATCCTTGAGGACAAAGCGCAAGGAGCTGGATGAAAACCGGAAACGTAGGATGCAACAGCAGTGGTCACGTCAGGGAGCGCAGCAACGTCTGAGGGTTGCGCCGAATCAGTTTTTCAGGTTCCAGCCGTAGAATGCAGTAAGAACACCGTCGCCAGCACCGAGACCCGTTAATCAGAATTTCCGGACCCCAGCCCCACCCAGGAACGCCGCTACGGGTAGCCAGCAGGGTACAGTGAGGTGCTGCTATACATGTAACGAGCCAGGACACTTCTCCAACAACTGACCCAAGAAGACAGTAGGAGTGACCCCAGTTCACTTCAACTTGGGATCCACACCAGCTAGGACACCCGCACCAAGGGAGAAACGCGGAGGAGCATAGCCAGGAGCCGCGCCCCAGACCGTGGTGAGAGGCAGAGTCAATCACGTGACCGCAGATGCACTTCAGAATGCCTCGGATGTCATACTAGGTAAGATACTTGTCAACTCAGTACCTGCAACAGTTTTGTTTGACTCTGGAGCTTCGCATTTGTTTGTTTCCCGAGATTTTGTTTCTAAGAATGATTTGGAGATTGTGAATCTTAAATGCATGCTGCTAGTTCAAACCCCTGGGTCAGAACTCCGATCTCAAGTAGGATGTTCTGGGGTGAGAATACTAGTAGATGGGGTAGAGTTCCTAGTGAACCTTATTATATTGGGAACCCAGACCCTAGATGTTATCTTGGGGATGGATTGGTTATCCATGCACAAGGCCATGCTTGACTGTGGAAGGAGGATCATCTCAGTTGAGAGCCCGTGTGGGAAAAAGGTGGAATTTCAAGCGACCGCCGTTCGAGATGGACAGTTGATGGTCAATAGTGTAAAGGCAGTCAGCATAGAGGATGTTCCAGTGGTAAATGAGTATCCTGATGTTTTTCCTGAAGATCTGCCGAATATGCCGCCAGACAGAGATATAGAATTTGTGATTGAGTTGGTACCAGGAACAACATCGATAGCAAAGAGACCCTATCGGATGTCAACTATAGAATTGGTGGAGATGAAAAAACAGCTTGAAGAATTGATGGAGAAAGGATTCATTAAACCGAGTTCGTCGCCATGGGGAGCGCCAATTCTGTTTGTCAAGAAGAAAGACAGGAGTTTCAGGATGTGCATTGACTACCGTGCACTCAATGAAGTCACCGTGAAGAACAAGTACCCGCTACCCAGGATCGATGATCTGTTTGACCAGTTGAGAGGAGCCGGAGTTTTCTCCAAGATTGATCTGAGATCGGGGTATCACCAGTTGAAGATCCGATCAGAAGATATTCCGAAGACCGCATTCTCGTCAAGATACGGACATTACGAGTTTACAGTTATGTCCTTTGGTCTGACGAATGCGCCAGCTTATTTCATGAATATGATGAATAAGGTATTCGTGGAGTACTTGGACAAGTTCGTTGTTGTGTTCATAGACGATATCTTAGTCTACTCCAAGACGAGGGATGAACATGCAGAACACTTGAGGCTAGTTTTGGAGAAGCTGAGAGGACAGCAACTCTTCGCACAATTCAGCAAGTATGATTTTTGGAAAGACAAGGTGGAGTTTCTTGGACATGTGATGACCGCAGAAGGAGTCACTGTTGATCCAAGCAAAGTTGAAGCCGTGTTACATTGGGAACCGCCGAAGACAGTGATCCAGGTTTGGAGTTTCCTTGGGATGGCCGGTTACTACCGCTGTTTTATTGAAGGCTTTTCGACAATTGCGAGACCTCTTACGCAACTGTTGAAGAAAGAAAAGAAGTTTAAATGGACGTCGGAATGTGAGAAAGATTTCCAGGAGCTGAAAAAGAGACTGACATCAGCGCCGGTGTTAGTCCTATCGGATGTTAATCAAAGCTTTGATATATATTGTGATGCATCGCGCCAAGGACTTGGATGCGTGCTGATGCAGAACCGGAAGGTCGTCGCATATGTATCAAGGCAGCTTAGGCCACATGAGGAGAATTACCCGACACATGACCTATAGTTAGCAGCCATAGTGCATGCCTTGAAGTTGTGGCAACACTACTTGATTGGGAATAGATGCGAAGTGTATACGGACCATAAGAGTCTTAAAAACATCTTCACCAAATCGGATTTGAACATGAGGCAGAGGAGATGGTTAGAATTGATCAAGGACTACAATGTCGGAATCCATTACCACCCCGGGAAGGCCAATGTGGTGGCCGATGCCTTGAGTCGGAAGAGCCATACCGTAAATATGATGGCCGCAGGAAGTCAAGAGGAGCTGTGTAAGGAATTTCAGAAGATAAAACTGGAGGTTGTACCAGAAGGATTTTTAGCTGCATTGGAAGTAAAGCCTATTCTGGAAGATCAGATCCGAGAAAGACAGAAGGATGACGATAGGATCCAAAGGATCAAGTCCAAGATGATGAAGGCAAGGCTAAGGATTTCAGACTGGACGAGCAAGGTACATTGTGGATTAAGGACTATGATGAGTCAGAAAACAATTTTGCTAATTCAAATGAACATAAAGATGAGGCACAGAACTAAGATGGATAAGAAACAAAAGAATGGCACAATGCTATCAGTTTAGAAATTATATGATAAGCAAAATAGTTTTGACTCAAAATAGCTCTAAACCAGTCGACCCTGCTACGTCCTAACCTGCAGTCAGTATGAAGCTCTGATACCAGGCCTGTGGGGACCCGTCCCCGGGATTCCATTGATTCACTCGGTAGCAACGCGCAGCCCAAGTAAATCAAGGGAGTCTCGAGCGGCCCGCATATATGCCCGTGTTGGTCCCAGGAAAGTTCACCAACACGTGCGACAATGCATAACAGTTCGTATCACAACACATACAAAATTAACGGAAGCATAAGCATATTTACATACAAAAGCAGAACTGCTGTCCAAAACGACATATTTAAAGTTATTACATAAACTAGCAGCGGAAACATAACATAGACAACAAAAGAGTCCAGCGTAGTGTACCATAGACCCTTAGGCAACTGAGTGGGAGTAAGAACGTGCCCCTAAGCGTTAGCATCATCGAAATCTGCCCGGTGAAAGTCTCTGAGCAGTGCCTCATCCTCACCTGCAGTAAGTGGACAATCCGCTTGAGTACAAAGAGTGTACTCGCACAATAGTATAAGTTGTATGCTGAGTTCTAACTACATATGGTTGCTTCATCATAAGAAAGACACAAGGTTAATTCCAGCGTAAAGTAATATTTGGGATAAAAACATAGACACATATAGATTGAAACTGCTATTTGACAAACATTTACAAAGTCTAATACATAGTATAACAACATCATAAACATCTTCATCTCATGCCTTCAAGCGTTCTCCGAACAATGAGTCCAACGCTCATGTTCGCTTACACCCACGGATACTCCAATATCCGTGAAGCTCCCTCCACAAGAACTCCAATACTCGCGAAGTCCTCCTCATGAGTACTCCAATACTCATGAGACTTGGTTTCCCAAACCATCCATTCTTACCCGGTCCTTAACACTCGCCCAGTGACTGACAACTTAAGTGATCGTCCTTAACCATGGACGCGGATATTCGAATAGTTTATACTCTGCAGAGGTACGACTTTACCCACACGACACGCCACACTCGTAAGCCAAGCTATAAGCACAATTCCTTTGATGTGCCGGCCGAGGTGGACGTGACAAACCCATTTTCCAGTATGCATGGTAGTGTATTTAAACCACCCGGGTGACTGTGACCCTTGATCCCGCGTGTTCAGTGCTCCGTGTGTGTGGACCAAGGAGTACACCCATTATTGAACATCCCTAACTCCACAAAGTTCGAGGAATTTCGGAGGACATTCCCGACACTCCACAAAATTCGAGGAATTCCTGCGGACATTCCGTGACGCTCTACAAAGCTCAAGGAATTCTGAGTGCACGTGGTTTAAACACCCCTAGTCATGCACAAGTACTTGGCTAAGCCGGCCCCATAAATGACGTGTGGTTCGCACCATAGTTACTCAAAGAGACGTCACCAGGATTCAATCCTTAGGGTCCTTAGCCAACATTGCTACATAGAAACCACAATTTAAGCCATCATCATCATAATCATCTTTGATCATTGCGACCGATGAACTAAGTCCATCTATCGCGGTTTCTAACGAGGTTCTAAGCATGGCTAAGCAAATCGTACGAACCCATATGCAAATAATTAAACCAATCACCTAGGGCGACAATGGAATACGATGGAAGAGGGTAAAAGGATAACATGTCAACGGGGTAATAGCTAAGCATTCTACCCCGAATATACTTGTAATTGAAGGTAAGCATGCAATTGATAAAATAACTTCAACATAATTTGCAATTAATAGGATCAAGTATGTTCAAGGAGTAAAGTAGTGCCTTGCTGCTCGCTCTTGACGTTGTAGGCGTAGTCGAACTCCGGGTTGTCTTCCGAAGCGTCGACACCTAACGAGAAATCTAGTTCCAAAGGAACACAAATCAAGAAACAAACAATAAACAACCTGAGAACATGCACAATCATGCATGAAATGCATCATGGTTATATTCCTAATCCTAGCATGCATATGAGAAGCAATTGATCCATTTATGTCCGGAGTATCCGGGTTGATCCTCTCGGTACTCTATTGCTGACTAACCCAGAGTATCCGGGTTTACTATCTGGAGTATCCGGGTACACCGGACTATCCGGGTCAAATACCCGGAGTATCCGGGTTGGGTCTCTCTGTTACATTTTCTGGTTTCGCCCGACACATCCGGAGTGTCCGGACATGACCCGGAGTGTCCGGGTTGGCACTCTCGGTTTCAATTTTTCCAACCTGTTTGGAGTGTCCGAATGAATTCCCAAACCCTCCGGACCGGGTTGCTCGGTCCCAGTTCACTCGTATGCACTGACGAATCTGGAGTATCCGGACAAAAACCCCGAAGTATCCGGGTTGACTACACTGTCTGAAAATAGGTATGGGTGCATATTCTCCTACATTTCATAAATGTGACCTAGGGGGAACCTTACCACTTCTAGGGCGTCCTTGTACTTAGGGGAAGTCCGGTTCGTCGATGGAACGAGGAATGGCGTCGAAGTTGTGATCTTCGTTGGTTCTCCCGGTATCGACTCCTTTTCCGTGCTTGAGGAAGAAATGCCTTCTCTTGTTAAGCTTGTAGTAGTGTCAACTTCTCCTCCTCAAGCTTGCAACACAACATGCACGATCCGATTCTCAACTTGGAGATGATTTTCATGGAGAGAAATGGAATGAGCTCAATACCACCCAAAATTTCAGAAAATGGATGGAGAAGAATGGACTAGAACTCACTCAATACTTGGGGCATCAACAAGCCATTTGGATGGATTTGAAGCTCTTGATCTTGGATTCGATGTGGTGTAACATGCACAAGCTCAAACCAAATCCTTGGGTGGGTTTTGGAGGATCAAGGAGAAGAGTGTGGGAGAGAGTGAGAAGGTTCTTGCTCTCTCCCTTGAGCAGAATTTTCAGGTTGGGGAGGGAGAAATGAGTGGGTAGGGAGGAGAAAAAGAGGTTGGAGGTATTTATACACTTGCCCACTTCATCACTTACATGTGGGGCTTGGTCCCACATGGCATGGAGAGGTAAGAGAGTGGGTATGGAGTAGGTAAGGTGAGAAAAGTGAGGTAGTGTGTGCAGAATTTTATCCTCTCACTTACTAGTGGGGTCCATATGTCATTGACTAAGGCAGAAATGAGGCATGGTTTAATAAGTAGCAGTTTCAAGTTTTAAGGACATTATAAATTCATACTTATCTAACTAAAACGATACTAGCATTTATAAAGTCTTGATTGACTGTTAATCATGCCTCTAATATGAATGATATGAGCATGCCATGCACGATATGACTAGTAATTAAATTTGGGTCTGTTACAAACCTACCCCCCTTAAAGAGAATCTCGACCTCGAGATTGATTTGCGTTGGTGAAGAGATGAGGGTACTCAGCTCAAAGGAGATCTTCACGCTCCCATGTAGCCTCACCTGAAGTATGGTTGCTCCTAGGGGTGCTAATGGGCCAAAGCCTAGCACAAGCCTAGTCCAAATCCAAACTTTTGTTTATTTGATCTAATCCAATCCAAATCCAAAACTAATAGGTCTATATCTAATCCAAGCCCAAATAAAGGCCTGGACCTTGATCCAAGCCATTTACATGCACAACTAATAGCACTATAATCTCAACCCTACATCTATTCAATGTAGACCTACATCAATTTAGTATAAAATAAAAAGGTCCAGGCCTGATCCAATCTGGCCTAGATCCAATCCAAATAGCTATGGATCTAAAATGAGTCCAATCCATTTGTAGTTTTGGACCGGCCTAGTCCAAAAATCTGGACCGGTCCAAGCCCATTAGCACCCCTAGAACCTTGAAGAATTTGAGAGTGTGATTCCGAGTGATGCGCTCGCATTCATCAAGAATGCAAACTGGATATTCCTTGTATGATAAATTGGGTTGCAATTCGAGAGTGTCTAACTCCGTGACTTCAGTCGGAACACGAAGGCATTTCTTTAATTGAGAGATGTGGAAGACATCGTGTACCTTGGAGAGGGAAGGTGGAAGTTCTAACTGGTATGCCACAGCTCCTCGCCTTGCCAAGATTCGGAAAGGTCCGATGTAGCGAGGTGCTAGCTTTCCTTTCGCGTGGAAACGATGAATACCTTTTCTTGGAGAAACTTTGAGATAGACGTGATCATCCACCTCAAAGGTTAATGCATGACGACGGCGATCAGCATAGCTCTTCTGACGAGACTGTGCCGCCCGTAATAGTTCTCGAATTATCCGGACTCGCTCCTCCGCTTTGGTGACCAAGTCCGGGCCAAAGATGGGCCTTTCTCCAGATTCAGACCAATTGAGTGGAGTCCTACAAGATCTTCCATAAAGAGCTTCAAATGGTGACATTTGAAGATTAGCTCGATAGCTACTGTTGTAGGAAAACTCTGCGAATGGTAAGCACTTCTCTCAATCCTTGCCGTATGTAAGAGCATAAGCTCTAAGCATGTCCTCCAGGATTTGGTTCACTCTTTCAGGTAGTCCATCAGTCTGGGGATGATAGGCGGTGCTGAACGAGAGTTGAGTTCCCATGGCTTTGTGAAGACATTGCAAAAAACGTGAGGTAAACTGGGTACCTCGATCTGAGACAATTCTTTTTGGAACACCATGAAGAGATACAATTCGAGAGAGATACAGCTCTGCCAACTTGCTTACCGTATCGGTAACCTTGACGGGAAGAAAATGAGCAGTCTTTGTCAACTGGTCAACGATTACCCAAATAGAGTCGAAACCCTTTTGCGTCCTGGGCAATCTCGTGATGAAATCCATGCCGATCTCCTCCCATTTTCACGAGGGAATTGGTAGGGGTTGGAGTGTTCCGGCTGAACGTAAATGGTCTGTAACACCCCAATTTTTGTTTTTCATGTATTTAAATGTTATTTTGCACTTTTGTGAATTTCTGGAATTTTCTGGAATTTATTTGGATTTATTTGGATTTAATTTGAATTTATTCCCTTTTTAAATAATTAAAGATTTTAAATTTATAAATAAAATTTTGTTGGAAATAATTTATTTGAGTCCAAAATGTCTCAAAGTACTTTCTAAAATTTTTCTGATTAATTTGCTATTTTTCTCGAATTAAATGAATTTCTAGAAATTAATTTGAATATTAAATCGCTAGAAATTAGCCGAGTGGGTTTGTACTGTTCATCCGACTGAGTCCGACCCGAGTCCGACTCGAGTCCTAGTCTGACTCGAACCGGACTCAAGCCTGACCCAGCCCTAACCGCTCCACCGTTGGATCTTGATCCAACGGCCACCGTTGCACCACGTCGCCCAATCCGAATCCAATTCGGATTCCACCGCCGCAGCCGAGTGGGCGTCGTTTCGTGCGAGTTTCACGGAAGCCGAGGCCCCTATTTAAAGCGCCGCCACCGCCATCGTGTAGCCCTCTTCCGTGCGCACCCGTAGCCCTAGATCTTCGCCCGCTAGAGCTCGCGGTAGTTGGATTAGGGTTCCGCCGTTCGCCCGCTAGAGCTCGCGGTAGTTGGATTAGGGTTCCGCCGTGGTTTTCCGTCATTTGCCGCCGACTCCGCCGTCTTCCGCCGTCACCGAGTTCAGATCCAGAACCGTCGCGACGAGCCGCGCCTGGGGGTACCACTCACCTCGCCGGAGTCGCGCCCAAACGCTGTTGGGCGTGTCGTCGTCCCTAGCGCCGGCAACCTCGGCCCCGCCACGCCATCGCCGGAACCCCGAAGCTTCTCAGCCGTTGGATCTTCATCGGACGGCTATGGTGAGTCCACGTCACCCCGTTAGATTTCACGTTTCGGTTTTTAGATCTAATCCCAACCGTTGGATCTAAATCCAACGGCTTAGATTAAGCCACGTGATCGTAAACTGCACCGTGCCTAGATTAGATCTCAGCTGTTAGATCTAGATTGTACGGTTAGTGTTAACCGCGTTGTAGCGTTAGATGCAACCTCGGCCGTTCGATCGAGATCGAACGGCGTAGATTGAGCCACGTGTCACGCGCCGGGTCAAGCCACGTCACCCCCAGAGACGCGGTGAAACCCGATCGGATCTCGACCATCCGATCAAGATCGAACGGTCCAGATCAACCGCGATATTTCCAAACGCGTGAGGTTAGATCCGATCTGGACCGTTGATTTTCAAATCAACAGCCCAGATTGTGCCACGTGCGTGGGAGCCGCCCGGCGCGGTCGCGCCCGGTCGTCGCTTACGTCAGCGCGTGATGTCAGCGAGGGGCTTGCATGTCAGCGGCTGGCCCAATGTCTCCATGACGTCAGTGTGACGTCACGGGTGGGGCCCGCGTGTCAGTCCGCTCGGCCGAAGCGTGATGACGTCAGTGCTGACGTCATCCCATGGGTCCCACGTGTCAGTGACACGTGAACCCGTGGACCCAGTCCACGGTGGACCAAGTCCATGGACCGGCTGACGCAATAATTCAATTTTTCAATAGAAAAATAATTCGGTGGAAAATCAAATCCGGTGCTGACGTCATTAATCAGATTTTTCAATAGAAAAATAAATGAGTTAATTCGGTTTAATGATTTATTTGAATTTTCAAACTTCAAACGCTTATAACTTTTGTGTTTCAACTCCGATTTGAACGATTCTAGTTTCTAAATTTTTATAAAATTGAGATCTACTTAAATATGAATTTTAATTAATTTTGGAATATGAAATGTTCTCTATTTTTATTTAATTAATAGATTCTTTAAACATTAAACAATTATAACTTTTGTATTTTAACTCCGATTTGGGCGATTCCAATTTCTAAAAATTCGTAAAATTATGCCCTTTCTGTTTATGAACTTTATTTGATGTTTTGAGCAATGTGCATGTACTATTTTATTTATTTATTACTATTGCACGCATTACGAGTAGACGTTGAAGTACCTGAAGGCTTCGAAGGAGAAGTGTTGACCCAGGAGCCAGCTCAAGACCAAGAACAAGTACTCTTTGAAGGCAAGTTGTGCTTTGACCATGTTGATCCTATTCTTTTGAAATTATGTTGTTTCAAAGTATTGCATGCTAATTTAATTAGAATTTATGTTGATTAATTCTGGGATTAGTTAAATACCTAGTTGCTGTATGACACCTTGATGAATTACTTATGTGCCATAAACCCTTGTCACCCTAGTTGTGGATTATTTAGTTGGACATTATTAAATTTCCAACATGGGTAACTAGACCGTTGTAGTATATTGCTTAGACCTGCCACGTAGTCACAATAGGATTTTGGATAATTACATGTTAACATTGACCTAATGACATATGGAACATGTTTTCGAGAAGTGTCGTGTGTTATTGTTGTTGTTATCGATGGCATGTGGTGCATGGTAATCAACCGGGGGTTTGACAAATAGATTTAGACCGGGGCATGTGGCAAGAATGATATAGTGGGCCATGATTGGCACCGGTGAAGTTGATTTGGTTCTTCAGGTAGTTTTGCCCTGGTCAACCTAAGGACTTAACCTTGCAAGCCTTTGAACTGAGTCAAACGTGCAACCACATGTCTGTAATGGGATGGACCTAGTTGATTAAGTTGCTAATAACGTACCTGTGGGACCTTGGGGTGTCAACTATACCTTTTGTGTAGTTGTACGGGGGAGCGTACCGGGGCTGCGGCCAGGTACCCATCTAACGGTTGATTGGCCTAGACTTCGCCTTTGCTAAGGGAAGGGTTAGTGTGCAATAACCGGGGAGGCCCACTTGTGCTGCTAGAAGTTTCCGAAAGACTTTGGTACGTACACTCACCTTTGTGGTGTTTGGCTGTATCTTGTGGGTAAAGTGCATAACCTCTGCAGAGTGTAAAATCTATTCGAATAGCCGTGTCCACGGCATTGGACATTGCTCAGAAATTACAGTCAAGGATTAGACTTTCATGAAAACAACTTGGACTTGAAAAGTTTGTTGGGTTTAATGATCACGTTGATGGAAATGTGGATTAGGAAAGGGAAAGTGTTTACTTAACTCCTGGAAAAGTTATTGATACTACATTGCTTCTACTGCTTTCGAATCTACTTATGTTACTTGCTAATTTCTACTTTACTGCAAATGAACCTGTTAACCTATCCTTTGTATTAAGCCATGCATATAGAATATTAGTTGCATTCTGTGCATGACTTGCTGAGTACCAAGTACTTACCCTTGCCACAATACAACATCAGTTGAAGAAGAATCAACGCTAGCACTGGAGGAGGAGCTCCAGGAAGAGCTGACAAGCTAGGGGAGAGCCCAGTCAGTTGCCTGTGGCATATTGGTTGGCGCCACGCGATTTCATTATATCCCGATGCAGTTTCTGTTTGAGTAAGACTTTAGCCCTACGAGGCGTACTTTCGTAACTTGACCATAAGGTTGAACGACCTGTTATATTTCCTTTCTATAAAGTACTTTATTATGTGTTGAGTATGATTGTGATATGTACCGATGTTGAGACTGTTTGCACTAGCTTGATCCTGGACTAGTGATGAATACACAGAGGGTTCGGATTTGCAAATTCGGGTCCCGACATGGTCAGCCTTCACCTTTCGGCATACGTCACACTCGGCAACATACCGGGCGATTTCTCGCTTCATCTGGGTCCACCAAAGTTTCGGCTTAAGATCTTGGTATATCTTTGTAGTTCCGGGATGAATAGAGAATGAGGAGTCATGAGCTTCATTGAGAATGGATTGCTTCAACTCCTTGCAATTCGGCACTACCAAACGGGTGCCAAACCATAAGACACCTTGGGGGTCTTCCTTAAAGCAATTAGCCGTGCCTTGCTCGACGTTGGCTCGAAAAAGTGTTATGCCATTATCCCCCTTTTTGGCTGCTTTGATCTGATCCAAGAGGTCAGATTTAATCTCAAGGGTAGCAAGGAATCCCTGATTGACCACTTCTAATCCGAGTCTTCGGAACTCAACGCACATCGCTTTCGATGCTGGCTCTGCCAAAATGCAATTGCATTGTGATTTCCGGCTCAAGGCATCGGCAACGACATTGGCCTTTCCGGGATGATAATGGAGTCCCATATCGTAGTCTTTGATCAATTCGAGCCACCTCCTTTGTCGCAAGTTCAAATCGGCTTGAGTGAAGATGTACTTCAGGCTCTTGTGATCAGTGTAGATTTCGGAACGATTACCGATGAGGTAATGTCGCCAAATTTTTAGAGCATGCACCACAGCTGCTAGCTCTAATTCATGGGTTGGATAATTCATCTCATGTGGCCACAATTGCCTGGATGCATATGCCACCACTCGGCCTCCCTGCATAAGTACACAACCGAGTCCGAGGCGTGATGCATCGCAATATATGTCGAAGGCCTTGTGAATGTCCGGCAGTACTAAGACTGGTGCAGTAGTTAGGCGAACCTTCAGCAATTGGAAGTTCACTTCACACTCTGCTGACCACGAAATCTTCCTCTCCTTCTTCAGGAGTTCAGTCAGTGGTTTTGCGATTTTGGAGAAGTTCTCCACGAACCGACAGTAGTATCCCGCAAGTCCGAGGAAACTCCAAACTTCTGTGACGGTCTTGGGCTGTCCCCAATTAAGTACTGATTGCACTTTGCTCGGGTCAACTGCAACTCCACCTTCCGACAGCACATGGCCTAGGAAGGTAACCTCCTTTAGCCAAAATTCACACTTGCTGAATTTTGCATAAAGTCGGTGTTCTCGCAGTTTCTCCAGGACTATTTGAAGGTGTACTTCATGTTCCTCTTCAGATTTGGAGTATACGAGAATGTCGTCAATGAAGATGACAACGAATTTGTCGAGGTACTCCATGAAAACTGAATTCATTAGACTCATGAAGTAGGCCGGTGCATTGGTTAAACCGAAAGACATGACGGTATACTCGTATAGGCCATAAAGAGGAGAGAATTCCATCTTCGAAATGTCTCCCGCTCTGATTTTGATTTGATGATAACTGGACCTCAAATCAATTTTGGAGAATATCCGGGCTCCGGTCATTTCACTACTATGGAGAGGGACATCAGTGGCGGTTCGGAACAGACATCAGTGGCGGTTTTTGAACCGCCACAGATTAAGCGCCACTGATAATCGGAGATTTTCAGTGGCGGTTTGAAAACCGCCACTAATAATACTCATTAGTGGCGGTTGGAGATAAAAACCGCCACTGATAATGATAATATCAGTGACGGTTGTAACTAAAAACCACCACTGATAATTCTATACCAGTGGCAGTGCCAATTAAAAATCGCCACTGATAATTCCATGCCAGTGGCGGTGCCAATTAAAAACCGCCACTGATAATGCTAATATCCGTGGCGGTTTTTAATTGGAACCGCCACTGATAACCCCGTCCGGCAATAAAAATACGAGCATTTCTGGCTAGCCTCAGGAAAGTGCTAGCCATGCCCTCTAAAACAGCACCCAACAAGTTTCAATATATTAGCTCACAGACAGCACAAAATTGAGTATAGCAACTTCCCCAGAATTTTTTTTTGAAATAAACATTTTTAAATCCAAAAATTCAAAAATATATACTTTTTAAAAAAAATTTCAAAACTATCCTGATCGCGCCACGTGGCATGATTGGACGATCGCCACGTGGCGGCTGACACGTAGGTCGATCGCCACCGTGGAGCGAGCCAATCGCGCCACGTGGCAGCGACTGGCAGGCCCACGTGGCATTAAAAATGCTTTTTAATTCGATATATTATCCAATAATTCATACGGGATGGTGGGAACCTCGGAAAATTATGGAAAAAATTTCTAAATTTTTATTACGATATAAGAATTCATAATATATGAAAAAAAGTAGTATGTTTCATGCAAATTTAAAATGTTAAAATAAGGTTTACTAAATGATCATTTTAGGTATTATGAAGAAACTATATAAAGCATGGCTTAAAAATTTATTAAAAAATTGCTTATTTTGTAGTACGCTATAAGGATTCATAATATCTAAAAAATTAGTATGTTTCATTCAAATTTTAAATGTTAAAATAAAGTTTACTAAAATCACCTTTTAGGTATTATGAACAAAGTATATAAACCATGGGTCAAAAAATAATGGAAAAAATTTGTAAATGTATATTAAGCCATAAGGATTCATAATATATAACAAAAAAATACTATGTTGCATGCAAATTTAAATAGTTTAAATCAATTTTAGTTAAATACCCTTTTATCGATTTTGAAGAAACTATATAAACCGTGGCTCGGAAAATCATGAAATTAAGTTCACCCATTCTTAGGGTGTTAGATGTCTCATTTTTGAAAAAATATATAGGAATCAACGCAATTGAAATAACCAAATGGCTATAAGAACCCTCGGAAAATCATGAAACGCCGAAGGTTTTTCGGTAGCCCTTAATATATCCTTTTTCGAATGTATTTATTTTTGAAGAATAAGTCAAATTTGCCCTTTGCTATATAGAGTACCATGTTCTGGAAAAATAATGTATTTACACCTTACAGTAGCGCAATAACCCTAACTATTTTAGTCGACGGAAAACGAAAACGCAATAAGAACTCGGGTCTGTCGGAAAATGTATTATGGCTTAAAACTTAAAGCGGTTACACGAAACAACAATGGGCCTTCTGCTACACTACTGAGTGCACCGGGGATATTTCCCCTTGCGCAACCCATCAGTGCCTGCCGCCCTGGCCCTAGCCGCCCTCTCACGCTTCCTCTCTTGCTCGGCCTCCCACTCGGCCGCCCGGCGCTGCCGTTCGGCCTCCCTCTCTGCACGCATTTCTTCGTGATGCTTCATGCGCTTCTCCTCCTCATCCTGCTCACGGCACTGCTGCTCTACCATCGCTCTGCGATGTGAGTACTCCCAATTCCGCATCCTCTCCATCTCAGGAGTCTGCTCCGTGTCGTAGAATTTGATGTACTCGCACAATGGAGGCTGCAATTGGTGACATCATATGGTATTACAGCATTAAGGTTTGCGCGGTAGGACGTAACATCAAATGCAAGTACGAACATACCGGCCTTTTCCCCCGCATCCGCATCTCCAGCGTTGGCTTGGAGTCGTAGTTTCGGCAGCTCCAATACCTCATACCGTAGGTGTACGAGTTGTCCCGAGACACGCAACTTGCAAGGATCCCCGCATAGGCACATGGGGACCTGCGTGCCTTCAGGGATGGCTTCGGGAAGGCTGTGCCTTGGGGGGGAGGGGAACTCCATTGGCACTGGTTGGTTAGCTGGCGAACTTGTGGTTCGTGTTTCGTCTTCCCTCGTATTGACCCGAAGCTTGCTTGCTTGCTGTGATTATTGGGAGGTGACCACTGGGGCTTAAATAGCCAGCCAAAGGAGAGAGTAGCGGACTTAAGAGAAGTTCAAATCCGCGAGCATCGGATTCCTCTGCAGCTTTGCAGATGTCATCGATGGGTCATGGCACACATGATAAGATGGCACACAGGTCGTGACAGGTCGTGCAGCTTTGTTTGAGCGTGACCGGTCGTGCAGCTTTGTTTGAGCGTGATCGGTCGTGCAGCTTTGTTTGAGCGTGTGCAGCTTTGTTTGAGCATGACAGGTCGTGCAACTTTGAATGACAGTGACATGGGAGCAGAAATGTAGAGAATACAACATACAAATGTATAAGTTAGTGCATAACATTACAACACATAATGAACAACGTAGGCATACAGTGCTCAATCGACGCCTACTCTCCCTGATGACCCCCTCTCCTCGGCCGACCCCTCTCCTCGCCGACCCTGTCCCTCGCCGACCTCTCCCTGTGCCCGAGGTCTGGTCCGCCTCGCTGGTCGACGTGCAGCGGCAGGGCGACGTCTGGGACCAGAAGGGCTAAACCGGTTTGGTGCGTGGCCGATCCGCGGTCCGAGGGTCTCCGCTGCTGCAGGGGTATGGCATGAAGAACTCGGGTCTGTCGGCTGTGTAGGCATGGGTGCACTAGGCTGGGACCCATACACGAAGTCCGGGTGTGGCGACACAGAATATGGTGTGTTGAAGTCCTCGACGCTTGGCGTGTACGACGTAGTGGGGGCCTCTGGGAAGTAACCTGAAAGCACATACAACATGTTGGAATAAAGCATGTATTTCAAACTAAAGTTTAAAGCAAAGTTAGTTTGCAGTGGGTACTGAACACACCTGGGGTTGGCACCATGACAGGAGGAGGAGGAGGGCACTGGAACGGCGCGCCGGTAGTGTATCCGAACGAGTATCCTGCTGTACACAAGTATTAGTTACCACGAAATGCATTGCATATTCAAGTGAGCAAATACGTAAGTACCTGGCGTGCCGTACGAGGGCACCTGCCACTGGGAGCTCCCTGGCTGGTCCTGCGGTGGCGCTGGAGGGTTCGGCAAGGTGGGAGGTCTGAACTGCAAGGTGGGAGGTGCGAACTGGAAGGTGGGAGGTGCGAACTGGAAGGTGGGAGGTCCGACCGGGCGGACACCGGAGTCGTCTGACGGTGGTGTCCGAGGTGGTGGTCGTGTACTGCTCCCGACCCCCTGCGGTCGTCGGCTCACCGACCGCGAGGGTGCACCGGAGGCGTCGGTCCTCTGCCGGCAAGAGCATGCCCGCGCTATCCTCCTCGCCTTCATGGACAACCGCTCGAGGAACCCCGTCAACTCCTCGTTGGAGATCTCCGAACCCGGGCCCAAACGCCCTACCATGGACTGCGCGTCCTCGTCAATCTCTGTCGCCATATCGCCCTAAAAGTGTTAACATGCGGTGAGATATACGTATACTCGCACTCCAATAAAAATCTAGGTACAGTGTGTAGTGAACGTACTGCGAAGTGGATCGCGGATGCAACCCATGTGCCGTATATGTCGTAGGCTGTAGCTGGATGGATCTCGTGCTGGTCGTCAGCGGGCAAAAGGCGTACCCGTGTAAGTCCAAGGTACCACATCAGAGGTACCCTGGTACCCCTGGATATCGTACGCGACATCCGCTGCAGCCACGTCGTCCAGTGCATGAGTCCATTGCTCCACCCAAGGGGCCATCTTTGCGGCCCAGTCAGTTCGGCGGCCCTGCATGCCCTTCCTCGAATGCCTGCATAAGTTGTCAACCCGTTAGCATGTTTAGTCGGTGCCATTTGAAATGGGAAGATATGAATAGTTACTTACGTGTGAGACTCTACCGGGACCGTGATGCCGCGCGGGACAGGCACCTCCTGTCGCGATCGAAGTCGCCTCATCACCCGGTGAGCCGGGTAATCCTCAACATAGACGTCAAAAACCAGCTTCCGCCGTGTCAGCACATACAGAATATCTCGGGTGCAGAGGACAGACAAACCGTGGGGTGCGCGCTCCTGTACCTCCTGAGGGGCGTAAGGCTCCCACCGGACCCGCTCTGGTCGTAGGAGGTCGAACGCCTCCGTGAAGTGTGCGTACACACTCCGTACCTGCAGACCAGCCCATTGCGGCTGCAGCCATTATCGGGAAAAAGTTAGTACAAAAGAGGTTGATATGCGATATAGGAAAGGGGGGAATTCACGTACCCGTCTGCGGCACCAAAGGGACCCCATCGTAGGGGCGTCCACCTCGGTGTCGCCGTAGAACTCCATCCCGTACGCTCCCCCTCCAATCCAGGGTCGTCCAATGTGGAAGCGCTCGAACGACCACAGCATGAGTAGGAGTGGGCACCCAGAGAGTATCGAACCGTCGCGCTGTCGGAGGCACGCGTCGCATAGCCCCCGATAGGTGGCACAAAGTACTGCAGATCCCCAGCTGTACTGGGGGACCTCGCCGGGCGCAGCGTCAGCAATGGCCTGGGCGATCGGAACAAGCTCAAGGCGTCGCCATTTGTCTCCATGGGTGGTGGTGAACATCACCCATCCGAACAGCCACAAAAGGTAAGCCTCCAGGTGCCTGCTCACCTGGTACGCGTCAGCATTCGCAGCTAACCTGCTAACCTACAGGACAAAAAGTTAGTTGGTTACAAGAGTAAATTAATTCGTACCAATTATGGACCACAACAACACGTACCTCGAACTGGCGTAGCCACGACAGAGTAGGGCCGTGCTTCTGTCGTGGGTGTAGCGGGGCGTACTGCGCCTCCCCCGCGGGATCAGGGGGAGCACTACCCCGAACCTCGCAAATAGGTCATCGCGCCAGTTGTCATCCACCTCCTGTGGGACAACTGCCTCGCCAGCGATCGGGAGGCCGGTGAGGAACAAAACATCCTGCAGAGTCGGTGCCATCTCTCCGCAGGGCAAGTGGAAAGTATGCGTCTCCGGGCGCCAGCGGTCCACGAGGGAAGTAAGGAGGGATCGGTCGAACGGAAAGCATCGGGATCTCTCGACAAGGATGGCCGCACCATCCGGACCATCGACGAAGTCCTCCTGTGTCGCCTCGACCATCCGCGCTAGGGGGAGCAATCCCGCCGCCTCCAACCTGCAGCAAACCATTACAAGTAAGGTCACAACGTGTCACAACCAACTAGGTCGTACACAAAAAATATTATGTTCTTACATACCTGGGAAACCAGCGTCTGTCCAGGCCCCAGGCGCGTGCTGGAGTCCGCGTGGACAAGACACCTGGATCGACGGTCTCTGCGTGTAACCGTCCACGGTGACGTGCGTCCAAGTGGCGATCTAGAAGCTCGTACGGCCAATCGCCAATGTCGCCCACAGCAGCCATTCCTGCACGCAACAAACAATTTAATAGTTCCAATTGGTCATGGAGTAAGGAAATTCCAATCATACAGACAGAGATACCAAACATACAATGTAGACAGATTCTACAATACAAATAGTAAGGAAATTCCAGCAATTACATGATGTAGCTAACAAATCGCACAACACTGCAACTTTCTAGAACATACACGCATGCGTAATAGTGCTCACAAGTACGAAATCCGATCACACATCTACGAACCGTAGTAACGCAACATACACGCATAAAGGGAGTCGTGCGATTATTACATTCCATACAAATAGAGCACTCCACAACATGGCAACATGCCTTACAACTATTAAATTCAAGCCCCTCCACCAGAAACTTCATTCCGAGGACATTTGTTCTTCTTGTGGCCGTACTCTCCACAAAGGGCACACCTCCGGACAGGGCCTCCCACCTCGGACTCGTCCATATCGTTGCGGATGCGGCGCGTTTGTCGACGACCTTTCCCGCCCTTGACTCTGCTGATGTCAGGGACCCATGTACGTGTGGCATGATCAATTTCAGTGAAGTTCCCGGCGACACGAAACCCATGCAGTTCACCGGTCCACGCTTGAGCAGCGATGTCCGCCATGTAGTACGGAGAAACAAATTGTACGCTGCTCATCTTAATCTGGCCACAGGCCGCCAAGACATGCGAACATGGTTTGTGATGAAGGTATGGCTTTAGGCAACTGCAGGTGCAGGTGCGGTCCGTACCGCCCCCCAAGCTCACTTCATGGGTGATTCTTCCACTAGCCATTCCGAGCCCCTCGTTATTCCTCAGTGTGACCTCAAATCGTAACTCCGTGGTACCCATGACGACGACCGAGTGTAGGAGGGCCTTCTCAACCTTGTTCGCCATCCAAGCTGTAATGACGCTGCAATAAGGACTCTGAATGGTACTTGCATGCAACACTGCCGCGGCGTGCCGTTCCCGGAAGTACCTCACCGTACCGTGCAGTACACCTTCGACGATAGCAACGAGGGGCATGCCACGAAGACCCCTTATCACCCAGTTGTACACCTCGGCCAAGTTGGTTGTCATCAGCCCGTACCTTGCCCCGTTTGTGTCGTACAACAGTGACCACTTCTCCAGTGGTTCGGACTCGATCCAGTGTGAGAAACACTTGATGTTTCTCGTAGGCCTCCTTCTGATGTTTGGTGGGTCAATGCCCGGTAAGGGCTGTAAACGCTGCGGTGCCTCCGAACTACTCCCCCCAGCTTGCCTCTCTATGTCACGTATCTGCTTCGTAGTGAGCTCGTCAAGCTTCTCCCAGATGGCAACAAACTTCCTGTGCTGATTTTGCTTGCACAACCTCTTGAACAGGTTCATGAGCCTCTTACTCTTGAAATATTTGAATAGGTTTGCCCCCATGTGTCGCATGCACCACCGGTTCTGCAAATCCGGCCACGAAAACGGCTCTTCCACATCTTCTTGCATCTTCTTTATTGCTTTCATCATCCCAGCATGGCGGTCATGTATTATGCACACATTGGGCCTATCCTTCACAACACCGATCTTCAGTCTCCTGAAGAACCACAACCAACTCTCATAATTTTCACCTTCCACAAAAGCGAAGGCTATCGGAAGTATTTGGTTGTTTCCGTCCACACCGATGGCCGTCAGGATTTGACCCTTGTACTTGCCGGTGAGGAAAGTCCCATCCACGCACACGACCGGACGGCAATGCCTGAAAGCCTCCACACATGGCCCAAGTGATAAGAAAGCACGCTCCATGACCAGGAAGCCGGGGGGGTTCTGAGACTCCCTTTCGTGTACATCAGTATATGTCCCGGGGTTTCTCTCCTTCAAGACCTCCAGTAGTCGGGGAAGGTTGTCATATGATGCCTCGAAGGTCCCGAAGCGCTTCTCCAATGCCTTCTGCTTCGCCCTCCAGGCTTTAGCATAGCTGATTTGGTATTTATATCTGTTCTTCATGGCAAGAACTATGTGCTGTGCCTCAATATCAACCTTCTCGACAATCTCTCCGTACATCACATTCGCGATAAAAGAGGATGTGAGGTTACGATGTCTCGATGTTACATTGGTGAGAACACAACTGTGTTGCACCACCTTCGTGACAACCCATTTCATCTCGTACTTCGGCATATGGGCATGAACCCGCCAACCACATTCGGCATTTTCACACTTCACCGTGTAACAGTCTTTACTGGATTTGACCACTCTCGCCGGTCGTTGTAAGCTCATCGCCCATGCCCTTATAGCATCCTGCAAAGCAGACTTCTCCGTGTACATTGCGTGCACGCGAACCTCATTTGGTCGGTACTCACATGTGGAGTCATGGGCATCATTCACTGCTAGGGCTCCGGCTTCGGCTCTATTCCAAGCATCGGGCACCTCTACGGACGTATTTCCATCATCGTCGGACAAAGATTCATCATGGTCCTCCATGGCCAGTGCCTCTTCTTCCTCCGCCGCTCGCTGATCATCCTGCTCCATCACATCAACTATCCCCTCCAACTCCTCCCCTTCATCTGCTTGTCCCGTCGGTGCAGAACATGATCGAACATTGTCATGAACTTCCGCGACCGTGGGAGGGGTTTCATCACTACGCAGGTTTGTTTTGATCGTAGCCTGCACAAATAGGATGAAACCCCAACCACGCCGCCTTGATGCATTGATGTAGTTCATCCAAGACTGTGACCGCTCCAACGGTCTAAGTACCCATACCGAGTCATGTGTACCTCTCGGCCACAAGCATTTGACGCTGACATCAAACTCCGCAGGATTCAATGAGAGGCCGTCACAAAGCCACCCACACAGATTTTCAAAATTCATGTCCTCCGGATTCTGATGGTATAAAACTCGGTGCTCAAAACCATTCAAATCAACCCCATATGGGCCCTCCCGAACTTCTCCTTCACCGAAGTGCACTCTAAATGCATCCATAGTAGACATACCTTCTGGAATACGCAAAAGATATTATATAACATACGCAACGAATTATATAATGCAGGGGGTGTACGGACCGCCAAGCTAATATGCAATGTACTATAACATACCGATATTGTATAACATGCGCCAGGAATTATATAAATACACAAAACACAATTTATTGAGCCACCCTAGTATTTTTGTAACTACATACCAATTATTTTGACGGAAAAATGATTTATAAAATTACTAACCGATGAACGAGGAAGGAACGATATATGTTTATCGTACTACCTTAATATTTTCTGAGACTATCGATGTTTTATGTAAGTACAAATCAATTAAACTAATAAAAAATGATAATGTCAATACATTAAACAAAATTAACCGAATATTACATTTTGGGTACTGACCTAATATTCTTCCGACACTAACTATACTTTTTCTAACTACGTACCAATTATGCCAAGGAGAAATGATTTATAGAAATTACTAACAGATGAACAAGGAAAGAACGATTTTTTTTTTGGTACTACCCTAATATTTTCTGAGACTATCGATGTTTTTTGTAACTACAAAACAATTAAACTAATATAAAATCATTATGTAAATACATTAAACAAAATTAACCGATTCTTACATTTTTCGTACTAACCTAATATTTTTCCGACACTAACTATACTTTTTCTAACTACGTACCAATTGTGCCGAGGAAAAATAATTATGAAAATTACTAACCGATTAACGAGGAAGGAACGATTAATGTTTTTCGTGCTACCCTAATATTTTCGAAGACTATCGATGTTTTTTTTAACTACAAATCAATTATACTAATAAAAAATCATTATATGAATACATTAAACATAATTAATCAATTATTACATTTTTGGTATAATATTTTTTCGACACTAACTACACTTTTAATAACTACGCATCAATTATGCCGGGGTACTATATTATCCACACAATCTCATACAATATGCTTTAAATCTACTTATTTACGTACTATATTTTGTTCTTGCTACTCTATTAGTTTTCTAATAGTACATTGTAACACCCTAGTTTTCGCTTTCCGGAGAAAATCTAATTTAAATTATTTAAATTCAAAATTTGGAGTTTCATTGGCGTTTATATTAACCTGGCATCCGTTCCTATCCAAAATCGGGATTTAACTTCCCTCCGGTCGAAAAATCGGATTTTCCAGTTCCCGCCGGTGTCCGAAATTTCACCCGAGTCCAAAAGTGCTCCAAAAATCCCCAAACCACTTCAATTGTGTTCCAAATATTCCGAAATGATTTTAGGAATCATTCCCCGGATTTTTGGACCTCCGTTCCTATTTTATCTCGTGACTTTGTTTTAATGTCTGCGATCCGCGTCGATTATTCAATTCCACAAAAATCCTCCAAATTCAGCGGAAACAATTTTATTGGGTCCCAAATAATCTAAAATGGCTCTAGGAATTTTTCCGGAATTTTTTAGGCCATTTTTCCTAATTTTTCTCTAGGGCGGAGCTTTCGCGTATAAGCCGGCCAATGGGAGCTCGCCACTTGGCGGCACTGTTGGGCTTTCTTCAACCTCACGAAGGAAAGCAACAGAGGAGGTTTCACATCTCTCCATTCATGGCTCCAAGCTTTCAATCCTTCGTAACTCCCTCTTAATTGCTCCAAATCTTGCAAGGCCGGATCCGTTGGAACCGTGACGACGAGACCTTTCCATCCCCGGTGTCCTTTCCTCTTCCACCTCGCCGGAATGTGAGCAGTCCGCCAAAAAAACCGAAATCACTATTAATGGCCATTACTCGCCCGTTTCTTCGCCAAATCGCGCACTTCCACCTCTATTTGCTTCGTGTGGGAGTCCTCTTTCCAGAGCATCTATTCTTCCCTTGCCTCTCCAACCCAATCGACCGGGAGTTTGAGAAAACCGACGAACGGGCGCCGTTCTTCGTGTTCGTCGCGTTTTTGATCATAGCTTCTTCCCCGGTGGGTCAATCTTCCTTCCGTTTGTTTCCTTGCATTCTTGGGGTTGTCTAAAGTCTAATTCATCCATCAATTTTAGGATTCTTCAACCGTGGGCGACGAATTTCGGATTTTGGTCACTTCGGTCGAGCCCGTGTTCTTTGACGATTTCTCTGATTTCGGTAAGAATGGATTCAATTCCTCCCATCTACATGCTCCCTGAGATGTCACTTTGATGTTCCATCAATTAGCTTGTGGAGTCATGTTCAAAGTTTGTGCAAATTTCTAAATTTTCCAAGTTTGGGGCCTTCTCTGTTTTGGGCACTTGTGCGCATGCTCGCCGGCCAGCCTTGTGTCGTCGACCCTCGGCCGTGCCGGACGCCTTCCGCGCCGCCCGGTTCCATGGCGCCGCCGCGCCGTCGGCCACCACGCTGTCGCCCGCGCCTCCAGCGCCCGCCCGTGCCCGCCGTCGCGCGCCGCCTCGAGGCTCAGCGCCGCCAAAGCTCACCGTCGGGCGCCGCCGCCCGCGCCCTTCGCTGGCCGCCAGGCTCGCCGCCACGCCGGCGCCGTCGCCGCCTCCGCCGCCGCCGGTCACGGCCCGCCGTCTCGGCCGTCGCCCGGCCGCCGCCCGCCACCGGCCCACCACCCCTTCCCCTTCGTTTTCCCCCATGCATTGACCCCCCCATCATGCTCTCCATGGGTGGCATCTAAAGATGCTTGGCCTTCTCTGTTTCATGGCTAAGGCCAATGGGGAAGAAGCCCCATGAGGATGACACCCTGGCCCCACTTGCCATAGAGTCAAGGACCAAGTCAAAGTTCAACCCAGTCAAAATCAGTCAAAGTCCCATTTTGACCAGTCAACCCGAGAGGGAATATTCCGGGAATATTCCCGGTTTTCCGATTTATTCGAAATTCAAACTTCGGAAGCTCATAACTTTCTCATCCGAACTCCGATTGATCCCATTCAAGTTCCTAAATTCATCATAAATCAAGATCTACCTGCCAGTACTAATTTTATAATTTTTGGATTTTATTTATTTTATTTATTTATTGTCTTGTTTTGCGCGTAGTCGACGATCTCGCCGCGATCGCCGACCCCGTCGCCGGACTTCAAGACCTCGAGACCCTCGCTGTGATTGAAGGCAAGTCTCCTTGACACATGTTGATCCTACAATTTATAAATGTTTTACCATGTTTTACAAATTGCATTGCTATTTACATAAAATGATGATGTCAATCGCTAGGCTGTTAGTTACACCTGTTGGTTATACCTCCTTGAGATTGATATCCATGATCCTTTGTCGCCCTAGTGCAGTGATCCACCATAATTAATACTTTTGATAAAATACTATTTTATTATGAAAAGTGACCATTTGGAAGATAGTTGGAATAAAACAAATAGTATGAAATGTAATTGGAGATGGATGACTATTAGTGATAATGTGGGGGTTGATATTATGAAATTGATCTATAGTGGTGATCATTTAAATGTTAAGGGGTTGGCGTAGTGATAATTACAATGTTGAGGAGTTGGATTGTGTTAGTAGTTCTCAACATAATTAGTATGGATTGGGGGGAAATGAGAAGATATATGACATTAAGAATAATAGTCGATAAATTAAATCAATAATATTGAGGATTATACTTGGGGATCGAACCAAGTAATTGGAGAAGCATATTCGGGAGACTTTAATCAATGTACTATGTGATCTAGAGACGTCAATGTGAAGGGTAGTTAGATGATGTTGAGAATGATGCTTGAGGAATTAGTAAATGATATTATCTAACATGCAGGGGATTAAATGGAATAATATTTGGTGGTTTAGTAAATGATAATAAGATGTATTCTTGGTGGGCTAAAGTAGACGATTTAGAGGTGATCATGTGAAGGATTTGACGTCGATATTATGAGGTATTATCGGTGGATTGTATCTGGATGATTAGAGATGATATTATGAAGTATTTCAGGTGGTTTAATAGATGACTTTGAGAAATATTCTTAGCAGATGATAAGATGGATCGTCGTATGAATGATGGGTAAATCACTAATGCAAAGTATAGTTCAAGAGAAATAGACATACCTGATTGGAGTGTCATATGATTTTGAGAGTTAGGATATTACCATGATATACTCCATACCTGATGGATACGATATTGGATCGGATTATTCATATGACTGTACCACTGGGGTAATTTAATGATTATTGGAGGTTATAGAATTGATTATAAGGCTTGTCATCAAACACTAAGATTTGTATTTTTTCTATATAAAATGAACTATTGGTGGAATAGAATAGTACGGTAGAAATGCTTAGACTCGCAAACGGTCAATATTCACCCATGGGTGGGACTTTCAATTATCTCTTGAAAACTTGTATT
Organism: Rhipidocladum racemiflorum; assembly: GCA_036346355.1. NCBI lineage: Eukaryota > Viridiplantae > Streptophyta > Magnoliopsida > Poales > Poaceae > Rhipidocladum > Rhipidocladum racemiflorum. Next base: position 44,110,723 of record CM070571.1, on the reverse strand, counting down.
GGAAGTTATAGGCAAGGAGTATTGCCAATGGTTTACAAAATAAAAATAAAATGAAAAATGATTTCGACTTGGGCGGCATGGAATGTCGGGTGGAAGCGGATCAAGTCTTGATCCTTTTGTGCAAGTACCGCCCCAAGTCAATTAAGGACCGACGCTTATGACTGTCTCCATTCTAAGCATAACCGTACAACCACATGTCAAAGTGGGCACGACCTGGCTGAATAATTTGTAGAAACCTAACTTAGACTCACCACTCGGTGGTTGTGTGAGAGCCGGACGGAGGCATTATTGTTGTGGTTGTTGTTATTTGTCTCACACGGCGCAAGAGGGGGCTTCTGTACTGGGTGGATATAACCCTAACAGCGGTGAAACCTCAGCGGGTGGGTCAGGTTAGGCGTATACATTGTAAAGGCCTTGTCATGATATCCTTGCCGGCACACCTAAGGAAGTGTGCTAATAGCTTGGCATCAAGGGAATATCATGTCTTGTGGGTAAAGTTGTACACCTCTGCAGAGTTAAAACTATTCGAATAGCCGTGCCCACGGTCAAAGGCAAAGCTTGCTGAATGCTTTCATACTGGTAGACTTTGGTTTTTGGTTTCAAACTAAACAATGCTTCGTTTTGGGATCCGGGAGCGGTTAGAACTCTCGGGTGTGCTTCTGGCGGCTAAAGCCAGGTAGGTGGAAAGAACCTGATTTTGTGAGCTGTGGCAGTTAGAGCCATGTGAATGGATGTCGGGACCCCGAATTTGCAAATCCGGACCCTCTGTGTATTCAGCACTAGTCCAGGAACGCGCTAGTGCACACAGTCTTAACATCGGTAAATATCACAATCATACCAATCGATATTACCAAAGTACTTTATTTAAATAACCAAAGGGTTACTTGACCTTATGGCCAAGGTACAAATATATATGCCTTGCAAGGCGAAACTTATTCAGAGAAAAATAATAGCAGCGGAAAATCAAATAAACTTCGTGGCGCCATCCAGTATACCACAGGCAACTGACTGGGCTCGCATCCCTAAGTAGACGGATCCTCTTGGAATTCCTCCTCCGAAGCTGGCGTAGTCTCCTCTTCAACTGGTGTTGTGTTGAGGCAAGGGTGAGTACTTGGTACTCAGCAAGTCATGCACAGAATGCAAGCTAATATACTATATGCATGGCTTGGTACAAAGGAATAGCTCAAGGTATACTTGCAGTAAACAGCTTTTGACAAGTAATAAAAGTAGATTCGAAAGCAGTAGAAATAAGTAAAGCATAAATAACTTTTCAAGAAGTTTAACAAACATTTCCCCATCCTAAACCACATTTCCATCATCTTCATTATTAAACCAACCCAACTTTTCAAACCAAAGTTATTTTCAGAAAATCTAACCCTTGACTGTAATTCCCGAGCATTGTCCAGTACCGTGGACTCGGCTATTTAAATAGATTCAAAACTCTGCAGAGGTTATGCACTTTACCCACAAGATACAGTCAAACACCACAAAGGCGAGTTCCCGTAACAAAGCCTTTCGGAAGCCTCAAACAACACAGGTGGTCCTCTCCGGTTCGTGCTCTACACCATCCCTTCCCTTAGCCAAGGCGAAGTATGGGACCAACACACCGTTAGATGGGTATCTGGCCACAGCCACGATACGCTCCCCGCACAATCACACAAGCGGTGTAATCGACACCCTGAGGCTCCACAAGTGAGTCCTTAGCGACTTAGTCAACTAGGGCCGTCCCATTCCAGCCATGTGGTTGCAAGTATGACCAGTTCAAAGGCTTGCAAGGTTAAGTCCTTAGAGTGACCAGGGCAAGACTACAGAAAAACCAAATCAACATCCCCAATGCCACAAGGCCCACTGATTACTCTTGCCACATGCCCCTGGCCGAAACCGTTTATCAAACCCCAGTTGATTACCATGCACCACGTGCCATCAACATCACATGATACTTTTCCCAAAACAGGTTCAATATATCATTAAGTCAATATTAACATTTGATTGTCCAAAATCATGTCATGAGCACGTTGCAGGTCTAAGCAGTGTACTACAACGGTCTAAAACCCATGTTGGCAATTTAATAATGTCCAACTAGTAATCCACAACTAGGGTGACAAAGGGTCATGGCACATACTTAAGTAATCAAGGTGTCATACAGCAAATTGGTATTTATCTAACCCCCATGTTTAAACCAAGTATTTTTCTAAATGAACTAGCATGCAATAGTTTAAATCAAAATAGATTTTGAAATAGGATCAACATGGTCAAAGCACAACTTGCCTTCAAAAAGTACTTGCTCTTGGTCTTGAGTGGGATCCTGAGTCAATACTTCTCCTTCGAATCCTTCCGGCACTTCAACGTCTACTCGTAAAGCGTGCAAATAGCAAATACCCAAATAAACAATAGGCAAAAACATCCCAAAACTCCAAATAAAATCCATAAACAGAGAGAACATAATTTTCTGGATTTTTAGAAACTGGAATAAATCAAATTTGGAGTTAAGGCACTAAAAGTTATGATTATTTAAAGTTTAAATAATCAATTAAATAATATTACAGAGAAAAACTTTAGTCCAAAAATTAAATAAAATTCATATTTAGGTAGATCTTAATTTTATACAAATTTAGAAATTTGAACCACTCAAATCGGAGTTGAAACGCAAAAGTTATAAGCGTTTGAAGTTTGAATCTAAATTTGAAATCATTATTCGAATTAATAAATCATTTTCTTTTTCGGAAATTAATTATTGCGTCATCACGGACACGTGGCAGCCTCTGATTGGTTGGCTGACGTCAGCCGGTCCATGGACTTGGTCCACGCTCGGCTCAGGTCCACCGTGGACTCGGTCCACGACTCTACGTGAGACTGACATGTGGGACCCACTCGGGTGACGTCATTGCTGACGTCAGCGGGGACTCAGCCCACGGTGCTGACAGGTGGGACCCGCTGTGACGTCATGGGTGACGTCAGCGCTTGGCTGGGTCAGCCGCTGACATGCGGGCCCTCTGACACGCGGGCCCCGCGTGTCAGCGTCTGCCTTCAGCGTGGGCGGCCCGACGCGGCGGTCCAGCTTCCCGCCACGTGGCGTGATCTTGCCCGTTGGTTTGAAAATCAACGGCGCGGATTAAATCTAGCGTAGTGCTTTAGAAAAACAACTCCGCTGATCCAGACCGTTCGATCTTGATCGGACGGTCAAGATCCAATCTAACCTGGTGCAGTTCTAGCTACGTGGCACAATCTAAGCCGTTGGATCTAGATCCGACGGTTGAAAATAGATCCAGAGGTTGCACGTGAGATCTCACCGCGGTGTGACGTGGCGCGATCTGAGCCCTTGGATTCTGATCGGACGGCTAGTGTAGCTCGCGGACGGCGATGGCGACGCGGCGGAGCAGAGGCCACCGGAGATGAAGACGACGACGAGTCCAACGGCGCTTCGGGGCTTCTCCAGCGAAGTGAAGGGTCTCTTCGGGTGCGTCTCGTCGCGGTGGTTCCAGATCTGGGCTCCTTCTCGGCGGAAGACGGCGGACGGCGGCGGAAACGAGCAAAGACCGCGGCGGTCACTTCCTCCAACTACGGCGAGCTCGCACGGGCTACTGGCGGCGGCTCAGGCGAGATAGCTCGGGGGAACGGGTGCGCAAGGATGAGGGCAACCTCGGGGGACGTCTCACGCTTTAAATAGCCTCGGCGTTCGCGCGGGACACGGAAACCTAGTTTCCCACGGCGGCGGAGTCCGGCTCGGTCTCGGCGAAGACGACGACGCACAGCCGTCCACGTGGCACGATCAACGGCCACGATCGCACGGGCGCGATCGGATCCGGGCCGGATACGGCTCGAACCGGTACGGGCGGATCTCAGCCGTTGGATCTTGATCCAACGGTTGGGATTGATTAGGTTTAGGAGTGGGTTCGGTCGAGTCAACTGGCTCGGGTCGGACTCGAACTCGAGTCTGACTCGGGCTCGGTCGGATGAACAGTAACCGACTCGGTTTGGATTTCCAGCGATTTAATATTTAAAAAAATTCCCAGTAATTCATTTAATTCATTAAAAATAGCAAATGACTCAGAAAAATTCCAGAAAAATTCTGGAAAATACTTTGGATCATTTTGGACTCAAATAAAATATTTCCAACAAAATTTTATTTGCAAAATTAAATTCTTTAATTATTTCAAAATGGGATAAATTCAAATAAATTCCAAATAAATCCAAATAAATTCCAGAAAATTCCAAAAATTCACCAAAGTGCCAAATCACACATGAATTTAGGAAAAGTAAAATTTTGGGGTGTTACAATGGATTGAACTTTGATCTTGTTGAGATGTGGCGGATAGAGCCTGTATATTAGTGAGTGGTGGTTAGAACCTTCACTACAATATTACATAATTCAATTATTAAAAAGAATTGCTCAAATATGCTTTGTGAAAATTATTAACAGGTATGTTTTGTTGAAACTTGGCTTTATGCAAAAGAACCATATTAAGCCATCTTTGAATAGCCTACATTATGCATATTTTCCCAGACTTGCTGAGTACTTTATGTACTCACGTGCTTCATTCTAATCCTCTCTCAGAAGTGAAAGAAGCTGTTCAAGATTTCCAACGACTAGGGTGCGTTCTCCACTCGATTGCCTGTGGCAATTGCTTGGGTCGCATTGGCGTTTTCGTCTTCCGCTGCAGTTGTTCAAGTTGTTCAGCCTGTTCAGGCCGTAATGGTAAACCTTGACCTTAAGGTCTTTGCTTTTATTTGGTATTATTCTGATTTAGTTATATGTATTCGTGATATGGTTGTTGATTCATCACTTTTGACTGTGTGTACTAGCTACTGATCTGGGACTAGTTGAGAAATACCTGAAGGACTCCGGATAGCCGATCTGGGGGCCTACAAAGGTGGTATCAGAGCCATATCGACTGTAGGACGTGCCCTTAGTTAGAATGGTCGTTTTTAGGAAGCTTCAAAACTTATTTTCTAAAAAGAAAAATCAAATAAAGTGCTAGTCTCGTCTTTTCTCTCTCGTTCTATTCCTATTTTCCTCGAATCAATTGCTTCTTCACCTTTTTGGGAATGAAAATTGGACTATCCCTCCCTTAAACCTGCTGTATTAAGGTAATCGAGTTCCCGCTTTTGATTTCAAGACTTGAAGACTAAAGAAGAGCTAGTCGGAAAAGTTGTTACTGAAGTGTGCATCTTCCTGGTGAGGATCCAACCGTTGACCGATGAAGATCAAGGAAGCAAGGTTGATCTTAGACTAACCCTATAGGTTAAGTGGCCAAGATTCGTTCTGTGTTGGAGTCGCCTTGTTCTGTTAGAGTGCGTAGTTTGATCGAGTAGACGAGTTGATTTGCTTGGTGTTAAAAATGATTTGATTTTCGTGTGTGGTGTTGTCCTTTGCCGGGGGTAGTTGGTTTCTGGTGGTGTTAGAACATCCCCTTTCTCGCTCGTCTGTGCTGTTCCCTCTCACCTGGAAGCCTTGTTCTGCCGTCAGATGGAGAAGAACTGCAGTGCTAACTTCAACCAAGAAGCTCAGCTATCGGATTCCAATGCTGTGGAAAATGTCAATGGCAACCCCAGTGAAATTCCGGCTGTCAACGTCAGTGCTACTGCCGAGCTTAATCAGCAACCCTCCGAGGTGATAACAACATTTTTTTTTCAGAATATGAATCAGTTCATGGTGACTCAGACTCAGCTCATGCAATTGATGATACAACAACTGAACAACCAAGCCCCGAGGGTCATTTCACCTACAACTCCTCAGCAGTACCCTTCTGATGAGTTACTGAGGACCAACCCTCCAGCAGTATGTGGAGATGTTGATGTTGACAATACCCCTCCTGTAAGCCTCCACCCATGGAGATATGTCATTTGCTATCAATGTGGCGAAAGAGGACATGTTGCTTATAGTTGTCCCCAAAAGGGTCAGGCAAAAGAAGATAACCATTGTAGTCACTGCCACAGGATTGGACACCAATTCCGCAAGTGCCCTCGAAGGAAGGAGATTCAGTACAAGGTCTGCAACCTTTGTGGCCAGGAAGGGCATTATGTGAAACAATGTCCCGTGAGAAAACCAAGATTCTTATCACCACAAACAGTGCCAGCATCAGAAGTCAGGATAGAAGTACCTCCTAAGCTGCACCAAGTAGCAAAGATTCTGCAAGCTGACAAAGGCAAGGCAATTTCTCTGGAAGACAACTCTCGTCAACCGAACTCTTGTAAAAAGAAGATAGTAAGTCAAGAGCAACCGGTAGCCAGTAGTTCTCGGCTTCGGGTGGACCCATTTCAACACAACCAAGCACCAGAAGTAACTTTAATCAAGACCCCAGGATCAGAAGTGCAACCAGTGACGCAAGGACATCAGGCATCTACTTCCAATCCCAACATTCCAGATGCTATTCTCCTTCAGACTATAACCCCAGCCGCAGGTGGTAGGCGCAATCGGGAACTACTGTCACAGATTCTGCGGTATCGGATGTCAGGGCTGCCGATGATCCCTGAAGTTGAGGAAGAAGCAACTGAAACTTGATGTTAGCAATAAATGTTAGTAGATGGTACCTTCAGAAGTACCATGCCTCTTTTAAAGAATAAAATAAAAGAGTTTGTGTAATGATCAATCTGTAAGAGGCAAGCAACAATATTGTTATCAATAAAAGTTTGAAAAGAGTATAGTTGTGGATGTGGATTTCTGTTGTGAAGGCGTGAAACAAAATCTTATTTGGGCACCAGTACTAGGGTACTTAAAAGATGGCCGAAGAGCCATAGTTCTTGTCCGAACCAGGGGAAAAAAAAAAAAAGAAATGGCACCATTGAACCCCTTGGAACTAAGTCCGGGTATGATTTTCTTCTAAGGGGGGTAGTGTGGACAGATCGACAAAAGTTGCACGCTTTGTTCCGTGGAGGATAAGCCGTGCATTTTCATGGTGCGCCCAAGAAGGACGTGTCAAGTCGAGGTTCTCAGTTCCCCTCGAAGCTTTGACAGAAGTGGTATACAGTTTTGGGGTACGAATGGGAATTCCAGTGCTGCTTACCATTCCCCGACCGATGGCCAGACGGAAAAAAAAAAATCAATCAGATCTTCGAAGATGTGCTGAGAGCGTGCGCGCTGACAGGTCAAGGTTCGTGGGATCAGAATTTACCCTAGGCAGAATTTTCCTATAACAACAAGCCCCGTCGAGTGGGAATATGGCGCTTTTGAAGCTCGGTATGCAAGAGAAGGCAGAATATCCTTGTTTTGGAAAGAGACCGATAAGGGACAAATCAGTAGACCTGATATTCTGAAAGGAGCTGAAGAGCAGGTCAGACAGATCCGTGTACATCTGAAGACAAACGGTCGAGATAGGAGAGCTATGCGGATAACGGCCATCGTGAATCAAGTGCGACAGCGTCTTGAGCATCGAGGCGCTTTAAAGATATGGAACTAGAAGGAGACACACAGTCCGAGTACCCAAATGTAATTTTGGGTGAAGCTAAGCGCCGAACTCGAAGTCGCATGACCAAGTTCTGTGAGGATTCAGGAGAGCAGTCAGTCTGAGAAGAGAGTTACCTGAGAGCAAGAAGAAGATCTCCGAGCGGAGTTTCCTAGCTACTTTCTTTCTCCGTCTGAATCTCGGGGACGAGATTCTTTCTAAGGGGGGTAGGTTTGTAACACCCTAGTTTTCGCTTTCCGGAGAAAATCTAATTTAAATTATTTAAATTCAAAATTTGGAGTTTCATTGGCGTTTATATTAACCTGGCATCCGTTCCTATCCAAAATCGGGATTTAACTTCCCTCCGGTCGAAAAATCGGATTTTCCAGTTCCCGCCGGTGTCCGAAATTTCACCCGAGTCCAAAAGTGCTCCAAAAATCCCCAAACCACTTCAATTGTGTTCCAAATATTCCGAAATGATTTTAGGAATCATTCCCCGGATTTTTGGACCTCCGTTCCTATTTTATCTCGCGCAGCTTTTGTTTAATGTCTGCGATCCGCGCCCGATTATTCAATTCCACAAAAATCCTCCAAATTCAGCGGAAACAATTTTATTGGGTCCCAAATAATCTAAAATGGCTCTAGGAATTTTTCCGGAATTTTTTAGGCCATTTTTCCTAATTTTTCTCTAGGGCGGAGCTTTCGCGTATAAGCCGGCCAATGGGAGCTCGCCACTTGGCGGCACTGTTGGGCTTTCTTCAACCTCACGAAGGAAAGCAACAGAGGAGGTTTCACATCTCTCCATTCATGGCTCCAAGCTTTCAATCCTTCGTAACTCCCTCTTAATTGCTCCAAATCTTGCAAGGCCGGATCCGTTGGAACCGTGACGACGAGACCTTTCCATCCCCGGTGTCCTTTCCTCTTCCACCTCGCCGGAATGTGAGCAGTCCGCCAAAAAACCGAAATCACTATTAATGGCCATTACTCGCCCGTTTCTTCGCCAAATCGCGCACTTCCACCTCTATTTGCTTCGTGTGGGAGTCCTCTTTCCAGAGCATCTATTCTTCCCTTGCCTCTCCAACCCAATCGACCGGGAGTTTGAGAAAACCGACGAACGGGCGCCGTTCTTCGTGTTCGTCACGTTTTTGATCATAGCTTCTTCCCCGGTGGGTCAATCTTCCTTCCGTTTGTTTCCTTGCGTTCTTGGGGTTGTCTAAAGTCTAATTCATCCATCAATTTTAGGATTCTTCAACCGTGGGCGACGAATTTCGGATTTTGGTCACTTCGGTCGAGCCCGTGTTCTTTGACGATTTCTCTGATTTCGGTAAGAATGGATTCAATTCCTCCCATCTACATGCTCCCTGAGATGTCACTTTGATGTTCCATCAATTAGCTTGTGGAGTCATGTTCAAAGTTTGTGCAAATTTCTAAATTTTCCAAGTTTGGGGCCTTCTCTGTTTTGGGCACTTGTGCGCGTGCTCGCCGGCCACGCTGTGCCTCCTCCGGCCGGACGCCTTCCGCGCCGCTTCCGCTTCGCCGCTGGCCGGAAGCCACCACGCGTGCCGCTGCTACAATGCCAGCTGCCTCGCGTCGCCGCGCCGCCTCGGGCTCAGCGCCGCCGAAGCTCACCGTCGGGCCCGCCGCGCTGGCCGCTGCTCACGGCCAGTTCGCCAAGGCTTCACGCTGCCGGCTGGGCCGGCGCCGCCTCGCCGCCGGTCACGGCCTCGCCGTCCGGCCAGCCGCCGCCGCCACCGCCCACCACCCCTTCCTTCCTTTTCCCCCATGCATTGACCCCCCCATCATGCTCTCCATGGGTGGCATCTAAAGATGCTTGGCCTTCTCTGTTTCATGGCTAAGGCCAATGGGGAAGAAGCCCCATGAGGATGACACCCTGGCCCCACTTGCCATAGAGTCAAGGACCAAGTCAAAGTTCAACCCAGTCAAAGTCAGTCAAAGTCCCATTTTGACCAGTCAACCCGAGAGGGAATATTCCGGGAATATTCCCGGTTTTCCGATTTATTCGAAATTCAAACTTCGGAAGCTCATAACTTTCTCATCCGAACTCCGATTGATCCCATTCAAGTTCCTAAATTCATCATAAATCAAGATCTACCTGCCAGTACTAATTTTATAATTTTTGGATTTTATTTATTTTATTTATTTATTGTCTTGTTTTGCGCGTAGTCGACGATCTCGCCGCGATCGCCGACCCCGTCGCCGGACTTCAAGACCTCGAGACCCTCGCTGTTATCGAAGGCAAGTCTCCTTGACGCATGTTGATCCTACAATTTATAAATGTTTTACCATGTTTTACAAATTGCATTGCTATTTACATAAAATGATGATGTCAATCGCTAGGCTGTTAGTTACACCTGTTGGTTATACCTCCTTGAGATTGATATCCATGATCCTTTGTCGCCCTAGTGCAGTGATCCACCATAATTAATACTTTTGATAAAATACTATTTTATTATGAAAAGTGACCATTTGGAAGATAGTTGGAATAAAACAAATAGTATGAAATGTAATTGGAGATGGATGACTATTAGTGATAATGTGGGGGTTGATATTATGAAATTGATCTATAGTGGTGATCATTTAAATGTTAAGGGGTTGGCGTAGTGATAATTACAATGTTGAGGAGTTGGATTGTGTTAGTAGTTCTCAACATAATTAGTATGGATTGGGGGAAATGAGAAGATATATGACATTAAGAATAATAGTCGATAAATTAAATCAATAATATTGAGGATTATACTTGGGGATCGAACCAAGTAATTGGAGAAGCATATTCGGGAGACTTTAATCAATGTACTATGTGATCTAGAGACGTCAATGTGAAGGGTAGTTAGATGATGTTGAGAATGATGCTTGAGGAATTAGTAAATGATATTATCTAACATACCCGAGGGATTAAATGGAATAATATTTGGTGGTTTAGTAAATGATAATAAGATGTATTCTTGGTGGGCTAAAGTAGACGATTTAGAGGTGATCATGTGAAGGATTTGACGTCTGATATTATGAGGTATTATCGGTGGATTGTATCCTGGATGATTAGAGATGATATTATGAAGTATTTCCGGTGGTTTAATAGATGACTTTGAGAAATATTCTTAGCAGATGATAAGATGGATCGTCGTATGAATGATGGGTAAATCACTAATGCAAAGTATAGTTCAAGAGAAATAGACATACCTGATTGGAGTGTCATATGATTTTGAGAGTTAGGATATTACCATGATATACTCCATACCTGATGGATACGATATTGGATCGGATTATTCATATGACTGTACCACTGGGGTAATTTAATGATTATTGGAGGTTATAGAATTGATTATAAGGCTTGTCATCAAACACTAAGATTTGTATTTTTTCTATATAAAATGAACTATTGGTGGAATAGAATAGTACGGTAGAAATGCTTAGACTCGCAAACGGTCAATATTCACCCATGGGTGGGACTTTCAATTATCTCTTGAAAACTTGTATTGGAAGTTATAGGCAAGGAGTATTGCCAATGGTTTACAAAATAAAAATAAAATGAAAAATGATTTCGACTTGGGCGGCATGGAATGTCGGGTGGAAGCGGATCAAGTCTTGATCCTTTTGTGCAAGTACCGCCCCAAGTCAATTAAGGACCGACGCTTATGACTGTCTCCATTCTAAGCATAACCGTACAACCACATGTCAAAGTGGGCACGACCTGGCTGAATAATTTGTAGAAACCTAACTTAGACTCACCACTCGGTGGTTGTGTGAGAGCCGGACGGAGGCATTATTGTTGTGGTTGTTGTTATTTGTCTCACACGGCGCAAGAGGGGGCTTCTGTACTGGGTGGATATAACCCTAACAGCGGTGAAACCTCAGCGGGTGGGTCAGGTTAGGCGTATACATTGTAAAGGCCTTGTCATGATATCCCTGCCGGCACACCTAAGGAAGTGTGCTAATAGCTTGGCATCAAGGGAATATCATGTCTTGTGGGTAAAGTTGTACACCTCTGCAGAGTTAAAACTATTCGAATAGCCGTGCCTACGGTCAAAGGCAAAGCTTGCTGAATGCTTTCATACTGGTAGACTTTGGTTTTTGGTTTCAAACTAAACAATGCTTCGTTTTGGGATCCGGGAGCGGTTAGAATCTCGGGTGTGCTTCTGGCGGCTAAAGCCAGGTAGGTGGAAAGAACCTGATTTTGTGAGCTGTGGCAGTTAGAGCCATGTGAATGGATTGAACTTTGATCTTGTTGAGATGTGGCGGATAGAGCCTGTATATTAGTGAGTGGTGGTTAGAACCTTCACTACAATATTACATAATTCAATTATTAAAAAGAATTGCTCAAATATGCTTTGTGAAAATTATTAACAGGTATGTTTTGTTGAAACTTGGCTTTATGCAAAAGAACCATATTAAGCCATCTTTGAATAGCCTACATTATGCATATTTTCCCAGACTTGCTGAGTACTTTATGTACTCACGTGCTTCATTCTAATCCTCTCTCAGAAGTGAAAGAAGCTGTTCAAGATTTCCAACGACTAGGGTGCGTTCTCCACTCGATTGCCTGTGGCAATTGCTTGGGTCGCATTGGCGTTTTCGTCTTCCGCTGCAGTTGTTCAAGTTGTTCAGCTGCTCAGTAGTAATGGTAAACCTTGACCTTAAGGTCTTTGCTTTTATTTGGTATTATTCTGATTTAGTTATATGTATTCGTGATATGGTTGTTGATTCATCACTTTTGACTGTGTGTACTAGCTACTGATCTGGGACTAGTACAGAAATACACAGAGGACTCCGGATAGCCGATCTGGGGGCCTACATACATATATTTCTCTTACTTAAGTATGAAATCATCGATAAAAAAATAAGTACAGAAATTACTAACCGATAAACGACGGACGAACGAACGAAGAACGGATGAACGAACGGACGAACGAACGAAGAACGGATGAACGAACGGACGAAGAATGAACGAAAATTAAACTTTTTTTCCTCCTTCCTCTTCTTCTTTCTTTCTCTTTTTTTCTTCCTCTCTTTTCTTCTTTTTTCTTCCTCTTTTTCCTTCTTTTTTCCTCCTCTTTCTTCCTCTCCTTCTTTTCTTCTCCTCTCCTCTCCTCTTTCTTTCTTCTCTGTTTCCTTCGCTGGCCGGCCGGAACGACCAATTATTGGCCATGCGCGCATGCACGCTCCAGTCGCGCCACGCTGGCGCGATTTGCTGGCGTGTCGCGCCACGCTGGCGCGACTGGAGCCCGACCCAGCCACGTGGCGCGACTGACCTACGTGTCGCTGCCACGTGGCGCGACTGGTCCAATTCGCTGCCACGTGGCGCGACTGTAGGATAGTTTTGCAATTTTTTTTAAAAAGTATATATTTTTGAATTTTTGGATTTAAAAATGTTTATTTCAAAAAAAAATTCAACTTCCCCAACCATTCGAAGATGTAAACTCTTGTCTATAGTACAATAATCGTAAGCATATAGCACCAAGCATCAAAAGAAGCCCAACTAATTCTGGTAATACCATTATGCAAGAGTTAAATTTGAAACATGATTCAATATTGAAGTTCCATCTTACAAGTAAGAAAGCAAAACAAAATCTCAGCTGCTTGCCTCATGTACTCAGCCAAAACCGGTAGCATTATTTATATTAAATAGCACATTCAGCCATATACAACCAAACAAGTGTATAACCAAAACAACTGTTCTGTACCTTTTTCAGTGACTGTTGCTGCTTTGCTTTCCTATCTTGCATCATCTTCTCACGATTATCATAAAAGCCAAAGTCATCTAGTATGGAAGTTCTGCAAACATGGTCCTTGAAAATCTTAAGCACTTGAAGGCCTTGCTCAAGCTTCACCTGTGGCCACCACAAAAGGTGCACAACCTCATTGAGCACTTCATTCCAATAATCCAACATACAAATCAAGAATGCTCTTTACTGCATGGTAGCAATATAAAAAAACAGGGGAAAACTTCAACGAGGTCTATTCCAAGGAAATGTGACAAAATTAATAAAACTTACAGAGAAAAGAAGGAACAAAGAAGAATCACTTGATTTTTCTTTAGCATCCTGATAAGCGGCATCCTGAATCACTTGACATGGATAATCTTATTACATGAGCTTTTGTAAGAAGATTTGCAATCTATCACAATTCACAACGCTATGCATTGACACTTTTGACATTGATACAACGGAGATAAATCACAACTTATAATAAGAAAACCATTTAAAACAAGTATAATTCATGATGGGCTTCATAAGTTCAAAAATTTCGAAAATTTATGTTAATACAAGTGTAAAAGATAACACAACCCAGGGGTGGTTAATGTGAACAAAACCTTAATTAGGTGCATCACCAAATGCTGATTACGAATACCTCAAAATGAAGAACAGTAATGAAATTTGAACATGAAACAACATTCTGGCACAATTTGCTGCAACTGCTTCTATTGGAATATTACCATTTATCAACAAGTATATACAAATTTAACCATAATGAACAAAAGAAATTAAAGGAGGCTACTCTTTTAGCCTAAAGCACACATTGAGAAATCTAGGACATGTAGACCGTGATGAGTAGAGGGGTGATATCCATAACAATATGATCAAGTCATACAAGAAAAAGTAAAACACAAACGAAAGATCTATATTATTAGCCACATCATGGCAAATGAAAAAATGCCATCTCTAGATTTCAAATGAAAACAAAATAGTGCCAACTAGAGGTGAATTGGGGGCATGAGGTGACGGTGAACTGTGACCGGTCCGCTTCCAGAGTTCAGTCTACAACAGTGTCTAAGTTTAACATTGATACTCCTTCTCAATTCTAATTTCTTGATGGTTGTCTAAAATGGAATAATGGACGATGGATTAGGATTTTTGCTTCAAGATTTTGAATGGTTGATATTTTTATTTGCTATGTTTTCTATGTTTTTGTGCTAAGATACAAAGAGTTGGAGAGGTAATTAATATGTTTTCTATGTTTTTGTGCCATTTCCTTCCTCTCACTCGCTCTCTCTCTCCCTCTCCATCCTTTTCAATCCTCATCTCAAACACCCTTTGCAAATCAAGAACTCGCAGATCCAAAATCCCATGGAAATCATCTCGACCGAGAACCCAAAGTCCCTCTGGAAATCAAGTACAATTACCTTGAAGCCTACTGCTCCTACACCATACATGTTGTACATGCAGTTTCAGTATAGAGAGAGAGAGGGTGAGTGAGAGGAGCAGGGGACTCACCTTCACAAAGATCCTCTCCAAGGGCAACTCCAATGGCCGGACTCCTCCTCCTCTCCCAATCTTTGCACCTCAGCGACTTCTCACAAGCAGCAACTGCCTCCTCTCCTTCCTCAAAACAGGTATGAGAAAAAGGGGGTTAGATGTAGATCACCAGCGGGAGGAGGAGGAATCTTTACCGGTGAGGCGCCGCTGCCGGAGAGGGAGGAGGAAGCGCTTAGTAGTGGAGGGAGGGAGGCACACGATGGCGCTGATGCGAGGAGTTCGTGATGCGATGATGCAGGTGAAGGAGGAGTTCACGATGAGACGAGAGAATAATTATATCACAAAAACTAATCAGCATTACAACATTTCGGTGTAATAGATCGATAATTATATCACAAGCAAAACTATTATATCACACACATTGTAATAGATCGATAATAAATAAGATTAGTCATATTGACCAGTAGAGTATCTTCTCGTTTCTAAAGTTTGTCATGCTCTCGTTTACAATTTACAAGTCCACATCCAAGACCTAGTATCTTCTCACACAATCTTAAGCCTACGAGCCTTTAGGGTTCTTTGGAGGCGAACGACGTTTAACAACAAAGATGGAGCAATTGATCATTGTTGTCTTCATCATAAAACTCGCCCTTTTTGTTGATGACTTCCTTCATGATGAAGTAAGCGAGCTGTCCCTGAATGGCTTGGATGTCAAGAGGATGTAGTCCTGTCGTAGGCAATTTGAGGCGCTACAAGTACGAAAAATAAATCTAAGAGTATATATAGAAATTGAGTGGTGTGAATAAATGTGTAATGTTAGCATGACAAACCTCTACGTCATTGTCTATTATTGTAGAAGATAAGATTTCGCGCATGTATTGGCAATACCTAAATACCCATATAAATTTGTGCCTTGCATCGCTTGTGACACTACAAAAATTGAATAAACTAAAATGTCATGGAAGGAGTTATTTACTATGAAATGCGATATAAGAATATTTCTTGCGTGCGTACCGGAAATTTAGTTCGGACTGAAAGGGATTTCTGGAATGGGCGGTATCTCAAGCTCTTTGTACAATATCTTTTGAACGCCGCATTCATTACACTTAGCAGCTCTTCGTAGTCTTTTTTATCTTTGTCCATCGAATCCATGACCAGCAACTTGCTCTTTTCTGGAGTCAGTACTACAAGAATCCAGTGGAACCTACATATACATGTATGATGCTATAGTCATTAGCCCTAGGATAAGAGAAATGAGCGAATTCAACAAGTGATTTAACTAGCCAGTGAGAAACTTACTTAAAATTGTATGGAACAAGTATGAATTCCTTGTCTTGTAGTTTTAGCAACGCCCTGTATATGTATTCCTCAACCTCATTTGGTGCTCTTAAGATTTCGGTCTGGCACACCGTTCCTGGGTCGAGGAATCCCACTGGGCCCTTGGTTCTTCTCAATTCAATAGTCTCGTATCTAGATAAGGAAAAAGTTAGACAAGACATTTATCGGTATTACGTGAATGTAAACCATGATTTATATAGTAGACACTTACAGTGTCCAGCATTGCAAAAAAGACACGTCGAGGGTGTCGTGATAGAACAAGTTGTGCAAGTTATCGAATTCTATCATGAAGTAGCCAGACCCTTCATGGTGAAAATGTTCCTCTCCGTAAATGGCAGTGATCACCTTCGGGAGTATATGTTGATTGGATCGCATCATGTACCAGTCATGTAATCGCTGCATCATGAGTGCTAGGATCTTCAACTTCGATTCGGTGACTAATGGCTTTCCAAGCTCGTATTTCAGCCTTTCGTGATTATCTTGTACTTGAGATTTCGCTTTGCCCTTTCCTTTTCCTCTGATGACATCATACTGCTTCAGCCGCTGATCTAACTGATATGGCTTGTCTAACGGGCCATTTCTTCGGATCAGGTGTTGTACCTTCGTCTTTTGAAGTGGTCACACTGAGCTTTTGATGTTGAGGCGCTGGTGACGAATGGGCTCCTAGAGCAGGCTCCTTTATAGTGGGCGCACTAGCCATTTGACGCTGAGGTGTTGGTGATGAATGGGTGAGTTGTACTGCAGGAGAGGCTGGCGGTTGTACTGCAGGAGAGGCTGGCGGTTCATGATCCAAGACGATGTCACGCTTACGCCACTGGATGAAAGTGTGAACGGCACTTCCTAGAGTTGTGACCTCATCATTGCAAGGCATTTCCAGTCCAACCTCAAGAAATGTGGAAGCACCGTGTCCACCTGGACCTTTGCATAACCTCGAGCTATCGGAGAGTTGTGCAAAACATCCCCTTGTTGGTATGGATAAGCTATCCTCAGTGTACCTATAAAAATATGTTCATGACAGGCACATTGAGCCGGGCAGGTGTGGGGTCTTGTATGTCGTCCACAGGATAATGCGTGTTATCGATTGTACCAATGGTGTGGACGCCAAGAATCGCTACGGCGATTCGTAGGGCTGGCGAGAACAGTGTAGTGTCCTTGCGACTGGCTCATGGCTTCTTGTACTTTTTGTTGAACTTGTTGTTCTATGGTGCTTTGTAATTCTTGAAGCATCTTTTGCTTCATCTCCTCCATATCCCGTTCCGCACACTCTTCTTTCACTCTCTTGCGACTCCTGTACGAGTCTCCGTGCTCTGGGAAACCAATCTTCCAGGGAACCTTGACCCCTACGCCTCGTGTCCGACCAGGATGCTCTTTATTTCCCAAGGCTGCTGTTAGTTCGTCCTTCTCCCTATCTGCGTGAAAATTTCCTTGGGTGGACTCGGTGTGCAGCTCCTGAATTCGTTGGGAGATTGCTTCATCATCATTGCTTTTGAATGATAAGCCCCCACTAGGCATGACAGATGCCCTTGCTAGCACATAATGCTTAACTCGGTCCGGTAGTCCGGCCAAGGGACTTGTGCCAGTCGATCGGATTGCATCCAATTCTTCCCTCTCCCAGTGAGGAATCTTACCCGCGTACCCACTCGTGCCTAGTCTATGGGGGTGAGTGTTCATCCTTCCGATCTGACGGTGGTCCTCACTGGATTTTATTGCTGCTTCGTCTTGCTTCATCGCAATAAATTCATCCCAATATGGCTCTACTTTAGGATAATCTCTGATGGCTGACCGATTTTTCATCACATATTGCGTATTCAGCTTGGACTTGAAGTTCCTCCATGCGACATCCATTGACATCAAGGCATTGCGACGCACGAGCTCTTCAGCTCATTCAGGGAATTCGAAAGTTTCTTTCAGCTCTGTCCATAGATCCATTTTGATGGCGTCGGGCACTTTGTGCCAATCCAAATAGGTGATTGGCACTTTATCCCTTGCGATGTACCCGCATGTTGACCTATATTTTGCTGCTATTTTTGCCGGTTTAACCGGGACTCCAAAGATCTGAGACCTCTGAGATGGTATGCCGGCCTTCAGGCTTCTTAGTTTTCCCTCGGCCTCGACGTCTTGCAACGGGAGCATCAGCATCTCCGGCAGCGATGGAGGCCTCGGCACCTTCGGTGGTTGGATGGTCCAACAGGTATCTGCTCGGGCTTGAGTTCGGGGACGGGTTGGAAGCATCCTCCAACCCAGGCTGGGCCTCAGGCTCCATAAGAACTACATTTCGAAAGTAAACATAGTCATTTCAAAGATAATGTGAACAAGAGGTCTTATTGTGTAGAGAGATCAACCGATGTGATAAATAATGTTGAGAAATCCTAACCGATGTGTAAAACTACTCCGGCAGCTATAGAAGGCAACTAAGACCGGACTAGGTAGGTTTACACGCTATGCTATGCGTCGGATAAAAATATGTAGTTAAAAGCAAAGCGGCTAAGACCAGAATAGGTACATCCTTAAGAACAGCAATTTGATTAAAAGAGAAGAAGTCTTGTAATAACTAGAAGATCTTATGGCCAAGTTCTTAAGCAATGAGGTAAGAAACGAAGGAACTCGGTCTCAACGCCACTCCATTGCAGAATTACAGCTACAATCTATCTACCATCTCAGAATAAGAACCATAAATCACGAATTAAGAGAAACAACAAGAATCTTGGTGTCCGAGCACCAAGAACTCCTTGAGGTCTACGCGCCTCGAGTCGCACCTATTGCTACTGAAGAACATGAACACCATAAGATGCAAATAAGAGAACAATAAAAACCCTAGTGTCCAAGCACTAGGAACTCACCGAGATTAACGCATTTAAGGTAACTGGTGTTGATGCCCATTTAAGGTAAGCATCAAATGTGCTTTAAGCCCTTAACTGTTAACTTCACTATAATGTAGCCTTTAGCCATTAATCCTTATATTTTGTCTAGCTGACAACCAACATATGTTACAGATAATGAATGATACACATTTGTTTTTATTTTCCGCTATCATACTCAAATTTATTAGCCCATCATTGTAAGCGGCTAACACCTAAAAGGCTGTAATTAAGTGAGCAAATAAACATATAGTCGTGTTTACCTTTTTAACTGTCTATCTTCTTTTAAGAGAACAGTAGGAGAGGATCCCTAGTGAACAAGTATATATTAATAAAAACTTCTGTATTACCACGCTGCGTGGTCTGCAATCATTGATCTACCAAGGTAGAAGCTATCAACTTAAGCGATGACATGAACATCCAAAAATAGAGTCAAGGGAAATGACTACAAATATGAAAAACAACATCAATGGATTCCAAGTATGCACTAAGGCCCAAGGGATTCCCCATTAATACAGACGAGAACTTTCACTATCCCAGGTAGAGTTAAAATCATCATTTTTTTTGTATAACAGCAGGGACATTTTTTATATAACCTTTCATTGTAGCACAACATCACCTATGATGGGTGCAGTGCTAAATATTATATGCAAATTGTCTAAAGTATCGAGGTATGTAATGACTTACAAGGACATCTGGTCTTGTAGTTCGTACTGTAAGGTCAGGGAAAAAACGGCCTTTGAAAATTCGGGGGTCACTGAAATTTCCGGTTACCACTATAACCGCAAATCTCAGCCTCATTTCTGGCCGGAAACCTCAAATTTCTAATTTGATTTTGTGTGAAAACTCATGAAATTTAGTGTATTTTCAAATTTGAAAGTCAAATATGCCCTAGATTTCTTTGACGGAGATTTTTTTTTCCCTGTATAAGGTTGCACTATGTACAATAATCCGCTCCATCAGTCCTACATGGCCTAATGAAAGATCAAGGATATATAATACCCAATGATATGACATCTTTTTTGTGCATTCTACTAAAATTTACACTATATACATCCACAACTTAACAAAATACAAAGATGATATCTTTTTATTATTACTAAGAACATGAGATTTCCCAAGATAAGGGTTCTATGTCAAATTTGGACCTTTTCTCATACCATTTATGAATAAAGAATTTGATCTACTGCACAACTAGCTCTGTGCAACATAAGCATGGTTCCAAAACGATCAAGAAACTAGAACCAGATTGCTCTGCAGTGTTAAACCAAAAGAATTTGACTAGTTCTAAATTCTAATGTAATCATTTGATGTAGCTCATCACGAAATTAACACTATGAATAATTCTAAACTACTCGAACCATTTGAAATTATTCAAAGACCATAGGAATTCAATGTAAAATCTATTCTCTCCGTTATATACCAAATATGCTTACCAGAGCCGGGTGGGGGCGCTAGGCGGGGACGGGCCGGACGAGGTCATCGGGCGTGGGAGGGAGGCGGCGGGGTAGGGTTCAAAGCTAGTGGTGAGGACTGACCACTGCGGCGTGGTTTATATTGGGGGACATATCAGTGGCGGTTGTAATTAAAAACCACCACAGATAAGGTTTATCAGTGGCGGTTGTAATTAAAAAACCGCCACTGATAAACCTTATCTGTGGCGGTTTTAATTAACAACCGCCACTAATACTATTTTTCAGATTTCCTTCTATTATAAAGCTATGAATTAATGTATTAGTGAACCTATCATATATATTAACTACTAATTATTCATAATTAATTTATCTATGATATATAAATTTATATTCTTATGAAATTTGAATCCCTGATTAATATAAATTAATATAAAGCATATTTTTCAGATTTCCTTCTATTAATATAAAGCCATGAATTAATGTATTAGTGATCTATCATATATATTAACTACTAATTATTCATAATTAATTTATCTATGATATATAAATTTATATTCTTATGAAATTTGAATCCCTGATTAATATAAATTAATATAAAGCATATTTTTCAGATTTCCTTCTAGTAATATAAAGCCCTGAATTAATATAAAGCATATTTTTAACAAAAATGCCATTACTCCACATAAATGCATATTTCTGACATTACATTTCCATTACCCCACATAAATACACACATTTTGCCATTACTCCTAGCTAATTATTTTCTTTCACAATTTGGCCTTCTTCATGATCATCACGATGATAGGTGGCTTCCTGAGTGGTTGCTTCCTCGAGCCTGATGCTACCATCTACGAAAGGAGGCAACTCATCAAACTGGTTGTACTCTTCCTCATCCACGACATTCTCAACTCCGACGATCCTTTGTTTTCCTTGAAGAACTACATGACGCTTCTTATCTGCCGGGTCGATTACATAGAAGACCTGTGCAACTTGCTTCGCAAGTATGAATGGTTCATCTCTATATCCGACTTGCTCGATGTCCACAGTAGTGAAGCCATATTTGTCCACCTTGACACCCTTTGGGAGTTGGACCCAATGACACCGAAACACCGGGATCTTGAAAATGCAGTAGTCGAGCTCCCAAATCTCCTCTATAAACCCATAGAAGCTGCTCTTCTTACTGCCTGTATTGTCGTAAGCATCTATACGGACACCACTGTTTTGGTAAGTACTTTTGCTATCCTGAGCTCTCGTGTAAAATGTATATCCATTTATGTCGTATCCTTGCCATGTCACGATTGTACCTGATGACCCTTTTGCCAACCACCTCAACGTAACACTCGTTTCTTCACCAGACATGTGCTCCTTGAACCAATGATTGAACACACGATTGTGCTCTTTTGTTATCCAAACCTCTGATCGTCCACGATTTTCCCTCTGTAGCTTTTCCTTGTGCATGTCCATAAACGGGATACCTCGATCGATCGCTGCAAGACTGTGAAATGAGCTTGTTCGAACAAAAAATGATCGTAAGAATTTGTGGATTTCTTTCCGATTACTCCTTTGCCGCCTAGCCTCCCTCATGGCGTGATACAGGCACTCCTACCGGTTCAACCTCGTCCATGTAATCGACGCAGAACTCAATAACCTCCTCAGTTGCATAACCTTCTACAATGGAACCTTCCGGTCGTGATCGATTACGTACATATTTCTTCAGAACACCCATGTACCTTTCGAACGGGTACATCTGATGCGGGAATACTGGCCCACAAATATTTATCTCATTCACAAGGTGGACAATGAGATGAACCATGATATCGAAAAATGATGGAGGAAAATACATCTCTAGCTGACACAGAGTGTTGACCACATCAGCCTGCAGTTCATAAAGTCCAACGGGATCGATGACCTTCTGTGAAATCGCGTTAAAGAAGAAACACAACCTCATGATTGCCTCTCGAACCTTGTCAGGCAAAATACCTCTAATTGCAATAGGGAGCATTTGTGTCATCATCACATGACAATCATGAGACTTCATACCAGTTAACTTCAAATCTTTCATCGATACCAGTTTCTTGATGTTTGCGGGGTAACCGGACGGAACTTTCACACTACGCAAGCACTTGCAGAGGTCTGTTTTCTCTTTCTTGGATAGAGTATAGCAAGCTGGGGGAAGGTAAAGTCGGCCTTTCCTGGTGTCTTGAGGATGTAGCTCGGCTCTGATCTTCATATCTTCCAGGTCCCTTCGTGCCTTCAGTCCATCCTTTGTTTTGCTAGGAATATTCATTAAAAGACCAAGCACGCTGTCACATACATTCTTTTCTACATGCATGACGTCGATGCAATGTCGAACTTCTAAGTTCTTCCAATAGGGCAAATCCCAAAATAAGGATCTCTTCTTCCACGTGGTTTTCAAGACGGACCTCGATGTATCCCCCTTTCCAAGTACAACATTAATATCCTTAACCATATCATATACCTCTTCCCCAGTAAGAGGCCTTGGAGCTGAACCGTCCTCCTTTGTACCGTCAAATTGTTTTTTCATATTACGGTACGGATGATTCTTCGAAGGAACCGCGGTGACGCATGTAGACTGTTTTCCTCGAGTTGTTAAGCCACACGCTACTAGTTTCATCCAGGCATTGGAGGCAAGCTTTAGCTCCTTTTATAGTACGGCCGGACATGTTACCTAGGGCTGGTAAATCATTGATGGTGCAGAACAACATTGCGCGTAGAGTGAAGTACTCCCGCTTGTACTCATCCCATACCGTACACCTTCATTCCACAAGAGCACAAGATCTTCCACCAATGGTTGTAGGTATACATCAATATCGTTTCCAGGTTGTCTCGGCCCTTGGATAAGCAGCGTCATCATAATGTATTTTCGCTTCATACACAGCCAAGGAGGAAGGTTGTAGATACAGAGAGTCACGGGCCAAGTGCTAGGAATACTGCTCATGTTACCGAAAGGATTCATTCCATCCGTACTCAACCCAAACCTTATATTCCTTGGCTCATTTCCAAGTTCTCCCTAAAGAGCCTATCGATGGTTCTCCACCGCGTAATCAAGAGGGTGCCTCAGGTTTCCATCCCTCTTTCGCTCTTCTAAGTGCCATCGCATCAGCTTGGCATGCTTTTTATTTGCAAATAAACGCTTTAGACGAGGTATTACTGGCAAATACCACACCACTTTAGCGGGAGCTCCATTCTTCACTTCTTTGCCTTCGTTTTCCTCGCCCTTACGCTTGTATCGCGATGCTTTGCACACCGGACATACATGCGTGTCTGCATAGTCTTTGTGATAGAGTATACAGTCGTTTGGACACGCGTGTATTCTTTCTACCTCCAATCCCAAGGGGCATACAACCTTCTTGGCAAAATACGTGGTCTTAGGCAACAGGTTGCCCTCTGGAAGCATGTCCGCTAAGAGACGTAGCAACTCCGTGAAACTCTTGTCGGACCAACCATTGCTTGCCTTCAATTTCAGTAGTGAAAGCACAGTGTGCAACTTTGTGTATTCCTCCTTGCAACCCGGGAACAAAGGTTTCTCCGAGTCCTCTATCAAACCCTTGAACTGATTAAACTCTCTCTCACTACTGTAGTTTCCTTCTGCATCGCGCAACATTTGAGCCAGATTATTGTCATCGTCAACGACCAACCTATCCTCATCGGTTCCATACCCGATGTCAGTTGCCATATTGGCGGCTTCGTAAATCGTCAACATTATCACATTGAAGTATGATCTCCTCTTCACCGTGCCTTGTCCAACAGTATAGCTAGGTACAAAGCCCCTCCGAATCAAGTGCAAGTGGATTTGGTCTTTGTCCGAAAAACATCTTCTCATTCTTGCAATCAATGCATGGACAATGTATGTACTCCGCCTTCTTTTGCAATCTGCTCTCCTGCTCGTCAGAAAAGCGAATACGCTGCCGATGTATTCTCGGCTGCAACGGTTCGCATTGTACATCCATCTCCGGTCCATCTACAATTAATTAATGTAAAAATTAATAATATGCAATTATCTTAATTACATAAATCATTAATCCATTATTTGTTACTATCCAATAACCTTAATTAAATAAATTTAATATATGCTCAATCATAATTTATCATCCAAAAAAGGTAGACAACTTAATCTAATAGAGCAAGGTAGTAAATTCATCATCTCACTAACGGTAAGAAAATTAATGGTAATTAGAAACAAATCTTAAGTACTATGCATAGCCAAAATTAAATTTATCCTCTGAAAGAGGTAGATAATTCATCATCTCAAAATGCAAGGCAACTTCATGATCACCTATATACCATATACATTAAATTTAATGTGTATTAATATCCAACAATCTTAATTAAATAAATTTAATATATGCTTGCCATATTTTGTCATCTAAAAGGTAGACAACAAATAATCTAATGGAGCAAGGTAATAAATTCATCATCTAGATATAAATTAATCTAAAAATGCTAGGTAAATAAAAAAAATTGAATCTAAGCTTTGCCATTGAAGAAAGGAAAATCTTAAATAAACTAGATCTAGCCATTAAATTGCAACTACATCACCACAAATGAAGAGAGGAGAACAAATTACTCACCTTGGAACAACCCTACGAAGTAAAAACTCAAGTTTCTTTGCAAACAAAATCTCAGATATGAAATTTTGCTTTTCTTCTTGGGGAGGAAGATGACTATGAGCTCTGACAAAGGTCAGAGCGACTAGTATATATAGGGGGTTTTATTTGTGGCGGTACAAAACAAAAACCGCCACACATACCTGTATTTGTGGCGTTTGTTGTTTAGAACCGCCACAAATAAGCTAATTATCAGTGACGGTTTTGTCCTCCAACCGCCACTGATAATACCTACATATCAGTGACGGTTTTTCTTACGAACCGCCACAGATAGTGGACTATTAGTGGCGGTTTAGGGTTAAAACCGCCACTGATAGTTTTCGCAGTATTTCTGGCGGTTATAACCACAAACCGCCACTGATGACTCACTATCTGTGGCGGTTCGGAACAAAAACCGTCACTAATGATCCTGGCACCGGTTTGCACTTAAGAACCGCCATTGATACTCATATTAGTGGCGGTTCCAAACAAACCGCCACTAATAGGGCGTCTCCTATTTGCAGTTTTGTAGTAGTGTTTGATCGAATAAATTGTCAATCTGAGGGAGTGGATACTTGTTCTTGACTGTTACTTCATTCAACGGGCAGTAGTCAACACACATCCGCAAACTGTTATCCTTCTTCTTCACAAACAGTACCGGGCATCCCCAGGGTGAGGAGCTCGGTCGAATGAAGCCCTTCTCTTGCTGCTCAGTGAGTTGTTTCTTCAATTCAATCAACTCATTTGGAGGCATCCGATATGAACGCTTAGATATCGGGGCTGTTCCGGGCAGCAATTCAATGACGAATTCAACCTCTCGGTCTAGCGGCATCCCGGTAATTCTTCTGGAAAGATATCCGGGTAGTCACATACCATTGGTACATCACTAATCCCGAGAAATGGCTCATCCCTCAAGGCATAGTGTCGGGACCCGAATTGGCAAATCCGGACCCTCTGTGTATTCAGCACTAGTCCAGGAGCGCGCTAGTGCACACAGTCTCAACATTGGTAAATATCACAATCATACTCAACGAAATAATAAGGTACCTTAAAAAGTTAACCAAGCTGGTTGCTCGACCTTAAGGTCAAGTTACAAATATATGCCACGCAGGGCGAAAACTTATTAAAGGAGAAATAACTGCAGCGGAAAATAAGATAACTTCGTGGCGCCATCCAGTATACCACAGGCAACTGACTGGGCTCGCTCCCTAGTTAGACGGTTCCTTTTGGAGCTCCTCCTCCAAAGCTGGTGTAGTCTCTCCTTCAACTGGTGTTGTGTTGTGGCAAGAGTGAGTACTTGGTACTCAGCAAGTCATGCACAGAATGCAAACTAATATACTACATGCATGGCTTGGTACAAAGTAGTAGCTCAGGGCATATTTCCAGTAAAACAGCATTTGACAAGTAACATAAGTAGATTCAAAAGCAGTAGAAACAAGTTTAAAAGCAATAACTTTTCCAGCAATTAAATAAACATCTTTTCCAATCCTAATCCACATTTCCTTCAACATCATTATTAAACAGACCAAACCTTTTAAGCCCAAGTTATTTTCAAGAGAATCTAACCCTTGACTGTAATTCCCGAGTGATGTCCAATACCGCGGACACGGCTATTCGAATAAATTTTACACTCTGCAGAGGTTATGCACTTTACCCACAAGATACAGTCAAACACCACAAAGGCGAGTGTCCGTAACAAAGTCTTTCGAAAACGTCTAACAGCACAAGTGGGCCTCCCGGTTATTGCACACTAACCCTTCCCTTAGCGAAGGCGAAGTTTAGGCCAATCAACCGTTAGATGGGTACCTGGCCGCAGCCCCGGTACGCTCCCCCGTACAACTACACAAAGGGTGTAGTTAACATCCTGAGGTCCCACAGGTACGTTATTAGCAACTTAATCAACTAGGTCCATCCCATTACAGACATGTGGTTGCACGTTTGATTCAGTTCAAAGGCTTGCAAGGTTAAGTCCTTAGGGTGACCAGGGCAAGACTACCTGAAGAACCAAAACATCGTTTCCGATGCCACAACTGGCCCACCTGATTATTCTTGCCACATGCCCCGGTCGAAATTTATTTATCAAACCCCCAGTTGTTTACCACGCACCACGTGCCATCAATATCATCATCAATAACACATGACACTTCTCAAAAACAGGTTCCATATCTCATTAAGTCAAGGTTGTCATGTATTTGTCAAAAACATGTTACGTGGCAAAGCTAAGCATACTACATCGGTCTAATTACCCATGTTGGCAAATTAATAATGTCCAACTAGTAATCCACAACTAGGGTGACAAGGGGTCATGGCACATATTTAATTAACCAAGGTGTCATACAACAATTCGGCATTTATCTAATTTCCCATAATTAAGCAAAGCATTTTCTAATCAAACTAGCATGCAATAATTTAAACCAAATTAATTTAAAAATGGGATCAACATGGTCAAAGCACAACTTGCCTTCAAAGAGTACTTGTTCTTGGTCCTGAGCTGGCTCCTGGGTCAACACTTCACCTTCGAAGCCTTCAGGCACTTCAACGTCTACTTGTAAAGCGTGCAAATAGCAATAAATAAATAAACAGTAGACAAAAAGTGTCCAAACATCCAAATAAAGTTCATAAACAGAGAGAGCATAATTTTATGAATTTTTAGAAACTGGAATCGTCAAATTCGGAGTTCAAATGCAAAAGTTATAACCGTTTAAAGTTTAAAGAAAACATTAATTAAATAAAAATAGAGAAATATTCATAATCAAAAATTAATTAAATTCATATTTGAGTAGGTCTCATGTTTATGAAAATTTAGAAATTTGAATCACTCAAATCGGAGTTGAAACACAAAAGTTATAAGCGTTTGAAGT
This sequence comes from Rhipidocladum racemiflorum, assembly GCA_036346355.1. Classification (NCBI taxonomy): domain Eukaryota; kingdom Viridiplantae; phylum Streptophyta; class Magnoliopsida; order Poales; family Poaceae; genus Rhipidocladum; species Rhipidocladum racemiflorum. The sequence continues at coordinate 44,083,051 of CM070571.1, read as the reverse complement.
TTCAAAATTCAAATAAATCAATAATCCGAATTAATTCATTTATTTTTATACTGAAAAACCGAATAATGACGTTAGCATGACATCAGCAAGGATTTTCATTTTCCACCGAATTATTTTTCTATTGAAAAATCGATTTATTGCGTCAGCCGGTCCATGGACGTGGTCCACGGTTCAGTTTGGGTCCACCATGGACCCGGTCCACGAATACATGTCTCACTGACATGTGGGCCCCATTGGATGACGTCAGCGGTGACGTCATCCGCTCGGCTGAGGGAGGGCTGACAGCTGGGCCCCACCGTGACGTCATGGTGCGGTTTGACTGAGCCGCTGATGCGTGGGTCCCACACTGACGTCACGCATGACGTCAGCGCTGACCGGGCGGTGACCGCGACGGTCAGACTACCGCCCACGTGGCATGATCTTGGCCGTTGGTTTGAAAATCAACGGCCTAGATCGGATCTAGCTCAACGCAATAGGAAACTACTCGGCTGATCTGGACCGTTTGATCTTGATCGGACGGTCAAGATCCAATCTAACGTTTACAACACGGCTAACCCTAGCCGTTCGATCTAGATCTAATGGCTGAGATTGGATCTAGTACGGTGCGGTTAAGGCTACGTGGCGCGATCTAAACCGTTGGATCTAAATCCAATGGTTGGGAATAGATCTGGAGATTAGCACGTGGGATCTCACCGGGGGTGACGTGGACGAATCTGGGCCCTTGGATCTGGATCGGACGGCGGAGGGAGCTCGAACGACGGCGATGGCGCGCGGCGGAGCTGGCTCACAGGAGACGAGGACGGCGACCATGGCAACGGCGCTTGGGTGCGATTCCGGCGAAGTGAAGGGTCCCCTCTAACGCGGTTGGTCCTTGCGGTTCCGGATCTGAGCTCAACGGCGGCGGAGGACGGCGAAAACGGCGATTAACCGTGGCGGAACGCCAAACCAACTACGGCGAGCTCGCGCGGGCAAACGGCGGCGGCTCAGGCGACGTTGTCTAGGGCTACGGGTGCACACGGAAGTCGGCAACACGCTGGCGGCGGCGGTGCATTAAATAGGCCCCTCGGCGTCCGTGAAACTCGTGGAAACCGAGGCCCACACGGCTGCGGCGGCGGAATCCGAATTTGATTCGGATTGGGGTGACGTGGCTCAACGTGAGCCGTTGGATCAAGATCCAACGGTGCGGGGGTTTGGGCTCGGGTCCGGCTCAGGCGACCTGGCTGGTCCGGTCGGGCTCGGGTTCGGCGACGTGGCGCGATTGTGGCCGTTGGATCTTGATCCAACGGTCAAGCGCGTTAGGGCTTGGCGACTGGGTTCAACCGGAACGGTTGGCTCGGGTCGGACTCGGGTCCGGTCGGATGAACAGTACAAACCGGTTCAGGTTTTTTTTCCTGCGATTAAATAATCCAATTAATTCCCAGAAATTCATTTAATTCATTAAAAATAGCAAAACACTCAGAAAAATTCTAGAAAATATTTTGGCACATTTTGGACTCAAATAAAATATTTCCAACAAAATTTTAGTTGCAAAGTTAAATTCTTTAATTATTTCAAAAGGGGATAAATTCAAAAAAATTCCAAATAAATTCCAGAAAATTCCAAAAATTCACCAAAGTGCCAAACCACATTTGAATTTAAGAAAAGCAAAATTTTGGGGTGTTACACATAGAGATGAGTAGAATCAAAACTAGATGCAAGGAAAACTTGCTCGCCGCTTGCACTTGTGAGAGAGATGGATTTTTGTGCACAATCGATGTATCCCCGATGCTTGGACAACCAATCCATCCCAAGAATAACTTCAATTCCCTTCGTCTCAATCATGATCAAGTCAGCCAGAAATCCTACCACATTGACTTCAATTCTAATTTCCCGACAAATTTGATCGGCTCTCAACTCTGATCCTGGCGCTCTAATGAGAAGAGGCGGATGCAAAGGTTGGATAGAAAACCCATTATGAGTAGCAAACCCCTCTCGGATGACTGAGTGCGATGCTCCGGAATCAAATAATGTAGTAGCTGGGTAGTTGACAAGAAGCGTACCCAACACCATATCCGGCGCATCCTGGGCTTCTTCGGCGGTGACGTGGTTGATGCGACAGCGTGGTTGTGCCGACACGGCTCTCAGGGGAGCTGGCCGTGGTGGTGGCGGTGGTGCGGCTCCAGCTACATTCGGCGTTCGAGTCCCTGCCGTCGCTGGGTTCCTTTGTGGACATTGGCGCGCAAAGTGTCCCGGCTTCTTGCACTGGTAGCACACTAGAACTGGGCGCCCTTGTGTGTTACCTTCTCGCTGATTCCCACCGGCATTCGGCGGAAGATTCTGCTGCAGTGGACGCGCAACAGGTACCGGAGGTCTTGGGGGTGTCGGAGCTTGATAATTGGAAGGCGGGGGATGAGTGGCGCGCGGCGGTTGCAAGCTGTTGCTAGCCAAAATTTGAGCTGCTCGCTTGCGCTTGCGTGACTCTTCCAGCTTTCCCCGCTTCTCGTTCACCACTATGGCCTTGTTGACCACGTGTTGGAAATTGCGGAATTCATGGGCAGCGAGCTCCAGCTGCAATTCCTCAGAAAGTCCCTCCATGAAGTGCTCTTGTATGCGCTCGTCGGTGGAGGTGTCATCTGGAGCATAACGAGCCAAGTAGTTGAACTCGTGAAGATACTCCAAGACAGATCTGCCACCTTGCTTCAACGCGAGGAATTCGCGCTTCATGATGGCCATAACACCCGTGGGGACATGAGCCTCGCGGAAGGCTGCGCGAAACTCCGCCTGACCAGCGGGTTGCATGTCGCTAAAGCTGTCCCACCATGCACATGCTGCGCCGTCAAGCTGATGAGAAGCATAAAGGACCTTCTCGTGATCCGGACACTAAGCAATGGTAAGCTTGCGCTCAATGCTCCGAAGCCAGTCATCCGCGTCGAGTGGATCCTCGGCACGGGAGAATAACGGTGGCTGCGTGCGAAGGAACTCGCCAAGTCCTCCTACGGCATGATGCCCTCCCCCACCGGCACCTCAGATAGGGCCCGGGGCAACGGCGGTATTGCGAGCAATCTGCTGCAAGACCAAGGTCTGATCCTGCCAATTCTACCCAATCATGGCAAGCACTTGAGCCATGGTAGGAGGTGGTGGAAATTACGCCTCCGCACGAGGATGGTGTTGATTTTGATGGCGAGACAACTCTGGGTTGTCATGAGCAACCCCCTGAGCATGCTCCTCAGCTGTCTGGGAGCCCGAGGTGTGTGGCCTCGCTCCTTGCTGAGTTTGGGATCGAGTGGTAGCTCCTGCCATCCTGTTGCCAACCCCAAGTTAGCAACAAGAAACAAGAGAGCAACAGCAACAGGGAAATTGCAATTTCGGACAACAAGATACACTTATAGAGATCTACATGAATGCAACAAGAAAACACACAACACAAGCACAAAACATCAAATTAAGGAAGTCCATAAACTCCAACAGCGTACTTGGCTAAGCCGGCCCCATAAATGGCGTGCCGTTTGCACGATAGTTACTCAAATAGACGTCATTAGGATTCAATCCTTAGGGTCCTTAGCCAACATTGCTACATAGAAACCACAATTTAAGCCATCATCGTCATAATCATCTTTGATCATTACAACCGATGAACTAAGTCCATCTATCGCGGTTTCTAACGAGGTTCTAAGCATGGCTAAGCAAATCGTACGAACCCATATGTAATAATTAAACCAATCACCTATGGCGATAATGGAATACGAAGGAACATGGTAAAATGATAACATGTCAATGGGGTAATAGCTAAGCATTCTACCCTGAGTATACTTGTAATTGAAAGTAAGCATGCAATTGATAAAATAACTTCAACATAATTTGCAATTAATAGGATCAAGTATGTTCAAGGAGTAAAGTAGTGCCTTGCTGCTCGCTCTTGACGTCGTAGGCGTAGTCGTACTCCGGGTTGTCTTCCGAAGCGTCGACACCTAACGAGAAATCCAGTTCCAAAGGAACACAAATCAAGAAACAAAAAATAAACAACCTGAGAACATGCACAATCATGCATGAAATGCATCATGGTTATATTCCTAATCCTAGCATGCATATGAGAAGAAATTGATCCATTTATGTCCGGAGTATCCGGGTTTCAACCCGGAGTATCCGGGTTGATCCTCTCGGTACCCTATTGCTGACTAACCCAGAGTATCCGGGTTTACTATCCGGAGTATGCGGGTACACCGGACTATCCGGGTTAAATACCCGGAGTATCTGGGTTGGGTCTCTCTGTTACATTTTTTGGTTTCGCCCGACACGTCCAGAGTGTCCGAACATGACCGGGAGTGTCCGGGTTGGCACTCTCGGTTTCAATTTTTCCAACCCGTTCGGAGTGTCCGAATGAATTCCCATACCCTCCGGGCCGGGTTGCTCGGTCCCAGTTCACTCGAATGCACTGACGAATCCGGAGTATCCGGACAAAAACCCCGGAGTATCCAAGTTGGCTACACTATCCGAAAATAGGTATGGGTGCATGTGCTCCTACATTTCAAAAATGTGACCCAGGGGGGACCTTACCACTTCTAGGGCATCCTTGTACTTAGGGGAAGTCCAGTTCATCGATGGAACGAGGAATGGCGTCGAAGTTGTGATCTTCGTTGGTTCTCCCGGTATCGACTCCTTTTCCGTGCTTGAGGAAGCAATGCCTTCTCTTTTTAAGCTTGTAGTAGTGTCAACTTCTCCTCCTCAAGCTTGCAACACAACATGCACGATCCAATTCTCAACTTGGAGATGATTTTCATGGAGAGAAATGGAATGAGCTCAATACCACCCAAAATTTCAGAAAATGGATGGAGAAGAATGGACTAGAACTCACCCAATACTTGGGGCATCAACAATCCATTTAGATGGATTTGAAGCTCTTGATCTTGGCTTCGATGTGGTGTAACATGCACAAGCTCAAACCAAATCCTTGGGTGGGTTTTGGAGGATCAAGGAGAAGAGTGTGGGAGAGAGTGAGAAGGTTCTTGCTCTCTCCCTTGAGCAGAATTTTTAGGTTGGGGAGGGAGAAATGAGTGGGTAGGGAGGAGAAAAAGAGGTTGGAGGTATTTATACACTTGCCCACTTCATCACTTACATGTGGGCTTGGTCCCACATGGCATGGAGAGGTAAGAGAGTGGGTATGGAGTAGGTAAGGTGAGAAAAGTGAGGTAGTGTATGCAAAATTTTATCCTCTCACTTACTAGTGGGGTCCATATGTCATTGACTAAGGTAGAGATGAGGCATGGTTCATTAAGTAGCAGTTTCAAGTTTTAAGGACATTATAAATTCATACTTATCTAACTAAAACGATGCTAGCATTTATAAAGTCTTGATTGACTGTTAATCATGCCTCTAATATGAATGATATGAGCATGCCATGCACGACATGACTAGTAATTAAATTTGGGGCTGTTACAAGGATGCGTCTACGTCACCTCTCCGTCTTGCGGTCGGAATCCACCGCCGCGGCCATTCCGCGATTTCCGCGTCGAATACGGATGTCGAGGCCGGTATTTAATGCGCGGGTACGTGCCCGAGGATGGCCCTTGCCTTGCGCATGTTTTGCCCTAGCCGCCGCCCATAGCGCTCCTTCGTGCCCGTGATTGCTCGCCGTAATGCTCTAGGGTTAGCTTCAGGTCTCCGCGTCATTCCGCCGCCGTCCGCCATCCTCCGCCGTGTTGGTGGTCATCTTCGGGACCGTTGCGTCGAGGCGAACCTAGAGATACCATCCACTTCGTCGGAGAGCCACGGGAGCGCCGTTCGGGAGGTCGTCGTCTTCATCTCCGGCCAGCCAGCTCCGCCGTGGACATCGCCGACCCCGCAAGCTTCGTGAACCATCCAATCAAGATCGAACGGCCACGGTGAGTCCAAGTCATCCCGCACCCGTAGAAAACCAGATTAGATCTAGACCGTTAGATCCAGATCCAACGATCCACGTTCGTCCACGTCACCGTGCGAAGTTCACATTACGTTGATTAGATCTGTTTTCAACCATTGGATCTATATCCAACGACTTAGATCGAGCCACGTAGCCGTAAACCGCACCGTGCTCGGGTGTGATAGCAGCCGTTAGATCTAGATCAAACGGTCCAGGTTGACCGCGTCAATTCCAAACGCGTGAGGGTAGATCTAATCTTGACCGTTGATTTTCAAATCAACGGCCCAGATCGTGCCACGTGGCCGAGAGCCGGAGCGACGCGGTCCACGCGGGTCAGCTGCGACCGTCGCTGACATCACGCTCGACGTCAGTGCGGGCCCACATGTCAGCGGGACACCCAATCGCACCATGACGTCATCCGCTAACGTCACGGTGGGGCCCGCATGTCAGAGCCGCTCGGCTGAAGCGCCGTGACATCAGCCGAGGGGTCCCACATGTCAGTGAGACATGTACCCGTGAGCCAGGTCCACGGTGAACCGAACCCGAACCTTGGACCAAGTCCATGGACCCGCTGACGTCATGCTGACGTCATAATTTGATTTTTCAATAGAAAAATAATTCGGTGGAAATTCAAATTCCACGCTGACGTCATAAATGGATTTTTTTTCAGTAGAAAAATAAATGAATTAATTCGGTTTATTCTTTTATTTGAATTTTCAAACTTCAAACGCTTATAACTTTTGCATTTTAACTCCGATTTGAGCGATTCCAATTTCTAAATTTTTATAAAATTGAGATCTACGAAAATATGAATTTTAATTAATTTTTGAATATGAAAATTTCTCTATTTATAATTAATTAATAGATTTTTTAAACTTTAAACAATTATAACTTTTGCATTTTAACTCTGATTTGGGTGATTCAAATTTCTAAAAATTTGTAAAATTACGCTCCTTCTGTTTATGGACTTTACTTGAATTTTTGAGCAAGGTGCATGTACTATTTTATTTATTTATTGCTATTTGCACGCGTTACGAGTAAACGTTGAAGTACCCGAGGGCTTCGAAGGTGAAGTGTTGACCCAGGAGCCAGCTCAAGATCAAGAACAAGTACTTTTTGAAGGCAAGTTATGCTTTGACCATTTTGATCCCACTTTTGAAATTAATTTAATTTAAACTATTGCATGCTAATTTAATTAGAAAATGGTTTAAATTATTTCGGGGAATTAGATAAATGCCAAATTGCAGTATGACACCTTGACTATTTAATTGTGTGCCATGAACCCTTGTCACCCTACGTGCACATGACATGATTTTGGACAATCAAATGTTAATATTGACTTAATGAGATATTGAACCTATTTTGGAGAAGTATCTTGTGTTGTGATTGATGATGGCACATGGTGCATGGTAATCAACTGGGTTGATAAAAAGATTTAGACCGGGGCAAGTGGCAAGAATGATATGGTGGGCCATGGTGGCACTGGGGATGTCGTTTCGGTTCTTTGGGTAGTCTTGCCCTGGTCATCCTAAGGAGTTAACCTTGCAAGCCTTGGATCTGAGTCAAACGTGCAACCACATGTCTGTAATGGGACGGACCTAGTTGAGTAAGTTACTAATAACTTGCATGTGAAACCTCGGGGTGTCAACTACACCTTTTGTGTAGCTTGAAAGGGGAGCGTACCAATGCCATGGCGTGGTACCCGTCCAACGGTATGTCGGTCCCATACTTCGCCTCTGTTAACGGAAGGGATGGTGTATGACAAAAGCCGGAAAGGTTCACTTGTATTGTTTGCGGTCTCTGAAATGCTTTGTTGCGATCACTCGCCTTTGTGGTGTTTGACTGTATCTTGTGGGTAAAGTGCATAACCTCTGCAGAGTGTAAAATCTATTCAAATAGCCGTGTCCGCGGCACTGGACATTGCTTAGGGATTACAGTTAAGGGTTAGACTTTCATGAAAACAACTTGGACTTGGCAAGTTTGGTTGGATTAAATAATGACGTTGGTGGAAATGTGGATTAGGAAAGGAAAAGTGTTTACTTAACTCCTGAAAAAGTTATTGATATAACCTTTACTTTTACTGCATTCGAATATACTTATGCTGCTTGTTAAATGATGTTTTACTGCAAATGTATCCGTTAGCCTATCTTTTGTATTAAGCCATGCATGTAGAATATTAGTTTCCATTCTGTGCATGACTTGTTGAGTACCAAGTACTCACCCTTGCCACAATACAACATCAGTTGAAGGAGAAGCGACACCAGCTTTGGAGGAAGAACTTCAGGAGGAGCCGTCTACCTAGGGAGCGAGCCCAGTCAGTTGCCTGTGGTATACTGGATGGCGCCACGTTGATGCTTTTATTCCGCTGCAATTTACTTCCTTAATAAGTTTTCGCCCTGTGTGGCGTAGTCTTGTAACTTCACCATAAGGTCGAGCAACCAGTTTGGTTATCTTAATTAAAGTACTATATTACTATCGATGTGTATGATTGTGATATTCACCGATGTCGAGACTGTGTGCACTAGCGCGATCCTGGACTAGTGCTGAACACACAGAGGGTCCGGATTTGCAAATTCGGGTCCCGACATTATTCTTCACAATGACCTCATTGAGTGCACGATAATCTATGCACATCCTGAAACTCCCATCCTTCTTCTTGATGAACAGAACTGGCGCTCCCTATGGTGACGAACTAGGACTGATGAATCCTTTTTCCATTAGCTCCTCGAGCTGCTTCTTCATCTCTACCAACTCTTCGGTGGACATCTGATAAGGTCTCTTTGCTATCGGTGCTATTCCCGGTACTAACTCAATTACAAACTCGATATCTCTGTCCGGTGGCATACCAGGTAGATCTTCAGGAAATACATCTGGGTACTCATTGACCACTGTTACATCCTCAATGCTGATGGCTTCCACGCTGTTGACCATCAACTGTCCATCACTAACGGCGGTCGCTTGAAACTCCACTTTTCTCCCACAAGGGTTCTCAACTGTTATGATTCTTCGTCCACAGTCTAATACGGCCTTGTGCCTGGATAACCAATCCATTTCCAAGATAACATCTAGGGTCTGAGTTTCCAATACTATTAAGTTTGCTAGGAACTCTGTTCCATCTATAAGTATCCTTACCCCAGTACATCCTACATTAGATCGGAGTTCTGATCCCGGGGATTTGACTAACAGTACATGCCTAAGGTTCACCATTTTCAACCCATTGTTCACAGTAAAAAACTGGGAAATAAACGAATGCGAAGGTCCAGAATCAAACAAAACTGTCGCAGGTACTGAGTTAACAAGTAACTTACCCAGTACCACGTCCGTAGCATTCTGTAGTGCATCGGTGGTGACATGGTTGACACGGCCTCTCACCACATTCTGAGATGCAGTTCCTGGTGGTGCGGTTCCACGTTCTGCTCCTGGTGCGGCTGTCCTGGCTGGAGTCGTCCCAAGGTTGAAGCGAACTGGTGTCACTCCTGCTGCCTTCTTGGGACAAATGTTGGCGAAGTGCCCTGGCTCGTTGCAATGGTAGCAGCGTCTCACTGTACCCAGTTGACTTCCTATGGCTGCATTTCCTGCTAGTGCTGGAGTCTGGAAATTCTGATTTGCAGGCTTTGGTGCTGGCGACAGTGTCCTTGCCGCATTCCTCGGCTGAAACCTGAAGAACTGATTCAGTGCAACCCTCAAACGTTGCGCTCCCTGGCGTGCTCCCTGTTGTGCCATCCTGCGCTTCCTATTGTCTTCTAGCTCCTTGCGCTTGTCCTCCAGGATAAGTGCCTTGTTCACCAACTCTTGGAACTCAGGAAATGTGTGGGTAATCAGCCCCACCTGCAGTCCTGAGTTCAGTCCCTTCATGAAGCGAGACTGTCTAGCCTTATCTGTCGCCACATCTTCAGGTGCGTAGCGAGCAAGCTGGGTGAACTTATTGAGATAATCAGCCACTGACTGGCTGCCTTGCTTTAAAGCTCTGAACTCTTCCTTCTTGAGGTCCATGATTCCTTCTAGTACGTGATACTGGCGAAATGCAGCTGTAAACTCCTCCCAGGTGATCTCCTGTGGGTTCTCCTGCGTAGCGCAGAAATTCTCCCACCATTCAACTGCAGTTCCTTCTAGCTGATGAGATGCGTAGAGCACTCTCTCATTCCCCACACACTGGGTGATGTGCAGCTTCCTCTTAATTGACCTTAACCAGTCATCAGCCTCCAATGGATTGGCGTTTCCAGAGAAAGTGGGCGGATGAGTCCTCATAACTCTGACAGCCTTGAGTTCTGATGGTGCCCCTGATTTGCTTGGCTAGCAGCGACCTGAGCGGTGACTTGCTGCATCTGTTGCATCACAGCATGCATTACCTGGGTCTGTGCAGCAAGGAAGGCTCCAAAGTTCTGCATGTCAACTTGCGGTGCTGGCTGGGGTGCAGGTGCTCCATCATTGGGGTTTCTTGCAGGGCGGGAACCACTTCCATTGCCTTCGAGATTTCCGCGAGTGTTCACCATCTGTTGATTACTCCAAGATTTTAGAGATGAGGGGGAAGAAGAATAGACAAGTAGTAGAGAAACTTATGCGGGGTGGAAGGTGTAACTCAAATTCCAACTTTATTAATTATTTAATAACTTGGTATGGTTGCTCACAATGCTTAAGGGCCTTGCAACACATACTGCTCAGTCAGCAATCAATGAAGAACTAAATTTCCTAAGCACACAATAATCTAGCGTCTAAAAGGGTAACTTTCCGATCTTAAGAGCGCGACTCTCACACACGAGTCTCAACCGACTACTAAAGCACTGGTTCTTCTAACTTCTGGAACACTTCATCGCTCCACTTCTCGTCGGGCTCGATGATTCCTTTCTTCATGATCTTCAGGGTTGGCGGCGACACCCAGTACTTTCTCCCTAAGTGGGAAACATCGTTAACTATTCAGAATGACTTAGGTAAGATCTCTGTTTAAACTAGTGGGGAAAGATAAAAATTTCAGCAAATGGGGAAAGAATAGAAGAATAAGATAAGTCAAGAACTTATTATTCTTTCAAGTTGAATTTTCTCTTTAGAAAATAATTTTGATGTTCCTAAAGACGGCCAATCTATCTAGGGCCAAGACCTACAGTCAGTATGGCTCTGATACCACCTCTGTCGGGACCCGAATTTGCAAATCCGGACCCTCTATGTAATCAGCACTAGTCCAGGATCACGCTAGTGCACACAGTCTCAACAACGGTATATATCACAATCATACTCAACGAAATAATAAAGTATTTTATTTAATTAAGCCAAACTGGTTGCTCGACTTTATGGTCAAGTTACAAAAGTACGCCTCGCAGGGCGAAGTCTTATTGAAAGAAATAACTGCAGTGGAAATAAAAGATCATCGTGGCGCCACTCAATATACCACAGACAACTGACTGGACTTGCTCCCTAAATAGACGGCTCCTCCTGAAACTCCTCTTCCGTAGCTGGCGTCGCCTCTTCTTCGACTGGTGTTGTATATTTGCAAGGGGGTGAGTACTTGGTACTCAGCAAGTCATGCACAGAATGCAAAGCTAATATTCTACATGCATGGCTTATTACAAAGGATGGCTAACAGGTTTATTTGCAGTAAAGCAGCAAATGTAAATACAGTAATAGATTGCAAAGCAGTAAAAACAATAATAAGAAGAGTACTTTCACTATGATTTCACATGTAAAGCATTTTCCAGTCCTAAGTCCAATTCATCATTTCAACCCAAACATTTTCTAAAGCCAAGTTATTTTCATGAAAGTCTAACCCTTGACTGTAATTCCCGAGCAATGCCCAATGCCGCGGACAAGGCTATTCGAATAGATTTTACACTCTGCAGAGGTTATACACTTTACCCACAAGATACAGTCAAACACCACAAAGGCGAGTGCCCGTAACAAAGCCTTTCCAATGCCTATCTAAACCTAGTACTATTCGCTAAGGTTTCAACACTGGTAGGACTGGTTACCACATCTAGGGCCCCCCTCTTGTGCCATGTGAGCCAACCCGTGCGAGGACTGGTTACCACTACTTGGGCCTCACACCACCACAATAGTACTAAAGTTTAGAATCAACAAATTAATCAGCCAGGTCTGCCCCATCCCAGACTTGTAGTTGTATGAATGGCTCAGTTCAAAGGCTTGCAAGGTTAAGTCCTTGATTGACTAGGGCAAGACTACCCAAAGAACCAAAACGACTCTCCCGATACCAATCCTGGTACACCTGATCAAACTTGCCACTTGCCCCAATCTATAGCATTTTATCAAACCCCAGTTGATTACCATGCACCACGTGCCATCAACGTCATCATCAAAAACACATGACAGCTTTCCAAATCATGTTTCATATCTCATTAAGTCAACATTAATATTTGATTATCCAAATCATGTCATGACTACGTTGCAGGGCTAAGTATTATTTTACAGCGGTCTAATTACTCATGTTAGCAATTTGATAATGTCCAACTAAATAATCCCCAACTAGGGTGACAAAGGGTTCATGGCAAACAATTACTTACGTCAAGGTGACATAGAGCAAATTTCGCATTTAACTAATTCCCAGAAAAAATTAAAGCATTTTCTAATTAAATTAGCATGCAATAAATTGAATCAAAATAATTTTCGAAAGAGGGAACAATATGATCAAAACATAACTTGCCTTCAAAAAGTACTTGTTCTTGGTCTTGAGCTGGCTCCTGGGTCAAAACTTCACCTTCGAAGCCTTCGGGTACTTCCACGTCTACTCGTAACGCGTGCAAATAGCAATAAAAAATTAAACAGTAGACAACAAGTGTCCAAAAATTCAAATAAAATTAAGAAATAGAAAGAGCACAATTTTATAAATTTTTATAAATTTGAATCGTCCAAATCGGAGTTAAAACGCAAAAGTTATAACCGTTTAAAGTTTGAAAAATCAAGTAAATGAAAATAAATAAAGGAAATCTCATGTCCAAAAATTAAATAAAATTCACCATTAGGTAGAGCTCAATTTTATAAAAAATTAGAAATTGGAATCACCCAAATCGGAGTTAAAATGCAAATGTTATAAGCATTTGAAGTTTGAAAAATCAAATAAAAGAATAAACCGAATTAATTCATTTATTTTTCTATTGAAAAATCCGAATTATGATGTCAGCTTGCGTCATCCGGTCCATGGACTCGGTCCACAGCTCGGTTCGGGTCCACCGGGGACATGGTGCACAGGTCCACCGAGGTTGACATGCGGGCCCCACGGGTGACGTCGTGGGTGACGTCACCACGCACTGCCGCACGGCGCGGGTCATCCCGCATACGTGGCACACCGCGATTGGCTCGGCTCTGAGCGATCTTGACCGTGCAGTTCAAAATGAACGGTCCATATCAAATCCAATCGGCCGACCCCGAGGGCGACGTGGGCTATCCCAATTAACGCCACGCGTTCGCAAGCTTGACCCTCGGATCCCGATCGCACGGCTATGAATAAATCTAATGCGTGACAGTGCTATCCTACGCGGCTGAATCACAACCGTCCAAAAATAAATCAACAGCCTCAAATAAATCTGGATCTAGGTTATAGATCTAATCTGATCCGTTGGTTTCTAATCTAACGGCCTACGTTAGCTCAAGCTAAGGCTGTACAGGACCGCTACGTGGCCTTACCTCGAGCGTCGGATGAAGATCGAATGGCTCACTGAGCTCGCAAGTCTGGCGATGGCGCGGCCGAGGCAGTTCACCGGTGTCGTGGAAGTTGACGAAGGCGATGGCGCGGCCGAGGCAGTTCACCGGTGTCGTGGAAGTTGACGAAGGCAACGGCGTTCCGAGCGTCCTCTGGTGATGTGGATGGTCCTGGTCGACGCGGCTCGTCCTCACGCACTCCAATCCGGGCTCGGAGACGACCAGGGTGGCTCAACGGCGGCGGAATCTGGCCGAAACCGAAGCGGCTGCCTCCCACGACTCTGGCGAGAAATTAAGCACAGATGGTGATCACTCGTGCGTGGAATCCTAGGACGAAACGTGCGCAAACAAAAGGGCTTCACGGTGCGCACTCCCGCGCCTTAAGTAGTCTCGGCGTTCGCGCACAACACGGTGCCTAGGCCCACACGGCGGCGACGCGGCGGAGCTCTCCGACTCGGAGGTGGAGTCGACGCGTGTCGGGACCCGAATTTGTAAATCTGGACCCTCTGTGTATTCAGCACTAGTCCAGGATCACGCTAGTGCACACAGTCTCAACATTGGTAACTATCACAATCATACACAACGATAATAATAAAGTACTTTAATTAAGATAACCAAACTGGTTGCTCGACCTCATGGTCAAGTTACAAAAGTACGCCTCGCAGGGCTAAGACTTATTCAAATAAAATCTGCAGCGGAATATATAAAGAAAACGCGTGGCGCCAACCAATATGCCACAGGCAACTGACTGGACTCAATCCCTAGTTAGACGGCTTCTCTTGAAACTCCTCCTCCAAAGCTGGTGTAGACTCTTCTTCAACTGATGTTGTATTGCGGCAAGGGTGAGTACTTGGTACTCAGCAAGTCATGCACAGAATGCAAACTAATATACTACATGCATGGCTCAGTACAAGGGAATGGCTCATGGTATAATTGCATTAAAACAGCATTTGACAAGTATCATAAGTAGATTCGAAAGCAGTAAAGACAAGTATACTATCAATAACTTTTCCAGGAGTTAAATAAACATCTTTCCCATTCCTAGTCCACATTTCCATTAACATCATCAATTAACCAAACCAAACCTTCCAAGTCCAAGTTGTTTTCACGAAAGTGTAACCCTTGACTGTAATCCCCGAGCAATGTCCAATACCGCGGACACGGCTATTCGAATAGATTTCACACTCTGCAGAGGTTATGCACTTTACCCACAAGATACAGCCAAACACCACAAGGGCGAGTGATCGTAACAAAGCCTTTCGAAAACGGCTAACTACGCAAGTGAACCTTTCCGGTTTTTGCCATACACCATCCCTTCCCTTAACCAAGGCGAAGTATGGGACCGACATACCGTTGGATAGGTACCATGCCATCGCATCGGTACGCTCCCCTTTCAAGCTACACAAAGGGTGTAGTTGACACCCGAGGTTTCACATGCAAGTTATTAGTAACTTACTCAACTAGGTCCGTCCCATTACGGACATGTGGTTGCATGATTAACTCAGTTCAAAGGCTTGCAAGGTTAAGTCCTTATGTTGACCAGGGCATGACTACCCGAAGAACCAAAACAACGCTCCCGATGCCACAACTGGCCCACCCGATTATTCTTGCCACATGCCCCGGTCGAAAACTATTTATCAAACCCCCAGTTGATTACCATGTTCCACGTGCCATCAACATCACAACACATGATACCTTTCCAAAATAGGTTCAATATATCATTAAGTCAATATTAACATTTGTTTGTCCAAAATCATGTCATAAGCACGTAGCAGGTCTAAGCAATAAACTACAACGATCTAAATTCCCATGTTGGCAATTTAATAATGTCCAACTATTTAATCCTCAACTAGGGTGACAAGGAGTTCATGGCATTCAATTGTCTATGTCAAGGTGGCATACAGCAACTAGGTAATTAACTAATCTCCCAAAATTAATTAAAGCATTTTATAATTGAACTAGCATGCAATAATTTAAATCAAACTAATTTCAAAATGGGATCAACACGGTCAAAGCACAACTTGCCTTCAAAGAATACTGGATCTTGGTCCTGAGGTGGCTCCTGGGTCAACACTTCACCTTCGAAGCCTTCGGGCACCTCAACGTCTACTCGTAACGCGTGCAAATAGCAATAAATGAATAAAACAGTAGATAAAAAGTACCCAAACATCCAAATACAGTCCATAAACAGAGAGAGCATATTTTTATGAATTTTTAGAAATTGGAATCGGCGAAATCGGAGTTAAAACGCAAAAGTTATAAGCGTTTAAAGTTTAAATAATCAATTAAATAATATTACAGAGAAAAAATTTGGTCTAAAAATTAAATAAAATTCACCATTAGGTAGATCTCAATTTTATACAAATTTAGAAATTTGAATCACTCAAATCGGAGTTGAAATGCAAAAGTTATAAGCATTTGAAGTTTGACTCCATTTTTGAAATCAATAAACCGAATTAATAAATCATTTTCTTTTTCGGAAATTAATTATTACGTCAGCATGACACGTGGACCAATCAGGGGCCGCCACGTCGCCTCGGCTCCATGGACCCGGCGCACGGTTTGGCTTGGTCCACTATGGACCCGGTCCACGGTTCCACGCGTCTCTGACATGTGGGCCCCATCGGGTGACGTCATCACGCGGTTCGGCCGAGCGGGCTGACACGCGGGCCCCGCCATGACGTCAGCATGACGTCACGGCTGACGTCATGGTGTGGTTGGCTATCCCGCTAACGCGCGGGCCCCACGTGACGTCACGCGTGATGTCACGGCGATCATGGTGGCCGATGGCCGATTCGGCTCCCGGACACGTGGCGCGATCTGGACCGTTGATTTCAAAATCAACGGTTCTGATTGGATCCAATGCCGCACGTTGCGGTACAACGCGGCTAATCTAGGCCGTTCGATTCAGATCGGACGGTCCAGATTGGATCGGGTTTTCGCCTCACCGTAGGTGGCGTGGCATGTCCCGGTGGCCGACGCATGGCTCAATCTACGCCGTTGGATCTAGATCCAACGGTTGTAAACAACGTTAACCCGTAACGTTGTTCGCGTTGCGGGTGACGTGGACGATCGTGGGCCATTGGATCTTGATCCAACGGTCCAGATCCAATCTGGTTTCTAGGGTTTGGGGGAAACGTGGACTCACTGTAGCCGTCCGATCTGGATCCAACGGCTGTCCAAGCTCGAAGTCCGGCGATGGCGTGCGGCGGTGCGGGCAGACCGGAGACGAAGACGATGACCACCCGAATGGCATTGCAGGGCTCCTCCGGCGTGAAGACTAGCACTCCCAGATGCGTCTCAACGCGAGGAGTTCGGATCTGGGGTTGGTGACGACGGAAGACGGCGGACGACGGCGGAAAATCCCCCAAAACCGAAGCTTAGCCCTAATCAACTACGGCGAGCAATCGTGGGCGCAAGGCGACGGTTAGGGCACCGTGAGTTGGGGCGAACGTCGCGCAAGCAGCAGGCAATCCTCGGGCATAGATACGGGCTTTAAATGCCGGCTCCAATGTCGAGATACGCGTGGATTCCGCGGCGAGGCCTGTACGGGCGGCGGAGTCCGGCGCGGATACGGCTTGGGTGACGTGGACGCACGCGAGCTGTTGGATCTCGATCCAACGGTTGCGGGGTTTGGTCTCGGGTTCAGCTCGGGCGACGTGGCTGGCTCGGTCAGACTCGGGTTCGGGCGATGTGGTTCAGTCTCAGCCGTTGGATCGTGATCCAATGGTCGCGACGTTAGGGTTTCGGCCGACTGGGTTCGGCTCGACTGTGTGACGCGGTCGGGTTCGGGTCGGACTCGGACTCGAGTTCGACTCAGGCTCGGCCGGGTGAATAGTAAAACCCGGTTTGGATTTCCAGCGATTAAACATTCAAATTAATTCCCAGAAATTTATTTAATTCATTAAAAATAGCAAAACACTCAGAAAAATTCCTGAAAAATTCTAGAAAATATTTTGGAACATTTTGGACTCAAATAAATTATTTCAAACAAAATTTTATTTGCAAAATTAAATTCTTTAAGGGCCTGTTTGGTTGCCTGCACCACCGTAGCCTGGTCCGTATGAGCCATTCAGGCTAGTCCTAACCTGGATGAGTGGTACAAGTTAGGTTGTTTGGTTGCCTGTTTATGTTGAAATTTGGTTGTGATGAGCAATTGTTTGGTTGATTGCATTATAGATGTATGAACATAAGAGATCTGTTTGGTTGCTGCACCACCTAAGATTATGCTTGACATCGAATAGAGAGCGAAAGCGACCCACCTAGCAGGTGTATGCTTGACATCGAATAGAGAAGAAACAAGCACCTAGCACAAATATAATTAATTGGGAAGATTAAATGAGTGAATAGTATCGTGTATGCACAAATACAATTCAGTGATTCCATTATAAGAGCTTGATACTTTAGTGATTCCATTACAAACATTCAATTACAGGTTACACACTCAACAATTCATAAGCATTCGATTACATGCTTACCGAGAATCATCCACTCATCTCACCACTATCCTAGTTTTCTCATCAGTCCACTCGGCATTTCCTGCCATCTGCATTTTGGCGTACAATATTATCTTTGACTATAGAAGCTATTGCATAAACACACTATCCAAGTTAATTGATTCTCTGGGTTACCTAACAAGTTCGAAAACAAAGGGAACTCACAGTCTTGGTAACTTTTGATTTTTGTTCATCTGAGACTACTACTTGATAAAAGGTGGTGGTGGAGCATGAAAGTAGGTAAAATACACTCCTCTTATGTCTATGAAATCATGTAAAATCTAACAAATTTGAAGGTGGAAACCATGGCAGCAAGAAGAACATACTAACGATTCACAATATTATTAGTTTGAGGAAACTTTTCTCTAATCTGAACCAAAAAAGTGACCTAATTAAAATATTTGAGTGCAAAACGCACTTTGATATACTAAGCAATTAGCGTAAGCGTGATAAATTTACATGACTACTACAAGAGACAAAGAACACCATAGATGGCATCAAACACACAAATCTATTTTTGAAAAAATAATCTGTGAGATAAGGGAAATCACATTGGACATTTTCTCAAATCTTGAGCATAATGCCAATGAGAAAAGGTGCACCATATACTTAATCCTATGGGTTCATGCCCACATTTTAAGAATTGGCAAGAAAGCTATGAAGCTAAACCTTTCCAAGCCCGACTTCAAAAGCATAACAAGAACAAGTCTAGCACACCATGATTACAATGAAAATGGACATGGCATACTCAATCTCTTGTTGACATGGTAGTATGGTACTTTCCAAAGCGCTTCGAATGATATAAAAATTTGACATGGTAAGCTACACAGCAGCTAAACAACTTAGCAAGGATGATGAACTAAAAGCACCCCAAAATAAACCATCCTATTTCTCACCATTAATCTATTGCGAGGATTCAACATGTCCTACTACCTGCTTAGAAACGACCATAACCCATATTTGAGATAGTGAAATCGTGCACGCCGCACCCCAAAATTAAACCCTCCCAGGTCCCAATTGACGAGACCCAATCATCACGCAAGAACCTAAAGAGAGAAATCGGGAGTAGGCGCATACCTTCACTTCTCAGGGGCGATGGCGAATCCCGTGGCGGCGAGTGCAAGACCGATGTCAAGGGTGATGCAAAGCGCAACAAATGAGGCGCTCGGCGGGGAGGCGGCGGAGGGGTCGGAGGAGGCGACGAAGGAGTCGTGGATGACCGAGGCGGCGGAGGTAATCCTAATGCGAGAGGAAGCGGATCGGAGCGGAGGCTGGGATGGTTGTCACGGGCCTGCGCAGCGATAGATGGTTGCTCAGCGTTTGCCCGGCCGGATGCGGATGCATGTTGTATGGGCTGGGCCAAGATTGCTGCAAGATACAGGAAACCAAACAACTGTATTTTGTGATTTAGTTGCATCCACTCATACCATACAAGGTCCATGCAACCAACCAAACAGACCCTAATTATTTCAAAAGGGAATAAATTCAAATAAATTCAAATAAATCCAAATAAATCCCAGAAAATTCCAAAAAATCACAAAAGTGCCAAATCTTATTTAAATTCATGAAAAGCAAAAATTGGGGTGTTACAACGCGGCATCATCCCGATCGCACGCGTGTCATGGATCCTACGGGCCTTGCTCGCACGCGACGTGGCCCGGCTCGCAACCGTCCGATCAGAATCGGACGGTGCGAGATCTAGGGTTTACTGGCGGCGCGAGCTAGGTTGTGCGGCTTGCGCACAGTGTTGGGTTGGGCCCAACACTGTAGCTAGGTATTTTTCTAGCGCTTTTCCATTTAAAATAAATACAAAAATTCATATAAATCATTTAGGGCATTAAAAATACCGAAAAAATTTCAGAAAAATTTTCAAAAATATTTTAGGACATTTGATATTTCCAACAAAACTTTATTTGAACTTTTCTATTATTTAAATAATTCAGCAAAGGCTCATTGCAAATTAAATCCAAATAATTCCAAATAAATTCCCAAAATTCACAAATATACTTTGAATTCAAGAAAAGCAAAAATTGGGGTGTTACAAACCTCCCCCCTTAACATAATCTCGACACCGAGATTCAGGGCTGACTAAGGAATAGGTTCGGAAATTCTTTTCTCAAATCCTCCTTGCGCTCCCATGTCGCTTCACTATCTGCATGGTTGCTCCACTAGACTCTGCAGAAGCGGGTTGACTTATTTCTCGTCTCTCGATCCATTGTGTCCAAAATCTTCACTAGGTGTTCCTTGTAAGTCAGATCTTCCTGCAGCTCTATTGACCCTAGCGGTGTCTGTTCATCTGGTACTCGAAGACACTTCTTCAGTTGTGACACATGGAACACATCATGCACACCCGCCAACGACTGCGGCAACTCCAACTGGTAAGCTACTTCGCCCCTGCGGCTCAAAATCTTAAATGGCCCAACATAGCGCGGTGCGAGTTTCCCTTTGGCATGGAACCTTTTAACTCCCTTGAGAGGTGTAACCCTGAGGTACACGAAATCCTTCGGTTCAAAACTTAGATCTCGGTGATGGTTATCGGCGTAACTTTTCTGTCTCGAATTGGGGTGTTACAGTCACTCTCTTCACTATTTACTGTTCTTTTTGTTAATTTGCAGCACATTTGTGGGGTGTGTTCGGTTTTAACATACCCATCCTCTAGAAGTTTGCCATACAGATCGTTTCGCATTATGCTTCTTCTAGCGGATGCGTGCGTAATTGGAGTACGTTTACGTTCATCCACACTAAAGTTCACAAATGCATGTTGTACAAGAAGCTCCATAAGTTGATGTACATTAACTATAATCTGCGACTCCAAATTCAAGCAAATGAAAATCAAAGGTGCACAGATGCAGATGATCCATTCTAGCATCTTATGGAGCTTACACTGTGCGACACTAAAAATTCAATTTGACAGTGGATGGAGAAAGGGAGGTCCAATGATAATCTGTTACTTGATGATGACACAGAGAGTGACATCCCCTCCCATCACACCTTGTGACACTACTACAGAAAAGGATATTACAGACGGTTTGGAACTATCATCACAAACGATTTTTCGAACCATCTATAATCATGGATCAGTGATAATCATTGCACATCACAGACGATTTGTAAACCGTTTGTGCAATACACATCACAGATGGTTCTAACCATGAACCGTCTATGATAAGAGGTTATCACAGACAGTTCTAGCCAAGAACTATCTGTGATAAGAGGTTATCACAGACAGTTCTAGCCAAGAACCGTCTGTGATATGTATAAAACCCACACTGGTTCAGCACTACATAATATATGGTATATTGTCCATATCTCCAAATTGACCATGACATGGATGATTCAAATTTAGCTAAGTCTCCAAATTTACCATGACATGGACACTTCAAATTTTAAATTTGGCTAAATTTGAAGCACCCAAGCCATGGTAAATTTGGAGACTTAGCTAAAATTTGAAGTGTCCATGTCATGGTAAATTTGAAGACTTAGCTAAATTTGAAGCATCCATATCATGGTAAATTTGTAGCATCCAAGCATGCTAAAATTGGATACTTAGCTAAAATTTGTAGCATCCATGTCATAGTAAAATTGGATACTTAGGTAACGATTAGATGTGAACACTCTTCAGATCAGTCAAGTGATTACGATATTTAAAAAAATATAGTACATCATCCACAAGTATAATGCAGACAAACACTTTTATAAAATTAATGCTTATTTGATGATATTGGAGGGGGATTAAAGAAGACATGAGTGTCAGCTCAGTAACTACAATATTGATTATGTGTTTTCAAATCGAAGTATTCCTCACATCTTGTTGGTTGCACTATTTGCAATTAGAACTGCAGTTAATTTATGAATACATGATGTGAAAAATGTAAAGCGGAGCATACCTCACTTGATTCTCCCAACAAGCTCCCCCTTTCAGAGTGTCCAAGAATGACCCAGGGAATGCCAAGGTTGACAAGCATCTCAGCACTGCATTAGCAATAGATTACCAACCAATAGATAAGTTGAATAGGGAAATGCAGGTATAACTATCACTACTACACAAAGGCTTATATTAGACTCCTTATCACAGACGGTTTTGATAAACCGTCAGTGATAACAGCATAGACGGTTTTTGGCTAAAACCGTTTGTGATGAGAGGCACATCACAGACGGTTCTAGTGTAACCGTCAGTGATAACAGCATAGACGGTTTTTGGCTAAAACCGTCTGTGATGAGAGCCACATCACAGACGGTTTTAACAAAAAACCGTCTGTGATGAGGCGGGGCACATGCCAGACAGTTTTTGGCAAAAACCGGCTGTAATAAGAGCCATATCGCAGACGGTCTTAGCCAAAAACCGTCTGTGATGAGACGATCACAGACGGCTTTTGGCAAAAACCGTCTGTGATGAGACGATCACAGACGGCTTTTGGCAAAAACCGTCTCTAATGAGCACGATGAGCTCCGATTTTGGTGAAATGGTAAAAACACTATAACTTCTAACTCGTAACTCCGATTTTGGTGTTCTTGTGCTTTCTGGAATCAGCACGATGAGCTCTTCAATTTCTCCTTTAGGCATAAAGTCTGATTCGGTTTGCAAGTAGGAAATCCGAGCATGTTTGGTAAAACAGTCATAACTTTTGACTCGTAACTCCGATCGGGCGTTCTTTTGCTCGTTGAAAAGATAACGAAAAGTTGCATCCGGAAATGATAAGAGCGAGAAAATCAGATGGTCGGATCCTGAACTTTTGGGCCAGTACGTGCATGCGAGAAAATCATAATTCCAAAAAATATCGTTTAGGCCCTCAAAACGGCCTCCGAAGTTTTGTACCCGTTTCGATCTTTTTTGTGTGTGTTTCCGTGATCTCCAAGCTGTATTTGGAGTATGAGAATACTAAAATCGGTGTTCGAGCGCTCTGTGAGGTTAAGGGGAGGGGGACACGTTATATTTCAGATGCTATCATACTAACATTATAGTATCAGATCATATAAGAACTCTGAAGTTAAACGTGCTTAGGTATGAGCAGTGCTAGGATGGGTGACCGCTTGAGAAGTGCGCGTATTGTGTTAAAATCAGTAGTGATATAGCTCAGAAGTTACGTGTTCTTCGGCAGTTACGAAGTACATGAGAATACATGAGAACAAATCAAAATTACTAATAAAATGAAAAATCAACATCACAGACAGTTCTAAATTGGAACCGTCTGTCCGTCTGTGATGACTTTTTTCACAGACGGTTCCAATTTAGAACCGTCTGTGATGACTTTTTTCACAGACGGTTCCAATTTAGAACCGTCCGTGATAGCTTTTTCACAGACGGTTGGAAAACCGTCTGTGATGATTACGAGTCATCACTGACCCATTCTTACTGACAATTCACAAAACCGTCTGTAATGACGTTTGTGAACCGTTTGTAATGAGGTTTTCTGTACTAGTGTATTCATCTAAATTAGTTATCTATGATTGAACAAATCTAACATCAGTATTAAATTTCTAAAGCCATGTGAAGACGGGCTAGCTTAAAATATAGAAAAGACAGCACTGTTTTTGGACCATGTTAAAATGACCAGGAGACTTTATACCACAAAGTAAAGTCTACATCTATTTGCATCGTAGATTTGCAGTCAATCCATCTAATGGTCATTACAACATATTGAGCGTATAGCTGTTAGATAATTGAATATTTCATGAAATAGAAAAAATATATAACAGTCCGGTTCCAATTCCAAAGCTAAAACAGTTAATGAGATGTCTTTCTAGTATTTTTCAAGTAGAAAAAAGATACAATTAGCAACACAAAGAATGCCACGAGAATACAAGCATACATGCATGCCATCTTCACCTCTCTAGAGACAAATCATAAGTCAAGTTCAACAGTAATTTAAAGACTAGTATGATTTTTACCAAACTATATTGTTTCGGACAAAACCACCACCAGAATTGGAATCCAACTTACCATTCTCCTTCTTCACCTAACTCGTAAACTTGACACACCACAATAATCTAATTCTGATTCTCTAAATACTGTTGTTATTTCTCAAATAATTTCACAAGATTTCGGCCATAAACTGATTCTTTGAATCCATACAACTAATTACGAGAGATTGACAATCCGCATAGCTAATGTATAGCCAACTACTACAGTCAAATGAGTCCAAGAGACATTACCTGGAGAGGAGGATTTTGGCAGCAGGAAGGTCAAATCCGGCGGTCAACCGGGGAGGCACTGAGTTCGAGAGGCATGGTCGCGAAGGCCAAGGTCGAGGGGAGGCACCACGGTGGGAGACAAAGCGTCGGGTAGGGTTAGGGTTTGGAGCGTTGGTAAGCGGTAACTGAATGATCTGCACGAGGGGGGGTTATATAGAATATATATCATATATGGTTCTATTTATAAACCGTCGGTGATATGCACTAATATCATATACGGTTTTAGTATAAAACCGTCTGTGATAGCTACAGGAGTCATCACAGACGGTTTTATAATAAAATAGTCTATGATATTGGTTGCATCACAGACGGTTATAGTTTAAAACTATTTGTGATGTCGTCACTAACAGTTGCACTATAGAACCGTCTGTGTTAGGATGTCTAATATAAGCATTTGTGTAGTAGTGTGACCGACCCGATTGACCTTGTTGTGTTGCAAAAGCATAATGAGGCTGCAACCATCCCCGAATGGGCAGACAAGACAGTGTAGGTGACAATCACATTGGGAAGAGAAAGCACCTAGCAGTGCCGACAAGGGATATCACAAAAAGGAGAGCTCCCTCCAAAGGAAAAGGGAAGTGTCCCACAGATGTAGGAAGTGATAACTCGACTAATAGCACTCCTGGGACCGTCGGAGCCTGCCGTACGAATAGTCCAATGATAGTAACTCTAAGTCGGACAACGATGATGGTGAGCCCGGTGACGTGCCTCGATCCCTCTCACTTCCCGCTCAGAAGGACAATGTCCTATAGAATTTACATGGGAGTCCCAGTACACTCATACCACAAAGTACAAAGATCATGGCGCTTCACAATCACAAAGGACGACTACTATAGGAAAGAGAAGGGACTATCGATAAAGAACTCGTACAACATCACAGAGATACAAGGGAGTTATGGCTCATATGGCCACTATGATTACGTTATCCCGGATGCCCGTGCACAACCTTCCACCTGAAGGGTCCATAAGATCCCGACTTTTATGTCATGTTGTACCAACAATGGGAAACGACTAGCCCATAAATGAGGCAAAGTTGGCATGAATACAAGGTGGAGTTGCTAGCTACATGAGGATTGCCGATGATGTCCACTGAGGAATACAACATGACTAACCAAGCGTACACTTAACAATACTACCCGTAGCCCCGAAGGTAATGTTTTATTTATATGTATCATTTCATTGCAACTCAATTTTTCACTAACATAGCGTTCATGTAGGTCCAACATGGTATATGTATGACAATAGAAGAACGATAGAACAATGCCAACTGCGAACATTCATTTTCGGTGAGAAATATTGATTTAAAATGTCGTATGCCATGGACATTGAAATGTGGACTTGTTCGATTAATCTGTGAATGGTATTAAAATAAAATATTATTTGTTGAGATATTATTGCTAAATGCCTACTTACAATTTGATATTATCTAAAATATAGCAAAGATCATGCCAGAATTTTATCCTATTTTTCTATATTTCTAACGTTTTTCCTGATTTTTTTGGCATTTTCTATATTTTCCCCAAATTTTCGCAAAATTTTCGTGCTTTTCCTTTAGTCCGTCGGTTTTCAAATCAAATGGTCGATAATTGTTCAAATTGGTCTATAATCACCCAAAATCGGCCAATTTTCGCTCACATTCGCTTCAGTTTTCACCGCTCAGTTTAAATCGGTTTTTACTTCGATTTTTTTTTATTTTTACTAAATTTTAAGCAATAATCCACGAAAATCGCTGCCGACCCCACCCTCAATTTTTGACCCGAATCGGCATTGTGAAAACCGAGTTACCCGACGCTGACGGCGTCAAGTAGTGGGATATTGACATCGAACTTCTTGGTCACATCTACGAACTTGACGAACTGCTGTCGGGACCCCGAATTTGCAAATCCGGACCCTCTGTGTATTCAGCACTAGTCCAGGAACGCGCTAGTGCACACAGTCTTAACATCGGTAAATATCACAATCATACCAATCGATATTATCAAAGTACTTTATTTAAATAACCAAACTGGTTACTTGACCTTATGGTCAAGTTACAAATGTATGCCTCGTAAGGCGAAACTTATTCAGAGAGAAATAATAGCAGCGGAAAATCAAATAAACTTCGTGGCGCCATCCAGTATACCACAGCAACCGACCGGGCTCGCATCCCTAAGTAGACGGATCCTCTTGGAGTTCCTCCCGCCGGGCGTAGTCTCCTCTTCAACGGTGTTGTGTTGAGGCAAGGGTGAGTACTTGGTACTCGACAAGTCATGCCTGTAATGCAAGCTAATATACTATATGCATGGCTTGGTACAAAGGAATAGCTCAAGGTATATTTGCGATGCTTGACACTTGAATAGTAATATAAATAGATTCGAAAGCAGTAAAGCGTAAATAACTTTTCAAGAAGTTTAATAAGCATTTTTCCCCCATCCTAAACCACATTTCCATCATCTTCATTATTAAACCAACCCAACTTTTCAAATCCAAGTTATTTTGGAAAATCTAACCCTTGACTGTAATTCCCGAGCATTGTCGATCACAGTGGACTCGGCTATTAAAATAGTTCTACACTCTGCAGAGGTTATGCACTTTACCCACAAGATACAGTCAAACACCACAAAGGCGAAGTTCAGTAACAAAGCCTTCTGGAAGCCTCAAACAACACAGGTGGTCCTCTCGGTTCGTGCTCTACACCATCCCTTCCCTTAGCCAAGGCGAAGTATGGGACCAACACACCGTTAGATGGGTATCGGCCCACGGCCACGATACGCTCCCCGCATAATCACACAAACGGTGTAATCGACACCACGAGGCTCCACAAGCGAGTCCTTAGCAACTTAGTCAACTAGGGCCGTCCCATTCCACCATGTGGTTGCAAGTATGACCAGTTCAAAGGCTTGCAAGGTTAAGTCCTTAGATTGACCAGGGCAAGACTACAGAAAAACCAAATCAACATCCCCAATGCCACAACTGGCCCACTGATTACTCTTGCCACATGCCCCGCCGAAATTGTTTATCAAACCCCGCTTGATTA
Organism: Rhipidocladum racemiflorum; assembly: GCA_036346355.1. Classification (NCBI taxonomy): domain Eukaryota; kingdom Viridiplantae; phylum Streptophyta; class Magnoliopsida; order Poales; family Poaceae; genus Rhipidocladum; species Rhipidocladum racemiflorum. Next base: position 44,055,828 of record CM070571.1, on the reverse strand, counting down.
CCATGCACCACGTGCCATCAACATCACATGATACTTTTCCAAAACAGGTTCAATATATCATTAAGTCAATATTAGCATTTGATTGTCCAAAATCATGTCATGAGCACGTGTGAGTCTAAGCATTATACTACAACGATCTAAACCCATGTTGGCAATTTAATAATGTCCAACTAGTAATCCACAACTAGGGTGACAAGGGATCATGGCACATACTTAGATAATCAAGGTGTCATACAAAGAATTTGGTATTTATCTAACCCCATGTTTAAACAAAGTATCTTTCTAATTGATCTAGCATGCAATAGTTTAAAGCAAAATAGATTTCGAAATAGGATCAACATGGTCAAAGCACAACTTGCCTTCAAAAAGTACTTGCTCTTGGTCTTGAGTTGGATCCTGAGTCAACACTTCTCCTTCGAATCCTTCCCAGACTTCAACGTCTACTCGTAAAGCGTGCAAATAGCAAAACACAAATAAACAATAGGCAAAAACATCCCAAAACTCCAAATAAAATCCATAAACAGAGAGAACATAATTTTCTGGATTTTTAGAAACTGGAATAAATCAAATTTGGAGTTAAAACGCAAAAGTTATGATTTATTAAAGTTTAAATGATCAATTAAATAATATTACAGAGAAAAACTTTAGTCCAAAAATTAAATAAAATTCATATTTAGGTAGATCTCAATTTTATACAAATTTAGAAATTTGAATCACTCAAATCGGAGTTGAAACGCAAAAGTTATAAGCGTTTGAAGTTTGAATCTAAATTCAAATTAATATTTCGAATTAATAAATCATTTTCTTTTTCGAAAATTAATTATTGCGTCAGCATGGACACGTGGCAGCCTCTGATTGGTTGGCTGACGTCAGCCGGTCCATGGACTCGGTCCACGCTCGGCTCGGGTCCACCGTGGACTCGGTCCACGACTCCACGTGAGGCCCGACATGTGGGCTCACTCGGGTGGCGTCATCGCCGGCGTCGGCGGGCTCACCTTGTCTTGACAAGTGGGGCCACCGATGACGTCATGGGTGACGTCATGGGGCAGTTTGGTTGTCCCGCTGACACGCGGGCCAGCGTGTCGAGACACGCGCCACGCAGCGGCGGCGTGGCGTGGCTAAGCACACGCGTGGCTCGATCGTGCCGTTGATTTGAAAATCAACGGCCGCGATTAGATCTAGAATTTACGCATTCCAAATCAGCACCGTCGATTCGGGCCGTTCGATCTAGATCGGACGGCCCAGATCTAACCCTAAAGCTACAACGCATTCAACCTCAACCGCATTTATCTAAATCTAACGGTGGAAACCTAATCGAGGGGCGAGAGCGATAGCAGGCGACGTGGCCTCACCTCGTGCGTTGGATCTTGATCCAACGGTTCACCGAGCTTCATGACGACGATGGCACGCTTGGCGGCGTTGCGCCGCCGGCCGAGGACGGCGACCACACTAACGGCGCCGGGCGTCTCCGGCCAAGTGAGTGCACCCAATAGGTGCGCCTTGACGCAAGGTTCTCAGACCGGGCTTGAACGCGGCGGAGGATGACGAACGGCGCGGAAAGCGAAGAAAACCGCGGCACACCCCAAACTTCGCGAAATCGTGAGGCGGCAGCGGCTTGGCGTTGGAAACTAGGGCAACCGATGCGCACACGAGCGGTGGTCCTCGGCGATAACCCACGCCTTAAATGGCCTCGGCATGATGCGCGACAAGGCGGAAACCTAACCGGACGCGGCGGCTACGCGGCGGTGGAGTCCGGCTCGGTCACGGGAAGACGACGCAATCACGGCCGTCCACGCGTCCCGCTCAACGGCCCAGATTTCCCGGGCGCAACGGATCCGGACCGGATCTGGATCGGTCGGCCAAATTCGGCCGTTGGATTTCGATCCAACGGTTCGGATCGATCAAGGTTCGACCGGATCACGTGGCTCGGGTCGGACTCGAACTCGAGTCTGACTCGGGCTCGGTCGGATGAACAGTAACCGACTCGGTTTGGATTTCCAGCGATTTAATATTTAAAATAATTCCCAATAATTCATTTAATTCATTAAAAATAGCAAATGACTCCGAAAAATTCCAGAAAAATTCTGGAAAATATTATAGGGTATTTGGGACTCAAATAAAATATTTCCAACAAAATTTTATTTGCAAAATTACATTCTTTAATTATTTCAAAATGGAATAAATTCAAATAAATTCCAAATAAATCCAAATAAATTCCAGAAAATCCCAAAAATTCACCAAAGTGCCAAATCACACATGAATTTAAGAAAAGCAAAATTTTGGGGTGTTACAAACCTCCCCCCCTTAATAGAATCTCGTCCCCGAGATTCAGGCTCACTCTGAGAATAGGTTTGGAAACTCTTTCTTCAAATCCTCTTCGCTCCCAAGTCGCTTCGCTCTCTGCATGGTTGCTCCTTGAACTCTCTGTAAACGGGTTGACTTGTTTCTAGTTTCTCGATCCATTGTGTCTAGAATCCCCACGGGATACTCCTTATAGGTCAAATCCTCTTGCAACTCAATTGACTCTAGCGGTGTCTGTTCCTCAGGAACTCGGAGACACTTCTTTAATCGGGACACATGGAATACATCATGTACTCCTCGCTAACGATTTGTGGCAACTCCGGTGGTAAGCAACTTCGCCTCTGCGACTCAAAATCTTAAATGGTCCAACATAACGGTGCAAGTTTCCCTTTGGCATGGAACCTCTTAACTCCCCCGAGAGGCGTAACTCGAGGTATACAAAGTCTTACGGTTCAAAACTCAAATCTCGGCGACGATTGTCGGCATAACTCTTACATCGAGATTGGGCTATCTTCAACCTTTCCCTAATCATGGCGACCGCTTCTTGACCTCTTGAAGAATATCAGGCCCAAAGACACGGCGCCACGGTCTCATTCCAATTCAATGGCGTCCGACAGTGGTCGACCATCTGATGCCTCAAAAGGTGACATCTCAGAACTAGCCTGATAACTATTGTTGTAATCGAACTCGGCATACGGCAAACTCTTATCCCAAGAGGTAGCATAAGCTAATGCACAAGCTCTCAACATATCCTCTAATCTGGTTGACTCTTTCTGGCCTGTCCATCCGTCTCGTGGATGATAAGTCATCTTGAAGTTCAAACGGGTTCCCATGGCTTCATGCAACTTATTCCGTAACCTTGAGGTAAATTGGGTACCTCGTCCGATACAATCCTCTTTGGCACTCCGTGCAAACAAACGATCCCGATCATGTACAATTACGCTAATTTATCTCCGAGTAAGTGGTCTTCACGGGGATAAAATGGGCTACTTTAGTCAAGCGATCCACTATAACCCATATGGAGTCATAACCTCCTTGAGTCTTTGGCAAACCGGTAATGAAATCCATTCCGATTTCCTCCCACTTCCACTCAGGTATTTTCAGTAATTTGTAGCAATCCATTTGGTCTCTCGATGCATTGCCTTGACTCTCGGCATACGTTGCACAATGCAACATGCTCGGCAACTTCACGTTTCATACTCGGCCACGAGAATCTCTCCTTGAGATCTGATACATCTTGGCGCTTCAGGATGAATCGAGTACTTGGAGTCATGGGCTTCTTCGAATCGGTTGCTTTAACTCCTTCTTGTTAGGCACACATATGCGATCCTTCATCCACAACGTGCCTTGCTCATCCAACTTGAAGTCCTCTGCCTTGCCTTCCTCCTTGATGAACTTAATCCTGCGGATCTTGTCATCATCCTTCTGTCCTTCTCGGATCCGGTCCTCTAAAGTAGGCTTTACTTCCAATGCGGCCAAGAATCCGCTAGGTACAACCTCAATCTTCATCTTTTGAAAATCCTCACATAACTCATCCTGACTTGTGGCTAGCAACGCACTCACGGTATGGCTTTTCCGACTCAGGGGGCATCGGCTACTACGTTGGCCTTCAGGGATGGTAATGGATTCCAACATTGTAGTCCTTGATCAACTCTAACCATCTCCTCTCGCCTCATATTCAGATCCGATTGGGTGAATATGTACTTAAGGCTCTTATGATCCGTATACACTTCACATCTGTTTCCAATCGAGATAGTGACGCCATATCTTCAAAGCATGCACTACGGCGGCTAACTCTAGGTCATGCGTCGGATAATTTTCCTCATGCGGCCTCAATCGCCTTGATGCATAAGCGGCGACCTTTCCATTCTCAGCAAGACACATCCAAGTCCTTGGCGCGATGCGTCACAATAAGTATCGAAGCTTTGAGCAACATCAGGTAGAACTAACACCGGTCTTGATGTCAATCGCTTCTTCGACTCACGAAATCCTTTCTCACATTCTCAAGCGTCCATGCAAACTTCTTTTCCTTCTTGACAATTGCGTAAGAGGTTTCGCAATTGTCGAGAAGCCTTCAATGAAACGGCGGTAGTATCCTGCCATTCCAAGGAAACTCGACTGGTCACGATCTTGGTGCTCCCAATGTAACACGGCTTCTACTTTGCTTGGATCTACTGGCGACTCCTTCTGCAGTCATTACATGTCCAAGAAACTCCACCTTGTCCTTCCAAAAATCACACTTGCTGAACTTGGCGAAAAGTTCTTTGTCCCTCGGCTTTTCCAAAACTCGCCTTAAGTGTTCGGCATGTTCGCTTCTGTCTTGGAGTAGATTAGGATATCGTCTATGAACACGACGACAAACTTGTCCAAATATTCCATGAACACCTTATTCATCATATTCATGAAATAAGTGGCGCATTTGTCGGCCAAAGGACATAGCGTAAACTCGTAATGTCCATATCTTGACGAGAATGCGATCTTGAATATCTTACGATCGGATCTTCAATCGATGGTATCCGATCTCGAGATCAATCTTGGAGAAAACTCGGCTCCTCTTAATCGATCAAACAAATCATCGATCCGGGTAGCGGATACTTATTCTTCACGGTGACCTCATTGAGTGCACGGTAGTCAATGCACATCCCGAAACTCCGTCCTTTTTCTTGACAAACAAAGCGGTGCTCCCCACGGCGACGAACCCTGGCCTCGATAAATCCTTTCTCCATTAACTCTTCCAAATTGTTTCTTCATCTCTACGAACTCCTCGGTAGACATCCGATAGGGTCTCTTTGCTATCGGTCTTGTGCATCTACAAGCTCTATCACAAACTCTATGTCCTGTCTGGCGGCATACTGTAGATCCTCGGGAAAAACATCGGGTACTCATTCACTCTTGAGACATCCTCTATGCCGATTGCCTTGGTACTGTTAACCATCAACTGTCCATCTCTCGCAAGTGATGGCTTGAAATTCCACTTTCTTCCCACACGGGCTCTCAACTGAGATAGTCCTTCGTCCACAATCCAATACGGCCTTGTGCTTGGATAACCAATCCATTCCCAATATAACATCTAAGGTGCAGGTCTCCAAAATTATAAGGTTTGCTAGGAACTCTATTCCATCTATTAGTATTCTCACCCGGAACATCCTACTTCCGTTCGGAGTTCGGAACCAGGGTTTGAACTAAAAGCATGCACTTAAGTCTTGCAATCCTTAAATCATTTCTAGTAGCAAAGCCTTGCGAAACAAACGAATGCTAAGCTCGAGAGTCAAACAAAGCATTGCAGTCTTGAGTTAACAAGTAACTTACCCAAGACGACGTCAGTAGCATTCGCGGTGCATCTGCGGTGACATGGTTGACTCGGCCTCTCACCACGATGCAGGGTGTGGCTCTGATCTTTGGCGTCCTAGCTGGGGTGGTTCCTAGGTTGAAGCGAATCGGGTCGCTCTCGCTGTCTTCTTTGGACAAGCTGTTGGCAAAGTGTCCTGGCTCGTTGCCGATTGTAGCGGCGTCTCACCGTTCCTTCTTGTTGCCTGGGGTAGCGTTTCTAGCGGGGCTGGGGTGCAGTAGTTTTGATTGATGTGTCTTGGTGCCGGGATGGTGCCCTTGTTGCATTCGTGGTTGGAATCAAGAATTGATTTGGTGCAACTCTCGGTATTGGCGTTCCTGGCGTGATCCTTCTTTGTTGCATCCTGCGCTTCTGTTCTCATCCAGTTCCTTGCGCTTGTCCTCAAGAATAAGCGCCTTATTCACCAACTCTTGGAAATCTGGAAAGGTGTGGGTGATCAACCCTACTTGCAATCCCGAGTTAAGTCCCTTCATAAAACGAGACTGCCTGGATTTATCCGTCGCTACATCCTCGGTGCGTAGCGTGCTAGCTGTGTGAACTTGTTCGTAGTCGCCCACCGGTGATTACCTTGCTTGATGCTCTGAACTCCTCCTTCTTAAGGTCCATGATTCCTTCGAGCACGTGATCTTGTCGAATGCGGTGTGAACTCTTCCCAAGTGATATCTTGAGGGTTCTCTGCGTGGGCACGAAGTTCTCCCACCATTCTAATTTGTTCCTTCCAAGCGATGAGAAGCGTAAAGTACCTTCTCATTCCCTATGCATTGAGCTATGTGTAGCTTCCTCTCAATTGATCTTAACCAATCATCGGCCTCCAATGGATTGGCATTCCCAGAAGAAAGTGGGTGGGTGAGTCCTCATGAACTCGGCTGACCTTGTATTACGGCGTGGTCCCTGATTAACTTGATTAGCAAGTGGCCTGAGCAAAGGACGTGCTGCATTTGTTGCATCATAGCATGCATCAATCGAGTCCGAGCGACAAGAAAGGCTCCAAAATTCTGCATATCAATGGCGGTGCGGTGCTCCATCATTGGGGTTTTCTGTGGCGAGAACCACTCCCATTGCCTCCAAAGTTTCCACGGGTGTTCACCATCTGTCCGATTTGCTCTAGGTTTAGAGATGAGAGGGAAACAAGAATAGACAAGTAATATGGAACTTATGCGGGCGAAAGGTGTAACTTTAAGGTCCAACTTTATTATTTAATAACTTGGTATGGTGCTTACAATGCCTAAGGGCCTTGCAACACATCTTGCACACTCAGCAAACAAAGCAAATCCAAATCGAACTAACTCGAGTCTAACGCCTAAAGGGTGACTCTTTATTCTATGACTCGACTTGGCGAAGGAGTCTCACTATAGAACCTATGCTCACTCATCGAGAAAGCCTCCACGGCCTGGTACGGGTCTTTGTGGCATAGGCGCGAAACGATTGCCATGTCCAAAGCTGTGTCCTCTATGGTAGTCGAAGAAGCTGGTGTCCTCATCGAGATCTCGACTCCTCTGGATCGGCTCGTGTAGCTCAATCTTGGCTCACGGAGTGCAGTCGGTACAAAGTCATCTCCAACTCGTCAATCCTTCGTAGAAGGTGTGCCACATACTCTTGAGCTTCCCGCCATCTGTTCTTCTCTGCCGTGATCTCCTTGCGGGCCTTCAGAGCTCCTTGCTTGTATTATCTAGTACATCCTCCTGGGCGACAAATCGTGCCAAGCGTATGGCAAGTGGCATCCTCATCTGAATCGCCTTGGTCAAGAAGGTTATCGCTGCGGGATGATAACGGAACACCGTGCTCTCAATTCTCTGGCGTGAATACGGGTAATGTGCCGCATTGCTCGTCGTGATACTTCTTGGATACCCATCTGCATTGTAGATCTCCTGGCAGTGCAGTGTATCGGGCGATTGCCTGGGCCCTTTTTCCTAGCAGGTACCTCAATCTTCACGTCACAAGCCTTGATCAATCCCGCTTGTCTGATCACTTCCACTTGGTATTGGGGCTTCTCAAAATCTCCGAGAGTGCAGAGCATATGCCAAAGTTCTGCAGCGTGACCAACTCCCAGATCAACGTAGTTGAACTCTTCCTCCATCTGTCACAAGAGTGCTTTACGTAAGAACTCGGAATTTTTTTTTTTTTTAAATTGTGACAAGGTAAGGGAAAATTTCAGCAAGAGACAAGAAAAGAGAGAAGGGGATAAGTCGAGATGCCATTTCTTGTCTTCACAAATTTTTAGCTTTAGAAAATAGGTTTTATCCTCACTACGACCATTCTAGCTTAGGGTTGAGCCTACAGTCAAGTATGGCTCTGATACCACCTCTGTCGGGACCCCTAATTTGCAAATCAGGACACTCTGTGTATTAAGCACTAGTCCATGAACTCGCTTGTTCACACAGTCTTAACATCGGTAAATATAACTATCATACCATTCGATACTATTAAAGTTCTTTATTTAAATAACCAATGGTTACTTGACCTTATGGTCAAGTTACAAATGTATGCCTCGTAAGGCGAAACTTATTCAGAGAGAAATAATAGCGGCGGAAAATCAAATAAACTTCGTGGCGCCATCCAGGTATACCACAGCAACCGACCGGGCTCGCATCCCTAAGTAGAGCGGATCCTCTTGGAGTTCCTCCCCAGTGGCGTAGTCTCCTCTTCAAGCGGTGTTGTGTTGAGGCAAGGGTGAGTACTTGGTACTCGACAAGTCATGCACGAGAATGCAAGCTAATATACTATATGCATGGCTTGGTACAAAGGAATAGCTCAAGGTATATTTGGCGAAACAAAGACTTGAAAAGTAATATAAGTAGATTCGAAAGCGAAAGCGTAAATAACTTTTCAAGAAGTTTAATAAACATTTTTCCCCATCCTAAACCACATTTCCATCATCTTCATTATTAAACCAACCCAACTTTTCAAATCCAAGTTATTTTCGTAAAAATCTAACCCTTATTGTAATTCCCGAGCATTGTCGATCACAGTGGACTCGGCTATTCAAATAGATTCTACACTCTGCAGAGGTTATGCACTTTACCCACAAGATACAGTCAAACACCACAAAGGCGAGTTCAGTAATAAAGCCTTTGGAAGCCTCAAACAACACAGGTGGTCCTCTCAGGTACTTGCTCTACACCATCCCTTCCCTTAGCCAAGGCGAAGTATGGGACCAACACACCGTTAGATGGGTATCTGGCCACAGCCACGATACGCTCCCCCGTACAATCACACAAACGGTGTAACTGACACCCTGAGGCTCCACAAGCGAGTCCTTAGCAACTTAGTCAACTAGGGCCGTCCCATTCGAGCCATGTGGTTGCAAGTATGACCCAGTTCAAAGGCTTGCAAGGTTAAGTCCTTAGATTGACCAGGGCAAGACTACCCGAAAAACCAAATCAACATCCCCAATGCCACAACCGGCCCACTGATTACTCTTGCCACATGCCCGATCGAAATCATTTATCAAACCCGATTGATTACCATGCACCACGTGCCATCAACATCACATGATACTTTTCCAAAACAGGTTCAATATATCATTAAGTCAATATTAGCATTTGATTGTCCAAAATCATGTCATGAGCACGTAAGGTGTCTAAGCAAAGATACTACAACGATCTAAACCCATGTTGGCAATTTAATAATGTCCAACTAGTAATCCACAACTAGGGTGACAAGGGATCATGGCACATACTTAGATAATCAAGGTGTCATACAAAGAATTTGGTATTTATATAACACCCATGTTTAAACAAAGTATCTTTCTAATTGATCTAGCATGCAATAGTTTAAAGCAAAATAGATTTCGAAATAGGATCAACATGGTCAAAGCACAACTTGCCTTCAAAAAGTACTTGCTCTTGGTCTTGAGTTGGATCCTGAGTCAACACTTCTCCTTCGAATCCTTCCGGCACTTCAACGTCTACTCGTAAAGCGTGCAAATAGCAAAACACAAATAAACAATAGGCAAAAACATCCCAAAACTCCAAATAAAATCCATAAACAGAGAGAACATAATTTTCTGGATTTTTAGAAACTGGAATAAATCAAATTTGGAGTTAAAGCATAAAAGTTATGATTTATTAAAGTTTAAATGATCAATTAAATAATATTACAGAGAAAAACTTTAGTCCAAAAATTAAATAAAATTCATATTTAGGTAGATCTCAATTTTATACAAATTTAGAAATTTGAATCACTCAAATCGGAGTTGAAACGCATAAAGTTATAAGCGTTTGAAGTTTGAATCTAAATTCAAATTAATATTTCGAATTAATAAATCATTTTCTTTTGGAAATTAATTATTGCGTCGGCATGGACACGTGGCAGCCTCGATTGGTTGGTGGACGTCGGTACGTCCATGGACTCGGTCCACGCCGGCTCGGGTCCACCGTGGACTCGATCCACGACTCCACGTGAAGGCCCGACATGTGGGCTCACTCGGGTGACGTCATCGGCCGACGTCGGTGGCTCGACCATTTGTCGACAAGTGGGTCCACCGATGACGTCATGGGTGACGTCATGGTGCGCTTTGGTTGTCCGTGACCGACACGCGGGCCGCGTGTCGAGACACGCGCCACGCGGCGTGGCGTGGCTAAGCACCGCGTGGCTCGATCGTGCCGTTGATTTGAAAATCAACGGCGCGATTAGATCTAGAATTTACGCATTCCAAATCAAGACTGCCGATGCGGGCCGTTCGATCTAGATCGGACGGTCCAGATCTAACCCTAAAGCTACAACGCAACTAACCTCAACCGTACGATCTAAATCTAACGGTGGAAACCTAATCAGGGACGGGACCAGTAACGGGCGACGTGGCCTCACCTCGTGCGTTGGATCTTGATCCAACGGTTCACCGAGCTTCATGGACGACGATGGCACGCGGCGGCGCTATGCGCCGGCCGAGGACGGCGACCACACTAACGGCGCTTCGGGGCGTCTCCGGCCAAGTGAGTGCACCCAATAGGTGCGCCTTGACGCAAGGTTCTCAGACCCGGGCTTGAACGCGGCGGAGGATGACGAACGGCGCCGGAAACGAAGAAAAACCGCGGCGGCACACCCCAAACTTCGGCGAGAAATCGTGAGGCGACGGCGGCGGCTTGGGCGTTGGAAACTAGGGCAACCGGTGCGCACACGAACGGCGGTCCTCGGGCGATAACCCACGCCTTAAATGGCCTCGGCATGCGCGCACAAGGCGGAAACCTAACCGACGCCAGCGGCTACGCTGGCGGTGGAGTCCGGCTTCGATCACACGGAAGACGACGCCAATCACGGCCGTCCACGCGTCCGCTCAACGGCCCGAATTTCGGGCGCAGCGGATCCGGACGGATGATTTGGATCGATCGCGACCAAATTCCGACCGTTGGATTTCGATCCAACGGTTCGGATCGATCAAGGTTCGACCGGATCACGTGGCTCGGGTCGGACTCGAACTCGAGTCTGACTCGGGCTCGGTCGGATGAACAGTAACCGACTCGGTTTGGATTTCAATGATTTAATATTTAAAATAATTCCCAATAATTCATTTAATTCATTAAAAATAGCAAATGACTCCGAAAAATTCCAGAAAAATTCTGGAAAATATTATAGGGTATTTGGGACTCAAATAAAATATTTCCAACAAAATTTTATTTGCAAAATTACATTCTTTAATTATTTCAAAATGGAATAAATTCAAATAAATTCCAAATAAATCCAAATAAATTCCAGAAAATCCCAAAAATTCACCAAAGTGCCAAATCACACATGAATTTAAGAAAAGCAAAATTTTGGGGTGTTACAAACCTCCCCCCCTTAATAGAATCTCGTCCCCGAGATTCAGGGCTCACTACAGAATAGGTTTGGAAACTCTTTCTTCAAATCCTCTTCGCTCCCAAGTCGCTTCGCTCTCGCATGGTTGCTCCTTGAACTCTCTGAAACGGGTTGACTTGTTTCTAGTTTCTCGATCCATTGTGTCTAGAATCCCCACGGATACTCCTTATAGGTCAAATCCTCTTGCAACTCAATTGACTCTAGCGGTGTCTGTTCCTCAGAACTCGGAGACACTTCTTTAATCGGGACACATGGAATACATCATGTACTCCTCGCTAACGATTGTGGGCAACTCGGTGGTAAGCAACTTCGCCTCTGCGACTCAAAATCTTAAATGGTCCAACATAACGGGTGCAAGTTTCCCTTTGGCATGGAACCTCTTAACTCCCCGAGAGGCGTAACTCGAGGTATACAAAGTCTTCGGTTCAAAACTCAAATCTCGTGACGATTGTCGGCATAACTCTTCTCGTCGAGATTGGGCTATCTTCAACCTTTCCCTAATCATGGCGACCGCTCTTGACCTCTTGAAGAATATCAGGCCCAAAGACACGGCGCCACGGTCTCATTCCAATTCAATGGCGTCCGACAGTGGTCGACCATACAAAGGCCTCAAAAGGTGACATCTCAGAACTAGCCTCGATAACTATTGTTGTAGCGAACTCGGCATACGGCAAACTCTTATCCCAAGAGGTAGCATAAGCTAATGCACAAGCTCTCAACATATCCTCCAGAATCTGGTTGACTCTTTTCGGCCTGTCCATCCGTGCGTGGATGATAAGTCAGATCAAGTTCAAACGGGTTCCCATGGCTTCATGCAACTTATTCCGTAACCTTGAGGTAAATTGGGTACCTCTCGTCCGATACAATCCTCTTTGGCACTCCGTGCAAACAAACGATCCTCGATCATGTACAATTACGCTAATTTATCTCCCGAGTAAGTGGTCTTCACGGGGATAAAATGGGCTACTTTAGTCAAGCGATCCACTATAACCCATATGGAGTCATAACCTCCTTGAGTCTTTGGCAAACCGGTAATGAAATCCATTCCGATTTCCTCCCACTTCCACTCGGGTATTTTTTGCAGTAGCAATCCGGTGGTCTCTCGATGCATTGCCTTGACTCTTGCGGCATACGTTGCACAATGCAACATGCTCGGCAACTTCACGCTTCATACTCGGCCACGAGAATCTCTCCTTGAGATCCTCGATACATCTTGGCGCTTCAGGATGAATCGAGTACTTGGAGTCATGGGCTTCTTCGAGAATCGCTTGCTTTAACTCCTTTTGTTAGGCACACAAATGCGATCCTTCATCCACAACGTGCCTTGCTCATCCAACTTGAAGTCCTCTCGCCTTTGCCTTCCTCCTTGATGGACTTAATCCTCGCGGATCTTGTCATCATCCTTCATCCTTCTCGGATCTGGTCCTCTAAAGTAGGCTTTACTTCCAATGCGGCCAAGAATCCGCTTAGGTACAACCTCAATCTTCATCTTTGAAAATCCTCACATAACTCATCCCGACTTGTGGCTAGCAACGCACTCACGGTATGGCTTTTCCGACTCAGGGCATCGGCTACTACGTTGGCCTTCCCGGATGGTAATGGATTCCAACATTGTAGTCCTTGATCAACTCTAACCATCTCCTCGCCTCATATTCGAGATCCGACTGGGTGAATATGTACTTAAGGCTCTTATGATCCGTATACACTTCACATCTGTTTCCAATCGATAGTGACGCCATATCTTCAAAGCATGCACTACGGCAGCCTAACTCTAGGTCATGCGTCGGATAATTTTCCTCATGCGGCCTCAATCGCCTTGATGCATAAGCGGCGACCTTTCCATTCTCGTGACAAAGACACATCCAAGTCCTTGGCGCGATGCGTCACAATAAGTATCGAAGCTTTGAGCAACATCCGGTAGAACTAACACCGGCCGATGTCAATCGCTTCTTCACTCCTCAAATCCTTTCTCACATTCTCAAGGCGTCCATGCAAACTTCTTTTCCTTCTTGACAATTGCGTAAGAGGTTTCGCAATTGTCGAGAAGCCTTCAATGAAACGGCGGTAGTATCCTGCCATTCCAAGGAAACTCCGACCGGGTCACGATCTTGTTTGCTCCCAATGTAACACGCCTTCTACTTTGCTTGGATCTACTGGCGACTCCTTCAGTCATTACATGTCCAAGAAACTCCACCTTGTCCTTCCAAAAATCACACTTGCTTGAACTTGGCGAAAAGTTCTTTGTCCTCGGCTTTTCCAAAACTCGCCTTAAGTGTTCGGCATGGTCGCTCTCTGTCTTGGAGTAGATTAGGATAACGTCTATGAACACGACGACAAACTTGTCCAAATATTCCATGAACACCTTATTCATCATATTCATGAAATAAGATGGCGCATTTGTCGGCCCAAAGGACATAGCGTAAACTCGTAATGTCCATATCTTGACGAGAATGCGATCTTGGAATATCTTCCGATCGGATCTTCAATCGATGGTATCCCGATCTCGAGATCAATCTTGAGAAAACTCCGGCTCCTCTTAGCGATCAAACAAATCATCGATCCGGTAGCGGATACTTATTCTTCACGGCGACCTCATTGAGTGCACGGTAGTCAATGCACATCCCGAAACTCCCGCCCTTTTTCTTGACAAACAAAGCGGTGCTCCCTACGGCGACTAACCTCGGCCTCGATAAATCCTTTCTCCATTAACTCTTCCAATTTGTTTCTTCATCTCTACCAACTCCTCGGTAGACATCCGATAGGGTCTCTTTGCTATCGGTCTTTGTACCGGTACAAGCTCTATCACAAACTCTATGTCCTCGTCTGCGGCATACTGGGTAGATCCTCGGAAAAACATCGGGTACTCATTCACTCTTGAGACATCCTCTATGCCGATTGCCTTGGTACTGTTAACCATCAACTGTCCATCTCTAGCTGCGGTGGCTTGAAATTCCACTTTCTTCCCACACGGGCTCTCAATCGAGATAGTCCTTCGTCCACAATCCAATACGGCCTTGTGCTTGGATAACCAATCCATTCCCAATATAACATCTAAGGTCTGGTCTCCAAAATTATAAGGTTTGCTAGGAACTCTATTCCATCTATTAGTATTCTCACCGGAACATCCTACTTCCGCTCGGAGTTCGGAACCAGGGTTTGAACTAAAAGCATGCACTTAAGTCTTGCAATCCTTAAATCATTTCTAGTAGCAAAGCCTTGCGAAACAAACGAATCTGAAGCTCGAGTCAAACAAAATCAAGCAGGTGTATCGAGTTAACAAGTAACTTACCCAAGACGACGTCCGTAGCATTCTGCAGTGCATCCGGTGACATGGTTGACTCGGCCTCTCACCACGATGCAGGGTGTGGCTCCTGTGTCTTTGGCGTCCTAGCTGGGGTGGTTCCTAGGTTGAAGCGAATCGGGTCGCCTCGCTGTCTTCTTTGGACAAGCTGTTGGCAAAGTGTCTGGCTCGTTGCGATTGTAGCAGCGTCTCACTGTTCCTTCTTGTTGCACAGGGTAGCGTTTCTAAGCGAAGTGGGTGCAGTAGTTTTGATTGACAGGTCTTGGTGCTGAGGATGGTGCCCTTGTTGCATTCTCGTGGTTGGAATCAAGAATTGATTTGGTGCAACTCTCGGTATTGCGTTCCACTGGCGTGATCCTTGCTTTGTTGCATCCTGCGCTTCTGTTCTCATCCAGTTCCTTGCGCTTGTCCTCAAGAATAAGCGCCTTATTCACCAACTCTTGGAAATCTGGAAAGGTGTGGGTGATCAACCCTACTTGCAATCTGAGTTAAGTCCCTTCATAAAACGAGGTATCTGGATTTATCCGTCGCTACATCCTCGGTGCGTAGCGTGCTAGCTGTGTGAACTTGTTCAGGTAGCTCGGCCACCGGGTGATTACCTTGCTTGATGCTCTGAACTCCTCCTTCTTAAGGTCCATGATTCCTTCGAGCACGTGATCTTGTCGAATGTTGTGAACTCTTCCCAAGTGATATCTTGAGGGTTCTCTGCGTGGCTGAAGTTCTCCCACCATTCTGTAATTGTTCCTTCCAACCGATGAGAAGCGTAAAGTACCTTCTCATTCCCTATGCATTGAGCTATGTGTAGCTTCCTCTCAATTGATCTTAACCAATCATCGGCCTCCAATGGATTGGCATTCCCAGAGAAAGTGGGTGGGTGAGTCCTCATGAACTCGACGACCTTGTATTACGGCGTGGTCCCCGATTAACTTGATTAGCAAAGTGGCCTGAGCAAAGGACGTGCTGCATTTGTTGCATCATAGCATGCATCAATCGAGTCCGAGCAGCAAGAAAGGCTCCAAAATTCTGCATATCAACCGGCGGTGCCGGTGCTCCATCATTGGGGTTTCTGTGGCGAGAACCACTCCCATTGCCTCCAAAGTTTCCACGGTGTTCACCATCTCGCCGATTTGCTCTAGGTTTAGAGATGAGAGGGAAACAAGAATAGACAAGTAATATGGAACTTATGCGGGCGAAAGGTGTAACTTTAAGGTCCAACTTTATTATTTAATAACTTGGTATGGCTGCTTACAATGCCTAAGGGCCTTGCAACACATCTTGCACACTCGACAAACAAAGCAAATCCAAATCGAACTAACTCGAGTCTAACGCCTAAAGGGTGACTCTTTATTCTATGACTCGACTTGGCGAAGGAGTCTCACTATAGAACCTATGCTCACTCATCGAAAGCCTCCACGGCTCGGGTACGGTCTTGTGGCATAGGCGCGAAACGATTGCCATGTCCAAAGCTGTGTCCTCTATGGTAGTCGAAGAAGCGGTGTCCTCATCGAGATCTCGACTCCTCCGGATCTCGGCTCGTAGCTCGAATCTTGGCTCTGGTGCGGTCCAGTACAAAAGTCATCTCCAACTCGTCAATCCTTCGTAGAAGGTGTGCCACATACTCTTGAGCTTCCCGCCATCTGTTCTTCTCTGTCGTGATCTCCTTGCGGGCCTTCTGTAGCTCCTTGCTTGTATTATCTAGTACATCCTCCTGGCGACGACAAATCGTGCCAATCGTGTAACCGTGGCATCCTCATCTGAATCGCCGGGTCAAGAAGGTTATCGCTGCGCGGATGATAACGGAACACCGTGCTCTCCAATTCTCTGGCGTAGATACGGGTAATGTGCCGCATTGCGCGTCGTGATACTTCTTGGATACCCATCTGCATTGTAGATCTCCTGGCAGTGCAGTGTATCGGGCGATTGCCTGGGCCCTTTTTCCTAGCAGGTACCTCAATCTTCACGTCACAAGCCTTGATCAATCCCGCTTGTCTGATCACTTCCACTTGGTATTGGGGCTTCTCAAAATCTCCGAGAGTCTGTAGCATATGCCAAAGTTCTGCAGCGTGACCAACTCCCAGATCAACGTAGTTGAACTCTTCCTCCATCTGTCACAAGAGTGCTTTACGTAAGAACTCGGAATTTTTTTTTTTTAAATTGTGACAAGGTAAGGGAAAATTTCAGCAAGAGACAAGAAAAGAGAGAAGGGGATAAGTCGAGATGCCATTTCTTGTCTTCACAAATTTTTAGCTTTAGAAAATAGGTTTTATCCTCACTACGACCATTCTAGCTTAGGGTTGAGCCTACAGTCAAGTATGGCTCTGATACCACCTCTGTCGGGACCCCGAATTTGCAAATCCGGACCCTCTGTGTATTCAGCACTAGTCCAGAACGCGCTTAGTTCACACAGTCTTAACATCGGTAAATATCACAATCATACCAATCGATATTATCAAAGTACTTTATTTAAATAACCAAGCTGGTTACTTGACCTTATGGTCAAGTTACAAATGTATGCCTCGTGAAGGCGAAACTTATTCAGAGAGAAATAATAGCGGCGGAAAATCAAATAAACTGCGTGGCGCCATCCAAAGATACCACAGGCAACCGATCGGGCTCGCATCCCTAAGTAGACGGATCCTCTTGGAGTTCCTCCCCGGTGGCGTAGTCTCCTCTTCAGCGGTGTTGTGTTGAGGCAAGGGTGAGTACTTGGTACTCGACAAGTCATGCACAGAATGCAAGCTAATATACTATATGCATGGCTTGGTACAAAGGAATAGCTCAAGGTATATTTGCAAACAAAGACTTGAAAAGTAATATAAGTAGATTCGAAAGCAAAGAAAGCGTAAATAACTTTTCAAGAAGTTTAATAAACATTTTTCCCCATCCTAAACCACATTTCCATCATCTTCATTATTAAACCAACCCAACTTTTCAAATCCAAGTTATTTTCGTAAAATCTAACCCTTGATTGTAATTCAGAGCATTGTCCAAAGACCGTGGACTCGGCTATTCAAATAGATTCTACACTCTGCAGAGGTTATGCACTTTACCCACAAGATACAGTCAAACACCACAAAGGCGAGTTCCCGTAACAAAGCCTTTCGGAAGCCTCAAACAACACAGGTGGTCCTCTCAGGTTCGTGCTCTACACCATCCCTTCCCTTAGCCAAGGCGAAGTATGGGACCAACACACCGTTAGATGGGTATCCGGCCACGACCACGATACGCTCCCCGCATAATCACACAAACGGTGTAATCGACACCTGAGGCTCCACAAGCGAGTCCTTAGCAACTTAGTCAACTAGGGCCGTCCCATTCCAGCCATGTGGTTGCAAGTATGACCCAGTTCAAAGGCTTGCAAGGTTAAGTCCTTAGATTGACCAGGGCAAGACTACCCGAAAAACCAAATCAACATCCCCAATGCCACAATCGCCCAATTGATTACTCTTGCCACATGCCCCGATCGAAATCGCTTTATCAAACCCCGCTTGATTACCATGCACCACGTGCCATCAACATCACATGATACTTTTCCAAAACAGGTTCAATATATCATTAAGTCAATATTAGCATTTGATTGTCCAAAATCATGTCATGAGCACGTAAAGTGGTCTAAGCAAGATACTACAACGATCTAAACCCATGTTGGCAATTTAATAATGTCCAACTAGTAATCCACAACTAGGGTGACAAGGGATCATGGCACATACTTAGATAATCAAGGTGTCATACAGCAATTTGGTATTTATCTAACCCCCATGTTTAAACAAAGTATCTTTCTAATTGATCTAGCATGCAATAGTTTAAAGAAAAATAGATTTCGAAATAGGATCAACATGGTCAAAGCACAACTTGCCTTCAAAAAGTACTTGCTCTTGGTCTTGAGTTGGATCCTGAGTCAACACTTCTCCTTCGAATCCTTCCGGCACTTCAACGTCTACTCGTAAAGCGTGCAAATAGCAAAACACAAATAAACAATAGGCAAAAACATCCCAAAACTCCAAATAAAATCCATAAACAGAGAGAACATAATTTTCTGGATTTTTAGAAACTGGAATCGTCAAATTTGGAGTTAAAACGCAAAAGTTATGATTTATTAAAGTTTAAATGATCAATTAAATAATATTACAGAGAAAAACTTTAGTCCAAAAATTAAATAAAATTCATATTTAGGTAGATCTCAATTTTATACAAATTTAGAAATTTGAATCACTCAAATCGGAGTTGAAACGCAAAAGTTATAAGCGTTTGAAGTTTGAATCTAAATTCAAATTAATATTTCGAATTAATAAATCATTTTCTTTTTCGGAAATTAATTATTATACAAGATGGACACGTGGCAGCCTCTCGATTGGTTGGTCGACGCCACCGGTCCATGGACTCGGTCCACGCCGGCTCGGGTCCACCGTGGACTCGGCCCACGACTCCACGTGAGATCGACATGTGGGCTCACTCGGTGACGTCATCGGCCGACGCCACGGCTCAAATTTGTCGGCGACAAGTGGGTCCACCGATGACGTCATGGGTGACGTCATGGTGCAGTTTGGTTGTCCTGCTGACACACGGGCCCCGCGTGTCAGAGACACGCGCTCACGCGCGCGTGGCGTGGCTAAGCACACGTGGCTCGATCGTGCCGTTGATTTGAAAATCAGCGGCCGCGATTAGATCTAGAATTTACGCATTCCAAATCAAGACCGTCGATCTGGGCCGTTCGATCTAGATCGGACGGTCCAGATCTAACCCTAAAGCTACAACGCAACTAACCTCAACCGTACGATCTAAATCTAACGGTGGAAACCTAATCAGGGACTGAAACAGTAACGGGCGACGTGGCCTCACCTCGTGCGTTGGATCTTGATCCAACGGTTCACCGAGCTCGCGGACGACGATGGCACGCGGCGGCGTTATGGCCGCCGTGGCGAGGACGGCGACCACACTAACGGCGCTTCGGGGCGTCTCCGGCCAAGTGAGTGCACCCAATAGGTGCGCCTTGACGCAAGGTTCTCAGACCCGGGCTTGAACGCGGCGGAGGATGACGAACGGCGCCGGAAACGAAGAAAAACCGCGGCGGCACACCCCAAACTTCGGCGAGAAATCGTGAGGCGACGGCGGCGGCTTGGGCGTTGGAAACTAGGGCAACCGGTGCGCACACGAACGGCGGTCCTCGGGCGATAACCCACGCCTTAAATGGCCTCGGCATGCGCCAAGACAAGGCGGAAACCTAACCGGACGGCGGCTCTGGCGGTGGAGTCCGGCCGATCACGGAAGACGACGCAATCACGGCCGTCCCACGCGCGTCGCTCAACGGCCCAGATTTCCTGGCGCAACGGATCCGGGCCGGATCTGTTTGGATCGGTGCGGCCAAATTCCGGCCGTTGGATTTCGATCCAACGGTTCGGATCGATCAAGGTTCGGCCGGATCACGTGGCTCGGTCGGACTCGAACTCGAGTCGACTTCGGGCTCGATCGGATGAACAAGAATCGACTCGGTTTGGATTTCCAGCGATTTAATATTTAAAATAATTCCCAATAATTCATTTAATTCATTAAAAATAGCAAATGACTCCGAAAAATTCCAGAAAAATTCTGGAAAATATTTTAGGGTATTTGGGACTCAAATAAAATATTTCCAACAAAATTTTATTTGCAAAATTACATTCTTTAATTATTTCAAAATGGAATAAATTCAAATAAATTCCAAATAAATTCCAGAAAATCCCAAAAATTCACCAAAGTGCCAAATCACACATGAATTTAAGAAAAGCAAAATTTTGGGGTGTTACAACTGCTCATTGGCGGGGTCTATGGCTCTCTACGATAGTGGGGCTTCAGCGGTAGGACATGAGTGTCATCCAATTTTGCAGCAGGTACCTTAGGCTCCGCTAACTTTTCCTATTATGGACATTGTTGAAATCCTCGCTGAAATCCCGTGAAATTTTGGCAAAATTTCGGTTTCCGGACCCCCCGAGTTCCATAATTCCGGCAAAATTAAAAAAAAAACCCTAAAAAAATTTAAAATTGCTACAATACCCTATAATTTCACCGAAATTTTGGTGAAATTGACCGAGATCTCGGTTTTTTGACCCAAATTTGACCGGAGTTTGATCGGATTGGATTCTTCAAGTCATTTTCCATGTCTGACTAAAATTTCAAAAAAATTTGACGATTTTTTACCACCATAAAATTAAAATGGCTAAATTTTTATTTTAAAATCACATCTCTACAGTCTGCATTAACTGCCGCCATCCTCCTTCCTCATCTCCACCGGATCCTAATTGCTAGTCCATAATAATGATAATAGTAGTAGTAGTAAAATGTAAAATACAATTCACATATAGTGCATGGAAAGGGTTAACGAGGAATGATATTATTGTCTACCAATCGGAAGGCAAAACTATTATCGCATTTTTAGTCATTTAAATTTTGTTGACATTTTTAGCTTGATATGTTAGAATTTCATCTCCCTTCTTTTTTACTTGATATGTTAGAATCTGTATCATCAAACTTTCTAAAATTTGATCGACAATAGGTTTAAAACTATCTAGATTGGCTATACGAAAATTATATTATTAGATTTATCGGCAAAAATACTTTTATAATATTATAATTTTATTAGTATATCTTAATGTAAAGTTATAAAAGGCAACGGTCAAAATCGCATCTCAAAAATCATCAAATGTCAAAAACATCAATTAAAAAAGACTGAAAGGAGTACTAATTTTTCAACAATAGATATCCTCGCAAAACAATGGCTTCAAAAAAGGACGAGATCATCTTTGTGTTACTAGCATTACGTACATTTATAAGGATTATGGCTCTATACACATAGAACCAGTACTATAAAATGATTCATTGGTGCTTGGGTTTTCGATAGGACCATGGGATTATCATGAGTCGGTCCAACGCACATAGCATTATATCAGTTGTCAGAAGCTATGTACGGCTTCTAACAACGTATGTAAACTATTATGCACAATTTTAAGAACTCGGAAAGTCAGAACGGTATTTATGAAACAAATTGTGATGGATGGAACACATGATGTTTGTGATGGATGGAACGCATGATGTTTGTGAATGTAATTTAAATGTTTATCATTTGTGATCATATTATGTAATGCTCGTATTATGTTGCCTGGTTAAAGTGATCAAATCAAAAAATCAGATGAAATGCTGCTAAAATTTGATTGTGTACGGTATTTTATGTGCAAAAACTTAGTAAATTTCATTCAAATAGATAGGAATGTCATATAAATTCTTTCATGATTATTTTAAAAAATTTCCCTCTTTTTTTCTAGCCTCAAGATACCATTTTATAGTACTTTTCACTCTATGAATTTTTACAAATTACTCAAGGTTGATCATTATCTACAGATTACATGGAAATATGTAATGATATGTAAAAAGCATACATAAAAAATTTCAAAAAAAATTAACGAATTTTGCATACTTTTTTCCCCCATTTTAATTTGGTCAAGATCTCGCCTATTTGAACCGAAATTTCGGTTATTGGACCGAAATCCCAGTAATTCCGGTTAAAAAAAACGGATTCAAATTTTGTCTTTTAAATTTCGTTCGGATTTCGTCCAAAATAACGAGATCTCGACGAAAAATCAGATTCGGTTATTAACGAGATTTGACCTAAAACGAAATTTTAAACTTGCTCTGGGCATTAATTTCCAAAATGACCAATTTCACCGCAGTCTTCAAATGTCATCCTAGTTCCGCTGTTTGAACAATCACAATCTGTGACAAGCCAAATAAGTCTAGTGTACGTGTCATGTTTTATTGCTCTTGTGCGTCGGATTGTGTGCCCAATCAATGTCTGGCTTGAGACAGGAAAAATTGAGTAAATAACTCAGAGTAAAATTAAAATTGAGAAAATAACCTTTACTAAATCGAAATGCCCTGAATAGCACCCGCTTCCGCCACGGCACGTGGCTTCCGCCACACCATCCGGCGGAAACGGCGTTTCCGCCACACCACACGGTGAAACCGTGGCTTCCGCCACGCCACACGGTGGAAACCGTGGCTTCCACCACACCACACGGTGGAAATCGGGCGCACGGAAAGCTATGCATATGGCTCCCGCCATGTCACCCCGGCCTGTTGAAAAAAATACAAAATCATCAATTTTGTTTGGAGAATAATGAATAAAAGATGTATTTTGTGTAGATAATAATGAATAAATGCATATAATTGAGAGACAATAAATATAGGTATAAAAGGAAAGATATCATTCAATCTATATACTCGTTTTATATTTGGGATAAGACCATTCAAATTATAGGCCTTATAATTTAGGACGGAAGGAGTATCTTTTATCTTTTAAATCAATTAAAAGTAATATATAAGTTATTTTTTACCGTACCTTTTTGAGGTTTACCATAAACTTAATCTTTAATCCAAAAGCAAAATACACCTCATATTTATATTTATAAGAGGAGAGAACCTCTTTTAAAAAGAAACAAGCCATTTAAGCGGGAAACTGGCACGTCCGGCCCTGTCCAGCCTCAGTCGCAGCCTCGGGGTTGCAAAAGCAGATATTTAGTCCGGAATGAGACATCAAATACAATTTGTTATTTTTGTATAGGTCATATAAATTATCACTTTGTAATAATTTTTTCGAGACTTCGTGTAGTTATTCGCAAAGATGTGAAATATATGTACGGTACACTGTACCGATAGATGGGCAGAAATAAGAATCTACTGAATTGCATACGGCTTACAAATGATAAACAACAATGGCATGTACGGCACACTCTACCGAGTATACCGGACTAAACCTAACATGCCTTAGGGAAAGGGAATAACAACAAGGGCCCTTGTCGTACACTTTACTGAGTGCACCGAGGATATTTTCCCTTACGCAACCCTTCAGCTCGTGCCGCCCTGGCCCTAGCTGCCCTCTCACGCTTTCTCTCACACTCAGCCTCCCTCTCCGCGGCATGGCGCTGCCGTTCGGCCTCCCTCTGTGCATGCATCTGTTCCAGATGCTGCTTGCGCTTCTCCTCCTCATCCTGCTCACACCACTGCTGCTCCACGATAGCCCTCCGATGCGAGTACTCCCAATTACGCATCCTCTCCGCGTTATAGAATCGGATGAACTCGCACAGTGGAGGCTGCAATTGGTCACATCACTTGGTGTTAGAACATGCAGGTTCGATGCAACACCAAATGCGAGTACGAACATACCGGGCTTCTCCGCCGCATCCGCATCCCCGGCGTTGGCTCGGAGTCATGGTTGCGGCAGCTCCAGTACCTCATACCGTATGTGTATGAATTTTCTACAGACTGTCGAAAGCGGCAAGGATCCCCGCATAGGCACATGGGGACCTCCGTGTCTTCGGGGATGGTTTTGACAACGCTGTGCCTTGGGGGCGAGGGAAACTCCATTGGTGCTACTCGTTTGGGTCGGCGGTGATGGTTCTCTTTGTTGTATTGGAGCAGTGGTTTGGTTGATGCAATGCTGGGAAGGCAGGAAGGGGGTTAAATAGCCTGCATTGATAGAGCGACAGACTTGTAGCAAGAAGGAATGCGCGAGCATCGGATTCCTTTGCAGCTCTGCTTGTGATTGATACCGACATATGCATGCAGTTTTGTAGCTAGGAGGGAGGTGTCAGTCAGGCTTTGGCAGCTATGCTTTGACAGGACGACTCAGATAGACTCTGCCACACATGCATTCGACAGGACATTTCGGGCAGGCTCTGACAGCCATGCTTATGACATGATATGTCCTGCAGGCTTTGCCAGCAATGCTTTGACAGGACGTCTCAGGCAGCCAAAAATGTTACCGTTGCTTGGATTACAAAAATATCAGCATTGCATAATTTATTGCAAAAAATAGGAATATTTATCAGCACGTAGCAAATATTTATTGATTGCACTATTAGTGTTACAAGAAGGTACATACAGCCCTACGACAATCATTGTCCCCCAGCTCCCCATCTACTATCATATGCACTATGGGTGTAATTTTGGGGTCGACGTGTTTGCCGTGTCCCTGCTGCTACCGACGGTCCAACTCATGTTGTCGGCTGTGCCATCTGGTCATCCTCTGTCGGTGCTGACGAGGCAATAACATATCCTGATCCACTATAAATATTCCATCCCGCAAATGGGCCAGGCTGCGGTGCAGGTTGTGGTGGTGTCTGGTCCAACTGTGAACCACTAGTCGAAGATAACCAGTTAGACCCTCCAGCCTGGTCAGGACGCGTCACCGGGGGGTATGGCGTAAAAGGCATTTGCAGCAAGCTAGATAATCCATATTCAGCACCAAATGTCTCAGTGAACGCATTGTCGAAGGCATGCCAGTTTCCTTCATTTTGGGGGGGGGAGCGTTCTGCCCGTATCCAAATGTTTGCTGGGAGCTGAACATGTCGTCGCTCATCCCGATCGGTGGAGTCACTGGACGATTCATATCGAGGCCCTGTGATGTCTCCCCCGTTGGATAGGGCCCAGTGACTGGCGTGAACGTTGAGCGCCATTGGCTATCAGCACCATGTGCTGATGTCGATGCCCATGCCGGCTGTGGAGGGGTCGCCTGGGAAACTGGTGGAGGATACCTCATGGACATTGTCCTCAAGGGTGGGGACGAATGCTGGGGGGTTGGATCGGTCGGCTCATCATAGCTTCTTCGTGTGCCCGACCGGTGGCCTCCAACTGCCCGTATGGCAGATCGCAAGCGATCCCCCACCCTGCGAAAGAAACCACGCCTAGGATTTCCCCTGTGCGGACCCTGATGCCCGGTTTGCGTAAACATTTCATCCGCCTCGTCCTGTAAGTTTGCCGACTCCTGAGTGCGTAATGCGAAGACATCGCTCGTTAGTACATATCGATGTCCAAGCCGTACATGACATCGAAAGTATTTAAGCACATATGGGAGTCTCAGACACGCGTGCACTGCTGTGAACTCTCTTGGCATAGTCCTCCACGTAGTTTTGTGCTTGTTCGCGGGCTTGCCGTGCAAGAAGAACACACCTTGTTCGAGGCCTGTACCAGTCGAGGTAGGCCCAATATTTAGTGGCATCGTAAGGCCCAATTGGCTCGTACACATTGTCCGTAGCTGACTCCAGCCATCGCGTGATGTGTGCTTCATGTACGACTCTCCAGTCGTAGTTGTGGCCTTGTGCGCTCCTCCTGAAAATTTAGCGTGTATGTCGTTAGTCCAGGATGATGATAACTATAGTGGGACTTCAGAAATGTAATGTTAATTTTCAGCTTATCAACTGTCGACGACCAAACTGTCATTGCACACGCTCTGGTGAGTACACCTCGACAGCATTCATGCACACTATGTGGCATTGCGTGAGCCAGTACGCTTCGTCTTGGTTGCACGCAAATGATGTGTCCTCCTTCTGCTACTACATGCATGCGATTATAGGAGAACGGGTCCCAATCGACGTGATCCTAGGTCAGAAAGTCCAGGTCGGCGACAACGCGCATGTATGACCCGCGATCAACTTCTTGCGCCCAGCGCAACCTAGCGTGCATGTATATATAACCAAATGTTGGACGCAGCGGCTGGGGTACGTCATCATCTACAGGCACTGGGTAGTAAGGCCTTTCAACTTTTGGACGAGACATAGGAAGGTAAAACCATGACCATAGCTGCAGAAGATACGGACAACCCGTCAAGATGGAGCTTTGTGCTGTCCGCCTGCACGCGTCACACAAGGCACGATAGGTGTCCGCTAGAACCGCGGATTCCCAGCTGAAACCCTGTGGTGCGTCCCCGTTTGTCGCATCCATGGCTAGCTGATGGGCAACCCACACAAGATGTGGACCGACATTGTCTCCATTTGTGTGCGTGAACATCACACCCCCTAGGAGTCCGAGTAGGTACACTTCGTAGTGTCTGTTCATGGTTGCCAAGTCCGTGTCTCCTGGGCAAGCTTGGAACTCTTCCAACTGTCGCAACCATGAGAATGACACCCCCTGGTCGCTCCCATGGTATTCCACCCCGAACCTGCAGTTTCGTTTAATCATGTAAGGCCTTTAAAATTTTGATTGTGTGGTGCTGATTAAATGAAATGTGTATATGTTACATATTCTCTAGGTAGTGATGCCATGCCACTCGCTCTGGCTTTCCAACAACAAATGGTTGGCCGGCAATGGGAAGCCCTGTAATCAACGCCACGTCTCGTAGGGTGATAGTCATCTCCCCAAGCGGGAGGTGGAAAGTATGCGTCTCTGGCCGTCAACGATCAGCAAGGGCCGTCAACAGTGGAGCGTCTAAAGCCGGAAGAGGAGTCCGTCTTCCACCGCCCATGTCTGCCCCATTCATAAGCTTCGCAAATGGGAGCAGCCCGCAATGTGCAAGTGGGACATGGAATCTGGCGTCAAGAGTTTTCAGTTGCCGGGATCCCCTTAGACGCATGGCATGAAGCTTGCAAAAGAAGATGGTATATCAGACGAAAAATATTAATGTGCATGAAAAACCATGAATTTATGTAGTGTGTCTTACGACCTCTTCACGTGCGACCAATTTCCTGGCCCTATGCTTTGAGTCGATTTGTTCGTGGAGCAACTCTAGGAGTGCCATTTTAGTGGCCGATTCACGTTAACTTTAAGAAAAATAAAAGACAAGATTACTCCATAAGAACAAATTTATCATCATCTTATTGAAATAAGAAAGCAACACAATGAGATAAAAAACTTCTCCATTTATTTACTACTTCATACGCAAGCGCCACCTGGCATGGACATAAGTTCACACTTATACAATATTTGAAATAGCTCAATGCCGACATTAAGCCCTATTAGGGCATGCTCTGCGGTCATGGCCCGGCTGCCTACATTTTCCACAAAGCCGCAGACCAACACCACCTTGTGAAGCATCCATGTCACCCCTAAGTCGCGATGAAGATGGCCTTCCTAGTTGATCCCGCTTCGTCGAAGGGAACGGATGCCACGTACAGGGGCCACCATGTCCCTGTAACTACGATCACCAAAGTTTCTCATTTTGGTCTGCCACGTGTTCCGTATAGCTTGCATTGTGTAGTACGAGGACATAAATTGGACTCCCGTGTTGCCACCAAGCTGACGACAAGCGGCAAGCACGTGGTAGCACGGAATATGCTCCAAACGGGGCTTGTTACAAGTGCAATGTGCCTTGTCCGCTCCAATCCAACACGTTTGGACGGTGTCGCCCGCGATATAGCCCGAGGTATATTTCCTCCTGCATGAAATCTTGAATCCGTTCCGCACGGGATCGAACAATTGCGCCAAGTGAAATTGTGCCTTCAAGCGGCGCTTCTCTAGAAGAGCTTACACACGCGGTGCAAATGTGGACTCCGATTGTTGTGTTGCACGACCACGGTCTCAGAAGTACTCCATGGTCCGATAAAAAGTGAGCTCAATTATTGAGCATATCGGCAGCCCACGAACCCCTCTCAGAATGTTGTTGTACGACTCAGCGATGTTGGTGGTCATGACCATGTAACTGAAAATGCAGTCACACTTCAATTAGAGGACGGGACATACTGGGGTATATAAAAGATTATTACTACTTACCGTGCGCCGTGCGTGTCATGTGCCAGTGCCATCTCTCTTCACGGCTTGTTTGGCGATCCATCTTGTGAACGTAGTATTACGCCGTACAGTAACTCCTTGACCACCAACAATCTGGGAGGCCTATTGCTCCTGATCTGCCACTAACTTCCTCGTGCATTCGTTCAACTGTGCAAATATTGCTTCGAACTTACGCACTTGGTTTTGCATGCACATAATCTTGAACTGCTTCACCATGTTGCGATTCTTGTATGCGGTGTACAAGTTTGCACCTAGGAGTCGCATGCACCACCGGCATTCCACATCAGGCCAAGCACACGATGGGTCCCTCCCCCCTTCATAACATCGAGAGCATGCAACAGGCCAGCATTGCGATCAGATACAACACACACGCCGAGCCTATTCCTGACCACCTTGGTCTTCACGAACTGCATGAACCAAAGCCAACTATCGTTGTTCTCGCTCTCGACAATCGCAAAGGCAACTGGGACTATTTGATTGTTTTCGTCAGCAGCTAGGGCGGTGAGAAGAGTCCCCTGGTACTTCTAAGTTAGGAACGTACCATCCACACATACCACAGGGCGCAATGCCTAAATGCTTCGATGCACTGTGCAAATGCCCAACAAAGCCTCATAAGGAATTGGTGACCTTCAGCAACGGATCCATTCTCTAGCACCACAGGCTGTTGGTCAATGCCCCATTCTGTGCCTGGGTTGGTCTTTGCTATCTGGCGCAGTAGGCGAGGAGCCCAGTTGTAGGACTCTTTGAATGACCCAAATAACATCGTTAGAGCTTTCTGTTTTGCTCGCCACGCTAGATGGTACGGGATTACCATCCCATATTGGCTCTGCATCTCGGCAATTATGGACTTTGGTGCTAGTTTGATGTCAGCTTGGACGACTCCAAGGATTGTCTGGGCTATGAATTTGGCATCCATGGAATTGTTCATGCTCATCACCACCTCGGCGCAACAGGTGTGCCCCGTGTAGCGTGAAATGACAAACTGGCTCTCATTCTTTGGTCAAGACGCTGCATACTGCAGACGGACATTCTCCGATCTTAGCGCATCTAACCTCATAGACTTCCGGCCCTGACTTTGCGACATAGTGCTCACGTCGGGTCATGATGGCGTAGCTGCTAATGAAGTGCACCAGCTCGCTTTTATTGGGGAAGACCTGTTCTACATGTATGTCGCTATGCTGGGGATAGCTGGAAATTTGTGAGTAATCAGCAATTACGCACTGATCGGCATCTAATTGGCGGAAATACGCGACAGCAGATCCCACATCATCCTCACCATCCTCTGTGCCTTCACCGTGGCGTCAAGGCCTTCATCTTCCATGACCTCCACATCGACCTCCTCTACGACCACATTAACCCCGTGCTCTCCCCCCACACTCTCCTCTACTTCTGTAGTATGACCCCCAGATGACCCTCCCACCTCTAACGTGTTACCGGCAATACCAATGTCGCCCTCTACAGGCACCGACGAGGTTGCCCCTGTGCCTTCCTCCTCGCCTAATTGACGCGGTACCTTCTCAGCGTACACACCAAGCTGAAAAGATTCATCCACGGCCTTTGCAATGTACAGATCCCAGGAACTTCTGTTTCGAAGCTCCCACAGGTTGCACACTACTTGTGAGCTGTTGGGCACCAAACGGGGCCGAACCGCTTGTAGGCGCAGTTTATATCTTCTTCGGTCAATACCTATTGTTTGAGCTACTATCCCTATCAGGTCTTTAGGTCCAATAGGAAGATCTATTGCCGCATGCGTGTGCATACAGCTCTGCATGCTAACAAAAGGTCCGCACACTTCTGTGGGAGCATCCCCATAGTAAATATGCAGTGTTGTACCCATAGAAATATGTCCATAAGTCATTAAATTTAAATGTGTCGTTTAGTAATACATGGTAGCATGCAGGACAAAAGTGTATTATTTACGGCAATTTTATCAAAATTCTGACATTACCTGCTGCACAGTAAAATTTATTCGGTTTTCAGTTGTTTAAGGTTTAGATGGCCATATTAATTTTTGAAACTTTTACTGGAAGTGTGAATCCGCATGACAGTTATCATAAAAATTTCAGAACAAGAATCACATTATTTATTTTATTATAATTCTTTTACTACTTTTTCCAGAATTTCAAAACTGCAAAAATTAAGTGGAAAAAAATAACTAAACTACTTATTAATTTATTAACATTTTACTGACTGAGGATAATAGTAAGACCTACTTACAGTCAAAATTTCAAGGTCTAGAGTTCTCTCTAGAATTCTCCATAATTATTTTACTATTTAGGTCAGCTTTAACTTTTACTCCTAAAAATTTATCACTTCATGGTTTAATGATGTTCACACTATTTTCGACCAACCTAAGTCATCTTCCAGGGTACTTTAGGGTTAGACCAAATTTACTAAGGTAATTCTTTTTATTTTACCGTTTTACCATTTCTTATTTTCTCTTTTTCCTTGCTTTAATCTATTCCAACAATCATTTCATCGTCCAACAATTCAATAAAAGTACGCAAAATAATAAAATACAGCAAACAAATGATTTCATACAGTAAAAAACACATTCACACCACCTAACAGGTCGACATCCCTACAATAAATTTTTTGCTTTACACTAGACCTCGTAAACACCGTACAAATTAATTACGCTAATTTTTTTACATTTCAGTAAACACCAAACGTAAACTAATAGCATGTAATACTACGTACCACTCAACCACATTCTCTTATCATCAAACAACGAACTGTGCTTATCATCTAGCATACCATTTTTATCACTAATTACTATGCTTGTGGTACATCAAACAACAACCATTTTCAGTAAACAACCAACTAAATTTAATAGCATCAAATATAACAATTTATATTATTTCTACACATTTAACCGTTGCTACAATAATTCTTGACTTTCACTACAATGCGCACCGTCCAACTTATGTACCTAAATTTATATAATCATTACCAAAGAAACATGTTTTTTTAATCACATGAAATAATAACAAGGTGTACAACACAAGGATTAAATTACCTTCAGAGCACCGAACAGATCGACACTCCTACAATAAGTCCTTGCCTCGTCCACCAATGCACCTTGCAATTTATTTACGTTATAATATTAATTTATGTACATACCAACCACTGAAAGTAATGCATGCAGTACCATGAAGCTCAATAAAAACCTAGCTCACCTGCATCAAATGTAACGATGGTACGTATTACTACACGATTAATAACTGTGCTAAAATAATTTCTTATCAACACCCCTACTACAACAATACTAGCCTTTCACTACAGCTCATAAGCACCTTCCATTTTATTTACATAAAATAATGTCGTAATTAGCAAATATGCATGTTTATTTCAAAAAAATAATTACGATGTTTTTTAAACAATAACCCTACTCTGCATGCATTAATAGGCATGAAATCATTTGAAAACCTATTCACAAAAGCGCACCATTTTACTAATTCCTGAATAAAAGCTCATGTAAATTCTCATATAAATCAAATGTAAACAGGTATTATAAATCATGACAAGAGAGAGCACCTCAGAGAGCGGAGTAAGAACAAGAGCGCTGTGAGGTCCAGATCGTTGCACCTAACAGTTTATTTACATAAAATAATATAATAATTAGCAAATGTAAATACATGTTACATAGAATAAACTGACAGAAAGAACCTCAGAGAGCGCACCTGACAGAGCGTAGTGAGAGTGATGAGAGAGCAGGAGCGTTGCGCAAACCACAGCCTCTTATATAGACAAAGCGGTGATTAATTTTGTGTTGATTATATTACGTTAAGCGAGTCATTTTTTACTAATTTGTAGTTAAGTTAGTCATTAATTAAGTAAACCACAAGAGGACAAACAACTTTCGGTGCTGCCGCCACCCCATGTGCAGCATTCACGCCACCCCACATTCACGGGCGAGCCGGCAGCAGCCACGGGCGTGTCGGCAACCCCAGCCATGTCCTTTCCGCCACCCCATGTGGCTGAAGCCGTGCCTTTCCGCCACCCCATGTGGCGGAAGCCACCTTCCACCATACCGTGTGGCGGAAGCCATCCCGTGTGGCGGAAACGCCACCTTCCACCATACCGTGCGGCGGAAGCCACACCAACTGGCGGAAAGAAGCTCCATTCAACGCATTTCCATTTACTGCAGGTTATTTTCTTAATTTCGATTTAACTGTAGTTTATTTACTCAATATTTCCCTTGAGACACTGCTTCCCTCTCTTCTTTAATTTTTCTCTTTTTCTACCGTATTAATCATACTCAATATTTCGCTTGAGACACTGCTTCCCTCTCTTCTTTAATTTTTCTCTTTTTCTACCGTATTAATCATACTCAAAGATATGACTTTTTGAATAGAGTGACAATCAAAATTTTAAAACTTTAACTATCGATATATTTTTAAATATTTAATTGGATACATAAAAATTATATGTGTAGACTTGCCTCGAGAAATACTTTAATAATATTGTAATTTTATTGAGTTTTATAAATATATTCTAATAAAAATTAGTAATTAAAGTTTGTTTTTGAAGGCCATATCGTTGTTCAAAATGTTAGTTTTTTTTAAAGATAGTTCATATGCTAATTAATGATATAAATATTACTCATGATGTAGGATCATTTGGAGTGCACCCATGGAGCAAAAAGCCCAAACCATCTATCGAAGTAAACCAAAGAAAGCAAACAAAGCAAAGAAAGAAAGAACGAAAAGCAGCTTCTCCGGGGGGAGGGAGAAGGAGATCCTCCTCCCGCTCCCACCGTTTCCTTTCTCTCATATTCCCGTTCCCACCTCCCGCATTCCCACCACCTTTCCTCCTTTCTACCACCACCCTTCTAGTTCTTGCTCTGCTCCCCCCACCCCCCACCACACATGCGGCGGCGCTTCCCTGCGGTGCTGTGGCTCGCCGCCGCCGCTGCCGCGGCGTGGGCGCTCTTCGCGGGCGCGCGGCCGGCGGGCGCGGCGTGGTGCATCGCGCGGAGCGGGGCGCCGGAGAAGGCGCTGCAGACGGCGCTGGACTACGCGTGCGGCCCGGCGGGGCGCGCCGACTGCGCGCCCATCCAGGCCAGCGGCCTCTGCTACCTCCCCAACACCCTCGCCGCGCACTCCTCCTACGCCTTCAACTCAATCTTCCAGCGCTCGCGCGCTGCCCCCGGCGCCTGCGACTTCGCCGGCACCGCCACCATCACGCTCACCGACCCCAGTCAGTACATCCATCACTTCCTTCTTTATTACTAGTATTTGTGTCTTGTTTATGCTCTGCACTGTGTGATGCTTCTTTCTTTTTCCTTGTGAACTCAGTATCCGTGTATCCATCCATCCAACCATCTCTTTTGCTTTTGCCTGGTCTCGGAGTACTATCGTCTCTTTTGCTTTGTGCTGCGGTACCAGTATCACTATTCACTACTACTACACTGCAACTAGTTGCTTTTCTTTTGGAACCTTTAGTTCTGTTTCTGGTGTGATATCCTTGCCTTCATTTGCGGTGCCGTTCCTGCTATTCGGTGGGCCCCAGGGTAAAACAGTAATAAAAAGCCTTTAAATGGACATATGCAATAAATGTTAAAAGGTATATTTTTATATACTCTTCCATCCAGAAATGATCTACGTTTAACTTATAGACACAAAGACCAACGTAGTCTATTTACTTCACATTGTATGAGTTGTGTATCGTTTCGTGATTCCCGCATGCATGCAAGCCACCAATAGCGGCCAAACGTTACTTTCCTAGTTGCATGCTGGCGTATGATGATTCGTAATTACATACTGGCACAATAAATATGCATGATATACGAAGAGGCCACTTGTTAATACGAAGATCATTTCTGGATTTCTTTATTTTGCTAATACAAAGATAATTTCTGGACGGAGGGAATAGTTAAGTAGCTACGAACTTATACATCTGCAAATGCTACACGTCAAGATCCTGTTTAAAACACGATTTCCAAAGGAGTTCAATGTTCACAGAAACAGGAATCATGCATGCCAAACGGAGCCTCAAGATAATTTTTAGTGTAAAGAAATCATAGAAATTATATGTTTTAAAACTTAACTCTCTAACCAGCAACTATTTAGAACTGCAGTAGAAACATCATGAAGTTGCACTCTAAAAAACATGATGAACTAGAATTTCCATGGGTTAAAGAATTTATAACATGAAAATTAATGAGGAACCAACTAGAATGTTAGAAAAAAATCGTACTGTAGCTGTATTGGCCTCAATTATAACGACATTAGATAAATGGTACCGTAGATTGATAGCCACGATGGCAGCTTAATGACGAACTAACTATGCGAGGAAAGGTTCCTTTATTTTCAGAACTTGAAGTCCTATTGTACAAGAGCATATGTTGGACATTTGCAATTTGTGGATATATACCCCTATACGCGTACAGGATGTGCCCCTCCGGACCTGGGGCTCTCGCCTCTCGCCCATGCCCAGGAACGGCTTTGTTCATTGGTTGATCCTCCTAGTTTTCTTTGTCTAGTTTCTTTTTCATTATCTTCAATTTGCTTCTAAGTAATCATGAGCTATCTAATAAACCAATGCCTGCATAGAATAACAGCAAAGTTTTGTCGTCGACTAGCATTTCCCAAATGAAAGTGTGATGGTTGAACAAATCTTTTGCTGTTCTTTTCGTGTATTCCGGTTAGGGACATGCATTTGCTTCCACCGGTCTGACAGGCGTAAGGGTACTTTCTGTGCTATGTTATCTACACATACCTAGCTTTGGGAAAGGAAGGTGGTGGTGAAATGTGCATTGCTACATTAATTGGCGAGAAATGAATAGCATTGACATGGTCGAGAACCTGAATCCGTTTTTATCCTCATAGTTTTTCTAGTCCATGGCATGTCAGTGCTCAGTGCCCCTGCCCAATTCTACAGTTTTCAAAAGTCTAGAGTATTGCATGCAGCCCAAATAGGTTCAAATGGATGCTAAACATGCATGTAGTGATTTGTTCCACAGCTTCATGAGATGCCTTTGGGGGATTCAGTCAGATAGCAGTAACAATGAACAAGGCTGAGTTTTAGTACCCCATACATTTGGACGAATGGTTATCTTCTGTAATTCTGTGTTACACAGCAGGTCACCATTGGCCTCAGCTTTGTTTTCATTAATTGTTTTTATCGGGTTGTACAACATCGGCTTAGAAGTTTGCATGTTAGGTTTCTTTATCATTCATCTCGGATTCGGAACATGGTTTTTTGGTCTCATTTAAGCTCCGCAACATGGTTAACTACAAAATTCTGGAAATATAAGATGCCAAAGTCATAAATGGGTTGGCATAACGTGATTAACATGACTAGCATATTTCAAATGTGCTACAACACACACCATATTTTGGGTCATTTGTGTTCATTTTTGTTAAGGATATATTATCTGTTATAGATATAGATAAGTCTCTGTTATAGATAGAGTCCTATTCCTATTCCTTTCCCCTCATGTACTCTATATATTGTGGCCTTTGGCCCTCATATTCAATACAAGTTATATTCATAACATGGTATCAGAGTCTAGATTCACACCCTAGCTTTCATCTAATTCCGCTGCAGCTGCCCCGGGAGGAGACTCCCGGGACGGCACCCTGTCCCGCACCTTCAACGTGGCAGACTTAGCAGATTCAATCTGCTTGTCCGTCGACCTCAGTTGCCACGCCTCGACGCCGGCTTCGCTCTCCGTCGATCGATCTTGTCCTGTGTTTAGATCTGACTTCTGAGACGCCGAAGCTTCTCCGTCGCCTCTGCTGCTCTACTCTGGTGCGCCGTTCGAAGTTCCCGTCGCCGCACCTCCTTGGCAGTAGCGCCGCCTCGGCCTCCTTACTGATCCACGCCGGCTGCTACCGGCTGTCGCTGCAGCCACGTCGCCAATCGCCGCCGCCTGTCGTTCGTTTGCCAGACGCCGAACCTCCCGACGCTGGCCGCCTTGCTCCAGCCGACGATCGAGCTGCGCCGCCGGGCGTCGGTAGCCAGATCTTCTTCTGCGGCACCGCCTCCCCGTACGCGTCCTTCAGTCCGCACAGCCCCCGGCCGTCGCCCTCGACGTCGACGCCTGTATCGGCCTCTGCTGTCTCGTCTGCACGGGCTCGGTCTCCAGCCGAGTCCTCATCTATGCCGCTTGCCGCCCGGATCTACATCGCCGCTCTTCGGTTGCCGCGGCCACCTGCCGCTCCGGCCGCCTGCACTCAAAGTCCTCGACTCGGCGGCCACCATCTTCAGGCTGCAGCGCCGTTCGCACGGACCCAGCCTCCGCGCGCGGGCCCATCTTCGGCTCATCTGAGCGACGCCGGCTTCCTGCCATCCCCGCGCGCCGGCCTTCATCGCCTGTCCGGCCACGACGCTCGAGCTCAAAGAAAAAATCTTTTTTTTTGGTCGGCTTTAAGTCCGTGCGCAAAGGACTTGAAGCGTCCAAAGCTCTGGTCTCAGTCTGGAGGATAAAGCAAAGGGAAGAGAAGACTTTTCTACCAAGCACCCACACTTGTGCCGTTTGCTTGCCTTACTTGCTTAATCAGGTGGACATGCATTGGCAAAGCAAACAGATGGACTCCAACAAGATCTTCGGTGTGGCTCCTAGCTTTCAGCCTTCAACTCCGACTTCTTAATTCGACTCGGCTTCGGCTTTTCGGCTCAGTTCCAGCTCTTCAGCTCTCCATCAAGTCTTTTGTTTTTAGCTTCTGTTGCGTCCATCCAAGTCTTTAGTTGCTTGATTCTGTCGTCGTCTCATCTCTTTTATCGGCTCGATTTATTCTGTCAACTCTTATACCTCGGCTCGGCTTATTTTATCAGCCTCGTCGGTTCTTCTTTGTCGACTCGTCCCGTCGGCTCTTTTTCGTCGACTCTGCCATACATTCGATTTTTCTTCGTCGATTTGGCTTCTTCGTCGACTCTGCCATACATTCGACTTTTCTTCGTCGATTTGGCTTCTTCGTCAACTCTACCATACATTCGACTTGTCTTCGTCGATTTGGCTTCTTCGTCGACTTTTCTTCACCGACTCGGTTCTTCGTTGGCTATCTTCGTCAGCTCGATGTTTCAAGAGTTACATGCTACGACGGCTTCTTCAGGACTATGATTTTGGATTTTCCCTATTTTAGTTCATCCCTTCCAAATGCAATGCTATTGCATACGCCTTGCATTTGTGGGGGGGGGTGTTAAGGATATATTATCTGTTATAGATATAGATAAGTCCCTGTTATAGATAGAGTCCTATTCCTATTCCTTTCCCCTCATGTACTCTATATATTGTGGCCTTTGGCCCTCATATTCAATACAAGTCATATTCATAACAATTTTATGATTCGGCCTTTGTATTTATGTTTGAGGATCATTGGTTCTAGGTCGATTTAGGGAGACTAGATAAATCAGCCCAAGGGCTCACTTGTAACTTGTTAGAGGATAAAATAATTATGCACAGTAATTTTGTACTAGTTCACTTGTTACTTGTTAGGGAAAGCTGTCCTTTGGGTGCAACCTTGTTGGTAGGTCGAGATACATGAGATGTCCAAACACTGAACTTGGACTGCGAATTGAGATGGAAATGGGCTACATGGATGTATTTATACTCATCCCAACGAATCTAATTCGGTTCTATGTTCCAGTAATCAAGTCCAAACTAAATAAGATAGATTATAAAAAAAGTCTTCATAAACTTTTAATCATTGAGTGCCACCTGCCAAAGTCTTGTCCTGTTACTGTACTTGCAATTAGCAGTGTCAAAAACGAGCTGGACTTCTGAATTCTGATGGATTCAGCAACATGTTTTCATTTCCCAATTGTCTGTACATCTAGCTGCCCAATTTGCATATTTTTCCTCTTTCGGGTAGCCCAATACAGTAAGGTTCAAGGTTGGTGCAGATGTTATATCTGTGTTCTGAAGTTCTTCATTGTGTATTTGTGTGCATGGCTACATGCTTGCATCTAGTTGCCCCTTTTTGGGTCTTGTGTATGAACACTGCTTTCTGGGCTATCTTCTTCAGATATCTTTTAAATATGTGGGTGTATTTAGTATTTACACATGTCTATTATTCAGTTTTTTCTTGCATTTCAGGTTTTGGATCATGCACCTACCCAGCATCTCCAAGGTACGTGCATCTGTAGTTGTTTCCGTTTGTAGGACTGCAGGAACAATTCAGACAGTAGCATCCAGAATTTTTGATCATCAATTCATTCAGAAACTTTGCTTGTCTTTCCTACAAGAGTCCATATTATATTAAAGAACCTTGTCTTTTAGCACATAAACTAGAAAATGTAAGTAGTGGTGTTACTCATTTGCACAGGGTGGCTCTTGACCTCTTACAATATTCAAATTTTGTGCTGAAAATTCTTCAACTTGTACAATAATAGGAGGCGCTTATTTCATTTCAAGAATCCAAGTATACAGACAATAATAAATAGTGGCTTCATTCTAGTGAACTCCTTATGGAAAATTTCCTAATTCAAACACAGTTCAACAAACATTGTCGGTGTCTTACAAAACATTGTCATGCACACAGAGGTCGCAGGATGAGATACAACCCGAGTTGGTATTTTTGTTTTGAGTAGCTTAGTGATGATACAATATGATTTGCTCCAAAAGATACAAAGATCCATTTATACAAAAGAGCAGCAGTACAGCAAAAATTTGGTGTGCGAATCATGCGTCATCTTTGCATAATCATCCATTTGGTGTTTGTTAAGGATTATGTCAAGTTAACTCTGCCAGCTAATTCATTACGCAAGAAGCTAATTCTGCAGTATGGACGTTACATACAAGTGATATGTCTTAGAATATGGGTGGTGCCTATGTATCACCAATATGCGATACTGGTACAGCGATACACAATTTCCAAAAAACAAGGATCCAGCGTGTATATATGTATTTAAAAATAAAAAAAATATAAATAGACTATAAGGGATTTGAGACAATGATTACCTTGATGAATAGTTGAAAAATATACATTCCTTGCCTCCTTTCCTCTTTGTACCTCAGTCTATGCAAATAAATGAAATAGACAATGTAAGACTTTTCACTAGTCATAAACTCTCAGTTTTTATGAGAAATAAAGCATAAAGAAAAAATGACCTACCCAACAAAATGTGACCCAAATCCTTCAATCCTGGTAAAAACCTTACCACAAAATTGGCATTCTGATTTTGCATTTCCTCCTAAACAAGCACCAGTTTTTTTAACATTTCTAACATGCTTCTGTAGAGAAAATCTAGCATTCTCATCCTGTTCACCAACTGGAGACGATTTCACACTACCATTGCCACTATCAGTTCCTTGCAGATTTAGAATTTGAGAGCTTCCACTTGCCATCCCTAAAGCAAAAGGCTAACCTAACTTAGAAAATGGAGACAAGATGCACTAAAGAAAAACAGTGCAGCACTCACCTTTTTTGAAGGTTTGGGAGTAGGCCAGCAACAATGTAGTAGGCACCTAGGTGGTGAGCTGGCAGAAGGGGGTGGTTGGCTGGCGGCAGAGAAGGGAGGGGCGGCGGCGAGAGAAGGGAGTTGTGAGCAGAAGTGAGGGGCGACGGTGGTCAACAGAGAAGGGAGGGGCGGTGGTGGCTGATGGGAGAAGGGGGTGGCGACTTGCAGCAGCGGGATAAGGGTGGTGCGGCAGGGGAAGGGAGAAGTGTGATTGGAATGAGGAAGAGAAAGTGTGGTCTTAGGGTTAGGATTGATGAGTTGGAATGGGTTTTTCCTTTTTTGGGGCTGTGTTATAGGTTTAGAGGTTATCGGTGAGTATCGTGGGGTATTGGAGAGGGATTTTTTTATAATTATTTTGTTATGCTGAATTTCACCAATCCTTCTCGATATGGTATCGAGAAAGATCGCCGAGGATCACCACATCAGATACATATCCGGTATAGCAGTTTTGCGAAGAATCGGTGATTCATAAGGTGGCGTTAGCAAATGAAATATTTTTTCCCAAATATTTTAAAGAGAATTAACCAGGTCTTGATTTTTATTTTTTAAAAAATGGATACCTTGTGTGTAGGTCCGCATTTTTTATTGCATACATAAATTGTGACCTTAAACTTTTAAGAGAAATTTTACGGTGTATTGATAGTATATAATGGTAGTAGAAATCGCATCTAACCGTTGATTTGTTAACGGGGTGTTTCTAC
Organism: Rhipidocladum racemiflorum; assembly: GCA_036346355.1. Taxonomy (NCBI): domain Eukaryota; kingdom Viridiplantae; phylum Streptophyta; class Magnoliopsida; order Poales; family Poaceae; genus Rhipidocladum; species Rhipidocladum racemiflorum. Next base: position 44,015,441 of record CM070571.1, on the reverse strand, counting down.
TACTCTACTACCAGATGAAGTATCAGTAAACTCTAGTTAATTTGATCCATTGGATCAAAAGGAATAAACGGTTCATATTCAATTTAGTGTACCGTAAAAAGCTCATTTTTAGAGGTGGTATTCAGCATTTTAGCTCATAGATAAACATATATACCGAACAGATCGAATTCGGCAAGAGACTGCTCAAGTTCTGATCACGGTGACTTCCTATTTGCAGCACTGCCGGGCAGTCAGGCCTGCCAGGTTCAGGCACCACCACGCCGAGCACACCGCCGGGAACCGACAATGACGATAACGGTGGTGCCGGAGGCCTGAGCACAGATGACTCCAATGCCGAAGCTCGTGTTGCCGCCGTACCTCTCCTGCCTCTTGCTCTGTCATGCTTGGTGTATTTGCACCTGCCGTGGTGGTGACATATGGACGAGATAGTTAGGATTTCTAGAGCGCTGCATTGCGTTGCTGCACCGTGATGTAAGAAACCACCACAGTTTTGCTTTGGGAAATTGGTAGTGGCTGGTAGCTGTTGTAACCTGCCCGTTCAAGCGAAAGGGCTAGAGTGGCAGTCAGTTGGATTCTGTCAATTCGTTCGGCTGTTCTTTCTTTATAAATTCATCTTCTGCTGCTTTGAGTTTTTTTCAATGACTCACTGGCTGATTTTTTTCTTGGATTTATAATAACATGGGGAGGACTAGGAATCAGATATCCTGCAAAGCTTCTCATAGGACGCATCGACGTAATATTTTTTTAATAATAAGTGTAACATTTGTAATCACTGCTTGTAACAAAATGGACAATAACAGTGAGAATGTTGAGAAAAAAAAAAAACTAAATTGGACGAAACTATGAGTATAAAACGAAGCAGAATTTTAAAATAGTTCAGACATTGTAAACAAAAAGAAGTTACAAGAACACAACACTTCAGCATTTGAAAAGAATAGTCGTAACATATTGCACTTGCTCAATCGAAGAAAATGTTTGTAACAAAATGAAATATCAAATTTGAAAAAAGAAATGTGCAACGATTGGCAATGCTACTGCAACAATAAATCATTGTAATGCAACAATTAAATAGTAGGACATCCTACACTCCCTCACACCATCGCTTCACCACTCAATAATAAGAAATCACCGCATCACAAAATGGTGCAACAAATCGATAACTCTACTGCAACAAAAAACAACTCTACTGCAACAGTTAAACAAACCTGTTACAACAAAAGTACTTATTTTTTCAACAACACTTGAAAATAATTATGCAAAAAAAAAAAAAATAGAACACTTGCCTCAACAAACCAGCAAAATTACTACAACAAATTCTGATAATACCTACAGCAACTAACCGGAGAAGATATAAGACATCAAGGTTGTCAGCCGCCGCTGAGCAAGGCGTGCCGACACTGACTTCGATTTGTGCGGTCACTACATGGAGGTATATGTTGCGTGCCGGACCATGAACAGGGCAGCAATGGCAAATGGCAGAGTGGAGGCATGAGTCGGATTGGAAATGGATAATTGATGAGCAGTATTCTGTTAGGGGAGACAATGTGTGGCCCACTTGTAAGAGGGATCAGGGGGAGGTAGTATATAACCCGGTTGTTTTGTCCTGTGTAAGGCATGGAAGAAAGAGACTATACTTTTCATTTCAATCTATTCTTGCTTGTTGTTCTCCTTGTTCTTCCCAAAACCCTTTCCATCCAGTTCTGGTTATAACAATTGGTATCAGAGCGGCCATCCAATCTGGCGCCAAAGCGGAAGTAATCGCAGTTAGAAGCCATGGTGACCACAGCGATGGCGTCAATGGAGGCCCAGTTTGAAGGAATGAATGCCATGCTCAAGCAGATTTTAGATGATGTACATGGAGTGAAATCGAAGATCAGAGAGGTTCGATCGGTGGTGGATGTTGTTCGTGGTCGTGTAGAGGTACTGGAGGCACGGCCGGATCCGGGTAATCTGGAGTCAGGTCGAGGAGGATTTGCTGCAGAAGATACACATCAATCGGCAGGAACAACATCGGGAACTCCATCAGGGGAAGGATCAAGATCATTGAAGGGATTTCGGGTTCCAAAAAAGGGTAGGGAGTGCCCGACAAGGGGGATCCTGGAAACTCCTGTGTTTCAACCAAACGTAGGAAGGCAGGAATGGCCAAACACCTTGCAGGTGTTCGAGCAATAGTTGGGAGGAGGGCAAAATTATCTCTCACAATGGCAGACAAGGCAATCACTTCCAAAGGTTGAGTTCCCTAAATTTGATGGTGAGAACCCAAGGCTATGGAGGGAAAGATGTGAGACATATTTTGAGATCATGGGAATTAATCCAGGTCTGTACACCCAATTGGCATCATTGAATTTCACCGGAAATGCTGCTCTATGGTTTGCAGAAAATGGAGGCCAAGGGACGATTTAAGAATTGGGAAATTCTGTGTGCAGTAGTGGAGAGAAGGTTCGATAAGAATCTGTACAAAAAACACATGAATCTGTTAATCAACCTTCGGCAAATACACTCGGTGGCAGAGTATGTCTAGCAGTTTGAGGCATTACAACATCATTTGTTGCTGTACAATCCGTCTCAGGACGAAGTATTTTTTGTGACACATTTTCTGGGAGGCTTAAGGAGGAAATCCGAGCTCCAATAGTGCTGCACAATCCTGAGGATATGGAAACAGTAGTTTTCCTTGCAGTGCTTCAGGAAGAGGAATTGGAAAACAAGAGGAAGGGATATCACCAAAAGGGGGATACTAGGGAAATGGGAAAAGGTGTTGGCAGACCTGGAGACAGATTCAAGGCAACCAACAAATTGGAGAGTAACCTGAGCATGGGCGAAAAGAAAAAAAAATGAACAATAACAGCAGCAGATGGGATGAGAAACTTGATGCTTTAAAGACTTATCAAAAAATCAATGGTCTGTGTTTTACCTGTGGAGAGAAGTGGAGTAAGAATCACAAATGCCCAGATCGAGTGCCTTTACACATTATAGAAGAACTGATGGAGGTATTACAAGTTCAAACAGAGCCAGAAGGAGATGGGGAGTTAGAATCTGGTGAAGAGTTATTTTCAGTCACGGAACAAAATGGTAATTTAAGAAACAAACGCAGGACCCTGAGACTCCAATGATGGATTGGCAAGCAAGAAATCCTAATTCTGGTGGATTCTGGAAGTACATATTCTTTTATTAGTGAAAGTATGGCGAAGAAGCTACAGTGTCAGACCATGAGTACTGTGCCTGTACAATTGTCTATTGCAGATGGCAGGGCAAAGCTATGTAATCAGGTGATTCCATCTTTGGAATGGTGGGTTCAGGGACACTCGTTCATTCAAGACATGCATGTTCTAGCTCTTGGCTGTTATGATATGATTTTAGGGGCGGATTGGTTGGAGGAGCATAGTCCCATGTGGGTACATTGGGGGCACAAGTGCATCAAATTCACTCATCAAGGACAACGAGTGATGCTGCATGGAGTCAAGAATGACAAAATGTGTGGGAAAGAGATAAGAGCTAAGGAGCTTCAAGGGTTGTTGAAAAGAGGAGCAGTCACGCACCTGGTGCAGCTGCACCCATGTGAGCAAGAAGGAAGTGACTCTGAGAATCAGACTGGAGAGATGACAGTACCAAAGGAGGTGGGTGAAGTGGTGAAAGAATTTGATCATCTGTTTCAAGAGGCAACTCAATTGCCTCCAAGTCATTTGTACGATCACTCAATTCCTCTGATGGCTGGTGCACAACCTGTGCATTCCCGAGCATACTGATACACCCCACAACAGAAGGACAAAATTGAGAAGCAAGTGACTGAGATGCTAGAGAAGGGGATCATACAACAAAGTTGCAGCCCCTTTGCTTCTCTAGTAATATTAGTTAAGAAAAAGGATGGCTCTTGGCGCTTTTGTGTGGATTATCGGAGATTGAATGCAATCACAGTGAAGAACAAGCAACCATTGCCGATAATTGATGAGTTGTTGGATGAGTTGGAAGGAGCTAGGTAGTTTACCAAATTAGATTTGCATTTAGGGTACCATCAGATTAGAGTTAAGGAAGGAGAGGAGTATAAAACAGCTTTTTGTACTCATCATGGGTTATATGAGTTCCTAGTTATGCCCTTCGGTCCCACAAATGCCCCAGCAACATTTCAAAGAGTCATGAATCAAATCTTTCACAGACTGCTTCATCGATGTGTGTTGGTGTTTATAGACGATATACTAATCTATAGCAGCACTATGGCAGAGCATGTAAAGCATTTGAGGGAAGTGTTCCATGTGCTCGAGCAGCATCAGTTGTTTGTGAAGAGGAAGAAGTGCACATTTGGCCAACAGAGGTTGGAGTACCTTGGTCACATCATCACCCCGGGTGGAGTATCCACAAATCCCATGAAGATTCAGGCTGTTGGCATGGCCAGTCCTGAAGAATTTGAAGGAATTAAGAGGCTTTCTTGGATTGACTGGATACTACAGGAAATTTATTCGCAATTATGGCATCCTGTGTAAACCATTGACTGCTTTGCTCAGGAAGGGTGTACTGTTCCAGTGGATAGTTGCCACAGATGAAGCATTCCGAGTTTTGCAGGATGCCCTGGTGAAGGCTCCAGTTTTGGCTCTACCAAACTTTTCAAAACCGTTTGTATTGGAAACTGATGCAAGTAATGGAGGGGTAGGGGCTGTATTGATGCAGGAGGGGCATCCAATAGCTTTCTTAAACAAGTCACTTAGTACTCGAAATCCAGCCTTGTCCACTTATGAGAAGGAGTGTTTGGCAATACTGTTGGCAGTAAGCAAATGGCGAGCATATTTAGAACATCAGGAGTTTATCATTAGAACTGATCAGAAGGCACTCATTCATTTGGATGATCAGAGGTTGTCAACCACAATACAGCACAAAGCCTTTGTATAATTACTGGGACTTCAGTACCAAATACAATATAAAAGGGGAATACAAAATGCAGCGGCAGACGCTTTGTCTAGAATGCCGGAGGCTAGAGAAGTTTGTGCAATTTCTGCCAGTACTCCGAAGTGGATAGAAAACTTGGTGGGTGGGTATCATGCCGATGCAGAAACCAAACAGTTATTGGAGGAATTGTGTGTGAAGGGCACTAATGATCAATGTTATTCACTGCAAGGAGGAGTCATTCGATTGAGAGGACGAATTTGGGCGGGCAACAACTCCTTGGCACAAAAGCATATACTGCAAGCTCTGCACGGTAGCGGCATTGGAGGACATTCTGGTATAAGTGCAACATACCACAAGGTGAGGGCATTGTTTGCTTGGCCAAGGCTCAAAAATTCGGTGGAACAGTATGTGAAGGAGTGTGGAATATGTCAACAAGCTAAGGTGGAGCACGTCAAGCTTCCGGGTTTACTACAGCCATTGCTGATTCCCTCTCAAGCATGGACAATGATTAGCACGAATTTCATTGAGGGATTGCCCTTATCACACAAGTATACAACAATTTGGTAGTGATTAATAAGTTCTCCAAATATGCGCACTTTATACCTGTAACACCCCGGCACCTCATGTGTCCGAAGTGCTACAAAAAACTATCTAAATTTTTTTCCATAAAATTTTTTGCAAGATCCCCCCTGCTAAATGGATATCCACTTAGCAGGCAAAGAGATGACAAATAACAAATTAATAACAACAATAAGGAATCCACTAACCATCATGACCCGCTAAGCACATACAAAGGGTCATGGTCTTCTAACAACTATAAATCCTCAACCTCAAAGAGATCACAATAAGCATAAAAACAACAATATCACATGTCATGGAATCAATCAACCATCGTGACATGTGAGCAAAAACAACTACACTAAACAATCAAGAGAAAACAACGATTACACAATTAATTCAACTAGTTAACAAGTGAACATTCCTCCAATTTGCTATTTGAGCAGGCAAAATGTGAGTGACGTGATGCTAATCCCCGACCCGACAAGCTAACCTCAGAGTACCTAAAAACATCAAACAAACAAGCGTGAGTCCAAGACTCAGCAAAGTGCATCAAGTCAATGGATTAACCAATTAACATTTTCAAAACTGTAACACCCCGACATCCAGTATGCCCCGAATGTCACCAAACATAGAAGAAACAACAACTAAATACCACAATTAAGATTAAATTACATCAAGGGCATAAATACTTTAACCGAAGATTTCGGCAGTATCTCCTTTGTTTTTCTATGGTTTGAAGCAACAGTTAAGTCCAGAATAATGAATTTAACCACTTTATGAGCTAAAACGAAGTAAATGATATAACCAAGAACACACTTAAGGCATACTCCAAGTTTCAGCGCATTAAACTTATTATCACAACTACGAATGGTAAGGTGTAGTTGTCTAAATGAATGTAGCTACGTGAAGATGTGCCGCTAAGTCCCTTTCCCTCATGCCGGTTTCATGGTACCTAAAAACATCATAAAAACACAAGCGTGAGTTCATCACTCAGCAAAGTGTATTGCAATGGAACAAGAAAACAGTTTTCAATACTATCATCACTACATCTCATATTCAACATCATAAGCATTTCATAATTCACATTGTATACATCTCATTAACATCATCATACATGCAATGCAATGCACATGTCTCCTTGAAGCACATGCCGGTATTGTCGAGTGCACACCCGTCGGTGTGCACCCTCTTTCCCCTTCCATCCCGTAGATGGAGGGTGTCTACTCTTACTAACTCGCTCCTATACACAACCATGGATGGGACTACGAGGTAGGTCTTTCGTGTTCACTACGTGTGAACACAGAGGCCCGCATCGGAATGGGTTGCCTCTTCCATTATGAATGCACATATGCCACATCATGATATAACTTGCATAAAGGAAACTCAATATAACAACGGCATATCCTTAAACAAAACATGAACATCATAACTCATGCAAGGATCAACATGGCAAATAAGCGCATCATATGGTATCATGGCAAAGCTACACATCTAGTTGATCACCCAAAACCCCAAATCCATCCCAATACACTTGCCTTCAACCGTGAGCGACGGAGTGGCGAGAGGTTGAGGGCACTCCCGGGGTAACATCACCTGCACAAAGGTACATTACACTCAAAACAAGCCCCTAAAAATAGAACAAGAACGATCTTCTACACCTACCTCGCAACCCACTCTAAAAACCCGAAAACAGAGAATTTGTCCCATCGGGACAGCGGGCTTCCAACTAGCATAACTTAAGTTCTAAAACTCCAAATCAAGTAAACGAGTACATTTTCTCGAAGATTAGGAAATTTCCCGTCTTTTCCTAAGTATTGGCGAAGACTGATTCGGCCTCTAAAGTTGTCTAATCTACAGTTGAACACGATCTGTCCCAATCTCATCACAGATTTGACAGCGTTCGATAAAATGGCCATAACTTTTAAACGGCTGAACGGAATTTTGATTTCTTGGTATCCACTGAAAGATAATTAAATTATCTACAACTTCTGTAACAGCTAGCTGATCAGGAAATGCTTCTAAAATTGCCAAAACGCAAGCCCTATGTCGGGGTGCAAATCTGCCTGAGGACAGAACGTGGGACAACATTGCAATTTTCCTAATCTCATCTAGGAACAGCACCTAAGAATGGATCTTAGGCATGGAAACTCCCTTCTAACCAGCATCAAAACCCTACAAAAGGATCTACCAACACTTACCTCCCTCGAAGAACCACTCGAACGGCAAAAACCTTCTCCTCCCGCCCTCGATCTCCCTCCCAACGCTGAAACCGCCAGTTCCTCTCGGTTGCGGAGCTTCCCAACGGCGAAAACAATAGAGGAAAAGGGTGTAGCAGCAAGGGAGGGGATGGAACCCTGCCTAGGGCCGTCTAGGAGAGGGTGGAAAGGTGGAGGAGCAAGGGGGAGGGGTGGAGGTGCAAGGAGGGCAAAGGGGGGAAGGCGGCTTGGGCTGGAGGGCTTGGGGGGCGCACCAAGGGGGATGGCGCAGGGGCAGCAGCCTTGCTGCCCAAAATCGCCTCTACATGGGCCAATGGTCCCCCACCTTCGGCCCAAGAAGGTCCTTCCAAGGCCCAAGCTTCCCCGGAAAGGCCCAAATGCCCGAAAACGGCCCGAAAGAGCAAAATAAAGTCGTACCATACTGCCGTATTCCATAATGTCACCAACCGAGATGTCACAACCTCCAACCAAGAAAGGGAAGAAGGAGGGAGGTGCTGCTAGCTGCCGCTGCTGCTGTTGCCGGTTAGGAGAGGAGGGAGGCGCCTGCCCTTAGGGGAAGGAGCAACCAAAGGAGATTCAAGAGCTTGGGTATGAAGGAGGGAGCTCCATGGCTGAGGAAGAGCAAGAGGGAGCTGCTGCCTTGCTGGAGAAAATGAAGAGGGGCAGCAAGGGGGTCGGCTGGATGGCTCACGGGTAGGGGAGAAAAAGAGAGGGAGTGAGGGAGTTGAGTGGATAAGGGATTAGGTGGGTTAGGTAAATAGGTGAGGAGAAAAGAATGCTAGAAGATTCCTTCCCACACACACCTAATAATAGAGCTTTCCAAATCGTGGGCAAGACCACCGAATTACCGGACGAAAACTCTCAAAACTTGAAATGAAGTTAAGTGATATTACATTCTCCTCCCCTTAAAGGAATTTGACCTCGAATTTGAAGAACGCCAACTCCAAAACAAAGTCCACAACGGTCTCAACCTTTTTTTTTTTGCAAACTCAAAACACCCACGCAAAGACTCAATCAAAAGCAACGATAAACCAACTCTCCAATTCCAACTATTGACAAGAGTGACTTGACTTAGCTCAGCTAAGTGCAACTCGTCACGACTCCACATTCACTCCCATATCTACTAAAATCTGCGAGGGCCAAAACTCGAAGGCATTGCCTTGCTCAAGACCAAAACCTAACACAATCCCTCACAATTTAGATCCGAAAGAACTTCCTGAACCTTCAATCGAAAAACATCATGCAAAAACTTACACGGACTCAATCAATATGCCAAATTCTCATATCATACCACCCTTGCAATAGTATGATGAACTCAGAACAACTTCCCTTTGGCACTACAGGTACAGGGTACGACCCTATAGAATCAATGATTTTCTTCTGAAGAACATAATACCAACATCCTAACTCAACTCTCAATTTCCCTCTTCAACTTCAATCACAATTCATCTTATTCATGATAACAAGAACAATACGAGGTTTTTCATTCTAACACGCCTCTAAATCAAATCTCAACCAATCACTCATACATCCGCTTAAATATTTTTGGTTCCATACTTGAATCCCCCAAGAACCTATAACACAAATTCTCATCTCTCCGAAATAATTGACCTTTTCACCAAAAGGACCATAACTAATCGATGACATCGAGGGAATAGCCCATATTGGCCTATTTTCATCTCCAAATCACAAGCCACATTATATAAAATTTCGTTCTATCCTCTCCTAGGCATATCTCATACCCAGGAACAACGAATTAAAACAAATGTTCACAACAGAACACTTTATTTCAAATTACCATCACCTTCTTTACAACTAAGTTGCTCCCAACAGATTTTCGAACCGACATCACAAGCCTCCATCATAAACCACCTTTTTAAACCACCATCAAAATTCTACACCTAGCTCAAGCTAGGACCACAGATCATTACCACATCACACTCAGTCCCTTTCCTAAGAGGGTCTCGCCCTCACATCCTTTCACTCAAACAACCAATCTCATGAGTATACTCCTCTATTACACTCAACAATTTCATAAACATTTCTATTCTTACCTCAACTAGAATGCCAACAAATAGCAATTCCCTTTAACCGGATGAACCACAATCATCAACTTGAACTCAATGCACCACAATTCACTTTTGAAAGAATTCAACAACACCTAAAGATCACTCTTTTTCTTTTCCTACATCAAGTCACAGAGGAAAACTCAAATCTCAATTCAATGCGATACAATTCGCATCGGGGAGCACTCAACTAAAAGAGAGAGACTCCACACAAATCTTTGACAGAAGTTCTCAATAACCCAAACAATCCAACTCGCTTTCAGTAAAGCAAAACTTCTCAAATTTAATCAAAACCAACATTCCGGAAGAGAAAACCGATTCTCAAATCAAACACAAGAATTCACAACCACCACAATATCTCTCAAAGAGAAAGGGAAACTCAAATCTCTTACAAAGCATGGCCAAATGCCAGAAATTATCCATTCTTTCTTTTCATGCTAGAAAGCAAAGGAAATCTCGATTCCCTTTTACTACTCGATTCATGACCAACACATTAAAACCAAAGCACCAAGCGTTACCTCGGGGAAAGCTCCAATAGAAGAGAAACACCACACAAAACTTTATTGAGGCCATTTACTTTTACAAAAGCAACATTAAGCCATTACCAAAGCAGAACATCTCTTAAACAACCACAGAACACTTATGAAACAATCATAAGTTCCATCTTTGGAAACGCTTGCAAACACCACGCACGCTTTTCAATTAAATCCAACTCTAGTCACAATAGAGTTACAATTTAAGTGTTTAATTCAAGAGTTTCCAACACAAGCCGTTATGTCTGCTTGCTTCCTTTAGATACCGATTCCAAAGATAATTCAGTTTGGACGCTAAGAAGCGCAATCCATTCATACATTCTTGAGTGTAAATCCCATATTCATAACATAAGCTAACCAGCTTAGCCAGAGACAAAGATTGGCATGATTCAATAAAGTAAAATATTCTGGACTCCATCAACCAATTACTTCGAAAACTACTCTTTCATCCTCATTTCCAATCATCAAAGCCAAGTCCGCAACTTGACAAAAGTACCTCTTAACCAAGGGAGTTCCATTGCCCACTAATCAAGATGCCTTAACCACTAGGCATGCACTCCCAGAAAATCATACACTCAATTGGATCCGTATACCTTTAAAAGAAGGTTCAACTCGAATCCCATCATACCAAGTATTCCAATACTCTCAGCCATTAAGGATTTCCTATTCATCAGATCATGAGAAGTCCAACACTGTTGAACACAAGTTACAACATCCAATCTTTGATTAATCACTTCCCACTATTCACATAACCACCATCGGTCATGTTATCGTAAAACTCTATACCATGACTATCTTATGACAATCAACAAGGGAAGCCACGTTCTCACTTCTTCATCACAAATGACTTATCAGTTAATTTTAACATAAGACGCGGGTCACCATTTTCTTTTGGTCTACCAACCATTATGACTCATCATTCATATAATTGTTTATCCCAAGCTTACGTCACATCTCTTCAACTCTTATTTCGGCGTACTTAACAACTGCCTTTCACACAATCCCTAAGTTACATACTCAACATCCCCAATCCATTCAACCAATAAATAACTCTAACCCCCCAATACGATCTCTACTAGGCATCTTTCATACTACGGATCCCAGACAGACATTTGTCATGGACAAATTCAAACTTTCATACAATCATTCCATATCCCTATTCTTTGATTACCCATCGATAAAGTCATTTTACCGATCCACAATTTAATTGACCCCTAAATAGCCTAACCCAACAATCCTCATGTCTCTACACCATCCCACTCCGGTGCTTTACACCATAACCTTGCTATATTAATTCGTTACTCAGAAGATTCTAGACCTTCTCAATCGGGATCAATACTATAATTCTCGAACTTCAGATTAATTCCAAGACTCACTGTACTTTGCATAAAACACTAATCAACTTTTACTTCAAATCACTTATCATCTCAATTAGTCTTTCTCTATCAACACAATCATTCAGGTTGTCTTTACGCAACCAACAATTCACTTTAACTGAATCAGTGATTTACATCATCTCCATGTTCCAACCACCCAACAAAGACTTAACGCTTGAACATCCTCGTGGGTCACGTACCCAAACTTTAAGGAAGCCCCAATTCTCAAACCTAAACAACACCAAGAGTCATCTTTCTTTTCAGAAAAACCCAAACGATCAACCAAATCCTTTTCAGATAAAGCCTTAACACCAAACTCCAAACTTCCACAAAAGAAAAGGGTTTTCAAAGAAGATCTCCCAAACAAGTAAAACGACGAGATCAAAATCCCCGTACTCTTACAAGGTCACAGAACTTCAACCTTGACAACCAGGTCTGGCTCAACATCGCAATAACTCTATTAACCTCGGAGAAAGACAAACACCAGAGTAAATCGAAAGCTTTCTTCATAAAGCAACCAACCAAACTGGGCAACCAAGCTCAAATGACAACCAAAAGAGGCGCAACACTAAACTCTTCTTCTTTGTCTTCAACCAAAGAAGGCAAAATCAAAACCGTCGAAAGAACAATCAGCGAATACTCAATACCAAACACTTTTCCTTTAATTCCAACCAACTAAGACCAAGGAAACCAACCAAACCGATCTGTAACACCCCGGCACCTAGTATGTCGTGAATGTCACCACAAAGGATACTAGCAACAACCAAATCATATATTTAATACTAAATTACAGCAACTACGCTAATAGCTTAAACAAAATTTTGGCAGCATACACTTTGTTTTTCCATGGTTTTCAGCATCAATAATAGAGGCATAGCAAGATAGCATAATTGAAGACAATTCTAACATGGCAACTAAGGATTTCAGCAACAATTCAAGTCAAATACATACTTTAACCATCACATAAACCAATAAGGAATGAACATTTGTTCATGACAACCAACGAGGCAATTAAACCATAATAAAATTCAATATGGTAACCATCACAACTAATGGAAATGTTTGAAGTTGTTTATTTGCGTGATGCTATGTGTGGATGTGCATCTAGCTCCCTTTCCCACATGTCGGATTCAAGGTACCTAAAAAAAACATTAAGCAGCAAGCGTGAGTTCATCACTCAGCAAAGTGTATTGCAACGGAACAGAGTAATAATAGTTAACATAAACCATGAGAGACAATTCATAAAAACTTCGTCATCATATTCTCATTTATGCAATGCAATACATCATGCCTCTTTGTTTAGCACATATCGGTATTGCCGAGTGCACAACCGTCGGTGTGCACCATCTTTCCCTTCTATCCCGTGGAGGGTGTCTACTCTTACTGTAGGATCGATATACACGGATATAGCAATCAGAGGGGGCTGAATGATTGTACGGAAGCAAAAACCAAATTTCCAATCTACTAAAAGTTCACCCCAAATCTGAACCAAAAAGTTACTTCGTATCCGACAAAAACAGATTGATAGACATTCGGTAAAAAATGAATTCTCGGAGATTCAACCGTCGGATCGATCTAAAATTTCGACACAAGAAAATATATTACAATATGAATCGAACCAAAAAAGAATCAGCTCGATCGGACTTACGGATCAAAAGTTATGAACCTCGCAAGCTTGCTGTGACAGAACTTGACGAAAACTAATCTAATCAAAACTTGTAGATTAATCAAGAACGACAAAAGATTAATCAACTAAACTTTGAGGAACTCTAAATCAATACCCTAGAAAGATTTTTGATGGATCAAATCAAGATGAAACTTAAAGAACAAAAACCAATCTAGAACCAGAACAAGCATGCAAAAAAGAACAAAACAGATAACACTGTAGCAACGTGGTTACTGTAGCACGCAACGATCTGGAAGAATTGATCTTTATTTATTTTTGTCTAAAGTACTCCAACCAAAAGAGTACAACCCTAAAACCTGCCCAAGACTTGATGCATAAACAGGAGGCGCCTCCCCCTATTTATACAGAGCAAACACATAGAGTTCTGTAAGTATTCAAAAAGTCTCATTCGGCCTCTAAGTTCCTCTAATCTATAGATGAACACATACTGTACCAATCGCGACACAGATTGGACAGCATTCGGTAAAATGGTCATAACTTTTAAATGGTTGAACGAAACTTAGTGATTTTGGTTCCCAATTAAAGTTAATTCAATTATCTACAACTTTCGCAACAGCCAGCCCCCCAGAAAATGAATCTAAAATTCTCTAAATCACGCCCGAACTCAGACCTCTAATCTGCCTGAGAACAGAACACCAAAACAGATCTAGTTTTCTTCAAATTTAACTAGTTGTAGCACACCATTAGAGGCTCTTAGCACTAGATTCCCCCCATTAAAATAGTACCTAAACCACCCCAAAAACTCCCAATAATCATACCTCTCCTTGACGAAATGAAGAATCGACGAAAGATTCCTTCTCCCGTCTACGATTCTCCTCCAATCCGCAGGAAACCGTCGGCTTCTCCTCGGTTGGATGAGCTCCAAAGCATGAACAACAGGGGGAGGTGAAGTGGGGGAGGGAAGGCGGCTATGGGGGGAACCCTAGCTAGGGAGGGCGCAAGGGGGGGCAAGGGGGGCGTAAGGGGGAAAGGGGGGTGGCTGGTCAAAGGGGGGGGCGCAAGGGGGATTAGGGCGGCTACGGGGGGTGGCGGGGAGGTGGGCTACGGTTTAGGCAGGATTTTCTCTCCCCACATGGGCCAAAATTCCCCCACCAAGGTCCAAACTCCCCCGGAAAGCCCAAAACTCAATCCCCTAAGGCCCAATCTCTCCCAGAAAAGCCCAAACACCCTTAAAGGCCCAAAAACACAAAATCAACTCTTGCTGTAATGTCACACGATCGCAAGGACGATTAGAGAAATCCAAAAGATTCATCACTAAACCTTGCTATTTGACTCCAACCAACAAAGCCAAAAGAAACCACAACTACTCAATTAGCTAATACAAAATAATAACCATAGACATCATCATATTTATCACTCACCATCAAAGCTTAAATACAACATTTAAGCATAAAGCGACAATACTCATACCCTTTCCTACTGTGCATCAAAGTGTGTCAAGTTTTAAATTAATTAACCATTCTATTTCAGATTTTAAGGCTATTGCCCTAAGACCAAGTTTTAACAAGTAAATACCTATGCCATGTTTCTACCTTTCGAAGTCACATTTTAGTTTACTCTAGAGTGATTTTCTACATTCACATTCCACGGACCACAAGCCCGCTCTGCTACCAACTGTAACACCCTGGCAGCTCACGTGCCCGAAGTGCTACCAAAAACTATATAATTTTTTTTTTCATAAAATTTTTTGCAAGATCTCTCCTGCTAAATGGACATCCACTCAGCAGGCAAAGAGATGACAAATAACAAATTAATAACAACAATAAGGAATCCACTAACCATCATGACCCGCTAAGCACATACAAAGGATCATGGCCTTCTAACAACTATAAATCCTCAACCTCAAAGAGATCACACTAAGCATAAAAGCAACAATATCACATGTCATGGAATCAATCAACCACCATGACATGTGAGCAAAAACAACTACACTAAACAATCAAGAGACAACTACGATTACGTAATTAATTCAACTAGTTAACAAGTGAACATTCCTTCAATTTGCTATTTGAGCAGGCAAAATGTGAGTGACGTGATGCTATTCCCCGACACGGCGAGCTGACCTCAGAGTACCTAAAAACATCAAACAAACAAGCTTGAGTCCAAGACTCAGCAAAGTGCATCAAATCAACGGATTAACCAATTAACATTTTCAAAACAACAACAAGATCAAATTCTTACAAGACTCAGCCAATACATAAAACAATTATAACGCTACCATTTACCTCATTGCTTATTTCACACACATACCTCATTCAACCTCCTTCGGATGAGTCCACGACTCAATCCCAACTCCTTACATTACCATTACACAAACAAAACTCATTGTTAGTGATGCAATGCGACATGAATGCTCTTTTCGATGCACGTACTGGTATTGCCGAGTGCACACCCGTCGGTGTGCACCTTCATTCCCTTCCATCCCGTGGAAGGTGCCTACTCTTACTGTCTCGCTCCCATTCACCTCGATGAATAGGACTACGAGGTAGGACTTTTGATACGAGGGGTGCCCGACCTTCACGGCGTAGAATCAAAGATACACATGAAACTCGACGAAATTAGTGTGGCCAATACGCTGCCTATGCAGCAACCTGCAACACCGAGTTCGCCTAACCTCACGCAAGATGATTCCACTCGACCACGTCAAGCGGATACAATCCTCGCTGCAATCACAAGAGCTTGCAAAGCAGCAACGAAGGAATGCATAATCTCGAGTTTATTCAAATTAGGTGGCTAGAATACCCAAGAACATGCATATAGCAGATCTGCTTGTAGTTTCAATTGGTCTAAAAGTTCTTTTTACAAAGGGGTGCCTTCTACATATAAGAGAGGATGAGAGGAAGGCAAAAGGGGTCTTGGACAAGCCTGTGCAGCACAAAGGCCAAAGACAAAGACATAATGGTGGCGACACCCAACACATTGGAATCTGCTTTTAAGCCGCCATATTAAACTGATGATATCTTCGGCGCTCCGAATGAATTTAAGGGTGAGGCTGGATCCATTTGAAAGCTGAGGAGACAAGCTTTCAAAGCTGTGGTCAAACACTCCAATCGGACTCCGCTTTGCATTATCTGCACCCCGTTTTTTCTCCAGGCTGATCCGGTCACCTGGAGCCCGAACCGAGTTCTTTTGCATTCACATCTTGCATGTTGACTTGTCCATGGTTCTCTTGGCCTTCCCTAAGGTGTTTCACACCTTCTCACATTGTCTTCATACCAAAGAATAATGAAATTACTTGCATTAGGTAGCACTGATTATCATAAGTAATATAATCCTTACAAAGGAGCGAGTTCACTGTTGATTGATTTGTTTTGCAGTGCGTGTTATTGGTCCTTGAAAATGATTTGGGGTCTCATGAACAGTACTAGGGGAAAGGAATCGCGATGGTGTTATGCTGCCCGTATCATCCTCCTCTTGAAAGGAGTCGTCCTCGACTCTATGTCCGATCCAAAGAATGGTGACAAATCAGCAACATTGAACGTAGTGCTTACATTGTAATCATCACCGTGTAGAAGCTCGATCTTGTATGCATTGTCGTTGATCTTCTCAAGCACTTTGAATGGTCCATCAGCCCGTGGCATCAACTTAGACTTACGTTTCTCGAAACGCTCTTTGCGAGATGTACCCAAACCGGATCACCTGGTTCAAACAACATTTTCTTCCTTGTCTTGTTTGCCTTTTTCAGGCGAAGTAAGCGTGCCTTCTTTTCAATTGCTTCTTTTGTTTTTACGTGAATGGACTTGACAAATTCAGCTGGTCAGCTTATTGCATCCATATTAGCTCGTTCTGAAAAGGAAGTGGCAAAGAATCAAGTGGTGTGATTGGTTTAAAGCCATACACTACCTCAAAAGGGCAATATTGAGTTGTTGAGTGAACCGCCTTGCCAGTATGCAAATTCAACATGAGGAAGGCAGTCCTCCCACTCCTTCCAGTTCTTCTTGATCATTGCACGCAAAGAACATGGAGAGTGTGCGGTTCACCACCTCGGATTTGTCCATCTGTTGTGGGTGACAAGTTGTAGAAAATAACAACTTTGTCCCAAGCTTGGCCCACATAATGTCTTCCAAAAGTAGCTCATGAACTTGACATCACGATCTGAAACAATAGTTCTTGGTATCCCATGCAATCTCACAATCTCCACGAAAAACAAGTCGCTATATGTGACGCATCGTCAAGCTCTTGTGACATGGAATAAAGTGTGCCATTTTAGAGAACCTATCCACAACCACAAATACAGAATCTCTCCCCTCTTGGTCCTAGGCAATCCTAAAACAAAATCCATGCTAATATCCTCCCAAGGTGTACTAGGCAGGAAGTGGAGTGTACAAACCATGTGGATTAAGTTTTGACTTAGCTTTATGGCATGTCACACATCGTTGCACAAATCGCTCGACGCCTCGTCGCATGTTTTGGCCAATAGAAGTGATCGGACGGAATGGCCATGGTCTTTTCTCTCCCAAAATGTCCCATTAATCCGCAAGCATGGGATTCTGCAACAATAGCAAACGACGGACGAATAGGAACACATAACTTGTTAGCACGAAACAAGAACCCATCATGAACATGGAACTTTTTCCCATCCTTTCCTTTAATGCACTTAGAATATGGTTCGCAAACTCATTATCTAAAACATATAACTCTTTTCAAACTTTCTAAACAGGGACCTTGATTTCAAGTTGAGTCAAGAGCACAATCTTGCGAGACAAAGCATCACCACCACATTTTCCTTACCCTTCTTGTATTTCACAATGTATGGAAAAGATTCAATGAATTCCACCCATTTGGCATGTCTACGATTCAGTTTTGATTGGCCTTTCAAATATTTTAAAGCTTCATGATCAGAATGTATAATGAATTCTTTAGGCCAAAGATAATGTTGCCAAGTTTCCAAAACACAACCAAAGCATACAACTCCTTATCATAAACAGGATAGTTCAATTGAGCACCACCAAGCTTTTCACTAAAGTATGCTATCGGTTTGCCCTCTTGCATCAAAACACCACCAATACCTATTCCACTCGCATCATTCAATTTCAAAGCTTTAGTGAAATCGTAAAACAAGCAATGGTGCTTGATTAAGCGCTTCTTTAATTCAGCAAAAGCATTCTCTTGAGCATCACCCCAAACAAAATCACTTCCTTTCTTGGTTAACTCATTCAAAGGGGCTGCAATTGTGCTAAAATCTTTCACGAATCTACTGTAAAACCAGACAAGACCGTGAAAACTTCTAACTTGACTAACATTTATGGTGTAGCCCAATTTTTAATTGATTCAACTTTTGAGTCATCCACTTCTACCCCATTTTCAGAAACAACGAAACCTAAGAATACAATTTTATCTTGGCAAAAATTGCATTTCTCTATGTTTGCAAACAACCTTTCAGCTCTAAGCACTTCCAAGACTTGTCTTAAGTGATTAGTGTGTTCTTCCAAAGTGTGGCTGTAAATTAAGATATCATCAAAATACACAACAACAAATTTTCCAATAAATGCTCTCAAAACATGGTTCATTAGCCTCATGAATGTACTAGGTGCATTAGTTAATCCAAGATAAGCATCACTAACCACTCATACAACCCAAATTTTGTTTTAAATACTGTTTTCCATTCGTCCCTTCTTTCATCCTTATTTGATGGTACCCACTCATAAATCAATTTTAGAGAAAATAACATGACACCACTCAATTCATCCAAAGATGTCATCCAACCTTGGAATAGGATGGCGATATCTATGATGATGTTGTTAATTGCTCTACAATCTACACACATGCGCCAAGTACCATCTTTCTTAGGAACTAAAATCACAGGAGACACAAGGGCTTAGGCTTTCACGCACCCTTTGTTAAGAAGTTCTTGCACTCATGGCGTTGAATTTCCTTTGTTTCTTCTCGGATTGGCGTGATGCGGTCGGTTTGGGAGAGGTGCTCCTGATACGAGAGTCGATTTGATGTTCAATTCCTCGAATAGGTGGGGAGACCAGCCGGTACCTCCATAAACACGCTCATCAAAGTCCTCGCAAAAGATTTGCGATAGCATGTGGAAGAGAAGTTATTTAGTTAGTGGAAAGTAATGCATCTTTTGTACAGGAGCACAAAGTGCATCAAATGTGTGTTCTCAACCATATTCCTTATCTCAGTTAGTGGCTAACATGACTAGCTTGTTTCCTTCGAGTCCTTTCTTACCACTTTCATTTGCCTTGTGGAAAGCACTTGTATTCTTCCTCTCTTTTCCTTAGTACTATCAAAGTGTACCTCATTCTTTGCATTGTATCGCATGAATTTGAGTAGGAGACATTGGTCGAAGAACTATTTCCTTGTTGTTCCACTTGAATGAGTGTTGATTTGTGTAACCATTGTGATGGCTTGCTCGATCAAATTGCCATGGCCGATCGAGCAGCAAGTGACATACCGTCATTGGGACCACATCACATTCCACAATATCACTATACTCACCAATCTTGAAGGGCACTTTCACCATGAAATGAATTTTAACTTCTCCACCCAAACCATTGCACATGATAGGGATGGATCAAGAAGCGACTTCAAACCAAGTTTATCACACATTTGTTTTATGGCCAAATTGTGACAACTTCCCCCATCAATAATTACCTTTACACGCACGGTCATTGACCTTTGCTTTGGTGTGGAAAAGGTTGCAGCGTTGTGATCTTCCTTTTGCTGAACACTCAATATTTTCTTGGTGACAATGAGAGATTGGCACTGTCTCAAAATCACAATAAGTCATCTCATTTTCCTCATTTTCCAAATCAGCAATTGGGACATCCTCTTCTTCACTTGCGATTCATATTCTCCTCCCTCATTATAAGCATGGTGCGGTTGTTTGGGCAATCCTTGGCGATATGGCCTCTCCCAAGCACTTGAAGCATTGAATGGCACTACTCTTGTTTGTAGATCCCACAGGAAGATGTAGCACTAGCTCTTTGGACCATGCTTAGTATTCGAGTAGATGGCTCTTTTCCACCTCGAAGGCTTCAGGAGAACTTGGAGCAATACTTGCACTAGAAGTGTTAGAAATGAATTGAACTCGAAGTGGGTTTACATGTAGCAGTGTGAACGAGGAGCAAATGAAGAAGTTCTTGTAATTTTGGTGTCTTGTTGCACTTGTCTTTCACTTTGGTTGCTTGATGCACTAACTCCACCACATTGCCATAAGGTTGAAATTGGTGATGCGCTTGATGGGGTGGTTCAAACCAGCGAATCGTGCCATAGTTTGCTCTTCATGTTCATATACATTAGCACGGATCATGGCCATCTCCATCTCCTTATAGTACTCATCCACGTGCGACTTCCCTTGCTTCAATCCCCGCAACTTATCAAATAGATCACGTTTGTAATGTCGAGGACAAACCTTGCTCGCATTTCAACCTTCATCTCAGCCACGATGCAATGGGGTTCTCGCCATGTTCTACTCTTTGGCTCTGAATTTGTTCCCACCAAATCGATGCATAATCATCAAATTCAAGAGAGGCCATTGCAAGTTTCTTTTCTTGGTGTAGTTGTGAGAAAGATCTTATCAACTTTAGTTCCCAACTCAAGTAGTCTTGAGGATTATTTGTGCACTGCAAATTTAGGCAT
This sequence comes from Rhipidocladum racemiflorum, assembly GCA_036346355.1. Taxonomy (NCBI): domain Eukaryota; kingdom Viridiplantae; phylum Streptophyta; class Magnoliopsida; order Poales; family Poaceae; genus Rhipidocladum; species Rhipidocladum racemiflorum. Next base: position 43,994,534 of record CM070571.1, on the reverse strand, counting down.
AGAAAACTTAAGCTTACCAAACCTTTCTTCCTGGGACGATTGTTGTTGTTGTGGTTATGACGCGATTTGCTTCGCTATGGCGGAAAATTAACATGAATGGGCTCAAATGCAGCTCCTCCACGACCCATGCCACGACCACGTCCCCTTCCACGATTATTGTCATCACCCCTTGCAGTGCCTAGCATGTTGATGGTTCACATTAGCGGCCACGAGCCCTCCGTGCGGCGGCTTCTCATCGGTCTCATCTAGCAAAGGTTCTTGTTCACTTGTGGTCCTAGTTGCCGTACAATGTCGTGACTATGTTGGTGTGGAGCACGTTGAGTTGTTGATTCACTTCAATTTGAAGATCTTGTATGGAGTTATTCAATTCTTCTCGTAGTGATCATTGCCAAGGTTGAACTCTCGCCAGAAAGTGTCTCTCAAAGCACAATATTAGGTCAATTTATTGGAGCATCACGAGCACGCCCATCATTCTCATTGTCGCCTTGACTGACATGGTTAGTTGTGCAAAAGCGACAAGAGTAACAAAACAATATAATGTGTGGAAAAACTCTCTCAACCTCACTTATCCTTACAACCAAAGTTCTTACTTACCCTTGGTGATTGATAGAGGAGTTCACACTTGAGTGGTGAGGCAACACAATGTGAGCTTGCGAACTCAAAGCTGAGATTAAAGCACACAAATGTGTTTGTATGTGGAGCTTGGTAGAGAATGTATGACCTACACAATCTGAATTCACGATGTTGTTTCAATAAGTAAATATCCAACCAAGAACACAATGCCTAGTTGCTGAAAACAAGATTTAATTGATGAACACAAAGAACTCACACACAAGGATGATGGAACCAATTGCAATCAAAGGAGTGAGCTCGAGTAAAAATATGATGATAGCATAAACAACTCAATTGCAATGGCTATGGAAAGACGCTAGCTAGCTGCAATAGATGAAGAAGGGCTCAAGATTGCACATCAAGAATCGTTTTATCACGGTTGTTGCAATAGATTTTAGTATTTTTTTTTGGCTCTCTTTCTTTTGGATGGCTATACTATCGATTTTCAAAGAAAGATTCACAACTTTTCTTTTGATTTCATGCAACATTGTGATAGAAACATATGAGTGCAGCCCTATGCAATTGAATAGCTAGTCTTGAAAGGTGCAAAGTTTTCGCAAAGGAAAGATGGGCTATCAAAACAGATTTGAAAATTTTCGCAACTTTGTAGCAGTCAGATTCAAACACATGTTCAACCACTTTTTATGCCGATTCAGAAAAACTTGTCTCTACCAAAGTTGGAGAAATTCATAAGCTTTTCGTAAAGTCCAAGAACGCGAAAATCCGAAAGTTCGTATGTGGGAGTTATGTCCAAAACAAAGGACTGAACAGAATGGATCAAAAAGTGACGCGAAGGAGATGAACAGTTTCAGCAACAAGAACACGATTCTATGAATAAAAACTTAGTAAGACGCACAAGAACAACAGATCTGAGACTAAGGTTCAATATTTTTGTGAGGCAAGTTTTCAGATTAGGAAAGAAAACACAAATCCAACCCAAGGGATGATATTTTTTGTGTGGTAATTTTCTGGAATATGACTGAAAGTAAAGCTACAACTAGGGATAAGGATTCTACCGTAGTGACAACCGAAGCTACGATGCCAAATGATACGAGGGGTGCCCGACCTTCACGTAGAATCAAAGATACACATGAAACTCGACTAAATTAGTGTGGCCAATAATGCGCCTATGCAAAGACAACCTCAACAGAGTTCGCCTAACCTCACGCAAGATGATTCCACTCACCGTCAAGCGGATACAATCCTCGCATTGCAATCACAAGAGCTTGCAAGAGCAACGGGAAGGAATGCATAATCTCGTAGTTTATTCACGGTGGCTAGAATACCCAAGAACATGCATATAGCGTATCCGCTTTGTAGTTTCAATTGGTCTAAAAGTTCTTTTTACAAAGGGTGCCTTCTACATATAAGAGAGGATGAGAGGAAGGCAAAGGGTGCTGGACAAGCCCAGGTCGCAGCACAAAGGCCAAAGACAAAGACATAATGGTGGCGCAAAGACCCAACACATTGGAATCTGTTCCTGGCCACCATATTAAAAGCCGATGATATCTTCGGCTCGAATGAATTTAAGTGAGAGGTGGATCCATTTGAGTGAGGAGACAAGCTTTCAAAGCTGTGGTCAAACACTCCAATCAGGACTCCGCTTTGCATTATCTGCACCGTTTTTCTCCAGGTACCGTCACCGGAGCCGAACGAGTTCTTTTGCATTCACATCTTGCATGTTGACTTGTCCATGGTTCTCTTGGCCTTCCCTAAGGTGTTCACACCTTCTCACATTGTCTTCATACCAAAGAATAATGAAATTACTTGCATTAGGTAGCAGCTGATTATCATAAGTAATATAATCCTTACAAAGGAGCGAGTTCACCTGTTGATTGATTTGTTTTGCACGAGCGCGTGTTATTGGTCCTTGAAAATGATTTGGGGTCTCATGAACAGTACTAGGGGAAAGGAATCGCGATGGTGTTATGCTGCCCGTATCAACTTTCGTGTTCACTACATGTGAACACAGAGGCCCGCATCAGAATGGGTCGTCTCTTCCATTATGAATGCACAAATTCAATTAACACAATTAAATTGCAACTATCTTTATTTCTAACATTATTGCATAGTCATAACCAAATGCTTAAACATAGCCAATTCTCGCATTTAAAAGTTACCATCCATACTAGTCTAATCAAATTCAAGAATATAGCATGGTAGCACAACATGTCATATGCATAATCACAAGCAAACAATTCAACATCTATTTATCCTTTTAGTTGATACACTTGCCTTCTACCCACACGAAGCGATGTGGCGCGTGGTTGAAGCCACCTCCGAAGCCACACCTCCTGAATAAACATTGCGCAAATGATTTCACACAAACTATGGCCAACAACAACAACAAACAATTCCTTTCACTCACTACAACACACCTTGTCCCAAAACAGCCCACAAACTGCATTTCATACAAAATTGGTTGGGTAGCCTACTTAGCCAACGCATAACTAATGCTATACAACACCAAATTGAGCAAACAAAGACATTTTAAGCATCTACTCTGAATTTAGTAGCTATCTCTAGGCAATTTTAAAACCCAATTCGGTCTCCAACTTGCTCTAATTCATAGAACAAAATTGAATCTTCTACTAGTCGCAATTTATACAGCAACAAGGTAAAACTTGCGTAGCTTTTTAATGGTTCAACCAAAATTCATGTTCTTGGACTCTAAATGAGAACAAGAGGATGGGCTACAATTACCCCATAGCCATTTGCTCAAAATATGAATTTAAAGTCCTCAAATTGAACTCTGAACTTCAGAACCGCAAACACCCAGTTCTGGACGACAACTTTGTTCTAGCATAACTTTTGATTCCTAACTCCAAATCAAGAAAACAAATATATTTTCTTAAACTAAAGGAAATTTTCCACATTTCTCTAGGAAAATGAAAGAGCTGAATCGGTTTGCAAGAAGCTCAAAACCGCAGTTGAACATTACAGCTCCACTAACAGCACAATCTGGACATCAGGCACTAAAAGTGGCATAACTTTTAATTGGCTTAATGGATTTTCAAGTTCTTGTACTCTATTGAAACATAAGAACGACATCTACGATAATGTCTACAGACAAAAACTCATTTGACCAACTTAGCTACCCCAAAACTGAGCTAGAAGGCAGACTGAAAATCAGCTCGAAAAACAGCAAGTGGTTCCCTCCACTAAAACTAGTTTCCCTCCAAGAATTTCAACCCTAGAACCCTAGAACCAGCTCTAACCAGGCTAGGGACTCTAGATCTGAGCTCAAGCAAGGCTTCCAAGAGATTACCTCCAACCAAGAAGGGGAAGAAGAAGGAGGGAGGTGCTGCTAGCTGCCGCTGCTGCTGGTTAGGAGAGGAGGGAGGCACCAGCCCTTAGGGGAAGGAGCAGCCAAAGGAGCTTCAAGATATTGGGTATGAAGGAGGGAGCTCCATGGCTGAGGAAGAGCAAGAGGGAGCTGCTGCCTTGGTGGAGAAAATGAAGAGGGGCAGCAAGGGGGTCGGCTGGATGGCTCATGGGTAGGGGAGAAAAAGAGAGGGAGGGAGTTGAGTGGATAAGGGATTAGGTGGGTTGGGTAAATAGGTGAGGAGAAAAGCAATGCTAGAAGATTCCTTCCCACACACACCTAATAATAGAGCTTTCCAAATCGCGGGCTAGACCACTGAATTCCCCGACGAAAACTCTCAATACTTGAAATGAAGTTAAGCGATATTATAATACCTTTGGCACATCCCTTCACTGCCCCGCAAGTGGCCCAGGTCTTCTGTGACCATGTTTACAAGTTGCATGGATTGCCTCAAATCATAGTGACTGACAGGGACAAGGTATTTACCAGCGCCTTCTTGCAGGAGCTCTTCAAATTGTCAGATACAATCCTGAATATGAGTTCAGCATATCATCCGCAAACTGACGGCCAAAGTTAACACCTCAATCAGTGTTTAGAGACACACTTAAGGTGTTTTGTGCACGCTTGTCCGAAGAAATGGCCGGAGTGGCTCTCATTAGCTGAGTATTGGTATAATACCACTTATCAAACTCCCATTGGCCAGACTCCTTTTGAGGTACTCTACCGGCACCCTCCTAGGCACTTTGGAATTTTTGACTCAAATTCAAGCGAAGTGGCTGATGTCAGAGTTGGTTGACGCATAGAGCCTTGATGAATAACCTATTGAAACTGCATTTGGAGAGGGCTGCTTTGAGGATGAAAAATCAAGCGGACAAGAATCGTTCAGATCATGAGTTTCAGGTCGGCGAAATGGTGTACCTCAAGTTGCAGCCCTATGTCCAGACATCTGTGGCATCACGCAGAAATCAGAAGCTGAGTTTCAGATTTTATGGGCCATACAAATTGTTGGCAAGAGTTGGTCGAGTAGCGTACAGGTTGGATTTACTGGAGGGGAGTAAAATCCACCCAGTTGTGCATGTTTCCTAGCTCAAGTCTCATATTCTGCCTTCAAATCAGAATGCGGCAGTGTTGATGATTTAGGACAAAGAGATGGAGGAAATGCAGATTCCATTGACCATTTTACAGAGGAAGTTGATCTGGAAAGGAAACCGGGTCACTGCAGTGGTTCTCGTGCAATGGTCGGGGTTGCCAGCAGCCTTGGCTACCTGGGAGAATAGTGCGACACTTCGTCATCAGTTTCCAGCGGCATCGCCTTGGGACAAGCCGCGTCTCGAGAAGGAGGGAATGTTGCATGCCGGACCATGAACAGGGCAACAACGGCAAATGGCAGAGTGGAAGCGTGAGTCAGATTGGGAATGGATAGTTGATGAGCTGTATTCTGTTAGGGGAGACAATGCGTGGCCCACTTGTAAGAGGGATCAGGGGGAAGGTAGTATGTGACGGACCGCCTTTTCAGGGGACAGTCGAAAACTCACAACAGTTACCCAGGAAGACTAACTGTTGGAAAACAAGAGTATTTTACTTGACAAAAGCAACTTTAATTATTTTATTCAAATATATGGCCTAACGGCCGAGTTTTTACAAAAGGGAAGCATCCAAGCTTCTAGAATACATTATCAAAAGAGAAAACCACAGGCAGGGCCTGAGCGAAGACAAGACCTAAAGCCAAACTAAGTCGCCATCTACGACCTCCTGGTAGGCTCGAGCATCTTCAAATTCCGAAAGGGTTTTGGGGTTGCAAGTGTGAGTACAGAGTACTCAACAAGTCGTATGGGAAGTACTGAATACTACATGTAGGGGATAACAAAGGATGGCAATAGGGTTTAAGTATCTGGATGTAGTTTTATCTTCCAACTCATTTTACATTTGAAACACAAACTATAAATAAGTAGTAAAAGGGGGTTTCACAAAGTTAACATACTTAATCAACTTCTCCAAATTCCAAAATATAACTTGAGCTTGGTTTCGGGTATCACCCCAGTTCAAATTTAACTTCATTAGCCGGAAGTACGGCGTAATCGATTACCATCAAGATTAACTCTGCAGAGGTGCTCAGCTTTACCCACAAGATATCTACAACCTTTAATGCCAATCGCGAGTTTTCATGCAACTTAAATGCATGTGGCCAGATTGAGATCATCACAGCATTTCGTTAATCATTCCTGTTGTTTTTAGTTGTTTACCGATAGGCTAGCGCTACCCTGGACCTGGTTATTCCAATCATAGCACCTACCGTTGTGAGAAGCAGGGGATGACACTCTGGACCATTCCTGTTCCACCCCTCCGGTATACTTCCTTGCTGGGAAGGCAGGTCCCTATTCTCTCTAGAGAATAGTACCACCAAATTAATCCAATTATTATCTCAGGAATGACTAACTTATTGAGCTATGTCGGATACAGGCCCACTGACCAGTCTGACCTGTGGTTGAGCGGAAACTAAGTTATTTACTTTGCTCAAGGGGGTTATTAACCTTACTGTGCCAAAGATCAAACCTACATCCACAAACCCATTCCGGTACTCGAAGTACCGGCCACCAGACAAACCAAGGCATTAATCATCAACCGGGGATTGGAATCTCATCCACTCCGGGATTAGTCCAATTCTGTCCCCTAAACTGTAGCACTTTTCTCAAACCAATCGAACCAGCGGTTCGACACCATTTCTTTCAATTTTCCAAGATTTTGAATTTTACTAAACTATCATAATATCTAACTTAATCATGGCATAAGTAATCGCCTAAGGTTACAAAGGATTAAATAAAGTTCAATATTTTCCAAGGAAGTTTCTTGAGCAATTGGGCATTATCTAGGTATCATGTCATTCTAAAATACTGTTTCCAATATTTCAACATACGGTAAAATAATGCGATATCAAATAATTACTAAGTATACATGGCATGAATAGGTTCAACATGATCAAAGGTGTACGGCTTGCCTTGCTCGGCAGTTGGGTAGGAAGAATCATAGAGGAAGTAGTCGTACGGGGCTCCGGTCTGGTCCAATGTCTGCTCTGGGAACTGCTCCGGCTCCTGGAACTGCTCCTGTTCCACCGGTGGCTCAACGGTCGAATCTAGCGCGGAAAGGACGAAAAAAACATAAATAAACAACAAAACAATAACTGAAAACGAAAACGAAAACTGAAACGGAAACCGGCCGGAGAGAACGGAGGGCAATTTGGGTATTTGGGAATTTTCGGAGTCTCGGATTTGGGAACGGATGGTATTTTTGGACTCAGTAGGTCGAGACGGTTCGGATGGTGTACTTGGTGGTTTCTGGAGTTCATAGAATTTTTCGGGATTTTCTGGGCTATTTTTGGATAAAAAAACGATTTTCGGAATTTAATAATTGAATTAAAAAACCGAAAATCGGAAACGCTGTTTGGAACAGCGTTGGGCTGGCTTCGGCAGGGGAAATGGGCCACGGCCCGTATGGCTAGCGGGCGCGCGGGCGAGGCCACTGGGCCGGCCGGTCCAGTGCGATGCACGAAAGGGAGAGAGCTGGGCCGAGGCGGGGGAGGCTGGGCCAAGGTGGCCTGGCCCAGTGCACGGCGCGTGAGGCTGGTATGGGCGGCTGTGGCGGCGGCGGCCGGAGCCGAAGACGGAGGGCAAGGAGAGGGGAAGCTCACCTCAAGCGGAGGAATGGGGCGAGTTGAGAAGCGGGAGCTCGGCGGCTTTTATAGGGGCCCAGGAGCGAGGCGAGGCCAAGTAAGGGCACATGGCGAGGTCGGCCGAAGGCCAAGCGATGAGAGTGCTGGGTGGTCAGGACGGCCGGGTGCAAAGCGGCGGCGGCAGCAGCGGCCACGGCGTCTGGCCAGCGAGGCACAACGCCGAGGCGGCAGCGGCGAGGCCGGCGGAGATGAGCGGCGACGGCCACGGGGCGGGTCGAGGAAGCGGCGGCCGAGCGAGTAGGCCGGAAGAAGCAGGCCGGGAGGCCCACAAAGCAAGGAGGATTTTGGTCCAAGGTAAACGAATTCAAACTTTTGATTTCCAATTTCCAAATTTCCAAATTCAAATCAAAGCAAATCAAAATCCAAATAAATTCATTTTGAATTTGAGGGTTGTTTCATAGTATATAACCCGGTTGTTTTGTCCTGTGTAAGGCATGGAAGAAAGAGACTATACTTTTCATTTCAATCTATTCTTGCTTGCTGTTCTCCTTATTCTTCCCAAAACCCTTTCCATCCAGTTCTGGTCATAACAGTATAACCCGAGGAAGAGTCAGCATGTCCTGGGGAAGATGAGGCGACATGGCGCCGCTCCCATGAGGCGACGGTGGCGCCCATTAGCTATCTTGGAGGAGGCGGAGGCGATGCCACCGGCCGTAAACTCGGAAGAGGAGGAGATGACATCGCCTATTACTACTTACTGCTCCCACATCACGCTGCTTGGATCGAGCGGAGATGGAAAAGACGAAAAAAATAAGGGGAGCAAGCGTGAATGCCCTTAGCGGAGAAAAAGCAATCCGACATGGAGCAATAGTACATCACGAGAGGATAAAAAACTTGCGATATGGTGAACACACGTGGTGAAAAAAGTGGTAGACAGCTGGAGTAGACGTTCGATTTCTATTACTAGCGTCAGACACACGGGTATCATCATAATTCAAAGGAAACAATATACTTCCCATGAAAATTTGTCGAAAATTCCTGTATTTCAAATTGGGTGTTCAACGCGTCTAGCCAATTCAAGGTGACAACTACCAAATGGAGGAATTCCGAAAAATCATTCTTTAGTCAGAAGGTGTCTCTGTTCGAGACTTAAGCAGAGTTCACAAAACAGAAAAATAAAAGAAAAAATTCGACGGCGCCCAGACATCTCCCCGTAAAGCCCAACGAGGCCCAGGAAGCCCATGCCGGTTCAGTCTAGGGTTTTATTCTTGGCATCCTTTCGCAACCCCGCTCCCACCCTTTTATATAATCCTCCGCCGCCGCCTCCTATCCTTTTCCCTGCGCACTGCCTCCATCCCTCACCCCGCCGCCGCCGCCTCCTATCCTTTTCCCTGCGCACTGCCTCCATCCCTCACCCCGCCGCCGCCGGCCCTGCCCGCTTTGCCGCCGCCGCAGTCGCCATGGGTAAGCCGCCGTTGCCAGTCCTTCGTTAATGGGGCGCGAAGCTTCTGAGATCTCCCTCCTCCTTCCTCCCACTCTTCTTCTTGCGGATCTGACCGTCTGCGTTTCTTTTTTCTACGTGCGCTGATGGCAGCCCGGATCAAGGTGCACGAGCTGCGGGGGAAGAACAAGACAGAGCTGCAGGCACAGCTCAAGGGCTTCAAGTCGGAGCTCTCCCTCCTCCGCGTCGCCAAGGTCACCGGCGGAGCGCCCAACAAGCTCTCCAAGATGTACGCAGCTCTTACCCCCTCTCGACATCTTGCGTGTCCGTCTCTCCTCGCGAATCGAATGGAGCTGAATCTGTGGTTTTCTTGGTTGTGCATGCAGCAAGGTGGTGCGCACCTCGATCGCGCGCGTGCTGACGGTGATCTCGCAGAAGCAGAAGGCGGCGCTGCGGGAGGCCTACAAGAAGAAGAAGCTGCTGCCCCTCGACCTGCGCCCCAAGAAAACTCGCGCCATCCGCCGCCGCCTGACCAAGCATCAGGTATAGCATATACTCCTACCTCCATAACGTCTGCACGTACTAAGTCTTTTGAATGCCACTAGATGTTGTTTGCTTCATGCAAGCTTAGTGTTGTACGAAATGGTTTGGAAGACTTAGCTAGTATATCTGACGGGGGAATGGCTATTGCTTCTGAGACTTTTGTATGGTTGATTCCGAACCTCCGATTACATTGGCTTGTTTGAATTGGTACAGGGAATTGTTGTGTGGTGTTCCTAGCAATATCATTCGGTTAAGGATAGTATTATCGTAATGTTTATGATTGTGTTGGCTCTGCGGAGCTCTTGGAAGATGTTGATTTGCTTGTATTGTGATAGTTGTTGATATTTTTCACTTCAGGGTTTTTGTTTACAGAGTACAGTCTTGGTTTTTGTGTGGTATACAGCTGAACAAAGTCCTCATGATTGATATAGACATGATGAAGAGACTTAGTGCCCGGGATTTGTGAAACGAAGCCCTAATTGTATGTAGGCCACTGGTGCAGTGGTGCTTGCTTGCAAGTTTGTGTTTGGATGGGTTTCAAGATGAGTCTTTTTTGCTTTGATCAGTTTGAAGGTGCCTATGGTACTTGCTCTCTATAAATTATTATGTTGCAACAAAGTTTTATGAGCAATAAGAGCCTTGTTTGATCAGATTTTGTTTGTGTGTTATTCATGTGGCCACGACAATACTGATTGTTAGCTAGCAAAACATACGGCTAATGTAGCTGCACATTTTTCATCTGGATTTCATAACCTAGTGACAATGCAAATACACAATACTTTGCCTCAGATACAAGTTACACTCAAGTCCGGACATTATAATAAAAGTTGAAACGCTACAGTGAAATATCTAGTCTCTTTTTTAGGGTTGTAGATGTATTTGTTTCCCCATCTCGTAGCTTTTACGTTGTTTGAGGTTTGCTTGGGCCTCTGTTCTGATATTTTCATTCTTCTTTTTCACAGCTTTCTCTGAAGACGGAGAGGGAAAAGAAGCACGAGAAGTATTTCCCCATGAGGAAGTATGCCATCAAGGCGTAGGTCAGGAATATGATATGTTATGTTTAGCGCAACACCAGACAATTTATTTGCCTGGCGATCACTTAAATTTTGATGTTATTATGTATGGACATCCCCTGTGGTCTAAATACAATGTGATGGTTCCAACTCTGTCGAATGCCTAGTTTGGTTTAAGTAGTTCTTACGTGTTGACATTGGTACCTAATTTCGTATTACCATCTATGTGGTGTGCGTGTTCTACTATCCACATTTATCAAACGATGAATGCTATAACACGGAATATGGTTTAAGTAGTCCTTTGCCTGGATGCAAGTCATTTCTCGCAATATTTTAGAAGGCGTTAAGCTAACCTTGTAGCGCTTGCAGATGTTTATATAGGGTTTTATTAGCAGATGTAGGCATATGTTGTAAGTTTTGTGCGCGATATTGTTGGGTAAACATTGACGGAGTAGACCTGTGCAAAATATGAGTGTAACGGTGCATAGCTATTTGATGTAGAAATTAGTGGCCTTTTGTAGCTTACGCCCCTGCCTCTTTGCCCTCCCTGTATGGCCCCTTGATCTAAGCGGTAGAATGGATGATCAAACCGATTCATATCAAACGACTCCCTGTTACAAATGAATGTTGTTTTGGGGAATTTTTTTTTTAAATAATACTTTTTTTAAATCAAATTGCGTTTTTAATATACGGAATAAAAAATTTGCAAAAATAATATTCCGTCGCCAAACGGCATGGCGAATACCCTATTTTCGCCGAACCATGTGGCGAATACTCTATTTTCGCCACACGGTTCGGCGACAATACCCTAACCGCCGCAATTAAGCTGCTACACGGGTATCAAGGCTATTTTCGCCAAATGGTATGGCGAAGATACTATTTTCGTCAAACCGTGTGGCGAAAACCTTATTTTCGCCATACCATTTGGCGAAATTAGGTTGTCGCCGAACCGTTTGGCGAAATTAGCTCGGTAAAAAAAGGGCCCAGAGATCGATCGATCGATCTCTGCTGCGCCCAAAAAAAAGGAACAGAGCGCTACGCCGCTTGGCCGGTAGAAAAGAGAAGAGAGGGAGAGGAAGGAGAGGAGAAGGAGAAGGAGAGGGAGAGGAAGGAGAGGAGAAGGAGAAGGAGAAGGAGAGGAAGGAGAGGAGAGGAAGGAGAGGAGAGGAGAGGAGAGGAGGAGGAGGAGAGAAGAAGAAGAAGAAGAAGAAGAAGAAGAGGAGAAGAAAAAAGAAGAAGAGAAGAAAAAAGAGGAGGTAATACCGCGACTTTGTTTAATTTCATATTTTTCAATGTAGAGAGTGATTTAGAGTAATGTAATTTAGATTAGCGATCTAGAGTAGCGCAATTTAGAGTAGCGATCTAGAGTAGCGCAATTTAGATTAGCGATCTAGAGTAGCGCAATTTAGATTAGCGATCTAGAGTAGCGCAATTTAGATTAGCGATTGTAGTTGTTTAATGTAGAGTAGTGATATTAGTTAGACCCGATTAATTAGGTTAATCGTTATGCCCGATTTTTGGCCGTAAGGAAAAAATGGAATATTTAGGGCTTCGATCACTAGCTAATCGGCTAATCGGCCGATTTTTCTGAACATTGCATATTAGTAGCAAATAGCCATGTTATACGTGCGCTATATTATTATAATATTATAGTATCGATATCCCGATAGGTAATTATCGTTGTTCAATTTACGGTACATATTTTACATTTTAGTAGGGATGCATAAATTTATTTTGTCTATGTCGTCAGCGATGATGTCGAACCAGTGAAATTCAGGGTATATTATGGCGATGGGGAAGTAAAATTGGGCGAGAATGGAGTGGATTTAAGCCGCTGCGGTCACCATGGCGAGCACTTGTCCCCGATCTTTGTTAGCATTCGTGATATAAAACTTTGGTTGACCCAATTTTTTTCCCTGGATCCAAGTGTTTATTCTGTTAGCATCCAAATCGTATACACGCAGCGTAGCAAGGGTGACCCATTTGTGTGGGAGTTGAAGGCGATGAGATCGAACAGTTGTGGCGAGGAAATGGTTAAGATGGTGCAAGGGATCTAGCCTCGATTGTGTGATCTTTGGTGCAAGCTTGCCCTAGGGAAGAGGTGAGTACTCTTTGGTGTGAGCGAGAAGCGACACATCGACTCTGGTGAACAAGTTCGGCCCGGTGTCGGTTGAGGCAGCGGCGGCGAGGGGATGATCACATGGATGCGACAAGCGCGGAAGGTCGGTGATGAAGGGGAGGATATCGATCAACTTGTAGATCAATTGGAGCGAGGCGACCGCATGGCGACGAAGAGGAAGCCGAAATGTTGGACCCGATCGATACCATCGGCGAAGATGATGACCGGGAAGAAGATGATGAAATGCATGGTAGCACTCGCTCGTGAGGTACCCATCCCAGATGAATGGAGCAGCGAACAAAGCGGGTATGGAAGCTTTGTGGGGCCATGACTTCGCATTGTGAGTATGGAATGCGGTGCCATTAATTTGAATCAAATGTTCGAACAATTGAATTGAAGTTGGCGGTGAGCTTGTGGGCACTATCGCTGCAAAGAGAGTTTCGGGTTGTCCTGTCTAGCCCAGATAAGTACACAGTGAAGTGCGTAATCGATGGTTGTGAATTTAAAGTACATGCATACAAGCCGAAGTGTGAGACATATTGGATTGCATCAAGAGTGGACGAGCACACATGCAGACTAGAAAATGTTCTTGTCAAACACCGTAACTTGAATGCGGCTGTAATAGCTAGCGTGATGTTTAATGAAATCATTGAGAAGCGGGATATCGAGTGTTCGTATATTCAGAAAGCAATGTTACGAACATTTAAGTATCAGATAAGCTACTCCATGGCCTGGCGTGCGAAGCAGAAAGCATTAGAGAAGAGGTTTGGCACATACGAGGCATCGTATTGCAACCTACCTCGTGTGCTTGAAGTACTGAAGCAAACCAATCCTGGCACATACACCGCTTTCAAAGAAAGCGAAGCAGATGCAAATGGGATCTGTACATTTCGTCGTGCTTTCTTTTCATTGGGGCCTTGCATTGCGTCATTCAGTCTTGTCGTCCATTGCTTTGTGTTGATGGCACATTTTTGATTTGGAAAATACAAGGGGCGATTCTAACGACCATTGCAATTGATGCGAACAACCACATACTTCCATTGGCCTTTGCTTTTGTTGAGGTGAGAATCGGGATAGTCGGTGTGGTTTTTCAGACATCTGAAGGTGGGGGTAGTTGGTGATCGGCCCGACATGTGCATCATTCATGATCGTCACAAAGGTATCCTCTCGGCAATCAAGACTCTGAGGAGGACCGAGATGAACCATTTTCGTGGCACGACTGCGAGCAGGTGGTGCATGAGACATTTGGGTGCCAATTTCTTGAGGCGGTTCAAAAGCAAGAAAGCGATGAATCTGTTTAAGAGGTTATGCAAGCGAGAATCGAGCACGTAAGTTCAACGCGCTATTTGCCGAAGTTGGATAAGCACACCCGATCGCATATCGAAGAGATGAAGAAGCAACCACCTACGCCCGAGCGAATGTCCACCCAAAAGGCTAACACCCCTTGGGGAGCTCGATCCTCCTAATATGAGGAGACGAACGTCAAGGAACATTAAGTGTTTCGCCTTTGGATAGAGGTGAGCCTCTAGAGAAGTGGGCATTGCTCCATGACAGGAGGCGCCAGGTTAGTATGGTACATTAAAATATCAAAACAGCAGCTAAACAATTTGGCCTGTTGCTCTAAAGCTATTTTGCATTGAACAGGTTTGGCGTGATGACAACGAACATAGCCGAGGTTTACAATTGGGTCATCCGAGGCCTCCGTCCGCTTCCGCTTGTGGCCATCCTTGAAGGCATGTTGCACGGCATCGTTAGCTACTACCAAAAGGCATGCGAGCGGTACTTCATGCCTCCACATTGCAAACGCCGTATTGTTCGCGGATGATGACCTACATGGAGGAACGAACCATGAAAGCTCAAAGAAGATATGGTGCGTAGCTACGGGTCACCGAATACCGCCGAGGTGACTCTTCGGTGCAAAAGGGGATTGGGAACCGACACGGCGGTTATTACGCACGAGGTTAATCTAGGCCAAGGGGCATCCGGATGGTGTGAATGCATTGCAATAAGCCAAGACTTCTCCATATTCCTTGCTCACACGTGATGGCCGCTTGTGGGCAAATTGGGATGAACACGTCGCAATACATGTCCCCTTTCTACTTGAAGGATCATGTTGTCCATATCCAGTCGGGTGAGTTTCGTGGTTTTCGTGCACACGGTGATTTCAACTGCGATTATGAGAGATGAGGGCATCGTTTGCGGATCCAACCTTGCGGAGGTGTGCGGAAGGCGACCAGTCGATCCACAGACTAGGCGCATTCGCATAGCGACATGGATGAATCTGAAGTGGGTGGCCCTCTTAGGAGGTGTTACGAGTGCGGCGAGTATGGTCACAAGGCAAACCCGATTACGTAGGGTGTATGTTACGAAAGTGGTGGTGGCTATGTATCGAAATATGTTATTATATGCACGTTAGATGTTTTTATTGTAATATTGACGCGATTGGGTGTCTTTTATTCATGTATGTTGTGTCTCTCACATGTTGTGTACTTTTATTTATGTTCACCCCTTATGTCTTTTATACATATATGTATTGTAATATTAGCGTGATTGGTTGTCTTTTATTCATATATGTTGTGTCTTTTATTCGGATATGTTGTGTTTATCACATGTTGTGTACCTTTATTTATGTTCAACCCTCATGTCTTTTATTATTATACGTTGTGTACTTTTATTCACATATGTCGTGCTTGCCGTACGTTGTGTAGTATGATTTATGTTGAAACATTTCTATGTGCAGGGATGGAGCAGGTCGACTCATTCCTGGACCCTGTCTTGGATGCGCGGCACCGTGCGCACGTCCACACGACAGAGGGGAATGACAAGTTGCCCTTACTGCGGATTCGTGTGCCTAACAAGGCATGGTGCGTTGACGCTCGCTTCCACACCAGGTTATGTAACACCCCAAAATTTTGCTTTTCTTAAATTCATGTGTGATTTGGCACTTTGGTGAATTTTTGGAATTTTCTGGAATTTATTTGGATTTATTTGGAATTTATTTGAATTTATTCCATTTTGAAATAATTAAAGAATTTAAATTTGCAAATAAATTTTTGTTGGAAATATTTTATTTGAGTCCAAAATGATCCAAAATATTTTCGAATTTTTCCGAATTTTTCTCGAGTCATTTGCTATTTTTAATGAATTAAATGAATTCTTGGGAATTATTTTAAATATTAAATCGCTGGAAAATCCAACTCCGGGTCAGAAATCTTTTCAACAATCGAGTCGGGACTCGAGTCCGACCGAGGCAGCTTGACTCGACCGAACCCACTCCCAACCCCAATCAATCCCAACCGTTGGATCAAGATCCAGCGGTACGAGATCGCCGATCACCACGGCTCGAGGCCAGATCCGGATCCGATCGCGCCCGCGCGATCGCGGTGGCTGGCCGATCGTGCTAATGCGGCGGCCACGATTTCGTTTTCGCCGCCGAGTCCGAAGCGGGACTCAGCCGCCATGCGCGCAAATGTAACTAGGTTTCCGTCAGGGCACGAACGCCGAGAGCTATTTAAAGCGTGAGACGCCCCTCGAGGTTGCCCTCATCATGCGCGCACTGCTTTCCTCGAGCCATCTCGGCCGAGCCGGGCCCGTTGAGCCGCATGTCGCTCGAGTCTTTCTCTCCGCCGCGTTTGCGCCGCTGCTCGCCGCCTGGCGTCTTCCGCCGAAGGAGCTCGGATCCGAGTCCCCGCGACGAGACGCACCCGAAGCGAGGTTTCATCTCGCCGAGAAGCCCCGTGGCGCCAGAAGCCGCGGGTCATCGTCTCGACTCTCAAGCGGCCAGCCGTGAAACCATCGTCAGCGAGCTCGGAGGGCCGAATCCAGATCGAATCGAGCGGTTGAGGTGAGATCACGTGTTCCAAACCCGATTAGATGCGGACCGTTGGATCAAGATCCAACGGTTCACAATCGCCACGTGCGTGCTTGATGCGATTATAGATTAGATCCGGGACCGTCCCGATCTAGATCGAATCTACCACGAGCAACAGTAGTTTCAGCGTGTTAACCCTGGATCTAATCCGGCGCCGTTGATTTTCAAACCAACGGGCCGAGATGTCGGGAAGATGGACCGCCGCGGTCAACGCCGCCCACGCGCGTGCGTAGACGCCGACGTGGCCCGTGGTCGTGAGGCGCGATGTCGATGGTCGACCGCCAGCGCCGACGTCACCCATGACGTCACAATGGGTCCCACTGTCGACCGTGGTGAGCTCGCCGACGCCGGGCGATGACGCTACCCGAGCGGGCCCACATGTCGATCCGTGAGCCGTGGACCGAGTCCACTAGTGGACTGAAGCCGAGCCATGAGCATGATGAGCCATCGGCCGAGCCAATCGGAGTGCCACGTGTCCATGCTGACGCAATAATTAATTTCGAAAAAAAGAAAATGATTTATTAATTCGAATAATGATTTCAAATTTAGATTCAACCTGCACACGCTTCTAACTTTTGCGTTTCAACTCCGATCGGAGCGAGTCAACTTTCTACAGTTGTATACAATTGAGATCTACCTAAAGATGAATTTTATTTAATTTTTGGACTAAAGTTTTTCTCTGTAAATGTATGTAATTGATAATTTAAACTTTAAATAATCATAACTTTATGCTTTAACTCCAAATTTGACGATTCCAGTTCTAAAATCCGAAAATTATGTTCTCTGTTTATGGATTTTATTTGGAGTTTTGGGATCTTTTTGCATAGTGTTTATTTGTGTATTTGCTATTTGCACGCTTTTACGAGTAGACGTTGAAGTCTGGGAGGGATTCGAAGGAGAAGTATTGACTCAGGATCCAACTCAAGACCAAGAGCAAGTGCTTTTGAAGGCAAGTTGTGCTTTGACCATGTTGATCCCATTTTGAAATCTATTTTGATTTAAACTATTGCATGCTAGTTCAATTAGAAAAATACTTTGTTTAAACACAGGGGTTAGATAAATACCAATTTGATATATGACACCTTGATTACTTAAGTATGTGCCATGACCCTTTGTCACCCTAGTTGTGGTTTACTAGTTGGACATTATTAAATTGCCAACATGGGTTTAGATCGTTTGTAGTATACTGCTTAGACCGCTACGTGCTCATGACATGATTTTTGGACAATCAAATGCTAATATTGACTTAATGATATATTGAACTGTTTTGGAAAAGTATCATGTGATGTTGATGGCACGTGGTGCATGGTAATCAAGCGGGTTTGATAAATGTATTCGGCCGGGGCATGTGGCAAGAGTAATCAGTGGGCCGGTGTGGCATTGGGAATGATGATTTGGTTTTGGGTAGTCTTGCCTGGTCACTCTAAGGACTTAACCTTGCAAGCCTTTGAACTGGGTCATACTTGCAACCACATGGCTGGAATGGGACGGCCCTAGTTGACTAAGTCGCTAAGGACTCACTTGTGGAGCCTCAGGGGTGTCGATTACACCGTTTGTGTGATTGTGCGGGAGCGATCGTGGGTTTGTGGCCAGGTACCCATCTAGCAGTGTGTTGGTCCCATACTTCTCGCCTTGGCTAAGGGAAGGGATGGTGTAGAGCACGTCTGGAGAAGGACCACTGTGTTGTTTGAGGCTTCCGAAAGGCTTTGTTATGATCGCTCATTCGCATACTCTTGTATGGCGATTCACTACGACGTGGTGAGTGGATTGTATCTTGTGGGTAAAGTGCATAACCTCTGCAGAGTGTAGAATCTATTTGAATAGCCGGAGTCCACTGTGATCGGACAATGCTCGAATTACAAATAAGAGGTTAGATTTTTGCGAAAACAACTTGGATTTGAAAAGTTGGGTTGGTTTAACAAAGAAGATGATGGAAATGTGGTTTAGGATGGGGAAAAATGTTTATTAAACTTTTTGAAAAGTTATTTATGTTTTACTTGTTTCTACTGCTTTCGAATCTACTTATATTACTTTTCAAAAGTCACATCGCAAAATATACCTTGAGCTATTCCTTTGTACCAAGCCATGCATATAGTATATTAGCTTGCATTACTGCATGACTTCTTTGAGTACCAAGTACTCACCCTTGCCTCAACACAATACCCAGTTGAAGAGGAGACTACGCCGGGAGGAGGAACTCCAAGAGGGACCGTCTACTTAGGGATCACGAGCCCGATCGGTTACCTGTGGTATCTTTGGATGGCGCCCACGTTTATTTGATTTTCCGCCGCTGTTATTTCTCTTTTCAATAAGTTTGCCTTGCAAGGCATATATTAGTAACTCGGCCATAAGGTAGAGTAACCCTTTGATTATATAAATAAAGTACTTTGATAGTATCCTTTGGTATGATTGTGATATATACCTATGTTAAGACTGTGTGCACTAGCGCGTTCCTGGACTAGTGCTGAATACCGCAGGGGTCGGATTTGCAAATTCGGGGTCCCGACGAGTTAGTTGCAAGATTTGTACATGTTCCATTGTTCGTACAATTAGTGTTCATTACATTCAATTCATTCAACTCGTGGTTCTTCGTTAGGCTTGCACGCGTCGGCCGCTTCCGCTAGTCCGCATGGTGGAGGGTTCACCGACGAGCCCGCCGAGCACGACCCAGGCACGTGGTGACGACCGCGGCCGCGGGCGTTTTCAGACGACCACTCGCCGTTAGCGTGTTTGGTCGATCACCGGAGGCCGGAGACGCACACTTTTCACCGCCTGTCGGGGAGATGACGGTGACGCCGCAGGACGCCGCCATGCTCATCGGATTGCCGATCGCCGGGCGGCGATCGGCCCCTCAGTGGCTCTGTTGGGTGGGGACGCGGACTTGCTGCTGCGCTCACGGGTCGCGGAGATAGACCCGAGAGATACCGGTAGGCACGGGCACGGGCCATTGAGGAGGTGGTTGGCACGATTCGAGGTTAGTGATTGTACATATTACTATGTTACTCCAGCTTTGCATAGCATTAACGTGATATCACACTCTTTCAATTGTTGCAGTGCGGCGGATGGCGGCCGAGCCCACGGACTACCAGGTTGCTAGGCACCTCGAGGCCTATCTCGCTTTGGTTGTTCGGCCGGGTGATGTTCACGCCGAGTCACGGCGACACCGTGGGACGCGTTGGATAGCCTACGTATGGGCTATTGCGGACTCGAGCCTCGACGATGTACCGGCGGTATCCTGGGGTTCGGCGGTTCTTGCTTCCACGCATCGCGCCTTTGCGACGCTGCGCGTGAAGAAAGGCAGAACTCCAATCTGACCGGATGCCGCTTCTTCTTGACTTTGGTCATTCGGCGCTTCTCGTGGGTCGACCCTGGTCGACCCTCGGCCTACACGCCGACATGTACTGGCGGTGATGCCTTGAACCGGCCGACGATGGGCTCGCTCGACCAGGCGACGGGTACATGTTCTTACTCATTAATGCAATTGTAATTTCAATGCCATCCGCTACGATTATTTCTACTCTATTGCAGCCACGGTGGGCGGTGTCCAGTGCGCGGCGGCGTACCTCGCCTTCACGGAGGCCTTCGACCACGAGGGACGGGAATGTCGTGCAGGACCCCTACAAATGACGGCGTGTAGGAGAGAGAGGCTGCGGGGCCTGTCCATGCTCAGGATGTGAGGGACCAGCCTTCTTGGAAGACGAGGAGGAAGCTCGTCTTCGACGTCTGTCGTAGAGGACTACGCGCCGCACCGAGTCCTCGAGCGCTTTGGACTACGCCAGGTGGTCCCTGTTCCTTTGGGGAACGCGTGCGGCCAAAGTGCACTCGTGAGTTACTCGCCACTACAGAATGCTAAGTGCTTACGACATATTTGTACTAATGAGGTCTTTTGTGCAGGTTCTCCACCCAGGGACCCAAGAAGGCCATGGTGACCTTGTCGCAGAGGATGGCGCCGTGGCTTGCGCTGGGAGGGGGCGCTGGAGGACGTTGTCGAGGAGGTCGCGCCTCACGACCCTCCTCCTACCAGAGTACTTGTCTGCACGCGTGCCGGACCCGCACTGCCTCCTACGCGAGGAGCGCCCAGTGTGTTTGTCGCTAGCATCGCAGACTTGTACTCGAGCCACGCAGATCGGCACCGCACGGATGGTAAGTCTCGTTGTATTTTTACTCATTAATGCAATTGTAATTTCAATGCTATGTCGTTATGTTTAATGTTTGTTTGTACGTGATAGGTGGGCGAGGCGAGGGCTTGCAAAGAAAGATGCCGTGACTTTCTGTCTAGGCTGCGGCGAGGACCACTTTCCTAGCCAAGGCCTATCGAGGCCATGCGGCATGTCGAGCTGCACTCCCGACGGATCGTGGAGCTTGGTGCCGCTTGGTGCCCCGGCCCCGATCGCTTTACGGTGGCACCTCGTCTAGGCCGCCACCCGGTCTCGGCTCTGGACACCACCTTCTCGACCACCGCTTCTGACCAGGGTCCGGCTTCCACACCCAGGTGCCTCGGCTCAGGCACTACCGAGGATCCAGTTAGCGACGCCACCACGCGGCCTACCATGGTCCCCACACCGTGGCCGATAAACATTGATTGATCCCGTTTGAATCTAATCTTCTCACTATAATTAAATGTTAATGTCTCAGACCGTAGGCCTCGTAGGACATGCCTCTACGCCGGACACCCGATCGAGGCACGGCGTCACGACCATCGGCCCGATCGATTCTTCGCAGGGCTTCGTTCACGCAGCCTCTCCACCCACGCAAAGACACGCCGCCTCCTCCACCACGCAGATCACGCAGCCTCCTGCAGACTGTTGCCTCCTCGCTGCGTGTCCCGCCGGTTCGGTGACAGCCCTTCGGACTACGGCCAAAGGGACCATCGCTGGTGCTTCGCCCACGACCTCTCGACGATGCACCTCTTCGGCGGCCCGCGAAGGAGAGCTAGGGGTCGTGGCCGTGGTCGGGGCAGTGGTCGTGGTCCACCACCGGGGTGATCAGGCTTAGGATGTGCGTTATTTTTGGGTACTTTGTCCTATTATGCTTTACTATTTATTTTGTGTACTTCCTCATATCGTGGTCTATTATATATTTCTGTCATCTTTAGTCATATCAACCGCGTGTCATTATTGCTTTTTCAGCTTTTGCCATATCAACTTTTCCAAAGATTTGTCATTTCAATTGCATAATGTCGCCAAAAGCCGGCTATGGCGTAGATTCCTGTTTAAAGTTGTGGGCATAGCCACGCCATGTCATCATGAGCTGCAGAAGCATCCGATGCTCGCGATTTGAAATACTCAAGTCCGCGAGACTCTCCTTTGGTTGCCCCTTCGCGGCTCTTTATAAACCCACCGAGGGAGGGATATGTGCATCACACACCATAACTTCCATAAACTTTAGTCTGCTTTTTCCCACACACACAAGAGGGGCCACGATGTCGTTTCTACCGTCGCCTCTTGAAGCGAAGGCTAACCCCCAATACCCGGATGAGAGTAGCGTTGACGCCCGATTCTGCCGGAGTTGCCATGCCCGAATGTGATCGCAACCTTTGGCGAAGGTTCTGTGATCTATGCACGGAGATACGGCCTCCGCGCCACTCTTTGTTGTGCGCGGCTTCGGGGTAAACCAAATGTTGTCCATACCCTAATTACGGTAACAGTACCATTTTATGCATCGTTATTTGTTTTTTAGGACGACGACCGTTGTTGCTTTTTCCAATGGATCGACGGGCCGGAACGACGTGATTACGAATTTCTCTACAACTGCCACGACGCCTACCCCACTTCGCCAGAGAACTTCACACGGTGGGAGAGGCCGCCGGGATATGTCCCCTACCTAGATCGACCGGAGTTAAGGGCCGGTGGGCAAGGGACGAACCAATCGGTCAGTTTCACGTGCCTCATGTTTCAGCTACGATGTACCGATTCTAAATCAATTCATCGCATACAGGACTTCAAAAAGAAGTTTGCAAAATGGCTCAAGTCAAGGCAAGAAAATCCTCCTCAGGGGCCAACGCAAAGCCAGGAACTGTGCGACCACGGCCTCCAGGCAGTGGTAGATACCGGCGACGAGGATCTAGCGGATAGAAGATTCTACCGGTGCCCTTTGTCCGAGGATGCATGGTGCTGGTACTTCAACTGGGTGGACCCGGAGACGTACCACCCACATCTCAAACTTCCCGTATTTGATAATCGGGAGAGCAACCTCGCCGTGGTGCTACTACCTCCCGTAAAAGCCGGACCCGAGCACGCAAACGGTATTCTCCAACCACCACAACGGGCATACCGCATTGACTACAGTGGCACGTTTTGGTTGTACAACAAGAAGCCCAACACACACCTCTGGACCATATCGTGGAGTGCGAGCCAAAAGCAGAGGAGGCGTCTCGGCAAGTCTCCTGAAGGGCAAGAGGGTTCGTCCTCTCGAATGGTCTTGGATAAGGGGAAGCAGCCGGCCGAGGTCCGCAGTACGCAACAAATCCTTGACGCATTACAAAGGCCATCCGGCAACCCCGGTGGTATTAACATAGTGGGCGCCGGAAATCGGGAAGCCATGCCCATATGGGAGGGCAGGACTCCTGAATGCACACAAACAAGTTACTTCTTACACCCGAGACGTATGGCATAGGCTACCCATTCGGCCGACAGTGGGAGCATCACAAGACGGCCATGGAGCTCTTTCATAAGAGAGATTGAGCGGTGTCCGAGAACAAATCGCACAAGATTGACAGGTGATGTAATATGTAGAAAATGTATGGCATCATTCCCACTCTATTTAACATAGGCGAACGATCACTTGTTCCACCATTACAATCGATGTTATTGGCACTTCTCCTAGCAATGCCATCACTGTTTAATATCCGTTGTATCTGTAGTACTAAGGTTGAGTTTGCGTACTAAGATTCTTTGTTTGCATCTACATGCTTTTGTTATTGTCCTTTCTCATATTATGTCTTACCATTTAATTCTATCAGCGTAAACAACGGCGTAGATGAAAAATTTTCCCATAATATGGAAGTCCATATATCAAAGAGCAAATCTGTATTCGTGTCCGAAAAATACATTCGAACGAGACATTTTACAGTCTAAAAGGCATAAAAGTTATTGTTGACAATAGTACTTAGGGTTATTGTATGTATATTTTTGTAGTGAACAAAGACGTAGATGAAAATTTTTTCCATAATATGGTAGTCCATATATCAAAGAGCAAATCTATGTATTCGTGCCGGAAAATACATTCGAACGAGACATTTTACAGTGCCGAAATGGCTTAAAAGTTATTGTTGACAATAGTACTTAGGGTTATTGTATGGCGGTATATTTTTGTAGTGGACAAAGGCGTAGATGAAAAATTTTCCCATAATATGGTAGTCCATATATCAAAGAGCAAATCTGCGGTATTCGTCTTAAAAATACATTCGAACGAGACATTTTACAGTTAAAAGGCTTAAAAGTTATTGTTGACAATAGTACTTAGGGTTATTGTGGCGGTATATTTTTGTAGTGGACAAAGGCGTAGATGAAAAATTTTCCCATAATATGGTAGTCCATATATCAAAGAGCAAATTCATGTATTCGTCTTGAAAAATACATTCGAACGAGACATTTTACAGTCAGAAAAGGCTTAAAAGTTATTGTTGACAATAGTACTTAGGGTTATTGTGGCGGTATATTTTTGTAGTGGACAAAGGCGTAGATGAAAAATTTTCCCATAATATGGTAGTCCATATATCAAAGAGCAAATCTGCGGTATTCGTCTTAAAAATACATTCGAACGAGACATTTTACAGTCTAAAAGGCCTAAAAGTTATTGTTGACAATAGTACTTAGGGTTATTGTATGTATATTTTTGTAGTGGACAAAGGCGTAGATGAAAATTTTCCCATAATATGGTACTCCATATATCAAAGAGCAAATCTCATGTATTCGTGCCAAAAATACATTCGAACGTGACATTTTACAGTCGCAGATATTTTTGCAAAGGAACAAAGGCGTAGATGAAATATTTTTCCATAATATGGTACGATACCTACATATTTTTGCATAAATGGAACATCCAACACTATATGCATGTGGTATAATTATTTTATTCCATATTTTATACATTTTCGCGTGACGGCTTGGCGACTACCTATTTTCGCCATACGGCTTGGCGAACTATATATTTTCGCCGTATAGTATGGCGACTACCTATTTTCATTAACTGCCTGGCGAATACCCTATTTTCGCCACAACGTACGGCGAAAATAGCCTAACCCATGTTTCTGAACAATTAATAGCGCAATTAGCCTATTTTCGCCGAACCGTCTGGCGAAAATAGGGTATTCGCCAGACGGTTCGGCGAAAATAGGGTGTTCGCCATACCGTTTGGCGACGGCACATTATTTTTGCAAATTTTTTATTCCGTATATTAAAAACGCAATTTGATTTAAAAAAAGTATTATTTAAAAAAAAAATTCTTGTTTTGGGCATCAATATGGTCTTCAAAACCTAAAACTCAACTTTGATGACTAATTTATATTGTAATATATTTATAAAATCAAATAAAATTATAATATTATGAAATTATTTTTTGAGGTAAATCTATACATGTATCTAACCTAACAATTTAAAAAGATATCGATAGTAAGTTTTAAAAGTTTAATTGCATGTGTTTAAAATATTATGTATTTATGTCTGGAGGGAGAAAATCAAGCAGAAATCTCTTGCCAATCAGATGGATCAAACCACGCTATGGTACTGGAAATTAATCAGCATACCCATCGTCAGGGTTGACCTTACCGTTTTGAATAAGGAAATCGTTACTCAATCGGTATCGATTTTCAAGCGAAAATCGATAAAAATCGTATGAATGAACCGATTTGAACCGCTCGGTCAAAACCAATTGAAAAATCTGGAAATCGCTCGATTATTGGTGATTATCGCTTGATAAGAGGTGATTATCGACAATAAATGGTGGAAAATCGTGGGTGTGAAGGAAAAATGAAAAATTTGAGAAAATTTAGGGAAAATGCCAAAAAAAAACTAAGAAGTGCAATGAGAAATAATTCGCATGTCAAACTTTTGAAGCGTATGAGTGTCTGAACCAAACACACCCCACTAATTGTGCTGCAAGTAAACGAAGAGAATAGTAAGTATCGACGAGAGTAGCATTACATTTAAGATATCATAAGAAAAATACTAGCAGAAGTTCTGGTGTTATGTGCCATCTTCTCAGCTAGTGCAATCCTGAAAGACCGAGATGGCGATCAGAGGGGGGTGAATGATCCCAAATAAAATTTGCCCTACTCAAAGTACTCAAAACAATCCCGTAAGGAAACCAGTGCTCCTCAAATTCGCGAAACCTGCAAAAATCGGAACGACTCAACTATGTGTATCCCGAGTTTGTATGGATGAGAACCATGAATCATGTGAGGGATTTGTAAATCACAATCCTGGTTGTTAAGTGTCCAAAATAAAGAGGAATTAATTTAAAGACTTCTTTTCTAAAAGAGATCAAGCATAATCACCAAAAAACCTCTTTTAGAAAAGCAAAAGCAGATTTTTCAGAAGTGCTCCCCACTTGGAGCAAGTGGTTGTTGGACTTATGTTGCTCCAAAGTTTTTGGGAATTTTTCACCCTATGAACAGATAAGTCGTGAAGCACTCCACCAAAAATCACCCCCAAAAGCTTTACATAAAAAATAGGAAAAATCACGGACTACAGACAGTCAGGAACTTCGATCAGAAAATTTGGGACTTGGTTTTCACCTCATAGCTCCCAAACGGTGCGATTAATGGACCCCAAAATGTTTCCATAGATGGATATATGAGTCACGCACATTTTCCAACAAGACTCAATCAAAAAGGATTTTTCTAGATTTTTCTAAAAATCAAAGACTGACTGCTGCGCGAAGAACAAGTTCTGGACAGAATTGCGATCTTGATAGAAACTTGACAAATAAACTCTTGCGGCATACACACTTTGGCAAATGAACTCGATCTTGAGCGAAGATCCAAATAAAGTATAGAAGGAGGTGAATGCGATTCGCTCAAGTCAAGAACAAAATCCAACAATCATAAATTTAATGCGGGAATGTAAATGCTGAATTTAATACATGAAAGTAAATACCGAAAGTAAAGACATAATGTAAATTGCAAGAATTAAATTGCGAGAAAATAAATTTGGCTTTTGGAACTTCTATTTCATTCAGAGATGTGTGATTACAAAGCCTCACTCCATGTGGGCAAAGCTCAAAGGAGCAACACAACAACTCAACGAATGAATGGGCATGGAGGCCTCCCTCCACCCCTCTATTTATACTACTCTTGGGCCATCTACCACCCTTGGATGAGTCTCAAACCCTAGAGTACTCCACCAAGGGCTAGGATTAACCCACTCCACCATGCAAGAGACACCCAAAACCCTACACACATAATGGGTTTTCTTGCACGGTTTTCAAAGCATACTACTAGACCTGCTATCCTATCAACTAGACCGCAATCCAACGGCCCTCATCGATCCTCGCGGCATCTAGCTAGTATCATCGCCTTTTCCTTGTCTTCTTGACTTGCACGGACTCCGTCTCCGATCATCTTTCGGCGATCTTCAACCGTCTGGACCTCCGACGCGCCTCGCCTAGTCCCGGTCATCATCCGCCTCAACATGACATAGCACTGTCGTCCTCCAACCATCAAAGACAAAGGAAAACCATCACATAGCATTGTCCAATAATATGCAATAAACATCACAAATGCTCAAAATTAATCATGTCTCATTCATCAGTTGTCGGGACCCCGAATTTGCAAATCCGGACCCTCTGTGTATTCAGCACTAGTCCAGGAACGCGCTAGTGCACACAGTCTTAACATT
Source organism: Rhipidocladum racemiflorum (assembly GCA_036346355.1). NCBI lineage: Eukaryota > Viridiplantae > Streptophyta > Magnoliopsida > Poales > Poaceae > Rhipidocladum > Rhipidocladum racemiflorum. Next base: position 43,967,105 of record CM070571.1, on the reverse strand, counting down.
GGTAAATATCACAATCATACCATTCGATATTATCAAAGTACTTTATTTAAATAACCAAACTGGTTACTTGACCTTATGGTCAAGTTACAAATGTATGCCTCGCAAGGCGAAACTTATTAAAAGAGAAATAATAGCAGCGGAAAATCAAATAAACTTCGTGGCGCCATCCAGTATACCACAGGCAACTGACTGGGCTCGCTTCCCTAAGTAGATGGATCCTCTTGGAGTTCCTCCTCCAAAGCTGGTGCAGTCTCTTCTTCAACTGATATTGTGTTGAGGCAAGGGTGAGTACTTGGTACTCAGCAAGTCATGCACAGAATGCAAGCTAATATACTATATGCATGGCTTGGTACAAAAGAATAGCTCAAGGTATATTTGCAAAGAAACTTGACATTTGAAAAGTAATATAAGTAGATTCAAAGCAAGAAAAATAAGTGAAGCATAAATAACTTTTCAAGAAGTTTAATAAACATTTTCCCCATCCTAAACCACATTTCCATCATCTTCATTATTAAGCCAACCCAACTTTCAAACCAAAGTTATTTTTGAGAAAATCTAACCCTTGACTGTAATTCCCGAGCGATGTCCGATACCGCGGACACGGCTATTCGAATAGATTCTAAACTCTGCAGAGGTTATGCACTTTACCCACAAGATACTGATCAAACACCACAAAGGCGAGTTCCGTAACAAAGCCTTTAAGCCTCAAACAACACAGGTGGTCCTCTCAGGTTCGTGCTCTACACCATCCCTTCCCTTAGCCAAGGCGAAGTATGGGACCAACACACCGTTAGATGGGTATCTGGCCACGCCACGACACGCTCCCCGCACAATCACACAAACGGTGTAATTGACACCCCGAGGCTCCACAAGTGAGTCCTTAGCGACTTAGTCAACTAGGGCCGTCCCCATTCCAGCCATGTGGTTGCAAGTATGACCAGTTCAAAGGCTTGCAAGGTTAAGTCCTTAGAGTGACCAGGGCAAGACTACCCGAAGAACCAAATCAACATCCCCAATGCCACAATCGGCCCACTGATTACTCTTGCCACATGCCTGGCCGAAATCGTTTATCAAACCCGGTTGATTACCATGCACCACGTGCCATCAACATCACATGATACTTTTCCAAAACAGGTTCAAGATATCATTAAGTCAATATTAACATTTGATTGTCCAAAACCATGTCATGAGCACGTAGCAGTCTAAGCGATACTACAACGGTCTAAACCCATGTTGGCAATTTAATAATGTCCAACTAGTAATCCACAACTAGGGTGACAAGGGTCATGGCACATACTTAAGTAATCAAGGTGTCATATAGCAAATTGATGTTTATCTAACCCCCAGGTTTAAACAAAGTATTTTTCTAATTGAACTAGCATGCAATAGTTTAAATCAAAATAGATTTCGAAATAGGATCAACATGGTCAAAGCACAACTTGCCTTCAAAAAGTACTTGCTCTTGGTCTTGAGTTGGATCCTGAGTCAATACTTCTCATTCGAATCCTTCCGGCACTTCAACGTCTACTCGTAAAGCGTGCAAATAGCAATACACAAATAAACAATAGGCAAAAACATCCCAAAACTCCAAATAAAATCCATAAACAGAGAGAACATAATTTTCTGGATTTTTAGGAACTGGAATCGTCCAAATCGGAGTTAAAATGCAAAAGTTATGATTTATTAAAGTTTAAATAATCGATTAAATAATATTACAGAGAAAAACTTTAGTCCAAAAAATTAAATAAAATTCATATTTAGGTAGATCTCAATTTTATACAAATTTAGAAATTTGAATCACTCAAATCGGAGTTGAAACGCAAAAGTTATAAGTGTTTGAAGTTTGAATCTAAATTTGAATCAATATTTCGAATTAATAAATCATTTTCTTTTGAAATTAATTATTGCGTCATCATGGACACGTGTCGCCTCGATTGGCTGGCGTCGACGTAGGCTCATGGGCTCGACCACGGCGCGGCGGTTCGGTCCACGCATCTGGCCCGGTAGGCCGACATGTGGGACCATTCGTGACGTCATCGGCCGACGTCGGGCTCACCACGGTGCCGACAGTGGGTCCCACCGATGACGCGTCATGGGTGACGCCACGGCATCGGCCGACACGCGCCTCGCGTGTCGGTGATACGCACGCCGCTGCGGGGCGCGACGCCGGCTTCGACGCTGCGTGGCACAATCGTGGGCCGTTGGTTTGAAATCCGACTACCGGGATTGAGTTTGGCCTCATGTGCTTGGGGCGACGTGATCGATCGTGGGCCGTTGGATCTTGATCCAACGGTCCAGATCCAATCTAACCTGGTGCGCTTCTCGACACGCGCCAACCTAAGCCGTTGGATCTAGATCCAACGGTTGGGATTAGATCTAGGATTTTCAGGAAACTCACCGAGGTGACGTGGCACGATCCGGGCCTTTGGATCTTGATCGGACGGTTGGTGGAGCTCGGGTCGGCGATGGCTTCACGGCGAGAGTGCGCGCGGCCGAGGCGGTGACCACCCAAACGGCGGTTGGGGCGTGCTCGGCGAGATGGATGGTGTCTTCAGTGCGCCTGGCCGGGGTTTCAACTGGGGTCAATGGCGGCGAGGAGCGGACGGGCGGCGAGGCGAGGCAAGGACCGTGGCGGCGCTTCACGCAACTACGGCGAGCGATTCCGGCGAACCTACGGCGGCTAGAGCTCGGCGGGTTAGGGCAAGAAGTGCGCGGGTCACGGCGGTCCTCGGTGCGATCCGGCATTAAATAGCCCCGGATGCGTGCTCGGCGGAGCCCTAGTCGATTCTGGCGGCAAGACTGGCGGAGTCCGGCTCGGACTTCAGCGGGGAAGACGGCGACGAACCGCCCACGTGTCCAGATCAGCGGCCCCGATCGGACCGGGCGCGAACGGGTTCGGTCGGACACGGCTCAACCAGACGGGCGGATCTCGGTTGGATCTTGATCCAACGGTTGGGATTGATTAGGTTTAGGAGTGGGTTGGTCGAGTCACGTGGCTCGGCCTGGACTCGAACTCGAGTCCGACTCGGGCTCGATCGGATGAAACGATACTGACCCGAGTTGATTTTCCGATTTAATATTTAAAATAATTCCCATGAATTCATTTAATTCATTAAAAATAGCAAATGACTCAGAAAAATTTAGAAAAATTCGAAAATATTTTGGATCATTTTGGACTCAAATAAAATATTTCCAACAAAATTCTATTTGCAAAATTAAATTCTTTAATTATTTCAAAATGGAATAAATTCAAATAAATTCCAAATAAATCCAAATAAATTCCAGAAAATTCCAAAAATTCATCAAAGTGCCAAATCACACATGAATTCAAGGAAAGCAAAATTTTGGGTTGTTACAAACCTCCCCCCCTTAATAGAAGCTCGTCCCCGAGATTCGTGGCTCACTCTGAGAATAGGTTTGGAAACTCTTTCTTCAAATCCTCTTCGCTCCCAAGTCGCCGCTTTCTTCATGGTTGCTCCTTGAACTCTCTGAAACGGGTTGACTTGTTTCTAGTTTCTCGATCCATTGTGTCCGTAATCCTCACAGATACTCCTTATAAGTCAAATCCTCTTGCAACTCAATTGACTCTAGCGGTGTCTGCATTACTCAGAACTCGGAGACACTTCTTTAATCGGGACACATGGAATACATCATGTACTCCCGCTTAACGCATCGTGGCAACTCCGGTGATAAGCAACTTCGCCTTTGCGACTCAAAATCTTAAATGGTCCAACATAACAGGTGCAAGTTTCCCTTTGGCATGGAACCTCTTAACTCCCCGAGAGGCGTAACTCGAGGTAAACAAAGTCTTCTCGGTTCAAAACTCAAATCTTGGCGACGATTGTCAAGATAACTCTTCATCCGAGATTGGGCTATCTTCAACCTTTCCCTAATCATAGCGATCTGTTCTTGACCTCTTGAAGAATATCAGGCCCAAAGACAGCTCGGATCTCATTCCAATTCAATGGCGTCCGACAGGGTCGACCATCTGAAAGGCCTCAAAAGGTGACATCTCAGAACTAGCTCGATAACTATTGTTGTAATCGAACTCGATACGGCAAACTCTTATCCCAAGAGGTAGCATAAGCTAATGCACAAGCTCTCAACATATCCTCCAGAATCTGGTTGACTCTTTTCTGTCCATCCGTCCTGTGGATGATAAGTCATCTTGAAGTTCAAACGGGTTCCCATGGCTTCATGCAACTTATTCGAACCTTGAGGTAAATTGGGTACCTCGTCGATACAATCCTCTTTGGCACTCCGTGCAAACCGACAATCTCGATCATGTACAATTACGCTAATTTATCTCCCGAGTAAGTGGTCTTCACGGGGATAAAATGGGCTACTTTAGTCAAGCGATCCACTATAACCCATATGGAGTCATAACCTCCTTGAGTCTTCGGCAAACCGGTAATGAAATCCATTCCGATTTCCTCCCACTTCCACTCAGGTATTTTCAGCGGTTGTAGCAATCCTGCTGGTCTCTCGATGCATTGCCTTGACTCTCCGGCATACGTCGCACAATGCAACATGCTCGGCAACTTCACGTTTCATACTCGCCACGAGAATCTCTCCTTGAGATCCCGATACATCTTGGCGCTTCCAGGATGAATTGAGTACTTAGAGTCATGGGCTTCTTCCAAAATCAGTTGCTTTAACTCCTTTTTGTTAGGCACACAAATGCGATCCTTCATCCACAACGTGCCTTGCTCATCCAACTTGAAATCCTTTGCCTTGCCTTCCTCCATTTTGGACTTAATCCTACGGATCTTGTCATCATCCTTCTGTCCTTCTCGGATCTGGTCCTCTAAAGTAGGCTTTACTTCCAATGCGGCCAAGAATCCGCTAGGTACAACCTCAATCTTCATCTTTTGAAAATCCTCACATAACTCATCCTGACTTGTGGCTAGCAACGCACTCACGGTATGGCTTTTCCGGCTCAAGGCATCGGCTACTACGTTGGCCTTCCCGGGATGGTAATGGATTCCAACATTGTAGTCCTTGATCAACTCTAGCCATCTCCTTTGCCTCATATTCAGATCCGACTGGGTGAATATGTACTTAAGGTATGATCCGTATATACTTCACATCTGCTTCAATCGATAGTGACGCCATATCTTCAAAGCATGCACTACGGCCTAACTCTAAGTCATGTGTCGGATAATTTTCCTCATGCGGCCTCAAGCGCTTTGATGCATAAGCGGCGACCTTGACACATCCAAGTCCTTGGCGCGATGCGTCACAATAAATATCAAAGCTTTGAGCAACGCTCGGTAGAACTAACACCGTCTTGATGTCAATCGCTTCTTGACTCTGAAATCCTTTCTCACATTAAGCGTCCCACGCAAACTTCTTTCCTTCTTGATTGCGTAAGAGGTTTCGCAGAATTGCCTAAAAAGCCTTCGATGAAACGGGCGGTAGTATCCTGCCATTCCAAGGAAACTCGAATCTGGGTCACGATCTTGGTACGCTCCCAATGTAACACGACTTCTACTTTGCTTGGATCTACGGCGACTCTTGCGGTCATTACATGTCCAAGAAACTCCACCTTGTCCTTCCAAAAATCACACTTGCTGAACTTGGCGAAAAGTTGCTGTTCCCTCAGCTTTTCCAAAACTCGCCTTAAGTGTTCGGCATGTTCATCCTCTGTCTTGGAGTAGATTAGGATATCGTCTATAAACACGACGACAAACTTGTCCAAATATTCCATGAACACCTTATTCATCATATTCATGAAATAAGGGCGATTCGTCACCCAAAGGACATAATCAGAAACTCGTAGAATGTCCATATCTTGACGAGAATGCAGTCTTGAATATCTTGATCGGATCTTCAATCGATGGTATCCCGATCTCGAGATCAATCTTGGAGAAAACTCGGCTCCTCTCAACCGATCAAACAAATCATCAATCCTGGGTAGCGGATACTTGTTCTTCACGGTGACTTCATTGAGTGCACGGTAGTCAATGCACATCCTGAAACTCCGTCCCTTCTTCTTGACAAACAAAACCGGTGCTCCCCATGGCGACGAACTTGGTCCGATAAATCCTTTCTCCATTAACTCTTCTATTTGTTTCTTCATTTCTACCAACTCCTCGGTGGACATCCGATAGGGTCTCTTTGCTATCGGTCTTGTGCAGTACAAGCTCTATCACAAACTCTATGTCCTGCAGCGGCATACCAGGTAGATCTTCGGGAAAAACATCGGGGTACTCATTCACCACTGGGTCATCCTCTATCGATTGCCTTGGTACTGCGTTAACCATCAGCTGTCCCTCTCTAAGCAGTGGCTTGAAATTCCACTTTCTTCCCACACGGGCTCTCAACTGAGATAGTCCTTCGTCCACAATCCAATACGGCCTTGTGCTTGGATAACCAATCCATTCCCAATATGACGTCTAAGGTCTGGGTCTCCAAAATTATAAGGTTTGCTAGGAACTCTATTCCATCTAATAGTATTCTCACCCCGGAACATCCTACTTTCGTTCGGAGTTCGGAACCAGGGGTTTGAACTAAAAGCATGCATCTAAGTCTTGCAATCCCCAAATCATTTCTAGTAGCAAAGCCTTGCGAAACAAACGAATCTGAAGCTCCAGAGTCAAACAAAGCTTTGAGTTAACAAGTAACTTACCCGACGACGTCCGTAGCATTCTGTAATGCATCTGCGGTGACATGGTTGACTCGGCCTCTCACCACGGCCTGGGGTGTGGCTCCTGTCTTTGGCGCCCTAGCTGGGTGGTTCCTAGATTGAAGCGAATCGGGTCACTCCTGTCTTCTTTGGACAATGTTGGCAAAGTGTCTGGCTCGTTGGGATTGTAGCAGCGTCTCACTGCCTTCCGACGCTGGGTAGCGTTTCTAGCGGGGGTGGGTCCGTAGTTACGATTGACCGGTCTTGGTGCCGGGGATGGTGTCCTTGTTGCATTACGTGGTTGGAATCAAGAATTGATTTGGTGCAACTCTCAAAGCGTTGCGTTCTGGCGTGATCCTTCTTTGTTGCATCCTGCGCTTCTGTTCTCATCCAGTTCCTTGCGCTTGTCCTCAAGAATAAGCGCCTTATTCACCAACTCTTGGAAATCTGGAAAGGTGTGGGTGATCAACCCTACTTGCAATCCCGAGTTGAGTCCTTCATAAGCGACCTGCCTGGATTTATCTGCCGCTACATCCTCAGTGCGTAGCGTGCTAGTGTGTGAATTTGTTCGGGTAGTCGGCCTGGTGATTACCTTGCTTGTGCTCGAACTCCTCCTTCTTAAGGTCCATGATTCCTTCAGGCACGTGATCTTCGGAAGGCGTGAACTCTTCCCAAGTGATATCTTGAGGGTTCTCTGCCGGCACGAAATTCTCCCACCATTCGGTACGTTTCCTTCCAACTGATGAGAAGCGTAGAGTACCTTCTCATTTCCTATGCATTGAGCTATGTGTAGCTTCCTCTCGATTGATCTTAACCAATCATCGGCCTCCAATGGATTGGCATTCCCAGAGAAAGTGGGTGGGTGAGTCCTCATGAACTCTGATAGTCTTGTATTCTGGCGTGGCCCCTGATTAACTTGATTAGCAGTGGCCTGAGCAGTGACGTGCTGCATTTGTTGCATCATAGCATGCATCAACTGAGTCTGAGCAGCAAGAAAGGCTCCAAAATTCTGCATATCAACTGGCGGTGCTGGTGCTCCATCACTGGGGTTTTCTGCTGGGCGAGAACCACTCCCATTGCTTCCAAAGTTTCCACGGGTGTTCACCATCTGTCGATTGGCTCTAGGTTTAGAGATGAGAGGGAAACAAGAATAGACAAGTAATATGGAACTTATGCGGGGCGAAAGGTGTAACTTTAAGGTCCAACTTTATTATTAATAACTTGGTATGGTTGCTTACAATGCCTAAGGGCCTTGCAACACATACTGCACACTCAGCAAACAAAGCAAATCCAAATCGAACTAACTCTGGAGTCTAACGCCTAAAGGGTGACTCTTATTCGCGTGATTCGACTCGGCGAAGGAGTCTCACTATAGAACCTATGCTCACTCATCGAGAAAACCTCCACGGCCTGGTACGGTGCTTTGCGGCATAGGCGCGAAACGATCGCCATGTCCAAAGAATCGTGTCCTCTATGGTAGTCGAAGAAGTGTCCTCATCGAGATCCGACTCTCCGGTCGGGCTCGTGTAGCTCAAATCTTGGCTCTGGGTCCGCAGTCCGTACAAAGTCATCTCCAACTCGTCAATCCTTCGTAGAAGGTGTGCCACATACTCTTGAGCTTCCCGCCATCTGCTTCTTCTCTGTCGTGATCTCCTTGCGGGCCTTCAGTAGCTCCTTGCTTGTATTATCTAGTACATCCTCCTGGGCGACGACAAATCGTGCCAAGCTGTAACCGTGGCATCCTCATCTCGAATCGCCGGGTCAAGAAGGTTATCGCGCGCGGATGGTAACGAACACCGTATTCTCAATTCCTCTGGCGAGATACGGGTAATGTGCCGCATTGCTCGTCGTGATACTTCTTGGATACCCATCTGCATTGTAGATCTCTGGCGGGCAAAGGTGTATCGGGCGATTGCCCGGCCCTTTTCCTAGCAGGTACCTCAATCTTCACGCCACAAGCCTTGATCAATCCCGCTTGCCTGATCACTTCCACTTGGTATTGCGGCTTCTCAAAATCTCCGAGAGTGAGCATATGCCAAAGTTCCGCTGGCGTGACTAACTCCCAGATCAACGAGTTGAACTCTTCCTCCATCTCATTATAAGAGTGCTTTACGTAAGAACTCGAAAGTTTCAAATCGTGACAAGGTAAGGGAATATTCAGCAGGAGACAAGAAAGGAGAGAATGGGGTAAGTCGAGATGTCATTTCTTGTCTTGACAAATTTTTAGCTTTAGAAAATAGGTTTTATCCTCACTACGACCATTCTAGCTAGGGTTGAGCCTACAGTCAAGTATGGCTCTGATACCACCTCTGTCGGGACCCCGAATTTGCAAATCCGGACCCTTCAGGTATTCAAAGACTAGTCCAGAACGCGCTAGTGCACACGCCTTAACATTGGTAAATATCACAATCATACCATTCGATATTATCAAAGTACTTTATTTAAATAACTAATCGTTACTTGACCTTATGGTCAAGTTACAAATGTATGCCTATAAGGCTAAAACTTATTAAAAGAGAAATAATAGCAGGAAAATCAAATAAACTTCGTGGCGCCATCCAAGATACCACAGTGCAACCGATCGGGCTCGCTTCCCTAAGTAGACGGATCCTCTTGGAGTTCCTCCTCCAAAGCTGGTGCAGTCTCTTCTTCAACTGATATTGTGTTGAGGCAAGGGTGAGTACTTGGTACTCAGCAAGTCATGCACAGAATGCAAGCTAATATACTATATGCATGGCTTGGTACAAAAGAATAGCTCAAGGTATATTTGCAGTAAACAGCATTTGAAAAGTAATATAAGTAGATTCGAAAGCAGTAAAAATAAGTAAAGCATAAATAACTTTTCAAGAAGTTTAATAAACATTTTCCCCATCCTAAACCACATTTCCATCATCTTCATTATTAAGCCAACCCAACTTTCAAACCAAAGTTATTTTTGAGAAAATCTAACCCTTGACTGTAATTCCCGAGCGATGTCCAATACCGCGGACACGGCTATTCGAATAGATTCTAAACTCTGCAGAGGTTATGCACTTTACCCACAAGATACAGTCAAACACCACAAAGGCGAGTTCAGTGAATAAAGCCTTTGGAAGCCTCAAACAACACAGTGGTCCTCTCAGGTTCGTGCTCTACACCATCCCTTCCCTTAGCCAAGGCGAAGTATGGGACCAACACACCGTTAGATGGGTATCTGGCCACCCACGACACGCTCCCCGCACAATCACACAAACGGTGTAATTGACACCCGAGGCTCCACAAGTGAGTCCTTAGCGACTTAGTCAACTAGGGCCGTCCCATTCCACCATGTGGTTGCAAGTATGACCCAGTTCAAAGGCTTGCAAGGTTAAGTCCTTAGAGTGACCAGGCAAGACTACCCAAGAACCAAATCAACATCCCCAATGCCACAACTGGCCCACCTGATTACTCTTGCCACATGCCCTGGCCGAAATCGCTTTATCAAACCCCGCTTGATTACCATGCACCACGTGCCATCAACATCACATGATACTTTTCCAAAACAGGTTCAGATATCATTAAGTCAATATTAACATTTGATTGTCCAAAACCATGTCATGAGCACGAAAGGTGTCTAAGCAGTATACTACAACGGTCTAAACCCATGTTGGCAATTTAATAATGTCCAACTAGTAATCCACAACTAGGGTGACAAGGGTCATGGCACATACTTAAGTAATCAAGGTGTCATATAGCAAATTGATGTTTATCTAACCCTGTGTTTAAACAAAGTATTTTTCTAATTGAACTAGCATGCAATAGTTTAAATCAAAATAGATTTCGAAATAGGATCAACATGGTCAAAGCACAACTTGCCTTCAAAAAGTACTTGCTCTTGGTCTTGAGTTAGATCCTGAGTCAATACTTCTCCTTCGAATCCTTCCCAAGACTTCAACGCGTCTACTCGTAAAGCGTGCAAATAGCAATACACAAATAAACAATAGGCAAAAACATCCCAAAACTCCAAATAAAATCCATAAACAGAGAGAACATAATTTTCTGGATTTTTAGGAACTGGAATCGTCCAAATCGGAGTTAAAATGCAAAAGTTATGATTTATTAAAGTTTAAATAATCAATTAAATAATATTACAGAGAAAAACTTTAGTCCAAAAATTAAATAAAATTCATATTTAGGTAGATCTCAATTTTATACAAATTTAGAAATTTGAATCACTCAAATCGGAGTTGAAACGCAAAAGTTATAAGCGTTTGAAGTTTGAATCTAAATTTGAATCAATATTTCGAATTAATAAATCATTTTCTTTTTCGGAAATTAATTATTGCGTCATCATGGACACGTGTCAGCTCCTGATTGGCTGGCTGACGTCAGCCGGCTCATGGGCTCACCACTGGCGGTTCGGTCCACGGTGGACCTTGGTCCACTTCGGCGTAGGTGACATGTGGGACCATTCGGGTGACGTCATCGCCGACGTCGGCGGGCTCACCACGGTGGCAGTGGGTCCCACCGATGACGTCATGGGTGACGTCACGGTACTGTCGCTGACACGCGGGCCCCGCGTGTCAGTGACCACGCACGCGCGCGTGGGCGCGACGGCTCGGCTTCCTGGACGCGTGGCACAATCGTGGCCGTTGGTTTGAAATCCGACTTCTGGGTTTGAGTTTGGCCTCATGTGCTTGGGGCGCACGTGGATCGATCGTGGGCCGCTTGGATCTTGATCCAACGGCCCAGCATCCAATCTAACCTGGTGCGCTTCGATACGCGGCGCAACCTAAGCCGTTGGATCTAGATCCAGCTTGGGATTAGATCTAGGATTTTCAACGGGAAACTCACCGAGGTGACGTGGCACGATCTGGGCCTTTGGATCTTGATCGGACGGTTGGTGGAGCTCGGTCGGCGATGGCTTCACGGGCGGAGTTGCGCCGGCCGAGGATCGGTGACCACCCAAACGGGCGGTTGGGGCGTGTTCGGCGAGATGGATGGTGTCTTCGCGCGCCGGCTTCGGGTTTCGAATCTGGGGTCAATGGCGGCGGAGGACGGCGGACGGCGGCGAGGCGAGGCAAGGACCGTGGCGGCGCTTCACGCAACTACGGCGAGCGATTCCGGCGAACCTACGGCGGCTAGAGCTCGGCGGGTTAGGGCAAGAAGTGCGCGGGGTCACGGCGGTCCTCGGGGTGCGATCCGGGCATTAAATAGCCCTGGGATGCGTGCTCAGGGCGGAGCCCTAGTCGGTTACGGCGGCGGAGTCCGGCTCGGACTCGGCGGGGAAGACGGCACGAGAACCGTCCACGTGTCCAGATCAGCGGCCCCGATCGGACCGGCGCGAACGGGTTCGGGTCGGACACGGCTCAACCAGACGGCGGATCTCACCGTTGGATCTTGATCCAACCGGTTGGGATTGATTAGGTTTAGGATGTGGTTCGGTCGAGTCACGTGGCTCGGTCGGACTCGAACTCGAGTCTGACTCGGGCTCGATCGGATGAACAAGATTTGACCCGAGTTGATTTTCCAGCGATTTAATATTTAAAATAATTCCCGAAATTCATTTAATTCATTAAAAATAGCAAATGACTCGAGAAAAATTTAAAAATTCTGGAAAATATTTTGGATCATTTTGGACTCAAATAAAATATTTCCAACAAAATTCTATTTGCAAAATTAAATTCTTTAATTATTTCAAAATGGAATAAATTCAAATAAATTCCAAATAAATCCAAATAAATTCCAGAAAATTCTAAAAATTCATCAAAGTGCCAAATCACACATGAATTCAAGGAAAGCAAAATTTTGGGGTGTTACATCAGTCGATTCTACCGCCAGCCAAAAGCCGGTAGTACCACAAGAGACCAACACAACCCAAATTGCTTCCTTTTGAATTCTGATTTAAATAAAACTCAAACATGAGCACACCTTGCTCAAATAAAGTCAAATACTCATCACAAATATGGATGGACCTCCACATGGTCCTTCAACTCCCGAACATTCCAACCTTCCTTCTGTAAACTTCAGTGTTGTGAAGAGCTTAGCAGCCTTAGTATCATCACCTAGCGCTTGGAACGCATCTCGTAGATCAAGCAAGAAGGTGTTGGTCATGCCATATGCGTAGTGCGTCTGGGGGTTCAAGGCAGCAACTGCATGAAGTTGAATAAAACATATCAGTACAAGTATGCAACATATGTGCAAGTAGAAGATATTTTGTTTGAAAGTACAATGTATTACCACGCATTCATATAAGTATCTCACGTTAGATCGGCCATTCTTCAGTCCACGACGTCCATGTAAAGGTTGAATGTAGATGGAGCGTCGTGGAACAAGCTATCATATTCCTACTGCATGATGTTGTACCGTAGTAGCACCTTGCTCAACGTAACCACCCTGTCTTCGGCGAAACGCAAGAATGCGTACAACGGTTCTACCGAGGTAACAACCGATCGAAGGTTGCCCGACTAGTCCAAGCTCAAGAGGCAGGAGTACATGAACTTTCCCTCCGCGATATCAACAAAGCGTTGATAGAAATTCCTCCAAGTCCATCTATTTCATGAACTTGTCCTTGCGACGAAGGAAACTGTCCAAAGACATGTAGTTTGTTCTGAATCGCGTAGCATTCCACTTGATCAACTCGCCCTCGATATGCTTCTTCATCATAGCATAAAACTTCGATTAGTTGTAGAGCCATCGAGAGATTTTCCTTGAACTCTCTATGACAGAGGTGTGGTCAGGGAACTCTCCAATATGCTTGAGCATCAAATTAATCATGTGAGCTACAAAAGACTGTCACACAATGTTGCGGTGCTCCCGTGTGACCAGTCTGCATGCTTTCTTGTAGTTAACACCATTGTTCGTGACAATCTGCAGAACATTCTCCGACCCACCTCGTCGATGGCTGAGGTAATTTCTGCATCAACGAACAAAATGAACTCCTCCATTACACGATGCATACTTAAAACATATTTTAGAAGAGGAGCAATGAAAGCAAGTACCTTGCACAAGTATGAGGCATCCTAACTTTGGTCTGTTGCATCGACGGATTTGTGGAAGAACATGGTGCCATTGCTGTATATCATGAAGTTGATGATGCTCATGCGTGTCGTTCTAGTCCAAGAATCGCACATTATTGTTATGCCATACATAGGTCATTCCTTTTTGAACTTCTCCATCTTGTCCCATATGTTTGCTTCGTTATTGTCTAAATACTTACCGTCTATATCTCCCACTTGGAGACGAGATACCCTTACCTGCAAATAAAGACAACGGATCAAAATATGAGCTACTAATCAGCGTAGAAATGGACAAAAATTTGAAAGTTCACTTACCCCACTTTTGAGTTTCCCTCATAGCACTAACAAAGTAGGGATTGTCTGCTTTTCTCCCCACGATGCCAGCCGTGTGGAAGAATTTGGCCCAAATCGAGACAATCGCCTGCTTCGCATTCCTCCCCTTTTGTGTCCATTGCCTAGTGTTAATCCTTGGTTGCACAAGGCCACGAGCCGTACCAAGGTTGTAATCCCGCACGCCCAATCTTTCTCGTTGCGACAAACTTTAAAAAATCCTCGACAACACACCGCCGCGCCCTCCTCTAGCCTCCCTAACGGTGCCTCTACCTCCACCGTGCTCATTTCTGCCACCTGCCCAATTGATAAATTCTTCGTCTGCCCTTGAGGCAGCCATGACATACTGCAGTTGGTCCTCATCAACATCACCCGTGTACTCTGAATATACACTTCTCCTAGGCGGAGAACATGCAGATGCTACTTCATTTCTAAGCCTCTCCTCCGTCCTCCCCTTCTTTTTATTCTTCAAGGTTGTGCATAAAGTACTCGCGAACCTCCTTAGGAACTTGACTGCAATGACGACATTCTTACCGCGCACTGCCAAGTGGTGCTTCAGTCGAGTTGAACTGCCTCCTTTCTTCTCTTGGTGATAATACTTGCATCGAAATTCGGTCTAGACCTTATCACCGTGCTCCCACACAACGTCGCCCTGCTCTGCCATCTGCTAATGTAGAACAACAAGAAGTCAACATACATGCATTTTACGTAATGTACATATATCCAATTGCTGATGCCTGACAACAAAATAGACATTTTGATGATAGAAGTATAATCCTATTGATCTATACCTTGTCTTGCAATAAAAATACAGCTGCTGCACCAAATTTATTTAAGGTGGATTTCACATCATTTTTCAGAATGTGAAAGCTTTCTAAATTGTAATGCATGCATGCTTGTCTTCACCATGCCTTGAGATATGCATATTAGGAATGAATACACCAAGAACAAATTTGTCCGGAAAATATAGAGAACATCATAATGGAAATAAAACATCTTGTAATTAATTAGCAGGACATGCTACTATGCTTAAAGAAAATGACATTGATTAGGGTTCATCTTGTATTCATCTGAGGAAAATATTATGTTTTCATCTTGTATTCAAACCATACTTAAAGCACATACTTCAAAAACCATAAAAACTTACAAAGCTTTTGCGGCGTCGATAATCCCCAAATTCTAGCAGGAAATCACCACAATATGTTAGAAAATCGAGCTATCACCACAGATAATCGCAAGCTACGGCAAAATCGATCTCCAGTGTGATAATCATGGCTTACTTGTTGAAAATTGATGCTTTTCGCCCGATAATCACCACCTCAGCGATGGAAATGGCCTGGTCGGCGACGGATCTGGCTGAAGTGGTCGCTGAATTCGGGAGCTAGCCTAGTAGTGTCAGAAGTCAAATTCCCCTGTCGGAGAGGCCAGGTAGAGGATTAATAAGTAATAACGTACAAAAGGTTACTGGGCCGGATGGGCCAGTACTGTGCAGCTTGAACAGTTCATTGTTTGCCATTTTCAATTTTGTAATTTCGTCTAAAACGTCTCCCAAATTCATTTTTTTAAAAAATTCATCTTTGATGACATAGAGATATTAACACTAATTTTAGGGCACATCTAGATAAATTTCTTCAAATTTCATAATTGTTTTGAATTTGAATTTGAATTTTATCGATTTGCCAATCGGTAATCAATCTCGTGATGGTTGATTATTGACGATAAATTGAACCCTGCGCATCGTTGCGGGCATTGTAGTGGTGCTTAAGAATGTTGCTTTGTCATTGGGGATTAATTATTTTGTGGTAGCATAGCGAGAGCGGCACTGTTGAGGTAATGGATGCAGTGATCCGAGAGGTTCTTCTAGGATGGCGAAGGAAGTGGTGAGCAAGGTTTCAAATTTCGTTTTAGGGTTTCATCTCGGCACCCTCAAAAATCCAAAATTTCGATGAAATCTCATTATTTTGGATGAAATCTAAACAAAATACAAAAAGGGAAATTTGAATACGGTAATTTCCAACCGAAATTTTTGAGATTTTGGTTCAAAATACCAAAATTTTGTTCAAAAACGAGATATCGGTCAAATTCAAATGAAGGAAAAATGGCACAAACAACATCAAAGTATTTTGAAATTTTTTTGGATGGTACTGACAAATCAATAATGTTCCCATAAAAATCTTAAATGATGATCAATTATGAGAAATTTTTAAAAATTTGGAATATGCTACTGTCCTGATAAAAGCGTTATCGACATATTTGAACCGAATGAAAAATGGTGTAACCACGTTAGAAAATTCTGAAAAATTTTATGGATGGTCTTGACACATTGTTAATGTTTCAGTAAAAATTTTAGGTGATGAACAATCCTGAAGAATTTTTAAAAATTCAAAAAGTGGTACTGTCATGATAAAAGCGTTACCATAAAATTTGAACCAAATGAAAAATGGTTCAAACCACGTTAAAAAATTTTGGAAATTTTTGTGGATGGTCCTAACATATCTATAATATCCCCATAAAATTTTTAGATGGTGATAAATCTTGAGAAATTTTAAAAAATTTGGACAATCTAGTGAAGGCTGATCAGCAAATTTCAACTGAACGAAAAATAGTTCAAAACATGGTAGAAAATTTAATTTTTTTTGGATGGTCATGATACATTACTAATATTACCATAAAATTTTGAGATAATGATCAAGCCAGTTTCAAAAATTTTGCGTGATGATAGGATGTTGGGCTCTGTATTACAGAACAACTTAAAATGATATGTTAAACTTAAGAGTCAAATTTCTCTCTCAAAATCACCCATGACTCTCTGAAAGCACCACCAATACACCCAAGTTGCTTGAATACAATTTTTTTCGATTAACATAATCATACAACAAATGTTGGATTAACCACTACTCAATAATTTGTTGATGGAAACTACAAAATTGTGGTAATTTACTGGAACAAACAGTGTCCATTCAAATATTATTATATTTAAAACTAGAACTTGCATAGGCGAAGTGGATAATCTAGCAGTTGTAATGAAGACAACTGAGATACTTAATTTATAACCGTGAGAATTAATGTGCATAGGCTAACTGGAAAATGATGTGAAGAATCCAATCCGGTCAAAATACGGGCAAATCTGATCAAATTTACTAAGATATTGCCGAGACTTTAGGTTACTGTAGCACTTTGAAATTTTTTAATTCCACTGGGATTATGAAACTGGGGGGGGAGTTCCGATTTCGCAAAATTTGGCTGTGATTCTGATCCTTACTGGCGAGCGGCAATGGTCGACGGCACAACAGCAAATGATGTCAATGAGAGGAGTAGAGGTTTTGAGTGGCAAGTGCTAATTGATGCATGAGGAATGACTAGTGTATCTTTATACGGTCTCAATTTTTTTACTTATGGTTTAGGATATCAATATAGTCTCCAATATAGATCTTTGTATATTATCTTTTCTAATTATATATTAGTAAATTTTAAAAAATATAATAATATAAAAGTATTTTTTTTATGACAAATCTAGTGATATCATTTTCATACGAAGGATCCAAATAATGGTGGAGCTAAAATTTTTTTGGGTATACACTTCATGCACAAGTCTCGTACAATAGGTTCACAATATCATAAGGTCAATACAAAATAAGTTCAAAATTTGGAAAAATACAATAAAAATAATTCCAATAAGGTTTTACGTGAACATAAGATTATAAAATATGTAAAGAAAATTATAATATAACATGATGCGATTTCATGTTCTTACAAGTCCTTGTTTGTCGAATTGCTCTACATTCGCAAATCACGATAAGAACAACTCAAATTTCTATTCACCTTTTGTTGGAATTATTTGGGCTAGGCCCATTATTTCACAAATAATTCTTGAAAAATTATAAAGGCCCATTAGGTGAAAGAGAGATGAAAAGAGAATAGTACCATATTGCTAATGGAGGTGGATGGAGACCAACTTATAAGGGGTGATTCCCTCCACGTTGCTAGAGTATGAGGAGAAGAGGACACACGCGTGCGCTCACTCAGCATGCCAAGTGGCACGTGTACGTGACATGCACGTCAATGGTGCAGCAAAATCGGGTTCGACGGCTTGCGCAGGTGCAGTCCTCTTTTTCAGTTTTCATGGTGTGGGACTGTGGTCAACATAGTTACGTGAACATGGTGAATTCGCATAATTTAATACGTGTATGAATCTATAACTGACTTGTACGCATATGAATCTATGACTAACTCATAATGTGCTCCTTGTTTTTCTCCCTCTCCATTATATACGCAAAACAAAGATCAGGCCTATCTCTCTCTCTCGCCTTTTGCCTTCCTTCTTTGTACTGCGTTGCCTCCTTCCCCATCCCTTTGCCAGTGTGCACCAAATGTTGGGAGAGCAGGTCTTTGAAACGTCCGTCCTTGAGATCCTGCACCGAGAGAGGGCGAATAATGTTTTTGGGAAGCGTCTTCACGCGACTGCTCGCTACTTTCTTCACCGGTGATCGGCTTCCACTAAATCGCATGCTGATCTTCATCGATATCTACTACTAGTTCCGCCACGCCTTTGAGTCAACTCGGTAGCACACGCGAACCACATCTATTTTCTATCCATAGATTAGGAATGCTCGTTAGCCTGCTCAGTTCATCTAACAATATGTATGAGATAGACATTACAATTGGCATGTTGCTAGTGTCTAGTCTATTTATTCTCACTATTCTATCTTCAATTATCATCACAGTTTATTTTCGAAATAAATTCATCATTAATATGCCTAATATTCTAACAACACAAAAACATGATAGGCTCTTAATGGTGAATCTGATGAAAGCATCTTCTTACCAAGTCGCTTGGGGTTCCTCTGTGCTGATGGGAATGGGTCACATGCTTCTATTCTTGGTGTCGGCATGATAGATCTGAAGCTTACTTTGGGAAAGATCATGCGGCTGAAGAACATGTAGCATGTCCCTTTAATCAACAAGTATCTTGTTAATGGTTCCCTTCTTCGTGGAGATGGGTATAAATTAGTGCCTGAGTCGAATAAAGTAGTCATATCGAAGTACATACTATTTATTTGCAAAGGCTATGACAACGGAGGTCTGTTCCTCTTTTCCCTTGAGAATTTCTGTAATAAATTTGTTAATCATCTTTGCGACAATGTTATTTGTGAATCATCTATTGTCAAATGTTCTAAATGCCAAAGTTGTGTGCAGTTTAAACAACCTCGCAAGCCTCATAAGGCAGTCGATGAAAGAAATTTGGCACTATTAGAACTCATACATTGAGATATCTGTGAGATGAATGGTGTGTTGATGAAGGGTGAAAAAAGAAACTTCATGACTTTAATTGATGATGCGACTAGATTTTGCAATGTGTATCTTTTAAAAACAAAGGATAAGGCTTTAGACTAATTTAAAATCTATAAGGCCGAAGCGGAAGCAAAAGACTAAGGCTTTGAAAATTAAAGCCTAAATCAACTAGGCTCACTAGTGCACTAACTAATTAAGGTCTCTACACAAGATATTGCAAATCTAAAGACAAGAAATCAATATGAATAAGATGTAGCATCGTGGAGTTTCATTTCTAGTTTCTTTTAGAATTCCCGTCTGTTTTTTTTTGGTGGACCAATTTGTTGATCTACAGGATTATTATTTTGATCTATGTGGGAGTGAGGGGTGGGATCACTTACTTTTTCCTCCCACTCCACCTAATCCCCCTTTTTCTTTTTCCCCCTCCACCCGAATACTCCTCTCTTCCTTTCGGTTTTGCTGGCAGCACTTTGGTTTCTTCTCTTCCCTTCTAAGCAAGCTGTAGCAGCCCTCTATCTCCAGCGAGCTAGCTCTAGTGGCCAGCTCCGGCCAAGCTCCGGCGATCTCCTCCCCCAGCCGGTCGGCGCCCAGCAGCAGCAGCAGCTTTCCCCTCCTCCATTCTTTTGGATGTTTTGAGGTGAGTTCTTCTTCAATATTGAGCTCCTTGCTATTCTAATCGATATTCTCTGGTTGTTTGAGTGCTCTAGGGTTGCTAGATGTGAAATTTTTTGGAGGGAAACTAGCTCTAGGTGGAGGGAAACCATTTCCTGTTTTCGAGCAGTTTTCTGCCCGATTTTGTAGCTCTGTTTTGAGGTGCTTAGATTGCTCTAATGGATCTTTGGCTGTAGAAGAAGTTGTACATTATCCTTTCCCCTTTAATTTGAGAATAAGAACACTAAAATCCATTAAGCCAATTAAAAGTTATGCCATTTTTGTGTTGACTGTCTAGAGTAGGTTGTGGATTGTACCCGAAATGTTCAACTGAAGATTAGACATAGCTACATGCCGAATTAGGATTTTTAGTTGCCTATAGAAATGTAGGAAATTTCCTGTAGATTTAGTAAATGTATTTGTTTTCATGATTTGGAGTTAGGAATCAAAAGTTACGTTGTTTTGAAACTGCTGTCCAGAACTGAGGCAATGCTGAAATGTTCAGCGTTGGTCTGATCTTTAGACTTCAGTTTGAGGACTTTAATTTCAGTTGCTAAGTAAATGGCTGTGGGGTAATCATAGGCTATCCTCTTGTGGTCATTTATAGTACAAGAACTTGAATTTTGGTTGAACCATTTGAATGTTATGCTCATTTTATTGTTTGCTGTCCAAATTGTGACGAGTAGCAGATTCAATTTTGTTATGTGATTTAGGACAAGTTGGAGGCCGAGTTGGATTTTACAATTGCGTAGAGATAGATGGGAAATTCTGTGTAGATGATGAAAATATCTTCATTTGCTTAATTTGAAGTTGCATAGCAATAGTTATGCTTTGGCGAAGTGGGCTATCCAAGTAGTTTTGTCTGAAATTCAGAGTTTGGGGCAAATTTTGTTGTAGTAAGTAAAAGGTGTTGTTTGTTATTGTTGTTGACTATAGATTGTGTGAAATCGATTGCGTGATGCTTATTTCAGGAGGTGTGGTTTCGGAGGTGGCTTCAACCTCGCGCCACATCGCTTTGTGAGGTCAAAGGCAAGTGTATCATATAGAGTAAATGCTAAAAGGATTTGTGGCATGCTTTACTTTGTGATTTTGATTATGTTGATAATTATGAGTTTGATTATGATGATGCAAATGCTAGTTCATGGATATATGAGTATGTCATATGTGTGTGAATCGATTATATGAATATGAATGTTAAGTACTGTTTTTGAGCATGTATTTAAATTTGGCTATGCGGAATGTTAGAAATGAATGTAGTTGCAATTTAATTGTGTTAATTGTATTTGTGAAATCATAATGGAAGAGGTGATCCATTCTGATGCGAGCCTCTATGTTCACATGTAGTGAACACGAAAGTCCTACCTCGTAGTCCCATTCACCGAGATGAATGCGAGCGAGACAGTAAGAGTAGGCACCTTCCACCGGATGGAAGGGATGTTAGGGTGCACACCGATGAGTGTGCACTCGGCAGTACCGGTACGTGCATCGAAAAGAGCATTCATGTCGTATTGGATCCTAACGATTATTTTGAGTTGAATGAAAATGTGTAGAGTTGGGACCAAGTCGTGGACTCATCCAAAAAGATTTAAAGAGGCATGTGTAAGAATTAAGTGATGAAGTGAAAAGAGGTAAATGTTGTTGATATTATTATTTTGGGAATTTGTGCATTTGGATAACAAATATGCTCTTACTGTTGATTTATTTGTGTTAATTGGTTTTCTGATGCACTTTGCTGAGTCTTGAACTCACTCTTGTTTGTTTAACATTTTTAGGTACCCAAAGGACAGCTCGCCGGGTCGGGAAATAGCGTCACGTCACTCACTTTCTTGCTGTAACACCCCAAATTTGTGCTTTTATTCAATTTATTGAGTAATTTTAATTTTTGGAATTTTCTGGAATCTATTTGGATTTATTTAAATTAATTCCCTTTATGAATTATTTAAATATTTAAAAATTTCAAAAAAAGTTTTGTTGGAAATATTTTTTTTGAGTCCAAAATGTCTCAAAGTATTCTCCAGAATTTTCTTGGAATTTTTTTTGAGCATTTTGCTATTTTCCCCAAATTAAATGAATTTTTGGTAGTATTTTAAATATTAAAATGAAAAAGAAAATAGGGAAAACCCGCGCCGGACACGAACCCGCGCCGGACTGCGCCAGACCGAACCCACACCGGACCGAACCCGCACCGGACCCGAACCTGCGTCGGACCGAACTCGCGCCAGACCCGAACCTGCGCCAGACTGCGCCGGATCGAACCCGACTCGAACCCTAACCCTAGTCGCGTGACCGCCGGATGTCGATCCAATGGCCGTTGCTCGTCCGCATGCACGCGGACGTGTAGCCGTGGATTCGCGTCCACGTGGATGGCAGGGATGCAACCTCGTCGCCTCTCCGTATCACCGCCGGACTGCGCCGCCGCTTAACTACTGCCGTGGATTCCGGGCAGGACACGGATGCCCACGCACCATAAATACCCCAGCCCGAATCGCCACGCCGCGCTCTTCACGTTGCCCTAGATCTCGTAGCTTGAGCCGCCGCCGCCCGTGCTCGATTGCTCGTCGGAGTTGGAGAGGGAACCGCCAAGGGTTTTCTTCGTTTCCGCCGCAGTCAAGTCGGGATTCGCCATTCCAATCCCAGATCCGAGACCCACGCGTTGAGGTGCTCCGAACGTGACCTCTCACATCACCGGAGACGCACCGAGACGCCGCACCCGTGGTCATCTTCTTCACTGCCGGCCGAAGCTCACCACTGCGCCATTGCCGGAGTCCTCGAGCTCTCACCGCCGTTCGATCCGGATCTGACCGCTCTGGTGAGTCCACGTAGCCTTTCCCTGAATTAGGCTAGATGCTATCTTTCAACCATTAGATCTTGATTGGAGGGCCTGAGTTAGGCCATGTAGGAGGTTGTCCTATGTTGTAGATCTCCTATGACCTAGGCCGTCCGATCAAAATTTAATGGATCAGATTAGATCTAGCATTTAGATCTAGATTCATTTGCAACCGTTGAATCCGTAGCGAACGACCCAGATTTTGCCACGTAGTTTACACTGCCACGCATTGAAGTTGATCTGGATCGTTAGATCTGGAATTAGCAGCCCGGATTAGATCTAGTGTAATGACTTTAGATCCGTTTGTAGCCGTCGGATTTGGATTTGAGGGTGTGGATCATGCCGCGTGTCAGCAGCCGGGACTATCCACGTAGCCCCTCCCTGTTGAGCACCCGATCGGATCTGAGCCGTTGATTTTGAACTGTGTGGTTCGGATCGTGTTTAACCCCAACCAATCCGAGTGTGCTGCGTGGCACGCGTGGGCCGCACCGCGCGGGTGACAACAGTGCTGGCATCATCTGCGGGCCCGCGTGTCAGCACCTTTGGGTCCGGTGGACCCGAGTGTGACTGTGGACCGGGTCCATGGACCCAAGGTGACGTGGCAGCTCCAGAACACGCCACGTGTCTGCTGACATCACAGCGACGCAATAAATCGGTTTTTCAATAGAAAAATAATTCAAATAAATCGATTTTTCTTTTTAAATGTATTTTCAAACTTCAAACGGTATAACTTTTGTGTTTTAACTCCGATTGAGGCGATTCCAGTTTCTAAATTTTTGTAACATTGATCTCTATTTAATGGTGAATTTTATTCAATTTTTGGGCATGAGTTTTTCTCTATTTGTCTTTATTTGGTGTTTATTTATCCAATTCGCGTAGACGTTGAATTGCCCAAAGGATTCGAATTAGAGGTTTTGACCCAGTAACAAGTTCAAGACCAGGAACAAGACCTTTTCCAATGGCCGCATCAATAGCCCTCCAAGTCGCCTCGTAGGGTAGCCCCAAGTACCAGGGGTCAGGGAAGTCCTCCATTGCAGGGCGTGAGAAAGAAGGGTGCAAGAAAGAGTAGCCACAAGAGGCTCTCCCCAACCCTTCTTATACCAAGGAACACGGAAGATGAAGAGCACGAGATTAAAGGAAGGGGTGGGAAGCCAGAGCGACTCAGCAGCAGTCCCAAGGCAAGTTTGAACCGGCCACGCAAGCAGTACGACGAAAACGGCCCGGTGATGTCATAATCCCCCTCCACTTTTAATCACTTTATTTTTTGCCTTATGACCTAGTTGCTTCCCAACTAGGTAGTAAGCTGGGGGCTACACTTAATAAGTGCATGCTCGCACGTGCATCAGTCTCGCAAGATGTCTCTCCTTAAATTACTCGGTCTAATGGTCGTAACACTTAATAAGTGAACGCTAAATGCTCCTTCAAGATGTCTCTCCTTAATTCCAGGGGCGACCGGAAAAGCACTCGGGTGGCAAAGCAGTCGGGCAAAGGAACTCGGACAACGCTCCAAGTTCGAAGAAATGCCAGACTGTCGACCCGTCAAGCACTCGAAAACCTCACCACTCGAACGAACGGCACTCGGACGACTTTTCCAGTCAGGTGAAATAACAAGCAGCTAACACGCCAGAAGATGGGAGGGAAAAACGCCAAACAAGAATTCCATCTTAACCCAAACTCACAAAGTTCATACATGCGCCTACGTAGGATCCAAGTTTAGGCTTTCAGCTGGAGCTTCTGAGACACTCTCAACTTCCCTCAAAAGAACAGCGGCCTGCTCGTCATCCACTATGCAGGCAAAACCCTCCTTGATGGTCTCAAGCTCCACTCGGGGATACAGCGACTTCACGATCGCCAGCACTTGATTGGAGCTCGTGATCGCCCTTTCCCGCACGTGGGCCCTAAGCCTCTCGGGGGCTTCTCGCAGACGCTAAAGAGCCTGGTTCCCGCTGCTCGGGTCGCAAGGGTGCAGGAAGGCCAGCACTGACTCGGAAGCTTGTTGGAAGGCTGAGCACAGTGCATCAGCACGCTGAATGCTTCCTTAAAGGTCGTCAAATTGCGCTCACGCCCTCCTCCGGTACTCTGCAAACAAGAGCGGGTCAACGGCCCAGAACACCCGACAACCTAACAAAGCAAGAAGACAAGAACCAGACGCAAACCTTCGAGCTCCCCCGACAACCTCTCCTGCCTAGCCTTGGCCTGGTGCTCACGGGCCTCCGCTCCTTGGAGACTCTCCTCCGAAACACGGAGTTGCACCTCCAAGGCTTACACTGCTCCACCGAGGCCGTAAGCTGGCCCTGGAGTCTCGTGTAAGCTGCGTCCCTAACTGAGAAGGCTAGACAAGGTCAGAGACAAAGGCAAGAAGATGACAAGGGTCAGTCGCCCAGGAAGAGAACTCACCTCGGAGAGAACCCGATGCGTCCAGCTTCTCCAAGCGAAGAGACTAAACTTCGTCCCAAAGCCATTGAAGCTCCTAGGAACGCTCTTTTCGAACCTCCGCCAGCTCGTCCCTGTGCTCCCGGCTCGTCTTGACGGAAGGAAGGACACGACACAAGAAGTCGGTCTTCTTCCTCAGGCGGCCCCCTAGGGACTAAGGGCGGCAGAAAAAAACTAAACAAGAGTCCCGGGGGAAACAAAAGCACAAAAAGAAAAGCTACGAGTCTACCTGGATTAGTCAGGAACACCAGATAGAGTACTCGTGGAGATCCTCCACTTCCTGCTCTTCAGCAGCATCGTTGAAGGTGTCCCACTCTTCCTCCTCACTGTCCCAAGTACCCAGCATAAGGGCAGGCTTGGAACGTGGGGTCGAGCATGGGATCTCTTCCACTGGGAGGGAGGCGCACTCAGTCGGCCCCTGCACCTCTCCACTCACTGACGGCAGCGGACGGTCTGAGGAGGACGGTTCAGTCGGAGCTACCTCAGGCACAACCTCGGTGCACTTCGAGGCGGCCGCACCCGAAGAAGACAGCCCATCCCGACTGAGGACATCCCCAGGGCTAAGACCCTGGGGAGTTTCAGTCCGTGTCCCAACAGGAACGTCATCCAATGGCTTCCTGACAAGAAAAATAAGGAGGGTCAAAGGCCCAAGTCAGCAAACCGATAGAAAATGACAGAAGGAGTAAGACGAGAAAATACCTAGCGGACCACTTTATCTTCAGGCTCGGCCCGCTCCGGATGGATGAGCCACTGCAAGAGGGAACGGGCTGCGAGTCCAGCTCCTAGATCCGCGGAGCGGGTGGCGCTGGGGACTAGCCGGAAGGAACGCGGATGGCCAGACCACCACTCGGAGCTGCAGAGGAGAACCGAGGGCTCAAAGTCTCCTGTGTCGCCACTCCCTTCCCTTCTCTGCACTCGGCATGGCGGAACGAGCCGTCATCCGGGACCGTGGGGATCGGAGCATCAGAAAAGAAGGCTTCCCATCCCTACAAGCAGGAAGAGAGTAACAATTCAAATGAGGGCAGCCGAAGATGAGCGGCGCCACCGGGACGACGACCATGAACGTTTTGGCATTGATAGTGAGCATAACAGTCGGCATCTCCGCAACCGGACCTCCGACTATGCCAATCACAAAAACTGGTACAGCCCACACCGGGACGGAGACCGCCGAGTGGATTCTTCGTCGTGCCACCGTCGTACTCAACGCGACGAAGGCCCTATCAACGGGATCAGAGCATTCACTGCTCGCCTCCGCCGAGTGCAGTGGCCGGATGGTTTTAATCCAAAAGGCATTGCCAAGTTTGACAGAGAAATAGACCCGAAAGCCTGGCTGCAGGTCTACTCCCTCGCAGTCAAAGTAGCCGGAGGTGACCACAACGTGATGGCTAATTATCTGCCAGTCATGTTGGCTCCTTCGGCCCAGGCATGGCTTACAGGGCTTCCAAGAGATTCCATCGACTCTTGGGGAGACCTCTGTGACCAATTTATCATGAATTTTCAGGGTACTTTCGAGAAGCCTGGAACCCCCTGGGACCTCTACCAGCTCCATCAAAAGAAAAATGAATCCCTGAGGGAGTTCATCCGGTGATTCACGCTTTCCAGAAAGGCGTCAGCGACCGCGATCTCATCAAGAAGATGTCCCGAAAACCTCCGACTACAGCTAGGGAGATGTTCGCCTTGGCTGATCGCTATGCAGCCGCATCGGATGCATTAGCAAAGTGCCGGGAGGATCGGCCCCAGCAAAAAGAAAAAAGATCATACCGAACCCCTGAAGCAAAAGGAGAAAAAATGGAAGGGAGAGGATCTGGTCGCTGCGGCCGAGCGTGGAAGGGCAATGAATGCCCAATGCCCTTTCCACCCGAAAGGAAAGCATGCGGCAAAAGATTGCTTCACTTTGAAAAGATTTGCATGGGAAAATTGGAGCCAGTCAGAACCCAAAGATAAGAAGGAAACTCGGAAGAAAGACGACCCCTCGGCAGAGGGAGAGTTCCCAGAAATCGAACAAGAGGTCAACTTCATATTCGGGAGCTCAGGCACATATGAGTCCAATCAGAAGCAAAAGCTTACTGCTCGGGTTATCAATGCGATCACACTGGTGACCCCCCAATATCTGAGTGGTCAGAAGCCCCCATCACCTTTGATCGTTTCGATCACCCTGACCACATACCTTTTCTGGGCAGATATCCCTTGGTGCTAGATCCAGTCATCCACAACGTAAAACTCAAGAGGGTGCTGATTGATGGAGGTAGTGGGCTCAATATTTTAATTGCCAAAACCCTCGATGACATGAAGATCCCTCGGACCGAGCTCAAGCAAAGTTCATCACCTTTCCATGGAGTGATTCCTAGGACTTCCTCTGTGCCACTCGGGCAGATTGTTTTGCCCATCACGTTTGGCACGAAAGACAATTACAGGATGGAATATATGAACTTCGAGGTAGCCAATTTCGAGACAGCATACCACGCTATCTTGGGAAGACCCAGCTTGGCAAAGTTCATGGCAGTTCCACACTACACTTACTCAATGCTCAAGATGCCAGGGCCCAAAGGAGTCATCGCGATCCATGGAGATGTACGGCAATCGTACCAATGCGACAAGGAGAGTTGCGAGCTGGCCGAGGTCCTACGGGCATCAGCCGACTTGTAAAAGATTCGATTAGCAGCATCCACTTCACAGGACGAGAACGTGCCAGCCAAGAAACATGCAAAGGCAGGGATCCAACGTAGCGAAGAAGTCAAGAAAATAGCTCTCGACCTGTCCAACCCAGCCAAAACGGCCTTGACTGGGACAGGGCTCGATCAGGAATAGGAAAGCACGCTCGTCACCTTTCTCCAGGAAAACTAGGACATCTTCGCTTGGAAGCCTTCAGACATGCCTGGTGTTCCGAGGGAGGTGATCGAGCACGCGCTAAATGTAAATCAGAATGCGAAACCAATCAAGCAGTGCCTTCGACGTTTCGATCAAGATTGATGTGACACAATCAAAGAAGAGATCACCAAACTCTTAGCCGCGGGCTTTATAAGACAGGTGTATCATCCCGATTGGTTAGCGAACTCGGTTCTGGTTCGCAAAAAGAATAAAAGCTGGAGTATGTGTGTTGATTACACCGACCTTAACAAGGCTTACCCTAAGGATCCTTTCGGGTTACCTCGCATCGACCAAGTTGTGGACTCCACCGCCGGCTGCGAACTCCTGAGCTTTCTGGATGCCTATTTAGGGTACCACCAGATCAGCCTCAAGGAAGAAGATTGCATCAAAACTTCGTTCATCACGCCGTTCGGAGCTTTCTGCTACGTCACGATGCCATTCGGGTCGAAGAATGCCGGCGCGACTTACCAGCATGCGATACAGCGTTGTTTCCACAATCAACTTGGACGCAACGTGGAGGCCTATGTGGATGATGTTGTAGTAAAATCTCGGTTGAAAAGAGATCTCATCTCCGACTTAACTGAAACATTCGAAAGCCTGAGGGCCTACCGGATGAAACTCAACCCCGAGAAGTGCACTTTCGGAATCCCTTTGGGAAAGCTTCTTGGGTTCATCGTGTCACACCGCGGCATCGAAGCAAATCCAGAGAAATTCAGTGCCATCCTAAAAATGAAGCCACCAGCAAATCAAAAGGACGTCCAGAATCTTACAGGGTGCATGGTGGCACTCAGCAGATTCGTCTCTTGCTTAGGGATGCGGGCATCACCGTTCTTTGAACTCCTGAAAAAGCAAGACCGGTTCGAATGGACCACTGAAGCACAACAAGCCTTCCACGACCTCAAGACCTTTCTAACAAAACCCCTGGTACTGGCATCCCCATTGCCGAAGGAACCACTCATGCTCTACATAGCCGCGACAACCCATATGATTAGCACCGCAATTGTCGTCGAGCGCAAGGAAGATGGGCACCAGCAGAAGGTACAACGTCCGGTTTACTTCATCAGCGAAGTATTGGGCGAATCCAAAACGCGGTACCCACAAATCCAGAAGCTCATCTACACGGTGCAGATCACCTCCCGAAAGCTCAAGCATTACTTCCAGGAACACGCAATTTCAGTTGTCACTTCCTTCCCGATCGGAGACATACTCCATAACCGGGAGGCCACCGGGAGGATCGCCAAATGGACGGCTGAGCTGGGAGCCTTTGAAATTACATTCAAACCGCGCACCACCATAAAGTCACAAGCACTAGCTGACTTCACTGCTGAATGGACGGAACTACAAAAACCATCAACTAGCAAAGAACTCGAGCATTGGACAATGCACTTCGACGGTTCTCTCATGATCAGTGGCGCGGGGGCCGGCGTCGTGCTCACGTCCCCGAAAGGAGAAAAGCTGAAATATGTCTTGCAGATCCATTTCCCAGCATCAAACAACGCCGCCGAGTACGAGGCACTCATCCACGGGCTCCGTACTGCCATATCACTCGGAATCCGACGGTTGGCGGTTCGCGGAGATTCCCAGCTCGTGATCAACCAAGTACAAAAGGATTGGTCGTGCGTTGACGACATGATGACCGCATACTGCCAAGAGGTGCGCAGATTGGAAGACAAGTTCGATGGACTGGAGCTGTCCGATGTGCTCAAACGGGATAACAAAGCCGCCGATGAGCTTGCCAAGCTGGGTTCCAGTCGAGCAGATGTACCAGCTTGCGTCTTCGTGGAAGAACTTCACAATCCCTCAGCCACTTTGCGCCAAAGAGATGAGGAGGCGTCCCTCCTAGATGGCGCAAAGGTGTTGGTCATCAGCACCGACTGGACAAGACCCAACCTAGATTACCTGGTAAAAGATGAACTCCTAGAAGACCGCACCGAAGCAGAGCACATCGCGCACAGGAGCAAAAGCTACACAGTCATCGAGGGAGAACTCTTCCGGAAGAGCGCCTCCGGAATGCTCAAACGTTGCATCTCGGAGCCAGAAGGAAAGGACCACCTCAAGGATATCCACGCGGGAGTTTGCGGACACCACCCGGCCTCAAGAACCTTAGTCGAAAAGGCTTACTACCAAGGATTCTTCTGGCCAACTGCAGTAACGGACGCAGAAGGCATCATTCGCACCTGTGAAGGCTGCTAATTCTTTGCACGACAAATCCACATGCCGGCTCAAGAGTTGCAGACAATACCAATCACTTGGCCGTTCGTAGCTTGGGGGTTGGACATGGTGGGGCCACTGAAAAAAGCGCAAGGAAGATTTACACATTTTTTTGTCATTGTGGACAAGTTCACAAAGTGGATCGAAGCCAAGCCAGTCGCCACCATAAGAGTAGCAAAGGCCAAGGACTTCTTCCAAGACATTATGGTTCGCTTCGGCACGCCAAATAGAATCATCACCGACAACGGCACCCAATTCAGGGGAGAAGAATTCCAGGATTGGTGCGAGGAACTAGGAATTAAAATCTGCTTTGCTTCCGTGGCACACCCGTGGAGCAATGTCCAGGTCAAGCGAGAGAACGGCATGGTGCTTCAAGGACTGAAAGCAAGGATCTTCGATCGCCTTAATCCCTATGCCACCCGATGGGTGAAGGAATTGCCTTCGGTGCTCTGGGGGGCTCAGAACCACCCCTAGTCGGGCAACCGGGCAGTCGCCCTTCTTCCTGGTATATGGGTCTGAGGTGGTCCTACCTACCGAGCTAAAATTCCGGTCCCCAAGGATTCAGAACCACAGCGAAGCTAAATCAGAAGATAACAGATTGGACGCCCTCGATCAGTTGGAAGAAGCAAGGGATGTAGCTGCAATCTGATCGGCCAGATATCTCCAAGGCTTATGTCGCTATCACGACAACAATATCAGGGGTTGCGCTTTCTCCAAAGGAGATATGGTTTTAAGGAAAATCAGAAAAGCGAGCACAAGCTTTCCCCAAGCTGGGAAGGTCCCTATATTGTCAGTGAAGTGGTGCGGCCCGGAACTTATCGACTTAGACGAGAAGACGGTGCAGTCATCAACAACACCTGGAACAAAGAAAATCTACGTCGCTTCTACGCTTAAACCTTGTATTCTCTTTACATCATTTTAAATGAACAGAAGAAAAAATGGTGGATGTTGGGTCAAGCGGAGAACCCTAAGGAGCGCCACACCAAAAGCGGTAGCAAGAAGACAGAGAATGAGGGAAAGAGAACCTGCCTCTTCCCCCGAAAACCACATTAAATGTGTCTTGGGGTGCAAGGGATCCGCTCCGGGTGGAGAAAGCGGAAATTCCTCCCCCGCAAAAGGAGCGATGCGGATCTAAAGGCGCATTTCCGATTCGAATCCAATTAAAATGTTTCGGGTCCGGACGAAGTCAAAGCTTTTAGCATACGCCTCTAACTGGGAGACAAGGGCGCCGGAAGGATGACAAAGGTGGGACCGGGTGTAATTACCATTCGGCTAGTGTCCTATTGGATGCGACTCAGGTGCGCCCCAAGTCGGGATGATCACCAGCGTCCTACTGGATGCAACCCAGGTGCGCCCCAAGTCGGGATGATCACCAGCGTCCTACTGGATGCAACCCAGGTGCGCCCCAAGTCGGGATGATCACCAGCATCCTACTGGATGCAACCCAGGTGCGCCCCAAGTTGGGCTGATCACCAGCGTCCTACTGGATGCAACCCAGGTGTGCCCCAAGTCGGGATGATCACCATCGTCCTACTAGACGCAACCCCGGTGCGCCCCAAGTTGGGCTAATCATCAGCGTCCTACTGGATGCAACCCAGGTGCGCTCCCAGTCAGGCTAATCACCAGCGACATATCGGATGCAATGCAGGTGCGCTCCAAGTCGAGCTGATCACTAGCCCACCACAAGGAAGGTCTCCTAAAGAAATCTGAGCAATAAGTCGAGTCCTTTGCAAACTCCTTGCTTGCCGTCAAGCACTCAGATGATGTAAGTTGAGGACCGGTGGGCCATACCCTCTGCGGAAGAACTAAAATCAAAGGCAACTCGATTGCGAAGCACTCGGGGGCTACTGTGGAGGATACGAGGACCGGGTATGCACGCGTGGAGGTTCAAGAGGACCATTGAAGAGAAGAGCGCGCATCCGGTCGATGCAACTATGTTGTAACTAAAAGAAGAGATTGTAACTGTAAAGGAAGCTATCCTAGATAAGGAAGGATACGATCCCTTTACTTGTAACCAACTCGGACTCACGCTCTAGTAGCCGAGTTGGATTCCACCCCCTCCCTGTATATAAGAGAAGGGAGAGGGAGGACAGAACAGAATAGGACACAACACGACACAACCTATAATCCCAGAATACAGGACTAGGGTATTACCTCCATAGTCGAGGGCCTGAACCTGTATAATTCCTTGTCTTGTGTTACCATTGAGATCCAGATCCAGTGCCTTGCCCCACAAATTCACACACCCCTAAGATTATTGCTAACACAAAACGTCGACAGCGCCAGGGGCAAAGAAGTCGTTTAGCCGCCTGTCGAACACCTTCGTCGGAAGTTTTGCGGGTAGCTCCCGAGTGGGGTCCGACCTCCCCAAATATTCGAACCCCGGGTGAATCCGCTCCTTGATTGGTTGAACATGGCGGATGACGAAGCTAGCGGCAATACCCACTCCATGCAAATCGGCATTCTTCAGTTGATGGATGATGGCCATAAGCTCTCCAACTTGGTCTCTGTCGGAGTCGAGAGGAGGTTTAGTCCAAGAAACTGATACCAAGGGTCTTCGCCCGGATAAGGCCGAAAGGCATGGCTCGAGGTTAGAACAATAAAACCATTCCTAGTGCCAGCTCTTGTTGGAAGATCGGAAGGGAATGGCGAAATAGGATTTCCTCAACCCATCCCGCTATTGAAGACCAGCACCCCCAACCAGATTGGGGGCATTCTTATTCGGGAAAGGTTTGAGGAGAAACAGATGGCAAAAAAGGCTAAAGTGGGGATGGATGCCAATGTAGGCTTCGCAAAGATGCATAAAGACAGCAATTTGAAGAATGGAATTGGGATTGAAGTGGGTCAGCTCGATCCCATAATAATGAAGAAGACCACACAAGAAGGCACTAGAGGGTAAACTGAACCCGCGCCAGAAAAAGACTCAAAGACGACGATCTCCTTGAAACGAGCGGTAGGGGAAGACTCACCCGCCGCCGGGCGAGCCCCGATCAGCACCAAAGGAGGAAGGACCCCGGCAAAAACCAGGCGCTCTTCCGTCACAACCGAGAGGGCCCAATCTTGCGCCGCGGGCAACGCGTCAGGCGCGGCGGCGGCGGAGGATGCCATTCCGAAGAACAGAGGAAAAAGATGGCGGACGTTGGGTTGAGCGGATAACCCTAAGAAGTGCTACTCCAAAGGCGGTAGTTGGAAGGCGGAGAATGAGGAAAAGGAAAGACCGCCACTTCCCCCGAAAACCACATTAAATGTGTCTTGGGGTGCAAGGGAACCGCCTCTGAGCGCAGAAAGCGGAACTTCCTCCCCCACAAAAGGAACGATGCGTATCTAAAGGCGCATTTCTGATTCGGATCTAACTAAAAGTTTCGGGTCCGGACAAAGTCAAAGCTTCTAGCGTACGCCTCTGACTAGGGGACAAGGGCGCTGGAAAGGTAACAGAGATGGGGCTGGGTGTGATTACCATTCGGCCAGCGTCCTATTGGATGCAACCCAGGTGCGCTCCATGTCGGGCTGATCACTAGTGTCCTATTAGATGCAACCCAGGTGCGCCCCAAGTCGAGCTGATCACCAGCGTCCTATTGGATGCCACCCAGGTGCGCCCCCAGTCGGGCTGATCACGACACCTATTGGATGCCACCCAGTGCGCCCCGATCGGCCGATCACTGGCGTCTATTGGATGTCACCTGTGCGCCCCGGTCGGTGATCACCAAAGATCCTATTGGATTCAACTCAGGTGCGCCCCCAATCGGACTGATCACTAGCAACCTATCGGATGCAACGCAGGTGCGCCCCAAGTTGGGCTGATCACCGGCCCGCCACAAGGAAGGTTTCCTAAGAAATCCGAGCAATAAGTAGACTCCTTTGAAAACTCCTTGCTTGCCACCAAGCACTCGGATGATGTAAGCTGAGGACCGATGGGCCACACCCTCTGCGCAAGAACAAAAATCAAGGGCAACTCGATTGCAAAGCACTTGGGGGCTACTGTGGAGGATACAAGGACCGGGTGCGTACGCGTTGAGGTCCAAGAGGACCATTCGAGAAAAGAGCGCGCATCCCGCAGATCCAACTACGTTGTAACTAAAGGAAGAGATTGTAACCGTAAGGGAAGTTATACTAGATAAGGAAGTATACGATCCCTTTACTTGTAACCAACTCGGATTCACGCTCTAGTAACCGAGTTGGATTCCACCCCCTCCCCCATATATAAGAGGAGGGAGAGAGGAGAAAAGAGACGACCCGACATATAATTCCAGAACACAGGACTAGGGTATTTCCTCCACCGTCGAGGGCCCGAACCTGTATAATTCCTTGTCTTGTGTTACCATCGAGATCCAGATCCAGCGCCTTGCCCCACAAATTCACACACCCCTAAGATTATTGCTAACACAAAACGTCGACAGCGCCAGGGGCAAAGAAGTCGTTTAGCCGCCTGTCGAACACCTTCGTCGGAAGTTTTGCGGGTAGCTCCCGAGTGGGGTCCGACCTCCCCAAATATTCGAACCCCGGGTGAATCCGCTCCTTGATTGGTTGAACATGGCGGATGACGGTTAGCGGCAATACCCACTCCATGCAAATCGGCATTCTTCAGTTGACGGATGATGGCCATAAGCTCTCCAACTTGGTCTCTGTCGGAGTCGAGAGGAGGTTTAGTCCAAGAAACTGATACCAAGGGTCTTCGCCCGGATAAGGCCGAAAGGCATGGCTCGAGGTTAGAACAATAAAACCATTCCTAGTGCCAGCTCTTGTTGGAAGATCGGAAGGGAATGGCGAAATAGGATTTCCTCAACCCATCCCGCTATTGAAGACCAGCACCCCCAACCAGATTGGGGGCATTCTTATTCGGGAAAGGTTTGAGGAGAAACAGATGGCAAAAATGGCTAAAGTGGGGATGGATGCCAATGTAGGCTTCGCAAAGATGCATAAAGACAACAATTTGAAGAATGGAATTGGGATTGAAGTGGGTCAGCTCGATCCCATAATAATGAAGAAGACCACACAAGAAGGCACTAGAGGGTAAACTGAACCTGCACCAGAAAAAGACTCAAAGACGACGATCTCCTTGAAACGAGCGGTAGGGAAAGACTCACCTGCCGCCGGGCGAGCCCCGATCAGCACCAAAGGAGGAAGGACCCCGGCAAAAACCAGGCGCTCTTCCGTCACAACCGAGACGGCCCAATCTTGCGGCGCGGGCAACGCGTCAGGCGCGGCGGCGGCGGAGGATGCCATTCCGAAGAACAGAGGAAAAAGATGGCGGACGTTGGGTTGAGCGGAGAACCCTAAGAAGTGCTACTCCAAAGGCGGTAGTTGGAAGACGGAGAATGAGGAAAAGGAAAGACCGCCACTTCCCCCGAAAACCACATTAAATGTGTCTTGGGGTGCAAGGGAACCGCCTCTGAGCGGAGAAAGCGGAACTTCCTCCCCCACAAAGGAACGATGCGTATCTAAAGGCGCATTTCTGATTCGGATCTAACTAAAAGTTTCGGGTCCGGACAAAGTCAAAGCTTCTAGCGTACGCCTCTGACTAGGGGACAAGGGCGCTGGAAAGGTAACAGAGATGGGGCTGGGTGTGATTACCATTCGGCCAGCGTCCTATTGGATGCAACCCAGGTGCGCTCCATGTCGGGCTGATCACTAGTGTCCTATTGGATGCAACCCAGGTGCGCCCCAAGTCGAGCTGATCACCAGCGTCCTATTGGATGCCACCCAGGTGCGCCCAGTCGGCCGATCACCAAAGACCCTATTGTATGCCACCCAGTGCGCCCCGGTCGGCCGATCACGGCGTCTATTGGATGTCACCGAGTGCGCTGATCGGGCTGATCACCAGCATCCTATTGGATTCAACTCAGGTACGCCCCCACTCGGACTGATCACTAGCAACCTATCGGATGCAACGCAGGTGCGCCCCAAGTTGGGCTGATCACCGGCCCGCCACAAGGAAGGTTTCCTAAGAAATCCGAGCAATAAGTAGACTCCTTTGAAAACTCCTTGCTTGCCACCAAGCACTCGGATGATGTAAGCTGAGGACCGATGGGCCACACCCTCTGCACAAGAACAAAAATCAAGGGCAACTCGATTGCAAAGCACTTGGGGCTCTTGTGGAGGATACAAGGACCTGCAAGATGCTGCGTTGAGGTCCAAGAGGACCATTCGAGAAAAGAGCGCATCCCAGATCCAACTACGTTGTAACTAAAGGAAGAGATTGTAACCGTAAGGGAAGTTATACTAGATAAGGAAGTATACGATCCCTTTACTTGTAACCAACTCGGATTCACGCTCTAGTAACCGAGTTGGATTCCACCCCCTCCCCCATATATAAGAGGAGGGAGAGAGGAGAAAAGAGACGACCCGACATATAATTCCAGAACACAGGACTAGGGTATTTCCTCCACCGTCGAGGGCCCGAACCTGTATAATTCCTTGTCTTGTGTTACCATCGAGATCCAGATCCAGCGCCTTGCCCCACAAATTCACACACCCCTAAGATTATTGCTAACACAAAACGTCGACAGCGCCAGGGGCAAAGAAGTCGTTTAGCCGCCTGTCGAACACCTTCGTCGGAAGTTTTGCGGGTAGCTCCCGAGTGGGGTCCGACCTCCCCAAATATTCGAACCCCGGGTGAATCCGCTCCTTGATTGGTTGAACATGGCGGATGACGAAGCTAGCGGCAATACCCACTCCATGCAAATCGGCATTCTTCAGTTGACGGATGATGGCCATAAGCTCTCCAACTTGGTCTCTGTCGGAGTCGAGAGGAGGTTTAGTCCAAGAAACTGATACCAAGGGTCTTCGCAGGATAAGGCCGAAAGGCATGGCTCGAGGTTAGAACAATAAAACCATTCCTAGTGCCACTCTTGTTGGAAGATCGGAAGGAATGGCGAAATAGGATTTCCTCAACCCATCCCGCTATTGAAGACCAAAGACCCCCAACCAGATTGGGGGCATTCTTATTCGGGAAAGGTTTGAGGAGAAACAGATGGCAAAAATGGCTAAAGTGGGGATGGATGCCAATGTAGGCTTCGCAAAGATGCATAAAGACAGCAATTTGAAGAATGGAATTGGGATTGAAGTGGGTCAGCTCGATCCCATAATAATGAAGAAGACCACACAAGAAGGCACTAGAGGGTAAACTGAACCCGCGCCAGAAAAAGACTCAAAGACGACGATCTCCTTGAAACGAGCGGTAGGGGAAGACTCACCACTTGGCCGGGCGAGCCCCGATCAGCACCAAAGGAGGAAGGACCCCGGCAAAAACCAGGCGCTCTTCCGTCACAACCGAGACGGCCCAATCTTGCGGCGCGGGCAACGCGTCAGGCGCGGCGGCGGCGGAGGATGCCATTCCGAAGAACAGAGGAAAAAGATGGCGGACGTTGGGTTGAGCGGAGAACCCTAAGAAGTGCTACTCCAAAGGCGGTAGTTGGAAGACGGAGAATGAGGAAAAGGAAAGACCGCCACTTCCCCCGAAAACCACATTAAATGTGTCTTGGGGTGCAAGGGAACCGCCTCTGAGCGGAGAAAGCGGAACTTCCTCCCCCACAAAGGAACGATGCGTATCTAAAGGCGCATTTCTGATTCGGATCTAACTAAAAGTTTCGGGTCCGGACAAAGTCAAAGCTTCTAGCGTACGCCTCTGACTAGGGGACAAGGGCGCTGGAAAGGTAACAGAGATGGGGCTGGGTGTGATTACCATTCGGCCAGCGTCCTATTGGATGCAACCCAGGTGCGCTCCATGTCGGGCTGATCACTAGTGTCCTATTGGATGCAACCCAGGTGCGCCCCAAGTCGAGCTGATCACCAGCGTCCTATTGGATGCCACCCAGGTGCGCCCCCAGTCGGGCTGATCACCAGCACCCTATTGGATGCCACCCAGGTGCGCCCCCAGTCGGGCTGATCACCAGCGTCCTATTGGATGTCACCCAGGTGCGCCCCCAGTCGGGCTGATCACCAGCATCCTATTGGATTCAACTCAGGTGCGCCCCCAATCGGACTGATCACTAGCAACCTATCGGATGCAACGCAGGTGCGCCCCAAGTTGGGCTGATCACCGGCCCGCCACAAGGAAGGTTTCCTAAGAAATCCGAGCAATAAGTAGACTCCTTTGAAAACTCCTTGCTTGCCACCAAGCACTCGGATGATGTAAGCTGAGGACCGATGGGCCACACCCTCTGCGCAAGAACAAAAATCAAGGGCAACTCGATTGCAAAGCACTTGGGGGCTACTGTGGAGGATACAAGGACCGGGTGCGTACGCGTTGAGGTCCAAGAGGACCATTCGAGAAAAGAGCGCGCATCCCGCAGATCCAACTACGTTGTAACTAAAGGAAGAGATTGTAACCGTAAGGGAAGTTATACTAGATAAGGAAGTATACGATCCCTTTACTTGTAACCAACTCGGATTCACGCTCTAGTAACCGAGTTGGATTCCACCCTCCCCATATATAAGAGGAGGGAGAGAGGAGAAAAGAGACGACCCGACATATAATTCCAGAACACAGGACTAGGGTATTTCCTCCACCGTCGAGGGCCCGAACCTGTATAATTCCTTGTCTTGTGTTACCATCGAGATCCAGATCCAGCGCCTTGCCCCACAAATTCACACACCCCTAAGATTATTGCTAACACAAAACGTCGACAGCGCCAGGGGCAAAGAAGTCGTTTAGCCGCCTGTCGAACACCTTCGTCGGAAGTTTTGCGGGTAGCTCCCGAGTGGGGTCCGACCTCCCCAAATATTCGAACCCCGGGTGAATCCGCTCCTTGATTGGTTGAACATGGCGGATGACGAAGCTAGCGGCAATACCCACTCCATGCAAATCGGCATTCTTCAGTTGATGGATGATGGCCATAAGCTCTCCAACTTGGTCTCTGTCGGAGTCGAGAGGAGGTTTAGTCCAAGAAACTGATACCAAGGGTCTTCGCCCGGATAAGGCCGAAAGGCATGGCTCGAGGTTAGAACAATAAAACCATTCCTAGTGCCAGCTCTTGTTGGAAGATCGGAAGGGAATGGCGAAATAGGATTTCCTCAACCCATCCCGCTATTGAAGACCAGCACCCCCAACCAGATTGGGGGCATTCTTATTCGGGAAAGGTTTGAGGAGAAACAGATGGCAAAAAAGGCTAAAGTGGGGATGGATGCCAATGTAGGCTTCGCAAAGATGCATAAAGACAGCAATTTGAAGAATGGAATTGGGATTGAAGTGGGTCAGCTCGATCCCATAATAATGAAGAAGACCACACAAGAAGGCACTAGAGGGTAAACTGAACCCGCGCCAGAAAAAGACTCAAAGACGACGATCTCCTTGAAACGAGCGGTAGGGGAAGACTCACCCGCCGCCGGGCGAGCCCCGATCAGCACCAAAGGAGGAAGGACCCCGGCAAAAACCAGGCGCTCTTCCGTCACAACCGAGACAGCCCAATCTTGCGGCGCGGGCAACACGTCAGGCGCGGCGGCGGCGGAGGATGCCATTCCGAAGAACAGAGGAAAAAGATGGCGGACGTTGGGTTGAGCGGAGAACCCTAAGAAGTGCTACTCCAAAGGCGGTAGTTGGAAGACGGAGAATGAGGAAAAGGAAAGACCGCCACTTCCCCCGAAAACCACATTAAATGTGTCTTGGGGTGCAAGGGAACCGCCTCTGAGCGGAGAAAGCGGAACTTCCTCCCCCACAAAAGGAACGATGCGTATCTAAAGGCGCATTTCTGATTCGGATCTAACTAAAAGTTTCGGGTCCGGACAAAGTCAAAGCTTCTAGCGTACGCCTCTGACTAGGGGACAAGGGCGCTGGAAAGGTAACAGAGATGGGGCTGGGTGTGATTACCATTCGGCCAGCGTCCTATTGGATGCAACCCAGGTGCGCTCCATGTCGGGCTGATCACTAGTGTCCTATTGGATGCAACCCAGGTGCGCCCCAAGTCGAGCTGATCACCAGCGTCCTATTGGATGCCACCCAGTGCGCCCACGGTCGGTGATCACCAAGACCCTATTGGATGCCACCCAGTGCGCGATCGGTGATCACCGGCGTCTATTGGATGTCACCCAGTGCGCCTGATCGGTGATCACCAGCATCCTATTGGATTCAACTCAGGTGCGCCCCCAATCGGACTGATCACTAGCAACCTATCGGATGCAACGCAGGTGCGCCCCAAGTTGGGCTGATCACCGGCCCGCCACAAGGAAGGTTTCCTAAGAAATCCGAGCAATAAGTAGACTCCTTTGAAAACTCCTTGCTTGCCACCAAGCACTCGGATGATGTAAGCTGAGGACCGATGGGCCACACCCTCTGCGCAAGAACAAAAAACAAGGGCAACTCGATTGCGAAGCACTTGGGGGCTACTGTGGAGGATACAAGGACCGGGTGCAAGATGCTGCGTTGAGGTCCAAGAGGACCATTCGAGAAAAGAGCGCGCATCCCGCAGATCCAACTACGTTGTAACTAAAGGAAGAGATTGTAACCGTAAGGGAAGTTATACTAGATAAGGAAGTATACGATCCCTTTACTTGTAACCAACTCGGATTCACGCTCTAGTAACCGAGTTGGATTCCACCCCCTCCCCCATATATAAGAGGAGGGAGAGAGGAGAAAAGAGACGACCCGACATATAATTCCAGAACACAGGACTAGGGTATTTCCTCCACCGTCGAGGGCCCGAACCTGTATAATTCCTTGTCTTGTGTTACCATCGAGATCCTGATCCAATGCCTTGCCCCACAAATTCACACCCCCCTAAGATTATTGCCGACACCAAACGTCGACACCGGGAGAGTCATTTTGGTTTTGCTAATTGGGTTGTCTTGCCCTGGTTAACCTAAGGACTTAACCTTGCAAGCCTTTGAACTGAGTTCTTCATACAACCACATGTCTAGAGTGGGACAAACCTAGTTGAGTAGGTTGCTAATGACTTGCATGTGGTACCTCTAGGTGTCAGCTATACTTCAGAGTAGTTGTATGGGGGAGCGTACTGGGGTTGCGGCCAGGTACCCATCCAATGGTTCGTTGTCCTAAACTTCACCTTTGCTAAGGGAAGGGTTAGTGTTCGACAACCGAGGAGGTTCACCTGCGGAGTTAGAAGCTTCCAAAAGACTTTGTTACAGACACTCGCCTTTGTGGTGGTTGACTGTATCTTGTGGGTAAAGTATATAACCTCTGCAGAGTGTAAAATCTATTCGAATAGCCGTGTCCGCGGCATCGGACACTACTCGAGGATTACAGTCAAGGATTAGATTTTATGAAAATGAACTTGGCTTATGGACACTTGGTGTTGGAAATGATGAATTTGCTTTAGGATGATAAATGCTTTACTTGTGAAATTGTTTATGAAAGTTATTACTATCATTACTGTTTTACTGCCTTCAATCTATTATTGATATTGTGAATGCCACGAACTAGGGGGAGAGCCTAGTCAGTTGCCTATGGCATATTGGTTGGCGCCACGCGTTTCTTTATTTTCCGCTGCAAGTTATTTTATTAAGACTTTGCCCTGCGGGGCGTACTGTTGTAACTTGACCATAAGGTTGAGTAACCGGTTATATTTCATTGAGTATGATTGTGGTAGTTACCGATGTTGAGACTATGTGCACTAGCGTGATCCTAGACTAGTGCTGAATACATAGAGGGTCAGGATTTGCAAATTCGAGTCCCGACACTTGTGGTGGTAGAGTCCACCATACTTAACATCCAAGTGGCGTGAGCCCTGGTCGATGGAGGAAGTTCATTGAACCTCATCTTCGCCAAAACATTAGATAAGATGGGTGTTTCCCGAACGAAGATCAAAGCCAGACCAGAGACTTTTCACAGCATAACTCTGCACTCATCGTCAATGCCGCTTGGGCAGATCGAGCTACCAGTCACATTTAACGCATAGGAAAATTTCCGTACCGAAGAGCTCCTCTTTGACGTTGCAGACTTCGAAACCGCGTACAACGTGATCTTGGGTCGCCCCATGCTAGCAAAATTCATGGTAGTGGTACATTACGCTTACCAGACCATAAAAATGGTAGCGCCCAAGGGAATCATCACCATAAAGGGCGACACACGTTCTGCAGTTAGGTACGACAAGAAGAGCTTAGAGATGGTCGAAGAGGTTCTCCCTAGCAACCCCGTCAGTCCGAACAGGCGCCAGAAGCACCAGAGCACCGCCAGTGCTCCATCAATCAATAGCATCGACAGCGAGCCCGGCAGAAAAGACAGCGGGGAGATCAAGGCCGTTCCCTTGGATGCGTCAGAGTCTTCCAAGATGGTCAAAGTGGGCGCCAACCTCAGCCCCAAATAGGAACTCGAGCTCATCACCTTCCTCCAGGCAAATCGTGATGTTTTCGCCTGGCATCCGTCTGACATGCCTAGAGTCCCTAGGGAGGTGATCGAGCATCGACTGTTAATGGACCCCAGCATCAAGCCAATGGTCCAGAAGCAACATCGCTTTGCGGAAGATCAAAAGCAGGCCATACAGGAGGAGATCGGCAAGCTCCTCAAAGCCGGCTTCATTTGGGAAGTTTGGCATCCTACGTGGCTAGCTAACCCAGTCCTCGTCAAGAAGCCCAACGGCAAGTGGAGGATGTCCGTGGACTACACCGACCTCAATAAAGCATGTCCAAAGGATCCTTTCCCTCTCCCCCGCATCGATCAAATTTTAGATTCGACGGCGGATTGTGAATTGCTAAGTTTCCTAGATGCCTATTCGGGGTATCACCAAATTAACATATCCACAGAGGATGAGGAAAAGACTTCTTTTATCACCCCATTGGGTGTTTTCTGTTATGTAAAAATGCCCTTCGGACTTAAATGCGCTGGGGCTACATATCAGCGATGTATACAAAATTATCTGAAATCCCAAATCAGGCGCAATGTTGAAGCTTACATCGATGACATTGTAGTCAAGTCTAGAACCAAAAAATCGCTGGTAGAGGACCTCTGAGAAACATTCGACAATCTTAGGAAGTATCGAATGATGCTAAATCCCAAAAAGTGCATGTTCGGCGTCCCGTCCGAAAAGCTTCTCGAGTTCCTGGTATCTAGTCGAGGCATCGAGACCAACCCGCGCAAGATCGAGGCCATCAACCA
Source organism: Rhipidocladum racemiflorum (assembly GCA_036346355.1). NCBI lineage: Eukaryota > Viridiplantae > Streptophyta > Magnoliopsida > Poales > Poaceae > Rhipidocladum > Rhipidocladum racemiflorum. Next base: position 43,923,843 of record CM070571.1, on the reverse strand, counting down.
GATGCGCCCGCCATAGACACTAAGATAAGTACAAAAGCTGAGAGGGTGCATTGCAGCTCTCAACCGGTTCATCTTTCGGATGGGCGAACGAGGGCTCCCTTTCTTCCAATTGCTCAAAAAGTAAGAAAAGTTCGAGTGGACCAAAGAGGCCGAGGAAGCATTCCAAGAGCTAAAAAGGTACTTATCTTATCCCTCTATCCTGGTATCCCCTAATGAAGGAGAAGATCTTTTCTTGTATGTTGCAACAACTCCCCAATTAGTAAGCACTGTCTTAGTAATCGAGCGGGATGACCCCAACAAAAAGATGAAAATACAGAGGCCAGTCTACTATGTGAGCGAAGTTCTGCATGACGCAAAGCTTCATTATCCCTAGATCCAGAAGACGTTTCATGCAGTCCTAATGACGTCCAGAAAGTTGAGGCACTACTTCCAGGTGCACAAAATCACCGTGATGATGACCTTTTCGCTCAAGGAGGTAATCCGAAACCGGGAAGCCACTGGACGAGTAGGCCAATGGGTCGTCGAGCTCAATGAGTTCAGGGTTGACTTCGCACCAAGAACCAACGTCAAATCTGGAATCCTAGTGGACTTCATGGCAGAATGGACGCACGCTGAGAAGAAGAAGCCTGAAACCTTCGATGACTACTGGACGATGTTCTTTGATGGCTGGCTCAACCTACAAGGCGCGGGCTCTGGCATCTTGTTTAAATCTCCGACAGGTGAGAAACTTAGGTATGTCATCAAGCTTCGAATAACGTTGCAGAATATGAGGGACTGGTCAATAGGCTTTGGATAGCCGCTTTGCTTGGGATAAAATGACTGCTCATGAAAGGGGACTCACAGTTAGTTTTAAACCAAGTGCAAAAATATTACCAATGTATGGATGACAACATGGTAGCATACCTAAGTGAGGTTCGCAAGCTTGAACACAAGTTCGAAGGATTGGAAGTGAAACACATCCAACAGGGTGATAACTCCATAGCTGATGAACATGCTAGGCTTGCTTCGTACCGATCGCCTGCTCCCTTCGGGGTCTTCGTGGAGAAGCTTCTCAAACCTTCTGTCTCCCCCAAATAGGAGACAGAAGCCGCCCAACTCGGCCAGCAGCCTAGTCGAGTCAGCGAGGCAAAACATGCAAACACGGAAGCTGCACTAAGCCAACTTGGATGACCCATTCCAAGCTTACCTCAAAGGTCGAGAGATCCCTGGCGATGATGCTTTAGCCGAGAAAATTGCTCGTAAGGCCAGGCTGTACACATTGGTAAACGGCAAGCTCTACCTAAAGGGGAGTAACGGAATCTTGATGAAATGCATCACTCAGGAAGAGGGCAATAAAATATTGCTTGATATCCATGGAGGCTTCTAGGGCAATCATGCGTCCTATCGCACCCTGGTCGGAAAGGCCTTCCAACAAGGTTTCTACTGGCCAATTGCCCTCCAGGATGCTTGCGAGCTGGTAAAAAAGTGCGAAAGCTGCCAATTTTTCGATAAGCAAACCACCAGACCAGCCCAAACACTTCAAACTATTCCTCTATCTTGGCCTTTCTCCGCCTGGGAATTGGACATCTTGGGACCTTTCCCAAGAGCCCAAGGAGGTTACAAGTTCTTGTTCGTGGACATCGACACATTCACCAACTGGATCGAGGCCAAACCCTTCAGGAACATCACCTCAGAAGCGGCCAAGAAGTTCTTGAGGAGCAAAGTTACTTGATTTGGCATTCAAAATCGAGTAATAACAGATACGGTTCCCAGTTCAAGAGTAATGCCTTTACGGTCTTTTACGAAGAGCTAGGAATTAAACTCTGCTTCGTCTCAGTTGCTCATCCACATAGTAACGGCCAGGTCGAATGGGCCAATGGTCTCGTCCTACAGGGACTCAAGACTCGTGTGTTCAATAGGCTCAAGGCCTACTCGACTCAGTGGGTGAAGGAGCTACCTTCAGTGCTATGGGCCATTCGAACCTCAGCTAGTCAAGCCACCGATGAAACGCCTTTTTCTTGGTCTACGGAGCCGAAGCCGTGCTCCTGATCGAGGTAATGCACAAGTCACCCAGAGTGGAAAACTACTCAGAAAAAGGACAAGAGCATAAACAAGCGGATGATGTAAACCTGCTCGAGGAATATCGAGATCGAGGTGCCCTACGAGCAGCCAAGTACTAGCAAGCTTTACGCAGGTATCACAGTCAGAGGATCCGCGAAAGAGTACTCGTTACAGGAGAGTTAGTAATACGGAAGGTGTAGAAGCATGATAACAACAATAAGTTATCACCCAAGTGGGAAGGTCCCTATCGGGTCATCGAGACAACTCGACCCAGATTCGTATGACTATCTACAATCGACGGAATAGCGTTGGGCAACTCTTGAAACATTGATCAGCTCAGAAAGTTTCATACGTAAACTTAGAATGAAGCATATGTCAGGTGAACCCATTCATTTTCGTAATTTAATTTACATTAACAAAATGTTTTCTAAAGTATAGGTAGAAGCCCTAATAGATTTTGCTCCGGTGAGGGTCACCACCACGCATGCCCCTCGCCCGCGAGGACTCGAAGGAGGAAAAGATTGTCCCCGAGATTTTCCTCCGCTGTTGGGAGGGACCAGCAAAAACGATATCGCGCACAGACGATGAGAACGACAGCTTAATCGGCCCAGGCCTCGAGGTGCCGGTGGACTCCAAGCTACAGGCGGGGGAAGGGAGTTTGTCGCCCTACCGGGCATCTCCCCCTTCCCCCGGTCCGTTAGCGGCAGCCGCAGCGCCCTCCCACTGTGTGAGAGAGAAAAAGGCCCCAGACAAGGGGCGGCATCAATCCTCCTCCTCTTCTCTGGAGGCGGCATGGGCATCCCCTCCATGGAGGTTCGTGAGTCCCTGGGAGTCCACAGCCCACCGGCTGCCCCTTTCCCTACCCTCGCACTCCTCTCCTCCTCCATGGCCTCCTCCTTTGCCTCTCGTTCAAGAGCATCCCAGTCGATCTCGTTGTCATCGTCCGACAAGATGGTGATCATGGGAGGAGAGCAAGGAGGAGGGGAAGCCATGAGCGCACTAGTGCTATAGATGCAGAAGCAAGAAAGCGCAGTGGTAGAGGAAGACTGGTGACAAAAGGAGCAACGAGATTCGTCTATTTATAGCCCTGCGACCACGTCACATCAAGCCTTTCCAAATTCCTAGAAAGAACAGCAAGCGGCGTTAGGTGCGGATGTCGAAGCGGCAAACAAAATACCGTAAGAACTAAAATCACACAGAAGTCGAAGCGATGCTCACACTCAATTCTCGACCCGATGCGTACATCAGGTCGAGACCTGGGGGCTGCATTGTGCATTTTTGTGATGCTTACGCTCAAGTCCCGACCCGATGCGTCCATCAGATCGAGACTCGGGGGCTACATCGCACGTTTTTACGGTGCTTCCGCTCAAGTTCTAACCGGATGCATCCATCAGGTCAAGACTCTGGGGCTACATCGTGCATTTTTGCAGCACTTACGCTCAAGTCTCAACTCGATACCAGCATCAGGTCGAGACTCGGGGGCTACATTCGTGCGCGTTTTTGACACTTACATCCTACTCTCGACCCGATGCGTCCATCCGGTCGAGACTCGGGGGCTATGTCACTTAGCGATTGTAGCATCCCAAAATTTGCTTTTAATATATTTAGTGTGTTTATGGAATTTATCGAAATTTATTTGGAATTTTTGAGGTTAATTTGAATTCAAGTTTATTGAACTATTCGCATTAAATAAAGATCATGCATTTTTGCATAAGCATAAAATCTAAAATTTTATTTAAAATAAAGATAATTGGAAGACGAGAGTGTTCTCTTCAAATATTTTTGAAAAACATGCTATATAACTTAAGTAGTTGATTTTACAAAAATCTGTACAAGTGTCTGATCCACTAAAAGAATTTTTGCGAAAAAACTGCAAGTCGAAAAATCGCGAAACCAACTTTGTTAAGTTCCAAATATTCCCTAGAATTTTAGGGGATTTTGCCAAGAATTTTATCCTGCACGCCATTTATTCATATCACTATTCAAAACGCGAAATTTGATCAGGCGGACACGATTTGGAATAGGGAGGAATTTCCAGGATGCACTGTTTCCTTCCATTTGTGCGCTGGAGCCGTTCCTCCATTTTCTTAATTCAGTTGTTCTTCATCTCCTTGATTAAAGCAGCCGTTTCCATTTCCGTTTGCTTGAATGGGCGTCATGGACGTTCCCATTTCCTTGCGTGCGAGAAGACCAACCGTTTCTTTTCTCCTCCATGCATTTTCCTGTACGCATGCATGAAGCTGCCGTTTCCTTCATTAATCCTGCATGCATGAATTGGTAACGACTCTACTCCTTCACGCGTGAGTCATTAAGGGAATAATGAGCCTTTCCATGCGCAAGCCCTTCCCAGCGTGAGTTTTTCCCTTCATCCGTTATATCCCTCAATTCCATGGGCATGAGTTTTCCTTCTGTCTCTTCTCCGTTTCTTTTCTTTATACGCATGAACTTCTAGCTATTTCCCTGGCTTGGCTGCTGCCTAGACGAACGCCGCCTGATCGCCTTCCTCCGCGCTCGTTGACTTGCGCTGCTACCGCCGACTGTACTCCGGCGTTCGACCGACCGACCGGTACTCCTTTTATTTTCTCTTTTGTGTGCACTCTATCTCTACTGATCGGTGGATCTCGTCGTGTGTATTTACGCGTGTATGTATGCATACCCATGTATGTGTTAGGACGCATGCAAGTATATATATACTAGAGTTTAGGACGCATGTATATATTTATATATGTATTTGGGTGATGCTATCTCGATCGATTGGTCTCGTTTGCGCGTGCGCCGTTGTCTACGGTGTTATTCTCTCCTGTGCCGTTTGTGCTCCCGCCGCTGATCATGTACGTGGCCGACTGCTGGCCCAGTGCAGTCCGGCGTCTCCTTCCTTGCCGGCTATTGCGCCGTTGACACCGCCACCGCCGCTCCGTCGATCAGGTAGCTGTCAGTCGCGTACTACCTGGCGCCGTCACCGCCGCCATCGCTAACCTACGCTCGTCGGTCCTACGACGCCAGCCATGCGCCTCCTTTTCCTGTTTTCTTTGTCTCACGTAACCAAAGCCAAGCCGAACAATAGAAATTAGTTTGTACGTGATACCAATAGGCAGTGAAGAATACGCATATATATGATGAATAGTACCGTGCAAAGGAAAACTAGAAGTTAGTTTGTACGTGATCTTTTCCAGAAAACGCGAGATTTGTCATTTTCACTACAAATTCGTTCTAGCTCCAAATGGTATGCAACAAATTTTTTTAATTAGTAAAAATTAATACCTTCCTACGATAATTTTACTGAAATTTTATATTTAAACTTATAATGTTAAATTATCCGTGAAACGTCCAAATTTATGAATTTTATAGCTCCTAAACTATACGCCTAAAAACATCAAAATAAATTTTATAAATCTTAGAAAATGATAAACTAATTATCTGAAAGTTTTCGTGAAATTAGGCATCAGTTTGATTTGCGGCATTTTTCTGAATGTGTGTTTGTACGTTGTTTTGCGTGTTTATCTGGTTCTTTATCTGTTACGCGTATACATCGTGTGAGGATGCGGATTTCGAGGATCAAGCTCCAGACCAAGACCTAGACCAAGACTCGTTGCTTTACGAAGGCAAGTTATGCTTTGACCATTTTGTTCCCATGTTTTAAATATTAGCTTGTTTTAAATTATGCATGCTAATTTAATTATGATGCTTTCGAGTAAATTTGGGATTAGATAATTACTACTTGATATTGTCACCTTGTCCATAATACTTGTATGCCAATCCATTTGTCACGCTAGGTTGGATTATACATATTGGTTAATACTAATCATCAGAATGGGGTAGTTAGAACGTGTTAGTTCTGCTTAGCCATGCCATTCGAAGTAATGACACCAATATGGAACCTGTTTTGAAAGAATGTGACATGTGTTGTTGATAGACTGGTGGCACATGGTGCATGATAACCAACCGGGTGGGAAAATGATTTAGACTGTGGCAAGTGATTAATGGGGGACCCGATGTGGCACATGGGAGTGATGTTGTTGAATTTGGTTTTGTGAACTTTGGGTAGTCTTGCCACGGTCAACCTAAGGACTTAACCTTGCAAGCCTTTGAACTGGGCCTAACATACAACCACATGTCTGGAGTGGGACAGACCCAGTTGATCATGATTCCGAAGTCTTAGCATGTGAGACCTCAGGTGGTTTTTGTAGCTGTGAATGTGGGAAGAAGGGTGTAGTGTTTACTGAATCGGTCTTAAATCTCTTCAACGGTATACATTGGCCCTGTACTTCCGCTCCGCAAAAGGGAAGGGACAGTGGGAACTATACCGGGAGATACGCATGCGAGGATAGAAGTTTCGAAAAGACTTTGTTATGGTTACTCGCATGTGTGGTGTTTAACTATATCATGTGGGTAAAGTGTATAACCTCTGCAGAGTGTACAAACTATTCGAATAGCCGTGTCCACGGTATTGGACATTGCTCAGGGATTACAGTTAAGAGTTAGACTTTATTAAAAATGTGGTTGGGATAGAAGATGAAGTTGATGGAAGTATGGATTAGGATGTGGGAATACTTTTACTTAACTTCTGGAAAAGTTATTGTTAATTCTACTTGTTTTTACTGCTTTTGAATCTACTTATGCTACTTGTTAAATGCTGCTTTACTGCAAAATAAACCTGTTAAGCCATTCCATTGGAATAAGCCTGGCATGTAGTATATTAGGTTGCATTATGTGCATAGCTTGTTGAGTACCAATGTGCTCACCCCTCCAAAATCACAACACCAGAAGAAGAAGATATGCAAACCAACGAGGAAGAAGCAGAACAATGAGGTGAACAACTAGGGGCAAGCCAAGTCAGTTGCATGTGGCAAACTGAGGTGCTATGAATAACTTTATAATTCCGCTGCTGCTATTTGTTTACTCTGAACTCAGCCCTGCGTGGCTTAATATTGTAAGACTGACCTTAAGGTCTCAATAGTTTACTTTGAATTAAATACATTATTGTCATTACTTCCACTGTGTATGTGTGATGGTATTCATCTATGTTGTATCTGTGAGCACTGGCATGGTCCTGGACTGGTGTATCACATAGAGTGTTCGGAATTCCAATTCTGGGCGCGACAGGAGGTGGTATCAGAGCCATACTGACTGTAGGTTTTGACCCTAGATAGATTTGCTGTCTTTAGGGGTTTCAAAATTATTTTCTAAAGAGAAAATTTAACTTGAAAGAATAATAAGTTCTTGACTTATCTTATTCTTCTATTCTTTTCCCCTTTGTTGAAATTCCTATCCTTACCACTGGTTTAAATGGAAATCTTACCTAAGTCGTTTTGAATAGTTAATGATGTTTCACACTTAAGGAGAAAGTACTAGGTGTCGCTGCCAACCCTGAAGATCGTGAAGTAAGGAATCATCGAGCTTGAAGAGAAGTGGATCGATGAAATGTTTCAGAAGCTTGAAGAACCAGTGCTTTAGTATTTAGTTGAGACTCGTGTGTAAGAGTCGTGTCTCCTAAGATTAGAGTGTTACCCTTTTATACGCTAGATTATTGTGTGCCTAGGGAAATTCGGTTCTTCCTTGATTGCTGAGTGTGCAGTATGTGTTGCATAGCTTTTAGGCTTGGATAAGCAACCATACCAAGTTATTAATAATGTTTGTATAAGTTTTGAGTTACACTTGTCTCCCCCGCATAAGTTTTCTTCTACTTGTCTATTCTTTTTCCCTCTCTTCTCTAAATTGTTGGAGCAAACAGCAGATGGTGAACACCCGTGGCAACACTGGAGCTGAAGGAAGTGGTTCGCACCAGGGAGGCAACCAGAATGAAGCACCGAATCCCCAGCCTGCGCCGCCAGTTGATATGCAAAACCTGGGAGCTTTTCTCGCTGCTCAAACCCAGCTATAGCAAACCATGATGCATCAAATGCAGCAGATGCAGAATCAAGCTGTCGCCAACAATAACAACAATTAGAATGAACACACCAGGGGAACCAGTTTCAATACCGACTGTCTGACTTCGTGAGACCAGGCCGCCAATATTCTCTGGGAATGCCAATCTTATAGAGGCGGACGATTGGCTCAGGACCATAGAGAGGAAATTGCACATATCTCAGTGTGCAGCCAATGAGAGGGTCCTATATGCTTCACACTAGCTTCAGGGGACTGCTGCAGAGTGGTGGGAGAACTTTTGCGCATCCCACGAGCATCCTCAGCAGATTACTTGGGAGGAATTTTGTAACACCCCAATTTTTTCTTTTCATAAGTTTGAATGTTATTTTGCACTTTTGTGAATTTTTTGCAATTTATTTGGATTTAATTTGAATTTATTCCCTTTTGAAATAATTAAAGAATTAAAATTTTTAAATAAAGTTTTGTTGGAAATATTTTATTTGAGTCCAAAATGTCTCAAAGTATTTTCCAAAATTTTTCTGATATTTTTCTGATTATTTTGCTATTTTTCTTGAACTATTTAAATTTATAGAAATTAATTAAATTATTTAATCGCTGGAAAATCTATCGGGTTAGCACTGTTCATCCGACCCGAGTCAGACTCGAGTCTGACTCGAGTTCGACCCAAGCCGGACTGACCGGACCAAACCCATTCGCGTGCGACCGTTGGATCTTGATCCAACGGCCACCGTTGCGCCACGTCGCCCAATCTGAATCCAATTCGGATTCCGCCGCCGCAGCCGGGTGGACCTCGGTTTCCGCGATTTTCACGAAAGCTGATGCCCCTATTTAAAGCGCCGCCGTCGCCATCGCGTAGCCCTCTTCCGTGTGCACCCGTAGCCCTAGACCTTCGCGCTTGAGCCACCGCCGTTCGCCCGCTAGAGCTCGCCGTAGTTGGATTAGGGTTCCGCCGCGGTTTTCCGTCGTTTGCCGCCGACTCCGCCGTCCTCTGCCGTGATCGAGCCCAGATCCGGAAACGCCGCATCAAGCCGCGTCGGAGAGTACCACTCATCTCGCCGGAGGAGCCCCGAAGCGCCGCGAGCTTGGTTGTCGTCTCCGTCTCCGGCCAGGCGGCCACCCATCTCCGCCAAGACGCCATCACCGTCCGCGAGCTCCGTGCACCGTTGGATCTTCATCGGACGGCTACGGTGAGTCCACGTTTCCCCGAGACCGTAGAAAACTAGATTAGATCTAGACCGTTGGATCAAGATCCAACGATCCACGTTCGTCCACATCACCCCGTAACGAATCCACGTTGCGGTTCTTCGATCCAATCCCAACCGTTGGATCTAGATCCAACGTCTTAGATGGAGCCACGTAGCCGTAACCGCCCCGTGCCTAGAGCGATCCTAACCGTTCGATCGAGATCGAACGGCGTAGAGCCCGCCACGTGTCGCGCACCGAGTCAAGCCATGTCACCCCCAGAGATGCGTGAGGTTAGATCTGATCTGGACCGTTGATTTTCAAATCAACGGCCCAGATTGTGCCACGTGCGCGAGAGCCGAACCGGCGCGGTCAGCACGGTCGCGCCCGTTCGTCGCTGTCGTCAGCGAGGGGCCCGCATGTCAGCGGCTGGCCCAACGTCTCCATGACATCACCCGTGACGTCATGGGCAGCGCCCGCGTGTCAGTCCACTCGACCGAGCCGTGCTGACGTTAGCGATGACGTCAGCAGTGGGTCCCATGTGTCAGTGACACGTGAACCCGTGTACCGAGTCCACGGTGGACCAGGCCCTGGCCGTGGACCGAGTCCATTGACCGGCTGACACAATAATTCGATTTTTCAATAGAAAAATAATTCGATGGAAAAATGAAATCCCGTGCTGACGTCATGTTGACGCCATAAATCGGATTTTCAATAGAAAAATAAATGAAATAATTCGGTTTATTGATTGATTTGAATTTTCAAACTTCAAACACTTGTAACTTTTGCATTTTAACTCCGATCTGAACGATTCCAGTTTCTCAATTTTTATAAAATTGAGATCTACTTGAATATGAATTTTAATTAAATTTTGGACATGAATTTTTCTCTGTTTATATTTTTCTAATATATTCTTTAAACTTTAAACAACTATAACTTTTGCATTTCAACTCCGATTTGGGCGATTCAAATTTCTAAAAATTTGTAAAATTATGCTCTCTCTGTTAATGAACCTTATTTGAAGTTTTGAACAATTCTTTTTTCTGTTTTATTTATTTATTATTATTTACACGCGTTATGAGTAGACGTTGAAGTACCCTAAGGCTTCGAAGGTGAAGTGTTGACCCAGGAACCAGCTCAAGAGCAAGAACAAGTACTTTTTGAAGGCAAGTTATGCTTTGACCATATTGGTCCTATTTTTGAAATCTATCTTGTTTAAATTATTGCACGCTAATTCAATTAGAAAATGCTTTAAACAATTATGGGAAATTAGATAAATGCCAAATTGCAATATGACACCTTGATTAATTACTTATGTGCCATAAACCCTTGTCACCCTAGTTCTGGATTAATTAGTTGGACATTATTAAATTGCCAACATGGGTAGTTAGACCGTTGTAGTATGTTGCTTAGACCTGCCACGTAGTCACAACATGATTTTGGATAATTACCTGTTAACATTGACTTAATGACATATGGAACATGTTTTTGAGAAGTGTCATGTGTTATTGATGTTGTTATCGATGGCACGTGGTGCATGGTAATCAACTGGGGTTTGATAAATAGATTTAGACCGGGGCATGTGGCAAGAATTATATGGTGGGCCATGATTGGCACCAGGGAAGTTGATTTGGTTCTTCGGGTAGTCTTGCCCTTGTCACCCTAAGGACTTAACCTTGCAAGCCTTTGAACTGAGCCAAACGTGCAACCACAAGTCTGTAATGGGGCGGACCTAGTTGATTAAGTTGCTAATAACGTACCTGTGGGACCTCGGGGTGTCAACTATACCTTTTGTGTAGTTGTACGTGGGAGCGTACCGGGGCTGCGGCCAGGTACCCATCTAACGGTTGATTGGCCTAGACTTCGCCTTTGCTAAGGGAAGGGTTAGTGTGCAATAACTGGGGAGGCCCGCTTGTGCTGTTAGAAGTTTCCAAAAGACTTTGTTACGGACACTCGCCTTTGTTGTGTTTGGCTGTATCTTGTGGGTAAAGTGCATAACCTCTACAGAGTGTAAAATCTATTCGAATAGCCGTGTCCGCGGCATTGGACATTGCTCGGGAATTACAGTCAAGGGTTAGACTTTCATGAAAACCACTTGGACTTGGAAAGTTTGGTTGGGTTTAATGATGATGTTGATGGAAATGTGGATTAGGAAAAGGGGAGAGTGTTACTCAACTCCTGGAAAAGTTATTGATACTACATTGCTTTTACCGCTTTCGAATCTACTTATGTTACTTGCTAATTGCTGCTTTACAGCAAATGAACTTGTTAACCTATCCTTTGTATTAAGCCATGCATATAGAATATTAGTTGCATTCTGTGCATGACTTTCTGAGTTCCAAGTACTCATCCTTGCCACAATACAACATCAGTTGAAGAAGAATCAACGCCAGCAGTGGAGGAGGAGCTCCAGGAAGAGCCGACAAGCTAGGGGGAGAGCCCAGTCAGTTGCCTGTGGCATATTGGTTGGCGCCACACGATTTCTTATATTCCACTGCAGATTCTATTTGAATAAGACTTTAGCCCTACGAGGCGTACTTTTGTAACTTGACCACAAGGTTGAACAACCCGTTATATTTCCTTTCTATAAAGTACTTTATTATTTGTTGAGTATGATTGTGATATGTACCAATGTTGAGACTGTGTGCACTAGCGTGATCCTGGACTAGTTCTGAATACACAGAGGGTCCGGATTTGCAAATTCGGGTCCCGACAGAGGTGGTATCAGAGCCATACTGACTGTAGGACTAGCCTTAGTTAGAATGGTCGTAATGAGGATAAAACCTATTTTTGAAAGTTAAAAGTTGTCAAGATAATGAATTAATTCTAGACTTATCCCCTTCTTTCTTGTTCATACCCCCTTGCTGAGTTCTTTCTGTTTCCACCTTGATTTTAAATGTTGCGTTCTTACGCGAGTGTCTTTTGGCAGATGTTGATGAAGAACAGCTACGCCGAGCGTGCAGGAGGCTATGCCGCTGAGTTGTGGCGTATGCTGCAGGTACTTGGAGGTTTCGAGAGGCCACTTTACCAGGGGACCACCATAGTGCAGGCTAGATTGGTCACGGCATGGGACGTCAAGATCACAGTGTACGCTCGAGAGAAGACGAAGTTCAGTCGCCCATGCTACTTCACAGCCAGGAGGTCTACATTTGAGATGGGAATCCAGGAGGTGTCACGCCGGGCTATGAGGCACATTGCTCGCACTTATTCCCGAGACCTGGAAGGCACAACGTTTTGTCACCACCCACACCGAGACAACAGGATCGAGCGGGAGCCGATTGAAGATGATGATGTCACCGTCACACACTTGGCGAGGTTCATCATCGTGCAAGAGGATGCACTTGATGATACGGTGCAGGAGCTGCAGAAGGCCCGTGAGGATGTCAAGAAAGAGAAGGAAAGTCTGCAGGAAGTTCGAGAGTATATGTCTCATCTTCTGCGAAGGATCGATGACCTAGAAATGGCGTTGTACAAACAGGAGCCAGAGCCAGTACTGGAGCTGCACGAGCCAGATCCTGAGGAGCCGCAGCCCGAGCCACAGCCGGAGCCTGAGCCTGAGCCTGAGCCTGAGGATGATGCCGTTTCTTCGACAACTGCCGCTGTGGGGCATGGTGATCGCTTCGCACCTATGCCACCGCATCCACCAAAAGGAGGCAGTGGAGGTTTTCTCGACGAGTGAGCGTAGGTTTTGCAGTTGAGACTCCTTCGCCAAGTCGCGTATTAGAATAAAGAGTCACCCTTAGATGCGTTAGACTCCGGTGTTAGTCGATTTGGATTTCCATTGCTTGCTGAGTGTGCAGTATGTGTTGCAAGGCCCCTAGGCATTGTAAGCAATCATACCTAGTTATTATTGATTAGTTAATAAAGTTGGATTTTGAGTTACACCTTTTCCCCGCATAAGTTTCCCTACTACTTGTCTATGCTTGTTTCCCTCTCATCTCTAAAACCTTGGAGTAATCGACAGATGGTGAACACCCGCGGAAACCTTGGAGGCAACAGGAGTGGTTCTCGCCCCGCAGTGAACCCCAATGATGGAGCACCTGCACCCCAACCAGCACCGCCAGTTGACATGCAGAACTTTGGAGTCTTTCTTGCTGCACAGATACAACTGATGCATGACATGATGCAGCAGATGCAACATGTCACTGCTCAGGCCGCCGCTAATCAAGTCAATCAAGGACAGCGTCAAGGCTCAAGGTTGTCCGAATTTATGAGGACTCATCCGCCCACCTTCTCTGGAAATGCCAATCCACTGGAGGCGGATGATTGGTTAAGGTCAATTGAGAGGAAGTTGCACATTACCCAATGTGTGGGAAATGAGAGGGTGCTCTACGCCTCTCACCAGCTAGAAGGAACTGCAGCTGAATGGTGGGAGAACTTCTGCGCCACGCGGGAGAACCCACAGGATATCACTTGGGAGGAGTTCACAGCTGCTTTCCGCCAGTATCATGTCTTGGGAGGAATTATGGACCTCAAGAAGGAAGAGTTCGGGCTCTGAAGCGAGGCAGCGATCGGTGGTGATTACTGAACAAGTTTACCCGGTGGCATGCTACGCTTTGAGGGCGTGGCAGAGACAAGGTCGAGCGATCTCGTTTCTTGAAGGGAATGAACTCTGGACTGTAGGTGGGACTGATCACCCACGCCTTTCCAAATTTCCAAGAGTTGGTGAACAAGGCGCTCATCCTTGAGGACTTGCAGAATGCAACAGTAGGGATCACGTCAGGGAGCGCAGCAATGTTTGAGGGTTGCGCCAAATCAGTTTTTCAGATTCCAGCTGTAGAATGCAGCAAGGACACCATCGCCAGCACCAAGGCCTGCTAACCAGGGTTACCAGACACCAGCTCCAGCCAGAAACACCGCTTCGGGCAGTCAACAGGGAGCAGTGAGACGATGCTACACATGCAACGAGCCAGGGCACTTCTCCAACAGTTGCCCTATGAAGACAGCAGGAGTGACCCCAGTCCGCTTCAATCTGGGATCCACACCAGCCACGACGCCTGCACTAGGAGAAAACCGAGGGACAGCACAGCTAGGAGCCACGCCTCAGACCGTGATGAGAGGTCGAGTCAATCACGTGACTGCAGATGCACTTCAGAATGCCACAGACGTCGTACTGGGTAAGTTACTTGTCAACTCAGTACCTGCAACAGTTTTGTTTGACTCTGGAGCTTCGCATTCGTTTGTTTCTCAAGGCTTTGCTGCTAAGAATGATTTGGAGATTGCAAGACTTAAATGCATGCTTCTAGTTCAAACCCCTGGTTCCGAACTCCGAACGAAAGTAGGATGTTTTGGGGTAAGAATACTAATAGATGGGGTAGAGTTCCTAGCGAACCTTATTATACTGGAAACCCAGACCTTAGATGTTATCTTGGGAATGGACTGGTTATCCAAACACAAGGCCGTGCTGGATTGTGGGTGAAGGATTATCTCAGTTGAGGGCCCATGTGGGAGGAAAGTGGAATTCCAAGCGACTGCCGTTCGAGATGGACAACTGATGGTCAACAACACGAAGGCAATCAACATAGAAGATGTCTCAGTGGTGAATGAGTATCCAGATGTTTTTCCTGAAGATTTACCTGGTATGCCACCTGACAGAGACATAGAGTTCGTGATAGAGTTAGTACTTGGAACAGCCCCGATAGCAAAGAGACCCTATCGGATGTCATCCGAGGAGTTAGTAGAGATGAAGAAGCTGCTTGAGGAGCTGATGGAAAAAGGATTCATTAGACCGAGTTCATCGCCGTGGGGAGCGCCAGTTCTGTTCGTCAAGAAGAAGGACGGGAGTTTCAGGATGTGCATTGATTACCATGCACTCAATGAAGTCACCGTGAAGAACAAGTACCCGCTACCCAGGATCGATGATCTGTTTAACCAGTTGAGAGGAGCCGGAGTTTTCTCCAAGATTGATTTGAGGTTAGGATATCACCAGTTGAAGATCCGATCAGAGGATATTCCGAAGACCGCATTCTTGTCAATATATGGACATTACGAGTTTACTGTTATATCCTTCGGTCTGACGAATGCGCCAGCTTACTTCATGAATATGATGAAAAAGGTTTTCATGGAATACTTGGATAAGTTTGTCGTCGTGTTCATAGATGACATTCTCGTTTACTCCAAGTCAAGAGAAGAGCACATAGAACATCTGAGACTAGTTTTGGAGAAGCTGAGAGAACAACAACTCTTCGCCAAGTTCAGTAAGTGTGATTTTTGGAAAGACAAGGTGGAGTTTCTTGGACACATGATGACCGCAGAAGGAGTCGCTGTTGATCCAAGCAAAGTAGAAGCTGTGTTACACTGGGAACAACCGAAAACGGTAACCCAGATTCGGAGTTTTCTTGGGATGGCAGGTTACTACCGCCGCTTCATTGAAGGCTTTTCGACAATTGCGAGACATCTTACGCAATTGTTGAAAAAAAGAGAAGAAGTTTACATGGATGCCGGAATGCGAAAAAGGTTTTCAAGAGCTGAAGAAACGATTGACATCAGCCCCGGTGTTAGTTCTACCGGACGTCAATCAAAGCTTTAATATTTATTGTGATGCATCGTGCCAAGGACTTGGATGCGTATTGATGCAAAACTGGAAGGTTGTTGCGTATGCATCAAGGCAGCTGAGGCCGCATGAAGAGAACTATCCGACACATGACTTAGAGTTAGCAGCTGTAGTGCATGCCTTGAAGTTGTGGCGACACTACCTGATTGGAAATAGATGCGAAGTGTATACGGACCATAAGAGTCTTAAATACATCTTCACCCAATCGGATATGAATATGAGGCAGAGGAGATGGTTAGAATTAATCAAGGACTACAATGTTGGGATCCATTATCATCCCGGGAAGGCCAATGTGGTGGCTGATGCCTTGAGTCGAAAAAGCCATACCGTGAATATGTTGATAGCCGCAAGTCCGGATGAGTTATGCAAGGAGTTTCAGAGGATGCAGATTGAAGTGATACCGGAAGGATTCTTGGCCTCATTGGAGGTGAAGCCTACCTTAGAGGACCAGATCCGAGACGGATAGAAGGACGATGACAAGGTCCAGTGAATCAAGTCCAAGATAGAGGAAGGCAAGGCAAAAGGCTTCAAGTTGGATGAGCAAGGCACATTGTGGATGAAGGACCGCATCTGTGTGCCAAACAAAAAGGAGCTAAAGCAGTTGATTCTGGAGGAAGCCCATGACTCCAAGTATTCCATTCACCCAGGAAGTGCCAAGATGTAACAAGACCTGAAGGAAAGATTCTGATGGCCAAGCATGAAGCGGGAAGTCGCCGAGCATGTTGCATTGTGCGACATATGCTAGAGAGTCAAAGCAATGCATCAGAGACCAGCAGGATTGCTGCAACCATTGAAGATACCCGAGTGGAAATGGGAGGAAATCGGAATGGACTTCATTACTGGTTTGCCTAAAACTCAAGGAGGTTATGACTCCATATGGGTTATAGTGGATCGCTTGACTAAGGTCGCCCATTTCATCCCAGTAAAGACCACTTACTCGGGAGATAAATTAGCAGAGTTGTACATGACCAGGATCTTCTGTTTGCACGGAGTGCCGAAGAAGATTGTTTCGGACCGAGGTACCCAATTTACCTCGAGATTATGGAATAAGCTGCATGAAGCCATGGGGACCCGTTTGAACTTCAGTATAGCATATCATCCGCAGACGGATGGACAGACCGAAAGAGTTAATCAGATTTTAGAGGACATGTTAACAGCTTGTGCATTGGCCTATGCAACCTCTTGGAATAAGAGTCTGTCGTATGCCGAGTTCAGCTATAATAACAGTTATCAGGCCAGTCTACAGATGTCACCTTTTGAGGCACTGTATCGTCAACCTTGTCGGATGCCATTGAACTGGAATGAGACAGGTGAACGCCGTGTCTTTGGGCTGGACATTCTTCAAGAAGCTGAAGAGAAGATTGCCATGATCAGAGAAAGATTGAAGATAGCCCAATCGAGGCAAAAGAGCTACGCCGATAATCGCCGCTGGGATCTGAGTTTTGAACCGAAAGATGTTTTATACCTTAGAGTTACACCTCTCAAGAGAGTTAAGAGGTTCCATGCCAAAGGGAAACTCGCACCGCAATATGTTGGACCATTTAAGATTTTGAGCCGCAAAGGCGAAGTTGCTTACCAGTTGGAGTTGCCACAATCATTAGCAGGAGTGCATGATGTGTTCCACGTGTCCCAGCTAAAGAAGTGTCTCCGAGTGCCAGACGAGCAAACACCCTTGGAATCGATCGAGCTGCAGGAAGATCTGACCTACAAGGAGCACCCCGTCAAGATTCTGGACACCATGAATCGAGAGACGATAAATAAATCGACACGTTTCTGTAGAGTTCAGTGGAGCGACCATGCAGAGAGCGAAGCAACTTGGGAGCGCAAGGAGGATTTGAAGAAAGAGTTTCCGAACCTATTCTTTAGTAAGCCCTGAATCTCGGGGACGAGATTCTGTTAAGGGTGGAGGTTTGTAACACCCCAATTTTTGCTTTTCATAAGTTTGAATGCTATTTTGCACTTTTGTAATTTTTTTTTGTAATTTTCTGGAATTTATTTGGATTTATTTGGATTTAATTTGAATTTATTCCCTTTTGAAATAATTAAAGAATTAAAAGTTTTAAATAAAATTTTGTTGGAAATATTTTATTTGAGTCCAAAATGTCTCAAAGTATTTTCCAAAATTTTTCTGGAATTTTTCTTATTATTTTGCTATTTTTCTCGAAGTATTTGAATTTGTAGAAATTAATTAAATTATTTAACCGCTAGAAAATCTATCGGGTTAGCACTGTTCATCCGACCCGAGTCAGACTCGAGTCCAACCCGAGCCGGACTGACCGGACCAAACCCATTCGCGTGCGACCGTTGGATCAAGGATCTTGATCTAACGGCCACCGTCGCGCCACGTCGCCCAATCCGAATCCAATTCGGATTCCGCCACCGCAGCCGGGTGGACCTCAGTTTCTGTGATTTTTGCGAAAGCCAAGGCCCCTATTTAAAGTGCCGCCGCCGCCATCGCGTAGCCCTCTTCCGTGCGCACCCGTAGCCCTAGACCTTCGCACCTGAGCCGCTGTCGTTCGCCCGCTAGAGCTCGCCGTAGTTGGATTAGGGTTCTGCTGTGGTTTTCCGTTGTTTGCCGCCGACTCCGTCGTCCTCCGCCGTGATCGAGCCCATATCCAGAACCGCCGAATCAAGCCGTGTCGGAGAGTACCACTCATCTCGCCGAAGGAGCCCCGAAGCGCCGCGGGCTTGGTCGTCGTCTCCATCTCCGACCACGCAACACCGCCGCGACGCCATCACCGTCCGCGAGCTCTGTGCGCCGTTGGATCTTCATTGGACGGCTACGTTGAGTCCACGTTTCCCCGAGACCGTAGAAAACCAGATTAGATCTGGACTGTTGGATCAAGATCCAACGATCCACGTTCGTCCACGTCACCCCGTAATGAATCCACGTTGCGGTTCTTCGATCCAATCCCAACCGTTGGATCTAGATCCAACGGCTTAGATGGAGCCACGTAGCCGTAACCGCACCGTGCCTAGAGCGATCCTAACCGTTCGACCGAGATCGAACAGCGTAGACCCCGCCACATGTCGCATGCCGGGTCAAGCCACGTCACCCTCAGAGACGCGGTGAAACCCGATCGGATCTCGACTGTCCGTTCAAGATCGAACGGTCCAGATCAACCGCATTATTTCCAAACGCGTGAGGTTAGATCTGATGTGGACCGTTGATTTTCGAATCAACGGCCCAGATTGTGCCACGTGCGCGGGAGCCGAACCGGCGCGGTCGCGCCCGGTCATCGCTGACGTCAGCGCGTGATGTCAGCGAGGGGCCCGCATGTCAACGGCTGGCCCAACGCCTCCATGATGTCACCCGTGACGTCATGCTGACATCATGGGCGGGGCCCACGTGTCAGTCCACTCGGCCGAGCCGTGCTAACGTCAGCGATGACGTCAGCAGTGGGTCCCACGTGTCAGTGACCCGTGAACCCGTGGACCGAGTCCACGGTGGACCAGGCCTGGGCCGTGGACCGAGTCCATGGACCGGCTGACGCAATAATTCGATTTTTCAATAGAAAATTAATTCGGTGGAAAAATCAAATCCCATGCTGATGTCATAAATCGTATTTTCAATAAAAAAAATGAATTAATTCGGTTTAATGATTTATTTGAATTTTCAAACTTCAAACACTTCTAACTTTTGTATTTTAACTCCGATTTGAATGATTCCAGTTTCTAAATTTTTATAAAATTGAGATCTACTTGAATATGAATTTTAATTAATTTTTGGACATGAATTTTTCTCTGTTTATATTTATTTAATATATTCTTTAAACTTTAAAGAATTATAACTTTTGCATTTCAACTCCGATTTGGGCGATTCAAATTTCTAAAAATTTGTAAAATTATGCTCTCTCTGTTTATGAATCTTATTTGAAGTTTTGAACACTTCTTTGTACTGTTTTATTTATTTATTGTTATTTGCACGCATTACGAGTAGACGTTGAAGTACACGAAGGATTCGAAGGTGACGTGTTGACCCAGGAGCCTGCTCAAGAGCAAGAACAAGTACTTTTTGAAGGCAAGTTTTGCTTTGACCATATTGATCCCATTTTTGAAATCTATCTGGTTTAAATTATTGCATGCTAATTCAATTAGAAAATGCTTTAAACAATTCTGGGAAATTAGATAAATGCCAAATTGCAGTATGACACCTTGATTAATTACTTATGTGCCATAAACACTTGTCACCCTTTGTCGTGGATTAATTAGTTGGATATTATTAAATTGCCAACATGGGTAATTAGACCGTTGTAATATGTTGCTCAGACTTGCCACGTAGTCACAACATGATTTTGGTTAATTACATGTTAACATTGACTTAATGACATATGGAACATGTTTTTGAGAAGAGTAATGCGTTATTGATGTTGTTATCGATGGCACGTGGTGCATGGTAATCAACTGGGGTTTGATAAATAGATTTAGACCGGGGCATGTGGCAAGAATGATATGGTGGGCCATGATTGGCACCGGGGAAGTTGATTTGGTTCTTCGGGTAGTCTTGCCCTGGTCACCCTAAGGACTTAACCTTGCAAGCCTTTGAACTGAGTCAAACGTGCAACCACATGTCTGTAATGGGACGAACCTAGTTGATTATGTTGCTAATAACGTACCTGTGGGACCTCGGGGTGTGAACTATACCTTTTGTGTAGTTGTACGGGGGAGCGTACCAGGGCTGCGGCCAGGTACCCATCTAACGATTGATTGGCCTAGACTTCGCTTTTGCTAAGGGAAGGGTTAGTGTGCAATAACTGGGGAGGCCCGCTTGTGCTGTTAGAAGTTTCCGAAAGACTTTGTTACGGACACTCATCTTTGTGGTGTTTGGCTGTATCTTGTGGGTAAAATGCATAACCACTGCAGAGTGTAAAATCTATTCGAATAGCCGTGTCCACGGCATTGGAGATTGCTCGGGAATTACAGTCAAGGGTTAAACTTTCATGAAAATTACTTGGACTTGGAATGTTTGGTTGGGTTTAATGATGACGTTGATGGAAATGTGGATTAGGAAAAGGGGAGAGTGTTACTTAACTCCTGGAAAAGTTATTGATACTACATTGCTTCTACTGCTTTTGAATCTACTTATGTTACTTGCTAATTGCTGCTTTACTGTAAATGAACCTGTTAACCTATCCTTTGTATTAAGCCATGCATATAGAATATTAGATGCATTCTGTGCATGACTTGCTGAGTACCAAGTACTCACCCTTGCCACAATACAACATCAGTTGAAGAAGAATCAACGCCAGCACTGGAGGAGGAGCTCCAGGAAGAGCCGACAAGCTAGGGGGAGAGCCAAGTTAGTTGCCTGTGGCATATTGGTTGGCGCCATGCGATTTCTTATATTCCGCTGCAGATTCTATTTGAATAAGACTTTAGCCCTGCGAGGCGTACTTTTGTAACTTGACCATAAGGTTGAGCAACCCATTATATTTCCTTTCTATAAAGTACTTTATTATTCGTTGAGTATGATTGTGATATGTACCGATGTTGAGACCGTGTGCACTAGCGTGATCCTGGACTAGTGCTGAATACACAGACAGTCCGGATTTGCAAATTCGGGTCCCGTCAAATTTACAGCAGCCTTCCGCCAATATCATGTGCTAGAGGGTATGATGGAGTTGAAAAAGAGGAATTCAGATCACTCAAGCAAGGAGGCTAAACAATGGCCGATTATCTGAATAATTTCACTCAATTGCCCATTATGCGTCAGAGGACGTGGCAACGGACAAAGTGAGGCAGTCTTAATTCATGAAGGTACTCAACTCTGGGTGCAGGTGGGACTGATCACCCACACATTTTCAGACTTTCAAGAACTTGTCAACAAAGCGCTCATTCTTGAGGATAAGCGCAAAGAGATAGGCAAGGATCGCAAGCACCGGATGTCCAGCCAGTGAGGATGTTCAAACCAGATGAGGTTGAGGATAAATCCCCAATAGTTTGCGAGGTTCAAGCCACAGTTGACCAGCCAGAAGACAACTGCTACACCAGGATCTTCGAGCCAGGGCTTCAGAACGCCTAAGTAGAGGAACAATGCACCTGGTTCCAACTAGCAGATAACAGTAAGGTGCTGCTACAACTGCAACGAACCGGGATACTTTGCTAATCAATGCCCGAAGAGAGGCAATGTGACCCCAAGTTCGCTTCAATTTGGGGCCCACGCCAACGAAGGCACCAGCACCAGCAGCCAGCCGTGGAAACAATCAATTAGGAGTTGCACCTTACAAAGTCGTCCGAGGCCGCGTGAATCATATCACGACCGTGAAAGCTCAAGATGCCACGGATGTTGTATTGGGTACGTTTTTGGTTAACTCAGTACCTGCCACAGTTTTATTTGATTCTGGTGCTTCACATTCATTAATTTCTCAAGACTTTGCTGTGGGAAATGGGTTGGAATTGAGAAAACTTAAGTGCACACTAGTAGTGCAATCAGCTGGGTCGGAACTTCAATATAACCTAGGATGTTCGGCAGTTAAGCTGGTCATAAACGAGGTAAAAGTTTCTAGCAAACCTAATTGTGCTAGATACCCAAACCTTGGATGTAATCTTTGGAATGGATTAGCTGACCAAGCATAAGGCAGTTTTGGACTATGGCCACAGAGTAGTGTCTGTAGAGAACCCAGACGGAGAAAAGTGGAATTTCAAGCAACCACCATCCGAAGTGGAAAATTTATGGTCAATAGTATGAAGACTGTGAGTCTAGAAGATGTGCCAGTGGTGACAGATTTTTCGGATGTTTTTCCCGAAGACCTGCCTGATATGCCATCGGACAGAGAAATTGAGTTCGTTATCGAGCTGGTGCCTGGCACAGCTCCGATCGCGAAAAGACCTTATAGGATGTCCACAGAAGAACTAGTGGGGATGAAGAAGCAGATTGAAAAACTCATGGAGAAAGGTTTTTTTAAACCCAGTTCGTCTCCATGGGGAGCACCGGTGTTGTTTGTCAAGAAGAAAGACACAAGCTTTAGAATGTGTATAGATTATCGTGCACTCAATGAGGTGACAATAAAGAATAAATATCCTTTGCCCAGGATAGATGATCTTTTTGATCAATTAAGAGGAGCGAGAGTCTTCTCTAAGATAGACCTTCGATCCGGATACCATCAATTAAAAATTCGGACCGAGGACATACCTAAGACAGCTTTTTCGTCAAGGTATGGGAACTATGAATTCACGGTCATGTCCTTCGGATTGACCAATGCCCTGGCATATTTCATGAATATGATGGACAAAGTATTCATGGAATATTTGGACAGGTTCGTCATCGTTTTCATTAATGACATCCTAGTCTACTCCAAAACAGAAGAAGGTCATGCAGAACACCCAAGGATGGTTTTGGAGAAGTTAAGAGAAAACCAACTATATTCAAAATTTAGTAAATGTGACTTCTGGAAAAAGAGGGTAGAGTTCTTGGGTCATGTAATGACTGCCGAAGGAGTAGCTGTCGATCTGAAGAAAGTGGAGGCAGTGTTACATTGGGAGCAACCGAAGTCTGTTACCCAGATAAGGAGTTTCCTCGAAATGGCGGGATATTATCGCCGGTTCATTGAGGGTTTTTCATCAATATCAAGACCTCTTACGCAATTATTGAAAAAGGAGAAAAAGTTTGTATGGACGCCAGAGTGCGAGAAGGGTTTCCAAGAACTGAAGAAACATCTAACTTCGGCACCTGTCTTAGTGCTGCCGGATGTAAGGAACAACTTCGACATATATTGTGATGCTTCGCGCCATGGACTCGGATGCGTACTAATGCAGAACAGAAAAGTGGTAGCTTACGCATCAAAACAGTTAAGGCCACATGAGAAGAATTACCCAACTCATGACCTGCAATTAGTTGCTGTAGTGCACGCCCTTAAAATATGGCGCCACTATCTCATCGGAAGCCGATGTGAAATATATACCGACCATAAAAGTTTAAAGTATATCTTCACCCAATCGGATCTTAAAATGAGGCAAAGAAGATGAGTTAATCAAGGATTATTACATCGGAATCCACTACCATCCAGGAAAAGCAAATGTGGTGGCTGATGCATTGAGTTAGAAAAGCCACAGCATGAATTTGGTGATTGCTAAAAACCAGTCTGACTTGTGTAAAGAGCTTCAGAAGCTACGATTGGAGGTCGTACCTAGAGGATATTTGGCTAACATGGAAGTAAAGCCGACTCTAGAAGAGCAGATCAGGGAAGGTCAAAAGGATGATGATAAGATTTTCAGGATCAAATCCAAGATGAATGAAGACTTAGCCACAGATTTCAGGGTAGATGCACAGGATACCTTGTGGATGAAAAATAGAATCTGCGTACCTTATAAACCTGAATTGAAGCAGTTGATCCTTGAGGAAGCGCATGATTCTAAGTACTCAATCCATCCAGGAAGTGCAAAAATGTATCAGGATCTCAAAGAGAGATTCTAGTGGCCAAACATGAAACGAGAAGTTGCCGAACATGTCGCATTGTGTGATATCTGTCAAAGAGTAAAGGCAATGCATCAGAGGCCAGCAGGACTGTTGCAACCCTTGAAAGTAGCTGAGTGGAAGTGGGAAGAAATCAGTATGGATTTTATTACTGGTTTACCCAGAACTCAGCAAGGATTTGATTCAATATGGGTGATAGTTGATCGCCTAACCAAAGTCACCCACTTTATTTCGGTGAAAACCATTTACTCCGGAGATCGTCTAGCTAAACTATATATGGCCAGAATTGTGTGCTTGCGTGGTGTACCAAAGAAGATAGTATCGGATCGAGGTACTCAATTTACCTCAAGATTTTGGAATAAGTTGCACACGGCAATGGGCACCCGTTTGAATTTCAGTATGGCATACCATCCGCAGACAGATGGCCAAACTAAAAGAGTAAATCAGATACTCGAGGATATGTTAAGAGCTTGTGCTCTGTCATATGCCGCCTCAAGGGACAAATGCCTGCCATACGCAGAATTTAGCTATAACAACAGTTATCAAGCCAGCTGTGGAGGATACAAGGACTGGGTATGCATGCGTGGCAGTTCTGGAGGACCGTTCAAGAGAAGAAAACGCGGCCGGATGATCCGACCATGTTGTAACTAAAAAGGAGAGATTGTAACCGTAAAGGAAGCTATCTTGTATAAGGAAGGATACGATCCCTTTACTTGTAACCAACTAGGGTTCACGCTCTAGTAATTGAGTTGGATTCCACCTCTCTCCCTTCCTATATATAAGAGAAGGGAGAGGGGGAGAAGAACAGGACATGACACGACTCAACACAAAATCCCAGAACACAGAAATAGGGTATGACCTCCACCGTTGAGGGCCTGAACCTGTATAATTCCTTGTCTTGTGTTACCATCGAGATCCTGATCTAGCGCCTTGCCCCACAAATTCACACCCCCTAAGGTTATTGCCAACACAAAACATCGACAGTTGGCGCGCCAGGTAGGAGCAGCGCGAAGATCAATCCAAAGATTTCGATGGCTTTCAAAGATGCCGTCACCTTCGCCCCAGGCCTGGGTTTTTGCTTCTGAAGTATACACTTCATCACCAACGAGCATGGCGTCCTCACCCTTTCAGACCCAGATCAGATCTGGTCTAAGAGCTTTCCCGATTTCCGTTCGGTATTTGTGATCGGAAGCAATCTTCCCGAATCACAGAATCGGTGGGGTCCTGGGGAGACCGAGATGGAACTTGCTCAACATGAAGACCTAGACGACCGTGCCCGGTCACTTCAAAATCGGGCACGTAATGTCAACGACGACATCTTACATGGTAGAATGGGAAACCAGTCGGTTTTCCAGACTCCACAGCAGAACATCATGGCCACCAAGACGCTCCTTGATACCTTGGGACCCATGATCGAATCTGATAGCCCAGCTGCGCCGATCATGGCACAAGTAAAAGCTATGGTGATGGCTGCGGTGATTTAACACAACCAATGGGGCAAGACAGCAAAGCCCCCACATTCAGGAGAAGAAACCCACACAGCCAGCAATCGGACTAGTCGCAGTCGGACGAGGAGCAGTCGGTGCAGGTCCCCCTGCCACAGGGATGTACTGTAACACCCCAATTTTTGCTTTTCTTGAAATTAAATGATATTTGGCATTTTTGATAACTTTTGGAATTTTCTGGGACTTATTTGGATTTATTTGGATTTAATTTGAATTTATTCCTTTTTGAGATAATTAAATAATTAAAGGTTTTAAATAAAATTTTATTGAAAATATGTTATTTGAGTCCAAAATGTCTCAAAGTGTTTTCTAGATTTTTTTTGGAATTTTTCTGATTATTTTGTTATTTTTCTTGAATTATTTGAAATACTAGAATTATTTTAAATATTAAATCGCTGGAAAACCCTAACGGGTTTCACTATTCATTCGACCTGAGTCTGACTCGAGTCCGATCGAGCCGGACCCGAGCCGGACCGAACCACGTTCATGCCAGCCGTTGGATCAAGATCCAACGGTCAGGATTGAGCCACGTGTGCACGCACGTTGAGCCGTTGGATCGGGATCTGATGGCCGTGTGTGTGCCCGCATATGCGCGTGATGCAAACCATTGGATCGAGCCACGTGGATGGTGTGGATCGCGCCACGTTGCCTCTCCGTGTCCGAGCCGGACTCCGCCGCCCCGTACCGGCCTCGTCGCAGAATCCGCGCATATCTCGACGTCCGATCCGGTATTTAATGCGTGGGTGCATACCCGAGGATCGCCTTCGCCTTGCGCAGATTTTGCCCTAGCCACCGCCCATAGAGCTCCATCACGCCCTCGATTGCTCGCCGTAGTTAATTAGGGTTAGCTTTCGGTTTTGGCGAGTTTCCGCCGCCGCCCGCCGTCCTCTGCCGTGTTGAAGCCCAGATCCGAGGCCGTCGCGATGTCCCTCGCCTGGAAGTACCATTCACATCACCGGAGACGCACCCAAACGCCGTTGGCCGTGTCATCGTCCCTAGCTCCGGTGACCTAGCTCCGCCGTGGACATCGTCGACCTCGCGAACTTCGTGAACCGTCCGATCAAGATCCAAAGGCCCACGTTCGTCCACGTCACCCGTATGAAATCCACGTTACGGTTTTTAGATCTAATATCAACCGTTGGATCTAGATCCAGCGCCTCAGATTAAGCCACGTAGCTCCATTGACCGCACCGTGCTAGATTAGATCTCAGCCGTTAGATCTAGATCGTACGGTTAGGTTTGATTCGAGTTGTAGCGTTAGATGCGATCTCAACCATTCGATCGAGATTGAAAGGTGTACATTGTGCCATGTGTCGAGCGCCGGGACATGCCATGTCACCCCCATGATGCGGTGAAAACCCGATCGGATCTGGACCGTCCGATCTAAATCATATGGTTCAGATCAACCGCGTTAACCCGCAACGTGCGGGATTAGATCTGATCCGGACCGTTGGATTTCAAACCAACGGCCCAGATCGTGCCACGTGGCCGCTAACGGAACCGTCACGGTCCACGCGGGCGACGCCCGGTCGTCACTGACGTCAGCATGGGCCCGCGTGTCAGCGTCTGTCCCAACCGCACCATGACGTCATCCGTAACGTCATGATGACGTCACGGTGGGGCCCGCGTGTCAGTATAATTCGGCCAAGCGCGATGACGTCAGCGATGACGTCATCCGAGGGGGTCCCATGTGTCAGTGACATGTGTGCCCGTCGACCGGGTCCACGGTGGACCGAGCCTGAGCCATGGACCGGGTCCGTGGACCGGGTCCATGGACCGGATGACACAAGCATGACGTCATAATTTAATTTTTTTTTTAGAAAAATAATTCGGTGGAAATTCAATTTCCACGGTGACTTCAGCTGACGTCATAATTCGAATCTTTCAATAGAAAAATAAATGAATTAATTTGGTTTATTCTTTTTATTTGATTTTTCAAATTTTAAACGCATATAACTTTTGCGTTTTAACTCCGATTTGGGTGATTCCAATTTCTAAATTTTTACAAAATTGAGCTCTACTTAAGGGTGAATTTTATTTAATTTTTGGACATGAGTTTTCCTCTATTTTTATTTACTTAATTGATTTTTCAAAATTTAAACGATTATAACTTTTGTGTTTTAACTCCGACTGAGGCGATTCCAATTTCTAAATTTTTATAAAATTGAGCTCTATTTAATGGTGAATTTTATTTAATTTTTGGACATGAGTTTTTCTCTATTTTTATTTATTCAGTGTTTATTTATCCGTTACGAGTAGACGTCGAGGTGCCCGAAGGCTTCGAAGGTGAAGTTTTGACCCAAGAGCCAGCTCAAGACCAAGTACAAGTGCTTTTCGATGGCAAGTTATGCTTTGATCATATCATTCCCACTTTTGAAAATTATTTTGGTTCAATTTATTGCATGCTAATTTAATTAGAAAATGTTTTAATTATTTATGGGAACTAGCTAAATGCCAACTTTGTTGTATGCCACCTTGACATAATTAATTGCATGCCCTGAACCTTTGTCACCCTAGTTGGATTTTTTAGTTGGACATTCATAGTTTTGCCAACGTGGGTTAATTAGACCGTTGTATTATGCTTAGCCTTGCTACGTAGTCATGACATGATTTTGGATAATCAAATATTAATGATGGCTTAATGAGATATGGAACATGCTTTGATGAAGTGTCATGTGTTGATGATGATGTTGATCGCACGTGGTGCATGGTAATCAACTGGGGTTAGATAAAATGCTTTAGGCTAGGGCAAGTGGCAAGTCTGATTAGGTGGGCCATGATTGGTATCGGGAAAGTCGTTTTGGTTCTTTGGGTAGTCTTGCCCTAGTCAACTAAGGACTTAACCTTGGAAGCCTTTGAACTGAGTCAATCATACAACCACAAGTCTGGAGTGGGACAGACCTAGTTGAATAATTTGTTGATTCCAAACTTTAGTACTATTTTGGTGGTGTGAGGCCCGGGAAGTGGTTGCCAGTCCTCGCACGGGTTGGCTCACATGGCGCAAGGGGGGCCCTGGATGTGGTAATCAGTCCCACCAGTGTTGAAACCTCAGCGAATAGTACAGGGTTTAGATAGGCATTGGAAAGGCTTTGTTACGGACACTCGCCTTTGTGTTGTTTGGATGTATCTTGTGGGTAAAGTGTATAACCTCTGCAGAGTGTAAAATCTATTCAAATAGCCGTGTCCGCGGCATTGGACATTGCTCGGGAATTACAGTCAAGGGTTAGACTTTCATGAAAATAACTTGGTTTGGAAAATGGTTGGGTTGGAACCGAGAATTGGACTTAGGTTGTGAAATGAATTACTTGTGCAATGTTCGTGAAAGTTATTATCTTTTATTATCGTTTTACTGCTTTGCAATCTATTACTGTATTTTTTCATGCTGCTTTTCTTCAAATATACCTGTCAGCCTATCTTTTGTAATAAGCCATGCATATAGAATATTAGCTTGCATTTTGTGCATGACTTGCTGAGTACCAAGTACTCACCCTTGCCACAATACAAACACCAGTGGAAGGAGAATCGACGCTAGCTCTGGAGGAGGAGTTCCAGGAGGAGCCTACGAACTAGGGGCGAGCCCAGTCAGTTGTCTATGGCATATTTGTGGGTGCCACTCGTTTTCTTTATATTCCGCTGCAAATTTATTCGAGTAAGACTTTAGCCCTACGAGGCGTATAAGGTCGAGCAACCAGTTATATTTCCCTTTTAATAAAGCACTTTACTACTTCGTTGAGTATGATTGTGATATATACCGATGTTGAGACTGTGTGCACTATCGTGATCCTGGACTAGTGCTGAATACACAGAGGGTCCGGATTTGCAAATTCGGGTCCTGACAGAGGTGGTATCAGAGCCATACTGACTGTAGGCTCACCCTTAGATAGTATGGTCACAGTGAGGATAAAACTATTTTCTAAAGTTAAAAGTTGTTAAGATAATGAATGAACTCTCGACTTATCCCCTTCTCTCCTGTTCATACCCCTTGCTGAATTCTTTTTGTTTCCACTTTAATTTTAAAATGTTGCATTCTTATGTGAGTGTCTTTGACAGATGAAGATGATCAACAACTACACTGAGCATAAGGGAGGCTACGCTGCTGAGTTATGGCGTATGCTGCAGGTACCTGGAGGTTTTGAGAGACCGCTCTACCGAGGAACCACCATAGTACAGGCAGGATTGGTTCAAGCGTGGCGAGTCAAAATCACTATGTATGCCCGAGAGAAGACGAAGTCAAGCCATCCACTCTACTTCACATCGAGGAGATCTTCATTTAAGGGCGGGATCCAGGAGACATCACGTCTAGCGATGCGGCAGATCGCTCGCATCTACTCCAGGGAGTTGGAAGGCACCGTGTTTCGTCACCACTCGCGTCGAGACAACCGCCTTGACCAAGAGCTGATAGAGGATGAGAATGCCACGATCACCCATCTAGCGAGGTTTGTCATTGCTCAGGAGGATGCGATTGATGATACAGCTCAAGAGTTACAGAAGGCTCGCGATGAGGTCGAGGAAGTCAACAAGCAACTGTAAGAAGCCCGAGAGTATCTAGCCCACTCGATTCAGAGGGTTCGTGAGCTAGAGATGGCACTGTACGAACCTGAACCAGAGACGGTGTTGGAGCTGCACGACCCAGATCCAAAGGAGGAACCAGAGGAGGCATCACCTGCACCACAGCCAGAGCAGCAGCCACAACCACATCCAGAGGAGGACGTCGCGTCGTCGACCACAGTTGTGGTAGGGCAATGTGACCGCTTTGCACCAATGCCGTCTTACCTGCTAGTGTACCAGCCGGGGAGTTCCCGTGGTGGTTGGCTCGAGGAGTGAGCGTTCAGGATTAGAAGTTGATACTCCTTCGTCAAGTCGTGTCTAAGAATAAAGAGTTACCCTTAGAGGCGTTAGACTCCAGTGTGATAGTTCGATTTGAATTTTCATTGCTTGCTGAGTGTGCAGTTTGTGTTGCAAGGCCCTTAGGCATTGTAAGCAACCATACCAAGTTATTATTAAATAAATAATAAAGTTGAGTTTTGAGTTACACCTTTCACCCCGCATAAGTTTCCCTACTACTTGTCTATTCTTGATTCCTTCTCGTCTGTAAACCTTGGAGCAATCGACAGATGGTGAACACTCGGGGAAACCTTGGAGGCAACGGAAGTGGTTCTCGCCCCGCAGGAAACCCCAATGATGGAGTACCTGCACCCCAGCCAGCACCACTAGTTGACATGCAGAACTTTAGTGCCTTCCTTGTTGCACAGACCCAGTTGATGCATGCTATGATGCAACAGATGCAGCAAGTCACTGCTCAGGCTGTTGCTAACCAAGCAAATCAGGGGCAGCGTCAGAGCTCAAGTTTGTCAGAGTTTATGAGGACTCATCCGCCCACTTTCTCTGGAAACGCCAATCCCTTGGAGGCTGATGACTAGTTAAGGTCAATTGAGAGGAAGCTGCACATTACCTAGTGTGTGGGGAATGAGACAGTGCTTTATGCATCTCATTAGCTAGAAGGAACTATAGCTGAATGGTGGGAGAATTACTGCGCTACGCAGGAGAACCCACAGGAGATCACCTGGGAGGAGTTTACAGCTGCATTTCACCAGTATCACGTACCAGAAGGAATCATGGACCTCAAGAAGGAAGAGTTCAGAGCTTTAAAGCAAGGCAACCAATCAGTGGCTGATTATCTCAAAAAGTTCACCCAGCTTGCTTTCTACGCACCTGAAGATGTGGCGATAGATAAGGCTAGATAGTCTCGCTTCATGAAGGGACTGAACTCAGGACTGCAGGTGGGGCTGATTACTCACACATTTCCTAATTTCCAAGAATTGGTGAACAAGGCACTTATCCTGGAGGATAAGTGCAAGGAGCTAGAAAACAACAGGAAGCGCAGGATGGCACAACAGGGAGCACGCCAGGGAGCGCAGCGTTTGAGGGTTGCACCGAATCAGTTCTTCAGGTTTTAGCCGAGGAATGCGGCAAGGACACCGTCGCCAGCACCAAGGCCTGCAAATCAGAATTTTCAGACTCTAGCACCAGCAGGAAACGCAGCCGCAGTGGGTCAGCCGGGTACAGTGAGACGCTGCTACCATTGCAACGAGCCAGGACACTTCGCCAACGTTTGTCCCAAGATGGCAGCAGCAATGATGCCAGTTCGCTTCAACCTTGGGACAACTCTAGCCAGGACAGCCGCACCAGGAGCAGGTCGTGGAGCTGCACCACCAGGAACCGCATCTCAGACTATGGTGAGGGGCTGTGTCAACCATGTCACCGCCGATGCACTGCAGAATGCTACAGACGTTGTACTGGGTAAGTTACTGGTTAACTCAGTACCTGCAATAGTTTTGTTTGATTCTGGAGCTTCGCATTCATTTATTTCCTGGATTTTTGCTGTGAACAACGGGTTGAAAATGGTGAACCTTAGGCATGTACTGTTAGTCAAATCCCCAGGATCAGAACTCCGATCTAATGTAGGATGTTTTGGGGTAAGGATACTTATAGATGGAACGGAGTTCCTAGCACACTTAATAGTACTGGAAAACCAGACTCTAGATGTTATCTTGGGAATGGATTGGTTATGCAGGCACAAGGCCGTCTTAGACTGTGGGCGAAGAGTCATAACAGTTGAGAGCCCTTGTGAGGAAAAAGTGGAGTTTCAAGCGACCGCCGTTAGTGATGGACAGTAGATGGTCAACAGCGTGGAAGCCATCAGCATTGAGGATGTGCCAGTGGTCAATGAGTAGCCAGATGTATTTCCTGAAGATCTACCTGGTATGCCACCGGACAGAGATATAGAGTTTGTAATTGAGTTAGTACTGGGAACAGCACCGATAGCAAAGAGACCATATCGGATGTCCACTGAAGAGTTGGTAGAGATGACAAAGCAGCTCGAGGAACTAATGGAAAAAAGATTCATCAGACCTAGCTCGTTGCCATGGGGAGCACCTGTTTTATTCGTCAAGAAGAAGGATGGGAGTTTCCGGATGTGTATAGATTATCGTGCACTCAATGAAGTCACCGTGAAGAACAAGTATCCGTTACCCAGGATTGATGATCTGTTTGATTAGTTGAGAGGGGCTGGGGTTTTCTCCAAGATTGACCTGAGATCGAGATACCATCAGTTGAAGATCCGATCGGAGGATATTCCAAAGACCGCATTCTCGTCGAGATACGGACATTATGAGTTTACAGTTATGTCCTTTGGTCTGATGAATGCACCCGCATATTTCATGAATATGATGAATAAGGTTTTCATGGAATATCTAGACAAGTTTGTCGTTGTATTCATAGACGACATACTTGTCTACTCCAAGACAAGAGAAGAGCACGCAGAACACCTGAGTTTAGTGTTGGAGAAGCTAAGGGAACAGCAACTCTTCGCCAAGTTCAGCAAGTGCGTCTTCTGGAAGGACAAGGTGGAGTTCCTTGGGCATGTAATGACAGTAGAAGGAGTTACAGTTGATCCAAGTAAGGTAGAAGCTGTGTTACATTGGGAACAACCGAAGACAGTGACCCAGATCCTTAGTTTTTTGGGAATGGCAAGTTATTACCGCCGGTTCATTGAAGGATTCTCGACAATTGCGAGAGCTCTCACGCAATTGCTGAAAAAGGAGAAGAAGTTTGCATGGACACCTGAGTGCGAGAAGGGTTTTCAAGAGCTGAAGAAGCGATTGACATCAGCACTGGTGTTAGTCCAACTGGATGTGAATCAAAGCTTCGATATATACTTTGATGCATCGTGCCAAGGGTTTGGATGTGTGTTGATGCAGGATCGGAAGGTTGTTGCATATGCATCGAGGCAGTTAAGGCCGCATGAAGAGAACTATCTGACGCATGACCTAGAGTTAGCAGTCATAGTGCATGCCTTGAAGTTATGGCATCACTACCTGATTGGGAACAAATGCGAAGTTTACACGGACCATAAGAGTCTTAAGTACATATTCACCCAATCGGATCTGAACATGAGGCAAAGGAGATGGTTAGAATTGATCAAGGACTACACGTCGGAATCCATTACCATCCTGGGAAGGCCAATGTGGTGGTCGATGCTTTGAGTCGGAAAAGCCACACCGTGAATATGTTGATAGCAGGAAGTCAGGATGAGTTATGTAAGGAATTTCAGAAGATGAAGCTGGAAGTAGTACTGAAAGGATTCTTAGCCGCCCTGGAAGTGAAGCCTACCTTAGAGGATCAAATCCGAGAAGGATAGAAGTATGATGACAAGACTAAGAGAATTAAGGCCAAGATGGTTGAATGAAAGCCTAAAGACTTCAAGCTGGATGAGCAAGGCACGCTGTGGATAAAGGATCGTATCTGTGTGCCGAACAAGAAGGAGCTGAAGCAGATGATTCTGGAAGAAGCCCATGATTCCAAGTATTCCATCCATCCAGGAAGTGCCAAGATGTATCAAGACCTGAAGGAAAGATTCTGGTGGCCGAGCATGAAACGCGAGGTGGCCGAACATGTCGCGTTGTGTGACATATGTCAGAGTCAAGACATTGCACCAGAGGCTAGCAGAATTGCTGCAGCCGCTAAAAATACCTGAGAGGAAGTGGGAGGAAATCGAAATGGATTTCATTACCGGTTTACCTAAAACCCAAGGAGGGTACGACTCCATATGGGTTATAGTGGATCGCTTGACTAAGGTTGCTCATTTCATCCCTGTAAAGACAACTTACTCGGGAGATAAGTTAGCGGAATTGTACATGACCAGGATCGTCTGTCTGCACGGAGTGTGTGACACTACGGTATGGTGTGACATTATAAAATGTGAAATTAGAGAATAAAACCTTACGGCTTGAGGTTTACTCGCGTTTTTGGGCCTTAGGGGGATGAAGTGATGTGACACCACGGAGTGTCGTAACCTTATTTAATGTGCATGATGAGGTCAAAAACATTATGAAATATGGAATTGGAGGTTGAAACCATACGGTATGAGGTTTAATCGCGTTTCCGGGCCGTTTCCGGGAGTTTGGGCCTTTCCGGGGAGGTTTGGGCCAAAGGGAAAGGTCCGTGGGCTTTGGTGGGATGGTGTTCGAGTCCATGTGGGAGTAGGAGACCAGGTTGGGCCTCCCCCTGCCGCTTGTTGCGCCCCACCCCTGCCCCTTGGGCGCCTCCCCCCACTTGAAACCCTAGCCGCCGCTTGATCTCCCTCCCATGCGCCTCCTCCCTCCCTTGCGCCTCCTCCTCCCACCTTGTGCGCCTCCCCTCCCCTCTCCACCTCCCTTGCTGCCCCTAGGGGAGTTCTCCACCTCAACACCTCGATGATCCATCCGTTGGAGCGCTCCGCGACGAGGAGATCTGGCGGAATTGGAGCGAGGAAGGAGATCGCGCGAACCGAGAGGAGATTCGTTGGGTTTTCGTGCGTCGGGCGAAGGTATGGCCATGGGACTCCTTCGGGTTGGTATAGGTACTGTTCTTAGAGTCATTATCATGTTTTTAGATCAATTGGTGGTGCTGGAATTGAGTAGATTAGATGGAATCTTGAGTTTGCCATGTTCTCTGTTTCGGGCAGCATGAGCAGTAGACCTAGGGTTTGGGTTTTCGTCAATGTAGATTCGGAATTTGGTCGTACGTCTGTTGAAGAAGTTGTAGGTAATTTCAATATCTTTACGTGGGTATAAAGAACGTCCAATTCCGCCCAGCCGTTTGAATGTTATGGCTGTTTTACCGAGCATGTTAAATCTGTGACGTGATTGGAACAGATCACGGTATTTTGTAGATTCAACAACTTTAGAGTCGGAATCAGTCTTTCCGTATACTTAGAAAAAGTTAAGAAATTTCCTAAGCTACGCGAGTATGTACTCGTTTAATTGATTCGGAGTCTTAGAACTCAAGTTGTGCCTTTTGGAAGGCTGCTGTCCCGACGGGATAGAACCTCTGTTTTTGGGTTTTGCGAGTAATTGGCAATGTCGGGGTAGAAGAGGGTTTGTGTACTGTTTTGTGGACGTGATTGTGAGTGTGTGGTCCCTTTGTGCAGGTGGTGTGCCCCCAGGAGTGCCTTCTACTTCTCGCCAATCCGTCGCCCATGGTTGAGGCAAGTGTATTGGAATGGGTAGCGGGTTGTAGTTGCTAGATTGATTGAGATTGAATTTGAATACATGATATGCTCACATGCCATGCCTTAATGATTGCCAATGATATGATGAATATGTTCATTATGTTATGATGCCATGGGATAGTGTACAAGTTATTTATGATGTTGGCATATTTGCATACATGGCATGTTACATGGCCTGGGCGGTGAGAAAGTCATAACTAGTCCGGGGAAGGTCGGTGAGAAAGTTATGACTATTCCGGTGAGCCAATGAGTAAGTCCTACATCGTGATTCCATTCACCGCGGTGAACGGAAGCAAGGAGTAGGCACCCTGCATCTTCGTGATGGAAGGGGGGAGAGGGTGCACACCGACGGGTGTGTACTCAACCATACCGGTATGAGTTTCCAAGGAGACATGAGCATCGCATCGCATTGCATACATAATGGTGATGATATTGATATGTGATCATGAATGAGATGAAAGACATGATATGATTAGTTGTAGCCATGTAATTGTTTTTGTGTACCATTGCAATATGCTTGCTGAGTGTTGAACTCACGCTTGTGCTTTCTTGTTGTTTTAGGTACCATGAGATCTGCATGTTGGGAAGGGAATTAGTCACACTTCTACACGTAGCGTCACTCAATTGTTCCCACAGTCACTCAATTGGGTCTTGATAATAAATTAAGTGTGATGCCTATTGTTTTATGGTTTAGCTTTGCGATATGAGAGTCTTATTGTTCGTTTGGCACATGGAGACATTAAATGTTTGGAATTAGACTTTTAAGGTCGTCATACCTTTAATTATTGCTATTTTAGATGTCTCTCATATTGCCTTATATTGCTATGCTATTGTGTTTCCTTCAATTCATGTTAAAACAAAAGAGATGCTGCCGAAATTTCGGTTTTTAGCATTTACTCCTTTGCTGTAATTTATCTTTATTTATGGTATTTAGATGTTGTTTAGTCTATGTTTGGTAGCATTCGAGCATACTAGATGCTGGGGTGTTACAGTTGGTATCAGAGCGGGCTGTAGGTCCCTGGAATGTGTATTTTTAGTGTTATGCTATAGGGTACAACTAAAATATGATGTGGAATAACTTAGAAACATGGCTTAGGTCTTAACTAAAATTTTGTCATAGGATAGCAACATTAAAACTTGCAAAAGTGGTATAACTAATCTAAAATTTGACACACAATGGATGCACAGTAGGAAAGGGTATGGGTATCGTTTCTTTACGCTTAAATGTTGTATTTAAGCTTTGATGTTGAATGCTTCATTTGATCATGCATGTTGCTATGTCTATGAGATAAATGATTGAATTGTTCTTGTGGTTGTGTTAAAGTGGGGTTGTGGTGCCGAAGGGTTTCGGTCACCTCTTTTTGTTCATAGTAAGGGTGTGGTTTGACGGTGTGGCCGGTTAGCGCCATCACCGAAGAACTATTAACCCCTGTGGGAGAAGAGTTCTTATCCTTTCTGTCGTAGACCGGGTAGTTGGATGGAGTCGAATAGAAGAGTTTGTGGTGGATTCTTTCAGTTGTTCTTTACCGTTCTAACGGTCGGTTTCAGTTGGTCTTCTCGGCTCTGGTTGATTGAAACCAAAAGAAAAGTGTTTGGTATTGGATTTTCGCGGATTGTTCCGTATGTGGTTCGTGGTTTTGTCTTCCTTGGTTGAAGACGTAGAAGAAAGGTTTTGTGTTGCGCATCTGTTGGTCGCTATTTTTGCTTTGACACCGGTTTTGTTGGTCATTACGGGCTGTCTTGAGGAGGAAACTTTTGTGGTTATTGTTCTCCCTATCTAAGAAAAGTGTTGGAGTTTCCCCTTGTGCAGTCCTTGAGTTGGTGGAGCTAAGTTTGAATCTTTTATCGGAAAAGATTTAATGAACATTTGACTTTCCCTGGTGCATCCTTCTTCCTTCTTGAAAGTATAGATCTTGAGATTTCTTGAAGAGTTTTGTGGGCAAATTTGGGAATTTGAGAGTTGAGCTCTCCTGCATTTCTGTTGGAGTTTTGTTTTTCTGCCTTGCCTGGAAAAGGAGAAATAGTCTATCGGTGTTCGTTCTGGTTCTTGAGTTGTGGTTATCTTTAAAAGTGGAGTTGCATACTATTTGTCAAAAGTGAAAATGGTTGTTTAGCATGTCATGTAGTATGTAACAATGTGGTTTATGGAAATGATTTGTTCTTAAGTTAATTGGTGAGTTGAATTAGTTAAATGTAATATTTGTGTTTAGCTTAAGATTAAAAGAACTTCTAGTGTTTTAGATTACTCTATAGCGAGAATGATTAAAGGTATTAATGTACATGCTTAGAATCTGTTGCCTTGCTTTAAAAAGTGCTTATGATCCTCATTAATGTTAAAAGCTTAAACCTTGATGCATAGTTAGAACATTAAGATGATATAAATTAATGATACTGTTAAAGAAACTTTGTCGGTTGTTTAAAGATGTTCTAATCTAACGGGTTAATAGAGAAATTTAATCATGTTGACTAGTGGCTTTAATTTGGAAGTTGATTAGAGTTGCTATTTATGTTGTTGCAAACTACTAGTATATTCGGAAGTATGCAGTTGTGTCTGTACAATGCTAGTATTGATATCAATTGAGAAGACATAAGACTTTTTGTTAATGATGTTGTTAAGAACATTGTGCTGATCTAACTTATTAAATCTAATTTAATAGTTGGAGTATGTTGTGTAGTGACAATTTTGTTGCAACCTATGTGTAAGGTAGCTAAAAGTAATGTTGTTGATTGATGATTATGCAAAGAATTGATATTGATGCCTTGATAGTGTTGTTAATTGTTGGAAACCATTGATCCAATAGAAGAAAAGTGTAAAAAAAACTGTGGTATTATGTCGAGTACATGTTGTGATGGGAAGAACAATGGATAATAATCATGATGCAAGATTTTAATTTTTAATGAATGCATATCTTAGAATCCTATTTACGAATTTTATCTTGTAGAGATATTACTTAATTGTTGAAGTCATTTTATTGATTGAGCAAGATTTTTACGTATGGATAGTATAAATTTATAGGTTGACCATGCTCAAGTAGCTGTTAAAGAACTATGTTTGAAATATAGAAGACGTGGTTATATGATTTGGTGATCCGTGGGGATCATGTCAATGTAGTCATGGTTGGGTGTCTTTGTGATAAGCATCTTAAACCTTAATTAAAAGTGTTGGGAATGGTAACCAGAGAAAGAAATTATTATGTAAAATTTTGTTAAATCCGGTCGGACTCTTTTGATGAGTAAATAGAGATTATTGAATGCTTAAATGGTAAGTGTAGTGGAATACAAGTTATGGTGGGATTCATGCTGAGCTGGTGTTAAAACCTTTTGAACTGGTGTGGTTGTTTGCCATTTTGGTTGAATGCCTTCGGTCAAGGTATTCCTTGTGTTGTGTTTCCGAGTTTCCCTAAAACCCATAGCTATTGTTGCCAATCTTTGGTTTTGGCTATTTTGTTTAATTTGCGCTTTGTGTATGGTTTTACACCCAAAAGTCTTTGAGTGGATTGCGCTCCTTCGCGTTCGCATTGAATCATCTTTGGAGTAAATTTTAAAGGAAGCAGAAGGTCTTAGTGGGTTGTGTTGAAGATTCTTGAGATTTAATTTGTAACTCTTTTTGACTGGAGATGGATTTATTTGCATAATGTGTGTGATGTTTCCGAGTGCTTCAAAAAGGTGGAATTTACGAATGTTTCATAAGTGATTTTATTAGTGAAGTGTTCTTCTTTTGGAAATGAGTTTCCTTTTCTCTTTGAGAAAATTTGTGGTGGTTGCATGTGCAGATGTTTAACTTTGGAGCCGATGTTCTTTTTCACATGTTGATTGTGGTTAAAGTGTGAGGTTTTGCAAGTTTAGTTTTTTCAATTGACGTGGGTTCCTATACGTCATGGTGTTTTGCTGTTAACGGTGTTGCCATCATAGTTATATGATTTAGCGTAACCGTCAATGTTATGGGTGTTTCAAACCTGTGATACCGAGGAAGTGGTCGTTTGGTGAATGATTACTCGGTATTGTTGTTACATGGTGAATGAATGGTGAAACGGAATCATGACATCGTTTATGTTTATTCAATCATAAAAGAGTCGATGAGCCAGGTCGGTGAGAAAGTCATATATGGAGATATGACTAATCCAGAGTGCTCTTGAAGAGTGTGCATTTATGTCATGAAACGAGATTTCCCTTCCTTTCTAGTATGAAAAGAAACAATGAAGAATTTCTGGTATGTTGGTTGTGGTGTAGGGGATTTGCGTTTCCTTTGTGTCTTGGCATAGGAAATTAAAATGTGTGCTCTTTGGATGTTGACAGATCCTTTCCAAAGTGGTTTTAACGCTTTGGGGTGTGAGTTGTTGTAGGTGGACCATTTGGGTTCATGATTATGGTTGAGCTCACTCAATGATTGTAATCTTTATCGTGGTCCTTTGAGTGGAAGGTTGTGTATGACTCAATGCAAACCTTCTTGGAGAATTGTGTCGTTGAGGTGTTCCTCGGTAGGGTTGATTAAATTATTAGTGGACCACTTTGTGGTTGCTAGTAATCGCTTTTCCTTTTGAGGTGTATTGGATCTTTTTGTCGTTGGGCAATGAGCGAGTTGTATCAACCGCAGAGGAACGTTTGGTCATTTCTGTTGCGCGAGTCTTAAGGATCCTAGATGTAAAGTAGGTTGTTCCTCCTGGTGGTAATCTTAGAGCGTTGTCTCTCCTGTTTCTCGTCATCTTGAGTACAAGGAACCAGAGAAGGGAGGTTGGTACCGTGTTCTTCTGGAGAGTAGTATTAGTTAAAGGGATCGGGCACTTCAGTGCCGAGGAATGCATGGAATGAGGAGTGTGAGACCATTTTTTTTCATGGTTTGTTTGGGATTTTATCCTATCGCTTGGGTCATGCTGAGGCCTTGTTTGAGTGCTTTGTGCTTCAATGTTGAGTAAAGTTCTCGCAAGTTTTGATTGCGAGTTATCATCAGAGCCGTTGGTCTTAGAACCTAGGCGTCCTGTCATCGAGTCTCAATCAGTGTAAATTCCAGTGGTTTTATTTAGGGAAGCGATGTGACACCACGGAGTGTCGTAACCTTATATAATGTGAATGTTGAGGTCAAACACATTATGAAATATGGAATTAGAGGTTAAAACCATACGGTATGGGGTTTATTCGCGTTTTCGGGCCGTTTTCGGGTGTTTTGGGCCTTTCCGGGGAAACTTGGGCCTTGGGGGGTCTTTTCAGGCCTTAAGTGGAGGCTTCTGGGCCCATGAGGGGACTAGGGGGCAGCCAACCAGCCCTAGGGCGCCCCAAACCCTCCCCCCATGCGCCCCACCTCCTCCTTTCCCTCCCATAGCCGCCACCCTCCCCCTTGTGCGCCACCCTTCTCCTCCCTCCTCCCCATTGCACCACCACCCCTCTCCTCACCTCTCCACCACCCCTTGCTGCCCTAGGGGAGTTCTCCACCTCACCATCCCACAGATCCATCCATTGGAGCGCTCCGCGACGAGGAGATCCGGTGGATTCGGAGCGAGGAAGGAGATCGTGCGAACCGGGAGGAGATCCGTTGGGTTTTCGTTCGTCGGGCGAAGGTATGGCCATGAGAATCCTTGGGGTTGGTCTAGGATATGTTCTAAGGGTTAATATCATGTTTTTAGATCAATTAGTGGTGCTGTAGTTGTGTAGATTAGATGGAATCTTGAGTTTGCCACGTTCTCTGTTTCGGGCAGCATCAGAAGTCGACCTAGGGTTTGGGTTTTCGCCAATTTAGATTCGGAATTTGGTCGTACGGCTGTTGAAGAAGTTGTAGATAATTTCAATACCTTTTAGTGGGTATAAAGAACGTCCAATTCTGCTCAGCCGTTTGAAAGTTATGCTTGTTTTACCGAACGTATTAAAACCTGTGATGTGATTGGAACATATCACGGTATTTTGTAGATTAAACAACTTTAGAGTCCGAATCAGT
This sequence comes from Rhipidocladum racemiflorum, assembly GCA_036346355.1. Taxonomy (NCBI): domain Eukaryota; kingdom Viridiplantae; phylum Streptophyta; class Magnoliopsida; order Poales; family Poaceae; genus Rhipidocladum; species Rhipidocladum racemiflorum. The sequence continues at coordinate 43,882,287 of CM070571.1, read as the reverse complement.
CTTTCCGTATACTTAGAAAAAGTTAGGAAATTTTCTAAGCTACGCGAGGATGTACTAGTTTATTCCATTCGGGGTTTTAGAACCCGAGTTATGCCTTTTGGAAGGCTGCTGTCCCGACGGGACAGAACCTCTGTTTTTGGGTTTTGCGAGTAGTTTGGGATGTCGGGTTAGAAGAGGGTTTGCGTACTGTTTTGTGGACATGTTTGTGAGTGTGTGGTACCTATGTGCAGGTGGTGTGACCCCGGGAGTGCCCTCTACTTCTCGCCAATCCGACGCCCGTGGTTGAGGCAAGTGTATTGGAATGGGTAGCGGGTTGTAGTTGCTAGATTGATTGAGATTGAAATTTAATACATGATATATTCATATGCCATGCCTTAATGATTGCCAATGATATGATGAATATGTTTATTATGTTATTATGCCATGTGTTAGTGTACAAGTTATTTATGATGTTGGCATGTTTGCATACATGGCATGTTACATGGCCCGGGTGGTGAGAAAGTCATAACTAGTCCGGGGAAGGTCGGTAAGAAAGTTATGACTATTCCAGAGAGCCAATGAGTAAGTCCTACATCGTGATTCCATTCACCGCGGTGAACGGAAGCGAGGAGTAGGCACCCTCCATCTTCGGGATGGAAGGGGGGAGAGGGTGCACACCGACGGGTGTGTACTCAACCATACCGGTATGAGTTTCCAGGAGATATGTGCATCGCATTGCATTGCATTGCATTATATGAGGATGTTATATGATGATGATATATGATGATGTCAATGATATGCTTACGCTATGAATATGAGATGTGTATGATGTCGTTTGTGAAAAGTGGTGATGAAGGTGTTAGAATGTATTTTCTTGTTCCATTGCAATATGCTTGCTGAGTGATGAACTCACGCTTGTGTTTATGTTGTTTTTCTTAGGTACCATGAAACCGGCATGCGGGAAAGGGAGCTAGTCACTCGTCATCACTTAGCATCACACTTATAAACAATGACATGTTCCTTCCTTTAAATTGTGATCGTTAATTTGTGTGCTTGGTTTCCTCATTTACTTCGTTTGGCTCATGAGATGGTTGGAATCTCTATTCTAGGCTTATACTGCTGCTAGAACCCTTATTATTGATGATTTAGATGTCATTCTTTATACTATATCTTGTGATCTTATTGTTGTTGCTTCAATTCATGGAAAAACAAAGGAGATGCTGCCGAAATTTTCGGTTTTAGCATTTACTCCTTTGCTGTAATTTATCTTAATTTATGCTATTTAGAGGTTGATTAGTCTATGTTTGGTAGCATTCGGGCATATTAAATGTCAGAGTGTTACAGTTGGTATCAGAGCGGGCTGTAGGTCCCTGGAATGTGTATTTTTAGTTTCATGCTATAGGGTACAACTAAAATGTGATGTGGAATAACTTAGAAACATGGCTTAGGTTTTAACTAAAACTTTGCCATAGGATAGCAATATTAAAACTTGCAAAAGTGGTATAACTAATCTAAAATTTGACATACATGGATGCACAGTAGGAAAGGGTATGGGTATCGTTTCTTTACGCTTAAATGTTGTATTTAAGCTTTGATGTTGAATGCTTCATTTGATAATGCATGTTGCTACGTCAATGAGATAAATGATTGAATTGTTCTTGTTGTTGTGATAGAGTGGGGTTGTGGTGCCAAAGGGTTTCGGTCACCTCTTTTTGTTCATAATTAGGGTGTGGTTTGACGGTGTGGCCGGTTAACGCCATCACCGAAGAATTATTAACCCCTGTAGGAGAAGAGTGCTTACCCTTTCTGTCGTAGATTGGGTAGTTGACTGGAGTCGAATAGAAGAGATTGGTGGTGGATTCCTTCGGAGCTTCCTTATCGTTCTGTGGTCGATCTTGGTTGGTTTTCTTGGTTTTAGTTCATAAAGTGTTTGGTATTGGATTTTCGCGGATCGTTCCGTATGCGGTGTGTGGTTTTGTCTTCCTTGGTTGAAGACGAAGAAGAAGAGTCTAGTGTTGCGCTTCTTTTGGTCGCCTTTCTAGCTTTGATGCTTAGTTTGTTGTTTGCTTTATGGGGGAGAAGTATTCAATATATTACTGTGTTTTTCTTTCTCCGAGGTCAAAAGAGTTATTGCGGTGTTTTGCCAGACCTGGTTGTCAGGGCTGAAGTTCTGTGGCTTCGTAGGAGTAAGTGGTGTTTTATTTCGTCATTTTACTAGTTTGAGAAATCATCTTTGAAAACCCCTCTTGTTTCGTGAAAGTTTGGGGTTTGGTGTTAAGGTTTTATTTGCAAAGAATTACTGGATCGGTTTGTTCCCTTTTAAGAAAATTGTCTTTCAACCATTTTCCTCCATGGGAGTCTTGAGAATGAAAAGTGTTTTGGAGAATTTCCTTTTGCATGACCAAGTTTGGGTTTGTCTCATTGCAAATTTGAGAGTCAAGTTTCTTTGTGAATTTTTGGTTGAGTGATAAAAAGAAAATGCTGCAAATAAAGTAAGTAGTCATTTGACTGAAAGTAGTTGTCAAAAGTGAAAACTGTTGTTTAGCACATTATGAAGTATGTAACAGTGTGGTTTATGGAAATGTTGTACTCCTAAGCTAATTTGCGAGTTGAATCAATGTAAATTTTTTATCTTTAGCTTAAGATTAAATGGACTTCTAGTGCCATAGATTTATTTCTATAGCGAGTAATGATCAAATGTGTTAATGAACATTCTTAGAGTTTGTTGCTTTATTTTGAAGTGAGGAAGTACGCCCTATTTATTAAATGTGTAGCTGAACATTGTTAATGTTTAAAATTTTAAACTACTGATATTGTTAAGGAAACCTTGTTGGTTAATTAAAGACGTTTTAATTTAACGTGTTAGTAGAGAAATTTAATCATGTCGGTTTGTGACCTTAATTTGGAAGTTGATTAGAGTCGTTATTGTTATGTTGCAAACTATTAGTATATTTGGAAGTATGCAGTGGTGTTCCTATATTGCTAGTATCGATGTCAATTGGAAAGATATAGGTTTTATTGTTGCTTTAAGAGCGTCGTGATGATCTAACTTATTAAATTCATTTTAATAGTTGGAGTATGTTGAGTAGCAGCAACTTGTTATAACCTATGTATGGGGTAGCTTAAAGCAATGTTGTTTATAATTATGCCGTTTATTGATATTGCTGACTTAGTAGTGGTGGTAATTGTGTAGATTACTTGTTGGAAACCATTGTTAAATGGAGATTATTGTAACATGTTGTGATGGAGTGAACCATGGATAATTAACATGATGTAGAATTTTATCCTTAATGAATGTATGTCTTAGAATCATAGTTATGAACTCTGTCTTGTAGAGATAATATTTACATGTTGAAAGTCAATGATTAATTGAATCAGTTCCGATTATCGAAAAGTTGATGAATGGATGGTATATATAAAAAAAATATAGGTTGATCATGCTGAAAGATTTGTTGAAATACTATGTTTCAAACTTGGAATAAGATGTATTATGAGTTGGTGATCCGTGGGGATCATGTCAATGTAGTCTTGGTTGGGTGCCTTTTTAATAAGCATCATAAATCTTAATTAAAGGTGTTGGGAACGGTAACTAGAGAAAGAAATGGTTATGTAAACTTTGTTAAATCCGGTTGGACTTTCTCAATGAGTAAGTAGTGAATTTTGAAGTCTTTAATGGAAAGCGTAGTGGAATACTAGAGATGATTGCATTTATGCTAGGTTGGTGTTTAAAAACCTTCTGGGCTGGTTTGGTTGTTTGCTATCTTGGTTGAATGCTTTTGGTCAAAGTGTTCCTTATGTTGAGTTTTAGAGTTTTCCCTAAAACTCGTAGAAATTGGTGCCAATCTCTGGTTTTGGCAAATTTGTTTAGTTTGTGCTATGAGTATGGATTTTTACACCCAAAAGTTTTTGAGTGGATCGCGCTCCTTCGCGTTCACCCTGAATTATCTTTGGAATAAATTTTAACGGAAGCATATGGACATAGTGGGTTGTGTTGGAAACTCTTGAGATTTAATTTGTGACTCTTTTTGACTGGAGTTGGATTTATTTGCATAATGTGTGTGATGGTTGCGAGTGCTTCAAAAAGGTGGATTTTATGAATGTTTTATAAAGTGATTTTGTTAGTGAGGTGTTCCCTTTTGGAAATGAGTTTCCCTCTCCTTGAGAAAATTTGTGACGGTTGTGGGAGCAGATGCTCGACTTGAAATTTTGATGTTCTCTTCCAAAATGTTGAATTTGGATGAAATGCAATGTTTTGCAAGTTTAGTTTTCAATTGATGTGGGATGTGATGCGACGTGGTGTTTTACTGTCAACTATGCTGCCGTCATAGTCTATATAAATTTCCGCAACCTTCGATGTTAATTGTGTTTCCATTATTTGATACCGAGGAAGAAGTCATTTGGTGAATGACTATTCGGTACCATTGTTACACGATGAATGAACGGTGAAACGGAAAACGAGACTTTGTTTATGCATAATTAATCATAAAGGAGTCGATGAGCCAGGTCGGTGAGAAAGTCATATATGGATATATGACTAATCCGGAGTGCTCTTGAAAAGTGTGCATGCATGTCATGAATCGAGATGTCCATTTCTTTCTAGTATGAAAAGAAAGAATGAAGAATTTCTGGTATTTCGGTTGTGGTGTAGGGGATTTATGCTTCCTTTGTGATTTGGCTTGGATGTTGCCGAATTCATTCCAAAATGGTTGTTAACGCTTTGGGTTTGAGTTGTCGTGTATGGTCCACTTGGGTTCAAAAGAATTGTACTTCTCATGCTCTATAGATGGGAGTGAGGATATAAATGTTCTTGGTTTATGGTTGAATATGCGAAATATGTGTACACTTGGGCTTGTTAACTAAGTGTTTTTGTGTGAGGGCGAGACCCTCTTAAGAAAGGAACCAATTGTGGTTTGGTAAGGTTTAACGATCCTAGCTTGGGGCTAGGTGTCGAACCTTAGTGGTATAAGGGTGGTTTGTGATGGAGGTTGATGATGTATGGGTTTAACTTTTATTAAGAGTGCCGATGGGTGGAAGCGAAGTTGATGGTAGTTCGGTGGTAATTGTCCTGCCGTGAGCAATTGTCTTAACTAGTTGTTTCTGGGCTTGAGTCTTGCCTGGGAGAGGATGGAATGAAATGTTAGCATGATCGTGTATCGGAAGTGCAAATGTGCCTTAATGAGTTATTCCCCTCGATGGAAATTGTCGGGAATGTAAAGAGGTCGTTAAAGGAATTGTGACTCGCTTTGATTGTGTCATGTTGAGTTTAATGAAATGTGGTATTCAGGTTGGTTGTGATAGTAGTGTGAAGTGTTTGTCGTGAGGTTTTGGGCGTTTTGGGTTGATGGATTCCTTTGTGGTTGAAACGCAGATTCTGTTTAGGAATTGAAGTGAAGGTGGAACCGTGAGAGGTTGCACTCTGTTGAGCTAAAAAAAACATTTTCTCGCCAAGTGTTGGTTTTGAGAACTCGCTTGTCGTTTGTTCTGGTTTTAGTCTCTGTGTGAATGTTTTGGTGCTGCAAAGAAGTCTTCTGTCCCTTGGGGACTTTGATGTTGATTTTGGCGTTCTTCGGATTCGAGGTCGAATCCTATTTAAGGGGGGGGGGAGAATGTGACACCACGGAGTGTCGTAACCTTATATAATGTGAATGTTGAGGTCAAACACATTATGAAATATGGAATTAGAGGTTAAAACCATACGGTATGGGGTTTATTCGCGTTTTCGGGCCGTTTTCGGGTGTTTTGGGCCTTTCCGAGGAAACTTGGGCCTTGGGGGGTCTTTTCGGGCCTTAAGTGGAGGCTTCTGGGCCCATGAGGGGAGGAGTGGGCAGCCAACCAGCCCTAGGGCGCCCCAAACCCTCCCCCCATGCGCCCCACCTCCTCTCCCTCCCATAGCCGCCACCCTCCCCCTTGTGCGCCACCCTCCTCCTCCCACCTCCCCATTACACCACCACCCCTCTCCTCACCTCTCCACCACCCCTTGCTGCCCTAGGGGAGTTCTCCACCTCACCATCCCGCAGATCCATCCATTGGAGCTCTCCGCGACGAGGAGATCCGGTGGATTCGGAGCGAGGAAGGAGATCGTGCGAACCGGGAGGAGATCCGTTGGGTTTTCGTTCGTCGGGCGAAGGTATGGCTATGGGAATCCTTGGGGTTGGTCTAGGATATGTTATAAGGGTTAATATCATATTTTTAGATCAATTGGTGGTGCTGTAGTTGGGTAGATTAGATGGAATCTTGAGTTTGCCACGTTCTCTGTTTCGGGCAGCATGAGCAGTCGACCTAGGGTTTGGGTTTTCACCAATTTAGATTCGGAATTTGGTCGTACGGATGTTGAATAAGTTGTAGGTAATTTCAATAACTTTCAGTGGGTATAAAGAACGTCCAATTCCGCTCAGCCGTTTGAAAGTTATGCTTGTTTTACCGAATGTATTAAAATCTGTGACGTGATTGGAACAGATCACGGTATTTTGTAGATTAAGCAACTTTAGAGTCTGAATCAGTCTTTCCGTATACTTAGAAAAAGTTAGAAAATTTCCTAAGCTACGCGAGGATGTACTCGTTTATTCCATTCGGAGTTTTAGAACCCGAGTTATGCCTTTTGGAAGGCTGCTGTCTCGACGGGACAGAACCTCTGTTTTTGGGTTTTGCGAATAGTTTGCGATGTCGGGTTAGAAGAGGGTTTGCGTACTGTTTTGTGGACATGTTTGTGAGTGTGTGGTACCTATGTGCAGGTGGTGTGACCCCAGGAGTGCCCTCTACTTCTCGCCAATCCGACGCCCGTGGTTGAGGCAAGTGTATTGGAATGGGTAGCGGGTTGTAGTTGCTAGATTGATTGAGATTGAAATTTAATACATGATATATTCACATGCCATGCCTTAATGATTGCCAATGATATGATGAATATGTTTATTATGTTATGATGCCATGTTTTAGTGTACAAGTTATTTATGCTGTTGGCATGTTTGCATACATAGCATGTTACATGGCCTGGGCGGTGAGAAAGTCATAACTAGTCTGGGGAAGGTTGGTGAGAAAGTTATGACTATTCCGGAGAGCCAATGAGTACGTCCTACATCGTGATTCCATTCACCACGGTGAATGGAAGCGAGGAGTAGGCACCTTCCATCTTCGGGATGGAAGGGGGGAGAGGGTGCACACCGACGGGTGTGTACTCAACCATACCGGTATGAGTTTCCAGGAGATATGTGCATCGCATTGCATTGCATTCCATTATATGAGGATGTTATATGATGATGATATATGATGATGTCAATGATATGCTTACGCTATGAATATGAGATGTGTATGATGTCGTATGTGAAAAGTGGTGATGAAGGTGTTAGAATGTATTTTCTTGTTCCATTGCAATATGCTTGCTGAGTGATGAACTCACGCTTGTGTTTATGTTGTTTTTCTTAGGTACCATGAAACCAGCATGCGGGAAAGGGAGCTAGTCACACGTCATCACTTAGCATCACACTTATAAACAATGACATGTTCCTTCCATTAAATTGTGATGGTTAATTTGTGTACTTGGTTTCCTCATTTACTTCGTTTGACTCATAAGATGGTTGGAATCTCTATTTTAGGCTTATACTGCTGCTAGAACCCTTATTATTGATGATTTAGATGTCATTCTTTATACTATATCCTGTGATCTTATTGTTGTTGCTTCAATTCATGGAAAAACAAAGGAGATGCTGCCGAAATTTTCAGTTTTAGCATTTACTCCTTTGCTGTAATTTATCTTAATTTATGCTATTTAGAGGTTGATTAGTCAATGTTTGGTAGCATTCGGGCATATTAAATGCCGGGGTGTTACAATCGACCTGGGAGTTGAAGTCTCGCGGAGGCGAGCTTTACCCAAAGCTCTTTTCTTCAGGTTTGAACCGCGAAGTTTAGATCTCTGTGTGTTGTTGGTTTGGCGGAGTGGCATGTCTTCGATTCGGGGTCAAATCCTGTTGAAGGGGGGTAGAATGTGACACTACGGTATGGTGTGACATTATAAAATGTGAAATTAGAGAATAAAACCTTACGGCTTGAGGTTTACTCGCGTTTTTGGGCCTTAGGGGGATGAAGTGATGTGACACCACGGAGTGTCGTAACCTTATTTAATCTGCATGATGAGGTCAAAAACATTATGAAATATGGAATTGGAGGTTGAAACCATACGGTATGAGGTTTAATCGCGTTTCTGGGCCGTTTCCGGGAGTTTGGGCCTTTCCAGGGAGGTTTGGGCCTAAGGGAAAGGTCCGTGGGCTTTGGTGGGATGGTGTTCGAGTCCATGTGGGAGTAGGAGACCAGGTTGGGCTTCCCCCTGCCTCTTGTTGCGCCCCACCCCTGCCCCTTGGGCGCCTCCCCCCACTTGAAACCCTAGCCGCCGCTTGATCTCCCTCCCATGTGCCTCCTCCCTCCCTTGCGCCTCCTCCTCCCACCTTGTGCGCCTCCCCTCCCCTCTCCTCCTCCCTTGATGCCCCTAGGGGAGTTCTCCACCTCAACACCTCGATGATCCATCCGTTGGAGCGCTCCGCGATGAGGAGATCCGGCGGAATTGGAGCGAGGAAGGAGATCGCGCGAACCGGGAGGAGATTCGTTGGGTTTTCGTGCATCGGGCGAAGGTATGGCCATGGTACTCCTTGGGGTTGATCTAGGTACTGTTCTTAGGGTAATTATCATGTTTTTAGATCAATTGGTGGTGCTGGAATTGAGTAGATTAGATGGAATCTTGAGTTTGCCACGTTCTCTATTTCGGGCAGCATGAGCAGTCGACCTAGGGTTTGAGTTTTCGTCAATTTAGAGTCGTAATTTGGTCGTACGGCTGTTGAAGAAGTTGTAGGTAATTGCAATATCTTTCCGTGGGTATAAAGAACGTCCAATTCCGCCCAGCCGTTTGAAAGTTATGGATGTTTTACCGAGCGTGTTAAAATCTGAGACATGATTGGAACAGATCACGGTATTTTGTAGATTAAACAACTTTAGTGTCCGAATCAGTCTTTCGTATACTTAGAAAAAGTTAGGAAATTTCCTAAGCTACGTGAGGATGTACTCATTTAATTGATTCGGTGTTTTAGAACTCGAGTTGTGCCTTTTGGAAGGCTGTTGTCCCGATGGGATAGAACCTCTGTTTTTGGGTTTTGCGAGTAGTTGGCAATGTCGGGGTAGAAGAGGGTTTCTGTACTATTTTGTGGACGTGATTGTGAGTGTGTGGTCCCTTTGTGCAGGTGGTGTGCCCCCGGGAGTGCCTTCTACTTCTCGCCAATCCGTCGCCCGTGGTTGAGGCAAGTGTATTGGAATGGGTAGCGAGTTGTAGTTGCTAGATTGAATGAGATTGAATTTGAATACATGATATGCTCACATGCCATGCGTTAATGATTGCCAATGATATGATGAATATGTTTATTATGTTATGATGCCATGGGATAGTGTACAAGTTATTTATGATGTTGGCATATCTGCATACATGGCATGTTACATGGCCCGGGCGGTGAGAAAGTCACAACTTGTCCGGGGAAGGTCGGTGATAAAGTTATGACTATTCCGGAGAGCTAATGAGTAAGTCCTACATCGTGATTCCATTCACCGCGGTGAACGGAAGCGAGGAGTAGGCACCCTCCATCTTCGGGATGGAAGGGGGGAGAGGGTGCACACCGACCGGTGTGTACTCAACCATACCGGTATGAGTTTCCAAGGAGACATGAGCATCGTATCGCATTACATACATAATGGTGATGATATTGATATGTGATCATGAATGAGATGAAAGACATGATATGAGTTGTTGTAGCCATGTAATTGTTTTTGTGTACCAGTGCAATATGCTTGCTTAGTGTTGAACTCACGCTTGTGCTTTCTTGTTGTTTTAGGTACCATGAGATCGGCATGCGGGGAAAGGAATTAGTCACACTTCTACACGTAGTGTCACTCAATTGTTCCCACAGTCACTCAATTGGGTCTTGATAATAAATTAAGTGTGATGCCTATTATTTTATGGTTTAGCTTTGTGATATGAGAGTCTTATTGTTCGTTTGGCTCATGGACACATTAAATGTTTGGAATTAGACTTTTAAGGTCGTCATACCTTTAATTATTGTTATTTTAGATGTCTCTCATATTGCCTTATATTGCTATGCTATTGTGTTTCCTTCAATTCATGTTAAAACAAAGGAGATGCTGCCGAAATTTCGGTTTTTAGCATTTACTCCTTTGCTGTAATTTATCTTTATTTATGGTATTTAGATGTTGTTTAGTCTATGTTTGGTAGCATTCGGGCATACTAGATGCCGGGGTGTTACAGAGTGCCGAAGAAGATTGTATCGGACAGAGGTACCCAATTCACCTTGATATTCTAGAATAAGATACATGAAGCCATGGAGACCCGTTTGAACTTCAGTACAGCATATCATCCGTAGACAGATGGATAGACTGAAACAGTTAATCAGATTCTGGAGGATATGCTAAGAGCTTGTGCACTAGCTTATGCTACCTCTTGGGATAAGTGTTTGCTGTACGCTGAGTTCAGCTACAATAATGGATATCAGGCCAGTCTACAGATGTCACCTTTTGAGGCACTGTATGGTCAGCCATGTCGAACACCGTTGAACTGGAATGAGACAAGTGAATGCCATGTCTTCGGACCAGATATTCTTCAAGAAGCCGAACAACAGATTGCCATGATCCGGGAAAGACTAAAGATAACTCAGTCGAGACAAAAGAGCTACGCCGATAACAGTCGCCGAGATCTAAGTTTTGAACCAGAAGATTTCGTATATCTCATAGTTGCACCGCTCAAGGGAGTTAAGAGGTTCCACGCCAAAGGGAAACTTGTGCCAAGATATATTGGTCCATTCAAGATCCTGAGTCGCCGAGGAGAAGTTGCTTATCAACTGGAGTTGCCGTAGTCCTTAGCGGGAGTGCATGATGTGTTCCACGTGTCGTAACTGAAGAAGTGTCTCCGAGTGCCAGATGAACAGACGCCGCTAGAGTCAACAGAGCTGCAGGAAGATCTGACTTACAAGGAACACCCATGGAGATTCTGGACACAATGGATCGAGAGACTCGAAACAAGTCGACCCACTTCTGCAGAGTTCAGTGGAGCAATCATTCGGAAGGTGAAGCGACTTGAGAGCGCATAGAGGACTTGAAGAAAGAATTTTCGAACCTATTCCTTAGTTAGACCTGAATCTCGGGGTCGAGATTCTGTTAAGGGGGGAGGTTTGTAACACCCCAATTTTTGCTTTTCATGAAATTAAATGATATTTGGCATTTTTGACAATTTTTGGAATTTTCTGGGACTTATTTGGATTTAATTTGAATTTATTCCTTTTTGTGATAATTAAATAATTAAAAGTTTTGAATAAAATTTTATTGGAAATATTTTATTTGAGTCCAAAATGTCTCAAAGTATTTTCCAGAATTTTTCTAATTATTTTGCTATTTTTCTTGAATTATTTGAATTACTAGAATTATTTTCAATATTAAATCGCTGGAAAAACCTAACGGGTTTCACTATTCATTCGACCCGAGTCAGACTCGAATCTGGCTCGAGTCCGACTGAGCCAGACCCGAGCCGGACCGAACCACGTTCGCGCCAGTCGTCAGGATTGAGCCACCTGTGCACGCACGTTGAGCCGTTGGATCGGGATCTGATGGCCGTGCGTGTGCCCGCGTATGCGGGTGACGCGAACCATTGGATCGAGCCACGTGTACGGCGTGGATTGTGCCACGTCGCCTCTCCGTGTCCGAGCCGGACTCCGCCACCCCATACCGGCCTCGCCACGAAATCCGCGCGTATTTCGACGTCCGAGCCAGTATTTAATGCGGGGTGTGTGCCCGAGGATCGCCTTCGCCTTGCGCAGCTTTTGCCCTAGCCGCCACACGTAGAGCTCCATCGCGCCCTCAATTGCTCACCGTAGTTAATTAGGGTTAGCTTTTGGTTTTGGCGAGTTTTCGCCGCCGTCCTCCGCCGTGTTGAAGCCACGATCTGAGACCGTCGCGACGAGGCGCGCCTGGGAGTACCATTCACATCGTCGGAGACACGCCCAAACGCCATTGGCCTTGTCGTCGTCCCTAGCTCCAGTGACATAGCTTTGCCGTGGACATCGTCGACCTCGCGAACTTCGTGAACCGTCCAATCAAGATCTAAAGGCCCAGGTTCGTCCACGTCACCCGTACGAAATCCACATTACGGTTTTTAGATCTAATCTCAACCGTTGGATCTAGATCCAATGCCTTAGATTAAGCCACGTAGCTCCCTTGACCGCACCGTGCTAGATTAGATCGCAGCCGTTAGATCTAAATCATACGGTTAGGTTTGATTCGAGTTGTAGCATTAGATGTGATCCCAACCGTTCGATCAAGATCAAACGGTGTACATTGTGCCACGTGTCGAGCGCCGGGACATGCCACGTCACCCCCATGATGCGGTGAAAACCCGATCGGATCTGGACCGTCCGATTTGAATCATACGGTCCAGATCAACCGCGTTAACCCGTAACGTGCGGGATTAGATCTGATCCGGACCATTGGATTTCAAACCAACGACCCAGATCGTGCCACGTGGCCGGTAACCGAACCGTCACGGTCCACGCGGGCGACGCCCGGTCGTCGCTGATGTTAGCATGGGCCCGCGTGTCAGCCTCTGTCCCAACCGCACCATGACGTCATGACGACATCACGGTGGGGCCCGCGGTCAGTACCGTTCGGTCGAGCGTGATGACGTCTACGATGACGTCATCCGAGGGGGTCCCACCTGTCAGTGACATGTGTGCCTGAGGACCCGGTGCATGGACCGGATGACGCAAGCATGACGTCATAATTTGATTTTTCTTTAGAAAAACAATTCGGTGGAAATTCAATTTCCACGCTGACCTCAGCTGACGTCATAAGTTGGATCTTTCAACAGAAAAATAAATGAATTAATTCAGTTTATTCTATTTATTTGATTTTTCAAATTTTAAACGCTTATAACTTTTACGTTTTAACTCCAATTTGGGTGATTCCAATTTCTAATTTTTTACAAAATTGAGCTCTACTTAAGGGTGAATTTTATTTAATTTTTGGACATGAGTTTTCCTCTATTTTTATTTATTTAATTGATTTTTCAAACTTTAAACGATTATAACTTTTGCGTTTTAACTTCGATTGAGGCGATTCCAATTTGTAAATTTTTACAAAATTGAGCTCTATTTAATGGTGAATTTTATTTAATTTTTGGACATGAGTTTTTCTCTATTTTTATTTATTTGGTGTTTATTTATCCATTACGAGTAGACGTCGAGGTCCCCGAAGACTTCGATGGTGAAGTTTTGACCTAGGAGCCAGCTCAAGACCAAGAGCAAGTGCTTTTCGAAGGCAAGTTATGCTTCGAAGGTGTGTGGTGAATGAGAGAGTGCTTTACGCATCTCATCAGCTAGAAGGAACTGCAGCTGAATGGTGGGAGAATTACAGATGTTGCTTTTCTGCAAATATACCTGTTATCCTATCCTTTGCAATAAGCCATGCATATAGAATATTAGCTTGCCACAATACAAACATCAGTGGAAGGAGAATCGACGCCAGCTTTGGAGGAGGAGTTCCAGGAGGAGCGTACGAACTAGGGGCTAGCCCAGTCAGTTGGCTGTGGCATATTGGTGGGCGCCACGTGTTTTCTTCATATTCTGCTGCAAATTTATTCGAGTAAGACTTTAGCCCTGCGAGGCGTAATTTTGTAACTTGACCATAAGGTCGAGCAACCAGTTATATTTCCCTTTTAATAAAGCACTTTACTACTTCGTTGAGTATGATTGTGATATATACCGATGTTGAGACTGTGTGCACTAGCGTGATCCTGGACTAGTGCTGAATACAAGAGGGTCCGGATTTGCAAATTCGGGTCCCGACATGTACGCTCCATCATCCACTGGGACCTTCGCCAAGACCTCGATACTAGGAGAAGAGAGCGGGACGATGACAAGCGACGCCACCGAGATGACGACCACAAACATTTTGGCATTGATCATGAGCATAACAGTCGGCATCTCCGCAACCAGACCCTTGACTATCACAAAGGCAGACACAGCCTATGCCGAGACGGAGACCATCGAGTGGATTCCTCGCCGCACCACCGACATACCCAGCGCAACGAAGGTCCTATCGACGGGATCCAAGCATTCACCGCTCGCCTTCGCCGAGTGCAGTGGCCGGATGGTTTTAACCCAAAGGGCATTGCCAAGTTTGACGGAGAAAGAGACCCCGAATCCTGGCTGCAGGTCTACTCCGTCGCAGTCAAAGCAGCCGGAGGTGACCACAACGTGATGGCTAATTATCTACCGGTCATGTTAGCACCTTCGGCCCAAGCATGGCTTACAGGGCTTCCAAGAGATTCCATCGACTCTTGGGGAGACCTCTATGACCAGTTTATCATAAATTTTTAGGGCACTTTCGAGTAGCCTGAAACCCCCTGGGACCTCTACCAGCTCCATCAAATGAAAAATGAATCCCTAAGGGAGTTCATCCGGCAATTCACGCAGAAAAAGAATACGGTTCGAGATGTCTCAGCTGCGGTCGTCGTCGCGGCCTTCCAGAAAGGCGTCAACAACCCGATCTCATCAAGAAGATGTCTCAGAAATCTCCAACTACAGCTAGGGAGATGTTCGCCTTGGCTGACCGCTACGCAACCGCGTCGAATGCATTAACAGAACACCGAGAGGATCGACCCCAACAAAAAGACAAAAAAGATCATACCGAATCCCCGAAGCAAAAGGAGAAAAAGCGGAAGGGAGAGGATCTGGTCGCCACGGCTGGGTGTGGAAGGGCGAGAGCTCCTCAGAACAAAGAGTATGATGAAGTAATGAATGCTCAATGCCCTTTCCACCCGAAGGGAAAGCATGCTGCAAAAGATTTCTTCACTCTGAACAGATTTGCACGGGAAAATTGGAGCCGGTCAAAACCCAAAGATAAGAAGGAAGCTGGGAAGAAAGACAATCCCTCGGCAGAAGGCGAGTTCCCAGAAATCGAACAACAGCTCAACTTCATATTTGGGGGCACGGGCGCATACGAGTCCAAGCGAAAGCAAAAGCTTACTACTCGGGACATCAATGCAATCACACCAGCGACCCCCCAATATATGAAGTGGTCAGGAGCTCCCATCACCTTTGATCGCTCTGATCATCCCGACCACATACCTTTTCCAGGAAGATATCCCTTGGTGCTAGATCCAGTCATCCGTAGCGTAAAACTCAAAAGGGTACTCATTGACGAAGGTAGTGGGCTCAATATTCTGTTTGCCAAAACTCTCAATGACATGAAGATCCCTCGGATCGAGCTCAAGCAAAGTTCATCGCCTTTCCATGGAGTAATCCCTGGGACTTCCTCTGTGCCACTTGGGCAGATCGTCTTGCCCGTCACGTTCGGTGCAAAAGACAATTACAGGACGGAGTACATGAACTTCGAGGTAGCCAATTTTGAGACAGCATACCACGCTATCTTGGGAAGGCCCGGCCTAGCGAAATTCATGGCAGTTCCACACTACACTTACTCAATGCTCAAGATGCCAGGGCCCAGAGGAGTCATCGCGATCCGCGGAGACATATGGCAATCTTACCAGTGCGACAAGGAGCTGCAAGCTGGCTGAGGTCCTGAGGGCATCAACCGACTTGCAAAAAATCCGATTAGCAGCATCCACTTCACAGGATGAGGATGTGCCAGCCAAGAAACAGGCAAAGGCAGGGATCCAGCCTGGTGAAGAGGTCAAGAAAATAGCTCCCGACCCGTCCGACCCGGCCAAAACGGCCTTGATTGGGACAGGGCTCGATCAAGAATAGGAAAGCGCGCTCGTCACTTTTCTCCGAGCAAACAAGGACATCTTTGCTTGGAAGCCTTCAGACATGCTTGGTGTTCCGAGGGAGGTGATCGAGCACGGGCTAAAGGTAAATCAAAACACAAAACCGATCAAGCAGCGCCTTCGATGTTTCGCCCAAGATCGACGTGACGCAATCAAACAAGAGATCACCAAACTCTTAGCCGCAGGCTTTATAAGAGGGGTGTATCATCCCGATTGGTTAGTAAATCCGATCTTGGTTCGCAAGAAGAATAAAAGCTGGTGTATGTGTGTCAACTACACCGACCTCAACAAAGCATGCCCTAAGGATCCTTTCGGGTTACCTCGCATCGACCAAGTTGTGGACTACACTGCCGGCTGCGAACTCCTGAGCTTTCTGGATGCCTATTCAGGGTACCACCAGATCAGCCTCAAGGACAAAGATTGCATCAAAACCTCATTCATCACACCGTTCGGAGCTTTCTGCTACGTCACGATGCCATTCGAGTTGAAGAACGCCGGCGTGACATACCAGCGCACGATACAACGATGTTTTCATAATCAACTCGGACGCAACGTGGAGGCCTACGTGGACGATGTTGTGATAAAATCCTGATTGAAAAGAGATCTCATCTCCGACTTAACTGAAACATTCGAAAGCCTGAGAGCCTACCGGATGAAATTCAACCCCGAGAAGCGCACTTTTGGAGTCCCTTCGGGAAAGCTTCTCGGGTTCATCGTGTCGCACCGTGGCATCAAAGCAAATCCATAAAAAGTTAGCGCCATCCTAAAAATGAAGTCACCGACAAATCAAAAGGACGTCCAAAAGCTTACAGGGTGTATGGTGGCACTTGGTAAATTCGTTTCTCGCTTAGGGATGCGGGGAACACCGTTCTTTAAACTCTTAAAAAAGCAAAAACGGTTCGAATGGACCACCGAAACACAGCAAGCCTTCGACGACCTCAAGACCTTCCTGACGAAACCACCGGTAACCACTCATGCTCTACATAGCCGCAACAGTCCATGTGGTTAACGCGGCAATTATCGTCGAGCGCAAGGAAGACGGGCACCAGCAGAAGGTACAACGTCTGGTCTACTTCATCAGCGAAGTATTGGGCAAATCTAAAGCACGATACCCACAAATCCAGAAGCTCAACTACGCAGTGCTAATCACCTCCCGAAAGCTCAAGCATTACTTCCAGGAACACGCAATTTTGGTGGTCACCTCTTTCCCGATTGGAGATATACTCCTTAACCGGGAAGCCACTGGGAGGATCGCCAAGTGGGCAGATGAGCTGGGAGCCTTCGAAATTACGTTCAAACCGTGCATTGCCATAAAATCACAAGCATTGCCCGACTTCACTATTGAATGGACGGAACTTCAAAAACCATCAACCAGCAAAGAACTCGAGCATTGGACAATGCACTTCGACAATTCTCTCATGCTTAGTAGCGTGGGGCCCGGCGTCGTGCTCACATCCCCAAAAGGAGAAGGGCTAAAATACATCCTGCAGATCCATTTCCCGGCATCAAACAATGCCACCGAGTACGAGGCACTCATCCACGGGCTCCGTATCGCTATATTGCTGAGAATCCGACGGTTGGTGGTTCACGGAGATTCCCAGCTTGTGATCAACCAAGTACAAAAAGAGTGGTCGCGTGTGGACGACATGATGACCGTGTATTGCCAGGAGGTGCGTAGGTTGGAAGACAAGTTCGACGGACTGGAGCTATCCGATGTGCTCAGACGAGATAACGAAGCCGCCGACGAGCTTGCCAAGCTGGGTTCCAATCGGGCAGACGTACCAGCTGGTGTCTTCATGGAATAACTCCACAAGCCCTCAGCCACCCTGCGTCAAAGAGATGAGGAGGAATCCCTCCCAGCCGACGCAGAGGTGTTGGTCATCACCACCGACTGGACAAGATCCTACTTAGACTACCTGGTAAAAGATGAACTCCTAGAAGATCGCACCGAAGCAGAGCGTATCGCACGTAGGAGCAAAAGCTACACAGTCATCGAAGGAGAACTCTTCCGGAAGAGCGCCTCCAGAGTGCTCAGACGTTGCATCATAGAAAAAGAAGGAAGAGACCTCCTCAAGGAAATCCATGCAGGAATCTACGGACACCATGCGGCCTCAAGAACCCTAGTCAGAAAGGCTTACCGCCAAGGATTCTTCTGGCCGACTGCAGTAACGGATGCAGAGGGCATTGTTCGAACCTGTGAAGGCTGCCAATTCTTCGCTCAGCAAATCCACATGCCTGCTCAAGAGTTGCAGACAATACCAATCACTTGGCCATTCGAAGCTTGGGGGCTGGACATGGTAGGACCACTAAAAAAAGCGCAAGGAGGATTTACACATCTCTTCGTCGCTGTGGACAAGTTCACAAAGTGGATCAAAGCCAAGCCAGTCGCCACCATAACAATAGCAAAGGCCAAGGACTTCTTCCAAGACATTATGGTTCGCTTCAGCACGCCAAACAGAATCATCACCGACAATGGCACCCAATTCAGAGGAGAAGAATTCCAAAACTGGTGCGACGAACTAGGAATTAAAATCAGCTTTGCTTCCGTGGCACACCCGCGGAGCAATGGTGTAGGATCGAAAGACACGAATATAGCAATCAGAGGAGGGTGAATGATTGTGCGGAAGCTAAAACCAAATTCTTGATCTACTAAAAGTTCACCCCAAAACAGAACCAAATAATTGCCTCGTATTCGACAAAAATAGAATGATAGAGGTTCGGTAAAAAATGAATTCCCTGAGATCCAACCATCGGAACGATCTAAAATTTGTACACAAGCAACTAGATTCCAATACGAATCGAACCCAAAAAGAATCAGCTCGATCGGACTTACGGATCAAAAGTTATGAACCTCGCAAGCTTGTTGTGATAGAAGATGACGAGAATAGATCTAACTAGAATTGTAGCTTGCCGAAAGATTTGAAGAACTTGATCTTTATTTCTCCTTTCTTTTGTCTAAAGTACTCCAAACAAAAGAGTACAACCCTAAAGCTTGTTCAAAGCTTGATGCCCTTCAACAGGAGACAACCCCTCCTATTTAAAGGAGCAAAACACAAGGAGTCATGAATACAATTCCTACTCCTAATCCTAGAAGGACTCCCACTCCTAATCCTAGAAGGAGTCCCACTCCTAATCCTAGAAAGAGTATGTATTCAACACAACTCCTCTTGGCCCAACCTGGCCGAGTACAACTCTTGCACGCGTATGGCAACCCTACCAAACTCACGTGACTAACACTTTGCACGCGAATGACCTCCTACCATTCTCACGTGACTAACCATTCTTCATGTGCACCATTCTCTTAGCCCGAACGACCCGCATGACATCCTTGACCACCAAGACCTCAATTCCCCCTGAACCTAGTCCCGAACCTCAGTTCCTCCATGAACCTAGTTCCGGTCCCGTCATCGACCACATTCGCCCTCGAGCAATACCTGCACATGAACAAACCACAAAACGATTCCGAGCACAAATCCGCGACTTGACTCACATTAAACCATGCAACCACTCACAGGAGTGCATTGCATTAAATATTCTAAGAACACGATTTCAAAACACGAACCAAAACTCGTTCGTAAATTCAAATCTTTTTCGGATAACCAAACTGATTTCTGATCTTTTCAAATAAAGAAACCAAAAAATAAATCTTGTCGAAATATCAAACTGGTTTCAAATCTTTTTCAAATACTCATCATCAAAATCAAATGGATAAAAAATAATGATCCTTCAAATGGCCAGGTCGAGCGAGCAAATGGTAGGGTAATTCAAGGATTAAAAGGAAGGATATTCGATCGCCTTAATCCCTATGCCACCCGATGGGTGAAGGAATTGCCCTCGGTGCTCTTGGGGCTCAGAACCACCCCCAGTCGGGCAACCGGGCAGTCACCCTTCTTCCTAGTATATGGGTCTGAGGTGGTCCTACCCACCGAGCTGAAATTCGGGTCCCCAAGGATTCGGAACCACAGCGATGATAAATCAGAAGAAAGTAGACTGAATGACCTCGATCGATTGGAAGAAGCAAGGGATGTAGCCGCAATCCGATCGGCCAGATATCTCCAAGCCTGCGCCGCTATCACAACCGTAATGTTAGGGGCCGCGCTTTCTCCAAAGGAGATCTGGTTCTGAGAAAAATCAGAAAAGCGAGCACAAGCTCTCCCCAAGCTAGGAAGGACCCTATATTGTCGATGAAGTGGTGCGGCCTCGAACTTATCGGCTTAAATGAGAAGACGAAGCAACCCTCAGCAACACCTGGAACATAGATGTAACATCCCAAAATTTGCCTCTAATATATTTAGTGTGTTTCTGGGATTATTTGGAATTTTCTAGAATTTATTTGGATTCAAGTTTATTGAACTAATCGCATTAAATAAATATCACACATTTTTGCATAAGCATAAAATCTAAATTTTGTTTAAAATAAAGCTAATTGGAAGACGAGAGTGTTCTCTTCAAATATTTTCAAAAAACATGCTATATAACGTAAATCGTTGATTTTACAAAAATCTGTAGCAATTGTGCCTGGATGTTTGAATTCCAGTCGATTCCTTTACGCATGTCGCTGAATCCTTCAACATTAATTCCAGCCGTTCTCTATCTAGCAAGAGACGAACTCCTGCTATTTTATTTCTATGCAATAGAGTTCCATTACTAGCAGACGTTTCCATTCTAGCCAAATTTATTGACATGTGCATGGAGTTCCTTCTTCCATGGAGACCGGTTCACGTATGCAATATGTGAATTACAGAGCTCCTTCATTCCAGCGAGTGATACCCATTACATTTAGCCACCCCATTTCCATTGCCTTGTCGCCGTTGTGTACGTCATCGTCATTGAAGTCGCCGCCATTGACGCCATCGCCCTCATCGTCGCTGTCATTGACGTCGTCGCCGTCGCCGCCATTGACGCCGTCGCCCTCGTCGTCGCTGTCGTTGATGTCGTCGCCGCCTTCGCCGTCGCCGTCGCTTCCACCGTAGTCGCCGTCACCGTTGTCACCGCCGTCTACGTTGCCGCCTTCGCCGCCGCTGTTTACCTCACCGTTGACGCACTCTCCGATCTCGCATCCCCTGCGCCGGACGGAATACCTATTTTTCTTTTCTTTCGGGCGCGCGCTTTATCTTTATCAATCGGTTGATCTCGTCGTGTGTATTTATGCATGTATAGACATGTTAGCGTACATATGTTAGTACGGATATATATATATATATTGAACGCATGCATAAATATATGCATTAGTACGACGTAGGCTTGAACACATATATATATTAGGCTGCACGCGTATGCGTATTTGTATATTTAGATGTGTGCTAGTATATATGTTAGTATATATATACACACACGCTAGCTAGGCGCATGCGTATATCTATATTAGTCCTTGCATGTGTATATATATACACGCAGGTAACACACCATGTTGTATATATATATACACATGTAGTTATATTCGGTCGATCCGCTTGTGTATACTCGACCGATTCGCAAGTATAATTTTCCATATGTATGTATACATATTTTATAAGGATGATTTGCATATACGATAAGAAGTATGCATATATACATATATATCATTGGCTATACTCGTGAACACATATATATGCATTTTAGGAATGTATGTACATATACGTGTATATACTGTAGTGAGGCCATCCTATTTCGGTACCCTTACTGTTATTAGGCAACAACGGCTGAAGAATACACATATACGCAGTGAATAGTACCATGCATGCAAAACCAAAGTTGCTTTATGTATTGATTTTTCCAGAAATTGCGAATTTTGTCTTTTTCGTTACAAATTCATTTTAAGTCCAAATAGTATGCGACAAATTTTGTTAATTAATAAAAATAACTACCTTCCTATGATAATTTTATTGGAATTTTATAAATAAATTTATACTACTAACTTATTTGCGGAAAGTCCAAAGTTATGAATTTTGTATCTCTTAAACTATACGTCCAAAAATTCCAAAATAAATTTTATAAATCTTAGAAAATGCTAAAATAATTAGCTAGAAATTTGCATGGGATTATAAGCAAGTTTGATTGTAGCATTGTTTTTGAATGTGTGTTTATACATTGTTCCGAGTGTTTATTTGGTTCTTTATCTGCTACGCGTAGACGTCGAGTTGTGTGACGCCGTTGGAAGTGAAGATCTGGACCAAGATCAAGCTTTAAACCAAGACCAGCTATTTTTCGAAGGCAAGTTGTGCTTTGACCATATTGCTCCTAGTTTTTGAAATGTATTTTAATTTAAATTATGCATGCTATGTTGATTAAAATGAATAATTTAATTTGGGCTAAGTAGTTAGATAACCTGATCGTTAATTCCACCCTTGATGTTAATATTTGTATGCCATGTATCCATTGTCACCTTAAGTTTGGTTTAAAATAGTTGGATGTTAATATTGTGCCAACACGGGAGGCTAGACCGTGAATAGTTGCTTAGCCATGCTTACGTGAAATGTGTTTCAAGTGGCAAAATAATATGCGTATTTGTATATTTAGATGTGTGCTAGTATATATGTTAGTATATATATACACACACGCTAGCTAGGCGCATGCGTATATCTATATTAGTCCTCGCATGTGTATATATATACACGCAGGTAACACACCATGTTGTATATATATATACACATGTAGTTATATTCGGTCGATCCGCTTGTGTATACTCGACCGATTCGCAAGTATAATTTTCCATATGTATGTATACATATTTTATAAGGATGATTTGCATATACGATAAGAAGTATGCATATATACATATATATCATTGGCTATACTCGTGAACACATATATATGCATTTTAGGAATGTATGTACATATACGTGTATATACTGTAGTGAGGCCATCCTATTTCGGTACCCTTACTGTTATTAGGCAACAACGGCTGAAGAATACACATATACGCAGTGAATAGTACCATGCATGCAAAACCAAAGTTGCTTTATGTATTGATTTTTCCGAAAATTGCGAATTTTGTCTTTTTCGTTACAAATTCATTTTAAGTCCAAATAGTATGCGACAAATTTTGTTAATTAGTAAAAATAACTACCTTCCTATGATAATTTTACTGGAATTTTATAAATAAATTTATACTACTAACTTATTTGCGGAAAGTCCAAAGTTATGAATTTTGTATCTCTTAAACTATACGTCCAAAAATTCCAAAATAAATTTTATAAATCTCAGAAAATGCTAAAATAATTAGCTAGAAATTTGCATGGGGATTATAAGCAAGTTTGATTGTAGCATTGTTTTCGAATGTGTGTTTATACGTTGTCCCGAGTGTTTATTTGGTTCTTTATCTGCTACGCGTAGACGTCGAGTTGTGTGACGCCGTTGGAAGTGAAGATCCGGACCAAGATCAAGCTTTAAACCAAGACCAGCTATTTTTCGAAGGCAAGTTGTGCTTTGACCATATTGCTCCTAGTTTTTGAAATGTATTTTGATTTAAATTATGCATGCTATGTTGATTAAAATGAATAATTTAATTTGGGCTAAGTAGTTAGATAACCTGATCGTTAATTCCACCCTTGATGTTAATATTTGTATGCCATGTATCCATTGTCACCTTAAGTTTGGTTTAAAATAGTTGGATGTTAATATTGTGCCAACACGGGAGGCTAGACCGTGAATAGTTGCTAATTAGCCATGCTTACGTGAAATGTGTTTCAAGTGGCAAAATAATATTGACTAATAATATACGAAATGAATTTTGGAATCAGTGTGATCTTGCCACGTGATGATGTGAAGTGTAGGTACCTTTGTGGTTCTACATGGTAATTGATATTATTGTTGGCATGTGTTGCACAATAATGGAACAAGGGTGGGAAAAGATTTAGTCTGGGGCAAGTCGTATGAGGCTTTATGCCAGGTGGGCCTTTATGGCATAGATTTTGAGATAACAGCCTTCGCGGTAATGGGGATGAGTGATGTGAGAAGATTTGGGTCAGGGACTGTGAGAAGGATGTCTTGCCCTGGACAGTTAAGGACTTCACCTTGCAAGCTTTTGAACTGGGCCTTTCGTACAACCACATGACTGGAGTGGGACGGTCTTAGTTTAGTAGGATTCTGAAATCTTACCTTTGATACCTCATGGTGACAGTTACGTCGGGGTAACTGTGTGGGGGAGCGTACCAGAGCTACGGCTTGGTACCCTATCCAACAGGAATTGTCGGTCCTACACTTCGATCCTTTGTGTGGGAAGTGGTAGTGAAGGCAATACCGGAGAGGGTCATAGGTGGAGATCGAGGTTTCCGAAAAGCTTTGTTATGATCACTCATTCGCATACTCTTGTATGGCGATTCACGGCTGACGTGGTGAATTGATTGTATCTTGTGGGTAAAGTGTACAACCTCTGCAGAGTGTGTCAAAACTATTCGAATAGCCAAGTCCACGGTACTGGACAACGCTCGGGGATTATAGTCAAGGGTTAGATTTTCAAAAATAAAAATGTGGGAATGGGTGGCGGAGTGCCAGAGCTGAGTGCTAAAGTGATCTAGGGCTTTGTACCAAACTGTTTGGAAAAGATATTGATAACTTATTGTATAATATGGTTTTACCGCTTTTGAATCTATTAAGATTATTTAATCAAAGCAAAATGCTGTTTGATGCAAAATGTGACACTACGGTATGGTGTGACATTATAAAATGTGAAATTAGAAAATAAAACCTTACGGCTTGAGGTTTACTCGCGTTTTTGGGCCTTTTGAAGTGATGTGACACCACGGAGTGTCGTAACCTTATAAAATGTGAATGTTGAGGTCAAAAACTTTATGAAAAATGAAATTGGAGGTTGAAACCATACGCTATGAGGTTTATTTGCGTTTCCGGGCCGTTTCCGGGAGTTTGGGCCAATCCAGGGGAGTTTGGGCCTAAGGAAAAGGTCCGTGGGCTTTGGTGGGATGGTGTTCGAGTCCATTTAGGGTAGGAGTCCTGTTTGGGGGGCCTCCTCCTGCCCTTTTGGGCGTCCTCCCCTTGCCCCTTGCGCCCCAAAGTGCCCTAGCCGCCTCCCACACATCTCCACCTCCTCTTTGTGGCGCCTCCACCTCCCCCATTGCTCCCCTTTGCTCCACCACCCCTGCACCTCAAGGATCCATCCATTGGAAGCGAGGAGCGAGGAGCGAGGCGCGAGGAGCGAGGAGCGAGGCGCGAGGAGCGATCCGGGAGGAGTTTTCATGGGGATTTCGGTCGTCGGGTGAAGGTATGGCCATGGGACTCCTTGGGGTTGGGCTAGGTACTGTTCTAAGGGTGTTTATAAAGTTTTTAGATCAATTGGTGTTGCTGGAATCAAGTGGATTGGATTAGATCTAGATGTTGCCACGTTTCTGTTTTGGGACAGCATGAGTAGTCGACCTAGGGTTCACGTTTTCGCCAATTTAGAATCCGAATCTGTCCGTACGGATGTTGAAGACGTTGTATATAATTTCATTATCTTTCAGTGGACATAAAGAACGTTAAATTCCGATCAGCCGTTTGAAAATTATGACTGTTTTACCGAGCGTGTTAAAATCTGTGACGCGATTGGAACAGATCACGGTAATCTGTAGATTAAGCAACTTTAGAGTCTGAATCAGTCTTTCCATATACCTAGAAAAAGTTGGGAAATTTCCTAAGCTACGCGAGGATGTACTCGTTTAATTGATTCGGAGTTCCAGAAATCAAGTTATGCATTTTGGAAGGCTGCTGTCCCGACAGGACAGAACCTCTGTTTTTGGTTATTGCGAGTAGTTGGTAATGTCGGGGTAGATGAGGGTTTACGTATTGTTTTGTGGACACGATTGTGAGTGTGTGGTACCTATGTGCAGGTGGTATGACCCTGGGAGTGCCCTCTATGTCTCGCCAATCCGTCGCCGTGGTTGAGGCAAGTGTATTGGAATGGGTAGCGGATTGTAGGTTGTTGATTGATTGAGATTGAAGTTTGAATATATGATATGTTCACATGCCACGCTTTAATGTTTGCCATTGATATGATGAATATGTTTATTATGTGATGATGCCATGTGTTAATGTACAAGTTATCCATGATGATGCCATGTGTTATCGTATAAGTTAATTATGATGTTGTCATATTTGCATACATGGCATGATTACATGGCCCGGGCGGTGACAAAGTCATAACTAGTCCGGGAAGGTCGGTGAGAAAGTTATGACTAATCCGGAGAGCCAATGAGTAAGTCCTACATCGTGATTCCATTCACCGCGGTGAACGGAAGCGAGGAGTAGGCACCCTCCATCTTCGGGATGGAAGGGGAGAGAGGGTGCACACCGACGGGTGTGTACTCAACCATACCGGTATGAGTTTCCAAGGAGACATGAGCATAGCATCGCATTGCACTTCATACATATTGATGATGATGATAATATGTGACAATGAATGAGATGGTTTACATAGACTATGTAATTGTTTATGTTTGTACCATTGCAATATACTTGCTGAGTGATGAACTCACGCTTGTGTTTATGTTGTTTTCTTTTAGGTACCATGAAACCGACATGCGGGAAAGGGAGCTAGTCACACGTCATCAATTAACATCACACATTTAAACAATGACATGTTCCTTCCCTTATGGTTATGGTTAATTCATTAAGCTAATCTATGGTTTCGATGATTCGTTGGTCGTTATGAGTAATTGATTAGTCCATATTTGTCATGTGACGGATAGAATTTATATCCTTAGTGGTATGGTGGCTGTTTTTCTGTCTAATCATGTTATTGCTATCGTTCATTATGCTATATTGACATGTTATTATTGTTGTTGCTTTAATTCATGTTAAAACAAAGGAGATGCTGCCGAAATCTTGGTTTTTAGCATGTGCGCCTTTGCTGGAATTTATGTTTATTTGTGGTATTTAGATGTTGTTTAGTCTATGTTTGGTAGCATTCGGGCATATTAAATGCCGGGGTGTTACAGTTGGTATCAGAGTGGGCTTCAGGTCCGTGGAATGTGAATGTAGTAATTTACTCTAGAGTAAACTAAAATATTGACTTGGAAAAGTAGAAACATGGCATAGGTCTACTTGTTAAAATTTGGCCTCAGGGCAATAACCTTAAAATCTGAAATAGTTTGGTTAACTAATTTAAAACTTGACACACTCTGATGCACAGTAGGAAAGGGTTATGGGTATCGTTTCTTTACGCTTAAATGTTGAATTTAAGCTTTGATGTTGAATGCTTCAATTGATAATGCATGTTGCTACGTCTATGAGACAAATGATTGAATTGTTCCTGTTGTTGTTGTGATAAAGTGGGGTTTTGGCGCCGAAGGGTTTCGGTCACCTCTCTTATTTCATAGTAAGGGTGAGGTTTGACGGTGTGGCCGGTTAGCGCCATCACCGAAGAACTGTTAACCCCTATAGGAGAAGAGTGCTTATCCTTTATGCCGTAGATCGGGTAGTTGACTAGAGTCAAATAGAAGAGTTGATGGTGGTTTCCTTCGGATGCTTTTTCACCATTCTGACGGTCGGTTTTGGTTGGTCTTCTTTGTTTTTTTAGTCGATTGAAATCAAAAGAAAAGTGTTTGGTCTTGGATTTTCGCGGATAGATCCACAGGCGGTTTGTGGTTTTGTCTTCCTTGGGTGAAGACGAAGAAGAAGAGTCTAGTGTTGCGCTTCCTTTGGTTGCCTTTCCAGTTTTGATGCCTAGTTTGTTGGTTGCCTTATGGGGAAGAAGCATTCAATTTATTCCTGTGTTTGTCTTTCTCCGAGGTTAAAGGAGTTATTGCAGAGTTATGCCAGACCTGGCTGTCAGGGCTGAAGTTCTACGTGGTGTTTGATTTCGTTATTTTACTGGTTTCAGAAATCATCTTTGAAAAACCCTTCTAGTTTCGTGAAAGATCAGGGTTTGGTGTCAAGGTTTTATTTGCAAAGGTTATTTGATCGGTTGGTTCCCTCCTGTGGGAGTCTTTGAGATTGAAAAGTGTTTTGGAGAATTCCTTTGCATGACCAAGTTTGGGTTTTGTAACACCCCAAAATTTTGCTTTTCTTAAATTCATGAGTGATTTGGCACTTTGGTGAATTTTTGGAATTTTCTGGAATTTATTTGGATTTATTTGGAATTTATTTGAATTTATTCCATTTTGAAATAATTAAAGAATTTAATTTTGTAAATAAAAATTTGTTGGAAATATTTTATTTGAGTCCCAAATGCCCTAAAATATTTTCCAGAATTTTTCTGGAATTTTTCTGAGTATTTTGCTATTTTTCTTGGATTAAATGAATTTATGAGAATTTATTGAATTATTAAATCGCTGGAAAAATCAGCCGGGTCGGTTACTGTTCATCCGACCGAGTCGGAACCCGAGTCGGACTCAAGTCCGACCCGAGCCAGCTGACTCGACCGAACCAACCCTAACTCAGATCAGATCCGAACCGTTGGATCAAGATCCAACGGTCAGGATCAATCCGTGCTAGGCACGGCCACGCCCGAGCCAATCTCGACCGTCGATCACGCCACGTGGACGGCCCGCGTGCGTCCACGTCATCTCGCCGTGTCCGGGACGGACTCCGCCGTCTGCATCGCCCGCCACGGATTCCGGAGATCTCGGCGTCGCCGCAGATTTAATGCCTGGGCTCGCGCCCGAGGTTCGCCCTTTCCCCGTGCGCCATTTGCCCCACATACCCTAACCCTAGCCGCCGCCGTTTCCCCGCAATTGCTCGCCGGAGTTGTCTCCTTCCCCGCCGTGATTGTTGCTTCGCCCTGCCGCCGTTCGCCGTCCTCCGCCACGGCTGAGCCTGGCCCGAGACCCTGTGCCAAGGCGCACGAAGGAGGACTCATCTCACGGAGAGGCCCCGCAGCCGTCGGCTTGGTCACCGAATCCTCGCGTCAGGTGAGCTGCGCGCCGCGTTGCCATCGCCGCCCCCGAGCTCGCACAACCGTTGGATCAAGATCCGACCGTCACGGTGAGCCCACGTTCTCCCCCAAACCCTAGAATCCAGATTAGATCTGGACCGTTGGATCAAGATCCAACGGCCCACGATCGGCCACGTCGCCCGTACTGTGGATAACGTCAACCGTTGGATCAAGATCCAACGGCTCAGATTGACCGCGTTCACCCCAAACGCGTGAAGCATAGATCCAATCTGGGCCGTTGATTTTCAAATCAACGGCCGAGATTGTGCCACGTGTACCCAAGCCACGCCACGCGCGCGTGAGCGCGTGTCTCTGACACGCGGGGCCCGCGTGTCAGCGGGACAACCGAACCGCACCATGACGTCACCGCTGACGTCACGGTGGGGCCCGCATGTCAGCGAGTTGGACCGCACGGGTTAATTGCGTGCGTGACACTGACATGTGGGGCCCACATGTCACAGACACATGAATCCGTGGACCGGGTCCACGGTGGACCAAGCCAAGCCGTGGGCTGAGCCCATGAGCCGGCTGACGTCAGCCGCCCAACCAGAGGCTGCCACGTGTCAATGCTGACGCAATAAATGATTTTCCGAAAAAGAAAATGATTTAATAATTAGGTTTAATAATTGATTTGAATTTCAAAACTTCAAACGCATATAACTTTTGCGTTTCAACTCCGATTTGGACGATTCAAATTTCTAAAAATTCATAAAATTGAGATCTACCTAATAATGAATTTTATTTAATTTTTGGACTAAAATTTTTCTCTGTAATATTATTTAATTGATTATTTAAACTCCAAAATGCTATAACTTTCGCGTTTAAACTCCGATTTCGACAATTCCAGTTCCTAAAAATTTATAAAATTATGTTCTCTCTGTTTATGAACTTTATTTGGATGTTGGACACTTTTTGTCTACTGTTTATTTATTATTTGCTATTTGCACGCGTTACGAGTAGGCGTTGAAGTGCCGGAAGGATTCGAAGGAGAAGTGTTGACCCAGGAGCCAGCTCAGGACCAAGGACAAGTACTTTTTGAAGGCAAGTTATGCTTTGACCATGTTGATCCCATTTTGAAACCTATTTTGATTTAATGTATCGCATGCTAGTTTAAATAGAAAATGCTTTACTTAATTATGGGGAAATTAGATAAATGCCAAATTGATGTATGACACCTTGATTAAATGAAGTATGTGCCATGACCCCTTGTCACCCTAGTGTGGATTACTAGTTGGACATTATTAATTTGCCAACATGGGTAGTTAGACCAATGTAGTATGCTTAGCTTTGCCACGCGACATGATTTTGGACAATCAAATGTTAATATTGATTTAATGATATATTGAACCTGTTTCGGAAAAGTATCATGTGATGTGGATGGCACGTCGTGCATGGTAATCAACTGGGGTTTGATAAATAGCTTTCGACCAGGGCATGTGGCAAGAATGATCAGGTGGGCCAGTTGTGGCATTGGGAATGTTGGTTTGGTTCTTCGGGTAGTCTTGCCCTGGTCACCCTAAGGACTTAACCTTGCAAGCCTTTGAACTGAGTCAAGCGTGCAACCACTTGTCTGCAATGGGACAGACCTAGTTGATTAAGTTGCTAATAACGTACCTGTGGGACCTCTGGGTGTCAACTACACCCTTTGTGTATGTTGTACGGGGAGCGTCTGGGGCTGCGCCAGTACCCATCTAACGGTGGATTGGCCTAAACTTCGCCTTCGCTAAGGGAAGGGTTAGTGTGCAATCACGGAGAGGACCACTTGTCTTGTTAGAAGTTTAGAAAGACTTTGTTACGGAACTCGCCTTTGTGGTGTTTATTTGTATCTTGTGGGTAAAGTGCATAACCTCTGCAGAGTGGAAAATCTATTCGAATAGCCGTGTCCGCGGTATTGGACATCGCTCGGGAATTACAGTCAAGGGTTAGACTTTCTTGAAAATAACTTGGACTCGAAAGGTTAGGTTTGGATTAAAGAATGATGTTGATGGAAATGTGGATTAGGAATGAGAAAGAAGTTGATTAAATTCCTGGAAAAGTTATTGATGTTATACTTGCTTCTACTGCTTTCGAATCTACTTATGATACTTGTTAAATGCTCTTACTGCAAATATACCTTGAGCCACTCCTTTGTATTAAGCCATGCATGTAGTATATTAGCTGCATTCTGTGCATGACTTGCTGAGTACCAAGTACTCACCCTTGCCACAATACAACACCAGTTGAAGAGGAGTCTACACCAGCCTTGGAGGAGGAGTTTCCAGAGGAACCGTCTAACTAGGGAGCGAGCCCAGTCAGTTGCCTGTGGTATACTGGATGGCGCCACGAAGTTATCTTATTTTCCGCTGCTATTATTTCTCTCTTAATAAGTTTCGCCCTGCGTGGCGTATATTTGTAACTTGACCATAAGGTCGAGCAACCAATTTGACTATTTAATTAAAGTACTTTATTAGCATCGAGTGGTATGATTGTGATAATTACCGATGTTAAGACTGTGTGCACTAGCGCGTTCCTGGACTAGTGCTGAATACATAGAGGGTCCGGATTTGCAGATTCGGGTCCCGACAGAGGTGGTATCAGAGCCATACTGACCGTAGGCTCAACCCATAGCTAGAATGGTCGTAGTAAGGATAAAACCTATTTTCTAAGGTTAAAAGTTCGTCAAGATAAGAAATGACATCTCGACTTATTCCCTTCTCTCTTTTCTTGTCTCTTGCTGAATTTTTCCTTACCTTGTCACATTTTTAAAATTTTTCAAGTTCTTACGTGAGCACTTTGGTGACAGATGGAGGGAGAGTTCAACTACGTCGATCTGGAGGTTGGTCATGCTGCAGAACTTTGGTGTATGCTGCAAACTCTTAGAGGTTTTGAGAAGCCACAATACCAAGTAGAAGTGATCAGGCAAGCGGGATTGATCAAAGCTTGTGACGTGAAGATTGTGGTACATGCCAGGAAGAAGGGCACGGGAAATCGCCCGATACACTGCACTGCCAGGAGGTCTACAATGCAGATGGGTATCCAAGAGGTGTCACGCCGAGCAATGCGGCACATTACCCGTATTTACGCCAGAGAATTGGAGAGCACGGTGTTCCGATATCATCCGCGCAGCAATAACCTTCTTGACCCGAAGGCGATTCAGGATGAGAATGACATGGTTACACAGTTGGCACGACTTGTTGTCGCCCAGGAAGATGTACTTGATGATACGAGCAAGGAGCTGCAGAAGGCCCGCAAGGAAATCACGACAGAAAAGAACAGATGGTGGGAAGCTCAAGAGTATGTGTCTCACCTTCTGCAGAGGATTGGAGAGTTAGAAACGGCATTGTACGCACCAGAACCGGAGCCAGTACTCGAGCTACACGAGCCAGATCCGGAAGAGCCAGAGCTTGAAGAGGACACTGCTTCTTCGACTACCACAGATGACACAGTTGCTGGACATGGCGATCGTTTCGCGCCTATGCCGCAGCGTCCGTACCCAGGCCGTGGAGGTTTTCTCGATGAGTGAGCGTAGGTTCTTTAGTGAGACTCCTTCGCCGAGTCGCGTCATAGAATAAGAGTCACCCTTTAGAGGCGTTGGTTTTTCATTGTTTGCTGAGTGTGCAGTATGTGTTGCAGGCCCTTAGGCATTGTAAGCAGCCATACCAAGTTATTACTATTATTAATAATAAAGTTGGACTTTGAGTTACACCCTTCGCCCCGCATAGTTCCATATTACTTGTCTATTCTTGTTCCCTCTCATCTCTAAACCTTGGAGCAATCGACAGATGGTGAATACTCGTGGAAACCTTGGAGGCAATGGAAGTGGTTCTCGCCCAGCAGAAAACCCCAATGATGGAGCACCAGCACCGCCAGTTGATATGCAGAATTTCGGAGCTTTTCTTGCTGCTCAGACTCAGTTGATGCATGCCATGATGCAACAGATGCAGCACGTTACTGCTCAGGCCACAGCTAACCAAGTCAATCAGGGACAACGCCAGAATACAAGACTGTCAGAGTTCATGAGGACTCATCCACCCACTTTCTCCAGGAATGCTAACCCGTTGGAGGCCGATGATTGGTTAAGTTCAATTGAGAGAAAGCTACACATTACTCAATGCATGGGAAATGAGAAGGTTCTCTACGCTTCTCATCAGTTGGAAGGAACAGCCGCCGAATGGTGGGAGAACTTCTGTGCTACGCAGGAGAATCCTCAGGACATCACTTGGGAGGAGTTTACAGCTGCATTTCGCCAGTATCATGTGCCTGAAGGAATCATGGATCTCAAGAAGGAGGAGTTCAGAGCACTGAAGCAAGGTAATCAGCCAGTGGCCGAATACCTGAACAAGTTCACACAGCTTGCACGCTACGCACCTGAGGATGTAGCGACAGATAAAGCCAGACAGTCTCGCTTCATGAAGGGACTTAACTCAGGATTACAGGTGGGACTGATCACCCACACCTTTCCAGATTTCCAGGAGCTTGTGAATAAGGCGCTCATTCTTGAAGATAAGCGCAAGGAACTGGATGAGAATAGGAAGCGCAGGATGCAGCAGCAGGGATCGCGTCAGGGAGCACCGCAACGTTTGAGGGTTGCACCAAATCAGTTTTCAAGATTCCAGCCACAGAATGCTACAAGGACACCGTCACCAGCACCAAGACCCGTCAATCAGAACTATCAGACCCCAGCCCCAGCCAGAAACGTCGCTTCAGGCAGTCAACTGGGGATAGTGAGACGCTGCTACAATTGCAACGAGCCAGGACACTTCGCCAACAGTTGCCCTAAGAAGACAGCACGAGTGACCCCAGTCCGCTTCAATCTGGGATCCACACCAGCCAGGACGCCTGCACCAGGAGCGAACCGAGGGACAGCACAGCCAGGAGCTGCACCCCAGACCGTGGTGAGAAGCCGAGTCAACCATGTCACCGCAGATGCACTGCAGAATGCCACGGACGTCGTACTGGGTAAGTTACTTGTTAACTCAGTACCTACAACAGTTTTGTTTGATTCTGGAGCTTCGCATTCATTTGTTTCTCAAGGATTTGCTGCTAAAAATGATTTGGAGATTGCAAGACTTAAATGCATGCTTTTAGTTCAAACTCCTGGTTCCGAACTCCGAACGAAAGTAGGATGTTCTGGGGTGAGAATACTAATAGATGGGATAGAATTCCTAGCGAACCTTATTATTTTGGAGACTCAAACCTTAGATGTTATCTTGGGAATGGATTGGTTATCCAAGCACAAGGCCGTATTGGATTGTGGACGAAGGACTATCTCAGTCGAGAGCCCTTGTGGAAAGAAAGTGGAATTTCAAGCTACTGCCGTCAGAGATGGACAGTTGATGGTTAACAGTACCAAGGTAATCAGCATAGAAGATGTTCCAGTGGTAAATGAGTACCCAGATGTTTTTCCTGAAGATCTACCGGGCATGCCGCCAGACAGAGACATAGAGTTTGTGATAGAGCTTGTACCTGGTACAGCCCCGATAGCAAAGAGACCTTATCGGATGTCCACCGAGGAATTGGTAGAAATGAAGAAACAGCTTGAAGAGCTGATGGAGAAAGGATTTATCAGACCGAGTTCGTCGCCGTGGGGAGCGCCAGTTTTGTTCGTCAAGAAGAAAGACGGAAGTTTCAGGATGTGCATTGACTACCGTGCACTTAATGAAGTCACCGTGAAGAATAAGTACCCGCTACCCAGAATTGATGATTTGTTTGATCAACTGAGAGGAGCCGGAGTTTTCTCCAAGATTGATCTGAGATCAGGATACCATCAGTTGAAGATCCGATCAGAAGATATCCCGAAGACCGCATTCTCGTCAAGATACGGACATTATGAGTTTACTGTTATGTCCTTTGGTCTGACGAATGCGCCAGCATATTTCATGAATATGATGAATAAGGTATTCATGGAGTATTTGGACAAGTTTGTTATTGTGTTCATAGATGATATCTTAGTGTACTCCAAGACAGAGGATGAACATGCAGAACACCTGAGGCGAGTTTTGGAAAAACTGAGGGAACAGCAGCTCTTCGCCAAGTTCAGTAAGTGTGATTTTTGGAAGGACAAGGTGGAGTTCCTCGGGCATGTAATGACCGCAGAAGGAGTCGCCGTCGATCCAAGCAAGGTAGAAGCTGTGTTACATTGGGAACAGCCGAAGACCGTGACCCAAATCCAGAGTTTTCTTGGAATGGCAGGTTACTACCGCCGTTTCATTGAAGGCTTTTCGACAATTGCGAAACCTCTTACGCAATTGCTGAAAAAGGAGAAGAAGTTTGCATGGACGCCAGAGTGCGAGAAAGGTTTTCAAGAGCTGAAGAAGCGATTGACATCAGCTCCGGTGTTGGTTCTACCGGACGTTAATCAAAGCTTCGATATTTATTGTGATGCATCGCGCCAAGGACTTGGATGTGTACTGATGCAGAATGGAAAGGTCGTCGCTTATGCATCAAGACAGTTGAGGCCGCATGAGGAGAACTATCCGACGCATGATCTGGAATTAGCTGCCGTAGTGCATGCTTTGAAGTTATGGCGTCACTATTTGATTGGAAACCGATGTGAAGTATACACGGACCATAAGAGTCTTAAGTACATCTTCACCCAGTCAGACTTAAATATGAGGCAGAGAAGATGGTTAGAGTTGATCAAGGATTATAATGTGGGAATCCATTACCATCCCGGAAAGGCCAACGTGGTTGTCGATGCTTTGAGTCGGAAAAGCCATACCGTGAGTATGTTGCTAGCCACAAGTCAGGATGAGCTATGTGAGGATTTCCAGAGAATGCAGATTGAAGTCGTACCAGAAGGATTCTTGGCCACATTAGAATTGAAGCCTACCCTAGAGGATCAGATCCGAGAAGGACAAGAGGATGATGACAAGATCCGCAAGATTAAGTCCAACATGGATGAAGGCAAGGCGGAGAACTTCAGGCTGGATAAGCAAGGCACGTTATGGATGAAGGATCGCATTTGTGTACCGGACAAGAAAGAGCTGAAGCAGCTGATTCTAGAAGAGGCCCATGACTCCAAGTATTCAATTCATCCGGGGAGCGCCAAGATGTATCAGGATTTAAAGGAAAGATTCTGGTGGCCGAGCATGAAGCGTGAAGTTGCCGAGCATGTTGCGTTGTGCGACATCTGCCAGAGAGTCAAGGCAATGCATCAGAGGCCAGCAGGATTGCTACAGCCATTGAAGATACCTGAGTGGAAATGGGAGGAGATCGGAATGGACTTCATTACCGGTTTACCCAAGACCCAAGGAGGTTACTACTCCATATGGGTTATAGTGGATCGCTTGACCAAGGTCGCCCATTTTATCCTGGTGAAGACCACTTACTCAGGAGATAAGTTAGCAGAGTTGTATATGAACAGGATCGTCTGTTTGCATGGAGTGCCAAAGAAGATCGTATCGGATAGAGGTACCCAGTTTACCTCGAGGTTCTGGAATAAGCTACATGAAGCCATGGGGACCCGTTTGAACTTCAGTACAGCCTATCACCCACAGACGGATGGACAGACCGAAAGAGTCAATCAGATTTTGGAGGATATGTTAAGAGCGTGTGCATTGGCTTATGCTACCTCTTGGGATAAAAGTCTGCCGTACGCCGAGTTCAGCTACAATAACAGTTACCAGGCTAGTCTGCAAATGTCACCTTTTGAGGCGTTGTACGGTCGATCTTGTCAAACACCGTTGAACTGGAATGAGACAGGTGAACGCCGTGTCTTTGGACCAGATATTCTTCAAGAAGCTGAAGAACAGATTGCCATGATCAGGGAGAGATTAAAGATTGCCCAATCACGACAGAAGAGTTATGCCGATAACTGTCGCCGAGACTTGAGCTTTGAGCCCGAAGATTTCGTGTATCTCAGAGTCACACCACTCCGAGGAGTTAAGAGATTCCATGCCAAAGGGAAACTCGCACCAAGATATGTTGGACCATTCAAGATTCTCAGCCGCAGAGGCGAAGTCGCGTACCAACTAGAGCTACCGCAATCACTAGCAGGAGTACATGACGTGTTCCACGTGTCTCAGCTGAAGAAGTGTCTCAAAGTACCTGAGGAACAGACATCGCTAGAGTCAATTGAGCTACAAGAAGATCTGACTTACAAGGAGCACCCCGTGAAGATTCTGGACACCATGGACCGAGAGACGAGAAACAAGTCAACCCGTTTCTGCAGAGTTCAATGGAGCAACCATGCAGAGAGCGAAGCCACTTGGGAGCGCGAGGAGGATTTGAAGAAAGAATTCCCGAACCTATTCTGTAGTAAGCCCTGAATCTCGGGGACGAGATTCTGTTAAGGGAGGAGGTTTGTAACACCCCAAAATTTTGCTTTTCTTAAATTCATGAGTGATTTGGCACTTTGGTGAATTTTTGGAATTTTCTGGAATTTATTTGGATTTATTTGGAATTTATTTGAATTTATTCCATTTTGAAATAATTAAAGAATTTAATTTTGCAAATAAAAATTTGTTGGAAATATTTTATTTGAGTCCCAAATGCCCTAAAATATTTTCCAGAATTTTTCTGAGTATTTTGCTATTTTTCTTGGATTAAATGAATTTCTGAGAATTTATTGAATTATTAAATCGCTGGAAAAATCAGCCGGGTCGGTTACTGTTCATCCGACCGAGTCGGAACCCGAGTCGGACTCGAGTCCGACCCGAGCCACCTGACTCGACCGAACCAACCCTAACTCAGATCAGATCTGAACCGTTGGATCAAGATCCAACGGTCAGGATCAATCCGCGCTAGGCACGGCCGCGCCCGAGCCAATCTCGGCCGTCGATCGCGCCACGTGGATGGCCCTCGTGCGTCCACGTCATCTCGCCGTGTCCGGGACGGACTCCGCCGTCCGTACCGGCTCCGCCACGGATTCCGTGGGGATCTCGGCGTTCGGGCCGGTATTTAATGCCCGGGCTCGCGCCCGAGGTTCGCCCTTTCCCCGTGCGCCGTTTGCCCCACATACCCTAACCCTAGCCGCCGCCGTTGCCCCGCAATTGCTCGCCGGAGTTGTGTGAAATCATGTGCTGAAAAATTGGCTTTGAACTGAAAAATTAACTTAGAATTGGATTTGCAAAATGTGCTGGTGCATGTGCTTGACAATTTGACAAGAAGCAGTAAGTTTCGCTTTTGCGCCGGACCAAGATCTCAAGAAAGCGATGAAGTTTTCCATCTCTGACGGACAAACTTTGTTGGCTTTATTGTAAACATGTTTTGGCACTTTTCATGTAATGCAGACGGACCAAGTTTTTGGGATGCAATCGTGGACATGCTTTTGAGATTACTCGAGCCAAACTCAATTTTCCAAGAAACATTAAGTTTCACATGTACAACGGACTAAGTTTTTGGGTGTCGTGAATGGACTTTTCTAGAGTTTTTGATTTTGGTCCGTTGGCGTGTTTTGCTCAGTTTTGGATGTTTTGCAAGATTTGAAATGGTTTGAATTTGAGATTATGAAATTTGTGATGATTTCATGATACTTGTTTTGAAGTGGACTTTATGCAATGCTCATGTGAGTAGTTGCATGGATTGACTTTGAGTCAAGTCGTGGACTTGTGCTCGATTTGTTTAAGCGTTTGTTCATGTGCGGTATTGCTCGA
The DNA here is from genome assembly GCA_036346355.1 of Rhipidocladum racemiflorum. Lineage (NCBI taxonomy): Eukaryota > Viridiplantae > Streptophyta > Magnoliopsida > Poales > Poaceae > Rhipidocladum > Rhipidocladum racemiflorum. The sequence continues at coordinate 43,844,066 of CM070571.1, read as the reverse complement.
AGACGAATGTTCATGTGGATGACGGACCGGAACTAGGTTCATGGAGGAACTGAGGTTTGGGACTAAGGTTCAGGAGGGAACCGAGGTCTGGTGGTCAAGGATGTCATCGCGGACGTTGGGCTAAGAGAATGGTGCACATGAAGAATGGTTAGTCACGTGAGAATGGCGGAGGTCATTCGGCGTGCAAAGTGTTAGTCACGTGAGTATGGCGGTGGCCACACTGGCGTGCAAAGTGTTAGTCACGTGAGTATGGTAGGGTTGCCATACAGCGTGCAAGAGTTGTACTCGGCCAGGTTGGGCCAAGTGGAGTTGTGTTGAATCACGGATTCCTTCTAGGAATAGGAATGATTCTTGTTGGTCTTTAAATAGGTGGGTCTCGTTGAAAGGCACCAAGCGAGCTAAGCGCATCAAGCTTTGAGCTTGGTTTTAGGAGTTTGTACTCTTTTGATGAGAGTATTTTAGACAAGAAAATAAAGATCAATTCTTCCAAGATTTTTATGTACTCTGGTAACCACTCGCTCTGATGTTTTTGTTTTGGTTCTTGTTTGCATGCTTGTTCTAATTCTAGATTGGTTTTTGATCATTGAGTTTCATCTTGATTTGATCCATCAAAAACCGTTCTAGGGTATTGATCTAGTGTTTCTCAAAGTCTAGTTGATCAATCTTTTGAAGATCTTGTTTATTCTTAAAGTTTTGATTAGATTGATTCTAGTCAAGTTCTGGATCAGCAAGCTTGCGAAGCTCATAACTTTTGATCCGTATGTCCGATCGAGCTGATTCTTTTTGGTTTCGATTCGTATTGGAATCTAGTTTCTTGTGTCCAAATTTCAGATTGTTCCGACGGTTGGATCTCCGGGAATTCGCGTTTTACCGAACCTCTGTCATTCTGTTTTTGTCGAAAACGAAGTAATTATTTGGTTCTATTTTGGGGTGAACTTTTAATAGATCAAGAATTTGGTTTTAGCTTCCGCACAATCATTCACCCCCCCTCTGATTGCTATATTCGTATACTTCGATCCTACAAGTGGTATCAGAGCAAGGTTTCTCTAATCTATCTTAATCGGTGATTAGATCAATGGATCGTTATTCGACAAAACCATGTGTGTTCGATGGTGTTGATTTTCAGTTTTGGAAGGCCAAGATGGAGGCGTTCATCCAAGCAGTGGCTTCACAATTTGGGAGAAGGTCTACAAGCCATATGAAGTCCCCGCAGCGATAACGTCAACGACCTGTCGCACACATGTTGAAGCAACGACAAGGCGCAACTTGATCATCCAAGGCTTGGGGCCGGCGACTTTGATCGTGTGGTACATCTTCGATCCGCAGATATGAGGTATGAAATCTCTTTGTGATTACCATGAAGGTTCTAACATCTTGTCAAAGAGGTTCGCCAAGATATTTACAAAAGGAATACATGCGTTTTGAGATGAAACCTAGTGAATCGTAGATGACTTCTTTGCGTTTCAATAAAATTCTTGGCAATCTACGTCTGTTGGAGTTAGCTACCGATCTGAAAATGCTTCGACAATTGCGTAGTGCTTTGGACATGTGGTGTGGGAGATGAAAGTAACATCTATACAAGAATCTACTACCATGAGCACACTCACATTAGATGTTCTTTACTCTAAGTTGAAAACTCATGAGTTGGATGTTCTTGCCAGGGAAGGAGTAACATTAAAATCAATTGCTTTGATCTCTAACCTAACATGTCAAATGCAAATTCTTCTTCTAGCTTTGCCTTGTCTTCCATGTCTTCTTAACGGATGAGCAACTTGAAGAGTTTCTGAAGAAGATGCAGCACTACTCTCTTCTCGCTTTAGCAAAGCTTTGCGAGAATGTGAGAATGAGAAAGAGAGGTGGTCCTCAAGATGCTATGAGTGTGGTGACCTCAACCATATTCGCACAAATTGTCCTAAGCTTGCCGGGAAAAACATCAAAGGAGGAGAAGGACAACGGCGGAAGGAATGAGAAGAAGAAAGGTTCTGCGTCAAATGATAGGAAGAAGAAGAGCTTCATCAGCCAAGGTGGTTCAATGAGTTCTTTCCGGCTCTTGAACAAGTCAATTTGAGCGATGTGGACTCGGAGAGCAGCGAAGATGATGCAACTCAAGCAAGCATGATTTGATAGGACTATGTCTCATGGCAAGCGAGGATAGCCTCACCGAGCGATCACGACAGTGACTTCAATGAGGTAGATCCCTCTTATGATGAATTAGCTATTAACTTTGTTGCTCGATCTTGGAAAATTGCTTGACAAACGTGATAAGAAAAATTAAGAAACATGATTTCATTATTGAATCATTGAATGCTGAAGTGCTAGACTTAAGACTTTGATTCCTAGTGATGATACTTGCAAATCATGTGACTTAATTTACAATGAGCTCACCTTGCTTAGGAAAGAACATGCTCTTTTTGTTGCATCTAAATGAGAAAAATGAGAAACATGTTGTACATGCTATTTGTTCCACTTGATGATTTGCATAGTTCAACTTCTTGTTCTAAATGCTCAACTCTTGAATTAAAATTGAAAGATGCAAATGCTAGGGTTTCTCAATTAATCGATAATTTGCTTTCACATGAAATTCTCTCATGCTCAACTTGTCGCAAACAAAAGGAAAAGTAGATGTTCGCAATAATTGTTTTAACTCTTGCTAAGAAAGTTGATTACTTGCAAAATTCTTTGGAACGTTTCACTAATGGCAAGAAGAAGTTGAACATGATTTTGGATCAATCTAAGGTTAGCACAAACAAGAGAGGTTTAGGTTTGATCCTTATGCCACATATGAAACTAAACCTCTAACATTTGTTGTTGAGCTCCTTGCAAAATTGAGTTATCTAATGAGCCTAAGAAAATTGCTTTTCAATCTCTTTGGTTTTATCTTCTACTATGATGAATGCAAAATGTGCTTTTCTTTGTTATAAAGCTAAACATCATGTCGAGTACACTTGCACTCATTGTGGTAGAGATGGACACTTAGTAGATTTTTGCTTTAGACTAGCCAAGCTGACAAAGAAGGAAAGAACTAAGGCTAGGTCAAATTTCAGCAAAGCACATTTTTATGCGCCTAGAGTGATGAAAACACCTACTGTTCCTACAAACATGGGAAAAGGCAAATCTGATTTTGTGCATAAAATTATCGTGGTTGTGCCTCTTGTTGTCGTCGTGTGTCTCTAAGATCTTGGATTCCCAAAAATCTCATTCCTAACTTGATGCAGAGACCTCGACACTTTACTGCTCTATGTAGGCTTCTCATGAGGAGGGAGAACATGTGGCTAGTGAATTTCGGATGCTCACTTCATATGTTCGGTGATAAGATTTGGTTCTCCTTCGCTCGTGCATCTCATCTTTGAAAGTGTTGCCTTTGGAGATGCTTCTTCCATACTTTTCGCAAAAGGCACTAGTTCAAATGATGCAGGTACAAGTGCATATGTTAGGGAGAGTGTCTTTGTTCATAAAGATGATGATAATCTTTGTTGAGGCGAGATAATTAGAGGTTTACATGAGAGACTCTTCCCACGTGCTTGTGTGTGCTCGTTTTCAAGCTTCCCCACGTGCTTCACATCAAGTCACAAAGGATTTTCAGTATCTTCATGGAACTCAAGATTTTGGCATTTGGCTTTACAGCTTCCTCATGCATTAGTTTGAGATCTTTCTGATGCTGATTTTGGAGGATGTAGAATTGATAGGAAGAGCATACTGGTTCATGTCACTTCTTGGGAAATTCTCTCATTGCATGGTCATCTAGAAAGCAATCTTATATTGCACAATCAAGCTAGAATCAATATGTGGCTGCTGCTAGTTGTTGTTCTCAAATTCTTTGGATAGTAGCTACACTTAAAGATTATGGGGTTATTTTTCGATAGTGTTCTCTTACATTGTGATAACACTAGTGCAATTGCATTGCTTAAACCTCAGTGCAACACTCTCTAGAACAAAACACATTGACATCAGATTTCACTTTCTTAGAGATCATGTTGAAAAAGGCAACATTGTGCTTCATCATGTGGATACTGAACATCAATTGGCAGACATTTTCACAAAACCTTTGTCTTCTTCTCGTTTTGCTTTTATTCGGGGAGAACTTGGGATTGTTCATCCAATGGGTTTGTTTTGAGGGAGTTTCTTTGCCAAGTTCTTTCACTTGATGAGCTCACTTTATCATATTTCTTTATATACTATATAATTGAGCTAATATATGATAATCTAAATTGTCTCACTTGAACTAAGAATGACATTGCGGAATTCCACGATCCCGATTGCCTATAGCTAAATACTCTGTGATATCTTACTTTCTAGGCTTGTTATTGAATTTTCTTGACAAATTTGGGCTATGGAGCAAGTGTGTTTTCAACTTTACTCTTTCATAAGACCTTTAATCACTTTTGCATGTTTACAATCAAAGAAAAAGGAAAAGAAAAGGAATCAATATAAAGTGTTAAAAGCAAAAGCTTCAAGTTATGTGCCGGGCTTTACTTTCCTAAAAAGATAAGATGTATGCTTCAAGCATGCCATTCCCTCAAAGATAAGATGTATGCTTCAAGCATGCCACTCCTAGAAAATAAAAGAAGTATGCTTCAAGCATGCCACATGCAATTTATTGTTTAAAGATTAAATTGGTCTATCAGATTAGAGTTGAAACTACTTGCTCGCCCTAAGTTGTTAGTTGCTTCAATTTTTAAAGTCTTGCTTTTTCTGCTAAGATCTTGCTTAGTACTTGGCTATAGTTGACTAAATTAAGGTTGAGATGCATGTCATTCCCTAACTTGTTAAAATCACATCAAGATCATGTATTTTACATATTATGTGATATATAAGGTTATATGATCGAATGAGCTCATCTTTTCTATTTTGGCACTCCTTTGTTTCTCATTGTGAGATCATTGCTGCAAAAAGAAAAATTTTGAACAAATTCTCTCTTTTGTACTCTTGATGACTCCATTGTCAAAGGGGGAGAAATTTGGGAATCGTTGAAAAGTTTAAGAAAAAGGGGGATTTGTTTCTGGCTTTTTGTGAGAAGTTTGGAGATTTTTAGGAATTTTGGACACATTGCACATTCACACACATTTTCCTTCTCAGGGGGAGATTTTGTTTTGCATTTTGGTCAAAGGGGAATCATGTGTTTTCTCTTTGGTCTTTGATCCTTTGGATTTCAAAATCTTTTGTAAAGTGAATGCCAAATGTTCAATTCTAAGTGGTGTTGCCAATGTTTTCATCAAGGGGAGATTGTGAAATCATGTCTTTGAAAAATTGGCTTTGAACTGAAAAATTAACTTAGAATTGGATTTGCAAAATGTCTTGGTGCATGTGCTTGACAATTTGACAAGAAGCGATGAAGTTTCGGCTTTGGCAGGACCAAGATCAAGAGCAGTAAGTTTCCCATCTCTGACGGACAAACTTTGTTGGCCTGTTGTAAACATGTTTAGCACTTTCTCATGTAATGCGACCAAGTTTTTGGGTGCATGCGTGGACATCTTTGAGGTCTGAGTAAACTCAATTTTCCAAGAAACCGATGTTTCACATGTACAACGGACTAAGTTTTGGGTCAAAATCGTGAATGGACTTTTTCTAGGGTTTTGATTTTGGTCCGTTGTAAAGCGTGTTTTGCTTCGGTTTGGATGTTTTGCAAGATTTGAAATGGTTTGAATTTGAGATTATGAAATTTGTTATGATTTCATGATACTTGTTTTGAAGTGGACTTTATGCAATGCTCATGTGAGTAGTTGCATGGATTGACTTTGAGTCAAGTCGTGGACTTGTGCTCGGATTTGTTCGTGGTTTGTTCATGTGCGGTATTGCTCGAAGGCGAATGTGGTCGATGTGGGACCGAACTAGGTTCATGGAGGAACTGAGGTTCGGGACTAGGTTCAGGGAGGAACCGAGGTCTTGGTGGTCAAGGATGTCATGCGGGGACGTTCGGGCTAGAGAATGGTGCACATGAAGAATGGTTAGTCACGTGAGAATGGCGAGAGGTCATTCGGCGTGCAAAGTGTTAGTCACGTGAGTATGGCGGTGGCCATACGGCGTGCAAAGTGTTAGTCACGTGAGTATGGTAGGGTTGCCATGCCGCGTGCAAGAGTTGTACTCGGCGAGGTTGGGCCAAGAATGGAGTTGTGTTGGATACTGATTCCTTCTAGGAATAGGAATCGTATTCCTTGTTTGGTCCTTTAAATAGGTGGGGTCTCATTTGAAAGGCACCAAGCGAAACTAAAGCGCATCAAGCTTTGAGCTTGGTTTTAGGAGTTTGTACTCTTTTGATGAGAGTATTTTAGACAAGAAATAAATATCAATTCTTCCAAGATTTTTTGCGTGCTACTCTGATAACCACGTCGCTCTGATGTTTTCTGTTTTTGTTCTTGTTTGCATGCTTGTTCTAATTCTAGATTGGTTTTTGATCATTGAGTTTCATCTTGATTTGATCCATCAAAAACCGTTCTAGGGTATTGATCTAGTGTTTCTCAAAGTCTAGTTGATCAATCTTTTGAAGATCTTGTTTATTCTTGAAGTTTTGATTAGATTGATTCTAGTCAAGTTCTGGATCAGCAAGCTTATGAAGCTCATAACGATCCGTAAAGTCCGATCGAGCTGATTCTTTTGGGTTCGATTCGTATTGGAATCTAGTTTCTTGTGTCCAAATTTCAGATTGTTCCGAAAATGGTTGGATCTCCAGGAATTCGCGTTTTACCGAACCTCTGTCATTCTGTTTTTGTCGAAAACGAAGTAATTATTTGGTTCTATTTTGGGGTGAACTTTTAATAGATCAAGAATTTGGTTTTAGCTTCCGCACAATCATTCACCCCCCCTCTGATTGCTATATTCGTATACTTCGATCCTACAAGTTGTCTCCTTCCCCGCCGCGATTGTTGCTTCGCCCCGCCGTCCTCCGCCGCGGCTGAGCCCAGTTCCGAGACCCCCAGGCCAAGGCGCACCCGAAGGGAGGACTCATCTCGCCGAAGAGGCCCCGCAGCGCCGTCGGCTTGGTCACCGTCCTCGCGTCTGGTGAGCCCGCACCGCCGCGTTGCCATCGCCGCCCCGAGCTCGCTGGCCGTTGGATCAAGATCCGACCGTCACGGTGAGCCCACGTTCTCCCCCAAACCCTAGAATCCAGATTAGATCTGGACCGTTGGATCAAGATCCAACGGCCCACGATCGGCCACGTCGCCCGTACTGTGGATAACGTTACGGGTTAGGATCGTTTCCAACCGTTGGATCAAGATCCAACGGCTCAGATTGACCGCGTTCAACCCAAACGCGTGAAGCATAGATCCAATCTGGGTCGTTGATTTTCAAATCAACGGCCGAGATTGTGCCACGTGTACCCAAGCCACGCAACGCGCGCGTGAGCGCGTGTCTCTGACACGCGGGGCCCGCATGTCAGCGGGACAACCGAACCGCACCATGACGTCACCGCTGACGTCACGGTGGGGCCCGTATGTCAGCGAGTTGGACCGCACGGGTTAATTGCGTGCGTGACACTGACATGTGGGGCCCACATGTCAGAGACACATGAATCCGTGGACCGGGTCCACGGTGGACCAAGCCAAGCCGTGGGCTGAGCCCATGAGCCGGCTGACATCAGCCGCCCAACCAGAGGCTGCCACGTGTCACTGCTGACGCAATAAATGATTTTCCGAAAAAGAAAATGATTTAATAATTCGGTTTAATAATTGATTTGAATTTCAAAACTTCAAACGCTTATAACTTTTGTTTTTCAACTCCGATTTGGACGATTCAAATTTCTAAAAATTCATAAAATTGAGATCTACCTAATTATGAATTTTATTTAATTTTTGGACTAAAATTTTTCTCTGTAATATTATTTAATTGATTATTTAAACTCCAAAATGCTATAACTTTCGCGTTTAAACTCCGATTTTGACGATTCCAGTTCCTAAAAATTTATAAAATTATGTTCTCTCTGTTTATGAACTTTATTTGGATGTTGGACACTTTTTGTCTACTGTTTATTTATTATTTGCTATTTGCACGCGTTACGAGTAGACGTTGAAGTGCCGGAAGGATTCGAAGGAGAAGTGTTGACCCAAGAGCCAGCTCAGGACCAAGGACAAGTACTTTTTGAAGGCAAGTTATGCTTTGACCATGTTGATCCCATTTTGAAACCTATTTTGATTTAATGTATCGCATGCTAGTTTAAATAGAAAATGCTTTACTTAATTATGAGGAAATTAGATAAATACCAAATTGCTGTATAACACCTTGATTAAATGAAGTATGTGCCATGACCCCTTGTCACCCTAGTGTGGATTACTAGTTGGACATTATTAATTTGCCAACATGGGTAGTTAGACCGATGTAGTATGCTTAGCCTGGCCACGCGACATGATTTTGGACAATCAAATGTTAATATTGATTTAATGATATATTGAACCTGTTTCAGAAAAGTATCATGTGATGTGGATGGCACGTGGTGCATGGTAATCAACTGGGGTTTGATAAATAGCTTTCGAACGGGGCATGTGGCAAGAATGATCAGGTGGGCCAGTTGTGGCATTGGGAATGTTGGTTTGGTTCTTCGGGTAGTCTTGCCCTGGTCACCCTAAGGACTTAACCTTGCAAGCCTTTGAACTGAGTCAAGCGTGCAACCACTTGTCTGCAATGGGACAGACCTAGTTGATTAAGTTGCTAATAACGTACCTGTGGGACCTCTGGGTGTCAACTACACCCTTTGTGTATGTTGTACGGGGGAGCGTACCGGGGCTGCGGCCAGGTACGTACCCATCTAACGGTGGATTGGCCTAAACTTCGCCTTCGCTAAGGGAAGGGTTAGTGTGCAATCACCGGAGAGGACCACTTGTGCTGTTAGAAGTTTCCGAAAGACTTTGTTACGGGAACTCGCCTTTGTGGTGTTTGACTGTATCTTGTGGGTAAAGTGCATAACCTCTGCAGAGTGGAAAATCTATTCGAATAGCCGTGTCCGCGGTATTGGACATCGCTCGGGAATTACAGTCAAGGGTTAGACTTTCTTGAAAATAACTTGGACTCGAAAGGTTGGGTTTGGATTAAAGAATGATGTTGATGGAAATGTGGATTAGGAATGGGAAAGAAGTTGATTAAATTCCTGGAAAAGTTATTGATGTTATACTTGCTTCTACTGCTTTCGAATCTACTTATGATACTTGTTAAATGCTCTTACTGCAAATATACCTTGAGCCACTCCTTTGTATTAAGCCATGCATGTAGTATATTAGCTGCATTCTGTGCATGACTTGCTGAGTACCAAGTACTCACCCTTGCCACAATACAACACCAGTTGAAGAGGAGTCTACACCAGCCTTGGAGGAGGAGTTTCCAGAGGAACCGTCTAACTAGGGAGCGAGCCCAGTCAGTTGCCTGTGGTATACTGGATGGCGCCACGAAGTTATCTTATTTTCCGCTGCTATTATTTCTCTCTTAATAAGTTTCGCCCTGCGTGGCGTATATTTGTAACTTGACCATAAGGTCGAGCAACCAGTTTGATTATTTAATTAAAGTACTTTATTAGCATCGAGTGGTATGATTGTGATAATTACCGATGTTAAGACTGTGTGCACTAGCGCGTTCCTAGACTAGTGCTGAATACACAGAGGGTCCGGATTTGCAGATTCGGGTCCCGACAGGTTTGTCTCATTGCAATTTTGAGAGTCAAGTTCCTTATGAATTTGGGATGAGTTTTAAAACTAAAATGCTGCAAACAAAGTAAGTAGTCTTTTGACTGAAATCGTTTGTCCCTTGTAAGAATTGATGTTTAGCATGTTATGTAGTAGGTAACAATGTGGTTTATGGATTGATGTGTTGCTAAGTTAAATTTTGAGTTGAATCAATTCAATGTGATTAATATCTCTAGCTTGAGAATAAATAGACTACTAGTGTTGTAGTTTACTCTTAGCGAGAATGATTGAATGGGTTAATGTACATGCTTAGAATCTGTTGCCTTGCTTTAAAAGTGCTTATGATCCTCGTTAATGTTAAAAGTTTAAACCTTGATGCATAGTTAGAACATTAAGATGATGTAAATTAATGATACTGTTAAAGAAACCTTGCCGGTTGTTTAAAGATGTTCTAATCTAACGGGTTAATAGAGAAACTTAATCAGGTTGACTAGTGGCTTTAATTTGGAAGTTGATTAGAGTTGCTATTTATGTTGTTGCAAAATATTAGCATGGTTGGAAGTATGCAGTCGTGTTCCTAAAATGCTAGTGTCGAGGCCAATTGGAAAGATTTGGGTTTTGTAGTTTGATGATATTGCAAGAACTTTGTGCTGGTCTAACGTATTGAATTTAATTTAATAGTTGGAGTATGTTGTGTAGTGACAATTTTGTTGTAACCTATCTATAGGGTAGCTAAAAGTAATGTTGTTGTTTGATGATTATGCTCGTTGGTTGTTATTAATAACCTAGTAGTGGTGGTAATTGTTTAGATTACTTGTTGAAAACCATGGTTAAAATAGAGGAAAATTTTAACATGTTGCGATGGAGTGAGCTTTGGATAATTAACATGATGTGCAATTTCATCCTTAATGAATGTATATCGTAGAATCATATTTACGAACCTTGTTTTATGGAGATAATATTTACATGTTGAAGTCGCTTGCTAACTGAATAAGTTTCGATTGTCGAGACGTTTACATATAGGTGGTATAAATTTATTGGTTGGTCACGCTGAAAGTTTTGTTGGAGCACTTGTTTCAAATCTAGAATATGATGTTATTTGTTATGTTGGTCAGTGGGGATCTTGTTGACTTAGTCTTCGTGGGATGTCTTTTCGTAAGCATCATAAACTTTATTTATAAGTATTGGGGAAGATAATAAGAGAAAGAATTTGTTTTGAAGCTCTTGTTGTGACCTGAGGGGTTTCTCGATGAAAAAAAAAGTGAATATTGAATGTTTAAAAGGATAAGTATAGGGTTTCATGCTGAGCTTACGTTTAAAACCTTCTGGACTGGTTTGGTTGTTTACCATCTTGGTTGAATGCTTTCGGTTGAGGTATTCCTTATGTTGAGTTTCAGAGTTTCCCCAAAACTCGTAGTGTTTGTTGTCGACCTTTGGTTTTGGCGAAATTGTTTAGTTCGTGTTGTGAGTTTGAGTTCACATCCAAAAGTTTTTGAGTGGATCGCACTCCTTCGCGTCCACACTGAATTATCTTTGGAATAAATTTTAAAGGAAACAGATGGACTTAGTGGGTTGTGTTGGAAACTCTTGAGATTTAATTTGTAACTCTTTTTGGCTAAAGTTGGAGTTGTTTTGAAAATGTGTGTGATGTTTGCGAGTGCTTCAAAAAGGTGGACTTTATGAAAGTTTTACAAAGTGTTTTTGTTAGTGAGGTGTTCCCCTTTTGGGAATGAGTTTCCCTCTCCTTGAGGAAGTTTGTGATGGTGGTGGGAGCAGATGCTCGACTTGAAATTTTGATGTTCTCTTCCAAAATGTTGAATTTGGATGAAATGCAATGTTTTTGCAAGTTCAGTTTTCAATTAATGTGGGTTCTTTTACGACGTGGTGTTTTACTGTCAACTATGCTGCCGTCATAGTCTATATGAATTTCTGCAACCTTCGAGGTTAATTGTGTTTCCATCATTTGATACCGAGGTAGAAGTCATTTGGTGAATGACTATTCGGTACCGTTGTTACACGATGAATGAAGGGTGAAAAAGGAAAACGAGACATTGTTTATGCATAATTAATCATAAAGGAGTCGACGAGCCAGGTCGGTGAGAAAGTCATATAAGGATATATGACTAATCCGGAGTGCTCTTGAAAAGTGTGCATGCATGTCATGAATCGAGATGTCCATTTCTTTCTAGTATGAAAAGAAAGAATGAAGAAATTATGGTATTTTGGTTGTGGTGTAGGGATTTATGCTTCCCTTGTGATTTGGCTTGGATGTTGCCGAATTCTTTCCAAAATGGTTGTTAACGCTTTGGGTTTGAGTTGTCGTGTGTACACTTGGGCTTGATAGCTAAGTGTTTTTGTGTGAGGGCGAGACCCTCTTAAGAAAGGAACTAGTTGTGGTTTGGTAAGGTTTTAAGATCCTAGCTTGGGGCTTGGTGTCGAACCTTAGTGGTATAGTGGTGGGTCATGATGGAGGTTGTTGATGTATGGGTTTAACCTTTACTAAGAGTAGCGATGGGTGGAAGTGAAGTTGACGGTAGTTCGGTGATATTTGTCCTGACGTGAGCAATTGTCTTCACTAGTTGTTTTTGGGTTTGAGTCTTGCCTGGGAGAGGATGGAATGAATGTTAGTATGATCGTGTATCAGAAGGGCAAGTGTTCCTTAATGAGTTATTTCCCCTCGATGGAAATTTTCGGGAATGTAGAAAGGTCGTTAAAGGAATTGTGACTTCCTTTGATTATGTCATGTTGAGTTTGATGGAGTGTGGTAGTCAGGTTGGTTGTGATAGAAGTGTGAAGTGTTGACGTGAGGATTCGAGCGTGTTGGGTTGATGGAGCCCTTTGTGGTTGAAACGCAGATTCTGTTTGGGAATTGAAGTGAAGGTCGAACTGTGAGCGGTTGCCCTTAGTTGAGCTAGATCAACATTTTTTTCGCTAAGTGTTGGTTTTGGGAACTCGTTTATCGTTTGTTCCGGTTTTAGTCGTTGTGCGAATGTTTTGTGCTGCAGAGAAGCCTTTTTGTCCCTTGAGGACTTTGTTGTTGATTTTGGCGTCCTTCGGATTTGAGGTCGAATCCTATTGAAGTGGGGAAGAATGTGACACTACGGTATGGTGTGACATTATAAAATGTGAAATTAGAAAATAAAACCTTATGGCTTGAGGTTTACTAGCGTTTTTGGGCCTTTTGAAGTGATGTGACACCACGGAGTGTTGTAACCTTATAAAATGTGAATGTTGAGGTCAAAAACTTTATGAAAAATGAAATTGAAGGTTGAAACCATACGCTATGAGGTTTATTTGCATTTTCGGGCTGTTTCCGGGAGTTTGGGCCTTTCCGGGGGAGTTTCGGCCTAAGGAAAAGGTCCGTGGGCTTTGGTGGGATGGTGTTTGAGTCCATTTAGGGTAGGAGTCCTGTTTAGGGGGCCACCTCCTGCCCTTTTGGGCATCCTCCCCCTGCCCCTTGCGCCCCCAAGTGCCCTAGCCGCCTCCCACACATCTCCACCTCCTCCTTGTGGCGCCTCCACCTCCCCCATTGCTCCCCTTTGCTCCACCACCCCTCCACCACCTATTCTCCACCCCTTGCTTCCCTGGGATAGCCTCTCCACCCCTGCACCTCGAGGATCCATCCATTGGAAGCGAGGAGCGAGGCACGAGGAGCGAGGAGCGTGGAGCGAGGAGCGATCCGGGAGGAGTTTTCGTGGGGATTTCGGTCGTCGGGTGAAGGTATGGCCATGGGACTCCTTGGGGTTGGGCTAGGTACTGTTCTAAGGGTGTTTATAAAGTTTTTAGATCAATTGGTGTTGCTGGAATCAAGTGGATTGGATTAGATCTAGATGTTGCCACGTTTCTGTTTTGGGACAGCATGAGTAGTCGACCTAGGGTTCACGTTTTCGCCAATTTAGAATCCGAATCTGTCCGTACGGATGTTGAAGACGTTGTATATAATTTCATTATCTTTCAGTGGACATAAAGAACGTTAAATTCCGATCAGCCGTTTGAAAATTATGACTGTTTTACCGAGCGTGTTAAAATCTGTGACGCGATTGGAACAGATCACGGTAATCTGTAGATTAAACAACTTTAGAGTCCGAATCAGTCTTTCCATATACCTAGAAAAAGTTGGGAAATTTCCTAAGCTACGCGAGGATGTACTCGTTTAATTGATTCGGAGTCCCAGAACTCAAGTTATGCCTTTTGGAAGGCTTCTGTCCCGACGGGACAGAACCTCTGTTTTTGGTTATTGCGAGTAGTTGGTAATGTCGGGGTAGATGAGGGTTTGCGTATTGTTTTGTGGACACGATTGTGAGTGTGTGGTACCTATGTGCAGGTGGTATGACCCTGGGAGTGCCCTCTACGTCTCGCCAATCCGTCGCCGTGGTTGAGGCAAGTGTATTGGAATGGGTAGCGGATTGTAGGTTGTTGATTGATTGAGATTGAAGTTTGAATATATGATATGTTCACATGCCACGCTTTAATGTTTGCCATTGATATGATGAATATGTTTATTATGTGATGATGCCATGTGTTAATGTACAAGTTATCCATGATGATGCCATGTGTTATCGTACAAGTTAATTATGATGTTGTCATATTTGCATACATGGCATGATTACATGGCCCGGGCGGTGAGAAAGTCATAACTAGTCTGGGAAGGTCGGTGAGAAAGTTATGACTAATCCGGAGAGCCAATGAGTAAGTCGTACATCATGATTCCATTCACCGCGGTGAACGGAAGCAAGGAGTAGGCACCCTCCATCTTCGGGATGGAAGGGGGGAGAGGGTGCACACCGACGGGTGTGTACTCAACCATACCGGTATGAGTTTCCAAGGAGACAGGAGCATAGCATCGCATTGCACTTCATACATATTGATGATGATGATAATATGTGATCATGAATGAGATGGTTTACATAGACTATGTAATTGTTTATGTTTGTACCATTGCAATATACTTGCTGAGTGATGAACTCACGCTTGTGTTTATGTTGTTTTCTTTTAGGTACCATGAATCCGACATGCGGGAAAGGGAGCTAGTCACACGTCATCACTTAGCATCACACATTTAAACAATGACATGTTCCTTCCCTTATGGTTATGGTTAATTCATTAAGCTAATCTATGGTTTCGATGATTTGTTGGTCGTTATGAGTAATTGATTAGTCCATATTTGTCAAGTGACGGATAGAATTTATATCCTTAGTGGTATGGTGGCTGTTTTTCCATCTAATCATGTTATTGCTATCGTTCATTATGCTATATTGACATGTTATTATTGTTGTTGCTTCAATTCATGTTAAAACAAAGGAGATGCTGCCGAAATCTCGGTTTTTAGCATGTGCGCCTTTGCTGGAATTTATGTTTATTTTTGGTATTTAGATGTTGTTTAGTCTATGTTTGGTAGCATTCGGGCATGTTAAATGCCGGGGTGTTACACAAAACAACCAATTAAGCCATTCCTTTGGAAGAAGCCATGCATATAGTAATAGGATTGCACCCCTGTGCATGACTTGCTGAGTATGTTGTATACTCACCCTTGCTTCCAACATAATCATCAGTTGAGGAGAAGACTTCAACTTCGGAGGAGAAGTTCCACGAGGAGGCAGTTATCTAGGAGTTGAACCTTGTCAGTTGCATGTGGCATATTGATGGGAGTCACCGACGTTCTTCGTTCCGCTACTGATTATTTACTTTTGTTATTGTCAGCCCTGCGTGGCAGACTATTTGTAAGGTGACCTTAAGGTCTTGTAACCAGTTTATTTAATGTCTGAAGTACTTTATTATTAATTCCGTTGTGTATGATTGTGGTACTTCATCCTTGTTCGTACTGTGTGCGCTAGCGTGATCCTGGACTAGTGCAGAATACACAGAGGGTCCAGATTTGAAGATTCGGGTCCCGACAATAGAACAGCTACCTCGCTTCTATGCTTAAATCTTGTATTCCCATTACAACATGTCAAATGAAATATTTTGTGAACTTCCGGAGTACTCCTTTTCCCTGAGGCATCGGCAAAGACTTCCAAGCTCGCGTAAAACCCTAACTCACAAAAACGCAAGACCGTGCATGACTAAGCCTGAACTCCCCGCAAAAGTGCCTAGGAAGGAAAAGCGGTTAGCAAGCTACCGGCACTCAGGGACTGGGCATAGTCGGGCAAAGTGCGTAGGTGACGAAGGGCGCGGCGCTTGGACACAAAAAAAAAAGACCACGCTGAATGGAAAAAAGGAAAGTACACGGGACAATTCTAGAGGAATATATCATTTCATTTCTTTTCATTTCATTTCCTTTTCATTACATATTATATATGTACATATAAAAAAGGGGGAAAGCGGGAGGTCCAACAGCGCCGCCCACTCAAACTTCGCCGCGGCACACCCGCCCGAACGCCTCAATGAGGGCGTCCTGCGCCCTGAAGAGGCGAGGAACGACCTCGAGAAGCGCGTCGACAGCAACAACGTCGCGCTTGACGGCCGCCCTCTCCATCGCCGCCTCAATCGCCCTCCACGTCGCCTCATGGGGCAGCCCCAAGTACCAGGGGCCAAGGAGGTCCGCCATGGCAGGGCGCGAAGAAGAAGAAGGATGCGGGAGATATATGCACAACAGGCTTCGCCCCAACCCTTCTTATACGAAGAGGCACAGAAGACGAAGCGCACAGGATTAAAGGAAGGGCGGGAAGCTAGAACGGCTCAGCAGCAGTTCCAAGGCAAGTTTGAACCGGCCACGCAAATAGCACGATGAAAACGGCCTGGTGATGTCATAATCCCTCTCCACTTTTAATTACTCTATTTTTTGCCTTATGACCTAGCTGCTTCCCAACTAGGCAGTAAGCCGGGGGCTACACTTAGTAAGTGCATGTTCGCATGTGCATCAGTCCCCTACTTAAATCACTCGGCCTGACGGTCGTAACACTTAGTAAGTGAATGCTAAATGCTCCCTCAAGTTGCCTCTCCTCAACTACAGGGGCGACTGTCGGGACCCGAATTTGCAAATCTGGGCCCTCTGTGTATTCAGCACTAGTCCAGGATCACGCTAGTGCACACAGTCTCAACATCGATAAATATCACAATCATACACATCGATAATAGTAAAGTACTTTAACTAAAATAACCAAACTGGTTGCTCGACCTTATGGTCAAGTTACAAGAGTACGCCACACGGGGTGAAAACTTATTAACGGAAATAAATTGTAGCGGAATAAAAGCATCTACGTGGCGCCATTCAGTATACCACAGGCAACTGACTGGGCTCACTCCCTAGGTAGACGGCTCCTCCAGAAGTTCTTCCTCCAAAGCTGGCATCGCTTCTTCTTCAACTGGTGTTGTATTGTTGCAAGGGGTGAGTACTTGGTACTCAGCAAGTCATGCACAGAATGCAATGCATGGCTTAGTACGAAGGATAGGCTAGCAGGTACATTTACAGTAGAACAGTATTTAGCAAGTAGCATAAGTAGATTCAAAAGCAGTAAAAGTAAAGATAATATCAATAACTTTTCCAAGAGTTAAGTAAACACTCTCCCTTTCCTAATCCACATTTCCATCAACTTCATCATTAAACCCAACCAAACTTCTCGAGTCCAAGTTGTTTTCATGAAAGTCTAACCCTTGACTGTAATCCACGAGCATTGTCCAGTGCCGTGGACTCGGCTATTCGAATAGGTTGTACACTCTACATCGGTTATGCACTTTACCCACAAGATACAGTCAAACACCACAAAGGCGAGTGACCGTAACAAAGCCTTTCGAAAACTGCAAACTATACAAGTGAACCTCCTCGGTTTTTGCCATACACCAACCCTTCCCTCAGCGAAGGCGAAGTATGGGACCAACATACCGTTGGACAGGTACCATGCCATAGCCCTGGTACGCTCCCCTTTCAAGCTACACAAAAGGTGTAGTTGACACCCCGAGGTACCACATGCAAGTTATTAGTAACTTACTCAACTTGGTCCATCCCATTACAGACATGTGGTTGCACGTTTGACTCAGATTAAAGGCTTGAAAGGTTAAGTCCTTAGGATGATCAGGGCAAGACTACCGAAAGAACCAAAACGACATCCCCGGTGCCACTCATGGCCTACCATAACACTCTTGCCACTTGCCCTAGTCTAAATCTATTTATCAAACCCAGTTGATTACCATGCACCACGTGCCATCAACAATCACAACACATGATACTTCTCCAAAACAGGTTCAATATCTCATTAAGTCAATATTAACATTTGATTGTCCAAAATCATGTCATGTGCACGTAGCAGGTCTAAGCAATATACTACAACGGTGTAAATATCCAATGTTGGCAATTTAATAATGTCCAACTAAATATCCACAACCAGGGTGACAAGGGTTCATGGCACATAATTTAATTAATTAAGGTGTCATTCTGCAATTTGGCATTTATCTAATTCCCAGAAATAATTTAAACAATTTCTAATTAAATTAGCATGCAATAATTTAAATTAAATTAATTTCAAAAGTGGGATCAATATGGTCAAAACATAACTTGCCTTCAAAGAGTACTTGCTCTTGGTCCTGAGCTGGCTCCTGGGTCAAAACTTCACCTTCGTAGCCTTCGGGCACTTCAACGTCTACTCGTAACGCATGCAAATAACAGTAACATAAATAAACAGTAGGCAAAAAGTGTCCAAAAATTAAAATAAACTTCATAAACAGAAAGAGCACAATTTTATAAAGTTTTAGAAACTTGAATCGTCCAAATCGGAGTTAAAACGAAAAAGTTATAACCGTTTAAAGTTTGAAAAATCAATTAAATAAGTATAAATAGAGGAAAACTCATGTCCAAAAATTAAATAAAATTCACCATTAAGTAGAGCTCAATTTTATAAAAATTTAGAAATTGGAATCACTCAAATCGGAGTTAAAAAGTTATAAGCGTTTGAAGTTTGAAAAATCAAATAAAAGAATAAACCGAATTAATTCATTTATTTTTCTATAGAAAAACCGATTTATTGCGTCATCATGACACGTGGACCAATCAGAAGCCGCCACCTCATCTCGGGTCCATGGACCCGGCGCACGGCTTGGCTCGGTCCACAGCTACAGTGCCACTGGCATGTGGGACCCACTGCTGACGTCATCGCTGACGTCAGCGGTATTGGCCGAACGGCTCTGACACGTGGGCCCCACCGTGACATCAGCATGACGTCACAGATGACGTCACACGCGTGAGGCATGGACGTTGACACGCGGGCCCGTTGCTGATGTCAGGGGTGACGTCAGCGACGACCGGGCTAACCGCGTGGACCGCGTCGGTTCGGCTCCTGCACACGTGGCTTGATCTGGGCCGTTGGTCTGAAATCCAACGGTCCAGATCGGATCCAATCTCACGCATTTTGGAATAACGCGATCGATCTGGACCGTTCGATTCGGATCGGACGGTTGGAAATGGGATCGGGTTTCACCGCGTCACTGGGGGTGACGTGGCACGACCCCGCGTGTGACACATGGCACGATCTGCGCCGTTCGATCTCGATCGAATGGCTGAGAATGCATATAACGTTACAACGCGGGTCAACCCTAACCGTAAGATCAAGATCTAACGGCTGAGATTAGATCCAACACGGTGCAATCTATGGCTACGTGGCTCAATCTAAAGCGTTGGATCTAGATTCAACGGTTGAAAATAGATCTAAAATCGTAATGTGGAAAACGAGCGGGGGGGTGACGTGGACGAACCTGGGCTGTTCGATGGAGATCTAACGGCTGACGTAGCTCGCGGTTCCGGTGATGGCGCGGCGGAGCAGAGGATGCCGGAGACGAAGACAACAACACACCCAATGGCATTTTGGCGCAGTTCCGGCGGAGTGAGTCGGCTCGAGCTCGGTGACCTAGGGCTACGAGTGCGCACGGAAACCGAGAACACGGCACGGGTGGCGACGCAATAAATAGTGGTCTCGGCTTCCGTGAAAACCGCGGAAACCGAGGCCCACACAGGCGCGTCGGTGAAATCCGGTGGCGACTCGGACAGATGATGTGGCCACATCCTAGCCATCCATGTGTCCACAATCGATGGCCACGATCGCGTCGGGCGCGAGCAGGCTCGCACGGGAACGGGCTCGGGTGACGTGGCGCAACGCTGGCCGTTGGATCTCGATCCAACGGTCGCGTGCGTTAGGGTTTGGCTAGGCTCGGGTCTGGCTCGGGTCGGACTTGGGTCGGACTCGTGTCCGGCTCGGTCAGATGAAAAGTAAAACCCGTTCGGATTTTTCCAGCGATTGAATATTTAAAATAATTCTAGAAATTCAAATAATTCAAGAAAAATAGCAAAGTAATCAGAAAAATTCCAGAAAAATTCTGAAAAATACTTTGAGACATTTTGACCTCAAATAAAATATTTCCAACAAAATTTTATTTAAAACTTTTAATTATTTAATTATCTCAAAAGGGAATAAATTCAAATTAATTCCAAATAAATCCCAGAAAATTCCAAAAATTCTCAAA
Source organism: Rhipidocladum racemiflorum (assembly GCA_036346355.1). NCBI lineage: Eukaryota > Viridiplantae > Streptophyta > Magnoliopsida > Poales > Poaceae > Rhipidocladum > Rhipidocladum racemiflorum. Next base: position 43,824,012 of record CM070571.1, on the reverse strand, counting down.
AGTGTAAAATTTCAATTAAATTCATGAAAAGCAAAAATTGTGGTGTTACAGCGACCAGAAAACCACTAGGGCGGCAAAGCGGTCGGGCAAAGGCGCTCGGACAACGATACTGGTCGAAGAAGCGCCAGGCCGACGGGCCGCGAAGCACTCGGGAACCTCACCTCTCGGATAAACTGTACTCGGACGACCTTCCAGTCGGACAGGACAGCGAGCAGCCAACACGCCAAAGGATGGGAGGGAAAAACAATGTTTCATATTCATCCGAGCAAAGCTCATACATACGCCTATGCAGGGTCCAAGCACAGGTTTTCTGCTAAAGCTTCTGAGACGCTCTCAACCTCCTTCAGAAGAACAGCGGCCCGCTCGTCATCCACAGTACAGGCAAAACCTTCCTTGATTGCCTCAAGCTCCACTCAGGGATACAGCGACTTCACAATCACCAACGCTTGGTCCAGCTCATAATCGCTGTTTTTCGCACGTGGGCCCTAAGCCTCTCGGGGGTTGCTCTCAGACCCTGAAGAACCTAGCTCCCGCTGGTTAGATCGCCAGGGTGCAGGAAGGTTAGCACTGACTCAGAAGCTTATCGAAAGGTAGAGCACAGCGCATCAGTGCGCCGAATCCTTCCTTCAAGGTCGTCGAATTGTGCTCGCACCCTTCTCCTGTACTATGCAAGCAAGAGGGGTCAACGACCCAGAACACCCCACAACCCGACGAAGCAAATGGACAAAGACCAGACGCAAACATTCGAGCTCCTCCGACAGCCTTTCCTCACCGGCCTTGGCCTGGTGCTCTCGGGCCTCCGTGCTTTGAAGCCTCTCCTCTGAAGCACGGAACTGCGTCTCCAAGTCCTTACACCGCTCCTCCAAGGCCGTAAGCTGTCCCTAGAGCTTCATGAAAGCAGCATCCCTAACTGCGAAGACCTGACAAGGTCAGAGACAAAAGCAAGAAGACGGCAAAGTTCAGGAAGAGAAATCACCCTGGAGAGAACCCGACACGTCTAGCCTCTCCAAGCGAAGAGACTGAACTTCATCACAAAGCCATTGCAGCTCCTGGGAACGCTCATTCCGAACATCCGCCAGCTCATCCCTGTGTTCTCGGCTCGTCTTGACAGAAGGAAGGGCACAGCGCAAAAAAGTCGGTCTTCTTCCTCAGGCGGCCCCCCAGGGACTAAGGACGACGGAAGAAGAGTGAACAAGCATCCCAGGAAGACAAAAACGCAAAAGAAAAAGCTACCGGTCTACCTGGATCAGTCGGGAACACCGGATAGTGTACTCTTGGAGATCCTCCACCTCCTGCTCTTCAGCAGTATCGTCAAAGGTGTCCCACTCTTCCTCCTCATCGTCCCAAGTGCCCAGCATGAGAGTAGGCTTGGCGCGGGGGGTTGAGCGCGGGATATCTTCCAATGGGAGGGAGGTGCACTTGGCTGACCCCCGCAACCCTCCACTCGCCGACGGTGGCAGATGGTCCGAGGCAGATGGCCCAGGCGAAGTTACCTCGAGCACAACCTCGGTACGCTCTGGGGCAGCCGCACCTGAAGAAGACAGTCCATCCCGACTGAGGACATCACCAAGGCCAAGACCCTAGGGAGTCTCGGTTGACACCTCGACAGGAACGTCGTCTGACGGCTTCCTGACATGTGAAAGATGGAGGGTCAAAGGCCCACATCAGCAAACCGACAAAAAAGAAAGAAGAAATAAAGCAAGGAAATACTGAGTGGATCGCTTTATCTTCAACCCCGGCCCGCACCGGACGGTTGAGCCGCTGCCAAAAGGAAGGGACTTCGGGGCCGGTTCCCGGATCCGCGAAGCGGGCAGCACTAGGGACGGGCCAGGAGGACCGCGAATGGCCGGACCACCACTCGGAGCTATGGAAGAGGGTCGGGGGCTCATAGTCTCCCACGTCGCCACTCCCTTCCCTTTCTCTGCGCTCGGTGTGGCGGCTGAACCGTCGTTCGGGACCGCAGGGGGAGGGGATGGACTAGGGGAAACTTGCCCCGAAGCCCGCCTTTCCCTTTTAGCACTAAGAGCAACAGGCGAAGCCAAGGCCGATCGTTTCGAACCAACCACCTGGCGAGGAGCACCTCCCGGGAAAGCGGTCAAAACTGGGGATTCGGAGGCTTCCGGTGTCACCGCTCCCGCGTCTTCAGGGGACCCATCGGACGCAGGCTGGCCTGTTCTCCTCAACCTGCCTCCTGAATAGTCAGGGTACCCGGGGACCAGAGCGTCAGAAAAGAAGGCCTCTCATCCCTACGAATAGCAAAAGGACAACAATTCAAACGAAAACAGCCGAAAACAGGAGCTCAGAAGTACTCGGGGAATTTGAAAATCACCGAGGGAGGAGGGCGACGCAAGCGAAAAGACTTCAGGCATCTTCTACAATCCAGCATGGTGCTAGGGGCAAAGAAGTCATTCAACCGCCTATCCAATACCTCCACCGGAAGTTGTACGGATAGCTCCCGAGTGGGGTCCAACCTCCCCAAATATTCGAACCCCGAGTGAATTCGCTCCTTGATTGGTTGAACGCAGCGGACAACGAAGCTAGTGGCAAATAATGGCTGTAAGCTCTCCAACCTAATCTTTGTCAGAATCGGCAGGAGGCTTAGTCCAAGAAACCGATACCGAGGGCCTCCACCTGGTCAAGACTGGGAGGCATGGCTCGAGGTTAGAGCAATAAAACCAGTCCTGATGCCAGCCCTTGTTGGAAGATCGGAAGGGAATGGCAAAATAGGATTTTTTCAACCCGTCCTGCAACTGAAGGCCAGCACCCCCAACCAGATTGGGGGGCATTCTTGTTCGGGAAAGGCTTGAGGAGAAAAAGGCGGCAAAAAAGACTAAAGTGCAGACGGATGCCAATGTAGGCTTCACAAAGATGCATAAAGACAGCAATTTGAAGGATGGAGTTGGGATTAAGATGGGTCAGCTCGATCCCGTAATAATGAAGAAGACCGCGGAAGAAGGCGCTGGAGGGTAAACTAAATCTGCGCTAGAAAAAAGACTCAAAGACAACGATCTCCTCAAGACGAGGGGTAGGGGAGGACTCACCCACCGCCGGGCGGGCCCCGATCAACACCAAGGGAGGAAGAACCCCGACCGAAGACATGGCGTCCAGACGCTCTTCTGTCACAATCGAGATGGCCCAATCTTGCTGCGCGGGTGACGCGTAGGGCATGGAAGTGGCGGAACATGCCATTCCAAGGAACAGAGGAAAAAATGGCGAATGTCGGGTCGAACGGAGAACCCTAAGGAGCGCAACACCAAAGGTGGTAGCAGGAAGACGGAGAATGAGGGAAAGAGAGACCGCCTCTTCCTCCGACAACCACATTAAATGTGTCTTGGGGTGCAAGAGATCCACCTCCGGGCGGAAAAAGCGGAAATCCCTCCCTCGCAAAATGAGCGATGCGGATCTAAAGGCACATTTTTGATTCAAATCCAATTAAAGGTTTCGGGTCCGGACGAAGTCAAAGCTTCTAGCGTACGCCTTTGACCAGGAGACAAGGGCACTGGAAAAAAACGAAGGTGGGGCTGTGTGTGATTACCATTCGGCCATCGTCCTACCAGATGCAACCCAGGTGCGCCCCAACTCGGGCTGATCACCAGTGTCCTGCAGGATGCGACCCAGGTGCGCCCCAAGTCGGGCTGATCACCAATGTCCTGCAGGATGCGACCCAGGTGCGCCCCAGGTCGAGCCGATCACCAGTGTCCTGCAGGATGCGACCCAGGTGCACCCCAAGTCAGGCCGATCACCAGTGTCCTATTGGATGCGACCCAGGTGCGCCCCAAGTCGGGCTGAACACCAGCGTCCTGCAGGATGCAACCCAGGTGCGCCCCCAGTCGGGCTGATCACCAACAACACATCAAATGCAATGCAGGTGCGCTCCAAGTCGAGCTGATCATCGGACTACCACAAGGAGGGTCTCACGAAGAAGTTCGAGCAATAAATCGAGTCCTTTGCAAACTCCTTGCCTGCTGTCAAGCACTCGGATGACATGAACAGAGGACTAGAAGGCCACACCCTCGGCACGAACGAAAACCAAAAGCAACTCGATTGCAAAGCACTCGGGGGGCTACTGTGGAGGATACAAGGACCGAGTATGCACGCGTGGCAGTTCTGGAGGACCGTTCAAGATAAGAACACGCGGTTGGACGATCCGACCATGTTGTAACTAAAAATGAGAGATTGTAACCGTAAAAGGAGTTATCCTGGATAAGGAAGGATACGATCCCTTTACTTGTAACCAACTCGGGCTCACGCTCTAGTAACCGAGTTGGATTCCACCTCTCTCCCTTCCTATATATAAGAGAAGGGAGAGGGGGAGCAGAACAGGACATGACACCACTCAACATATAATCCCAGAACACAGGACTAGGGTATTACCTCCATCGTTGAGGGCCTAAACCTGTATAATTCCTTGTCTTGTGTTACCATCGAGATCCTGATCCAGCACCTTGCCCCAAAAATTCACACCCCCCTAAGATTATTGCCGACATAAAACATCGACACCAGCCTAAAAATGTCTTCATTTGAAGCATTATACGGTCGTCCATGTCGGACACCGTTAAATTGGAACGAGATGGGTGAACATCAAATATTTGGGCCTGACATTCTTACTGATGCTGAGAAAAAGATTGCCATGTTTAGAGAAAGACTGAAGACTGCACAATCCAGGCAAAAGAGCTATGCCGATAATCAACGCCGCGAAGTAAGCTTTCAGCCAGAGGATTATGTATATCTTAGAGTCACACCGCTCAAAGGAGTTAAAAGGTTCCACTCAAAAGGAAAACTTACCCCAAGATACGTGGGTCCATTTAAAATTTTGAGCCATAGAGGTGAAGTTGCATATCAGTTAGAGTTGCCGCATTCCTTGGCAAGTGTGCATGACTTATTTCATATATCCCAACTTAAGAAGTGCCTTCGAGTGCCAACAGAGCAGACACCTCTGGAAGAGATCGAGCTGCAAGAAGATCTAACCTACAAATAGCATCCAGTCAAGATCTTAAACACATCTGAACGAGAAACCAGGAACAAGACGATTCATTTCTACAAAGTTCAGTGGAGCAATCACTCCGAAAGCGAAGCAACTTGGGAGTGTGAAGAAGACCTAAAGAAGAAATTTCCTAACCTATTCTCTAGACAATCCTGAATCTTGGGGACGAGATTCTGTTAAGGGGGGAGGTTTGTAACATCCCAAAATTTGCTTTTAATATATTTAGTGTGTTTTTAGAATTTATAAGAATTTATTTGGAATTTTCGAGGTTAATTTGAATTCAAGTTTATTGAACTATTCGCATTAAATAAAGATCATGCATTTTTGCATAAGCATAAAATCTAAAATTTTATTTAAAATAAAGATAATTGGAAGACGAGAGTGTTCTCTTCAAATATTTTCGAAAAACATGCTATATAATTTAAGTCGTTGATTTTACAAAAATCTATACAGGTGTCTGATCCACTAAAAGAATATTTGCGAAAAACCTGCACGTCGAAAAATTGCGAAACCAACTTCGTTAAGTTCCAAATATTCCCTAGAATTTAGGGGATTTTTCCAAGAAGTTTAGAGCTCTTTTGCTATTTTATCAGGCACGCCTTTTATTCATATCACTATTCAAAACGCGGAATTTGATCAGGCGGACACGATTTGGAATAGGGAGGAATTTCCTGGACGCACTGTTTCCTTCCATTTGTGCGCTGGAGCCATTACTCCATTTCCTTAATTCAGTTGTTCTTCATCTCCTTGATTAAAGCAGCCATTTCCATTTCCATTTGCTTGCATGAGCGTCATGGACGTTCCCATTTCCTTGCATGCGAGAAGACCAACCATTTCTTTTCTCCTCCATGCATTTTCCTGTATGCATGCATGAAGCTGCCGTTTCCTTCATTAATCCTGCATGCATGAATTGGTAACGACTCTGCTCCTTCACGCGTGAGTCATTAAGGGAATACTAGTATATTGCCCGTGCTAACGCTACAGCGATATTTGGTAATACAATTCAAATAAACAAAAAGTGTAGTAAGATGTGCACAAAAGAAAGATAAAGAGAGTTATTATATCGTTGATTACAGAAGCAAGTGCATAAAGTAACATAGCAACGGTTTATCATTAAAAACCATCTAATCCCTGATACGCTTTAGGATTTCCTGTATAACTTCAGGAATGTTCGAGTGTTCGCCAAAGATTGGAGCAAAAAGATATTTATGTGTTAATTGCTAACGTATGCATTAGTGTCTAAAGTGAAAGCACATAAATCTAACAGTACATGCATGTAGGGAAACAGAAAGGAACATGTGATTAGGATTTGGCAAGGTGAAGTGCCATGGTTATTATAAGATGAAGCAACCAGTAGTTTAGAACATTAAAATGTTGGTGTGGTTGTTACTCTACAGACTACTATTTGGATCGCTCCTATACTGATCTTCTGGCAAGAGGGAGTTGATTTAGGTCACTTTAACTGGTTGTTAAAACTGTGACTTCTTGATAGAGAAACTGCTAGGCTTTCTTATAACAAAAAAAGCAGAATATTAGAATGATTATCACCTTCCAGAACTCAGCCAAACTTGAGTTGCTCCACCTCCATTGTAACGGTACCAGTCACTTTACTAAGGCTTGTTGGGCACTTGTCAGTTGCTTTTGGGACTCATCTCTGGATATTTTCCAATTGTTACATAAGGCTAATGATGATGCATGACTATTTTAAAAAAAATGCGGAGCTGATAACCATAGGCTGCTGGCATACTTTTATTTAAAAAGAAATAAAAGGATTTATTATAATATACCACCAAATAAGTTTAGATGGAGGAAATTGCATTATACTTGGAACTGTCAAAAGTGAGTCTTGTAGAAGATGTAACTTCCCACTGGTTGGGTTAACTTATTTTGTTTTTGTTCTTTTGTAAATACCTTTGTACAATTGTTATACAAATATGTTCCAGTAGGGTACTCCCCTACTGTTTCCCTAAAAAAAGGAGGATGAACAACCACAAAATTAGCCTCTTGCCTCCAATATTACCATGAAGGACTACACTCCCTATTATCCAGAATTTGCATGCAGGTACTAAAGAAATTAGAAGAATAAGCAATCGACCTAATATGCTTACAGAAATGAACAATGCTAGATACAAGTCCTTGTACCTTATCAAAATTCACAACAAATATTGCAACAGGTACAGGCCTATCCATCTCTTTTGCAGAATAACCAGGCTCCATGTCAAAGATAAATGAGTATAGCCTCTCGAATATAGGCTCTACCATAGTTGCTTCTACCTCAAAGAGAGGGAATTCCCTACCATATTCACTCTGTGAGGACCAAATAGTTAGTGCCATGACCTGTGCCAATTATGATCTGAACAGCAATTAAACATCAATTTGTAGGGAAATAACATATTTCTGATTACCTCTCTCGCAGTTCCTGCAGGAATCATCGCCTCCTTGAGTGACTTCTCAAGAGAAATCAGCTCTGGTTGTCCATCCTAACGAAGTATAATTTTCATAATAGCATTGGATGAAAATAAGGACAACAAAGTTCTGGAAATAAATTACATGACAATATTAAATGAAGCCTTATCGCTATGACATTATACATGATATGATGCTCAATATCAATTGGCTCCCCTGTCTCGAAACAAGAGGGCCTATGAAGAGGGAAGCTCATCTTTAGGAATTGTTCAAGCTTGTGCCCATCCAACGGGTATCCATTCTCCATCACCATTGAAACCAATCAAAACAACATTAACCTCGAGGGGCACTTGAAATGGAACCTGCAAAATGCTCAAATGTGTTACATAAACACGGGAAACCTTAAAAAGAAGTAACACAATACGTGTTTTAGACGGAAAAAGGAAACAAAGCAACAACGAATGATTACAGGAAGGAAATATCACTATAGTTTGTTCCATTCCTCTGGTAGTACGAGCACAAGTGTGGCCATAACAACCGGTCAATACAACATAAAACTTATGGCAAACTCAATGTAATCTGCCATGCACAAATCACAGGCATAATTCATAACCCTCACAAATTCTCGCAGGAAGAATTCTAATTGTACGCATCAAAAATCGAAAATCCGAACAATTTGGCACGTCCCACTTCATCAAAATATCTATCGATCTCACGGAGGAAGAGAAACGAAATCCATAGGCGGACACAGATCCCATAAACAGGGCGTCGATTTCACCGCACCGCGGCTCCAACCCATCTCGAATACGATCGAGCTCAATACCTCTGGGAGGATCGCATTTGCAGACGTGCGACGCATGCGGGGGAGGCGACTGGCCAGGATGGGCGCAGTGACATGGAGTACCTCTGCGCGGGTGTGGAGCATGCGTCGGACGTCGGCGCGGACGCTGTCCTCGACATCTTGGAAGGCGCCATGGTGCCACTGCGCATGCCTGGGGTCCCGGCGGAATGCCTCCCGCCGCGCCGCTGCTGACGCAGCCGTGGCGACCGCGAGGAGGAGGGTGCGGAGGAGGGAGAGGGGAGGTGCCATGGGAGGTGGGGAAAGGGAGTCACGGAGAAACCCTAGGCTGGGGTTTCAGTCACAAGCTTCGCCGTTGCCGCCTGCGAGGTAGTGGGGAGCGCGAGTGGCGGCTCCACAGACCTAGGTGCTGAGCGCTAATAGCGTCGGGTTAACCGGGCGCGATTGGGGGCACGGGCGGGGAGAAAGTTTGATGGGATGAACCGGCTGATTGTGTCCATCAGATTTGATGAAGTGATGTGATAGAAGATCTTAGCGCTTGATTATGAGGAAACAGGATTTCTGTGTGCACGTGTTAGGGTGAACGAAGAAAAAGTACCCTCTGTGGGGACAGAACAGCGTGTGCCTGTAGAAAAGAAAAAACTGGTGAATTATAAAGGGGTAAAGAATAATGAGCCTTTCCATGCATGAGCCCTTCCCCGCGTGAGTTTTACCCTTCATCCATTATATCCCTCAATTCCATGGGCATGAGTTTTCCTTCTGTCTCTTCTCTATTTCATTTCTTTGTACGCATGAACTTCTAGCTATTTCCCTAGCTTGGCAGCTGCCCGGACGAACGCCGCCTGATCGCCTTCCTCCGCCCTCGTCGACTTGCACTGCTACCGCCGACTGTACTCCGGCGTTCGACCGATAGACCGCCGCCGCAGTTGCCGTCGTGCGCCGCCTACCGTCGACCGGTACTCCTTTTATTTTCTCTTTTGTGCGCACTCTATCTCTACTGATCGGTGGATCTCATCGTGTGTATTTACGCGTGTATATATATGTTACTATGTATGCATACCCACGTATGTGTTAGTCCGCATGCAAGTATATATATACTAGAGTTTAGGACGCATGTATATATTTATATATGTATTTGGGTGATGCTATCTAGATCGATTGGTCCCGTTTGCACGTGCGCCGTTGTCTATGGTGTTATTCTCTCATGTGCCGTTTGTGCTCCCACCGCCGATCGTGTATGTGGCTGACTGCTGGCCCAGTGCAGTCCGGTGTCTCCTTCCTTGCCGGTTGTTGCACCGTTGACATCGCCGCCGCCTCTCCGCCAATCAGGTCACTGTCAGTCGTGTACTACCTAGTGCCATCACAGCCGCCACCGCTGACCTACTCTCGTCGGTCCTGCGACGCCGGCCGTGCGCCTCCTTTACCTGTTTTCTTTGTCTCACGTAACCAAAGCCAAGCCGAACATTAGAAATTAGTTTGTACGTGATACCAATAGGCAGTGAAGAATACACATATATATGATGAACAGTACCATGCAAAGGAAAACTAGAAGTTAGTTTGTACGTGATCTTTTCCAGGAAACGCGAGATTTGTCATTTTCACTACAAATTCGTTCTAGCTCCAAATGGTATGCAACAAATTTTGTTAATTATTAAAAATTCATACCTTCCTACGATAATTTTACTAAAATTTTATATTTAAATTTATACTGTTAAATTATCCGCGGAAAGTCCAAAATTATGAATTTTGTAGCTCCTAAACTATACGTCCAAAAATATCAAAATAAATTTTATAAATCTTGGAAAATGCTAAACTAATTATCTGGAAGTTTTGTGAAATTACGCATCAGTTTGATTTGCGGCATTTTTCTGAATGTGTGTTTGTACGTTGTTTTGCGTGTTTATTTGGTTCTTTATCTGTTACGCGTAGACGTCGAGCTGTGTGAGGATGCGGATTACGAGGATCAAGCTCCAGACCAAGACCTAGACCAAGACTCACTGCTTTACAAAGGCAAGTTATGCTTTGACCATTTTGTTCCCATGTTTTAAATATTAGCTTGTTTTAAATTATGCATGCTAATTTAATTATGATGCTTTCGAGTAAATTTGGGATTAGATAATTACCACTTGATATTATCACCTTGTCCATAACACTTGTATGCCAATAAACCATTTGTCACCCTAGGTTGGATTATACATACTGATTAATACTAATCACCAGAATGGGATAGTTACAACGTGTTAGTTCTGCTTAGCCATGCCATTCGATCTAATGACACCAATTTGGAAGTAAGCCGAATACTGACTATTGAACTATGGAACCTGTTTTGAAAGAATGTGACATGTGTTGTTGATAGACTGGTGGCACATGGTGCATGGTAACCAACCAGGTGGGAAAATGATTTATACTGTGGCAAGTGGCAAGTGATTAATGGGGGGCCCGATGTGGCACATGGGAGTGATGTTGTTGAATTTGATTTTGTGAACTTTGGGTAGTCTTGCCACGGTCAACCTAAGGACTTAACCTTGCAAGCCTTTGAACTGGGCCTAACATACAACCACATGTCTAGAGTGGGACAGACCTAGTTGAGTATGATTCCGAAGTCTTAGCATGTGAGACCTCAGGTGGTTTTTGTAGGTGTGAATGTGGCAAGAAGGGTGTAGTGTTTACCGAATCGGTCTTACATCTCTTCAACGGTATACGTTGGCCCTGTACTTCCGCTCCGCAAAAGGGAAGGGACAGTGGGAACTATACCGGGAGGTACGCATGCGAGGATAGAAGTTTCGGAAAGACATTGTTATCGTTACTCGCCTGTGTGGTGTTTAACTATATCGTGTGGGTAAAATGTATAACCTCTGCAGAGTATACAAACTATTCGAATAGCCGTGTCCACGGTATTGGACATTGCTCGGGGATTATAGTCAAGGGGTAGACTTTATTAAAAATGTGGTTGGGATAGAAGATGAAGTTGATGGAAGTATGGATTAGGATATGTGAATACTTTTACTTAACTTCTGGAAAAGATATTTTTAATTCTACTTGTTTTTACTGCTTTTGAATCTACTTATGCTACTTGTTAAATGCTGCTTTACTGCAAAATAAACCTGTTAAGCCATTCCATTGGAATAAGCCTGGCATGTAGTATATTAGGTTGCATTATGTGCATAGCTTGTTGAGTACCAATGTACTCACCCCTCCAAAATCACAACACCAGAAGAAGAAGATCTGCAAGCCAACGAGGAAGAAGCAGAACAATGAGGCGAACAACTAGGGGCAAGTCAAGTCAGTTGCCTGTGGCAAACCGAGGCGCCATGAATAACTTTATAATTTCGCTGCTGCTATTTGTTTACTCTGAACTCAGCCCTGCGTGGCTTAATATTGTAAGGCTGACCTTAAGGTCTCAATAGTTTAATTTGAATTAAATACATTATTGTCATTACTTCCGCTGTGTATGTGTGATGGCATTCATCTCTGTTGTATCTGTGAGCACCAGCGTGGTCCTGGACTGGTGTATCACACAGAGCGTTCAGAATTCCAATTCCGGGCGCGACAGCGATAAAAAAAATGCTCTACTCTCAGCCCGATGCAAGCGTCAGGTCGATAATTGGGCATAAGTTCAACTCTATTCCATCGGCAAGGGAACGAGAGAACAGAACAACAAAGCAAGAAAAGTCTGTAATGTCCAAGTAAGCACAAAATTTTCATTCAATCATCAAAACATAAGTATTACATTGCAGATAGCTACTATTGCTGTTCGGAATCGGCACTCCGCGGTGGCAACATGAGATCTCTGGCAGGGCTCCGTTGAGCCTCTCCTTTATCTCCCTTTGCCCCCACGATAGTAGCACAGGGAGCACGAGCAAGAGATGAAGCTTCAAGAGAAGCTTCACCCTCTCCATTCGCACCATCGGCCCCAGAGTAAGGAGGAGAAGTGCCTGCCTCATCGACTATGATCCGCATTGCGCTAGTAAACTCCTCCTCCTCGTATGGAACTGCCTCTTCCTCCGCTCGCCGGTCTTCCTCCGACAGCTCCCGCGCGAGGGCATCCCAGTCAATCCCACTGTCCGTATTCGCAGAAGTGGCACACCAGGCTGGAAAAACCATAGCTAGGGGCACAGGATCTGACATTTCGGAGGAGAGCGAGGAATGCGCGTCGGAAGCCATGGAAAGTCTCAAGGCTAAAGGTCTTTGGAATTGCGTAGCCAAAGCTGGGAGAGGAGGAGGATGAACTAAGCAAGAGCCCTCGATGCAAGCCCGGTCTATTTATAGCACCAGGAACGGATGAGGCGCGATGCTTGGGATATCGAAACACTCGCTCGCATTCCTCGACAAAAATGAACAAGCTACATAAGTCAAACAGATAAAGAGGAGTCATGCAAAAAACGAAGTGTTACCAGGGTAACTGCCCGAGCCAGCAAGCGATAGAGATGATGAAAACCACGACAATGCATGGCTCGACTCAGTCGCCCGATCGGCTACATCACGCATTTTTTATGCTTATGCTCAAGTCCCGACCCGATGAGTCCATCAGGTCGAGACTCAGGGGATACATCGCACATTTTTTATGTTTATGCTCAAGTCTCGACCCGATGTGTCCATCAAATCGAGACTCAGGGGCTACATCTCGCGTTTTTTTATGCTTATGCTCAAGTCCTGACCCGATGCGTCCATTAGGTCGAGACTCAGGGGCTACATCGCACGTTTTTATGGTGCTTACGCTCACGTCCTGACCCGATACCAGCATCAGGCCAAGACTCGAGGGCTACATCGCGCATTTTGAATGCCTAGGCTCAAGTCCCGACCCAATCTGTCCATCAAGTCGAGATTCAGGGGCTACATCTTGCATTTTTGTGGTGCTTACGCTCAAGTCTCAACCCGATGCCAGAATCAGGTCGAGACCCGGGGGCTACATCGCGCATTTTAAATGCCTAGGCTCAAGTCCCAACCTGATGCATCCATCAGGTCGAGACTAAGGGGCTACATCATGCATTTTTTATGCTTACACTCAAGTCTTGACCCGATGCGTCCATCGGGTCGAGACTCGGGGGCTACATCATAGAATCACCAAGCTAAGCTCAACCCTCTACTGAATGCGGCCATCGAGTAGAGGGTCGGGGGCTACACTCTAGTTTCATCGGCAAGGAAATACGAGGACAAACATTACAAACAAAACAAAGTTGCAATAATCAGATGAGTACATTTCCATTCAGTTAACACCATCAAAGATAGTTATTACATAGCAGATAGTTTGATGCGCACGGTGGCTCGATCTTCCGATAGGTGGAGGTAAGTCGATTGGTGGAGACTCGACGTTGACGATCCGGCTTCCGATCCGAACAGACCGAACCCTGCAATCGCTACACCACGGCTCCGTTGGTTATCAACCACGCACGAACACGGTTGACCTCGCCAAGAAGGCTTATCCCTGCAAGCGAATCAAGAACACAAGCAAGAACGTAGAAGAGCAATCTTAAATTGCGGATTGAAATTAAGCACACGAAGTTGGGGTTCCACAAACCGATGATCGGCGAAAAACTAACAGAGTGTCTAGTCGTAATCTAAGCAAAACCCACCTCCTAAAGCGACGGCTACAGGATATATATATGGCAGGAGGGAGGGGCGTGAGAGGGAAACCCTAGAGTTGTGTGCTGCTCGTGGGGTGGGGCGCACACAACCTAGGCTTGGCCCCCACACGCTTACAAGGCCCAAAAACAACCCTGGGGCTGGTCGCCCGACTGGTCGCCGCTTGGTCGCCCGACTGGTCGCCGCCGCCTGGTCGCCCGACTGGACGCCCGGCCGACTGGTCACCCGACTGGTGGTCGCGACTTCGGATTGACTTGGCATGCTTCTCCCATGTTTCTAAGCAGCAAGACATCACAGATATAGTAGCATCCCATCCTCAATAATATTATTATGGTGAATAGCGAGAAACGAGCTCACCTCATGATTTAATTGACATGCACGAGCTCGTGTCATAGGACTATGATGTATGCGTGTATCCAAAGGAGTGATGTCCTCATCATAGTTACAATTACTATTCTCCCTCAGAATCGGTACTTTGCTTTGACAAGAACGAAGACCTTCCGGCAAGGCTCTGTTAAGCCTCCCCTTTACTCTCTGTCTCCCTTGCTCCCGCGGTGGCAATCCTAGGAGCACAGTGAAGAGATGAAATCCCAGAATCGGAAACTTTACTTTTGAGCTCCTAGAAGCTGAAATTTCGCCTTCTTCTCCTCGTGTGCCTTTATTGGCTTAGGAGTAAGAGGGGGAAGAAGCGCCTCTTCTCTAGGATCATGAGCAAGAGATGAAGTTCCAAGAAAAAGAACTCCGCCCGGTTCTCCTCGCGTGCCCTGAATTGAGAGAGGGAAGAAAGCGCTTCTTTCTCCATATCACGCGCAGGAGATGAAGTTCCAGGAAATGGAACTCTACCCAGGTCTCCTCGTGTGCCCTGAAGATAGAAGGGGAAGAAGCGCCCTATGTCCCTCGCCAATAACCCACAGACATTTTTCTCACATGGAACTGCTTCCTTCCCCGCTTGTGGATCTTTCTCCCCTGCCTCCTGGGCGACAGACATCCAAATCAGTCCCATCTTCCAGGGCAGAAGTAAGGATTCGAACAAGGGTAACCACGACCAGAGGAGCAGGGGTTGGGTGGACTTGAGTTTTTCCTTCAGAGGAAGGAGGAGGACGCGTCGGAAGCCATGGAAACCTTACTTCTCCAGCTAAGCAAGAGGTCCCTCGCACCCTAAGCATTGGGGGAATGAGGAAGGGAAGTGAGCTGGAAGAACTTCGTCGCAAGTCCCGTCTATTTATAGCACGAGGAACGGATAAGAAGCGACGTTTGGAATGCCAAAACGCCTGCTCGCATTCTATGCTAGTGGGGTGGACAAGGAGACACCAAGTTAATGCAATTTTGACGGTCAGCATGCCACATGAGAGTACCGCCAGGGTCCAACTCTCCACTCGGTGTAGCCGCTATCGGATATTACCCAAACTTTCCACTCGAAAGAGTCGAGAGTCGACCTCCATGGTCACCAAGGTAAGGGAACATCGGAACGCAGGTAACCCGATAAAACCTCAAGTACTGTTTTCCTTTCTGATATTCCGCTTTCCTCTAGCCTAGCCCTCGGCATACGGTTCTTTGCCTATATTTATTCGAGCACATACTTGGTACGTAAGAAAACCAGACCAAAGCACCTCCGTGTCTAAGCTCGATAATGAGCAAAATCTATCTCACGCGCCTACGGGTAACAGATCGTCAGGCATCTAACACTTAGCGGCCAGAGGGAGACGAGGTCTCTAGTCAGCTTTTCACACGTGGCCCTATGGGTTCGAGTATGTTACGCAGCTTAAGTAAAAGGCATCGATAAATGTGTGCAAAAATCTTATGTTTCAGGTTAACGCATAAGTCTTTTCTCTTTTTCGTTATCCGACACCTCGAGTCTTTGCTCGAAGGTGTCTCGACCTAACGAAAGCTCCTAGAAAGTATGCAGGCACAAGTCCCAGTGCAGCGACCATAGGGATAGTCCAAGAAGAGTTGTAACAGTGCTAAAGCAAGTTTTCACCTACGATGTGTGACCCTTTCTCATCGATAAGGAGAAAGTAGGACAAAAAAAACACTAGGCAAGCAATGTCTTTACCATTGATAAGCGTGCAACGTTACAAAAATAAGAAGAAAATGTCAAGCACGTTATGGGTCCAAGAGCGTGTCATCCACATCCACGAATGACATAGTCATCATATCCACTAACGTCGCGGCTAAGCCTCTGAAGGATTCCACATGGTCAGCGGCTTCAGCCGGGTTGCCCGCGAAACCCTCGTTCAAGCAGCGGTAGTCAAGGCACGGATGATGACTCTTCACCATGCCAAGCGCGAACACAGCGGCTGTCGGGAGCCGCCCAGACCATCCTCGGGTCATTTGAATGCTCGGTCATCGTTATCGGTTTTGGAGGCTAGCAACGGATCGCCGATGGTGCTTGCAATGCTAGCACCCAAGCCCAATTGAGGAAACAGTGAGACCATTCGAATAACTCGACAACAATCCCGGTATTCCTCAGTATGCGACTCGAAGCTCGCCCAGGACCGCCCCGCATACTGGTTTACATTGCCATATCAACTCAATTTGCATAAAGGGGGCAACGAACTCAAAACTTTACGACCAAAATGCAACACGGAAGCACAACAAAACGACTAAAAACCAAAGCACAAAGACAAACCCGACAACCAAACATGGCAAGAACTCACAATAACAGATTCTAACTCGCAAAACAAACAACAAGAAGATCCTACCTAAGATCGAGATTTCTAAAAAATTTCAGCATGATGCCTCTAGAAGTGAGGACATCCACTCAGTAGACAGAAGAAACATTTAATTCATCCACACATGACACTACAACAACAACATAGCATAATAATCGACATGGATAGGAGCAACATATAAAGCATGAGATGAGAACCATAATACATCAAGGTATATACAACAACAAAAATAACCAAGTATTCAAGCCTAGACATGACATAGTTTTTAAGGCTAACTATACAACAAAATGAATTGACAACCACCAAATTAAACCAAAAGTATGACATCTCCGGAAGTGTCCTGCCCCTGAACACTTCCGGGTGTGTGCAACGTTGCAAGTAGCCTCTACTCGGTGCCCCGCCCGGACACCGAGAGGCAGTAAGGACAGAACTCGCATCCATCCTGATCCTCACCTGAAAACCACAAAGCAGAAGCATGAGTACAAAAGGTACTCGCAAGACTTACCCGTGGTCCATATTTGACCGACTCGAAAGAATATGCATTTGGATGTAGCAAGGAGTAAGCTTAAGGTAACAGTTGCGAAAAAGCTTAACCTTTGTGTCACGATCACATTAACTAGTCAATTATCAAGTTTCATAGCATTTATGGACAACACCTATTACTAGAGTAAAATCTTAAATTTAACATTAAAGAGAACAAGTAATCTCATGAGCAAATATCAACATCAAGTATACCAACTAACTTCAAGTTTCAGTTGTTACTACGTTGAAATGTCAGATGATACAAGCGTGCTCATATCCGAGAGCGCGGCAATTCGAATCGCTTTCTCAACCCTGCAGGGGATCATCAATCGCACGACATGTGCCACAAGGGAACCTCATGTCAACCCTCCTCCCATCCATACATATTCGTTGAGCCATCTTCATGCGGTTCGAGCACCTAGCACCCCCTCGAGCGGCCCAAGCCTCGCTTGGCCTTAGAGAGTCGGCCTAAGCCTCGCCCTCAACCACGTCCAACCGCATGAGGGCATGACCCATCGAACAGTACGCGATGAAAGAATGGCTTACCGTACCATTATATCGGGCATGCGATCAACAAGGTGTGCTTGATCAACATGGCAAACAATGGATCAGTCCTTAACCGACACAGGCGAGACTACAACACTTGAGTCTCCACACCCAAATGATCCAACTCTCTCGCCCGGTCTCAAATTCAACATTCCAGAACATAACTATAACCATTGCAGCCCAACATTTGTGAAGTAAATAATCTCAAGCGATTGAACCCTCCACCACTTGGCCCATGCCCGACAACTAAGCAAAACTAAGCATGGACACAATATAATACCCATAATCTAGCTCCAAAGGAGGTGTTCAACAAATATCCAAGGGTGTATGTGTAGCAATTTGGTTCTAATACCATTCTCACAATTCAACTCGTAATGCATGACTTAATCATCCAATAAGCAATTGATTCACTAAAATAAAATTACATATAAGGTTGAATATGCTTAGCTGCTTGCCTTGAGCTTCTACCGGGTTCTCAATGACAATTTGCTCCTCGTGTTCCCCCTCGGCCACGGCCACATCAACCTCCACGCATTCATTCTCTACACGGTCACAATGTATGAAAATGAGATGTATGCCATGCACATGAGATGAAATGACAATAGAAAACCCATGAGCTCCAAAAAGAATGCAAACATTCATCAACCAAAAATGAAGATGCAAATGTTAATACTCCAAATTAGAAGCCAAGCAATATTTTGAAATTTTCTACACTACTCCAACCCAAAAACCTAACCTTTGTAGCAACTTTGAAATCTGAAACAACAATACACTCCTCCTTTGGTTTTTAACCACAAACTCTGAATTTTCAGAATAGCATGAACTTCGAATGAGCATATCTATTTACCTACTCAACCAATTGGAGTAATTCTAGCTTACAATTGAACATAAGTACAATACCTACTCATACATATACCCCCAATTGACTACACATTACTTTATCTTGCCCAAAAACAGAAAAGAGTAGTACTTTGCACAAATGCACAACTTCTGGACAGATTTCACCAAAATGACCATAACTTCTACAAAGTTTGATGGAATTGGGTGCTTCCAAGTTCTAATTAAACTTAAGAGGCATATCTACAGATTAGCTTTGTCCAATTATCCATCCGTTGCATGTAAAACTTCCAGTTCGGTCAGGAACAGAGAGAAAGTTTCAGCATCCACAATATTCAGAGTTTTCAGAACAGCTAGCATTCAATTGGGAATAACTTTTTAATCCCCCAACCAAACTGAGCTATACTAGTTCCTGATTGAGCATAGGAACCTTACCTACGATTACCACTACCCCTAATTGAACAAAAATTAGTTTAGCTCACCCAAAAACTGAGCAAACAGCAGCTCTGTCGACTTTCCCCCCAAATCTGGACAGCTGGTAGTAAAAACATGATATCTTTCGATTGGCTTAACCAAATTTTGACTTCTTGTACTCTAAACGATCGTAAGAGACCCAGATACAACTTTCTCCACAGGCGGCTGGGGAGATGAAGCCTCTAACTTGCCCAAAGAGACGAAAACAGCAGCTTTGTAATCACTTCAAAAATCACAGAACAACTAGAAACACTAGATGCAAAGTTTCCCCTCCAAATCTTTCTTCCAAATCCAACCATAGGGCGCCCATTACAGAAGGAAGAGACCACCTAGGACCAGAGCTATCCATGGGGGAAGGGCTTACCTTTGCCTCCCTCAAGGAGGAGCCATGGGGATGGGAGAGGAAGCTCGGCAGGAGAGGAAGGAAGGGTGCCAGCTAGAGGAGCTGTTGGTGGAGCTCCAAGTGTTGCAATGGAGGAGAGCTCCACCCACAAGAGGAGCTCGGCCAGGACTTGGGACTTCATGAAATGGGGATAAGAAATGGGTGGTTGCTGCGTGGGTTGGGGAGAAAAGGATGGTGGTTCGCTGTTTTGGAGAAGTGTGGTGTTTGCTGTTTTTTTGTAGAGTTGGTGCTTGCTGTTTTGTGGGTTTGGTGGCTGCTATTTGTGCCCACAAGCCAACATACAAGCACCCACACAAGGATACTACATGCCATGGTTAAGTCCCATAAATTTCAGTACATGGATTCAATTGTCAAACCATGATCCAAATTAGTGTTTAACGCTGGATCTTGACTCAAACACCACCAAGTTGGAGAGGAAAGTTTCTAGTTTTCATTTTACTAACACACACATCCTAGGTCATTATAGATCTCAAGTTACAAAGCTCCAAACTCTGATGAAAATCCACACTTGCACACTGAAATCTCTAGCTTTTAAATTTTTGCTAAGTTTGGAAACTCTTGAGTGGCAGGTTAGGTTAGTCTCTGAAGTCGGAAGTCGATCTTGAATGCGGCTAAAGATTGGTTAGGGTTAATGCTAGCCGCAAGAGTCGAACTCAAATTCGGGGCCTTGACAGCGGCCTCCCGAGCCGCGTCCGCCGTGTATTGGCCAGGTTCCGACTGTAATCGGGCACACAGGGTCTCCACCTGATCTTCAGCTTGCCCCTTCTCGACGATCACTTTCTCCGCCTCGGCTCGGGCCACCTCTAGTTGAACCCGAAGAGTCGCTAGCTCAGCTTTCGCATCAAAAGCTTCTTGGCAGGCAGTTGCGAGCTCCTGCCAGGTCCGTTGAAAGAAGGTCCCGAGCCCAAGCGAGGCGTCTTTTGCCTCGGGCCAGTCTCGGGCAAGCGTTGGAAGCAAGGAGAGGGTTGGGGTCAAATATGAAGGAGCTAGAGAGGCTATGGCACCAGTCATGGCGCCAGTGGGAGCAGGAGTGTTCCCGACAAACCATCGTCTGTTGTCCCCCTATAAGACGATTCCGGCCATCAGAATGACCGAAGAATACCGAGAAAGCAAAAGAAGACAAAACTCACTTGGCCATGGGATATTGGACTCGTATTCTCTTTCTCGGAGGTTTCTATGCTGATGGCTAGATTTGGGAAGTGACCGTGGCGGGAGGTGGCACAATATCCTTCGCTTCAACCTGTGAGTCAAGTAAGTAACCGACCAACTACGGCTAAGTAATAAGCAATCACGCACAGTGTCAAATGTACCTGCGCGCCAGTCAAAGGGAGCTTTGATCGAGGCAACAATGGTGGGGGCGTAATTGACCTCTGAAGATCGTCCCTCAAGGCACCCCGCTGTTCATCCACCAGTTGCTGAATGAATTCGAGGTTAAACTCGTAACATCCAAGTAAGGAATTGAAGATCACCTGAGCGGGCGACTGTGTTCGAGTCTGTTTGGGGGGCTGAGGGAGCTTTGAGAGTGAGGACTCCTCATTATGAGGAAGGACTTCGGGCTCTCGGCCTTCAGCATTTCATCCCCACGAGAGGCAGCTGGAGGTGGCCCCTGCTTGGGTGCAGGAACGGCCAATGGAGCCTCCAGAGTGGCGTCATCCCTTCCAGAGGTGACAGCCGCAGGGTCCGAACCATCACCTTCAAGGTCAATGGTTCCATCCGGTAATTCACCTTCATCTCCAAACGTTAACTTCTACAAGTGATGTCGGTTAGCAGCAAGCAACATATGCACGAACGATGCATTACATAGCCCAAAAGTAACAATAACCTGTGGTCTGGGGAGAATTTTGGAAAAACCCACTATGTCGCTGTGGCTCGGGTGGGAACCATGAAACAGTTTGCTCAAATGGGCACCGATACCTGTAGGCAGCAAAATTGTGAGGAAAAACCAAGTATCGGCATAATGCCGCCAGAGCAAAAATAGATGGTGCATCACCAATCCTTACTGGTAGGGGAGTCCTGGGTAGCATCTTCGACCCCATCATAGTCCCAAGCCAGGTGATCATAGCTCTTGAGGGGCCACATCCCAGCCAGACAGGGCCCGCTTCGCCAGCTCCGCGATCTCCTGAACATAATGTACATTGCGGGCGGTCGAAGGAGGAGGACGGGCCTATCAGGGCCCCAAATTTAAATTTCGACTCGCGCGACAAACTTAAACCCTAACTAGCTTGTAGCCGCGATTGGGTTCTAGTAATTACTCCCTAGGGTATCCTAAACCGTCCCTTAGAAGAGTCCAAAACTCAACTGCAAGTTTGGAGCTTGCACACTCCATTCCGCAAATGGGTATTTCATCCAAGTTTGGAGCCATGTAACTTGAGATCCGGGATGACCTAGGATGTGCATGTTGCTTGGTCACGAACTAGGAACTTTTCTCTCCGATGTGGCGAGGTTTGCACCAAGATCCGACGTCAAACCCTAGATTAAACCTAGCGCCAAAAATCGGATCCTGCGCTGGAAGTTCTGGGTAATCCGGAGTATCCGGACAAAATATCCGAAAAGTCCGGATAGAACCCGGAGTATCTGGATGCAACATCCGGAGTATCCTGACTGGATCTACCCGAAATCCCTAACCTGGAATGCCCGGATGAATTATCCGAAGTGTCCGGATTGGGTTAACCGAATACCCCAACCCGGAGTGTCCGGACTAATTGTCCGGAGAGTCCGGACTTGTCGGGGGGTTTAGTATAAAGACCCATTTCTCTTGGCCTCTACCTCATTTCTTCCCCTACCTTTTGCTCTCCACTCCCTTGTGCGTGCTCTTCTCCACCCGAGCTCGTCTCCGGCGTCTCCCCATCGGCCGACATCCTCCCGTGCTCCTCCCCGGTGACTTCCCCACCCTGGTGTCCTCAAGATCCTCTCCAAGCCGGCGTCCCCCTTCCTCTACCCGGCTTCCCCTTCTTCTTCTTCATCCTCCATAAAGGTAAGACCTCTTCTTGGAGTTGATTCGTAGATTTTTGGGTTCTAGGGCGTCCATGGGAGTAGATTTGAGGCTTGGTATGTAGATTGGGGGTTGGGGTAAATTTGGGGAATGTTAGGGTTTTTGGTGGGTGGTTGGATTTGGGGTTGGATTAGGCAATACTTGGGCATAGGGTGAGAGATCGGGGTTAGATGATGCCGTTCTAAGCATCGGATTAGGTTTTGGTTGGGGTTTTTAGAAATGAGCATCGTTTCATCATGTTTGGGCTAGATCGGAGTTTCTCCGGCTTGGCCGTGTGTAGAAAAGTTGTAGATCGGGTTCTCGCGGTGCCGTAGAACTTAGAAGACACTCCAATCCCTTGTGTCATTGGGCGAAATGCGCCATGTCAGGAATGTCCGACTTATCCGGACTATCTGGGTTTGTCTGGTCTGTTTCGGTGGGGAATGCATTGTATTGCATTTCATTTGCATTGCATGCATCTTATTCATGCATTATATTCGTGTAGAGAATGAGACCGCGGTGACCAACGTGACCGTGGTTGAGGGGATTGCCAAAGAGCAAGTCTTTGTCGATACTCAGGCAGAAGCATCAGGCAAGCAGCTAAGCATACTCAACCTTATATATATTTGTATTTTGGAGAATGAATTGCTTATTGGATGTTTAAGTTATGCATTAGGAGTTGAATTGTGGGAATGGTACTAGATCCTATTTGTTGCACATACACTCCTTCATACTTGTTGAACACCTCCTTTGGAGCTAGTATATGGGTAAATATGTTGTGTCCATGCTTAGTTTGCATAGATGTCGGGTATGGGCCAAGTGGTGGATGGTTCCATCGCTTGAGATTATCTACTTCACAAATATTGGGTTGCAATGGATATGATTATGTTCTGAAATATTGAATTTGAGACCGGGCGGGAAAGTTGGGGCACTTGGGTGTCGAGGCTCAAGTGTGGTAGTCTCGCCCGTGTAGATTGAGGACCGATCCGTTGTTTGCCATGTTGATCAAGCACACCTTGTCAGTCGCATGTTGGAATGGGACGGTAAAGCTATTCTTTCATCGCATGCTTTTCGATGGGGCATGCCCTCATGCGGTTGGGCGTGGTTGAGGGCGAGACTTAGGCCGACTCTCGAGGGCCAAGCCGGGCTTGGGCCGCTCGAGGGGGTGATAGGTGATTGGACCGCATGAAGATGTCCCAACGAGTATGTATGGATGGGAGGAGGGTTGACATGAGGTTCTTCGTGGCATATGTCGTGCGATTGAAGATCCCCTGCAGGGTGAATAAGCGATTCGAATTGCCGCGCTCTCGGATATGAGCACGCTTGTATCATCCGACACTTCAACGTAGTAATAACTTGAACTTAATGATGGTTGAGTATGGTGGTGATGTTTGTTTATGTTGACATTTGTCTTACCTTAATTGCAAAGGTTCAGAATTCACTCTAGTAATAGGTGCTACCCATAAATGCTAAGAAATTGGTGAATTGAGTAGTGGAATGTAATTAAACAACAAAGTTAAGCTTTTCCGCACTTTTACCTTAAGCTTGATTCCTTGCTACGTCCAAATGCATACTCTTTCGAGTCGGTCATATATGGACCACGGGTAAGTCTTGCGAGTACCTTCTGTACTCATGCTTTTGCTTTGTGGTTTTCAGGTGAGGATCCGGACGGATGTGAGTTCTGTCCGTACTGCCTCTCGGTGACCGGGCGAGGCACCGAGTAGAGGCTACCGGCGTCGATACTTGCGCCCGGAAGTGTTCAGCGGCAGGACACTTCCGGAAGAGTTGTACTTTTGCTAGTTTAGTCGTGTGTGTCAGATTTTGTTGTACAGCTGGTTTCAAACTATGTTATGTCTTCACTTGAACCTTTGGTTACTTTTATGCAAATCTTTAGTGTACTTTTGTGCTCTCATTTTATCTCGTTCGTTACTTCTGTGCTTGGTGGTTGTCGGGTGTGATTTTTTGGGTGTTGTTGGATCCTTGTCGGGTTTTGTCTTCGTGCCGGGGTTGGTTGGTTTGTCTTGCTTCCGTGTTGCGTGCTCTGGTTGCGGGGTTTCGAGTTCGTTGCCCCCTTTATGCAAATTGATGTGATACAACGTTGTAAGCCGGTATGCGGGTGATCCTAGGCGTGTTTCGGGTCGCATACCAGGGGAATACCGGGATTGTTGTTGAGTTATTCGAAGGGTCTCACCGTCATCTTAATTGGGCTTGGGTGCTAACACTGTGAGCGCCCTCGGCGTTCCGCTGTTAGCCTCCAAATCCGATTAGGATAACTGAGCATTCAAATAACTCGGGAACAGTCTGGGCGGCTCCCGTCACAGCTGGTATCAGAGCTAGGTGCATGAAGACGAACCCGAAACTTGATGACCACTTAGGGAATTGATTAGGACTGTCATAATGCATTAGGTAGAAGTTAGTACTTATATCCCGCCCTATGTATATAAATGGTCAGTGTGGGTTACATTGGAATCGTGCATTTCATGCCATATCATGCATGTGCCCTGCCATCTTGCATCATGAGTTGTGTTTTGGGTATGTTAGACTTGTGGGACTCCATTGCGGAGTACTACAGTCTAACGTAGGAGTTAGTTCGAGGTGCTACGGTCTAAATTGGGTTCGGTTAGAGGTTGTGCCAAGTTTAAGACCTATCCCTTCCGTGTGGAGTCTAACTCTTGTCTTCCGACTATGGTTAACGACAGAATGAGGACCCACGGAACTATGGGAGGTGATGATGGTGCTGGGCGACCGCAGCCTGGCCATGGCGATTCGCCTCCTCCTCCCAACCTGCTGGATGTCTTAATGCGGTCGGAGCAAAACCAGCAAACCACTAACAGGATTTTGGAGATGTTGGTCCAAAATCAAGCCGCTCCAGGTGGCCACGGCGAAGGGCGAGGCCAACCAAATGGCTACCTAGATTTCTTACACACTCAGCCGCCGACCTTCTCCCGGGCCAGTGATCCGTTGGAAGCCGACTATTGGCTGCGCACGATAGAGCAGAAGTTTGCTCTTATCCACTGTGAGGACCTTCAGAAGGCTCCCTTCACGGCGGTAAGATAGAGGGCCTATTTGGGCGTGGTGGGCCAACTTCGTGGTCATGCAGCCTGTCGGTCACCAAGTGACCTGGGCGGAGTTCCGTGAGGCCTTCCGGGCGTACCATATCCCCAAAGGACTCATGGATATCAAGAAGCAGCAGTTTCTTGCTCTCAAGCAGTTGAGCAAGTCCGTGATGGATTACTCGCGGGAGTTCAATTACTTGGCTCAATATGCGCCGGAGGAAGTCGACACTGATCAGAAGAAGCAGGATCGCTTCATGAATGGATTGACGACAAAGATGCAGGATAAGCTCTTTGTTTGTGACTTCCCCGACTTCAATGCCTTGGTGAGTCGGGCGATCACCGTGGAGCACAAGATGAGGAGCCATCAAGATGAGAAGAAGCGGAAGAGGGTGGTACAATTTGCGGCGGGCAGTAGTTCACATCGGGCCCGGACTATTTTTCCACCACCGAGGGCCCCTGTTCCTGCACCTTCCCTGCCGGCTGGAATGGCCAGACCTCCTGTCGTTTCTCCTCGGCCTCCGCAGCCACAGCCGGGAGTGCGTGTGGTGACAAACTCTGGACCGGGCCCATGCTACAACTGTGGGCGTGCGGGGCATTTCATTCGCGATTGTCCCTTTTCGAGGAGGGGCAACAATTCCAACGCCCCGAAACCTCAAGGCGCGGCTGCACCACCTCCACTTCCTGCGCCGAACCGTGGACCCGTCAACTATGTGGATGCTGAGGCGATTCCTAAGGGCGCCACCGTGTTGACTGGTACGTTATGCATTGAGGGACATGCTGCTAGGGTATTATTCGACTCAGGGGCTTCCCATTCCTTCATTAGCAAAGATTTTTCCTTGCAACATCAAATGAAAGTGAGTTGCAGCCACACCTCCTTCCTAATTGAAGCATCGGGTTCAAAGATTGTTGCTAATCAAGTAGTCCAAGAGGCAACTCTGCAAATCCAAGGGGTTCCCTTCCTTGTCAACCTGCTGCTCCTTGATCTTCGTGGGATAGATGTCATATTGGGCATGAATTGGCTCACAAGGCAGCAGGCCATTCTAGATTGCTCTCGTCATTCCATCTCGTTCAAGGGACCAAAGGGCGACGTGCTAACTCTACTCCTCGATGATGGCGAGGCCGCTCTTTGTTCCTTGAACGGCATTGAGGTT
This sequence comes from Rhipidocladum racemiflorum, assembly GCA_036346355.1. Taxonomy (NCBI): domain Eukaryota; kingdom Viridiplantae; phylum Streptophyta; class Magnoliopsida; order Poales; family Poaceae; genus Rhipidocladum; species Rhipidocladum racemiflorum. The sequence continues at coordinate 43,797,608 of CM070571.1, read as the reverse complement.
GAGGAGTTAGAGTCCATTCCCGTGGTTTCAGAATACCCAGATGTATTCCCAGCGGAACTGCCAGGGATGCCACCCGATCGGGACATTGAGTTCGTAGTCGAGCTTCAGCCGGGGACTACCCCAGTTTCCAAATGGCCATATAGAATGCCGCCCAATGAGTTGGCCGAACTGAAGACCCAGCTGAAGGAACTGATGGACAAGGGATTCATTCATCCGAGCTCCTCACCTTGGGGCTGCTCGGCTCTCTTCGTGACCAATAATGATGGCTCCCTCCGACTCTGTGTTGATTATCGACCGCTGAACGCAGTCACTGTTAAGAACAAGTACCCTCTACCTCGGATCGACATCCTCTTTGATCAACATGCTGGTGCACGGGTATTCTCCAAGATTTACTTGAGTCTTGGGTATCATCATATCACAATTTGGGCCGAGGATATCCCGAAGACAGTCTTCTCTACCCGATATGGCTTATATGAGTACACCGTCATGTCGTTCGGGCTGACGAATGCGCCGGCGTAATTCATGTACCTCATGAACTCCATCTTCATGGAGGAGCTGGATTCTTTTGTGGTCATTTTCATTGATGACATTCTCATCTATTCATCCAATGAAGAAGAGCATGCGAAGCATCTTCGCATCATTCTCGGGCGACTCCGGGAACATCGCCTTTATGCCAAGTTCAGCAAGTGCGAGTTTTGGCTGAAGGAGGTATCTTTCTTGGGACACGTCCTCTCTGAGCAAGGTGTCGCTATTGATCCAAGTAAAGTACAAGATGTCCACAAGTGGGAACCGCCCAGAACTGTCAAGGAGATCTGTAGTTTCCTTGTACTAGCGGGCTATTATCGCCGGTTCATCCAGGATTTTTCGAAGATTGCCAAACCCATGACTGAGCTGTTGAAATTGTAGGATCGAAGTATACGAATATAGCAATCAGAGGGGGGGTGAATGATTGTGCAGAAGCTAAAACCAAATTCTTGATCTACTAAAAGTTCACCCCAAAATAGAACCAAATAATTGCCTCGTATTCGACAAAAATAGAATGATAGAGGTTCGGTAAAACGAGAATTCCCAGAGATCCAACCGTTAGATTGATCTGCAATTTGGACACAAGAAACTAGATTCCAATACGAATCGAACCCAAAAAGAATTAGCTCGATCGGACTTACGGATCAAAAGTTATGAGCTTCGCAAGCTTGCTATTCCAGAACTTGACGAAAACTAATCTAATCAAAACTTCAATATTAAACAGGATCTTCAAAAGATTAATCAACTAGACTTTGAGGAACTCTAAATCAATACCCTAGAAAGGTTTTTGATGGATCAAATCATGATGAAACTCAAGAATCAAAAACCAATCTAGAATTAGAGCAAACATGCAAACAAGAACCAAAACAGAAAACTTGTAGCAACGTGGTTCTTGTAGCACGCAAGAATCTTGGAAGAATTGATCTTTATTTCTTTTGTCTAAAGTACTCTCATCAAAAGAGTACAAACCCTAAAACTGAGCTTGAGGCTCTCAATGCGCTCAGCTCCGATTGATGCCCTTCAACAGGAGACACCCCTCCTATTTAAAGGAGCAAAACACAAGGAGTTCTGAATACAATTCCTAATCTAGAAGGAGTATATAGTCAACACAACTCCTCTTGGCCCAACCTGGCCGAGTACAACTCTTGCACGCGTATGGCAACCCTACCATACTCACGTGACTAACACTTTGCACGCGTATGGCCACCTGCCATACTCATGTGACTAACACTTTGCACGCGAATGACCTCCTGCCATTCTCACGTGACTAACCATTCTTCATGTGCACCATTCTCTTAGCCCGAACGTCCCGCATGTCATCCTTGACCACCAAGACCTCAGTTCCTCCCTGAACCTAGTCCCGAACCTCAGCTCCTCCATGAACCTAGTTCCGGTCCCGTCATCGACCACGTTCGTCTTCGAGCAATACCTGCACATGAACAAACCACAAAACAATTTCGAGCACAAGTCCACGACTTGACTCACATCAATCCATGCAAATACTCACACGAGCATTGCATAAAGTCCACTTCAAGCATCATGAAATTCTCACAAATTTCATAATCTCAAAAACAAATCAAACATAATTCCAATTTTGCTCAAAGCCCTAATCGAGCAAAAACGCATTCACGATGGACCAAAAAATATGGTCCGGCGTACACATGAAAAAGTCACACAAAAAACCATTCACGACGGACCAAAAAATTTGATCCACATCATGTAAAACTTCTTGCTTTTAAGAACTTGGTCCCGAGCAAAAACCTTGAAGCACAATTACGACATACCAAAAAAATGGGTATGCATTGCATGGGAAAACGAGGTTGCCAAAAACATGTGTATAATGAGACCAAAAAATTTGGTTTGTCATACATGGGAAAAACGAGGTCGCCAAAAGCATGTGTATGACAGACCAAAAAATTTGGTTTGTCATACATGGGAAAAACAAGGTCGCCAAAAGCATGTGTATGACAGACCAAAAAAATTGGTTTGTCATACATGGGAAAAACAAGGTCGCCAAAAACATGTGTATGACAGACCAAAAAATTTGGTTTGTCATACATGGGAAAAACAAGGTCGCCAAAAGCATGTGTATGACAGACCAAAAAATTTGGTTTGTCATACATGGGAAAAACGCGATTTCTTGAACAAGCGTAAAAGCATCAAAATCACATTTATGACAGACCAAAAAGTTTGGTCCGTCATACATGCGAAACTCACTGTTTTTGGATGTTTGGTCTGGCGCAAATGTAAAGTCTCTGTTTTTGGGTGTTTGAATGTTTGGTCCTTCATGCGAGCAATTTTGCAAGATTAATCCTAACCAATTTTTCAGCACAAAATCAAGCCAATTTTTCATCACATGATTCACAATCTCCCCCTTGATGAAAACATTGGCAACACCAAATAGAATTGAACATTTGGCATTCACTTTACAAAAGATTTTGAAATCCAAAGGATCAAGAACCAAAAAGAGAAAACACAGAATTCCCCCTTTGACCAAAATTCAAAACAAAATCTCCCCCTGAGAAGGAAAATGTGTGTGAATGTTCAATGTGCCCAAAAATTCCAAAAAATCTCCAAACTTCTCCCAAAATTTCAGAAACAAATCCCATTTTTTTTCTTAAACTTTTCAACGATTCCCAAATTTCTCCCCCTTTGACAATGGATTCATCAAGAGTACAAAAGAGAGAACATGTTCAAAATTTTTCTGAAACAATGATTTCACAAGGAGAAACAAGGGAGTGCCACGATAGGAAAAGATGAGCTCATTCGATCATATAACCTTATATATCACATAATATGTAAAATACATGATCTTGATGTGATTTTAACAAGTTAGGGAATGACATGCATCTCAACCTCAATTTAGTCAACTATAGCCAAGTACTAAGCAAGATCTTAACAGAAAAAGCAAGGCTTTAAAAATTGAAGCAACTAACAAATTAGGGCGAGCAAGTAGTTTCAACTCCAATCTAGTAGACCAATTTAATCTTTAAACAATAAATTGCATGTGGCATGCTTGAAGCATACTTCTTTTATTTTCTAGGAGTGGCATGCTTGAAGCATACATCTTATCTTTGAGGGAATGGCATGCTTGAAGCATACATCTTATTTTTTAAGGAAAGCATGCAGAAGCATACAACTTGAAGCTTTTGCTTTAACAACCCTTTTTATTGATTCCCTTTTTCTTTTCTTTTTCTTTGATTGTAAACATGCAAAAATGATTAAAAGGTCTTATGAAAGAGTAAAGCTGAAAACACACTTGCTTCATAGCCCAAATTTGTCAAGAAGATTCAATATCAAGCCTAGAAGAGTGAGATATCACAGAGTATTTAACTATAGGCAATCAAACCAAGGAATTCCGTAAAGTCATTTTTAGTTCAAGTGGAACAATTTAGATTATCATATATTAGCACAATTACAAAATATATAAAGAAATATGATAAAGTGAGCTCATTAAGTGAAAGAACTTGGCAAGGAAACTCCCCCTCAAAACAAACTCATTGGATGAACAATCCCAAGTTCTCCCCGAATAAAAGCAAACGAGAAGAAGACAAAGGTTTTGTGAAAATGTCCGCCAATTGATGTTCAAGTATCCACATGATGAAACACAATATTTTCTTTTTCAACATGATCTCTAAGAAAGTGAAATCCGTATCAATATGCTCAAGAAAGGGGATTACTCAAGAGGTGGCACGAACCAAATCAATTCAACATCCTCCAAAGTCAACATCGAATAAGCTCTTAAACTAATGCATAAGGAAGCGAAAGCCAAATGCCAAAATCTTGAGTACCATAGAGATACACGAAAGTTCACTTGAGCGCTTGTCGATGTGAAGCACGTGGGAAGCTTGAAAACAAGCACACACAAGCACGTGGGAAGAGTCTCTCATGTAAACCTCCAATTATCTCATCATCAACGACATCATCATCATCTTTTATGAACAAAGACACTCTCCCCTTTTAGCATGAAATGCACGAGTGAAGAAGAACCAAAACTTATCCTTTGAACATATGAAGTGAGCATCCGAAATTCACTAGCCACATGTTCTCCTTCCTCGTGAGAAGCCTACATAGAAGCGAGAAATTGTTGAGGCCTCGATGCTGGGGTTAGAAATAAGATGTTTAGGAATCGATTACTAAGACACACGACGCTGCTTGATAGGCACAACACGAGTATTCTTATGTACAAAAACAGATTTGCCTTTTTCCGTGTTTTTAGAAACAAAAGGTGTTTGTTTCACCCTAGGCACATAATGAGAAGTAGTGTCGGGACCCGAATTTGCAAATCCGGACCCTCTGTGTATTCAGCACTAGTCCAGGATCACGCTAGTGCACACAGTCTCAACATAGATGAATATCACAATCATACACAGCGGAATAATAAAAATAACTCAATTATAAAATATAAACTATTGAACGACCTTAAGGTCAACCTTACATCTGCGAAACCTTGACGGCTTCAACTCCAAATAAGCAGCAGCGGAACGAAGAACACCGGTGAATCCCATCAATACGCCATAGGCAACTGACAGGGTTCGACTCCTAGATAATCGCCTTCTCACGGAACTTCTTCTTCTTCGACGATGTAGACTTTTGCTCACTGGTGATTGTTTGTTTGCAAGGGGTGAGTACATAAAGCACTCAGCAAGTCATGCACAGAATGCAAGTCTAATAACTATATGCATGGCTTATTCCAAATGACAGGCTGAAGGGGGTTATTTTGCAATAAACAACATTCACAAATATTCATAATAGATTGTAAAGCAGTAAAACAAGTAATAACAGTAATAGATTCCATAGTTATTTCACAAGTAAACAATTCCACATCCTTAAATAATTATCACTTTTCCACAGGCAAACTGCCTCCAAATCCCAAGTTCAATTTTGAGAAAAGCTAACCCTTGACTGTAATCCACGAGCATTGTCCATTACCGCGGACTCGGCTATTCGAATAGATTTTACACTCTGCAGAGGTTATACACTTTACCCACAAGATACAATCCGCTCACCACGTCAGCCGTGAATCGCCATACAAGAGTATGCGAATGAGTGATCATAACAAAGTCTTTCGGAAGCCTCTAACTACACAAGTGAACCTCTCCGGTTTTTACCCTACACCATCCCTTCCCTTAGCTAAGGCGAAGTATGGGACCGACATACCGTTGGATGGGTACCATGCCGCAGCCCTGGTACGCTCCCCCTTCAAGCTACACCAACGGTGTAGTTGACACCCCGAGGTACCACAAGCAAGTTATTAGCGACTTAATCAACTAGGTCCGTCCCATTACAGACATGTGGTTGTACGATTGACTCAGTTCAAAGGCTTGCAACGTTAAGTCCTTAGAGTGACTAGGGCAAGACTACCCAAAGCACCAAAACGATTTCCCCGGTGCCAACCATGGCCCACCAGCTCATTCTTGCCACTTGCCCCAGTCTAAATCATTTTATCACCCCAGTTGATTATTGCGCAACACAATGCCAACAACGACTCAACATCCTTGAAGAAGCACTAAGGCCTCCGCGTATCAACATCATCGTGTTGGCAACGCGTCACACCATTTCAAAATACATTGCATATTCCATTAATCAATATTGACATTTGTAATTCCAAAATGATGGCACTGACTCGTTGCAGGTCTAAGCACCAATACGTTCTATCTAACCCATGTTGGCAATTTATTAGCTACCAACTATTAATCAACAAACCTAGGGTGACAAATGAATCATGGCGTACAACTATTATAGACAAGGTGGCAATAACAAGTAGGTTAAATATCTAATCCCAAATTAATTGAAATCAATTTATATCCAACTAGCATGCAATAATTTGAGACAACATAAGTTTCGAAAAATGGGATCAATATGGTCAAAGCACAACTTGCCTGGCCCTTGCAACTTTTACTGTTCTTTACTCTTTATCCTTGATCCTTGGTCTCGATCCTCGATCTTCAATCTTCGCTTCCTTGATCATCGGCTCGTTCGAACGACTCCCGGATGACACGTCTAACGATAAAGAAACATAAATACAACAAAACTCAAAAGACAATTCAAATAAACTCCAAATTAAGAACGAACAGCATTGGGCACAACAGCTGGGATAAAATTAGGAACTTGAAAGGATTGGATCGAAGAGTTGACAAAAGAAAACGGGCTTCCGGGAAAACACCGAAGAGGGAAAGACTAATAACTGGAAAAGAAAGAATAATATTCCGGAGAATATTTCTTTCGAAGTTATTATCTTGATTGAACAGATAGCGACATATGGGCTCTCGATCTATAGATCGGGTCCATAAGGATATGTTAGTTCACAGTGAACTAAACTGATTCTCGAAGTTGACTTTTGTTGACCGAACGGACACAGCCAAACAAAAGAGAGACGGATAGATCGGGCACAGGGGTATGACAGATGGCCAATGGTCTATCGACCAAGTCCACGAAGGAATTCTCGATTAATGGCAGATTAGGTTTTCAGGGATAAGACAAGACAAGTGTCTTACCACGATTGAAACAACGGGAAAGATTGAAAAGATAACAACGCGGCTTACGATAAACTTAGTTCATCGAACCGGTCTTAGGTTAGGGTTTTGATTCGGCTTTGAAGATGATATGACGATGAGGCTGGGCTCTCATCATGATGATAGAACAGGTGAAGGCATCGCACTCGGGTTTGTGCAAGAATGCACGCATGCGATGACAACGAAGCGAAGAGAGCCAAGCGTTAACGATGAAACGTTAACGATGGAACGCTAACGGCGAAACGTTAACGGTAGAACGTTAACGACGGAGTGTTAACGGTGGGACGTTAACGGCAAAACGTTAACGGAGGAACGTTAACGACGGAGCGTTAACGACGGAGCATTAACGGTGGAACGTTAACGACGGAGCGTTAACGGTGGAACGTTAATGGCAAAACGTTAACAACAGAGCGTTAACGGTGAAACGTTAACGGCAAAACGTTAACAGAGGAACGTTAACGACGAAACGTTAACAACGGAGCGTTGACGGTGGAACGTTAACGACGGAGCGTTAACGGTGGAACGTTAACGGCAAAACGTTAATGACAGAGCGTTAACGGTGAAACGTTAACGGCAACAGGTAACGGAGGAACGTTAACGGCGGAGTGTTAACGACGGAGGTCAAACAATGACAGGAGACTTCATGAAGCGAAGTAGCGACCGTCAGTGCAACGACATGGCCGCGGTAGAACGCTACCAAAGACGGTTAACCGGTGCGCGAACCGGCGGCACGGGCTAGGTTGAAAGACGACGGGTTTAGGCCGGAATCGGCTCCGACGGCAAACGGAGACCAAAAGAACCTTAATGATGGACCAAAACAGTACAAGATGATCCTCCGGACGCGACAACACGGCCAGAGCGAACCAAAATATGCGGCGTCGAAAAGCGACGCGCGGCGACGGCGAAACCGCGGCCTAAATATATAAAAAAAATTCCGGAGGACGGGATGGCAAAGGGGGAATGTCTACTGCGTAGAACGCGGCGATACGAACTCAACGGTATAGGCGGATTTTGCAGCGCCCTTCCGGATTAATCACAAACTGGCAATTAACGAGTTTCGGATCAAAACTTTGGACAGCCATAACTTCTACAATAATGATCGGAACTTAACAAAATTTGACCGAGAGCTAGATGGGACCAAGAGGCACACCGTGACGCAGGTGACTCGAAGAAATAACTTCTGGAACAGCGGGGGACGCGCGAGGAAGTTTGCCGCTGTCTGAAACGCAGTCTGTTCGCAGTCTGAGCGGAGAAATTAATTTTCTGTGCCAAATCCAGAGGGAAAAACCTTGGGGCAAGATGTGCATCCTGTAGAGGACATCCCCAGGAGTCTACACAAAAAATTTCACCGTCAAACTCGAAAAATTGAGGGAGTTATGGCCTCGGCAAGATTCGAGATTGAAACGGCCGTAACTTTTGATCCCGTGAGCCAAATTGGCTGAATTTTGGAAATAAAACAGATGGTATCTTGTGGCACACCATGGCGAAGACGGATCTCGAAAATAGTCGACGAGCTGCCCGGGACGCGGCTCCAAAGTTTGGCCGGCGTTGGACGACGTTCGGGCGACATTGGATGGATCTCGGAGTTTTGGAGATGATCCGGAGGTTGAAGATCCGTGGGAGAGGTCATGGGAGGGCTACATGAGGTTAGGGTGGCGGCTAGGTCAAGAAAAATCAAGTTTGGACGCGTTTGGAGCAAAAACGGGTCTTGTAGGCATTTTATCGAGCAGTTTCCGTGCATGAATCGGATCCGGGCGACGTGGGCCAATGGGGGCACGACACGTGGCGTGGGGGGCGGCTGGGCTGGCTTGGGCGTGCGCTGGGCTGGCGCGTGGGTGCGCGTGGCGCTTGGCACGGCCTACTTTGGCGCGAGGAGAGAGGCGAGGTGGGCCGTGGGGGGTGGGGCGAGTGGGCCGGCGGGGAGGCGTGCAGGGGCTGGGCGCTGGGCCGGTTGGCGGGGTGGGCTGGTGGGAGGAGAGAGAGGGATGAGGCCCAAATCAATTTTCGAAATTTTGCAGCATTTTTCCAATAAAAACAATTCCCGAAATTCAATTAAATCATTTGAGGCAATAAAAAATATCAGAAAAATTCTAGAAAAATTGTAGAAAATATTTTGAGATATTTTGAACTCAAATAAAATATTTGCAAAAAAAATTTATATAAACTTTTCCAAATAATTAATTAATTTCCATAAAAGGACTTAATACAAATCGATTCCGAATAAATCCAATAAATAGCAAACGAGCTCCGAAAAATCTCAAAAATTACAGGAAAACTTCTTGAAGCACAAGGAATCCAAATAAAATAAGATTTATTTTATTTGAGGTTTAGAATAATCAAATTAAATTGTTTTAGCTTTTAGAAAATTCAAATCAAGCTTTATAAATGCGAGAAAATCGACGAAAATTTTTGGGAAGCTAAACTAAACCAAAATTTTTTGAAAACCCAAATTTTGGGATGTTACAAGTAGAGTGTGCCTTTATGAAATTAGACCTAGCATTAAACCTTTCTCTCTTTTGTTGTTTAGCTAGTCTAAAGCAAAAGTCTACTAAATGTCCATCTCTACCACAATGAGTGCAAGTGTACTTAACATGATGTTTTGCTTTAACAGTAGAAGCACATTTTGCATTCATCATAGTAGAAGATAAAAGACCAGCAGATTTAAAGACAGTTTTCTTAGGCTCATTGATAATTTCAAATTTTCCACTTTCAAGTGTTTTGACAACAGTGGGAGCATGTGATTTATGATGAGCATAAGAATCAAAACCTAAACCTTTGTTATGAGTGCTGACTTTTGATTGATCCAAGATCATGTTTAGGTTTTTCTTTCCTTTAGTGAAACGTTCTAATGACTTTTCCAAGTAATCAATTTTTCGAGAAAGAGTTAAACAATTATTACAGGGAACGTCCACTTTTCCTTTTTGCTTGCGACAAGTTGAGCATGAAAGAACCTCATGTGTAAGCAAATCTTCTGTCATTTGAGAAACCCTAGCATTTGCATCATGCAACTTCAATTCTAGTATGGAGCATATAGAACATGGAGTTGTATCATGTAAATCAATGGTAGAACAACTAGCATGTTTAACAAGTTTCTCATTTTTCTCATTTTCAGCATTGATTTGCTCTAACAAGGTAACATGTTCTTTCCTAAGCAAAGTAAGCTCATTGTAAATTAAGTCACATGATTTGCAAGCATCATCATCAGGAATCAAGGTTTTAAGTCTAGCAATTTCAGCATTCAATGACTCAACAACAAAATCATGTTTCTTAATTTTCTTGTCACATTTATCAAGCAATTTACCAAGTCGAGCAACAGCAATAGCTAATTCATCGTAAGAAGGATCTACCTCATTGAAGTCGCTGTCGTGGTCGTCCTTAGTAAAGCATTCTTGCTTTTAGCCATGAGACACAACCCCGTCAACTCATGCTTGCTTGGAGTTGCATCGTCCTCACTGCTCCCTGAATCCACATCGCTCAAATTGACTTGTTCAAGAGCGGAAAGAACTCGGTGGACAACTTTGTTGTTGATGAAGATCTTCTTCTTTCTATTACTTGAAGATAACTTCTTCTCTTTTCTTCTGTCGTTGTCCTTCTCCTCCCTTGATGCTTTACCTGCAAGTTTAGGACAGTTTGGACGAATATGGTCGAGATCACCACACTCATAGCATCTTGGAGGGCCACCACCACCTCTCTTTCTCATTCTCACATTTTGTAAAGCTTTGTTAAAGCGAGAAGAGAGTAGTGACAAGTCTTCTTCTGGGAATTGCTCAATCTGTTCATCAGTTAGTGAAGACAAGAAAGATAGAGCAAAGCTTGAAGCAGCACCATTATGAGATATGCTAGATTGAGATGTTAAAGCAATTGATTTATGATCATTCTTTCTAGCAAGAATATCTAATTCATGAGTTTTCAACTTGGAATAAAGAACATCTAAGGTAAGTGTACTCATGGCAATTGTCTAGCATTAGCAGCATCATCAAAGCTAACTCCAATAGCACGCAAATTGCTAAGAATTTTATTAAAGCGTGCAAAGAAATCATCTAGTGACTCACCAGGCTTCATCTCAAATCGCATGTATTCCTTTTTGTAAAGATCTTGACGAACCTCTTTAATAGTGTTAGAACCCTCATGGTAATCACAAAGAGATTTCCATACCTCATATGCGGATTTGAGATGGATCACACGGTCAAAGTCGTTGCGTCCCAAACCTTGGATGATCAAGTTGCGCGCCTTCTTTGTTTGCTTCAACATGTGTGCGATTGGTGTCGTTGACGTTGTCGTTTGCAGGGACTTCATATGGCTTGTAGACCTTCTCCCAAATTGTGAAGCCTTGTGCTTGGATGAACGCCTCCATCTTGGCCTTCCAAAACTGAAAATCAACACCATCGAACACACACGGTTTTGTCGAATAACGATCCATTAATCTAATCACCGGTTAAGATAGATTAGAAAGACCTCGCTCTGATACCACTTGTAGGATCGAAGTATACGAATATAGCAATCAGAGGGGGGTGAATGATTGTGCAGAAGCTAAAACCAAATTCTTGATCTACTAAAAGTTCACCCCAAAATAGAACCAAATAATTGCCTCGTATTCGACAAAAACAGAATGATAGAGGTTCGGTAAAACAAGAATTCCTGGATATCCAACTGTTAGATTGATCTGCAATTTGGACACAAGAAACTAGATTCCAATACGAATCGAACCCAAAAAGAATCAGCTCGATCGGACTTACGGATCAAAAGTTATGAGCTTCGCAAGCTTGCTATTCCAGAACTTGATGAAAACTAATCTAATTAAAACTTCAAGATTAAACAAGATCTTCAAAAGATTAATCAACTAGACTTTGAGGAACTCTAAATCAATACCCTAGAAAGGTTTTTGATGGATCAAATCATGATGAAACTCAAGAATCAAAAACCAATCTAGAATTAGAGCAAACATACAAACAAGAACCAAAACAGAAAACACTGTAGCAACGTGGTTACTGTAGCACGCAAGAATCTTGGAAGAATTGATCTTTATTTCTTTTGTCTAAAGTACTCTCATCAAAAGAGTACAAACCCTAAAACTGAGCTTGAGGCTCTCAATGCGCTCAGCTCCGATTGATGCCCTTCAACAGGAGACACCCCTCCTATTTAAAGGAGTAAAACACAAGGAGTTCTGAATACAATTCCTAATCTAGAAGGAGTATGTAGTCAACACAACTCCTCTTGGCCCAACCTGGCCGAGTACAACTCTTGCACGCGTATGGCAACCCTACCATACTCACGTGACTAACACTTTGCACGCGTATGGCCACCTGCCATACTCACGTGACTAACACTTTGCACGCGAATGACCTCCTGCCATTCTCACGTGACTAACCATTCTTCATGTGCACCATACTCTTAGCCCGAATGTCCCGCATGACATCCTTGACCACCAAGACCTCAGTTCCTCCCTGAACCTAGTCCCGAACCTCAGCTCCTCCATGAACCTAGTTCCGGTCCCGTCATCGACCACGTTCATCTTCGAGCAATACCTGCACATGAACAAACCACAAAACAATTCCGAGCACAAGTCCACGACTTGACTCACATCAATCCATGCAAATACTCACACGAGCATTGCATAAAGTCCACTTCAAGCATCATGAAATTCTCACAAATTTCATAATCTCAAAAACAAATCAAACACAATTCCAATTTTGCTCAAAACCCTAATCGAGCAAAACGCATAATCCTGACGGACCAAAAATATGGTCCGCGTACATGAAAAAGTCACTCAAAAAACCATTCACGACGGACCAAAAAATTTGGTCCGGCGTACATGTAAAACTTATTGTTTTTAAGAACTTGGTCCCGAGCAAAAAACCTTCAGAAGCACAATTACGACATACCAAAAAATGGAGTGCATCGTACATGGGAAAACGAGGTTGCCAAAAACATGTGTATGACAGACCAAAAAATTTGGTTTGTCATACATGGGAAAAATGAGGTCGCCAAAAGCATGTGTATGACAGACCAAAAAATTTGGTTTGTCATACATGGGAAAAACAAGGTCGCCAAGCATGTGTATGATGACCAAACAAATTGGTTTGTCATACATGGGAAAAACAAGGTCGCCAAAAACATGTGTATGACAGACCAAAAAATTTGGTTTGTCATACATGGGAAAAACAAGGTCGCCAAAAGCATGTGTATGACAGACCAAAAAATTTGGTTTGTCATACATGGAAAAAACGCGATTTCTTGAACAAGCGTAAAAGCATCAAAATCACGTTTATGACAGACCAAAAAGTTTGGTCCGTCATACATGCGAAACTCACTGTTTTTGGATGTTTGGTCTGGCGCAAATGCAAAGTCTCTGTTTTTGGATGTTTGAATGTTTGGTCCTTCATGCAAGCAATTTTGCAAGATTAATCCTAACCAATTTTTCAGCACAAAATCAAGCCAATTTTTCATCACATGATTCACAAAATGGGTGCTGAGTTCAAATGGTCGGCGGGCTGTGAGCAAGCATTTCAGACCTTGAAACAGCGCCTTACTATGGCTCCTGTCCTCACGCAACCCGACATCCACAAGCCTTTTGATGTTTATTGCGATGCATCAGGTATCGGCCTTGGCTGCGTGCTTATGCAAGAAAGCCGGGTTGTCGCCTATGCGTCTCGACAATTGAAACACCATGAAGAGCACTACCTAACTCATGATTTACAGCTTGCCGCAGTGGTCCATGCTTTAAAAATTTGGTGCCACTATCTTCTTGGGAACAAGTGCAACATCTATACCGATCATAAGAGTCTCAAGTACATCTTCACTCAAGCGGATTTGAACATGAGGCAAAGAAGGTGGCTTGAACTGATCAAAGACTACAATTTGGAAGTCCACTACCACCCGAGAAAAGCCAATGTGGTGGCGGATGCATTGAGTCGCAAGGCCCGATGCAATTGCCTCACTCTTCAACCCAAGAGTGCCACTCTCTGTGAGGAATTTCAGAAGCTCATCCTGGAGATGGTTGAAGAAGGTTCCTTAGCTAATCTGGAGTTGAGTTCTACGCTGCTAGATCAGATTAGAGAGGCTCAAAATAGGGACAAGGGCGTTGCCCGAATTTGCAGCAAAATGAATTCCGGCCAAGCCCCTAGCTTCCATCTTGATGACCGTGGAACTTTATGGTTTGGTGAGCGCCTAGTCGTCCCTAAAGACCGAGAATTGAGAAGAAAGATTCTTGATGAAGCCCACAACTCTTTACTCACAACCCATCCGGGCAGCAACAAAATGTATCAAGACCTGAAACGACGGTTTTGGTGGACCCGCATGAAGCGAGAGATTGCACGCTATGTGTAACACCCCAAAATTTTTCTTTTCTTAAATTCATGTGTGATTGGCACTTTGGTGAATTTTTGGAATTTTTTGGAATTTATTTGGATTTATTTGGAATTTATTTGAATTTATTCCATTTTGAAATAATTAAAGAATTTGATTTTGCAAATAAAATTTTGTTGGAAATATTTTATTTGAGTTCAAAATGATCCAAAATATTTTCGAATTTTACGGAATTTTCTGAGTCATTTGCTATTTTAATGAATTAAATGAATGCGGGAATTATTTTAAATATTAAATCATTTGGAAAATCCGAGTCGATTCTTGTTCATCGAGCCAGGCCGGAGTCGGACTCGAGTTGAGTCGACCGAATACGTGGTCGGCCGAACCCGTTCGCCGAACCTAGCGCGGCCGTTGGATCAAGATCAAGCGGTTGTGGTCATCACGTCGCCCTAGTCGAGAGAGTCGAACCCGTTCGTGCCGTCGCGATCGTGGCCGTCCGTGTGCATGCGGCGTGGGCGGCTAGGATTGAGCAGCGTCGCCTCGCCGTGTCCAGCCGGACTCGCGCCGTCAAACCTCGCCATGAAAGCCGTCGCATCGGCGTCACGGCCCGGTATTTAAAGCGTGAGTGCGTGCCGAGATCACCGTCACCGTGCGCACCTTTTGCCCTAGCGCCGCCACTCGGAGAGCTCCTCGTGCTCACGATTCCTCGCCGGAGTTGATTAGGGTTAATTTAGGGTTTTGGCGTCGTTCATGCCATTGATCCGCGGTCTCCGTCGTGTTGGTGGCGAATCCAGAGGTAAGGCAGCGCGTCTGAGTAGCTTGATCACTTCCTTTGGAGGACGCCCTCAAGCGCCGTGTGGGAGAGTCGCCTTCCCGACTTTCGACGGAGCGCCAGCGCCGCCGCAACACCATCGTCAACCGAAGCCGTCCAGCCGTCCGATCGAAATCCAGCGATCCAGGTGAGCCACGTGTAACCAAAACCTCGGAACCCGGTCGGATGCGGACCGTTGGATTAAGATCAGCGGCCCCGCGATCGGCCCACGTCGCTCAACACATGAGCCTAGATCCAATCGGCGTCGGATTTCAAACCAGCGGCGAGGATAAGCGCCACGTGTACTCTAGCTGCGTACACTCAGCGGCGTGGCGCGTGTCGACCGCAGCGGGGCGTTCGAGGCCCCGGCGTCGGCGCGCGCGGACGCGGAGCCGACAAGTGGGGTCCGCATGTCGGTGGTGAGTCCAGTGGACCCGGATTCACCGTGGACCAAGCCGTGCCGTCGCTTGATCCACAACCGCGATGCACGGAGACCGCGTGTCATCAGCCGGGTGATGCCCGCGTGGCATGATGACGTCATCTTGGCGTCATCGTGGAGCCGTTAGTGCTGGCGTCGTAAAACAACTGTGGACCAATCGAGAGGCTGCCCGCGTGTCCATCTTGTATAATAATTAATTTCGAAAAAAGAAAATGATTTATTAATTCAGAAATATTGATTCAAATTTAGATTCAAACTTCAGCGCTTATAACTTTTGCGTTTCAACTCCGATTTGAGTGATTCAAATTTCTAAATTTGTATAAATTTGAGATCTACCTAAATATGAATTTTATTTAATTTTTGGACTAAAGTTTTCTCTGTAAAATTATTTAATTGATTATTTAAACTTTAAATAATCATAACTTTTAACGTTTTTAACTCCGAATTTGACGATTCCGGTTTCTAAAATCCACAAATTATGTTCTCTCTGTTTATGGATTTTATTTGGAGTTTTGGGGATCTTTTTGCCTATTGTTTATTTGTGTATTTGCTATTTGCAACTGCAGTAGGCGTTGAAGTCTTGGGAAGGATTCGAAGGAGAAGTATTGGCTCAGGATCCAACTCAAGACCAAGAGCAAGTACTTTTTGAAGGTAAGTTGTGCTTTGACCATGTTGATCCTATTTCGAAATCTATTTTGATTTTAAACTATTGCATGCTAGTTTAATTAGAAAAATACTTTGCTTAAACCTGGGGATTAGATAAATACCAATTTGCTGTATGACACCTTGATTATTTAAGTATGTGCCATGATCCCTTGTCACCCTAGTTGTGGATTACTAGTTGGACATTATTAACTTGCCAACATGGGTTTGAGCCATTTGTAGTATCTTGCTTGGGCACTGCTACGTGCTCATAACATGATTTTGGATAATTAAATGTTAATATTGACTTAATGATATATTGAACCTGTTTTGGAAAAGTATCATGTGATGTTGATGGCACGTGGTGCATGGTAATCAAGCGGGGTTTGATAAGCGATTTCGGCCAGGGGCATGTGGCAAAGTAATCAGTGGGCTTGATTGTGGCGTTAGGAATGTTGATTTGGTTCTTGGGTAGTCTTGCCTGGTCACTCTAAGGACTTAACCTTGCAAGCCTTTGACTGAGTCATACTTGCAACCACATGGTGGAATGGGGCGGCCCCTAGTTGACTAAGTAAGCTAAGGACTCACTTGTGGAGCCTCGGTGTCAATTACACCGTTTGTGTGATTGCGGGGCGTGTCGTGGTGTGGCCGGAGATACCCATCTAACGGTGTGTTGGTCCCATGCCCTTCGCCTTGGCTAAGGAAGGGATGGTGTAAGAAACCTGAGCAGGAAGGACCACTGTGTTGTTGTTTGAGGCTTAGAAAGGCTTTATTCTGAGAACTCGCCTTTGTGGTGTTTGTTTGTATCTTGTGGGTAAAGTGCATAACCTCTGCGAGTGTAGAATCTATTTAAATAAGCCAGGAGTCCGCAGTCTTTGGACAATGCTAACAGGGAATTCTGAGTCAAGGGTTAGATTTTACGAAAATAACTTGGATTTGAAAGGTTGATGCAGTTTTAAGAATAAAGATGATGGTAATGTGGTTTAGGATGGGGAAAATGTTTATTAAAACTTCTTGAAAAGTTATTTACGCTTTACTTATTTCTCTGCTTTTCGAATCTACTTATATTACTTGTCAAATCTTGTTTCACGCAAATATACCTTGAGCTATTCCTTTGTACCAAGCCATGCATATAGTATATTAGCTTGCATTACGTGCATGACTTGCCGAGTACCAAGTACTCACCCTTGCCTCAACACAACATCGAGTTGAAGAGGAGACTACGCCCGACTTTGGAGGAGGAACTCCAAGAGGATCCGATCTACTTAGGGGCGAGCCCGGTCGATTGCACATGGTATCTTTGGATGGCGCCCACGAGTTATTTGATTTTCATTTGCTATTATTTTTCTCTGAATAAGTTTAGCCTTGCGAGTATACATTGTAATTTGACCATAAGGTCGAGCAACTTGATTTAGTTATTTAAATAAAGTACTTTATTGGTATCGTTTGGTATGATTGTGTGATATTTACCGGAGTGTTAAGGTATGTGTGCACTAGCGCGTTCCTGGACTAGTGCTGAATACACAGAGGGTCCGGATTTGCAAATTCGGGGTCCCGACACTATGTGTCTGAGTGTGATGTCTGCTAGAGGGTGAAGGCTGAACATCTTAAGCCAGCTGGCACTCTTCAGCCGTTACCCATTCCAAGTTGGAAGTGGGAAGATATTGGTATGGATTTCATCACCGGGCTGCCAACGACTTCTTCGGGTCACGACTCGATCTGGGTTATAGTCGATCGGTTGACGAAGTCCACACATTTCCTAGCCGTTCGCACCACCTATCCAGCCAAGAGGTATGCGGAGTTGTACATCTCTCGAATTGTATGTCTCCATGGGGTACCAAAGCGGATAGTTTCAAATCGAGGCTCTCAATTTGTTTCTCGATTCTGGAGAAGTTTGCATGAGGCATTGGGCACCAAGCTGCTACACAGCTCAGCATAATCACCCACAAACTGACGGCCAAACCGAAAGGGTCAATCAGATCCTTGAGGATATGTTGAGGGCTTGTGTTCTATCTTATGGGAAGAAGTGGGATGAATGTCTTCCCTATGCTGAGTTCGCTTACAACAACAGCTACCAAACCAGCATCAAAATGTCCCCTTTCGAAGCACTCTATGGTCATAGCTGTTGTACACCCCTGAACTGGTCTGAGAGCAGGGAACAACCATTCTTTGGACCTGATGTGGTTAAAGCTGCAGAAGAAAAGGTGAAGACCATTCAACAAAACATGAAGGTAGCGCAATCACGGTAGAAGAGCTATGCTGACCATCGTAGGAGACCTCTCTCCTTCGACGTTGGTGATTATGTCTATCTGAAGGTGTATCCCCTCCGGGGCACCCGTCGTTTCGGAGTTAGGGGAAAGCTGGCACCTCGCTACATAGGACCTTTTCAGATCCTTGCGAGGCGCGGTCAAGTGGCATATCAGCTGGAGCTTCCTCCCTCTCTAGCAATGGTCCATGACGTGTTTCATATATCTCAATTGAAGAAGTGCCTTCGTACTCCATTCGAGTCTCTGGAGGTGGACGAACTCAAAGTTCAGCCTGGACCTGATCTGTCTTACCAAGAGCATCCTATTCGGGTTTTGGATGAAGCTAAACGCAAGACCCGTCGATGGATTCTTAAATTCTACAAGGTTCTGTGGAGCAATCACACTGAAGACGAAGCCACTTGGGAGCCCGAAGATCGTCTAAGGACCGAGTATCCCAAGTTCTTCCGTACCGTGTGAAGTGCTTATGTACAAATGCTTCGCGATTCAAGGCAAGTCGACCGGTACGTGCCCGTACTATCTGATTGCATCCCATTTTACCTATGCGCTTGTTCTGAATCTCGGGGCGAGATTCCCTTAAGGGGGGAGGGTTTGCCAGGGCCCCGAATTTAAATTTTGACTCGCGCGGCAAACTTAAACCCTAACCAGCTTGTAGCCGCGATTGGGTTCTAGTAATTACTCCCTAGGTTATCCTAAACCATCCCTTAGAAGAGTCCAAAACTCAACTGTAACACCCCAAAATTTTTATTTTCATGAATTTAATCAAGATTTGGCACTTTGGTGAATTTTTGGAATTTTCTGGAATTTATTTGGAATTTATTTGAATTTAGTCCCTTTTGAAATAATTAAAGAATTTAACTTTGCAAATAAAATTTTGTTGGAAATATTTTATTTGAGTCCCAAACACCCTAAAATATTTCCTAGAATTTTTTTGGAATTTTTCTGAGTGTTTTGCTATTTTTAATGAATTAAATAGATTTCTAGAAATTAATTGGATTATTTAATCGCTGGAAAACCTAATCGGTTTGTACTATTCACCCGACCGAGTCTGAGTCAGACCCGAGTTCGAGTCCGACCCGAGCCACGTGTTCGAGCCGAACCCGCTCGGCCGAACTCTAACCGCGTGACCGTTGGATCTTGATCCAACGGCCACGATTGAGCCACGTCACCGGACCGAGCGGCCAGGCGGCCCGGCTCACCGAGCCCGACCCGAGTCCAACTCACGCGACCGTTGGATCGTGATCCAACGGCTCTCGTTGAGCCACGTCACCCCTCTCCGAGTCCTCGTCGGACTCCGCCGCCGCCCGCGTGTGGGCCTCGGTCTCCGCGCTTTTCACGGAAGCCGAGGCCCCTATTTAAAGCGCCGCCGCCGCCATCGGGTTGCCGACTTCCGTGCGCACCCGTAGCCCTAGCCCACGTCAACTGAGCCGCCGCCGTTTGCCCGCTGGAGCTCGCCGTAGTTGCGCTAGGTGTCCACCGCGGTTAAGCGACGTTTCCGCCGCCGTCCGCCGTCCTCCGTCGCCGTTGAACCCAGTTCCGGAACCGCAAGGACCAACCGCACCGGAGGGGACCTTCCACTCCGCCGGAGCACGCCTGCAGCGCCGTTGCCATCGTCGTCGTCTCCATCTCCGGCCAACGAGCTCCGCCGTGGACATCGCCGTGGCCTCGAAACTTTTCAGCTGTCGGATCTTCATCGCACGGTTGAGATTGCGCCACGTCGCCCGGAGGTATTTTCCACGTTGTAATCTCCAGATCCATTTCCAACCGTTGGATCTAGATCCAACGGTTCAGATCGTGCCACGTAGCTAGAACTGCACCGTGCTAGTATAGATCTCAGCCGTTAGATCAAGATCGAACGGCTAGGGTTAGCCGCGTTATAAACGTTAGATTGGATCTTGACCGTCCGATCAAGATCGAACGGCCCAGATCAGCCGAGTAGTTTTCCTGCGCGTGAACCCAGATCCAATCTGGGCCGTTGATTTTCAAATCAACGGCCGAGATCTAGCCACGTGTGCTTGGAGACTGACCGTCGCGGTCAGCGCGGTCGTCGCCTGGTCGCCGCTGACGTCACGCGAGACGTCAGCGTGGGACCCACGCGTCAGCGGCTCAGCCAACCGCACCATGATGTCACAGCTGATGTCACCGTTGGGGCCCAGCTGTCAGCCGTCCTTAGCCATGCGTGATGACGTCACTGCTGACGTCATCCGAGGGGCCCACCTGTCAGTGAGACACGTGAGCCATGGACCGAGCCCAACCGTGCGCCGGGTCTTTGGACCCGAGGCGACGTGGCATCTCCCGATTGGTCCACGTGTCATGCTGACGCAATAAATGGATTTCCGAAAAAGAAAATGATTTATTAATTCGAAATATTGATTTAAAAATTGGTTTCAAACTTCAAACGCTTATAACTTTTGTGTTTCAACTCCGATTTGAGTGATTCAAATTTCTAAATTTTCATAAAAATGAGACCTACTTAAATATGAATTTTAATTAATTTTTTATAATGAATATTTCTCTATTTATAATTAATTAATGTTTTTTTAAACTTTAAACAGATATAACTTTAGCTTTTTAACTCCGAATTTGACAATTCCAGTTTCTAAAAATTCATAAAATTATGCTCTCTCTGTTTGTGAACTTTATTTGGATGTTTGTACACTTTTTGTCTACTGTTTATTTATTTATTGCTATTTGCACGCTTTACGAGTAGACGTTGAAGTGCCCGAAGGATTCGAAGGTGAAGTGTTGACCCAGGAGCCAGCTCAGGACCAAGAACAAGTACTCTTTGAAGGCAAGTTGTGCTTTGACCATGTTGATCCCAATTTCAAATTAATTCGATTTAAATTATTGCATGCTAGTTTAATTAGAAAATACTTTATTTAAATTCTGGGGAAATAGATAAACGCCAAATTGTTGTATGACACCTTGGTTAATTAAATATGTGCCATGACCCCTTGTCACCCTAGTTGAGGTTTAAATTTTTGGACATTATTAAATTGCCAACATGGGAATTTAGATCGTTGAAGTATATTGCTTAGACCTGCTACGTGCTCTTGACATGATTTTGGACAATCAAATGTTAATATTGACTTAATGATATATTGAACCTGTTTTGGAAAGGTATCATGTGTTGTGTTGTTGATGGCACGTGGTGCATGGTAATCAACTAGGGTTTGATAAATAGTTTTCGACCGGGGCATGTGGCAAGAATGATCGGGTGGGCGGTTGTGGCACAGGAGCGTTGTTTTTGTTCTTCGGGTAGTCTTGCCCTTGTCACCCTAAGGACTTAACCTTGCAAGCCTTTGAACTGAGTCAAACGTGCGACCACATGTCTGTAATGGGACGGACCTAGTTGATTAAGTTGCTAATAACGTACCTGTGGGACCTCAGGATGTCAACTACACCCTTTGTGTAGTTGTACGGGGGAGCGTACCGGGGTTGCGGCCAAGTACCCATCTAACGGTGGATTGGCCTAAACTTCGCCTTCGCTAAGGGAAGGGTTAGTGTGCAACACCGGGGAGGACCACTTGTGCTGTTAGAAGTTTCCGAAAGACTTTGTTACGGAAACTCGCCTTTGTGGTGTTTGACTGTATCTTGTGGGTAAAGTGCATAACCTATGCAGAGTGTAAAATCTATTCGAATAGCCGTGTCCGCGGTATTGGACATCGCTCGGGAATTACAGTCAAGGGTTAGACTTTCTTGAAAATAACTTGGACTTGAAAGGTTGGATTTGGTTAAGAATGATGTTGATGGAAATGTGGATTAGGAGTGGAGAAGATGTTTATTTAACTCCTGGAAAAGTTATTGATGCTATAACTCGTTTCTACTGCTTTCGAATCTACTTATGATACTTGTTAAATGCTGTTTACTGCAAATATACCTTGAGCTATTCCTTTGTATTAAGCCATGCATGTAGTATATTAGCTTGCATTCTGTGCATGACTTGCTGAGTACCAAGTACTCACCCTTGCATAATACAACACCAGTTGAAGAAGAGTCTACACCGGCTTTGGAGGAGGAGCTCCAAGAGGAACCGTCTAACTAGGAGGCGAGCCCGATCGGTTGCCTGTGGTATACTGGATGGCGCCACGATGTTATCTTACTTTTTTCGCTGCTATTATTTCTCTTTTATTAAGTTTCGCCCTGCGAGGCGTATATTTGTAACTTGACCTTAAGGTCAGGCAACCAGTTTGATTATCTAATTAAAGTACTTTATTAGTATCGAGTGGTATGATTGTGATATTTACCAATGTTGAGACTTTGTGCACTAGCGCGTTCCTGGACTAGTGCTGATTACACAGAGGGTCCGGATTTGCAAATTCAGGTCCCGACATCAACTGCAAGTTTGGAGCTTGCACACTCCATTCCGCAAATGGGTATTTCATCCAAGTTTGGATCCATGTAACTTGAGATCCGGGATGACCTAGGATGTGCATGTTGCTTGGTCGCGAACTAGGAACTTTTCTCTCCGACATGGTGAGGTTTGCACCAAGATCCGACGTCAAACCCTAGATTAAACATAGCACCAAAAATCGGATCCTGCGCTGGAAGTTCTGGGTAATCCGGAGTATCCGAAAAAAATATCCGGAAAGTCCGGATAGAACCCGTAGTATCCGGATGCAACATCCGGAGTATCCAGACTGGGTCTACCCGAAAGCCCTAACCTGGAATGCCCGGATGAATTATCCGGAGTGTCTGGATTGGGTTAACCGAATACCCCAACCCGGAGTGTCCGGACTAATTGTCCGAAGAGTCCGAACTTGTCGGGGGGTTTAGTATAAAGACCCATTTCTCTTGGCCTCTACCTCATTTCTTCCCCTACCTTTTGCT
Source organism: Rhipidocladum racemiflorum (assembly GCA_036346355.1). Classification (NCBI taxonomy): domain Eukaryota; kingdom Viridiplantae; phylum Streptophyta; class Magnoliopsida; order Poales; family Poaceae; genus Rhipidocladum; species Rhipidocladum racemiflorum. The sequence goes on along the minus strand of CM070571.1, from coordinate 43,774,277 downwards.
CTCCACTCCCTTGTGCGTGATCTCCTCCACCCGAGCTCGTCTCCAGCGTCTCCCCACCGGCCGACGTCCTCCCGTGCTCCTCCCCGGTGACTTCCCCACCCCGGTGTCCTTAAGATCGTCTCCAAGCCGGCGTCCTCCTTCCTCTACCCAGCTTTCCCTTCTTCTTCTTCATCCTCCTTGAAGGTAAGACCTTTTCTTGGAGTTGATTCGTGGATTTTTGGGTTTTAGGGCGTCCATGGGAGTAGATTTGAGGCTTGGTATGTAGATTGGGGGTTGGGGTAACTTTGGGGAATGTTAGGGTTTTTGGTGGGTGGTTGGATTAGGCAATGCTTGGGCATAGGGTGAGAGATCGGGGTTAGATGATGCCGTTCTAAGCATCAGATTAGGTTTTGGTTGGAGTTTTTAGAAGTGAGCGTCATTTCGTCGTGTTTGGGCTAGCTCGAAGTTTCTCCGGCTTGGCCGTGTGTAGGAAAGTTGTAGATTGGGTTCTCGCAGTGCCGTAGAACTTGGAAGACACTCCAATCCCTTGAGTCATTGGGCGAAATGCGCCATGTCCGGAGTGTCCGGCCAAATGGTTCGGAATGTCCAGCTTATCCAGACTGTCTGGATGAAACATCCGGACTATCCGGGTTTGCCTGGTCTGTTTCGGTGGGGAATGCATTGTATTTCATTTCATTTGCATTGCATGCATCTTATTCATGCATTATATTCGTGTAGAGAACGAGACCGCGGTGACCGACGTGACCGTGGTTGAGGGGATTGCCGAAGATCAAGTCTTTGTCGATACCCAGGCAGAAGCATCAGGCAAGCACCTAAGCATACTCAACCTTATATATATTTAAATTTTGGAGAATGAATTGCTTATTGGATGTTTAAGTTATGCATTAGCAGTTGAATTGTGGGAATGGTACTAGATCCTATTTGTTGCACATACACTCCTTCATACTTGTTGAACACCTCCTTTGGAGCTAGTATATGGGTAAATATATTGTGTCCATGCTTAGTTTGCTTAGATGTCGGGTATGGGCCAAGTGGTGGATGGTTCCATCGCTTGAGATTATCTACTTCAAAAATATTGGGTTGCAATGGATATGATTATGTTCTGAAATGTTGAATTTGAGACCGGGCGGGAAAGTTGGGGCACTTGGGTGTGGAGGCTCAAGTGTGGTAGTCTCGCCCGTGTCGGTTGAGGACCGATCCGTTGTTTGCCATGTTGATCAAGCACACCTTGTCAGTCGCATACCGAAATGGGACGGTAAAGCTATTCTTTCATCGCATGCTATTCGATGGGGCATGCCCTCATGCGGTTGAGCGTGGTTGAGGGCGAGGCTTAGGCCGACTCTCGAGGGCCAAGCTGGGCTTGGGCCGCTCGAGGGGGTGCTAGGTGCTCGGACCGTATGAAGATGTCCCAACGAGTATGTATGGATGGGAGGAGGGTTGACATGAGGTTCTTTGTGGCACAAGTCGTGCGATTGATGATCCCCTGCAGGGTGAATAAGCGATTCGAATTGCCGTGCTCTCGGATATGAGCACGCTTGTATCATCCGACACTTCAACGTAGTAATAACTTGGACTTAATGATGGTTGAGTATGGTGGTGATGTTTGTTATGTTGACACTTGCCTTACCTTAATTGCAATGGTTAAGAATTCACTCTAGTAAAAGGTGCTACCCATAAATGCTAAGAAATTGGTGAATTGAGTAGTGGAATGTAATTAAACAACAAAGTTAAGCTTTTCTGCACTTTTACCTTAAGCTTGATTCCTTGCTACGTCCAAATGCATACTCTTTCGAGTCGGTCATATATGGACCACGGGTAAGTCTTGCGAGTACCTTCTGTACTCATGCTTTTGCTTTGTGGTTTTCAGGTGAGGATCCGGACGGATGTGAGTTCTGTCCGTACTGCTTCTCGGTGACCTGGCGGGGCACCAAGTAGAGGCTACCGGTGTTGCTACTTGCACCCGGAAGTGTTCAGGGGCAGGACACTTCCGGAAGAGTTGTACTTTTGCTAGTTTAGTCGTGTGTGTTAGATTTTGTTGTACAGCTGGTTTCAAACTATGTTATGTCTTCACTTGAACCTTTGGTTACTTTTATGCAAATCTTTAGTGTACTTTTGTGCTCTCGTTTTATCTCGTTCGTTACTTCTGTGCTTGGTGGTTGTCGGGTGTGATTTTTTTTGGGTGTCGTTGGATCCATGTCGGGTTTTGTCTTCGTGCCGGGGTTGGTTGCTTTGTCTTGCTTCCATGTTGCGTGCTCTGGTTGCGGGGTTTCGAGTTCGTTGCCCCCTTTATGCAAATTGATGTGATACAACGTTGTAAGCCGGTATGCGGGTGATCCTGGGCGTGTTTGAGGTAGCATACCAGGGGAATACCGGGATTGTTGTCGAGTTATTCGAAGGGTCTCACCATCGTCTTAATTGGGCTTGGGTGCTAACACTGCGAGCGCCCTCGGCGATCCGCTGTTAGCCTCCAAATCCGATTAGGATAACTGAGCATTCAAATAACCCGGGAACGGTCTGGGCGGCTGCCGTCACAGGGCCCAAAGCACGATGGGGTGGATCAAAAGGCTACAGTAAGCAATCGGACAATTAATGATGTCTAGAGAAGTGATATAGAACCATTTCTTCCTCCAGTCGGCCTGCCAATAAGAGATGACAGGAACCGAGATGTTGGATCTGCCAGATCAAAGGCAAAATCCGGCACTTCCCACCACCTCTTGATTTAATCTCGCCAAAATATAAAAGTGGCGGAAAAGGTTGAGGCTAGGTGCAATGCCCAGGTAAGCCTCGCAGAGGTGCACAAACACGCTCAACATCGTGAATGAATTGGGTGTCAAATTGAATAGATGGATGAGTAAAAGTCCAGGACGGATAGAAGAAAAGCAGAAGGCGGAAAATTAAAGCCACAGTAAAAGAAAGGTGCAAAGACTACGGTTTCATCTTGATTCTGCGGGGTAGGGTATGGCTCACCTGCAGAAGGACGCTAGTTGACCAGTGCGCGAGGGGGAATAAGGCCCTTCTTCTCCAAGTCAGCAAGGTGTTCCTCGGACATGATCGAGGCTTGCTAGCATTTCTTGAGCCCCTCGACTTCGAACACCGCCTCGCCGGTCCCCACCTCCTTTGATGGGGCGCTGCCTCCGGTAACTTTTGAGAGGGATCTAGCCGCCATTGCAAAGGGGAAAGGATTTCGTGTGGATGGAGAGGGCGAAGAAGATGGCGGAGAAGACAGAGTTCTTTGAAAATGCACGTAACGACCACCTGCTCGAAGACGGAATATATACAGTTCCCTTAGCTGGTAGTGGGCTGTTCCGTCCCCATTACACGGCGCATCGAACAAAGGAGTAGTTGGAAAGTTGAGTAAGCTCGCGAAACTCCATAGTTTTTTGCAGACTGTCGCATTTAATGCCGCGCATTCCCAACACAGCGATATTTCAAACCGAGTCTCAACTCTACTCAGCATCGAGTTCTCAGGGTCAATATCGAGCAATGGGAAGGTACACAGGGAATTTGGGGAAGGTTGACGATTGGGCTCTTGACCCGACATCCTCCTACTCGATCCCAGCAGTCCAATCCTACTCGATGCAGTCGACCACGAGCACGTATGGCATTATCCATTCAAGCCAAGGCTTGACGATAATCGACCTAATGCTTAACACGGATCCATCACTAAATAGAGTTCGGGGGCTACTGTCGAATATCTAACTATGGGATATGCACGCATATTGGAAAGACGGAAATTATACAATATACCCCGGATGCTAAGAGCCCTATCTCTACGGGAGACAAGGTTAATGGAAAGGGTATATCTATGTTAGGAAGGACTCGATCCTGCTCCCGTAATGAGGAGACCAGATCAAGTACGTCGAACATATAAGGAAAATCAGATCCCTACGAGGATCTCGAAACGAAGACCCCTGATGGGAATGATACTGAGTCCTCATCTGGTGACATCTTGAGAGGATGGTGTACCCAGCTATAAATACAGGAGAGATGCACAATGAAAGGGGACCGAAAAAGGTGCAATTAGAGCATACGCAATAAGAAGCCCGAGGAGAGTACCTGCTAGACCTTTTTAGCCAGATTAGATCTAGCTATAGTTTTCCCATCTTGTAACCAGAGATTACACCCCCTAGATTTGTACTCTACATTGAGCGATCCGATAGTGAAAAACAATAGGAGTAGGGTATTACTCTTCTGAGAGGCCCGAACCTATCTAAATCTTGCCTCATCTGTGTCTGTTAATCCTGCGAACCGTCGATCTCTCAACCTTCGACATACAGGTTTCAAAAGGAGGTATACATGTTGGACCAGTCATGATGAAGAGCAGATTATGCAAGCAGTAAGTAGTACTAACATCATCGACGAAGTCAACAATACAGCGAATGATATCGACTGTGCTTTCGATAAGGATAAGTTTCACGATGACAATCTGGATCAGATGCTACGGGATGCAGAAAGGAACTGTGATGAGTGAGAGTATGTAAAATTCTAGGGTATGATGGATGACTTAGAGAAACCTTTGTTCTTTGGTAGCAAGTTTAAATAAACAAGGTTGTCATCCGTGCTGGAATTGCTGAAATTAAAGGCAAGCAACAGTTGGTTGACAAGAGTTTCATAGAGTTGTTGGGCCTGTTAGCGGACATGCTTCTAGAGGGAAACGAGTTGTCGACAACCACCTACAAAGCCAAGAAAGTTCTTTGTCCCCTGGGAATGGAAGTGGAAAGAATACATGCATGTCTGAACGACTGTATCCTCTACCCCAAAGAGTATGCAAACTTGCATGTATGTTCAATGTGCAACGCATCCTGGTGCAAGCGTAAAGATAGATCAGATGATGACAACGAGGGCATCGAGGTGAAGAAAGGACATCCCGCTAAGGTGGCGTGGTATATGCCTATAATTCCCCATTTGAAATGTTTGTTTGCAAACTCAAAAGAGGCAAAACTGTTTCGGTGGCACTCGGATGAGCGCAAGAACGATAGAATGATAAGGCACCCTACTGATTCCATCAAGTGGAGAAACATCGATGGGAGGTTTGAAGAATTCGCATCAGATCCGAGGAATATAAGGCTTGGATTGAGTACAGACAGAATGAATCCTTTCGATAACATGAGTAGCCGTCATAGCACTTGGCCTGTGAATCTTTGTATATACAATCTTCCTCCTTGGTTGTCTATGAAGCGGAAGTACATTTTTCTGTCTATACTCATCTAAGGCCTGAAGCAACCTGGAAACGATATTAATGTGTACCTATCACCATTGATGGAAGATCTGAACACGCTGTGGGCTCCTGGGGTACAGGTATGGGATGCTCACAAATGAAAGTACTTCACTTTGCATTGCCTGTTGTTCTGCACCAAAAATGATTATCCTAGCATTGCTAACTTGTCGGGGTAGAGTACAAAAGGAGCCAAAGATTGTACTCACTACTTGCATGATACTGAGAGTGAATGGCTAAATCACTCCCGCAAAACCGTGTACATGCGTCACCGTAGGTTCCTTCGGAGGAATCACCCATACCGCAAGATGAAGAAATAATTCGATGGAACGATCGAAGATGGTTTAGCTCCAAAGATTTTAAGCGGGACAGACATTCATGATATGGTTAAGGACTTGGATGTTGCACTTGGAAAGGGGATGTAAATCGAGGACCCATGAGAAGAGCATGTGGAAGAAGAGATCAATATTTTGAGGCCTACCTTATTGGGAGCACCTACAAGTTTGGCACTGCATCGTCGTGATGCACGTAGAGAAGAATGTATGTGATAGCTTGATTGGACTCTTACTGAACATTAAGGGCAAAATAAAGGGCGGTATCAACAGATGGCTTGACTTGGTCGATATGGGCTTCAGTCCTGAGTTAGCATCAAAACATACCGATAAAGGCCGAATGTACTGTGAACTTGCTTGTTACACTATGTCCAAGTCTGAGAGAACTGAACTGTGCCAGTGCTTGCATAGTGTGAAAGTTTCGTCCGGTTACTCTTCCAATATGAAGAGATATGTTTCGATGCAAGATTTGATTTTAACTAGCATGATGTCTCATAATTGCCATATGCTTATGACACAGATGATCCATGTGGCAATTAGAAGTATCTTACCGAGTAAGGTCCAGGAGACAACCACAAGGTTGTGTTATTTCTTTAACACAATTGCTTAGAAGGTCATCGATCCCGAAGGACTAGATGCTCTGCAGGCCGAGGTGGTAATGACTATGTAATCTTGAGATGTATTTCCCTCCATCGTTTTTCTATATTATGGTCCATCTCATTGTTCACCTTGTGAGGGAGATAAATATGTGCGGGCCCATGTTCCTACATAGCATGTACCCATTCGAGAGGTACATGGGAATTCACAAGTCATACATACGGAATTGATCTCGACCGGAGGGTAGCATTGTCGAAGGTTATGCAACCGAAGAGGTCATCGAATTCTATGTGGATTATATGGCTCAGGTCGAGCTGATAGGTGTGCCTCGATCCCGCCATGAGGGGAGGCTCTAGGCTATCGAGACCATCAAAAGAAAATCAATCACGCCTGATCCAGCTACGTGCGCTAAAGCCCATTTCACGGTTTTGCAACACATGGCTATTGTGGCCCCATATATCGAAGAGCACAAGAACTGGCTACGGTAAGAGAATCCATCGCGGTAGGAGTCCTAGATCATCACACAGCATAACCTTCAATTCAACATATAATTCAAGGAGCAACAACCCATCACTGGAAGCTCGACCGGAGATACGCTAAAATGATTGGCAAAAGGGCCAGCATTTATGGCTGTAATATGGAAAGGATATGACTTAAATGGATACACATTTTACATGAGAGATCAGGATATGAAGAGCACAAACCAGAGCAATAGTGTTCACATAGATGCATTGAATACCACTGGGTTGACGAGGAGCTCGTACTATGGGTTCATTGAGGAAATTTGGGATCTCGACTACACACTATTCAAGATCCCCTTATTTCAGTGATGTTGGGTTCACCTGTAGTATGTGAAGGTTGACAAGTACGGTGTCACTACTGTCGACCTTGAACGTGTTAGACACCAAGACGAACTGTTTGTTCTCGCTAACCAAGTTGTTTAAGTCTTCTATGTAACCGATCCATCCAACAAGAAACGCCATGTGGTTATTCAGGAAAAAAAGAAGATTGTCGAGTCAAGAATATGGTAGATGAGGAAAAATACAATCAATTTAATGAGTTGCCTCTTATTGGTACTGGCATCATGGTCCAGGAAAAACAACCTAAGGAAGCTAGCTACACACGCATTAATCATCATGAAGGGCTAATTTTTATACTAAAGAATAAGCAAGTGGATTTATGATGAGATCATCATGTTTATTCCAAGTGTACGTACATGTATTATAATTAATGAGATGTATGTCCGTATTATTATTAATGAGATGTATGTACGAATACTTATTTTATTAAAATCCGAAGATTTGAAGAGCTCCGAGAGCATCCACGGCGCTTTCTTCGTGGAAAGACGCCCGATGAAATCCAAAATCTTCCGCCGTCCTCGGCTGCTCTCTCGATGCTTCTTTTGCCACGCGTCGATTCCTGTTTGACCCATTGTTCTGCACCGCTTTCTCATATCGTCTCTGATCTCTCCACCCTACCCGTCTCGCCGCCTCCGCCCTTCCCCTCCACTAGGTCGATCTCTCCTTCCTCCCCCCCACCTTCTCCCTTCCTCCCCTCGCCTTCGGCACGAATCACTTCCCCTCCACCAGGTTCGTCTCTCCTTCCTCGCCCCCACGCGTGGAGGGGAGGGGAAGCAGAAGGGTGCAGTCAATGCAAAAGCGGAAGGAGAACAATGTGAGATTACCGACCCCCCTGACCGCCTCCTCCTCCTCCTCTTCCTTCTCCGGCCGCCGCCGCCGTAATCTGCGTTCACCCCCGACGATCGATAGGGTTTGTTCGACCTCTCCTCAAGCCCTTGCGGCGATCTCCTCTTGTACTTCACATTGTTGCGAGCAGTACGGGACGGAGTCGACGGTGGCGGGGGCATCGTCTTGGGGCCCACACTATACACCGCTAGATCCAACGCTACCCATGCCGTGGAGGGCGCTCATCAACGGCAACACAGGCTACCTCTACTTCTGGAACCCGGAGTCCAAGGCCGTCGATTTAACGCCCTTCGCCTCCGCAGCCTCCTCCCAACCCCGAGGAGAGGCCCAAGAATGGCGTTCCTTCCGTTGTAGCACATCAATGTTCTTCCTTTTTGTTTTATTTTGTTTCTTTTCCGTTGCTTTCGTAGCCTGGGTAATAATGTCGGTCTAGAGGTGTACGAGATTTCCTTATCAATTTGTTTGTTTCTTAGGCACATGATCAAGCTGGAGGGAGTTGTTTGTAGAATGCATCTCCCGCTGATCATTTCGAGGTGCGCTAGCATCTATCTGTTTTCCTATCGTTCACATGTTAATGTTACATACATTATGTAATCCGCACTGCATTTGCCTCATTATGCACGCCAGCGTGTTTACAACAAGATTGTATGTAACAATGAAGCAGAAAGTTAGCCTTTTGGCTTGCCTAGCTGCCTTCGCTCCTGAAAAGGGAGGAGGAAATAATTACGCAAATGTCATATTAATTACCATTACTTCATTTACGACAACAGCATAGCAGTAATGACATGACAAAGAGCCAAAGATACGATCAACACATAGAGCATGATCATAATTGATGTACATTTCTTGTTACCTGTAAGAGCCCCAAATTTAATTACGAGTAATATTGTGCATGGCATGCTCATATCATTCATATTAGTGGCACAACTAACACTTAACTAAGGTTATATAAAGGTTAACATCAATTTAGTTAAATGAGTATGAAGTTATAATGTCCATGACCCCTTTTTGAAGTCTCTACCCTTTTATACCCAAACTTCATCCACCTTAGTCAATGACAAGTGGACCCCAAATGTAAGTGGGAGAATAAAATTCTGCATCCCTAACCTACTTTTTCTACCTTACCTACTCCATACCCACTCCCTTACCTCTCTATGACATGTGGGACCTAATCCCACATGTAAGCAATGGTTGGGCAGCCATATAAAAGGGTTCCTTCCCCTTGGGTTCTCCTCCACACCCCCATTTTCAGCTCCCCTCATTTCTGAAAATAGCAAAAGGGAGGAGAGCAAGCACCCCCATTGACCCTTCCATTCATTCCAACAAAAACCATCCAAGGATTTAGCTTGAGCTTGTGCATGCTACACCATTGGATTCTCCTCATCAAGAGCTTCAATTCCATCCAAGTGGATTGTTGATGCATCAAGTATTGGGTGAGTTCCAATCCATTCTTTACTCATCCATTTTCTGAAATTTTGGTGGCATTGAGCTCATTCCATTCCTCTTCTTTGAAATCATCTCCAAGTTGAGGATCGGACCGTGCATGTCGCATTGCTAGCTTAAGGAGGAGAAGGTGAAGTCATTGCAAGCACTAGGAGGAGGAGGGGGTTATCTCCAAGCACTAGGAGGAAGAGTTGACACCGCGAGAAACGACGAAGATCGCCATCTTGACGTCATTCTTAATCTCTTCATCCAACCAACCTTCCATCAAGTGCAAGAGTATCCCCATAGTGGTAAGGCTATACCCAAGTTATCGTTTTTGAAGTATAAGAGCACATGCACCCACACCTATTTTCTGACAGATCAGCCCAACCCGGACACTCCGGGGTTAATCCGGATACTCCAGACCCCAGTTCGGACCTTCCGGATGTGTCAGGCGAAATCGCGAATTATGACAGAGAGACCCAACCCGGACCCTTTGGGGTTTAAACCCGGATAGTCCGTTTTACCCGGACACTCCGGATACATAACCCGGATACTCCAGTTTAGTCAGCAATCGAGTAACCGAGTAGGTCAACCCGGATACTCCGGGTTAGGACCCGGATACTCCGGACGTGTAGGGATGAATTGCTTCTCATATACATTCTAGGATTAGGAATATAACTATGATGCATTTCATGCCTGATTGTGCATGCTCTCGTGTTGTTTATTATTGGTTTCTTGATTTGTATTCCTTTGGAATTGGATTTCTCGTTAGGTGTCGATGCTTCGGAAGACAACCCCGAGTACGACTACGCCTACGACATCAAGAGCGAGCTGCAAGGCACTACCTTACTCCTTGAACATACTTGATCCTATTAATTGCAAATTATGTTAAAGTTTTTTTGTCAATTGCAAGCTTACTTTAAATTACAAGTATATTTGGGGTAGAATGCTTAGTTACTACCTTGTTGACATGTTATCTTGTTACCCCATTCCTTACGTATACCATTGTCGCCCTAGGTGGTTGGTTTATTATTATGTATGGGTTCGTACGAGTTGCTTAGCCATGCTTAGAACATCGTTAGGAACCGCGATAGATGGACCTAGTCCATCGGTCGTGATGATCAAAGATGATTATGATAATGATGGTTCAATTGTGGTTATTATGTAGCGATGTTGGTTAAGGATCTTAAGGATCAAATCCTGGTGACGTCTCTTGAAGTAACTATCGTGCGAACCACATGCCGTTTATGGGGCCGGCTTAGCCAAGTACTTGTGTATGACTAGGGCATTTAAACCACGTGCACTCGGAATTCTTTGAACTTTGGAGAGTGTCAAGGAATGTCCGCGGGGTCTCCTTGAACTTTGTGGAGTGTCGAGAGTATCCTTCGAAATCCCTCGAACTTTGTAGAGTTAGGGATGTTCAATAACGGGTGTACTCCTTGATCCACATACACAGAGCACTGGGCACGCGGGATCGAGGGTCACAGTCACCCGGGTGGTTTAAACGCACTATCATATATACTGGAAAATGGTTTTGTCACATTCACCTCGGCCGGCACATCAAAGGAATTGTGCTCATAGCTTGGCTTACGAGTGTGGCGTGTCATGTGGGTAAGGTCGTACCTCTGCAGAGTTTAAACTATTCAAATAGCCGCGTCCATGGTTAAGGACGATCACTTGAGTTGTCAGTCACTAGGCAAGTGTTAAGGACCGGGTAAGAATGGATGGTTTGGGAAAACCGAGTCTCATGAGTATTGGACTACTGATGGAGAGAACTTCGCGAGTATTGGAGTACTCGTGGAAGGAACTTCACGGATATTGGAGTATCCGTGGGCGTAAGCGAACATGAGCGTTGAACTCATGGTTCGGAGAATGCTTGAAGGCATGAGATGAAGATGATTATGATTATGTTATATTATGTATTAGACTTTGTAAATGTTTAGCAAACCGCAATTTCAATCTATACATGTCTATGTTTTCACTCCAAATATTGCTTTCTGCTGAAATTAACCTGGTGCCTTTCTTGGGACGAAGCCACCACATGTAGTTAGAATCAGCATACTACTTATATTATTGTGCGAGTACACTCTTTGTACTCAAACGGATTGTCCACTTGCTGCAGGTGAGGATGAAGCACTGCCCGGAGACCTTTATCGGGCAGATTTCGATGATGCTAACGTTTAGGGGCACGTTCTTACTTCCAGTCGGTTGCCTGAGGGTCTATGGCATACTACGCTGGCCTTTTGTCGTTCATTTATGTTTTCCGCTGCCACTTTGCTGTAAAACTACTATGTATGTCGTTTTGGACAACGGTCCTGCTTTTGTATGTAATTATGCTTATGCTTCCGTTAATTATGTACGAGTTGTGATACAAACTGTTATACATTGCCGCACGTGTTGGTGAACTTTCCTGGGACCAACACGGGCATATAGGCGGGCCGCTCGAGGTTCCCTTGATTTACTTGGGCTGTGCGTAGCTACCGAGTGAATCAGTGGAATCCCGGTGACGGGTCCCCACATTACCTACATTACAAACCAGCTACTGCAAAAATCATGTAACTTCTACTCTAGATACTTTTGGTTTGATTTCCTTTTACCAACAAGGGAAAAACAGCAATCTAGAGAAAATCGACAGTGGAGTTTATCTTACGGTAAAGTACCATACTAAACACACCAGTTTGCATAGAAAAAACAGCGAGTGATATACTATACTGTCTCATTTCTTATTATTAACTATTACCAGGACTTTTGCTTTATTCGCATTTTCCTCCACAGGTTACAGTATTCTATAGATCCAGCATATCTATATCAAACAATATGAGAAGCATCACGCCTAAACTGCCGATGCTATCTGCTCTTATTTACTGTTACTCATCTCGCTTGCCTTCACGAATCCCAGAGCTTAGGCTTCCCTATTTGTCTTTTCCATTGTCCCTACATACAAACTTGCACCACATCATGGGCTGTTTTTTTACAACACCAATACAACCCATCTGTAAAAACGTTCAGTTATTTATCTGCATTATCTATGCAGTTTTTCTTGTTTCTTGGTATAGTGATTACCTTTACTCTATGGAAACAGTGAATTGGTATTATAAATTTTATTCCAACACTATACAAACAGTGCATATATTTCCAAAGACACAAGCAATATTTCATTCCAAATACTATCCAGGTGGCTAATACAGGTGGCTAATACAACAGTTCTTTAAAAAGATGCTCCAGATTGTAGCTCCAGACCCTTTGCTTTATGATTTTACTACATTCTAAATAAAAGCAAACTAAACATGTAGGGCATTTTGAGTTTTAATACACGCAGGATTCAGGCTATTAATTAACGACAGCCGAAAAGTGCCCTGCACTAAAACAGAGAATATAATACATTAAAAACTATCTCCTTCTATTTTATGTTCCTTACTGCTATTGTTGCTGCATCCTACATTCTAATCTTAGCGCCCTCCAAACTACAGCTAACCATTTCTTACTTTATCATGCTCATCTCTTTCTAATCTAAACAATTAGTTCTGCCACTGCAGAAATGATCAACACGTTTTGCTTTCAAACGATCTTCAATCTTTTGCTTATACAAACATAGGTTTCTCAGTAAAGCATATAGTGCTTCTTTTAGTGTCCTTTCTATGATTTCTTTTCCTTTTTCCTTACATCAATTTTCATCACTTCTATTTTGAACATCTGTATGACCTTCTTATGCTTTAGGCTACGCAGTATTTACTTATAATGCGTTTGGTTCACTGTATCAGGTTGAACCGAACCGTTCCGTACAGGATTTAATCTCGTTCATGCGTTTGGTTGACTGAACGGAACCATCTGGTACAGGATGAGATGTCGGACCCCGGAATAACACCTCCGAAATCCTCTGTGTATTCTGTACTAGTCCAGGAAATGCTAGTACACACAGTAGAAATGAAACCATAGCATATCCAGCGTTCTTTATTAATAATAAATATTCAAGGTTACATAGGAAATGGCGCGCAGGCCAACGAATAAATAAAGCAGCGGAAATGAAGACAAATAGATAGAGCCCAATTAATTTGCCACAGGCAATCGACTGGGGACGCGGCCTAGTCCAACTGTTCCTCACCATCGTGGTACTCCTCCTCTAAAGTGGTAAATTAAGCAAGGGTGAGTACATACGTACTCAGCAAACCACACCGGAAATGCAATATAAATGTACGGGTAATCAAAGGATGGCAATATGATTTGTTTAAGCACAAAGCAACAGTTTAATAACATTTTCAATAATTGTAAAAGGCATACGTTATTCCTGAAATCAAATCTATACAATTTTAACTCAGGAATCTCTCCTGGAATTGGCTAAGTTATACCCATGATGGACTCCCTCCATCCAACATCATTTCTGAAAACCAAATTTTAAATTTACTAAAGTCTAATCTGAGAATGGCTTGCTCGGTGTGCCCATATCCGCGGGCGCGGCTAATCGATTAGTTTGACACTCTGCAGAGGTTGTACAACTTTACCCACAATACATAATATTTCCCTTTTATGTCAACACACTTCCTTTGGTGAGTGACAGAGAAGATTATGACAAGGCCCCTATGTTAAATTCATACATGTAGTCATGCCCGCTAAGGTTTCACCGCTGAAAGACTCCCACTATTCAGAAACCCCCTCTTGCGCCAGAGTGGCAGCATCTCGCTTTCACCACACCACTACCCCCATATGGCATGACTGTCCATGAAATGGTTTAATAAGGATAGCCAGGTCTGTCCCATTCCAGACTCGTGGTAGTACGGTTAGGCTTTACATTCAGCAAGACTCAGACCGGTCCTTAATTGACTAGGCGAGACTGTCCACAAACCCAGAACCATGACCTCACCACTTTCCAACCAATTCTCGCCCGGTCTAAGTCATTTTCATTTTAACCATACTAATCTCCACATTAATACTAACATTGATCACTATAAGTTTTCAATTGAACATGATGTCATTTTGGCATAAAGTTCCCCAAAATTTCCTAAGTTCAGTTCTATGCATGGCTAAGCAATGTCTAACTATTACCATAGTCATAATTCATATTTTTACTAAGGTTACAAGGGTATCGGAATTCAAATGTCAAAGGTCGCATGTCGGAATTGGATTATACTATCATTTAAAACTAGGTCGAAAATTAATGTCTATAATAAATAAGCATGCAATAATTGTAAATACAACATACAACTTCACAAAACTGGGAGCAACATGGTCAAGGGGGTGTGACTTGCCTAGTTCGACGAGTTGCTGCTCGAAATCGTCGTTCGGGAACTCCTCGGACTCTCCGTAATCTACGCGTAAAAAAGCACCCAAATTCAAATAAAACCCAAACGAATTCAAATAAACACAAATTGAATTTCAAACTAGCTCTAAACTGAAATTTAAGGTTTTTAATGATTTTAGGAAGAAGAACGGAGCCAAACGGAGTTCGAACGGGCGAAAACGGGCTCCCGGAAGTTTAAAACGATTAAAACGGGATTTTCTGGAATTTTTAAATTATTTTTTAAAAGAAAAACCGAATTACTGCGTCATGCTGACGTCAGCAGCAAATCGGATTTTGTAAAAAAAAATTTCTTTTAAAACGGCTGACAGGTGGGGCCGGGCCCAGACGCGTGGACTGCGTCCACACGCGGGGACAGAGCGCGTGCACGCGCACGCGCTGGCGCGACGTGGCGAGGCCGGGCGGCGTGGCGCTGGCGGCACGGTGCCGGGCGGAGGAAGGAGGGCGGCCCAACGATGGCGGCGGCGCAAGGCGGAGGTGGCGGCGGGGCGGAGAGGCGACGGATGAGCCGGGCGGCGCATGAACGGCAGCGGCCAGCTCGGCTGCCGAGGCAGAGACGGCGGCGGCAGTGGCGGCCCAGGGAGGAGAGGGCACGGAGAGGAAGGGGAGAGGCACGAGAGGAGAGGGGTCCGGGGCTTTATAGGAGGAGGCGGCGGCGGCGCAACGGCGCGTGGGATTCGCGCGGCCGGCGCGGAAGAAGCGGCGGCGGCACGCGCGGAGAAGAAGGGCAGGGCGTTACAAATCTATCCCCCTTAAAAAGAATCTCGACCCCGAGATTCGGAAAGGCTGGCAAGAGAATAGGTTATAGATCCTTCAACTTATTTCTCAAACGTACCATGCTGCAGGTCTTGAGCCTTGATATTGTTCAAGAGTCCTTTGCCATAGTTCTGTGGCTCCCTTGCTGCATTGCGGAAGGCTTCAGAGTTGTTCACGGTTGGACTTGCACTCTGCTGCTTCTTGGGGCAATTTCTGGCGAAGTGTCCAATTCCATGGCAGTCGTAACATGTGACTTTGGACTGGGGTTTTGAATTTTGCTGTGTTGGTCGTCCCTGATCTACTTTGGTAATTGCCAGGCCGTCGGGATGGTTCACCATTACTGGCTTCTTGGTTACTTCTGTTGGCTCAAACTTGGGAGTCGATGATGGATTTATCCGAGTTTTGGGGAAAGCTCCAGGATTGAACCGTTGGGTAGTCATTCTTCACTTGCGGTTCTCCATTTCCATGTGCTTGCATTCCGGACGAAGTGCCTTGTTGACCAGTTGTTGGAAGTCGGAGTAGTCGTGGGAAATCAGTTGAATTGACAGTTCGTCAATGAGTCCGTCTAGGAAACTCTCCTGCTTGGCTTCATCGGTGGCCACATCTTTTGGTGCGTAGCGTGCTAGCTGGTTGAACTTGTGTAGACACTCCGTCACCATATGACCTCTTTGGCGTAGACTGCGGAATTCTTTCTTCTTTAACGCGATCAAGCCAGATGGGATGTGAGCTCTACGGAAAGCTACCACGAACTCATCCCAGATAATGGCCTGAGCATTCTGGTGGGTGATACGGAAGTTGTCCCACCACTCTGCAGCGGGCCTAGTAAGCTGATGAGAAACGAATAGGACTCGCTCTCGGTCACTGCATTGAAGGATGTCCAGCTTCTTCTCAATGGTTCTGAGCCAATCATCGGCGTCCAATGGCTCGGTGCTGCTGGAGAAGATTGGAGGTCTCGTTCTCATAAACTCTGACAGTCTGGACTGAGGAGGTGCATGAGCTTGTTGAGTAGCTTGAGCGGTCTGATTATTGTTTATGGACTGAGCCAGGAGTTGGATGAGTTGGTTCTGATTGTCCAACATTTGCTGCCAGTTGGATCCATCTACAGGAGGAGGTGGCAGACCGGGTGGAGGTGGACTGTCGGTGTTACGGCGAGTGTTCACCATCTGACGGTTGGGAACAAGGTTTAGGAAGGAGAAGACTGGGAACAAAGGGGTAAGGATTTCGCATCCAAAGAAGCAATAAACTCCAACAAACTTTTTTTTAACAAAAGAGGAAAAGAACAGCTCACAATCACCGTCTACTAAAATGGGATAGCTTACTCAAGACCTTAATTGGGGTATTCCTCTGGTCTTGACATTCTTGATCTTCAGGTACGGAACGAGTCGCCATGTTTTCAGAAGAATCTTGTCAATTCATCGTTTTGCTGGAAGCTCCGTCTAATATTTTGAGAGTGGGATGAAGTAGATAAAACATTTAAATAAGAGTTTAGATAAGGACAAGATAGCATAAGATGAGAGTGGAATTTATAAAAAATATTATTTTTATTTCAAAATAAGTCCTTAAGGTTAAACCATTCTGACTAAGGCCACTCCTACAGTCGATATGGCTCTAATACCATCTCTGTTGGACCCCGGAATAACACCTCCGAAATCCTCTGTGTATTCTGTACTAGTCCAGGAAATGCTAGTACACACAGTAGAAATGAAACCATAGCATATCCAGCGTTCTTTATTAATAATAAATATTCAAGGTTACATAGGAAATGGCGCGCAGGCCAACGAATAAATAAAGCAGCGGAAATGAAGACAAATAGATAGAGCCCAATTAATTTGCCACAGGCAATCGACTGGGGACGCGGCCTAGTCCAACTGTTCCTCACCATCGTGGTACTCCTCCTCTGAAGTGGTAAATTAAGCAAGGGTGAGTACATACGTACTCAGCAAACCACACCGGAAATGCAATATAAATGTACGGGTAATCAAAGGATGGCAATATGGTTTGTTTAAGCATAAAGCAACAGTTTAATAACATTTTCAATAATTGTAAAAGGCATACTTTATTCCTGAAATCAAATCTATACAATTTTAACTCAGGAATCTCTCCTGGAATTGGCTAAGTTATACCCATGATGGACTCCCTCCATCCAACAACATTTCTGAAAACCAAATTTTAAATTTACTAAAGTCTAATCTGAGAATGGCTTGCTCGGCGTGCCCATATCCGCGGGCGCGGCTAATCGATTAGTTTGACACTCTGCAGAGGTTGTACAACTTTACCCACAATACATAATATTTCCCTTTTATGTCAACACACTTCCTTTGGTGAGTGACAGAGAAGATTATGACAAGGCCCCTATGTTAAATTCATACATGTAGTCATGCCCGCTAAGGTTTCACCGCTGAAAGACTCCCTCTATTCAGAAGCCCCCTCTTGCGCCAGAGTGGCAGCATCTCGCTTTCACCACACCACTACCCCCATATGGTATGACTGTCCATGAAATGGTTTAATAAGGATAGCCAGGTCTGTCCCATTCTAGACTTGTGGTAGTACGGTTAGGCTTTACATTCAGCGAGACTCAGACCGGTCCTTAATTGACTAGGCGAGACTGTCCACAAACCCAGAATCATGACCTCACCACTTTTCAACCAATTCTCGCCCGGTCTAAGTCATTTTCATTTTAACCATACTAATCTCCACATTAATACTAACATTGATCACTATAAGTTTCCAATTGAACATGATGTCATTTTGGCATAAAGTTCCCCAAAATTTCCTAAGTTCAGTTCTATGCATGGCTAAGCAATGTCTAACTATTACCGTAGTCATAATTCATATTTTTACTAAGGTTACAAGGGTATCGGAATTCAAATGTCAAAGGTCGCATGTCGGAATTGGATTTAACTATCATTTAAAACTAGGTCGGAAATTAATGTCTATAATAAATAAGCATGCAATAATTGTAAATACAACATACAAGTTCAGAAAACTGGGAGCAACATGGTCAAGGGGGTGTGACTTGCCTGGTTCGACGAGTTGCTGCTCGAAATCGTCGTTCGGGAACTCCTCGGACTCTCCGTAATCTACGCGTAAAAAAGCAACCAAATTCAAATAAAACCCAAACGAATTCAAATAAACACAAATTGAATTTCAAACTAGCTCTAAACTGAAATTTAATGTTTTTTTAACGATTTTAGGAATAAGAACGGAGCCAAACGGAGTTCGAATGGGCGAAAACGGGCTCCCGGAAGTTTAAACGATTAAAACGGGATTTTCTGGAATTTTTAAATTATTTTTTTTAAAAGAAATACCGAAATACTGCGTCATGCTGACGTCAGCAGCAAATCGAATTTTGGAAAAAAAAAATTCTTTTAAAACGGCTGACAGGTGGGGCCGGGCCCAGACGCGTGGACTGGCCCACGTCTTGACAGAAGCAGCGTGCAGCGCCACAAGACGCCGGGCGCGACGCAGCGAGGCCGGGCGGCTTAAGCGCGGCGTTACCGACGGGCGAAGGAAGGAGGGCGGACCACCGACGGCGGGCGCAAGGCGGAGGTGGCGACGGGCCGGAGAGGCTACGGAGAGCCGGGCGGCGCTGAGCAGCGCGGGCGCTGCTCGGCTCACCGGAGGCGGAGACGAAGGCGGAGTGGCGGCGCTGGGAGGAGAGGGCCCGGAGAGGAAGGGGAGAGGCACGAGAGGAGAGGGGGTCCGGGGCTTTATAGGAGGGGAGGGCGGCGCGGGGCAGCATAGCGGCACGTGGGATTCGCGCGGCCGGTGCGGAAGAAGCGGCGGCGGTTGCGGGGACGCGGCGGCGACGCGGCGCGGAGGAAGCGGCGGCGGCGCACGCGGAGAAGAAGGGCAGGGCGTTACAAATCTATCCCCCTTAAAAAGAATCTCGACCCCGAGATTCGGAAAGGTTGGCAAGAGAATAGGTTATAGATCCTTCAACTTATTTCTCAAACGTACCATGCTGCAGGTCTTGAGCCTTGATATTGTTCAGGAGTCCTTTGCCATAGTTCTGTGGCTCCCTTGCTGCATTGCGGAAGGCTTCGGAGTTGTTCACGCTTGGACTTGCACTCTGCTGCTTCTTGGGGCAATTTCTGGCGAAGTGTCCAATTCCATGGCAGTCGTAACATGTGACTTTGGACTGGGGTTTTGAATTTTGCTGTGTTGGCCGTCCCTGATCTACTTTGGTAATTGCCAGGCCATCGGGATGGTTCACCATTACTGGCTTCTTGGTTACTTCTGTCGGCTCAAACTTGGGAGTCGATGATGGATTTATCCGAGTTTTGGGGAAAGCTCCAGGATTGAACCGTTGGGTAGTCATTCTTCGCTTGCGGTTCTCCATTTCCATGTGCTTGCCTTCCGGACGAAGTGCCTTGTTGACCAGTTGTTGGAAGTCGGAGTAGTCGTGGGAGATCAGTTGAATTGACAGTTCGTCAATGAGTCCATCTAGGAATCTCTCCTGCTTGGCTTCATCGGTGGCCACATCTTCTGGTGCGTAGCGTGTTAGCTGGTTCATGTGACCGAGCCCGAGTCGGACTCGAGTCCGAGTCCGACCCGAACCCAACCCACGCCGCGTCCGAGCCGGACCCGGTCCAGCCGAACCCTAGGATCACGACCGTCGGATCTCAATCCGACGGCCACGATCGCGCCACGTTGCTCATGTGCGGGCCGATCCGTTGGTCGTGCCATGTGGATGGCTGGGATTGCGCCACGTCGCTCGGCCGTGTCCGAGCCGGACTCCGCCGCCCGTACCGGCTCCGCCGCGATTTCAGGCATTTAAAGCCCGGATGCGCGCCCGAGGTTCGCCTTTCCCTCGTGCGCCGTTTGCCCCACTTGCCCTAGCCCTAGCCGCCGCTGTCTGCCCACTATTGCTCGCCGTAGTTGCTTAGGGCTTTGCTTCGATTTTCCTCACCTTCCGCCGCCGTTCGATCACGGATCCCCGAGCCTGGGCGATTCGAACGTGACCACGCACGTTGTCGCAGGAGCCCCGTAGCGCCGCGCCCTTGGTCGTCGTCTCCGTCTCCAGTGCCCTCTGCTCCGCCGCGTCGCCATCGTCACCTCGAACTCGGACAACCGTCCGATCAAGATCTGATGGCTACGGTGAGTTCACGTGTTCCTGAAACCGTAGAACCCAGATTAGATCTGGACCGTTGGATCAAGATCCAATAGCCCACATTAGTCCACGTCACCACAACGAAATCCACGTTGCGGCTTTTAGATCCAATCTCAATCGTTGGATCTAGATCCAACAGCTTAGATCAAGCCGCGTAGCCGCGTGCACCGTGCGTTGATTAGATCCCAGCCGTTCGATCGAGATCGAATGGCGTAGAACGCACCACATGCCGTCGACCGGGACATGCCGCGTCACCCCCGACGCAGTGAAACCCGATCCAATCTGGACCATCCGATCCAAATCGAACGGCCCAGATCGGCCACGTTGCCAGCAACGTGCGCGGCCCAGATCCAATCTCGACCGTTGATTTTCAAATCAACAGTCCGGATCGAGCCACGTGGCCGAAAGCGTGACCGACGCGATCAGCGCGGTTGCCGCCTGGTCGCCGCTGACGTCACGCTTGACGTCAGCGTGGGGCCCGCGTGTCAGCGGCCGTTCCAACGGCTCGATGACGTCAGCCGTGACATCATGATGACGTCACGGTGGGGCCCAGCTGTCAGCCGTCCTCAGCCGAGCGTGATGACGTCATCGCTGACGTCATCCGATGGGGCCCACATGTCAGTGAGACATGTACTCGTGGACCGGGTCCACGGTGGACCCAAACCGAACCGTGGACTACGTCCATGGACCGGTTGACGCAATAAATCGATTTTTCAATAGAAAAATAATTCGGTGGAAAATCAAAATCCACGCTGACGTCATGCTGATGTCATTATTCGGTTTTTCAGTATAAAAATAAATGGATTAATTCAGATTATTGATTTAATTGAATTTTGAAACTTTAAATGCTTATAACTTTTGCAATTTAACTCCGATTTGTGTTATTCAAATTTCTAAATTTTCATAAAATTGAGATCTACCTAATGGTGAATTTTATTTAATTTTTGGACCATAGTTTTTCTCTGTAAATATTATTGAATTGATTATTTAAACTTCAAACGATTATAACTTTTGCGTTTTAACTCCGTTTTTGCCGATTCAAATTCCTAAAAATTCAAAAAATTATGCTCTCTCTATTTATGGACTTCATTTGGATGTTTGGACATTTTTTGTCTACTGTTTATTTATTTATTGCTATTTGCACGCTTTACGAGTAGACGTTGAAGTGCCCGAAGGCTTCGAAGGTGAAGTGTTGACCCAAGATCCAGTTCAAGACCAAGAACAAGTACTCTTTGAAGGCAAGTTATGCTTTGACCATGTTGATCCCATTTTTGAAATTAATTTGATTTAAATTATTGTATGCTAATTTAGATTAGAAAATGCTTTATTTAATTATGGGAAATTAGATAAATGCCAAATTGCTTTATGACACCTTGGTTAATTAAATATGTGCCATGACCCTTGTCACCCTAGTTGAGGATTATTAGTTGGACATCATTAAATTGCCAATATGGGTAATTAGACCGATGTAGTATGCTTAGTCTTGCCACGTAACATGTTTTTGACAATTACATGATAATTCTGACTTAATGAGATATGGAACCTGTTTTGAGAAGTGTCATGTGTTATTGATGATGATATTGATGGCACGTGGTGCGTGGTAAACAACTGGGGGTTTGATAAATAGTTTTCGACCGGGGCATGTGGCAAGAATGATCGGTTGGGCAGTTGTGGCACCGGGAGCGTTGATTTGGTTCTTCGGGTAGTCTTGCCCTTGTCACCCTAAGGACTTAACCTTGCAAGCCTTTGAACTGAGTCAAACGTGCAACCACATGTCTGTAATGGGACGGACCTAGTTGATTAAGTTGCTAATAACGTACCTGTGGGACCTCGGGGTGTCAACTATACCTTTTGTGTAGTTATGCGGGGAGCGTCTGAGGCTGCGGCCAGGTACCCATCTAACGGTGGATTGGCCTAAACTTTGCCTTCGCTAAGGGAAGGGTTAGTGTGCAATCACCGGGGAGGACCACTTGTGTTGTTAGAAGCTTCCGAAAGACTTTGTTACGGACACTCGCCTTTGTGGTGTTTGGCTGTATCTTGTGGGTAAAGTGCATAACCTCTGCGGAGTGTAAAATCTATTCGAATAGCCGTGTCCGTGGCATTGGACATCGCTCGGGAATTACAGTCAAGGGTTAGACTTTCTGGAAAACAAATTGGACTTGAAGGGTTTGGTTTGGTTTAATAATGACGTTGATGGAAATGTAGATTAGGAATGGGAAAGATGTTTATTTCACTCCTGGAAAAGTTATTGATCTTAAACTTGTTTCTACTGGTTTCGAATCTACTTATGTTACTTGTCAAATGTTGTTTTACTGCAATTATACCCTGAGCTATTCCTTTGTATTAAGCCATGCATGTAGTATATTAGTTGCATTCTGTGCATGACTTGCTGAGTACCAAGTACTCACCCTTGCCACAATACAACATCAGTTGAAGAAGAGTCTACACCAGCTTTGGAGGAGGAACTCCAAGAGGAACCGTCTATCTAGGGAGCGAGCCCAGTCAGTTGCCTGTGGTATACTGGATGGCGCCACGAAGTTATCTTATTTTTTGCTGCTGTTATTTCTCTTTTAATAAGTTTCGCCCTGCGTGGCGTATATTTGTAACTTGACCTTAAGGTCGAGCAACCAGCTTGGCTAACTAATTAAAGTACCTTATTATTTCGTTGAGTATGATTGTGATATTTACCAATGTTGAGACTGTGTGCACTAGCGCGATCCTGGACTAGTGTTGAATACACAGAGGGTCCGGATTTGCAGATTCGGGTCCCGACAATGTGTAAATACCCTTTTGTGCAAATAATATATTATTACTTATTTTATTCAGATGTCTTTCCACTACGGTGAAATAATACAGGAATTAATTTATCATCTTAGCTAAGATTATAATCATCTAGATAGCATTTCATATATTTAGATTATGCATTATATTCTGATAACTATAGTATCAACGATTACCCAATATTTTACGTGCATATATCATCGTAGAGCTCAAAACTTCGGTACGTGTATACTCTGTTCAAACTTTAATAGATGACAGATCCAACTCTTTAAAAGCTATTAAAGCTTCTTATAAAACATGAACCGAGCATATACTATCTTTATTACAATTCGGAGTCTATATAACAAAGTTGGGAGCTTTCCAACAATTTCAACGAGCCACGTCGACGCGCGCTTCCCGGCCGTTCGATCGTGACTTCAACGGCTCAGATCAGCTATTCTCATACATCGCCTTAAATAGATTTCTTCCCCTCTTCAATCACCCGCAAGGGGTGCGTGCCACAGCGGCAACGCTGCTTCCTCCCACGCTTGGGACGCGGGTTCGAGTCTCCCTCAAGCGCGCGTAGTGCGCTTTTTATGCGTGCGACGCGGGGAGAGGTAGCGTCGTCGGCCACACGCGCGACGCGTGACTGCCTTGCGTGGCCCGCCGCGTGGTGCCCGTTTTTCCCCAACAAAACCTCAAAATACTAGAAATTACATAGAGGTCCAAGCTTTTCCAATACCCCTCTAAAATTACATAAAGGTCCAAAAAATTTTAATATCCCTCTAAACTTCTCCGTTTTAAATATGAGAAATTACATAGAGGTCCAAACTTTTCCAATAGCCCTCTAAAATTACATAAAGGTCCAAAAAATTTCAATATCCCTATAAATTTCCCCCTTTTTCCTTAAAAAAACTAAAAATACCCAGAATTACATAAAGATCAAATATTTTGCAATACCCCTCTAAAATTACCCTCTTCAAGAGTTTTCATAGAGCCGATTTTTAATTTTTTGCGAAAGTTTCAACTTATCCGAATAATTCTTTTTTGGCTCAAACTACACCAAGAATAACTTCACAAAACGGTTTTTTTTATAAACCTTAGAAATTCAAAAAAAAAATGTCTAATGTAACTCCTGGTCAACTTTAAAGGTTGATCACAGCTCAACTTTAATTAATGCTCATCAACTCTTAATTGGTTCTTTGAATCATTCTTATTGTTTTGTTACCTGTCGGAATTGCTATGTGACGATATTGGGTAAATTGATGATAATGACAATTAATTTTGTGATTTAGGCCTCGAACCAGTAGACTTTATTTGAACTTCATTTAAGTGCTAGCTAACTTATCTAAACTTCATTTGATGATTCGCTTAGCAAATATTCAATCTATTGATCTGAATGTATGCTGAACTGAATATAATATATTAATAGTGAGCTTGATTATCAACTCTTTTATGTGCATGTTGTAACACCCCGGCATTTAATATGCCCGAATGCTACCAAACATAAGCTAAACAACATCTAAATACCACATTTAAACATAAATTCCAGCAAAGGTACAAATGCTAAAAACCGATATCTCGGCAGCATCTCCTTTGCTTTTCCATGAGTTAACACAATAACACAATCATGGCAAGATATAACATGGCACACGACATCTATAACATCAACATAAATGGACATAACATCAAATTACGCCAAAAATACTATGCTCAACTACTTCATAAACTATAACGAAGCAAATAAGGAATCACTAGCATGCTAAATTAAACCATACATTAAGTTTAAGGCACAACTCTTAATATCATATCTCCAAGTGATTAATTATGGACTATGATGGTGGAGCTACGTGTAGAAGTGTAGCTAGACCCCTTTTTCCCGCATGCCGATCTCAAAGTACCTAAAAACAACATAAAACACAAGCGTGAGTTCGAAAACTCAGCAAGCATATTGTAATGGACAACAAGATCATTTACAAGACAATAATACCTTACATCACATATAACATCTCATACTTGAGCACATAACAACATCATCATCATTAAATATGTATTGCAATACAATGTTATGCTCATATCTCCTTGGAAACTCATACCGGTATGGTTGAGTACACACCCGTCGGTGTGCACCCTCTCCCCCCTTCCATCCCGAAGATGGAGGGTGCCTACTCCTCGTTTCCATTCACCACGTGAATGGAATCACGATGTAGGTCTTACTCAATGGCGTTCCGGACTAGTCATAACTCTCACCGACCTTCCCCGGATTAGTTATGACTTTCTCACCGCCCTCGCCCCATCTCATGTCATGCATGCAACTATGCCAATTATCATATCTCATTTGTACATAAACATATGGCATCTCATCATGACAAATATAGACACATGGCATCGAATCATGATAAGTATAAACGCATAGCATCATATCGTGATAATCATACTCAATATATCATTGGAAAATAGTGTCGGGACCCGAATTTGCAAATCCGGACCCTCTGTGTATTCAGCACTAGTCCAGGATCACGCTAGTGCACACAGTCTCAACATAGATGAATATCACAATCATACACAGCGGAATAGTAAAAATAACTCAATAATAGAATATAAACTATTGAGCGACCTTAAGGTCAACCTTACATTTGTGAAACCCTGACGGCTTCAACTCCAAATAAGCAGCAGCGGAACGAAGAACATCGGTGAATCCCATCAATACGCCACAGGCAACTGACAGGGTTCGACTCCTAGATAATCGCCTTCTCACGGAACTTCTTCTTCTTGACGATGTAGACTTTTGCTCACTGGTGATTGTTTGTTTGCAAGGGTGAGTACATAAAGCACTCAGCAAGTCATGCCTGAATGCAAGGCTAATAGCTATATGCATGGCTTATTCCAAATGACAGTGAAGGGTTATTTTGCAATAAGCGACATTTCACAAATATTCATAATAGATTGTAAAGCGGTAAAAGCAGATAATAATAGTAATAATTTCACAGTTGTTTTGAAGTAAATCATTCCACATCCTTAACCAATTATCACTTTTCCATAGGCAAAGCCTCCAAACCCAAGTTCAATTTTTGAGAAAATCTAACCCTTATTGTAATCCCGAGCATTGTCGATCACAGTGGACTCGGCTATTCGAATAGGTTTTACACTCTGCAGAGGTTATACACTTTACCCACAAGATACAACCCACTCACCACGTCACCGTGAATCGCCATACAAGAGTATGCGAATGAGCGATCATAACAAAGTCTTTGGAAGCCTCAAACAACACAGTGGTCCTCTCAGGTTCGTGCTCTACACCATCCCTTCCCTTAGCCAAGGCGAAGTATGGGACCAACACACCGTTAGATGGGTATCTGGCCACGACCACGATCGCTCCCCGTACATAATCACACAAGCGGTGTAATTGACACCCTGAGGCTCCACAAGTGAGTCCTTAGCGACTTAGTCAACTAGGGCCGTCCCATTCCACCATGTGGTTATGCGTATGACCCAGTTCAAAGGCTTGCAAGGTTAAGTCCTTAGAGTGACCAGGGCAAGACTACCCGAAAAACCAAATCATCATCCCCAGTGCCATACTGGCCCACCTGATTACTCTTGCCACATGCCCCGGTCGAAAACTGTTTATCAAACCCCAGTTGATTACCATGCACCACGTGCCATCAACTTCACATGATACTTTTCCAAAACAGGTTCAATATATCATTAAGTCCATATTAGCATTTGATTATCCAAAATCATGTTATGAGCACGTAGCAGGTCTAAGCAGTATACTACAACGATCTAAACCCATGTTGGCAATTTAATAATGTCCAACTAGTAAACCACAACTAGGGTGACAAGGGATCATGGCACATACTTAGATAATCAAGGTGTCATATAACAAATTGGTAGTTATCTAACCCCCATGTTTAAACAAAGTATCTTTCTAATTGAACTAGCATGCAATAGTTTAAATCAAAATAGATTTCGAAATAGGATCAACATGGTCAAAGCACAACTTGCCTGGCCCTTGCAAACTTTACTGTCTTTTACTCTTTATCCTTGATCCTTGGTCCTCGACCTTCAACTTCCACTTTCTCGATCCTCACTGCTCGAGCGATTTCGGACGACACGTCTAACGATTAAAGAAGAAGCAAATACAAACCAATTCAAAAGACAAATCAAGTAAACTCCAAATTAAGAACGAACAGCATTGGGCACAACGGCTTGGGAGAGATTTGGGAACTCGAACGGATTAGATCGAAGAGTTGACAAAGAGAACGGGCTTCAGCAAAACACCGAAAAGGGAAAGACTAATAACTGGGAAAGAAAGAATAATATTCCGAAGAATATTCTTCCGAAGTTATTATCTTGATTGGACAGATAGCGACATATGGGCTCTCGATCTATAGATCGGGTCCATAAGGATATGTTAGTTCACAGTGGACTAAACAGATTCTCAAAGTTGACTTTTGTTGACCGAACGGACACAGTCACACAAAAGGGAGACGGATAGATCGGGCACAGGGGTATGACAGATGGCCAATGGTCTATCGACCAAGTCCACGAAGGAATTCTCGATTAAAGGCAGATTAGGTTTTCAGGGATAAGACAAGACAAGTGTCTTACCACGGTTGAAACAACGGGAAAGATTGCAAAGATAACAACGCGGCTCACGATAAACTTAGTTCATCGAACCGGTCTTCGGTTAGGGTTTTGATTCGGCTTGAAGATGATATGACGATGAGACTAGGCTCACGTCATGATGATAGAACAGGTGAAGGCATCGCACTAGGGTTTGTGCAAGAATACACGCATGCGATGACAACGAGGCGAAGAGAGCCAATCGTTGCGATGAAGCGTTAACGATGGGCGTTAACGGCGGCGTTAACGGTGGGCGTTAACTACTGAGCGTTAACCCGCAAAACGTTAACGGAGGAACGTTAACGCGAAACGTTAACGACGGAGCGTTAACGGGAAACATTAACGAGGAGGCGTTAACGGCGAAGCGTTAACGATTTAAACGTTAATGGAGGAACATTAACGGAGCGTTAATGACAAAACGTTAACGGCAAGACGTTATCGACGGAGCGTTAACGGCGAGTGTTAACGGTGAAACATTGTCGGCAAAAGCGTTAGCGGAGGAACGTTAGCAGGCGTTAACGGAAGAACGTTAACGGGGAAACGTTAACGGCGAACGTTAACGGCAGAACGTTAACGGTGGATCGTTAACGGCGAACGTTAACGGTGGAGGTCAACAATGATAGGAGACTTCATGAAGCGAAGTAGCGACCGTCGGTACAACGACATGGCCGCGGTAGAACGCTACCAAGGACGGCTAACCGGTGCGCGAACCGGCGGCACAGGCTAGGTTGAAAGACGACGGGTTTAGGCCGGAATCGGGCTTCGACGGCAAACGGAGACCAAAAGAACTCTAAAGATGGACCAAAACAGTACAAGATGATCCTACGGACGCAACAACACGGCCGGAGTGAACCAAAATAACCGGCGTCAAAAGCGGCCCAGCGGCGACGGCAAACGGTGGCCTAAATATATAAAAAAAATTCCGGAGGATGGGATGGCAAAGGGAGAATGTCTACTGCGTAGAACGCGACGAGACGATCTCAACGGTATAGGCGGATTTTGCGGCGCCCTTCCGGATTAATCACAAACTGGCGATTAACGGGTTTCGGATCAAAACTTTGGACGGCCATAACTTCTAGAATAATGATCGAACTTAACGAAATTTGACCGAGAGCTAGATGGGACCAAGAGGCACACCGTGACGCAGGTGGCTCGAAGAAATACCTTCTGGAACAGCGGGGAACGCGCGAGGAAGTTTGCCGCTGTCTGGAACGCAGTCCGAACGGAGAATTTATTTTTCTGCGCCAAATCCAGAGGGCAAAACCTTGGGGCAAGATGTGCATCCTGTAGAGGACATCCCCAGGAGTCTACACAAAAAATTTCACCGTCAAACTCGAAAAATTGAGGGAGTTATGGCCTCGGCAAGATTCGAGATTGAAACGGCCGTAACTTTTGATCCCGTCGACCAAATTGGCTGAATTTTGGACAGCAAGTAGATGGTACCTTGTGGCACACCACAGAGAAGACGGATCTCGAAAAGAGTCGACGAGTTGCTCGGGACGCGGCTCCAAAGTTCGGCCGGCGTTGGGCGACGTTCGGGCGACATTGGATGGATCTCGGAGTTTTGGAGATGATCCGGAGGTTGTATATCCGTGGGAGAGGTCTAGGGGCACTTATATAGGTTTGGGGAAGAGGCTAGATCAAGAAAAATCAAGTTTGGACGTGTTTGGAGGTGTTTGGGTCGGTTTGGGCATTTCATCGAACAGGTTCCGTGCGTGAAACGGACTCGGGGTGACGTGGCCGTGCGTGGGCGCGACACCTGTCGGGTGAAGCGGACTGGGCCGGTGGCCTGGTAGCGCTGGCTCGAGCGTGGGCCCAGCGGGGCGGCGACCCATCTTGAAGCTGGCCAGCCTTGTAGCGAGGCGGCCGGCGGTGATGATGATGGAAGGCGAGGTGGCCAGTTGGCGAGAGGTGGCTCAGGCGTAGCGCAAGGAAGCGGGCCGGGTGGCGGCGTGGGCGGCGGGAGGAGAGAGGAAGGAGATGAGGCCCAAGCAGAAATTCAGATTTTCCAACATTTTCCAATTAAAATAATTCCACAAATTCAAATAAATCAATAGAGCCAATAAAAATACCCGAAAAATTCTAGAAAAATTCCAGAAAATATTTTGAGACATTTCCAACTCAAATAAAATATTTTCAACAAAAATTTATATAAACTTTTCCAAATAATTAATTAATTTTAACAAAAGGGCTTAATACAAATCAAATTCAATTAAATCCAATAAATAGCAAACGAGCTCCGAAAAATCTCAAAAATTACAGAAGAACTTCTTGAAGCACATGGAATCCAAATAAAATAAAATAAATTTTATTTGGGGTTTAGAATAATCAAATTAAATTGTTTTAGCTTTTAGAAAATTCAAATCAAGCTTTATAAATGCGAGAAAATCAACGAAAATTTTGGGGAAGCTAAACTAAACCAAAATTTTTGAAAACCCAAATTTTGGGATGTTACAAATCTCCCCCCCTTAACAGAATCTCGTCCCCGAGATTCGTGGTGACTATAGAATTAGGTTCGAGGGGACTCAACTCTTGAGCTTCTTCAAACTTCCAACAATCAGATATCTTGGACAGGTCGCACGAACAAACGCTTGGTAACATCCAAAATTTTGCAGGCTACTCCTTGCTGATGAGGTCCTCTTACAAGTCCACTGACTCCAACTGTGTCTGCTTTTCGGCCACGAGGCACTTCTTCTACGGAAAATCTTGATACTAAATTTGTCGGGAAATCTTGAACATCTTCTGCACTCATGCTGACGTTTCTGGTAACTCCATTGATAGGCTCCTTGCTTCTGTTCCTAAACACTTGATTTTCCGCTTCTTCTAGAAATTGGACAGGCTGTCTCTGACAACAAAGCTTACTTGTGATTACGTGGTCTTCGACAAGACTTGAATAGCATTCCGGTTGGTCTGGCACTATCTTTGTCGGCTTGATTCTTTGGCTGAAACTCTGTATCAACTGAATACTCCTTCACAATTCACTTTCTGACGCAAGTGTCTAGGTAGGGGTAGGACTAGGATTGAAGTGGGCAGGTAAAATATCTTTTCTCCTAGGACAACTATTAGCAAAGTGTCCCGGCTCATTGCATCTGAAGCAACACTTGACTGACATCCGTTGGCTTTCTCCTGACATGGTACTAATCTTGGTAGGGCAGAGCTGAGATCGATGCGATCAATGGTGACCACTTTCTTGAGAGTAGTGGTTAGCAAAATTTTCTGGTGATGACAGGCAAAGCAAATTCTAAGCGGCCAGGCTTTTCTTTTGAGAACGTTTCACTAGGTTGATGTTATGGAAACTCTAACCATTGGGGCGAAGCACTGGTGAAAGTGTCTCTAACAAAGTCTAAGCAGTATGGCAACTGAATTGTTGAGGGGTACTCCTCATTCGCTGTTGCGGTGGTCCTTCTTGACCAACTTTCTGACGCTTGCGGTGATCTTCCAATTCCTTGCATTCATCCTTTGGATCAGGGGTCTTAACCAATTCCTCTTGCTTCAACTGGCTCCTTAAGCAAGTTGCTTCCATAGCCTTGCCATTCCCTTTCTGAGTTAAAATCTTTACTGATGTAATTTCTGGGATGATCATGGCTTTCGAAATTGCTTGATCTTTCTGTGGCATTCCTTAGCAAATGACCTGACTCGCCGTTTGGGTCATCGTGCTGGGTTGATGGGGCATTCTCTAGGCCAATGACCTTATTTATCACACAAGAAACAATTCCATGGTGACCAAGTATTACTGATTTCTTGAGGTAGATGGATAGGGTTGACATGTTTCCTCTTCTTTTCTTCACGTGGCACAGCTAGTGCGAATGACAATCATTCTCTTTTCGCTAACTCTTGAGCAATGACAGCTCGAAAATCTTCTTCAGCGATCTTTGAGTCACAATGGTCACTATTGGATCAAGGGACATTGAGCTGGGCAATGATCACGACCTTCGCAAAGATAGCGGTGATATTGCACATAGGACATTCTCGGGTAAATGGCTTCCTTCACATTTGGAACAATTGATTGCATGTTCATCGCCAGTTGTATCCTATTTCTCCACATCGGATGCATGCACGGTCTTCTAACTTGTTTGGTTGACAACACTTCAAAGAACAACATCTCGGTATGGTATTAGGTGCAGGGGTTGTGCTCTTCTCTGAACTCGCGGTAGTCACACTATCTTCTGATGACGCAACAAACTGACGAAGGGTAGTGACAAATTCCAATCAAGTGATAGTATGTCCATCTTCCGAGGTGGCGTAGAAACCTTTCCTCCAAACTAATGCATCTCCTTTTTACTGGCAAGTAGCACAGGGGACCTTCTCTTTATCTTCACATTACACCAAAGCTAGCTTCTCTCCTATGACACGAAGCCATATTTCTGCGTCTTTGAGAGTGGCTGATCCATCAAACACGGGTGGTTACAAACTGATCCAAGTGTCGAATTGTCACGGTTGGTACGGTGGAATTTGTTGGTCACGATGCCTTTGACAATCGACACGAGATAGTAGCAATCGAATCGACTTGAATCGCCTCAAAGTTCTTTGTAGTTGGTCCTTTCCATCTTTTGTCCACTCCGGGGTTTTAGGTAAGAGGGAAAAAGCATAGATGAGGTTCAAGAATCCTATTGCAGGGGAGCAGGTTTAACCCAAGAACTTATACAAACATTATTAAGAACTTGGTATGGTTGCTTATCCAAGCCTAAAAGCTTTGCAACACATACTGCACACTCAGCAATCAAGAAAGATCCAAATTCCTAAGCACACAATAATCTAGCGGCTAAAAGGGTAACACTCCTATCTTAAGAGACGCGACTCTCACACATGAGTCTCAACTTACTACTAAGCACTGGTTCTTCAAGCTTCTGGAACACTTCATCGATCCACTTCTCTTCGAGCGCGACGATCCCTTACTTCATGATCTTCAGGGTTGACGGCGACATACAGTACTTTCTCCTTAAGTGTGAAACATCGTTAACTATTCGGAACAACTCAGGTAAGATTTCCATTTAAATCGGTGGGAAGGATAGAAATTTCAGCAAAGGGGAAAGAATAGAAGAATAAGATAAGTCAAGAATGTATTATTCTTTCAAGTTAAATTTTCTCTTTAGAAAATAATTTTGAAGCTCCTAAAGACGGCCAATCTATCTAAGGTCAAGACCTACAACAAGATGGCTCGATACCACCTCTGTCGGGACCCGAATTTGCAAATCCGGACCCTCTGTGTATTCAAGACTAGTCCAGGATCACGCTAGTGCACAGTCTCAACATAGATGAATATCACAATCATACACAGCGGAATAGTAAAAATAACTCAATAATAGAATATAAACTATTGAGCGACCTTAAGGTCAACCTTACATTTGTGAAACCCTGACGGCTTCAACTCCAAATAAGCAGCGGAACGAAGAACATCGGTGAATCCCATCAATACGCCACAGGCAACTGACAGGGTTCGACTCCTAGATAATCGCCTTCTCACGGAACTTCTTCTTCTTCGACGATGTAGACTTTTGCTCACTGGTGATTGTTTGTTTGCAAGGGGTGAGTACATAAAGCACTCAGCAAGTCATGCACAGAATGCAAGGCTAATAGCTATATGCATGGCTTATTCCAAATGACAGGCTGAAGGGGTTATTTTGCAATAAACAGCATTTCACAAATATTCATAATAGATTGTAAAGCGGTAAAAACAGATAATAATAGTAATAATTTCACAGTTGTTTCAGAAGTAAATCATTCCACATCCTTAACCAATTATCACTTTTCCATAGGCAAACTGCCTCCAAACCCAAGTTCAATTTTTGAGAAAATCTAACCCTTGACTGTAATCCCCGAGCATTGTCCAAGATCAGTGGACTCGGCTATTCGAATAGGTTTTACACTCTGCAGAGGTTATACACTTTACCCACAAGATACAACCCACTCACCACGTCAGCCGTGAATCGCCATACAAGAGTATGCGAATGAGCGATCATAACAAAGTCTTTCGGAAGCCTCAAACAACACAGGTGGTCCTCTCCGGTTCGTGCTCTACACCATCCCTTCCCTTAGCCAAGGCGAAGTATGGGACCAACACACCGTTAGATGGGTATCTGGCCCACGACCACGATACGCTCCCCATACAATCACACAAGCGGTGTAATTGACACCACGAGGCTCCACAAGTGAGTCCTTAGCGACTTAGTCAACTAGGGCCGTCCCATTCCACCATGTGGTTGTACGTATGGCCCGATTCAAAGGCTTGCAAGGTTAAGTCCTTAGAGTGACCAGGGCAAGACTACGAAAAACCAAATCATCATCCCTGCCACAACTGCCCACCTGATTACTCTTGCCACATGCCCCAATAAAATCGTTTATCAAACCCCAGTTGATTACCATGCACCACGTGCCATCAACTTCACATGATACTTTTCCAAAACAGGTTCAATATATCATTAAGTCCATATTAGCATTTGATTATCCAAAATCATGTTATGAGCACGTGAAAGGTCTAAGCAAAGATACTACAACGATCTAAACCCATGTTGGCAATTTAATAATGTCCAACTAGTAAACCACAACTAGGGTGACAAGGGATCATGGCACATACTTAGATAATCAAGGTGTCATATAACAAATTGGTATTTATCTAACCCCCATGTTTAAACAAAGTATCTTTCTAATTGAACTAGCATGCAATAGTTTAAATCAAAATAGATTTCGAAATAGGATCAACATGGTCAAAGCACAACTTGCCTGGCCCTTGCAAACTTTACTGTCTTTTACTCTTTATCCTTGATCCTTGGTCCTCGACCTTCAACTTCCACTTTCTCGATCCTCAGCTCGTTCGAACGATTTCCGGACGACACGTCTAACGATTAAAGAAGAAGCAAATACAAACCAATTCAAAAGACAAATCAAGTAAACTCCAAATTAAGAACGAACAGCATTGGGCACAACGGCTTGGGAGAGATTTGGGAACTCGAACGGATTAGATCGAAGAGTTGACAAAAGAGAACGGCCTTTCGGCAAAACAGAAAAGGGAAAGACTAATAATCGGGAAAGAAAGAATAATATTCCAAGAATATTCTTCCGAAGTTATTATCTTGATTGGACAGATAGCGACATATGGGCTCGATCTATAGATCGGGTCCATAAGGATATGTTAGTTCATGATGGACTAAACAGATTCTCAAAGTTGACTTTTGTTGACCGAACGGACACAGTCACACAAAAGAGAGACGGATAGATCGGGCACAGGGGTATGACAGATGGCCAATGGTCTATCGACCAAGTCCACGAAGGAATTCTCGATTAAAGGCAGATTAGGTTTTCAGGGATAAGACAAGACAAGTGTCTTACCACGGTTGAAACAACGGGAAAGATTGCAAAGATAACAACGCGGCTCACGATAAACTTAGTTCATCGAACCGGTCTTCGGTTAGGGTTTTGATTCGGCTTGAAGATGATATGACGATGAGACTAGGCTCACGTCATGATGATAGAACAGGTGAAGGCATTGCACTAGGGTTTGTGCAAGAATACACGCATGCGATTGACAACGAGGCGAAGAGAGCCAATCGTTAGCGATGAAGCGTTAACGATGGAACGTTAACGACGAAACGTTAACAGTGGAGCGTTAACGACGGAGCGTTAACAGCAAAACGTTAACGCAGGACCGTTAACGGCGAAGCGTTAACGACGGAACGTTAACGGGAAACATTAACGGAGAGCGTTAAGCACGGCGTTAACGGCGAAAGCGTTAATGGAGGAACATTAACGAGCGTTAACGACAAAACGTTAACGGCAAAGACGTTATCGACGGAGCGTTAACGGCGAGTGTTAACGGTGAAACATTGTCGGCAAAGCGTTAAGCGGAGGAACGTTAACAGGCGTTAACGGAAGAACGCACCCGGGAAACGCGACGCGTAACGCACCCGCGAACGTTAACGGTGGATCGTTAACGGCGTAACGCACCTGCGGGAGGTCAACAATGATAGGAGACTTCATGAAGCGAAGTAGCGACCGTCGGTACAACGACATGGCCGCGGTAGAACGCTACCAAGGACGGCTAACCGGTGCGCGAACCGGCGGCACAGGCTAGGTTGAAAGACGACGGGTTTAGGCCGGAATCGGGCTTCGACGGCAAACGGAGACCAAAAGAACTCTAAAGATGGACCAAAACAGTACAAGATGATCCTACGGACGCGACAACACGGCCGGAGCGAACCAAAATAACCGGCGTCAAAAGGCGACGCGCGGCGACGGCAAACGGTGGCCTAAATATATAAAAAAAATTCCGGAGGATGGGATGGCAAAGGGAGAATGTCTACTGCGTAGAACGCGGCGAGACGATCTCAACGGTATAGGCGGATTTTGCGGCGCCCTTCCGGATTAATCACAAACTGGCGATTAACGGGTTTCGGATCAAAACTTTGGACGGCCATAACTTCTAGAATAATGATCGGAACTTAACGAAATTTGACCGAGAGCTAGATGGGACCAAGAGGCACACCGTGACGCAGGTGGCTCGAAGAAATACCTTCTGGAACAGCGGGGAACGCGCGAGGAAGTTTGCCGCTGTCTGGAACGCAGTCCGAACGGAGAATTTATTTTTCTGCGCCAAATCCAGAGGGCAAAACCTTGGGGCAAGATGTGCATCCTGTAGAGGACATCCCCAGGAGTCTACACAAAAAATTTCACCGTCAAACTCGAAAAATTGAGGGAGTTATGGCCTCGGCAAGATTCGAGATTGAAACGGCCGTAACTTTTGATCCCGTCGACCAAATTGGCTGAATTTTGGACAGCAAGTAGATGGTACCTTGTGGCACACCACAGAGAAGACGGATCTCGAAAAGAGTCGACGAGTTGCTCGGGACGCGGCTCCAAAGTTCGGCCGGCGTTGGGCGACGTTCGGCGACATTGGATGGATCTCGGAGTTTTGGAGATGATCCGGAGGTTGTATATCCGTGGGAGAGGTCTAGGGGCACTTATATAGGTTTGGGGAAGAGGCTAGATCAAGAAAAATCAAGTTTGGACGTGTTTGGAGGTGTTTGGGTCGGTTTGGGCATTTCATCGAACAGGTTCCGTGCGTGAAACGGACTCGGGGTGACGTGGCCGTGCGTGGCGCGACACCTGTCCGGTGGGCGGATGGGCGGTGGCCTGGCTGGCGCTGGCTCGGGCGCTGGGCCAGCGGGCGGCCCATCTGGAGCGGCGAGAGCGAAGGCCGGGCGACTGGTGCGGTGAAGGCGAGGTGGGCGGTGGGCCGGTTGGCGGGGTGGCCCAGGGCGGCGCGCAAGGGAGCGGGCCCGGGTGGCGGCGTGGGCCGGCGGGAGGAGAGAGGAAGGAGATGAGGCCCAAGCAGAAATTCGGATTTTCCAACATTTTCCAATTAAAATAATTCCACAAATTCAAATAAATCAATAGAGCCAATAAAAATACCCGAAAAATTCTAGAAAAATTCCAGAAAATATTTTGAGACATTTCCAACTCAAATAAAATATTTTCAACAAAAATTTATATAAACTTTTCCAAATAATTAATTAATTTTAACAAAAGGGCTTAATACAAATCAAATTCAATTAAATCCAATAAATAGCAAACGAGCTCCGAAAAATCTCAAAAATTACAGAAGAACTTCTTGAAGCACATGGAATCCAAATAAAATAAAATAAATTTTATTTGGGGTTTAGAATAATCAAATTAAATTGTTTTAGCTTTTAGAAAATTCAAATCAAGCTTTATAAATGCGAGAAAATCAACGAAAATTTTGGGGAAGCTAAACTAAACCAAAATTTTTGAAAACCCAAATTTTGGGATGTTACAAATAGCAAGCATGGCAAGTGATCATAGCAAGTATTCAATCTTTCATCCAATATCAACAAGCAACCTACAATCCGCTATACATTACAACACACTTGCCTCAATCATGCGCATTTGATTTGTGGGACATAGAGGGCACTCCCGGTGTCACACCACCTGCACATAGGCATCACACACTCACAATAATGCCCACAAAACAGTACACAAATCCCCATCTAACCCGACATTGCCCACTACTCGCAAACCTAAAAACAGAGGTTCTGTCCCGGCGGGACAGCAGCCTTGCAAAAGCCATAACTTGAGTTCTGGGACCCCAAATCGATTAAACGAGTACACCGTCGCAAATCTTAGGAAATTTCCCAACTTTTTCTAGTTATACGGAAAGACTAATTCGGACTCTAAAATTGTTTAATCTACAGATTACCACAATCTGTTCCAATCGCGTCACAGATTTTAACATGCTCGGTAAAACAGCCATAACTTTCAAACGGCTGATCGGAATTTAACGTGCTTTATATCCGCTGAAAGGTATTGAAATTATCTACAACTTCTTAAACAACCGTATGGACAGATTCGGACTCGAAATTGGCGAAAATGCGAACCCTAGCTTGACTGCTCAATCTGCCCGAAAACAGAAACGTGGCAACATCTAGATCTAACCCAAATTACTCAAACCCAGCGCCTCCAATTGATCTAAAAACTTGATAAACTCCCTAATAACAGTACCTAGCACATCCCCGAGGAGCCCCATGATCATACCTTTGCTCGACGCATGAAAACCCAATACATCTCCTCGCTCCTCGCTCCTCGCTCCTCGCTCCTCGCTCCAATAGATGGATCCACAAGGTGCAGAGCTGTGGAGACCACCCTAGGGCATCAAGGGGGGTGGAGGAGAGGTGGTGGAGAGGTGGGGAGCAATGGGGGCAAAGGGGGAGGTGGAGGCGCATGGCACAAGAGGGGAGGGAGAGGTGTGGCGGCTAGGGCACATGGGGAAGAGGTGGGGGCGCACCTAGGGCAGTGTGGGCACAAGGGAGGGGCAGGGAACCCCCTTTTACCAGCCCCCACACCCAAACCTAGTCCGTTACGGAGACCTACTCCATCCCACCAAAGCCCACCAAGGCCCAAACTCCCCCGGGAAGGCCCAAAACCCCGAAAATGGCCCGGAAACGCCCTGGAAAAGCTATTAACCTCCATATCCTATAGTTTTAACCTTAATTCCACATCTCATAATGTTATTAACCTTAACATGCACGTTAAATAAGGTTACGACACTCCGTGGTGTCACAACGCTTCAAAAGGCCCAAAAACGCGAGTAAACCTCAAGCCGTAAGATTTTCTTCTCTAATTTCGCAATTTATAATGTCACACCAAAACGTAGTGTCACATTCTTCCCCCCTTCAACAGGATTTGACCTCGAATCCGAAGGACACCAAAAACAACTACCAAGTCCCCAAGGGACAAAAGGCTTCTCAGCCGCACAAAGGCTCCATCAACCCAAAACGCTCGAATCCTCACGACAAACATTTCGCACTTCTATCACAACCAACCTGACTACCACACTCCATCAAACTCAATCATGACACATAATCCCATCTCTTCCAATTATTTGACCCTTTTCACAAAGAATCAAAATTAACTAATGTCAGCTACGTACATAGCCTTCATCGACAAAACTTTTCTTTTCTTCCACAAACCACGCTACACTTTCATTCTACCCCTCCTGTGCATAACACACACCCAGGGACAACAAGCTACGACAAAGTTCACGACAGATCACTATATTTCAAATTATCATCACTTTTTAACAATCCAACCATATTCTCAACAAGGTTTGGACCGACAACACCAACTTCCAACATGACCACCCTTCGAACCACAACCAAAGTTCTACGCCTAGCCCAAGGTAGAGCTGTAAATTCTTACCAAACCTCAACTGGTTCTTTTCCTATGAGGGTCTTGCCCTCACACTTTCTCACTCAAAAACTACCAAACCCATGAGTATAATCCTCCATTATGCTCAACAACTCCATAGACATTTCTATTCACATCTCAAACGAGAATGCCAACAAAGAGCAACTCCCCTAGTCGGATGAACCACATTCATCAACTCGAACCCAAAACACAACAAATCACTTGGAACAAAGGTTTGACAACCTCGAAAGATCACTCGATCTCTTTTCCTAAGTCAAGTCGCAAAGGAAAAACTCCAATCTCAAATCAATGCGATACATCTCGCATCGGGGACCACTCAAACAAAAAGAGAGACTCCACACAATTCTTTGTCAGAAATTCTCAACAATCAATGACAACTCGACTCACTTTCACCACAGCCAAGCATCTCATAAAAACAACATTGTGGAAGAGAAAACCGATTCTCAAATTAATCGAAAGAATCCACAACCGCCATAATAACTCTCAAGGAAACAAGGAAACCCAATCCTCTTACAACAAAGCCAAATGCCAGGAACTCTTCACTCTTTCTTTTCATGCTAAAGAGCAAATGGAAATCTAGATTCATGACAAGAAGCCAAGCTTTCGAGAGAGCACTCAGGATTAGTCATATTTCCTATATGACTTACTCACCGACCTGGCTCAACGACTCTTTTATCAATAGACATCTATAAATGATGTCATGTTTCCTTTTCACCATTCATTCATCATGTACAACGCTACCAAATAGTCATTCACAAGACAACTTCTTCCTCTGCATCACATGATTAAAACTTGGATAGCATCGATGATTGCGCCAAATCATAAAACTATGAGGGGAACACCATTAACAGGAAAACACCACGTCATACATAACCCGTCGACAATTGAAAGCCAAATTTGTAAAGCATCGCGTTTTAACCAAAATCAACATTTTGAAAGAGAACATCAGTTCTCAAAGAGAAATGGGAGACTCATTTTCCCAAAATGTGAACACTTCACCAACCCGAATCACTTATAAACATTCATAAAATCCACCCTTTTGAAACACTCGCAAACACCACATGACCTTTTCCAAATAAATCCAGTTCCAATCAAATAGAATTACAAATTAAATCTCAAGAATTTTCAACACAGCCCACTATGTCCATCGGCTTCCTTTTTAAGATTTACTCCAAGTATGCTTCTCTGAACGCCGAAGGAGCGCGATCCACTCAAAGGCTTTTGAGTGCAAAATCAAACTCATAGCATAAACTGAACAACTTAGCCAAAACCAAAGATGGGCACCAACCTCTACGAGTTTTAGGGAAACTCGAAAATGCAACATAAAGAACACCTTGACGAAAAAAACATTTAACCAAGATAGCAAACCACCAACCTGCACCAAAAGGTTTTATACACAAGCTCGGCATGAGACTCACCATAACCAAAGTGTCCCACTATCCTTAACATTTAAGCATTCCATAATCACTATTTACTTATCGAGAAAACCCATCTTAAATCAATCCATACTACCTCCTCAAGAACCCCACAAACCAACACATCATAAAACAACGTATTCTATATTTCAAACGTAGTACTTCATGAGATACTTAAGCATGATCATCCTATCAATTTTTATACCATAAATACGTCAACATCTTGACAATCAAAACTTATTCCATTAACAAATGACTTCAACATACAAATAGTATCTCCATAAGACAAAGTCGAAAATTATGATTCTAAGATATACCTTCATTAGGATACAATTCTATATCATGCTAAAATATCCATGGTTCACTTCATCGCCACATGTTATAATAACCTCTATTTTACAATGGCTTCCAAAAAGTAATCCAAACAATTACCACCACTACTAAATCATCAATATCCATAAATAGGCATAATCATAAAAACAACTACATTGTTTTTAGTTACACTATCCATATACCATAACAAATTGTCACTACACAACATACTCCAACTATTAAAACAAATTTAATAGGTTAGACCATCCCAATGCTTTAGCAATATCATAAACAAAGAAAGCCTATGTCTTCACAATTGACATCGATACTAGCATCGTAGGAACACAACTGCATACTTCCAATTATACT
Organism: Rhipidocladum racemiflorum; assembly: GCA_036346355.1. Lineage (NCBI taxonomy): Eukaryota > Viridiplantae > Streptophyta > Magnoliopsida > Poales > Poaceae > Rhipidocladum > Rhipidocladum racemiflorum. The sequence goes on along the minus strand of CM070571.1, from coordinate 43,732,640 downwards.
AATGGTTTGCGACAATATAAAAGCAACTCTAATCAACTTCCAAATTAAAGTCACTAGTCAACACGATTAAATCTCTCTATTAATCCATTAGATTAGAACATCTTTAGACAACCAGCAAAGTTTCTTTAACAATATCAATGAGTCTACATCATCTTAATGTTTTAACTATGCATTAGGGTTTAAAACTTTAAACATATTCGAGGGTCATAAGCACTTTCAAAGCAAGGCAACAGATTCTAAGCATGTACATTAACATATTTATTCATTCTCATTATAGGGTAATCTGCAACACTAGAAGTTCATTTAATCTTAAGCTAAGCACAAATATTACTTTTAACTGATTCAACTCACCAATTAACTTAAGAACAAATCATTTCCAATAACCACATTGTTACATACTACATGACATGCTAAACAACCATTTTCACTTTTGACAAACAGGATGCAACTCCACTTTTAAGGACAACCACAACTCAAGAACCGTAATCGAACAACGATAGACAATTTCTCCTTTTCCAGGCAAGGAAGAAAACAAAACTCTAACAGAAATGCAGGAGAGTTCCACTCTCAAGTTCCCAAATTTGCCCACAAAACTCTTCAAGAAATCTCAAGATCCATACTTCCAAGAAGGAAGAAGGATGCACTAGGGAAAACAAAATGTTCAACCAAACCTTTTCCGAAAAAGATACAAAACTTAGCTCCACCCAACCTAAGGTCGGCACTAGGAGAACTTCAACTCTTTTCTAAGATAGGGAGGACAACAACCACATATGTTTCCTCCCTAAGACAATCCACAATAACCAGCAAAACCGGGTGTCAAAGCAAAAGGCGACTAAAAAGGCACAACACTAAACTCTTCTTCTTCGTTTCCAACCAAGGAAGACCAAAAACCACAACTCGTATACGGAATGATCCGCGAAAATCCAATACCAAACATTTTTTTTCTTTTGGTTTCCATTACTAAAACCAAGAAAACCAACCAAAACCAACCGTCAGAACGGTGAAGAAACATATGAAGGAATCCACCACCAAACTCTTCTATTTGACTCCCGTCAACTACCAGATCTACGACAGAAAGGGTAAGCACTCTTCTCCTACAGGGGTTAATAGTTCTTCGGTGATGGCGCTAACCGGCCACACCGTCACACTTCACCCTTACAATGAATAAAGAGAGGTGACCGAAACCCTTCGACACCACAACCCCACTTTAACATAATAACATGAACAATTCAATTCAATTCTTTCATAAACATAGCAACATACATAAACAAATGTAGCATTCAACATCAAGGCTCAAATACAACATTTAAGCGTAAAGCAACGATTCCCATACCCTTTCCTACTGTGCCTCCATGTGTGTCAAATTTTAAATTAGTTATACCACTTTTGCAAGTTTTAATGTTGCTATCCTATAACAAAGTTTTAGTTAAGACCTAAGCCATGTTTCTAAGTTATTCCACATCACATTTTAGTTGTACCCTATAGCATGATACTAAAAATTCACATTCCAAGGACCTACAACCTCGCTCTGATACCAACTGTAACACCCCAGCATTTAATATGCCCGAATGCTACCAAACATAAGCTAAACAACATCTAAATACCACATTTAAACATAAATTCCAGCAAAGGTACATATGCTAAAAAACCGATATCTCGGCAGCATCTCCTTTGCTTTTCCATGAGTTAACACAATAACACAATCATGGCAAGATATAACATGGCACACGACATCTATAACATCAACATAAATGGACATAACATCAAATTACACCAAAAATAATACGCTCAACTACTTCATAAACTATAACGAAGCAAATAAGGAATCACTAGCATGCTAAATTAAACCATACATTAAGTTTAAGGCACAACTCTTAATATCATATCTCCAAGTGATTAATTATGGACTATGATGGTGGAGCTACGTGTAGAAGTGTAGCTAGACCCCTTTTTCCCGCATGCCGATCTCAAAGTACCTAAAAACAACATAAAACACAAGCGTGAGTTCGAAAACTCAGCAAGCATATTGTAATGGACAACAAGATCATTTACAAGACAATAATACCTTACATCACATATAACATCTCATACTTGAGCACATAACAACATCATCATCATTAAATATGTATTGCAATGCAATGTTATGCTCATATCTCCTTGGAAACTCATACCGGTATGGTTGAGTACACACCCGTCGGTGTGCACCCTCTCCCCCCTTCCATCCCGAAGATGGAGGGTGCCTACTCCTCGCTTCCATTCACCACGTGAATGGAATCACGATGTAGGTCTTACTCAATGGCGTTCCGGACTAGTCATAACTTTCTCACCGACCTTCCCCGGATTAGTTATGACTTTCTCACCGCCCTCGCCCCATCTCATGTCATGCATGCAACTATGCCAATTATCATATCTCATTTGTACATAAACATATGGCATCTCATCATGACAAATATAGACACATGGCATCGAATCATGATAAGTATAAACGCATAGCATCATATCGTGATAATCATACTCAATATATCATTGGAAAACAGCAAGCATGGCAAGTGATCATAGCAAGTATTCAATCTTTCATCCAATATCAACAAGCAACCTACAATCCGCTATACATTACAACACACTTGCCTCAACCGCGGGCGACGGATTTGTGGGACATAGAGGGCACTCCCGGTGTCACACCACCTGCACATAGGCATCACACACTCACAATAATGCCCACAAAACAGTACACAAATCCCCATCTAACCCGACATTGCCCACTACTCGCAAACCTAAAAACAGAGGTTCTGTCCCGGCGGGACAGCAGCCTTGCAAAAGCCATAACTTGAGTTCTGGGACCCCAAATCGATTAAACGAGTACACCGTCGCGAATCTTAGGAAATTTCCCAACTTTTTCTAGTTATACGGAAAGACTAATTCGGACTCTAAAATTGTTTAATCTACAGATTACCACAATCTGTTCCAATCGCGTCACAAATTTTAACACGCTCGGTAAAACAGCCATAACTTTCAAACGGCTGATCGGAATTTAACGTGCTTTATATCCACTAAAATTTATTGAAATTATCTACAACTTCTTCAACATCCGTACGGACAGATTCGGACTCGAAATTGGCAAAAACGCGAACCCTAGCTCGACTGCTCAATCTGCCCGAAAACAGAAACGTGGCAACATCTAGATCTAACCCAAATTACTCAAACCCAGCGCCTCCAATTGATCTAAAAACTTGATAAACTCCCTAATAACAGTACCTAGCACATCCCCGAGGAGCCCCATGATCATACCTTTGCTCGACGCATGAAAACCCAATACATCTCCTCGCGGATCGCTCCTCGCTCCACGCTCCTCGCTCCTCGCTCCAATAGATGGATCCACAAGGTGCAGAGGTGTGGAGACCACCCTAGGGCATCAAGGGGGTGGAGGAGAGGTGGTGGAGATGTGGGGAGCAATGGGGGCAAAGGGGGAGGTGGAGGCGCATGGCACAAGAGGGGAGGGAGAGGTGTTGCGGCTAGGGCACATGGGGAAGAGGTGGGGGCGCACCTAGGGCAGTGTGGGCGCAAGGGAGGGGCAGGGAACCCCCTTTTACCAGCCCCCACACCCAAACCTAGTCCATTACGGAGACCTACTCCATCCCACCAAAGCCCGCCAAGGCCCAAACTCCCCTGGGAAGGCCCAAAACCCCGGAAACGCCCCGGAAAAGCTATTAACCTCCATATCCTATAGTTTTAACCTTAATTCCACATCTCATAATGTTATTAACCTTAACATGCACGTTAAATAAGGTTACGACACTCCGTGGTGTCACAACGCTTCAAAAGGCCCAAAAACGCGAGTAAACCTCAAGCCGTAAGATTTTCTTCTCTAATTTCGCAATTTGTAATGTCACACCAAAACGTAGTGTCACACATGTTAAGATGATAATTGTTTAGATCATTTGTGATTGAGGTTAAAGATTTAAAATCTTCAATCAAGCCCTATTTTTGAGAGCAATATAAAACAAATTCTTCATCATTTTGTTGTATTAGCTATGGTTCACCAACTTGCCTCTTCTATGATCTTCATTACAAGATGGTGTCCCATCACTCCTCATCACTGAATGAATCTGATGAGGCACCCAATGTAGGAAAACAGAGGCGCACTCTAAGAGGGCTTAGTGGTGAAAAAGGCGTGAAAGAACTTTAAGAGCGTCCTCGTCACTAATTACGTGAATAAGGAAATGACTCCATTCCAGAAGTACGGGTTCATCACTGAAGCCGTATGGGAACGATTTGTTGAGATGAAGACAGAAGAGTTCGTGCATCAAAGTGCGACGCACAAGGGCGTCCAGTCAAAAAACACCCACCCACACAGACTCGGCTCCACTGGGTACCCGAGCAAGATCGCGCAATGGGCAAGGGAGGACAATGAGTCCCCTCAACTAGAACCGATTGTGATGACACCCCTCATCACAATCGGTTCTGTTCTGAGTAAGAACCGATTGTGATAAGGGGCCCCTCATCACAATCGGTTATGAGCTAGAACCGATTGTGATGTGGTGTCCATCACACCTTTAATTCTATTTGCCATCTAATTTAAGTTCAAGCCGAGTCATTCTCCACTTTGCTGAACTTTCTGTATATATGCTATTGAAATGCATTCCTTTCATTGCCTTCTTGCAACAAGGATATTTCGGACGCTTTGCAGCTAGTGTGAGCGTGGAATGCAATCATTCCAATGCTTCCATTAATCTCTCAGGAAAATGCCCTATGTCACCAATTGGACTCGAGTTCTTGATACATATGGAACCGCCCTATGCATGCGAGCGATGGATCGTTTGCCATTTTGAGTTTTTTTTCCCTGAGCAAAATATAAAGATTAATTTGCATAGTGCAACCAAGTTAATTAGTCAATGCTCGAGTGGAACTTATATATGAGACTTTGATAAAACTAACAAAAAAATTGACTCATCACACGCAATCGATACAAGATGTTTGCAGTTTCCATGACTATTCCAATAAACTTTCCTATGCACATCGATCATACCTTAGGGCTAAGGCTCCCTATCCATATAAGCTTCTATTATTAGGAAATTTTAGGAAACAAAAATACATACATGGATGCGTGGCACAGCCATCGAAACAAAAATACACATACATGGATGCATGGCACTATGACATGCACAGCCCTACTACAGAAACTAACTAGTTTTGTCATGTTCTGAATCTGTGCTGGCAACATAATCAATATTAAGCTTCTATTATTTGGAAATTTTAGGAAAGTTTCGATGAACTTTCAGTAAACATTCTTGTACACAGGCTGTCCCTGTACCAAAAAAAAGGTCCGAATAATTCTAATTAGCGTTTGTTCAATTGTCAAGCATCCTGAGAAAGTGTTTTTTTTCTCTAATAGTGGCCCCAGAACTTAAATACAGTGTACATGAGCTAACGAACTGACTTAACTAACGACCATGGTTGATGACTACTTATGACACGCTAGTAATAATATAAATCGATCGAGTAGTACGAACCATTGAACATTAGTTTGTCCATTACTGAAACAATAAACTAGCTAGGAAGAGAAGCTATAAATAACTATTAAACATTAGCACCGGCATTAATTCCTTAGCATGATTAGGACTTTGGAAGATCAGTTCATTATTAGCTAGCTGAAGCCATTTCTTGTTCAAATTAAGTAAAGCTGGATATATATACATGTTCTGTTCTCTACTTATTCTATGAAAGAAATGTACATACATCCTCAAGGATTTCATATTTTCTTTCCCAAGTCTAAGTTTCAACAAGAGTATGTTCTATTTTTCGAGGTGGCGAGAGTTTTTTTGGCTCTGGAACACCAACAGAGGAGAGTTAATCCTGACGGGACATAAAACCTAGCAAGGATCATCACAATTGGCTCTAGAGCTCCCTTGAAGTCTCCTGGCCAACGCCCTTCAGCTGGATCTCCTTCCCCCGGTCGGCGAGCTCGCCCCCCATGGCTTCCCCCTGCTCTAGCACGCCGCCCCTGGCCTCCCTCCTAGCTCGGCATCGCCCCTTCCTCTCCTCCCCCCACCCCTCTGCCAGGCAACAGCGGTGGTAGTAGCAACAGCACTGCCCCTCCCTATTGCCTTCTCCTTGGTGAGTACACAACCACAAATTAAAGTTAGGGATTTGGTTCATTGGGCATGCCATGTGTTTGATGAAATGCTTAAAAGATTTAATTTTTAGCTATGCATGTATTTACTTGGTTTGCTATTAACTGGTCGATGCCATCCATGACTCTTTTGTCTGTGGAGTTAAATTCAATCATCCTCCTTGCGTGTACATTAGATCCTTGATTGATCCTTGCTGTGATTCATGGCCGCTTTGATTGAGAGTACAGGGTACGCAGTATCAAAACCTATATGCTTATATGTTAGGTTTTTATGTGATGGTGCTGCTGAGACAAGAAGGATAGGAGTACGATGAAATTTGTTTTGTTTGTATATTAGTAGATAAGAATGAATTTGATTAACATTTGCTCCTTCTCTAAGATTCAATTTCAGATATTGAATGTATGTGTATGGTGCAATAGATTTAAGTTCTTGGTAAAGTGATGGGTGTGTATTTATAGCTGATTAAATGAATTGTTGGTGCTAAAATTGTGACACCCCAGAATATGACATTTTAGAATTCAGCATTTTGGTACGACTTTATAGCGTGTTTTTGGGCCGTTTTCGGGTGTTTGGGCCTCTCCGGGGGACTTTGGGCCTTGGGGTTGAGTTGGGCCTCCGATGGAAGGGTTTGGGCCCAAGGGGGGACTTTTGGGCAGCCAAATCTGGCCCCCACCCCTTGGTGTGCCGCCCACTCCCTTTCCCAACCCTAGCCGCCACCCCCTAGCCCCCCATGCGCCTCCACCCTTCCCCTTCCTCTCCATCTTCCCCCATGGCGCCACCACCTCTCCCCTCCCCTCTCCACCCCCCTTGCTGCCCTAGAGGAGATCCCCACCTCGCCATACCGTTGATCCATCCTTCGGGAAGCCCCGCGACGAGGAGATCCGGTGGATTTGGAGCGAGGAAGGAGATCGCGTGAACCGGGAGGAGATTCGTCGGTTCATCGTTCGTCGGGCGAAGGTATGGCTAGGGGAATCCTTGGGGTTGGTCTAGGTGCTGTGCTAGAGGGTATTTGGATGCTTTTAGATCAAGTGGTGGTGCTGTGATTGGGTAGATTAGATGAAAACTAGAGTTTGCCACATTCTCTGCTTCGGGCAGATTGTGTAGTCGACCTAGGGTTTGAGTTTTCGCGACCTTAGATTTGGAATTTGGTCGGCCTCCTGTTGATAAAGTTGTAGGTAACTTCAATACCTTTCAGTGGACATAAAGAACGTCCAATTCCGCCCAGCCGTTTGAAAGTTATGCTCGATTTACCGAGCGTGTTCAAATATATGACGTAGCTGGGACAGAACGTAGTGTTTTGTAGATTAGACAACTTTAGAGGCTGAATAAGCTTTTCCCAATACATAGAAAAAGTTAGGAAATTTCCTAAGCTACGCGAGGATGTACTCGTTTAATCGATTCAGAGTCCTAGAACTAAAGTTATGCTAGATTGAAGTCTGCTGTCCGGGAGGACAGATTCTCTGTTTTTCGATTTTGGGAGTAGTTTGTGAAGTTGGGGTAGACAAGCTTTTGCATTCTATTTTGGGGGCACGTTTTGAGTGTGTGGTATGTATGTGCAGGTGGTGTAACCCTGGGAGTGCCCTCATCCTCTCGCCAATCAGTCGCCCGAGGTTAAGGCAAGTGTATTGTAATGGGTAGCGTTGTATGTTGTTAATTGTGACTAGGTGCAACTTTGTTTACCTGATGTGCTATCTTGTCATGATTACATGTTGTGATATCTTGCCATGATTAGTGCTTGCCATGTTATGATGAAAAAAAGATTATTATGATGTTATGCCATGTTTAGTTCAGTTTGGTACAAGTTGTTTATGTTTATGGTATAAGCGCATACATGGCATGTGATCTGGCCCGGTCGGTGAGAAAGTCATAACTAGTCCAGCAAGGTCGGTGAGAAAGTTATGAAATCCGGAGAGCCAATGAGTAAGTCCTACCTCATGATTCCATCCACCGTGGTGAATGGAAGCGAGGAGTAGGCACCCTCCATCTACGGGATGGAAGGGGGAAGAGGGTGCACGCCGACGGGTGTGCACTCAGCAATACCAGTATATGCTTCCAGGAGACATGTGCATTGCATTGCATTGCATACATGATGATGATTATGAGTTGTGTACAATGTGCTTTGTCATGGCTATGATGTTGTAGATGAGGTTATGGTTTGATCATGATGTTAAAGTATGGTATGTATTGCTGTTGGCGTTGATCTATTCTTTATGATCCATTGCAATATGCTTGCTGAGTGATGAACTCACGCTTGTGTTTATGTTGTTTTTCTTAGGTACCTTGACACCGATATGTGGGAAAGGGGCTTAGCGGCACGACATCACATAATTTCCACACAATTATACAATATTTACCTTTTGGATTTGTGATCATGAATCTAGGGTGATGAAACTAGGATTATGATTTGTTCATGTGCCTGTTTACATCCTTTACTTCGATTTGGTTCATGAAGTGGTTAAATTCATTATGTTAGACTTAAATTGCCGCTATATTACCTGTTATTGTTGCTTTGGATGTTTTTCCATTATGATATATCATGTGATATTTTGTTGTTGCTCCGAATCATGGATAAACAAAGGAGATGCTGCCAAAATTTTCGGTTCTAGCATTCGCTCCTTTGCTGTAATTTATCTTTATTTGAGGTTTTTAGATGCTGTTTAATCTATGTTTGGTAACATTCAGGCACACTAGATGCCGGGGTGTTACAAAAATATGGAGTTTTAAATTATTGAGATAGAGGGTAGCTTTCTGTTGCTGTCAAGCAAAGTATTTATAAGCTTACTGGTTGCATTTCTAGTGATTGAGTGGTGTACGGTGTAGGGTGTGGGCTTTATTTGTGTATATGAGAAGACGTACTTGTGTGTGTGTGCATGAGGTTTCGTTAAGTGGAGGGCACTGTTAAGGATGTGTGTATGTATGAATACATCTGTTAATTGTGTATGCTTAGATGGTATCGAGTTATAGTTGCAATTGCTGATTTCAGGAGGAGCGGCCTTGGGAGTGGCCTCTTCTTCGCGCCACTCCACCCTCCGCGGTTAAGGCAAGTGCATGGTAGATTAATAATATCATTTGATGGTATTTCTCCTTATTAGAAATTGATGCACTGTTTGCCTTGCTTTTATGAAATACTTGGTCTTATATTCTTAAGTATTATGTGATGGCTAACCTATGAATACATGATGAAAGGTATTGGGTATTTTGTTATGTTTATATTCTGGCATTTATTTATGATTATGTGCATGTCGGAAAGATTTCAATTGGGATGGGTTGATACTCCTGTGTTTGGTTATGGTTATGCGCATGTTGGAAACGAATGCAATTTGTTTATTTATTCTTGACATTTGCATTCATGATCGAAGAGGCGTCCCATTTTGATGCGGGCCTCTGTGCTCACACGTAGTGAACACAAAAGTCCTACCTCGTAGTCCCATCCATCGAGGTGGATGGGAGCGAGTCGGTAAGAGTAGGCGCCCTCCATCTACGGGATGGAGGGAGAGGGTGAACGTGTTCACTCCCCTATACCGGTATAGGCTACAAAAGGTGCATATGAGCATACATACATCACTGCATTGCATTGTATTGCATTGCATAATGAGGTTTTTTTTAATTATTGAGCTGTTGTGAATGCATAGGTTTGGAATTGAGTCGTGGACTCATTCCATTGCATTGTATATTGAATTGTTATGTTGTGTGAGTGTTCAGGTTTGGGATAGAGTCGTGGACTCCCCCCAAGATTGTCTAAAGAGGTACGTGTAAGAGTTAAGTGAGTTACTGAGGGATTTAATGAGGTCAATGTGGTACTACCGTTTCGTTTAATTGTTAACTTTAATTAAAGAAAGATTGTCATATTATGGTTTTGAATGTGTTAATTGTTTATGTTATTGTTTTATTATGAACCTTACTGAGTCTTGAACTCACGCTTGTTTGTTTAATGTTTTTATAGGTACCTTGACATCGGTTTATAGGAAGGGGGTCTGTAGTGGCACCGGTTCACTTAACATCACATAGTTAGGCCATTTATTTATATTTGATGTAGATTCATTCTGTAATTTATTTTGCCCCGGGTTGTGGTTGATTGGATCTATTCCCACCTTCGTGTGGAGCTTAGGGTTTTATTAGTTGCTTGATTTATATAATTGCTTGTTATCTCTTTTGTCTGCTGAGTGGATGTCCTAGTTATAGGGGAGGTGCTGCCGAAATTTCTAATAAATTCAGTAACTTGCTTGTATTTGGCTTGCTTTGCTAATTTATTCTAGTGTCTTGTGCTAATTGTTGGTTGTGGGTATAACATTCAGGGCACTTGGGGTGCCGGGGTGTTACAGATAACCTATTACCAAAATTTACAAATGACATACACGTATCACAATCGGTTTTTCAGTCAAAAGTTTGAAACCGACATAGATGAAGCGGTAGTGATGTATCATTCTGTAGTAGTGGGCATAGCTAGCATTTCCTGAGGCTAGCCAATAAATCGAAATTACTAAAAAAAATGTAAAACCAACATCTCAGACAGTTCTTATTTGGAACCGTCTGGGATAACTTTTTTCACAGACGGTTGAAAAACCGTCTTCTATAACTATAAGTCATCACTGACAGTTTGATACAGACGGTTCACAAAACCGTCTGTGATGTGGTTTGTGAACCATTTGTGATGAGGGTTTGTATAGTAGTGCATTAAATTAACTGTACATTAAAAAAGGTAAAAACTTTTTTGTAAATACATTAAAAATATCCCCTTGGTTAATATTTAGAGTCCTTTGGAAAGCATGTTTTTCATAGGAATTGTAGAGACAGGAAGAACAACTAGCTCCACCAAAACTTCCTTTTAAACCCCTCCAATCTTCAATTCATATTAATTTACATGCAAGTCCTACTTATTAGGTTGCCCTATGTCTTGAGATATAAGGTTCGATTTGCGCAGGCCTGCTCTCGTACTGACATGTTTGAAATGCAAATTCCAGAAGTTAGAAGGTAAAACTAACGAAACACCAAATCAAAGGAATAACTAGGCTTTTCCAATTTCCATAAATACGTGAAAATATAAAAACAGATGCACATATTAATTAATGTTAATGGTAAATGCACTCAATTTTTTCAATTACAAGGTACAAACCAGCACATCATCACGCACACATACCACACACTCGCATGCACACTTTAGACCATTTCAAAATATTTGTCCATTGATAGAATTAAAAGTCACTGCTATAGAATGGTACAATACTTCACTTCATCTGGATTGAAGAGATGAAGCGATAAGGCTTACAACCCATAAAGTTATGGGTTTAAATTCTGGATAATAATAGTTAAAGAGATCAAACCATGGATCAAAAGCTCGACGAGATTTCGATTATCTCGACTGAGATACCAAATCTCGGTGAGATAAAAAAAATTGAAATTTTTCAAAATTGCTACAGTGCTTTCATGAAATTTTTGGTGAATTTGGTTTTTTGGACCGAAATTTGTAGAAATTCGACAGATTTCATGGTTTTATGACCAGATTTAGCACCAAATTTTTTTACGTGGAATTGTGGTGTCTTTTTTGGAAATACATGTGAAAATTTTGCAAAAGAATACATTTGCAAATTATGTTGGCCTCCAAACGAAATTTGATACACTACTTGTGTGTAGGCCCCCGGATCGGCTATCCGGAGTCCTCTGTGTATTTCTGTACTAGTCCCAGATCAGTAGCTAGTACACACAGTCAAAAGTGATGAATCAACAACCATATCACGAATACAAATAACTAAATACGAATAATACCAAATAAGAGCAAAGACCTTATGGTCAAGGTTTACCATTACGGCCTGAACAGGCGGAACAACTTGAACAACTGCAGCGGAAGACGAAAACGCCAATGCGACCCATCCAAATGCCCACAGGCAATCGAGTGGAGAACGCACCCTAGTCGTTGGAATTCTTGAACAGCTTCTTTCACTTCTGAGAGAGGATTAGAATGCAGCACGTGAGTACATAAAGTACTCAGCAAGTCTGGGAAATTATGCACAATGTAGGCTATCCAAGGATGGCTTAATATGGTTCTTTTGCATAAAGCCAAGTTTCATCAAATCATACTTGTTAATAAGTTTCACAAAGCATAATTGAGCAATTCTTTTTAATAATTGAATTATGTAATATTGTAGTGAAGGTTCTAACCACCACTCACTAATATACAGGCTCTATCCGCCACATCTCAACAAAATCAGGGTTCATCCAATCATATGGCTCTGTCCGCCAGGTTTCACAAAATCAGGTTCTTTCCACCTACCTGGCTTTAACCGCCAGAAGCACACCCGAGAGTTCTAACCGCTCTCGGATCCCAAAACAAAACATTGTTTAATTTGAAATCAAAACCCAAAGTCTACTAGTATGAAAGCATTCTTCGCTTTGCCTTTGACCGTAGGCACGGCTATTCGAATAGTTTTAACTCTGCAGAGGTGTACAACTTTACCCACAAGACATGATATTCCCTTGATGCCATTCAATTAGCACACTTCCTTAGGTGTGCCGGCAGGGATATCATGACAAGGCCTTTACAATGTATACGCCTAACCCGACCCACCCGCTGAGATTTCACCGCTGTTAGGGTTCTTTCCACCCAGTACAGAAGCCCCCTCTTGCGCCTTGTGAGAAAAACAACAACAACAACAATGCATCTTTCCGGCTCTCACACAACAACCGAGTGGTGAGTCTAAGTTAGGTTTCTACAAATTATTCAGCCAGGTTGTGCCCACTTTGACATGTGGTTGTACGGTAATGCTTAGAATGGAGACAGTCACAAGCGTCGGTCCTTAATTGACTTGGGGCGGTACTTGCACAAAAGAACCAAGGCTTGGTCCGCTTCCACCCGACATTCCATGCCGCCCAAGTCGAAATCATTTTTCATTTTATTTTTATTTTGTAAACCATTGGCAATACTCCTTGCCTATAACTTCCAATACAAGTTTTCAAGAGATAATTGAAAGTCCCACCCATAGGTGAATATTGACCAATGGCGAGGCTAAGCATTTCTACCGTACTATTCTATTCCACCAATAGTTTATTTTATAAAATACAAAACTCAGTGTTTGATAAAAATTATGATAATCCGTTCTATCATCTCCAAAATTCATGAGACCACCAAGATTCCCCCATTATTATAATGGCACTATATAATCCAATCCAATTTAGTACTCCAACAAGTAAAATATATACCATGTGCCATCATAACTCCAAAATCATGCTAAGCTACTGACATCATTGTATATGAAACAATCTCCTCAAAATATAAGTCTTCTTAGGGGTTACCCATCATCTATACATCGCTAAATCTTGTAATCTACTTGATCCACCGAGAATAATCCATAATCTCATCCCCGAGCATATTTTATGAAAGATTCTACAAATCCAAGATTTCATTGATTCATTGCCTATAGCTGTTTCCCTAAACAATGACACCAAGTTGGCTAAACAAATCACATACAATCCTCATTATTCATAATCCCACCTAGATGGTTATTGCGAAACCATACTTCACAAAATCATCTACTAAACCACCGAGTACATTCTCAATATTATTCACTTAATCCATCGAGTATATTTGATAATATCATTGACTAAATCATCGAGAATACTTCAAAATATCAACTCTAATCCTTTAGGCTACAATCCACCGATATCATTTCATAACTTCAGGTATTAATCCTTCACATTATCACCTCTAAATCATCTACTTTAATCCACCAAGAATAGGTAATATTATCATTCACTAAACCAGCAAACACTATGGATTATTCACAATCTCCATAAATGATTATTACATAGTATTCTTGTTAAAATCCACCGAACTATAATTCACCACTTATTCTATTTGATCTATAAGTATGACCCTCAATATCATTTATTTCCTTTCACCGACTATTATTCCTGACATCATACATCTTCCAATATATTCTTCAAATTCACTCTAATTATATAGATTCCCATTCATAGATCAATTCCATAACGACTACCCCCACATCGCTAACATTCACGAAATCTCCAATTTACATTTCATACCACTTGTTCCACCGATAGTGTCCTCCCAATAGTCTTTTTCCCTAAGTAAAGATTATTTTTCTAAAAACATTTGTATTGGTGGATTACTATACTAGGGCGACAAAGGATCAGGGATAACAATGTCAAGGAGGTAGGAACAACAGGTATAACTAATAAGCTAACGTTAACATCATCCATTTAATATAAATAGCAATGCAATTTGTAAAACAGTGGAAAACATTTATAAACAATGGGATCAACATGCGTCAAGGAGACTTGCCTCGGTCACAGCGAGAAGGTTGAACTCTCACGAAGTCGGCGGCGGGTCGGGCGGACTCGGCGAAGGCCGACTACGCAGCAAAAATGAGGCAATAAATAAATAAAAGAAAATAAATAAAATCCAAAAATTATAAAATTAGTACTGGCAGGTAGATCTTGATTTTAGATGAATTTAGAAATTTGAATGGAGTCAAACGGAGTTCGGATGAGAAAGTTATGAGCTTCCGAAGGTTGAATTTCGAATAAATGGAAAACCGAGAATATTCTCGGAATATCCCCTCTCGGGTTGACTGGTCAAAAAGGGCTTTGACTGGCTTTGACTAGGTTTGAGTCTATGGCAATGGGCCCCATGTGTCATTGAGAGAATGAGTTGTCTTCTTGCTTGGGCTTCATGGCAACCATGGATGACAAATGGAGCTTGGGAAGGAGGGGGGTGAAGGAGGCGACGGGGAAGTCGGCGGCGGCGGCGCGGCATCGGGCACTCGCGTGAGGCGGCGGTGAGCGCTGGCGGCGGGAGGCTGCTGGCCGTGGGCGGCTGTGGCGGCACAGACGCATGGCTACCCCCACATCACAGTAGCCTCCACCAAAAACAGAGAACACGTTCTTCCCCAAAAATTCGATTTCTAACTCAATTTTGCATGGATTTGGACCAAACAAAAGCATGGGATCTCTAGATAACAATCTTAGGGAGCTATAGGAGAAAAGAATTGGATTGATTCTCACCGGAGGCGATGAATTTCGCGAAGAACGGAGCTCCGGCCGAATGAACAAAACCAAGAAATTCGTCGCCAAACCTTGATGCAACCTAAAATTGATGCTTGGGTTAGAAGCTAGACTCATCCACGGTCACAAGGAACCAAGTGGCAAGAAGAATGGCTCACCGGAGAAGAAGCTATGAGCAAGAACACGAAGAACACCGAAAAAGTGCGACACACCGTCGGTTTTCTCGATCTCACGGCCAAATGCGTGGAGTAGAGTGAAAGGGAAGCCTACTCCCGGAAAGGGGATTCTTATACGGAGTGAATGGAGGTGGTGGTGTGGCGTTTGGACGAGAAACGGCAAAGTTATGAGCAATCAAAGCCATTAATGGTGATTTCGGTTTTTGGCGAACTGCGCACATTCCGGCGAGAGTTAGGGCGGGAGACCACTGGGGATGGAAAGGTATCGTCGCTACGGACTCAACGGATCCGGCCGTTCGCAATTTGGGTGATTAATGAGGAAGTTTTGGAGGATTGAATCCATGGAAGCAAGAATGGAGGTGTTCTGTTCTTTCCCTGGAAAAAGATCGATCGGGAAGATGAACAGTACTACGTGCTACAGTAGCACGACGCTACAGTACCCCCATGCTACAGTACCCGCCACGTGGCAAGCTCCGGTTGGTTCTCTTTTACGCGAATGATCCGCCCTAGAGAAAAATAAGGAAAAATGGCCTAAAAATTCCGGAAAAATTCCTAGAGCCATTTTAGAATATTTGGGACCCAATAAAATTGGTTTGGTTGAATTTGGATGATTTTTGTGAAATTGAATATTCGGACCCAGATCGCAGGCATTAAACAAACGCGGCGCGGGATAAAATAGGAACGGAGGTCCAAAAATCCGGGGAATGATTTCTAAAATCATTTTGGAATATTTGGAACATTTTAGATGTGGTTTGGGGATTTTTGGAGCATTTTTGGACTCGGGTGAAATTTCGGGTACCAGCGGGAACTGGAAAATCCGATTTTTCGACCGGAGGGGAATTAAATCCCGATTTTGGAGGGGAATGGATGCCAGGTTAATATAAACACCAAATAAACTCCAAATTTTGAATTTAGTTTATTTAAATTAGGTTTTTCTCCCGAACGCGAAAACTAGGGTGTTACAAACCTACCCCCCTTAGAGAGAATCTCGTCCCCGAGATTCAGACGGAGAAAGAAAGATGCTAGGAAATTCTGCTCGAAGATCTTCTTCATGCTCCCAGGTAACTCTCTTCTATGCCTGATTGCTCCACTGAACCTAGCGGAACTTGACCACCCGACTTCTGGTTCGACGCTCGGCTTCATCCACAATCCTGCTGGCGGGATACGCCAGACATGACAGGTCTCCTTCTAGTTCCATATCTTTAAATGGACTTTGATGCTCGAGCCCTGTGCTGCACTTGATTCCTGACGGCGGTTATCAGCATAGCTCTTCTATCTCGACTGGGCAGTCTTCAGACTTACACGGATCTGTCTGACCTGCTCTTCGGCTCCTTTCAGAATATCAGGTCTACTGATTTGTCCATTATCGGTCTCTTTCCCATACAAGGGTATTCTGCCTTTTCTTGCATACAGAGCTTAAAAAGGCGCCACCTTCAGCTTCGTCGGAGACTGTTGTTATTCTGATCCCACGAACCTTGACCTGTCAGCGCACACGCTCCCAACGCATCTTCTAAGATCTGACTGATTATTTCCGTCTGGCCATCGGTCGGGGGATGGTAAGCAACACTGAAATTCCCCTTCGTATCCCAAAACTTTATACCACTTTTGTCAAAACCTCGAGGGGAACTGCGAACCTCGACCCGACACGTCCTCCTTGGGTGCACACTGAAAATGCATTGTTTTAACCCCGCAACGTTCCACAAGTTTATCACCAAATAGGGGTTATCTTCCACGGAACAAAGTGTGTACTTTTGTCAATCTGTCCACACTACCCCCCTTAGAAAAAAAAATCATATCCGGCCTTAGTTCCAAGGAGTTCAATGGTGCCATTCTTTTTTTTTCCCATGGTTCGGACGAGAACTATGGCTCTTCGGCCATCCTTTACTTATCGCGTGACGGGTGCCCAAACGCAATTATGTTTCAAGAACTAATCAACCGAAATCCACTTCCACAACTATAATTCTTCCAACCTTTTATTGATAACAAAACTGACGATTACATCTTACAGACTGATCATTACACAACTCTTTTATTTTATTCCTTAGAAGAGGTATGGTGCTCTTTGAAGGTACCATACATTATCATTCTTGACAACATCAAGTTTCGGTGTCTCTTCTTCAACTTCACGAATCATAGGCGGACAGACGCCCTATATCGCGTAACACTGTGATGAAGTTTCGATTGCGCCTCCACCGCTTCGGGGTTATGGTCGAAGAAGAAACGACATCCGGGATGTGGGGATTTGAAGTAGATGCCTGGTGTCCTTGCGGGCAACGACTGGCAATATGCCCCATAGCAAGACAATTGAAACACCGACGATCTGTCTCTGACAACTCGTTCCGTCGAGGTTGATTAGTCTTGTTATGACATCCTTGCAACACTGGTTGCGCCGATCTGGGGACTTGATTAAGGCTACTTCTTGTGCTCGGTGGAGTTGAACTGGGTTCACACGAAGCCGGGACTTAGTGGCAACACCTTGCTCTTGACTTACTACCTTCCTTTTGCGGAAATCCGGTTGACGACAGTTGTCTTCCAGGGAAAGTGCTTTGCCCTGGTCAGCTTGAGGACCCTTCGATACTTGGTGCAGCTTAGAAGAGACTTCCACACTGACTTCTGATGCAGGAACTGTCTGTGGTGCCAAAAGACTTTGTTTTTCCAAGGGACACTGTTTCACAAAGTGCCCTTCCTTGCCACAGAAGTTACAGACCTTGTACTGAATCTCCTTTCTTCGAGGGTACTTGCTGAACCGGTGTCCAGTTCTGTCGCAATTACTACAATGGACATTTTCTTTTGCCTTGCCCTTTTGGGGACATCTATAAGCAAAATGTCCGTTCCACCACATTGATAGCAGATGACAAATTCCCATGAGTGAAGGTCTACCAGAGGGGTATTGCTAATGCCATCGTCTTCACATAATCCTGCTGGAGGGTTGGTCTTCCGTAGCTCATCAGAAGGGTACTGCTGAGGAGTTATAGTTGGAGGGACCCCAGAAGCTTTATTGTCCAGTTGTTGTATCATCAATTGCATGAGCTGCGTCTGAGTCACCATGAACTGATTCATATTCTGAGGAAATTCTGTTATCACCTCGGAGGGTTGCTGATTAAGCTCGGCAGTAGCACTGACATTGACAACCAGAACTTCACTGGGGGTAGCATTGTTGTTGACCATAGCATTGATATTTGAGGACTGAGCTTCTTGGTTGAGGCTAGCACTGCAGTTCCTCTCCATCTAACGGCAGAACAAGACTTCCAGATGAGAGGGAAAAGCACAGACGAGAGAGCAGGGAAGGTTCTTACAACACCCAAAAACCAACTGTCCAGGCAAGGGACAGCACAAACGACGAAAAGCAAAACATTTTTAACACCAAGCAAATCCCACTTGTCTACTCGATCAAACTACTAACTCTAACAGAACAAGGCGGCTCAAACACAGACTGACCCGGGACCACTTAACCTATAGGGTTAGTCTAAGATCAACCTTGCTTCTTCGGTCTTCATCGGTTACCGGTTTGATCCTCACCATGAAGACACCCACTTCAGTAGCAACTTTCCAAATGGCTCTTCTTTACTCCGCAAGCCTTGAAGTCGAAAGGGGAAACTCGATTACCCTAATATAGAAGTTGTTAAGGGAGGGATATAGTCCAGTTTATATTCCAAAAAGGTGAATAAGCAATCAACGGGGAAGATAAGAAGAGAAAGAGGGAGAAAAGATGAGAATAGCACATTATTTGATTTTTCTTTTTAGAACATAAGTTTTGAAGCTTCCTAAAATGACCATTCTAACTAAGGGCACGTCCTACAGTCGACCTGGCTCTGATACCACCTTTGTAGGCCCCCGGATCGGCTATCCGGAGTCCTCTGTGTATTTCTGTACTAGTCCCAGATCAGTAGCTAGTACACACAGTCAAAATTGATGAATCAACAACCATATCACGAATACAAATAACTAAATACGAATAATACCAAATAAGAGCAAAGACCTTATGGTCAAGGTTTACCATTACGGCTGAGCAAAGTGAACAACTTGAACAAGCTGCGGCGGAAGGCGAAAGCGCTAATGCGACCCATCCAAATGCCCACAGGCAATCGAGTGGAGAACGCACCTAGTCGTTGGAATTCTTGAACAGCTTCTTTCATACGAGAGAGGATTAGAATGCAGCACGTGAGTACATAAAGTACTTTCGGCAAGTCACGGGAAATTATGCACAATGTAGGCTATCCAAGGATTGCTTAATATGGTTCTTTTGCATAAAGCCAAGTTTCATCAAATCATACTTGTTAATAAGTTTCACAAAGCATAATTGAGCAATTCTTTTTAATAATTGAATTATGTAATATTGTAGTGAAGGTTCTAACCACCACTCACTAATATCTGAGGCTCTATCCGCCACATCTCAACAAAATCGGGGTTCATCCAATCATATGGCTCTGTCGCCAGGTTTCACAAAATCGGAGTTCTTTCCACCTACCTGGCTTTAACCGCTGAAGCACACCCGAGAGTTCTAACGCTCTCGGATCCCAAAACAAAACATTGTTTAATTTGAAATCAAAACCCAAAGTCTACTAGTATGAAAGCATTCTTCGCTTTGCCTTTGACCGTAGGCACGGCTATTCGAATAGTTTTAACTCTGCAGAGGTGTACAACTTTACCCACAAGACATGATATTCCCTTGATGCCATGCAATTAGCACACTTCCTTAGGTGTACCGGCAGGGATATCATGACAAGGCCTTTACAATGTATACGCCTAACCCGACCCACCCGCTGAGGTTTCACCGCTGTTAGGGTTCTTTCCACCCAGTACAGAAGCCCCCTCTTGCGCTGTCGGGACCCCGACTTTGCAAATCCGGACCCTCTGTGTATTCATCACTAGTCCAGGAACGCGCTAGTGCACACAGTCTTAACATCGGTAAATATCACAATCATACCACTCGATAATAGTAAAGTACTTTTATTTAAATAACCAAACTGGTTACTCGACCTTATGGTCAAGTCACAAATGTACGCCTCACAGGGCGAAACTTATTAAGAGAGAAATAGTAGCAGCGGAAAATCAAATAACTTCGTGGCGCTATCCAAAGATACCACAGGCAACCGATCGGGCTCGCTCCCTAAGTAGACGGATCCTCTTGGAGCTCCTCCTCCAAAGTCGGTGTTGTCTCCTCTTCAACGGTGTTGTATGGTGGCAAGGGTGAGTACTTGGTACTCGGCAAGTCATGCAGAATGCAGGCTAATATACTATATGCATGGCTTGGTACAAAGGAATAGCTCAAGGTATATTTGCAGATTAATGACATTTGACAAGTAGCATAAGTAGATTCGGAAGCGGTAGAAACAAGTATAGCATAGATAACTTTTCAAGGAGTTTAATGAACATCTTTCCCATCCTAATCCACATTTCCATCAACATCATTATTAATCCAACCCAACCTTTCATATCCAAGTTATTTTTGAGAAAATCTAACCCTTATTTGTAATTCCCGAGCGATGTCCAATACCGCGGACACGGCTATTCGAATAGATTCTACACTCTGCAGAGGTTATGCACTTTACCCACAAGATACGATCAAACACCACAAGGCGAGTTCAGTAACAAAGTCTTTCGGAAACTTCTAACAATACAAGTGGTCCTCAGGTTATTGCACACTAACCCTTCCCTTAGCTAAGGCGAAGTTTAGGCCAATCAACCGTTAGATGGGTACCGGCCTCGGCCCAAGATCGCTCCCAGTACAACTTACACAAAGGGTGTAGTTGACCTCCTGAGGTCCCACAGTGCGTTATTAGCAACTTAATCAACTAGGTCCGTCCCATTACAGGACATGTGGTTGCACGTTAGACCCAGTTCAAAGGCTTGCAAGGTTAAGTCCTTAGGGTGACCAGGCAAGACTACCCGAAGAACCAAATCAACATCCCGATTGCCACAACCCGGCCCACTGATCATTCTTGCCACATGCCCGGTCGAAAAACTATTTATCAAACCCCAGTTGATTACCATGCACCACGTGCCATCAACATCACATGATACCTTTCCAAAACAGGTTCAATATACCATTAAGTCAATATTAACATTTGATTGTCCAAAATCATGTCACGAGCACGTAGCAGGTCTAAGCAGTATACTACAACGGTCTAAAACCCATGTTGGCAATTTAATAATGTCCAACTAGTAAACCACATCTAGGGTGACAAGGGGTCATGGCACGTACTTAAATAATCAAGGTGTCATACAGCAAATTGGTATTTATCTAATCCCCCATATTTAAATAAAGTATTTTTCTAATTGAACTAGCATGCAATAGGTTAAATCAAAATAGGTTTCAAAATAGGATCAACATGGTCAAAGCACAACTTGCCTTCAAAAAGTACTTGTTCTTGGTCTTGAGTTGGATCCTAAGTCAATACTTCTCCTTCGAATCCTTCCGGCACTTCAACGTCTACTCGTAAAGCGTGCAAATAGCAAATACACGAATAAACAATAGGCAAAAAGTGTCCAAATATCCAAATAAAATCCATAAACAGAGAGAACATAATTTTATGAAATTTTAGAAACTGGAATCGTCAAATTTGGAGTTAAAATGCAAAAGTTATGATTATTTAAAGTTTAAATAATCAATTAAATAATTTTACAGAGAAAAACTTTAGGCCAAAAATTAAATAAAATTCATATTTAGGTAGGTCTCAATTTTATACAAATTTAGAAATTTGAATCACTCAAATCGGAGTTGAAACGCAAAAGTTATAAGCGTTTGAAGTTTGAAACAAAATTTGAAATCATTATTTCGAATTAATAAATCATTTTCTTTTTCGGAAATTAATTATTGCGTCGGCTGGACATGTGGCAGCCCACGATTGGTCTGCGGCGTCGGCCGGTCCATGGACTTGGTCCTTTCGGCTCGGGTCTACCGTGGAAGCGGTCCCACGGCTCACGATCGCCGACATGCGGGTCCCACAGTCGATGGCATGTGCACGCCCGCCGCGGTGTGACAAGCCCCGGCCACGTGTCACGTCGGATTGGTTACGGCTGCGGTAGATCTAAACCCTAAATTCGAAATTGGGCGGCTCGGATCGCATCCATCGTCAGCGGTTTAACGGCGGCGTGGAGCCAGACGGCGTGAGATGCGTGGCGCGTCTCAACCCTTGATTCTAGATCTAACGTCCCACATCTAACGGTGCATTGCTGTTAAGCGCTCACGTGGCTCCATCTCGTCCTTTGGATCTAAATCGAACGGTGACTAAAAGCCCTAAGCGGTACTACTCGATCCAATCTACACCGTAAGATCTAGATCGGCGGCCCGTAATGCATCTAAGTCTATACGCAAAAGGAATATGTGGCCTCACCTTGGCGTCGGATGGGGATCGGACGGCGGACAAGCTCCGCGGCTCCGGTAATGGCACGGCGGCGAGTCCCGGCCGGTAGCGGAGAAGATGACTACGGCTGCGGCGTGTCGGCGTGACTCCGATGAAACGAAGGGGTGCCCCAAGCGCGTCTCGACGTGCTCTCTCCGGATCTGCACTCCACGCGGCGGAAGAAGCCTCGGCAGCGGCGTCACACGTGGAAAACCGTGGCGGTGGTGCTCCAACCGCGAGAAATTGGCACGGTTCGGCGTCGGCTCGAGCACCGGCGTCTAGGGCAAACAACGCGCAGGACAAGGAGAAGGTGGCGGCGGGTCGGCCCTTTAAATGGAGCCTCGGCGTGCGGGAATCACGAACCCTAACAGACACGGCGGCGCTCTCCGAGCTCGGTCCTTTGGAAGGCAGCGCCAATCCACGGCCATCCACGCGTCCCGCTCAACGGCCCAGATTCCCCGAGCGCAACGGATCCGGACTGGATCCGGTCAAAGCGATGTGGCTCAATTCCTGACCGTTGGATCTCGATCCAACGGTTGGGATCGATTAGGTTTAGAGCTGGTTCGGTCGAGTCACGTGGCTCGGGTCGGACTCGAGTCCGACTCGGGTTCCGACTCGGTCGGATGAATAGTACTTGACCCGACTTGAATTTCCACCGATTTAATATTTAAAATAATTCCCAGAAATTCATTTAATTCATTAAAAATATCAAAAGACTCAGAAAAATTCCAGAATAATTCTGGAAAATACTTTGGATCATTTTGGACTCAAATAAAATATTTCCAACAAAATTTTATTTGCAAAGTTTAATTCTTTAATTATTTCATCATGGCATAAATTCAAATTAAATCCAAATAAATTCCAGAAAATTCCAAAAATTCACCAAAGTGCCAAATCACACATAAATTTAAGAAAAGCAAAATTTTGGGGTGTTACAAACCTCCCCCCTTAGTAGAATCTCGTCCCCGAGATTCAGGGCTTACTAAAGGATTAGGTTCGGAAACTCCTTCCTCAAATCCTCTTCGCGTTCCCAAGTCGCTTCGCTTTCTTCATGATTGCTCCACTGAACTCTCTGAGAACGGGTTGACTTATTTACGGTCTCTCTATCCATAATGTCCAAAATCTTTACGGGATGCTCCTTGTAAGTCAAATCTTCTTGCAACTCAATTGACTCTAGCGGTGTCTGTTCCTCAGGTACTCGGAGACACTTCTTCAACTGGGACACATGGAATACGTCATGCACTCCTGCTAACGATTTGCGGCAACTCCGGTGATAAGCAACCGCCTCTGCGACTCAAAATCTTAAATGGTCCAACATAGCAGGGTGCAAGTTTCCCTTTGGCATGGAACCTCTTAACTCCCGAGAGGCGTAACTACGAGGTATACAAAGTCTTACGGTTCAAAACTCAAGTCTCGGCGACGGTTGTCGGCATAACTCTTCTGTCGTGATTGGGCTATCTTCAACCTTTCACGATCACGGCAATGCGCTCTTGACTTCTTGAAGAATATCAGGCCGAAGACACGGCTCGCCGGTCTCATTCCAATTCAATGGCGTCCGACGGTCGACCATCTGATGCCTCAAAAGGTGACATCGTAAACTAGCTTGGTAACTATTGTTGTAATCGAACTCGGCATACGGCAAACTCTTATCCCAAGAGGTAGCATAAGCCAATGCACATGCTCTTAACATATCCTCCGAATCGATTGACTCTTTCGGTCTGTCCCATCCGTCTGTGGATGATAAGGTACATCTTGAAGTTCAAACGGGTTCCCATGGCTTCATGCAACTTATTCCAGAATCTTGAGGTAAATTGGGTACCTCTGTCCGATACAATCCTCTTTGGCACTCCGTGCAAGCAGACGATCTGGATCATGTACAACTCTGCTAACTTATCTCCCGAGTAAGTGGTCTTCACAGGGATAAAATGGGCTACTTTGGTCAAGCGATCCACTATAACCCATATGGAGTCATAACCTCCTTGAGTCTTAGGCAAACCGGTAATGAAATCCATTCCGATTTCCTCCACTTCCACTCAGTATTTTCAATGGTGCACCATGATCCTCTTTGGTCTGATGCATTGCCTTGACTCTCTGGCATACATCGCATAATGCAACATGCTCGGCAACTTCACGCTTCATGCTCGGCCACCAGAATCTTTCCTTCAAATCCTGATACATCTTGGCACTTCCTGGGTGAATTGAATATTTGGAGTCATGGGCTTCTTCTAGAATCAACTGCTTCAGCTCCTTTTTGTTCGGTACACAAATGCGATCCTTCATCCATAACGTGCCTTGCTCATCCAACTTGAAATCCTCTGCCTTGCCTTCTTCCTTGATGGACTTAATCCTGCGGATCTTGTCATCATCCTTCTGTCCTTCTCGGATCTGATCCTCTAGGGTAGGCTTTACTTCCAATGCGGCCAAGAATCCGCTAGGTACCACCTCAATCTTCATTCTCTGAAATTCCTGGCATAGCTCATCCTGACTTGTGGCTAGCAACATGCTCACAGTATGGCTTTTCCGACTCAGAGCATCGGCTACTACGTTGGCCTTTCCGGGATGGTAATGGATTCCAACATTATAGTCCTTGATCAACTCTAACCATCTCCTCTGCCTCATGTTCAGATCCGACTGGGTGAATATGTACTTAAGGCTCTTATGATCCGTATACACTTCACATCTGTTCCCGATCAGATAGTGACGCCATATCTTCAAGGCATGCACTACAGCAGCTAACTCTAGGTCATGCGTTGGATAATTTTCCTCATGCGGCCTCAACTGCCTTGATGCATAAGCGACGACCTTTCCATTCTGCATCAGCACACATCCAAGTCCTTGGCGCGATGCGTCACAATAAATATCAAAGCTTTGAGCAACATCCGGTAGAACTAACACTGGTGCTGATGTCAATCGCTTCTTCAGCTCCTGAAATCCTTTCTCACATTCTGGTGTTCATGCAAACTTCTTCTCCTTTTTCAGCAATTGCGTAAGAGGTTTCGCAATTGTCGAAAAGCCTTCAATGAAACGGCGGTAGTATCCTGCCATTCCAAGGAAACTCCGGATCTGGGTCACAGTCTTGGTGCCCCCAATGTAACCACGGCTTCTACTTTGCTTGGATCTCTGGCGACTCATACGTGGTCATTACATGTCCAAGAAACTCCACCTTGTCCTTCCAAAAATCACACTTACTAAACTTGGCGAAGAGTTCTTTGTTCCTCGACTTTTCCAAAAATCATATTCATGAAATATCTTTGGCGCATTAAATCGGTCCAAAAGACATAGCTGTAAACTCGTAATGTCCATATCTTGGCGAGAATGCGAGTCTTCGGGATATCTTCGATCGGATCTTCAACCGATGGTATCCCGATCTCAGATCAATCTTGGAGAAAACTCCGGCTCCTCTCGGTGATCGAACAAATCATCAATCTGGGTAGCGGATACCTATTCTTCACGGTGACTTCATTGAGTGAACGGTAGTCGATGCACATCCTGAAACTCCCGTCCTTCTTCTTGACAAACAAAACTGGTGCTCCCCACGGCGATGAACTCGGTCTGATAAATCCTTTCTCCATTAACTCTTCCAGCTGTTTCTTCATCTCTACCAACTCCTCGGTGGACATCCGATAAGGTCTCTTTGCTATCGGTGCTGTACCAGGTACAAGCTCTATCACAAACTCTATGTCCCTGTCTGGCGGCATACCAGGTAGATCTTCAGGAAAAACATCTGGGTACTCATTCACTACTGAGACATCTTCTATCTTTGATTGCCTTGGTGGTTAACCATCAATGGCCATCTCTAATCAAGTGATGGCTTGCAATTCCACTTTCTTTCCACACGGGCTCTCAATCGAGATAGTCCTTCGTCCACAATCCAATACGACCTTGTGCTTGGATAACCAATCCATTCCCGAATAACGTCTAAGGTGCAGGTCTCCAAAATTATAAGGTTCGCTAGGAACTCTATTCCATCTATTAGTATTCTCACCGGAACATCCTACTTTTGTTCGGAGTTCGAACGAGGGGTTTGAACTAGAAGCATGCATCTAAGCCTTGCAATCTCCAATTCATTTTTAGCAGCAAAGCCTTGCGAAACAAGCGAATCTGAAGCTCGAGTCAAACAAAGCTGTGCAGTGCTTGAGTTAACAAGTAACTTACCCAAGACGACGTCTGGTAGCATTCTCGCAGTGCATCTGCGGTGATATGGTTGACTCGGCCTCTCACCACGATGCAGGATGTGGTTCCTGGTCTTTGGCGTCCTAGGCTGGGGTGGTTCCTAGATTGAAGCGAATCGGGGTCACTACTGCTGTCTTCTTTGGGCATTGTTGGCAAAGTGTCCTGGCTCGTTGCGGTTGTAGCGGCGTCTCACCGTTTCTTGCCGATTGCCTGAAGCGGCGTTTCTAAGCGGGGCTGAAGTGCAGTAGTTACGATTGACGGGCCTTGGTGCTGTGACGGTGTCCTTGTAGCGATTCGTGGTGGAATCTGAAAAATTGATTTGGTGCAACTCTCGAGGCATTTGTTGCGTTCCTGGCGTGATCCCTGCTATTGCATTCTGTGCTTCCTGTTCTCATCCAGTTCCTTGCGCTTGTCCTCAAGAATAAGCGCCTTATTCACCAATTCTTGGAAATCTGGAAAGGTGTGGGTGATCAATCCCACCTGCAATCCTGAGTTAAGTCCCTTCATGAAACGAGACTGTCTGGCTTTATCTGTCGCTACATCCTCAGGTGCGTAGCGTGCCAGCTGTGTGAACTTGTTCAGGTATTCGGCCACTGGCTGATTACCTTGCTTCAGTGCTCTGAACTCCTCCTTCTTGAGATCCATGATTCCTTCAGGCACGTGATACTGACGGAATGCAGCTGTGAACTCTTCCCAAGTGATGTCCTGAGGGTTCACTTGCGTGGCGCAGAAGTTCTCCCACCATTCGGCGGCTGTTCCTTCCAACTGATGAGAAGCGTAGAGTACCTTCTCATTTCCTATGCATTGAGCTATGTGTAGCTTCCTCTCAATTGACCTTAACCAATCATCGGCCTCCAATGGATTGGCATTCCCAGAGAAAGTGGGTGGGTGAGTTCTCATAAACTCTGACAGTCTTGTATTCTGGCGTTGTCCCTGATTGACTTGATTAGCTGTGGCCTGAGCGATGGCGTGTTGCATTTGTTGCATCATAGCATGCATCAGCGAGTGCGAGCAGCAAGAAATGCTCCGAAATTCTGCATATCCAGTGGCGGTGCTGGTGCTCCATCATTGGGGTTTTCTGCTGGGCGAGAACCACTTCCATTGCTTCCAAAGTTTCCGCGGGTGTTCACCATCTGTCGATTTGCTCTAGGTTTTAGAGATGAGGGGGAAACAAGAATAGACAAGTAATATGGAACTTATGCGGGGCGAAAGGTGTAACTTTAAGGTCTAACTTTATTAACTAATGATATCAATAACTTGGTATAGTTGCTTACAATGCCTAAGGGCCTTGCAACACATACTGCACACTCAGCAAACAATGAAAATCCAAATCGAACTAACACTGGAGTCTAACGCCTAAAGGGTGACTCTTTATTCTATGACGCGACTCGGCGAAGGAGTCTCACTATAGAACCTACGCTCACTCATCGAGAAAACCTCCACGGCCTGGGTACGGATCTTTGCGGCATAGGCGCGAAACGATTGCCATGTCCAGCAAGCTGTGTCATCTGTGGTAGTCGAAGAAGCGATGTCCTCATGGAGATCGACTCCTCCGGATCCGGCTCGTGTAGCTCGAAATCGCGGCTGCAGTTCGGGTCCGTATAAAGCCATCTCCAACTCGTCAATCCTTCGCAGAAGGTGTGACACATACTCTTGAGCTTCCGCCATCTATTCTTCTCTGTCGTGATCTCCTTGCGGGCCTTCTGTAGCTCTTTGCTTGTATCATCGAGTACATCCTCCTGGGCGACAACAAGTCGTGCCAACTGTGTAACCATGGCATCCTCATCCTGAATCGCCTTGGTCAAGAAGGTTATCGCGCTGGTGATAACGGAACACCGTGCTCTCCAACTCTCTGGCGTAGATACGGGTAATGTGCCGCATTGCTCGTCGTGATACTTCTTGGATACCCATCTGCATTGTAGACCTCTGGCGGTCACGGTGTATCGAGCGATTGCACAGGCCCTTCTTCCTAGCAGGTACCTCAATCTTCACGTCACAAGCCTTGATCAATCTCGCTTGTCGATCACTTCCACTTGGTATTGCGGCTTCTCAAAATCTCCGAGAGTCTGAAGCATATGCCAAAGTTCCGCGGCGTGACCAACCTCCAGATCGACATAGTTGAACTCTCCCTCCATCTGTCACGAGAGTGCTCACGTAAGAACTCAAAATTTTAAATCGTGACAAGGTAAGGGAATATTCAGCAAGAGACAAGGAAAGAGAGAAGGGGGTAAGTCGAGATGTCATTTCTTATCTTGACAAATTTTTAGCTTTTAGAAAATAGGTTTTATCCTCACTACGACCATTCTAGCTTAGGGTTGAGCCTCACGGTCAAGATGGCTCGATACCACCTCTGTCGGGACCCCGAATTTGCAAATCCGGACCCTCGTGTATTCAGCACTAGTCCAGAACGCAGCTAGTGCACAGATCTTAACATCGGTAAATATCACAATCATACCACTCGATAATAGTAAAGTACTTTTATTTAAATAACCAAATCGGTTACTCGACCTTATGGTCAAGTCACAAATGTCGCCTCACAGGCGAAACTTATTAAGAGAGAAATAGTAGCGGCGGAAAATCAAATAACCCATTGGCGCCATCCAAGATACCACGAGCAAGCCAGTGGGCTCGCTCCTAAGTAGAGCGGATCCTCTTGGAGCTCCTCCTCCAAAGTGGTGTTGTCTCCTCTTCAACTGGTGTTGTATGGTGGCAAGGGTGAGTACTTGGTACTCGGCAAGTCATGCAGAATCTGAGCTAATATACTATATGCATGGCTTGGTACAAAGGAATAGCTCAAGGTATATTTGCGATGCTTGACATTTGACAAGTAGCATAAGTAGATTCAAAGCGGTAGAAACAAGTATAGCATAGATAACTTTTCAAGGAGTTTAATGAACATCTTTCCCATCCTAATCCACATTTCCATCAACATCATTATTAATCCAACCCAACCTTTCATATCCAAGTTATTTTTGAGAAAATCTAACCCTTGATTGTAATTCAGAAGCGATGTCCAATACCGCGGACACGGCTATTCGAATAGATTCTACACTCTGCAGAGGTTATGCACTTTACCCACAAGATACAGTCAAACACCACAAAGGCGAGTTCCGTAACAAAGTCTTTCGGAAACTTCTAACAATACAAGTGGTCCTCACGGTTATTGCACACTAACCCTTCCCTCGGCTAAGGCGAAGTTTAGGCCAATCAACGTTAGATGGGTACCCGGCCTCGGCCAGACGCTCCCCGCAGTACAACTTACACAAAGGGTGTAGTTGACCTCCCGAGGTCCCACAGTGCGTTATTAGCAACTTAATCAACTAGGTCCGTCCCATTACAGACATGTGGTTGCATGTTAGACCAGTTCAAAGGCTTGCAAGGTTAAGTCCTTAGGGTGACCAGGGCAAGACTACGAAGAACCAAATCAACATCCCGATGCCACAAGCGGCCCACTGATCATTCTTGCCACATGCCCCGGTCGAAAAACTATTTATCAAACCCCAGTTGATTACCATGCACCACGTGCCATCAACATCACATGATACCTTTCCAAAACAGGTTCAATATACCATTAAGTCAATATTAACATTTGATTGTCCAAAATCATGTCACGAGCAGCAGGTCTAAGCAGTATACTACAACGGTCTAAAACCCATGTTGGCAATTTAATAATGTCCAACTAGTAAACCACATCTAGGGTGACAAGGGGTCATGGCACGTACTTAAATAATCAAGGTGTCATACAGCAAATTGGTATTTATCTAATCCCCCATATTTAAATAAAGTATTTTTCTAATTGAACTAGCATGCAATAGGTTAAATCAAAATAGGTTTCAAAATAGGATCAACATGGTCAAAGCACAACTTGCCTTCAAAAAGTACTTGTTCTTGGTCTTGAGTTGGATCCTAAGTCAATACTTCTCCTTCGAATCCTTCCAGCACTTCAACGTCTACTCGTAAAGCGTGCAAATAGCAAATACACGAATAAACAATAGGCAAAAAGTGTCCAAATATCCAAATAAAATCCATAAACAGAGAGAACATAATTTTATGAATTTTTAGAAACTGGAATCGTCAAATTTGGAGTTAAAATGCAAAAGTTATGATTATTTAAAGTTTAAATAATCAATTAAATAATTTTACAGAGAAAAACTTTAGTCCAAAAATTAAATAAAATTCATATTTAGGTAGGTCTCAATTTTATACAAATTTAGAAATTTGAATCACTCAAATCGGAGTTGAAACGCAAAAGTTATAAGCGTTTGAAGTTTGAAACAAAATTTGAAATCATTATTTCGAATTAATAAATCATTTTCTTTTTCGGAAATTAATTATTGCGTCAGCCTGGACATGTGGCAGCCCCTGATTGGTCTGCTGACGTCAGCCGGTCCATGGACTTGGTCCACGCTCGGCTCGGGTCTACCGTGGAAACGGTCCACGGCTCACGGTCGCTGACATGCGGGTCCCACGGGTCAGTGGCATGTGCACGCCCGCACGGTGTGACAAGCCCCCGGCCACGTGTCACGTCCGGATTGGTTCTGGCTGCAGTAGATCTAAACCCTAAATTCGAAATTGGACGGCTCGGATCGCATCCATCCGTCGCGGTTTAACGGCGATGGAGCCAGACCCGGCGTGAGACACGTGGGCGCGTCTCAACCCTTGATTCTAGATCTAACGTCCCACATCTAACCCGGTGCACTGCTGTTAAGCGCTACGTGGCTCCATCTCGTCCTTTGGATCTAAATCGAACGGTGACTAAAAGCCCTAAACGGTACTACTCGATCCAATCTACACCGTAAGATCTAGATCTGACGGCCCGTAATGCATCTAAGTCTATCCGCGGCTCCGGCAATGGCACGGCGGCGAGTCCCGGCCGGTAGCGGAGAAGATGACTACGGCTGCGGCGTGTCGGCGTGACTCCGATGAAACGAAGGGGTGCCCCAAGCGCGTCTCGACGTGCTCTCTCGGATCTGCACTCCACGCGGCGGAAGAAGCCTCGGCAGCGGCGTCACACGCGTGGAAAACCGTGGCGGTGGTGCTCCAACCGGCGAGAAATTAGCGCGGTTCGGCGTCGGCTCAGGCACCAGCGTCTAGGGCAAACAACGCGCAGGGACAAGGAGAAGGTGGCGGCGGGGTCGGCCCTTTAAATGGAGCCTCGGCGTGCGGGAATCCCACGAACCCTAACGGACACGGCGGCGCTCTCCGACTCGGTCACGGGAAGACAACGCAATCACGGCCGTCCACGCGTCCCGCTCAACGGCCCAGATTCCCCGGGCGCAACGGATCCGGTCAAAGCGATGCAGCTCAATTCCTGACCGTTGGATCTCGATCCAACGGTTGGGATCGATTAGGTTTAGAGCTGGTTCGGTCGAGTCACGTGGCTCGGGTCGGACTCGAGTCCGACTCGGGTTCCGACTCGGTCGGATGAATAGTACTTGACCCGAATTGAATTTCCAGCGATTTAATATTTAAAATAATTCCCAGTAATTCATTTAATTCATTAAAAATAGCAAAAGACTCAGAAAAATTCCAAAAAAATTCTGGAAAATACTTTGGATCATTTTGGACTCAAATAAAATATTTCCAACAAAATTTTATTTGCAAAGTTTAATTATTTAATTATTTCATCATGGCATAAATTCAAATTAAATCCAAATAAATTCCAGAAAATTCCAAAAATTCACCAAAGTGCCAAATCACACATAAATTTAAGAAAAGCAAAATTTTGGGGTGGTACATGCGCCGTGTGAGAAAAACAACAGCAACAACAACAATGCCTCTTTCCGGCTCTCACACAACAATCGAGTGGTGAGTCTAAGTTAGGTTTCTACAAATTATTCAGCCAGGTCGTGCCCACTTTGACATGTGGTTGTACGGTAATGCTTAGAATGGAGACAGTCATAAGCGTCGGTCCTTAATAGACTTGGGGCGGTACTTGCACAAAAGAACCAAGGCTTGGTCCGCTTCCACCCGACATTCCTTGCCGCCCAAGTCGAAATCATTTTTCATTTTATTTTTATTTTGTAAACCATTAGCAATACTCCTTGCCTATAACTTCCAATACAAGTTTTCAAGAGATAATTGAAAGTCCCACCCATAGGTGAATATTGACCGATGGCGAGGCTAAGCATTTCTACTGTACTATTCTATTCCACCAATAGTTTATTTTATAAAATACAAAACTCAGTGTTTGATAAAAATTATGATAATCTATTCTATCATCTCCAAAATTCATGAGACCACCAAGATTCCCCCATTATTATCATGGCACTATATAATCCAATCCAATTTAGTACTCGAACAAGTAAAATCTATACCATGTGCCATCATAACTCCAAAATCATGCTAAGCTACTGACATCATTGTATATGAAACAATCTCCTCAAAATATAAGTCTTCTTAGGGGTTACCCATCATCTATACATCGCTAAATCTTGTAATCTACTTGATCCACCGAGAATAATCCATAATCTCATCCCCGAGCATATTTCATGAAAGATTCTACAAATCCAAGATTTCATTGATTCATTGCCTATAATTTGTTTCCCTAAACAATGACACCAAGTTGGCTAAACAAATCACATACAATCCTCATTATTCATAATCCCACCTAGATGGTTATTGCGAAACCATACTTCACAAAATCATCTACTAAACCACCGAGTACATTCTCAATATTATTCACTTAATCCATCGAGTATATTTGATAATATCATTGACTAAATCATCGAGAATACTTCAAAATATCAACTCTAATCCTTTAGGCTACAATCCACCGATATCATTTCATAACTTCAGGTATTAATCCTTCACATTATCACCTCTAAATCATCTACTTTAATCCACCAAGAATAGGTAATATTATCATTCACTAAACCACCAAACACTATGGATTATTCACAATCTCCATAAATGATTATTACATAGTATTCTTGTTAAAATCCACCGAACTATAATTCACCACTTATTCTATTTGATCTATAAGTATGACCCTCAATATCATTTATTTCCTTTCACCGACTATTATTCCTGACATCATACATCTTCCAATATATTCTTCAAATTCACTCTAATTATATAGATTCCCATTCATAGATCAATTCCATAACGACTACCCCCACATCGCTAACATTCACGAAATCTCCAATTTACATTTCATACCACTTGTTCCACCGATAGTGTCCTCCCAATAGTCTTTTTCCCTAAGTAAAGATTATTTTTCTAAAAACATTTGTATTGGTGGATTACTATACTAGGGTGACAAAGGATCAGGGATAACAATGTCAAGGAGGTAGGAACAACAGGTATAACTAATAAGCTAACGTTAACATCATCCATTTAATATAAATAGCAATGCAATTTGTAAAACAGTGGAAAACATTTATAAACAATGGGATCAACATGCGTCAAGGAGACTTGCCTCGGTCACAGCGAGAAGGTTGAACTCTCTGAAGTCCGGCGGCGGGGTCGGCGGACTCTGCGGAAGCGTCGACTACGCGCAAAACGAGGCAATAAATAAATAAAAGAAAATAAATAAAATCCAAAAATTATAAAATTAGTACTGGCAGGTAGATCTTGATTTTATATGAATTTAGAAATTTGAATGGAGTCAAACGGAGTTCGGATGAGAAAGTTATGAGCTTCCGAAGGTTGAATTTCGAATAAATGGAAAACCGAGAATATTCTCGGAATATCCCCTCTCGGGTTGACTGGTCAAAAAGGGGCTTTGACTGGCTTTGACTAGGTTTGAGTCTATGGCAATGGGCCCCATGTGTCATTGAGAGAATGAGTTGTCTTCTTGCTTGGGCTTCATGGCAACCATGGATGACAAATGGAGCTTGGGAAGGAGGGGGGTGAAGGAGCCGGCGACGGGAGAAGCGACGGCTCGCCGGCCGGCGGGGCCGAGCGGCGCGGGCACGGGCACACGCATGGCTACCCCCACATCACAGTAGCCTCCACCAAAAACAGAGAACACGTTCTTCCCCAAAAATTCGATTTCTAACTCAATTTTGCATGGATTTGGACCAAACAAAAGCATGGGATCTCTAGATAACAATCTTAGGGAGCTATAGGAGAAAAGAATTGGATTGATTCTCACCGGAGGCGATGAATTTCGCGAAGAACGGAGCTCCGGCCGAATGAACAAAACCAAGAAATTCGTCGCCAAACCTTGATGCAACCTAAAATTGATGCTTGGGTTAGAAGCTAGACTCATCCACGGTCACAAGGAACCAAGTGGCAAGAAGAATGGCTCACCGGAGAAGAAGCTATGAGCAAGAACACGAAGAACACCGAAAAGTCGACACACCGTCGGTTTTCTCGATCTCACGGCCAAATGCGTGGAGTAGAGTGAAAGGGAAGCCTACTCCCGGAAAGGGGATTCTTATACGGAGTGAATGGAGGTGGTGGTGTGGCGTTTGGACGAGAAACGGCAAAGTTATGAGCAATCAAAGCCATTAATGGTGATTTCGGTTTTTGGCGAACTGCGCACATTCCGGCGAGAGTTAGGGCGGGAGACCACTGGGGATGGAAAGGTATCGTCGCTACGGACTCAACGGATCCGGCCGTTCGCAATTTGGGTGATTAATGAGGAAGTTATGGAGGTTTGAATCCATGGAAGCAAGAATGGAGCTGTTCTGTTCTTTCCATGGGAGAAAGATCGATCGGGAAGATGAACAGTACTACGTGCTACAGTAGCACGATGCTACAGTACCCCATGCTACAGTACCCGCCACGTGACAAGCTCCGGTTGGTTCTCTTTTACGCGAATGATCCGCCCTAGAGAAAAATAAGGAAAAATGGCCTAAAAATTCCGGAAAAATTCCTAGAGCCATTTTAGAATATTTGGGACCCAATAAAATTGGTTTGGTTGAATTTGGATGATTTTTGTGAAATTGAATATTCGGGCGCGGATCGCAGGCATTAAACAAACGCCGCGCGGGATAAAATAGGAACGGAGGTCCAAAAATCCGGGGAATGATTTCTAAAATCATTTTGGAATATTTGGAACATTTTAGATGTGGTTTGGGGATTTTTGGAGCATTTTTGGACTCGGGTGAAATTTCTGCACCAAATGGAAGCTGGAAAATCCGATTTTTAAATAGGAGGAATTAAATCCCGATTTTGGAGGGGAATGGATGCCAGGTTAATATAAACACCAAATAAACTCCAAATTTTGAATTTAGTTTATTTAAATTAGGTTTTTCTCCCGAACGCGAAAACTAGGGTGTTACAAACCTACCCCCCTTAGAGAGAATCTCGTCCCCGAGATTCAGACGGAGAAAGAAAGATGCTAGGAAATTCTGCTCGAAGATCTTCTTCATGCTCCCAGGTAACTCTCTTCTATGCCTGATTGCTCCTTTGAACCTAAGCGGAACTTGACCACCCGACTTACGGTTCGGCGGCTCGGCTTCATCCACAATCCGCTTTGGCGGGATACGCCCGGACATGACAGTCTCCTTCTAGTTCCATATCTTTAAATGGACTTTGATGCTCGAGCCCTGTCTGCACTTGATTCTCGACGGCGGTTATCGGCATAGCTCTTCTATCTCGACCGGCGGTCTTGAGACTTACGGATCTGTCGACTGCTCTTCGGCTCCTTTCGAATATCAGTCTCTTGATTTGTCCATTATCGGTCTCTTTCCCATACAAGGGTATTACGCCTTTTCTTGCATCTGAGCTTAAAAGGCGCCACCTTCAGCTTCATCGGAGGCTGTTGTTGTCGATCCCACGAACCTTGACTGTCGGCACACGCTCCCAACGCATCTTCTAAGATCTGACTGATTATTTCCGTCTGGCCATCGGTCGGGGGATGGTAAGCAACACTGAAATTCCCCTTCGTATCCCAAAACTTTATACCACTTTTGTCAAAACCTCGAGGGGAACTGCGAACCTCGACCCGACACGTCCTCCTTGGGTGCACACTGAAAATGCATTGTTTTAACCCCGCAACGTTCCACAAGTTTATCACCAAATAGGGGTTATCTTCCACGGAACAAAGTGTGTACTTTTGTCAATCTGTCCACACTTCCCCCCTTAGAAAAAAAATCATATCCGGCCTTAGTTCCAAGGAGTTCAATGGTGCCATTCTTTTTTTCCCATGGTTCGGACGAGAACTATGGCTCTTCGGCCATCCTTTACTTATCGCGTGACGGGTGCGCAAACGCAATTATGTTTCAAGAACTAATCAACCGAAATCCACTTCCACAACTATAATTCTTCCAACCTTTTATTGATAACAAAACTGACGATTACATCTTACAGACTGATCATTACACAACTCTTTTATTTTATTCCTTAGAAGAGGTATGGTGCTACTGAAGGTACCATACATTATCATTTACTGACAACATCAAGTTTCAGGTGTCTCTTCTTCAACTTCCTGAATCATAGGCAGACCCGACGTCCTATATCGCAGAACCTGTGACAGAAGTTTCCGATTGCGCCTCCCACCTGCTTCTGGGGTTATAGTCAGAAGAAGAACAGCATCCGGGATGTGGGGATTTGAAGTAGATGCCTGGTGTCCTTGCGGGCAACGACTGGCAATATGCCCCATAGCAAGACAATTGAAACACCGACGATCTGTCTCTGACAACTCGTTCCGTCGAGGTTGATTAGTCTTGTTATGACATCCTTGCAACACTGGTTGCACTTCTGATCCTGGGGACTTGATTAAGGCTACTTCTTGTGCTCGGTGGAGTTGAACTGGGTTCACACGAAGCCGGGACTTAGTGGCAACACCTTGCTCTTGACTTACTACCTTCCTTTTGCGGAAATCCGGTTGACGACAGTTGTCTTCCAGGGAAAGTTCTTTGCCCTGGTCAGCTTGAGGACTCTTCGATACTTGGTGCAGCTTAGAAGAGACTTCCACACTGACTTCTGATGCAGGAACTGTCTGTGGTGCCAAAAGACTTTGTTTTTCCAAGGAACACTGTTTCACAAAGTGCCCTTCCTTGCCACAGAAGTTACAGACCTTGTACTGAATCTCCTTTCTTCGAGGGTACTTGCTGAACCGGTGTCCAGTTCTGTCGCAATTACTACAATGGACATTTTCTTTTGCCTTGCCCTTTTGGGGACATCTATAAGCAAAATGTCCGTCTCCACCACATGATAGCAGATGACAAATTCCCACGAGTGAAGGTCTACCAGAGGGGTATTGCTAATGCCATCGTCTTCACATAATCCGGCTGGAGGGTTGGTCTTCCGTAGCTCATCAGAAGGGTACTGCTGAGGAGTTATAGTTGGAGGGACCCCAGAAGCTTTATTGTCCAGTTGTTGTATCATCAATTGCATGAGCTGCGTCTGAGTCACCATGAACTGATTCATATTCTGAAGAAATTCTGTTATCACCTCGGAGGGTTGCTGATTAAGCTCGGCAGTAGCACTGACATTGACAACCGGAACTACACTGGGGGTAGCATTGTTGTTGACCATAGCATTGAGATTTGAGGACTGAGCTTCTTGGTTGAGGCTAGCACTGCAGTTCCTCTCCATCTAATGGCAGAACAAGACTTCCAGATGAGAGGGAAAAGCACAGACGAGAGAGCAGGGAAGGTTCTAACAACACCCAAAAACCAACTGTCCAGGCAAGGGACAGCACCAAT
Organism: Rhipidocladum racemiflorum; assembly: GCA_036346355.1. Taxonomy (NCBI): domain Eukaryota; kingdom Viridiplantae; phylum Streptophyta; class Magnoliopsida; order Poales; family Poaceae; genus Rhipidocladum; species Rhipidocladum racemiflorum. The sequence goes on along the minus strand of CM070571.1, from coordinate 43,694,193 downwards.
GACGAAAAGCAAAACATTTTTAACACCAAGCAAATCCCACTCGTCTACTCGATCAAACTACTAACTCTAACAGAACAAGGCGGCTCAAACACAGACTGACCCGGGACCACTTAACCTAAAGGGTTAGTCTAAGATCAACCTTGCTTCTTCGGTCTTCATCGGTTACCGGTTGGATCCTCACCATGAAGACACCCACTTCAGTAGCAACTTTCCAAATGGCTCTTCTTTAGTCCGCAAGCCTTGAAGTCGAAAGGGGAAACTCGATTACCCTAATATAGAAGTTGTTAAGGGAGGGATATAGTCCAGTTTATATTCCAAAAAGGTGAATAAGCAATCAACGGGGAAGATAAGAAGAGAAAGAGGGAGAAAAGATGAGAATAGCACATTATTTGATTTTTCTTTTTAGAACATAAGTTTTGAAGCTTCCTAAAACGACCATTCTAACTAAGGGCACGTCCTACAGTCGACCTGGCTCTGATACCACCTTTGTAGGCCCCCGGATCGGCTATCCGGAGTCCTCTGTGTATTTCTGTACTAGTCCCAGATCAGTAGCTAGTACACACAGTCAAAAGTGATGAATCAACAACCGTATCACGAATACAAATAACTAAATACGAATAATACCAAATAAGAGCAAAGACCTTATGGTCAAGGTTTACCATTACGGCCTGAACAGGCGGAACAACTTGAACAACTGCAGCGGAAGACGAAAACGCCAATGCGACCCATCCAAATGCCCACAGGCAATCGAGTGGAGAACGCACCCTAGTCGTTGGAATTCTTGAACAGCTTCTTTCACTTCTGAGAGAGGATTAGAATGCAGCACGTGAGTACATAAAGTACTTTCGGCAAGTGCAGGAAATTATGCACAATGTAGGCTATCCAAGGATGGCTTAATATGGTTCTTTTGCATAAAGCCAAGTTTCATCAAATCATACTTGTTAATAAGTTTCACAAAGCATAATTGAGCAATTCTTTTTAATAATTGAATTATGTAATATTGTAGTGAAGGTTCTAACCACCACTCACTAATATCTGAGGCTCTATCCGCCACATCTCAACAAAATCGGGGTTCATCCAATCATATGGCTCTGTCGCCAGGTTTCACAAAATCAGGTTCTTTCCACCTACGGCTTTAACCGCTTGAAAGCACCCGAGAGTTCTAACCGCTCTCGGATCCCAAAACAAAACATTGTTTAATTTGAAATCAAAACCCAAAGTCTACCAGTATGAAAGCATTCTTCGCTTTGCCTTTGACCGTAGGCACGGCTATTCGAATAGTTTTAACTCTGCAGAGGTGTACAACTTTACCCACAAGACATGATATTCCCTTGATGCCATGCAATTAGCACACTTCCTTAGATGTGCCGGCAGGGATATCATGACAAGGCCTTTACAATGTATACGCCTAACCCGACCCACCCGCTGAGGTTTCACCGCTGTTAGGGTTCTTTCCACCCAGTACAGAAGCCCCCTCTTGCGCCGTGTGAGAAAAACAACAACAACAACAACAACAACAATGCCTCTTTCCGGCTCTCACACAACAATCGAGTGGTGAGTCTAAGTTAGGTTTCTACAAATTATTCAGCCAGGTCGTGCCCACTTTGACATGTGGTTGTACGGTAATGCTTAGAATGGAGACAGTCATAAGCGTCGGTCCTTAATTGACTTGGGGCGGTACTTGCACAAAAGAACCAAGGCTTGGTCCGCTTCCACCCGACATTCCATGCCGCCCAAGTCGAAATCATTTTTCATTTTATTTTTATTTTGTAAACCATTGGCAATACTCCTTGCCTATAACTTCCAATAACAGTTTTCAAGAGATAATAGAAAGTCCCACCCATAGGTCAATATTGACCGATGGCGAGGCTAAGCATTTCTACCGTACTATTCTATTCCACCAATAGTTTATTTTATAAAATACAAAACTCAGTGTTTGATAAAAATTATGATAATCCGTTCTATCATCTCCAAAATTCATGAGACCACCAAGATTCCCCCATTATTATCATGGCACTATATAATCCAATCCAATTTAGTACTCCAACAAGTAAAATCTATACCATGTGCCATCATAACTCCAAAATCATGCTAAGCTACTGACATCATTGTATATGAAACAATCTCCTCAAAATATAAGTCTTCTTATGGGTTACCCATCATCTATACATCGCTAAATCTTGTAATCTACTTGATCCACCGAGAATAATCCATAATCTCATCCCCGAGCATATTTCATGAAAGATTCTACAAATCCAAGATTTCATTGATTCATTGCCTATAGCTGTTTCCCTAAACAATGACACCAAGTTGGCTAAACAAATCACATACAATCCTCATTATTCATAATCCCACCTAGATGGTTATTGCGAAACCATACTTCACAAAATCATCTACTAAACCACCGAGTACATTCTCAATATTATTCACTTAATCCATCGAGTATATTTGATAATATCATTGACTAAATCATCGAGAATACTTCAAAATATCAACTCTAATCCTTTAGGCTACAATCCACCGATATCATTTCATAACTTCAGGTATTAATCCTTCACATTATCACCTCTAAATCATCTACTTTAATCCACCAAGAATAGGTAATATTATCATTCACTAAACCACCAAACACTATGGATTATTCACAATCTCCATAAATGATTATTACATAGTATTCTTGTTAAAATCCACCGAACTATAATTCACCACTTATTCTATTTGATATATAAGTATGACCCTCAATATCATTTATTTCCTTTCACCGACTATTATTCCTGACATCATACATCTTCCAATATATTCTTCAAATTCACTCTAATTATATAGATTCCCATTCATAGATCAATTCCATAACGACTACCCCCACATCGCTAACATTCACGAAATCTCCAATTTACATTTCATACCACTTGTTCCACCGATAGTGTCCTCCCAATAGTCTTTTTCCCTAAGTAAAGATTATTTTTCTAACAACATTTGTATTGGTGGATTACTATACTAGGGCGACAAAGGATCAGGGATAACAATGTCAAGGAGGTAGGAACAACAGGTATAACTAATAAGCTAACGTTAACATCATCCATTTAATATAAATAGCAATGCAATTTGTAAAACAGTGGAAAACATTTATAAACAATGGGATCAACATGCGTCAAGGAGACTTGCCTCGGTCAAAGCGAGAAGGTTGAACTCTCTGAAGTCCGGCGGCGGGGTCGGCGGACTCGGCAGAAGCGTCGACTACGCGCAAAACGAGGCAATAAATAAATAAAAGAAAATAAATAAAATCCAAAAATTATAAAATTAGTACTGGCAGGTAGATCTTGATTTTAGATGAATTTAGAAATTTGAATGGAGTCAAACGGAGTTCGGATGAGAAAGTTATGAGCTTCCGAAGGTTGAATTTCGAATAAATGGAAAACCGAGAATATTCTCGGAATATCCCCTCTCGGGTTGACTGGTCAAAAAGGGGCTTTGACTGGCTTTGACTAGGTTTGAGTCTATGGCAATGGGCCCCATGTGTCATTGAGAGAATGAGTTGTGTCCTTGCTTGGGCTTCATGGCAACCATGGATGACAAATGGAGCTTGGGAAGGAGGGGTGAAGAGGCCGGCGGGTGGGGCGGCGACGGCTCGCCGGCCGGCGGCGGCGGGCGGTGGGGCCGAGCGGCGCGGGCACGGGCACTTCGCAGCGAGCGGCGGGCGCGGGGCGGCCGGCGAGCGGCGGCGGCCAGCGTGGCCCGAGCGGCGCCGTGATGGCGGCGCGCACGCATGGCTACCCCCACATCACAGTAGCCTCCACCAAAAACAGAGAACACGTTCTTCCCAAAAAATTCGATTTCTAACTCAATTTTGCATGGATTTGGACCAAACAAAAGCATGGGATCTGTAGATAACAATCTTAGGGAGCTATAGGAGAAAAGAATTGGATTGATTCTCAACGGAGGCGATGAATTTCGCGAAGAACGGAGCTCCGGCCGAATGAACAAAACCAAGAAATTCGTTGCCAAACCTTGATGCAACCTAAAATTGATGCTTGGGTTAGAAGCTAGACTCATCCACGGTCACAAGGAACCAAGTGGCAAGAAGAATGGCTCACCGGAGAAGAAGCTATGAGCAAGAACACGAAGAACACCGAAAAAGTGCGACACACCGTCGGTTTTCTCGATCTCACGGCCAAATGCGTGGAGTAGAGTGAAAGGGAAGCCTACTCCCGGAAAGGGGATTCTTATACGGAGTGAATGGAGGTGGTGGTGTGGCGTTTGGACGAGAAACGGCAAAGTTATGAGCAATCAAAGCCATTAATGGTGATTTCGGTTTTTGGCGAACTGTGCACATTCCGGCGAGAGTTAGGGCGGGAGACCACTGGGGATGGAAAGGTATCGTCGCTACGGACTCAACGGATCCGGCCGTTCGCAATTTGGGTGATTAATGAGGAAGTTATGGAGGTTTGAATCCATGGAAGCGAGAATGGAGGTGTTCTGTTCTTTCCCTGGGAGAAAGATCGATCGGGAAGATGAATAAGATTACGTGCTCTGAGCACGATGCTACAGTACCCCATGCTACAGTACCCGCCACGTGACAAGCTCCGGTTGGTTCTCTTTTACGCGAATGATCCGCCCTAGAGAAAAATAAGGAAAAATGCTACAGTACCCGCCACGTGACAAGCTCCGGTTGGTTCTCTTTTACGCGAATGATCCGCCTTAGAGAAAAATAAGGAAAAATGGCCTAAAATTCCGGAAAAATTCCTAGAGCCATTTTAGAATATTTGGGACCCAATAAAATTGGTTTGGTTGAATTTGGATGATTTTTGTGAAATTGAATATTCGGGCGCGGATCGTAGGCATTAAACAAACGCCGCGCGGGATAAAAGAGGAACGGAGGTCCAAAAATCCGGGGAATGATTTCTAAAATCATTTTGGAATATTTGGAACATTTTAGATGTGGTTTGGGGATGTTTGGAGCATTTTTGGACTCGGGTGAAATTTCGGGTACCGGCGGGAACTGGAAAATCTGATTTTTCGACCGGAGGGGAATTAAATCCCGATTTTGGAGTGGAATGGATGCCATGTTAATATAAACACCAAATAAACTCCAAATTTTGAATTTAGTTTATTTAAATTAGGTTTTTCTCCCGAACGCGAAAACTAGGGTGTTACATTGTGATAGACTAACGGTGGTTTCGTTATCTCTAGGCCAAAATTTACGAAAATTTGGGCATCCATGCATGAAAAATTTGCAAGGTTGGTATTTTGCTCCGATCATAAGCCATCTCATATGTTATGCCCTTAGTCCATGTTCATTTTCTATATTTTATGTGCAATCATTGAAGTCACTCATTGAAGTCACGGATTAGCTTAGCATTTTATTTCCAAATAATTAATATTTTGCATTCAAACAGAAAAAATATAGATAAATAATTGTATGATTTTTTCATATTTTTTCCCATTTTTTAGCCTTTGAAGACCATTTCACAAGAGGTTGAAAAGGACAGAAATTTCGGCCAATTTCACCAAAAATTCGATAATTTTGGTCGAAGTTTCAGTTTTATCACTCTAAAAAATACCAGATTTTAGATTTGATTTCTAAATTTTGTCTGAATTTTATCTAACATATCAAAATTTTGCTAAAATTTTGAATTTCGATCACCTCTAAAATAAGTTCGAAAACAAAATTTCAAAGCTTGGTTCAGCTAAATAATTCACCTAACCTATGGTCAGTAAGAATTGAAGTCTGGTTGTTAGCCAAATAGGCAGGCAGAGGCTATATTTAAATTAGCGATGTTCTTCTCGACAAAATTAAAGTAGTCGATGTTATTGTTCTCCTCAAAAGTCACACCGGCCAGTACGTATGCTTCGAAGTGTTTGGTGCAGACGGACAGTGCCATGGACCATGGTCTCCCTGGATCCAGGCTCGAGAATTTTTTGGACCAGCTCGAGACACAACAAGCACGTCTAATCTAAAACCTGGTATGGCACGAAGTGAGTCATAATGGAACTGTAGTATAAACCGTACCGACCCAAAAATCAGATACCATGGACGGCATGGCCCTACGCCCCTACCCAGCGGCGGCATGCTGACACAGGTGGGCACAAAGCACACCGCGGCACGGCAGCTCTGCCGTGGGCACGCAGCAGGGGCACGGCGACAAACGGCAGGGCACGCCGGCCGGGAGAGGAGAGGGCACGTCGACGCCATCATCGTGCTGCCTTGGCCGTGCGCCTGCTCGCAGTGGCCGCTGCGACCGCCCGCTGAGGCTGTCTCGCCCACCGTGGGCCCTCCTCCAACTCCTCAGCTACTCCGGCATATTCATCGCGACGTCTCTCCTACAGGCGGGCACTTGGGCCGGGCTTTTTTGGGCCGGCCCGAAGCACGATGGTATGGCACGGTGCAAAGCACGGCACGGCACGGTTCTGGACCGGGCCGGACCGGCACGCAACTGTAGCACGGCCGCGTCGCCCGGGAACCAGGCACGACGGCGACAAGACGGCGATTTGACCGGCCTGCGCCGCATGGCACGAACGCACGAAATCACGGATTAAGGCTTAAAAGTTGGCAGATATTGTTGATTCAGGGCATCTTCAAGCATTGCATTTATGTTTGACATTTTGTTGATGTGATTAGTCTCTTATGTAATTAAAATAGGTAGTTTAGTAGTAGTGATTTGTTTTATTTCTTTGTTCGTCACAATAGTAAAAATGGGTCGGGCTTGGGCCGGCACGGCCCGGCACGATGGGCACGATGGGCCGTCGTGGCACGGCACGGTTTCGGCTCGAAGCACGATGGGCTCAGGCCGGGCCGGCACGGCACGGCACGACGCCCACCTCTAGTCTCTCCCCACGCCCATAGCATCCCCACCACAGCCTCCGCCGCAGACGCCCCAGAGATCAAGATGCCCATCACCACACGGCACCACCAAGGCTAGACTGGTGCCGCCGCGGGGGTCGACCACGCGTTGACATGCCGAACACACGCACGGCTAGTGCACGACACCGCGGCTGCTGGCCTGCCCCTCGACGCGCAGGGGGCTGCTGAGCCTGCAGACCGCATGCGGTGGGCGAAGACCGTCAAGGACATCGGCCGCGAGAATCCCTCGCCGCGCCTCGGCCGCTCACCTCCCTCACCGCTGTGGTGTGGCCATTCGGTTTTGGCCTTTTGGGATGCCAAATGGGTTTGCTGTTAGCCTCGCTTAGGATGTGTTTGGTTGCATTGATAATGAAGCCATCCAGCGACTATTTGGTTGGGTGGATAGAGATGAGTCAATTTTTTGTTTGGTTCGATGGATAAACCAATTTTTACTTAGTTAGATGGATGAGGATGGATGGCCTAGTTGTAATCAAAGTTTCGAATTTTGGTTTGAAATTTTTGGAAAAAAAATTAACGAAAATTTAAATTTTTGGACAAATTTTGACCAAAAATTGAACTTTTGAACAAAATTTAAGTTGTTGGACAAAATATCATTGAAAATAGAATTTTTAGACAATAGTTGATTTTTTTGATAAATTTTGATCGAAATTTGAATTTTTGAATAAAATTTGACGACATTTTAACTGAAATTTGTGCAATTTGAATTTAATCGAGTCCACTTTGGAAAATTTTGAATTTGAACGAGTTCATGCTACAAACTGGATGAGTCTGTCCGGTCCTTTTCTGTATCATATTTCAAAAAACTAGATGACCATACCTATATATCTACTCATTTAAATAAATTGATAATTCAAATCCAAAGATAACTATATCCTATGCCCCCTCCTGCACCTACCAAATTAACGTCATCTTAGAAAAACTAGGGTGGTACGCGCGGCGCACGCCGCGCGCGTGAACAGGAAATGAATTTGCGTTTTTTTCCGGAGAAAAAAGGACCATGGAACATTTTTTTCGTAAGAAAACGAGGAAAAACGATGTAAAACATTTTTTTCCCATGCTCTGGAGAAAAAACGAACAACGAAACCATTTTTTTCCAACAAAAAAGGATAAACGACGGACGAAAAACGAGTTTTCATTTTTTTTAGAGACAACGGTAAACGGCGCACGCCGCGTGCGTGAACGGGAAACGAATTTGTGTATTTTTTCCCATGCTCTGGAGGAAAAACGAACAACGAAACCATTTTTTTCAAACGGAGAATTTTTTTTTTTTAGCGAAAACGGGCAACGAAAATATTTTTTCCATGCTCCGAAGGAAAAACGGACCACGAAAACATTTTTTCCGGGCAAAACGGAGAAAGGACCCGAACGTAAAGTACAGGGACCTATTTGTTATAATTTTGGACCTATCCGCTATTTCGAAAAATTAGAAAAGGGCTCGTTCGCTATTCGCATTTAATGGGGGCTCTCTCTGTAAAATACCGAACGAAGGACCTAAACGCGAACCGGGAAAATTTATTTTCCTCTCACAGAAAATTGCCCAGGGACCTACACGTAATTTCTAAGAAACGGAGGACCTTTTCGCGAAATAGAGGAGAGAGAAAGGGGAGGTGACGTGGGGAGGCTCCCCTTGCGGGAAACCTCCCAGATATATAATGGCTGGAAGAAGTGGGTGCTGGGTGCTCGTAGTGGAAATGAAGAACCGATAAAGGTGCCGGGCGACCGGGCCCACCTCATTGATTGGTCGTCTTGGTGACTGTGACCGGCTAACCGCTCTGTAAATTATGGATATGTTTGATTTTCACTAATGGGCTAATGGCCATTGTTTAGGTCCCACTAACTCTGTACTGCGTAGGGATGAAAATGGGATCAGACATTCCCGTTCGATCTGGGATCAGATTTGACTATCTAGTCAGATTCAGGTCGGGATCCGGATATTTAGATCTGGATACGAGATCGGATACAAAGCAGCCAATATCCGGTAAATACGAGACATGATTCGGATATCCGGATATTTCCTATTCGAATATTCGGATCGGATATCCGGATATTTCCTATTAGGATATCAGCAACATCTAGCCCATTTCGTCACATTTTTTTTTCAATATTAGCTCATTTATATTGGCAATTAAATGGTTCTATTGATCCTAAAGTAGCATATTCTTTATATGAAATTTATTAGGTTTGATTGATATATAACTTACTACTATAAACTTACTACTATAGTCATGTACTCGTACGGTTTAATTCAACATATATTACTTTATATATACATGCATTATTTATATATCTTTATCTGTTTCTAACCCGAATCCGTCATATATCCGTCTCGTATCCATATCCTGAATAACCCGGATTCGTATCCATATCCGCCTAGTCCGTATCTGATTCCAAATTCGAGAAAAAATATAGTTTAGAATACCATAGTAGCAATATCCACCTGTATCCGACTCATTTTCATCCCTACATCTACACCGTGAGCCAGCACATGTGTCATGGATGGCAGCATTGGCGGATCTAGAGGGTGGGCCGGGTGGGCCCCGACCCACCCAAAAATATCCCAGCAAATATACGTGAGTACCAGAGTACGTGACGGCTCCTAGTTCTAGTTGCATTGTCGAAGTTCCGATCTGAATTCTGATCCCGTATTCCTGTGGTTCGGCTCTCGCCGTCTCGCGTTGCGACTTGCGAGTTGCGAACTCGCGGATCGGCGAACTGCGGCGGCAACGGCGGCACTGGCGACAGCGGCCCGGCCGCATCTGCGCTGGAGCCGAGCGGCCGACACCCGACGGCCTGCGCACACGGCATTTGGTTTACTTGCTTCTCAAATTGGTATTGATTCTACCGGTGGCGACGGCAAGTGTTGAAAGAGCATTTTCTGCTATGAATTTTATCAAGAATAAGTTGAGAAATAGGATGGGTGATAGTTTGGACGATTGTCTAGTCACATTCATTGAGCGAGATATTTTCTTTAAAGTGAATGAAGAAGATATAATGGACACTTTTATGGCTATTAGAAAGCGTAGACCCAACAAGAAGTAGTATTGTAATCTTTTTCAAACTATTATAGCCGTGTAAGCTTCTTTAAGTCAAATTTCATACTTAGTTGTTGATTTTAAGATGTTCATAAGGCACCTTATTAATATATCATGATGCACTTTCGGTAAATTATATACTTGTATTGTATATTGGCATGTTACATTTACGGTATTTAAAAAATTTATGTCAAGTTGGACCACCCATACCCAAAATCCTGGATACGCCACTGGATGGCAGCCTCTCGAATGAAACGAAAGGCAGCATGCACACATCCACATGGATTTGTTTCTTGTGGACTGGAAATCGTGGAAAAAAGAGAGAAAAGGTGGAAGGTAGATAGAAAGGTCAGGGTCAGAGGGAGAAGAAAGAGTGGAGGCTTTGTACTTTATATGATGGCTATGAAGTATCCCTCCGACCTACTCGTACTTTTTTAGATCATCTCTCTTTCTTTAGTCAGCTTCACGCTTAACTCCATCTGCTTTTCTCGCTGCTCACTCGCTCATCGCTCTCTCTCTCCTCGACCGACGGTGCTCCTCGCTCTCTTCTCACCGCTCGCTCGCTTATCGCTACGAGAGATTAAGAGAGACGGGCAAAAGAGAGGAACAGCTGAGAGAGATTGATAGAGATAGGTGAGGAGAGAGAGAGAGAGAGAGACTGAGTGAGACGTGTGAGAGAGAGAGATGAGAGAGATTGAGAGAGACAGGCGTGAGAGAGTGATGAGAGTGATTGAGAGAGATGGGAGAGAGACGAGCGTGAGAGAGATGAGAGAGATGGCGAGAGAGCTGAGAGAGATTGAGAGAGACGAGCGAGAGAGATCAACTTCCTGCAATGTATAAATCTTTATACTAATTAGTATCATGTACTTGCATAAGCACTCAAATATCACTCTGTACCTATAATGAATAAAATTTAGTTCCTTTTCCCAAATATTTGTGTCAACTCCGTGCATCTTCAGCTCCTTGCTTCTCATCGCAATAGTACAAATAGGCTGGTCCTGGGCCAACACGCCACGAAGCGCAAATGAGCCGTGCTGGGCTCACTGAAGGCCAGCTAGGCCAGCATGGCATGGCTAGCACGATGGGTCATCACGGCCCGGTAAGGTTCAGGCACGAAGCACGATGGACCCATGCTAGCTAGGCTGACTTCGCATGACATGACACCCACCTCTAGTCTCTCGCCATCAATTTCATCTACTTCTTTCAGTTCACATAACACTTTTTAGAATACATGCGCGCACTCAAATCTTTTCAAATTTTGTAGGATCGAGATATAAGAATATATCAATCAGAGGGGGGTTAATGATTGTGCGGAAGCTTAAAACCAAATTTTTAATATACTAAAAACTTCACCCCGAAACTGATTCAAAGACAACTTCGTATCCAGTAAAAACAGATTGACAAATGATCTATAAATCACGAATTCCTGGAGATCCAACTGTTGGATTGATCTGAAATTTGAATACAAGAAACTAGATTCCGATACGAATCGAACCCAATAAGAATCAACTCGATCGGACTTACGGGTCAAAAGTTATGAACCTCGCAAGCTTGCTGTGACAGAATATGACGAAAATAAATCAAATCCTAATTTTGTGATTAAACGAAATCTACAAAAGATTGACCAACGAAACTTTGAGGAACACTAAAACAAAGCACTATGAAGATTTTGGATGGATCAAACCAAGAAAAAACTCCATAACTCAAAGTAGACAACGAATCAATCTACTAAACTGAAGACCGTGAGAGAAAACGAAAAACAGAGAACTCGGATGAACAGTATGCGTGCAATGTAGATTCGAGATTACTGTAGCACGCAAAAGATCTGAAGGAAATTGAACTTTATTTCTTTTGTCTAAAGCACTCACATCAAAAGAGTACAAACCCAAAAAAAAACTTGTTCTAGCACCTCTATGCGCCCAGCTCAAGTTCCATCCAAAACAGAGGGACACCTCCCCCTATTTATAATGAGCAAACCGTGCCAGCTTTGACTCACAAACCGAGTCCAACACGTATACGACTCAAGAGTCCAAGACTTCATCAATCCAAACTCCTGCTGGATCATGCTTGCTTGCGAACCACCTTGAGTCATCTCAACACCAGCCTTGTCGATTGATCATGCACCTTGATCCTTTCTCAATGCATCCACATGACTTCATGACTGCCATGGACCTCACCTCCACCCTGAGCCTAGTCCCGGTCGTCGTTGACCTACATTGATCTGATCCCTGCATATCAATAAACAAGAAAACCTTTTCCAAGCACAAGTCTTTCCAAAACTTGAATCACATTAGTCCTTGCAATTACTCACACGAGTATTGCATAAAGTCAACTTCAAAACATGCTTCATGAAATTCACACAAATTTCATAATCTCAAATCCAAATCAAAATTCAACTCCAAAATTGCTCAAAACCCTAACTGAGCAAAAAGCATTTATCACGGACAAAAATCTAAAAACCCTAGAAAAACCCATCTATGGCGGACCAAAAATATTGGTCTATCATACTCACGGAAATAGCCCTTGCCAAAACCCATTCACAACGGACCAAAAAATTTGGTCCGTCATACACATGAAATTTGCTCTTTGAAAATCCCATTTATGACTGACCAAAAAATTTGTTCCGTCATACACATGAAATCTGCTCTTTGAAAATCCCATTTATGACTAACCAAAAAATTTGGTCCGTCATACACATGAAATCTTCTCTTCGAAAATCCCATTTATGACTGACCAAAAAATTGGGTCCGTCATACACATAAAATAGTTGGCCCGGTGCTAGACACACTCACGACGGACCAAAAGTCAAAATACTTCGATATTTCACAAACCACTTCAAAACCAAACTCAAACAGAATAAAAACCATGTCAAATACTCATCATAAAAAGCCATGGATCCTTCAATCTCCCCATTGATGAGTATATTGACAAAACACAATAAAAGCACCAATTTGAGTTTGAGCAAAAAGATTTGAAATCACCCCTTTGAATTTTTCTCGCCCATTTGTATTTCTGCAATCCCCTTTTTGGAATCCACTCTTTTTCACCTTTTTGTATCACTCCCATTTTGTTTCTCTCTCCCCCTTTTTGTCAAAATAGTCATCATGACACAACTCCCCCTTAATGAATGCAGTTCTGTAAGTTTTGAAGATTATTCAAGATGTATAACCAAAATAAAGCATTTGTCGGGTGTTGTCTCACATCACATATTATATCAATTTAGCCAATGAAAAGAAGCATATTTTGAGAATATAGAGGCTCTAATCAAGGAATAGTTGTCACACAATGAAAATAGAGCAGAGAAGTAGATTGTCATAAATTTATCTTGCCAAAGCTTAAAATAAATCTACCATGAGCACAGAGAGACTCCAAACTCAGTAGTGTTTATCTCAAGCTTTTGATGAGATGTGATCAAAACACATTTGACTTTTCAGATTCTCAAAACTTAAAGTAATTTTGCATTTTGTTTCTTTTGAGTAATCAAGGGATAACAAGTAACTTCACACTAGCCCATATCAGTGTATGAGTAGGTAATTCTTTCTTGTATCTTTTCCAATCAAATTTGGCAAGTGGCTTCACATTGTACTAAACTTGTGTTTAGTCAAGTAGCCTTTTCTTGCATCTTTTGCATTCAGATCCCTGGCAAGGAGGCTTCACATTGTACTAAACTTGTGTTTAGCCAAGTAGCCTTTGCTTGCATCTTTTCAGCTTGTATTAACAGTAAGAGGCAAATTTTGCCAAAGACTCATAATGATCATTTGGAGTCCAACAAAGTGCTCAACATAGTTTCAAGAAAGCTCTAGCCTTTACATAAATGACAAGAAACTTTTAAGTATATTTTAGCAAGTGCAATACCATAATAGACCAGAGCCAAACTATTCTGTAAAAACATCTCATTTTGAGATATTTTAGCTTTTAGTGAGGAGTGTAGTAGCACTAGCATTTAACTTGGCTATACAAGTAAGGATAATCAACAAAGCTTGAACTACATGATGTAATGTAAAGCAGGATACTACTTTTCCACTTGTAAAATAAAGTGAAAACTCCCCCTCAAACCAAACCATGGTGATAAATAATCCCAAGTTCACCGCGTAAAAAGGCAAATCGTGAAGAATCAAGCGGTTTAGTGAAAATGTCAGCAAGTTGAAGGTCAGTATCCACAAATTTAAGTTCAATAGCACCTTTTTCAACATGATCTCTAAGAAAGTGATATCGAATGTCAATGTGTTTAGTCCTCGAATGTTGAACCGGATTTTTAGCAATATTGATCGCACTAGTATTATCACAAAGGAGTGGAACACTATCAAAATTAATGCCATAATCTTTAAGTGTTGAAGTGATCTAGAGAATTTGTGAGCAACAACTAGCGGCTGCAACATATTCTGCTTCAGCAGTGGACTGAACAACTGAGGACTGTTTTCTTGAAGACCATGAGACAAGCGAAGTACCAAGAAAGTGACACGTGCCTGAAATACTTTTTATATCTACTCTACACCGCGCAAAATCAGCATCAGAGTATCCTTGGAGTGCAAGTGAAGATGAACATGAAACCAAATACCAAATTCAGGTGTGGAGCATAAGTACCTAAAAATCCTTTTGAGTGCTTGTCAATGAGATTCTCGAGGGGAGGCTTGAAATCGAGCGCACAGACACACAACAAAATGTATATCAGGCCTCGAGGCAGTTAGGTACAATAGTGATCCAATCATGCTTCTGTACTCCTTTTGATCCATTTCAACACCATTTTCATCTGGATCTAGAATTGCCGTGGTGCTCATAGGAGTAGACACTGGTTTTCCTTCTCCCATGTCAAATTTTTTCAGTAGCTCCGTTGTGTACTTTGATTGGTGCAAGAAGCTTCCTTCTTTCAATTGATTGATTTGAAAACCAAGGAAGTATGTCAATTCTCCCATCATGCTCATCTCAAATTCCCTGGACATCAACTAAGAAAAGTGTGATACAAGGGAGTGGGACGAGCCTCCAAAAATTAAATCGTCCACATAAATTTGCACCAACAAAAATTGATCATTTGAACGTTGAACAAATAGTGCTTAGTTGAGTACTTCTCTGTTGCCATTACAAACCACGATCTGATACCACTTGTAGGATCGAGATATAAGAATATATCAATCAAAGGGGGGGGAATGATTGTGCGGAAGCTTAAAATCAAATTTTTAATCTACTAAAAACTTAACCCCAAAACTGATTCAAAGACAACTTCGTATCCAGTAAAAACAGATTGGCAGACGCTTTGTAAATCGTGAATTCCCGGAGATCCAACTGTTGGATTGATCTGAAATTTGAATACAAGAAACTAGATTCCGATATGAATCGAACCCAACAAGAATCAACTCGATCGGTCTTACGGATCAAAAGTAATGAACCTTGCAAGCTTGTTGTGACAGAATATGACGAAAATAAATCAAATCCTAATTTTGTGATTAAACGAAATCTAAAAAAGATTGACAAACGAAACTTTGAGGAACACTAAAACAAAGCACTATGAAGATTTTGGATGGATCAAACCAAGACAAAACTCCATAACTCAAAGTAGACAACGAATCAATCTACTAAACTGAAGACCGTGAGAGAAAACAAAAAACAGAGAACTCGGATGAACAATATTCGTGCACTGTAGATTCGAGATTACTGTAGCACGCAAAAGATCTGAAGGAAATTGAACTTTATTTCTTTTATCTAAAGCACTCCCATCAAAAAAGTACAAACCCAAAAAAAACTTGTTCTAGCACCTCTATGCGCCCAACTCAAGTTCCATCCAAAACAAAGGGACACCTCCCCCTATTTATGATGAGCAAACCGTGCCAGCTTTGACTCACAAACCGAGTCCAACACGTATACGACTCGAGAGTCCAAGACTTCATCAATCCAAACTCCTGCTGGATCATGCTTGCTTGCGAACCACCTTGAGTCGTCTCAACACCAGCCTTGTCCATTGATCATGCACCTTGATCCTTTCTCAACGCATCCACACGACTTCATGACTACCATGGACCTCACCTCCACCCTGAGCCTAGTCCCGGTCGTCGTTGACCTACATTGATCTGATCCCTACATATCAATAAACAAGAAAACCTTTTCCAAGCACAAGTCTTTCCAAAACTTGACTCACATTAGTCCATTCAACTACTCACACGAGTATTGCATAAAGTCAACTTCAAAACATGCTTCATGAAATTCACACAAATTTCATAATCTCAAATTCAAATCAGAATTCAATTCCAAATTTGCTCAAAACCCTAACTGAGCAAAAAGCATTTATCACAGACAAAAATCTAAAAACCCTAGAAAAACCCATCTATGGCGGACCAAAAATATTGGTTTGTCATACACACGGAAATAGCCCTTGCCAAAACCCATTCACGACGGACCAAAAAATTTGGTCTGTCATACACATGAAATCTGCTCTTTGAAAATCCCATTTATGACTGACCAAAAAATTTGGTCTGTCATACACATGAAATCTGCTCTTTGAAAATCCCATTTATGACTAACCAAAAAATTTGGTCCATCGTACACATGAAATCTGCTCTTTGAAAATCCCATTTATGACTGACCAAAAAATTTGGTCCGTCATACACATGAAATCTGCTCTTCGAAAATCCCATTTATGACTGACCAAAAAATTGGGTTCGTCATACACATAAAATAGTTGCTCCGGCGCCAGACACACTCACGGCGGACCAAAAGTCAAAATACTTCGATATTTCACAAACCACTTCAAAACCAAACTCAAACAGAATAAAAACCATGTCAAATACTCATCATCAAAATCCATGGATCCTTCAAATTTAGCTATCGATATCATTTTAAATATTTAGATTGGTTGTATGAAGATCATACACTTCAAATCATTTTGAAAAATACTTTTATAATATTATAATTTTATTCAGTTTTATAAATATATTTTAATATAAATTAGTTATTAAAATTGAATTTTGGATATAGTATCGTTGTATAAAATGATATGTTTTTGTGATGGAAAGTGTGACTAAGTTGTTTGTGTTTTTCTTTTGTTTATTGAGATGCACTTGTTCCTTAATTTCGATACGGGGACCATCACAACTTGTGCATCTTTCTATAGGAAAAACTAATTGTGACACTACGTTTCGGTGTGACATTACAAATTGTGAAATTAGAGAAGAAAATCTTACGGCTTGAGGTTTACTCGCGTTTTTGGGCCTTTTGAAGCGTTGTGACACCACGGAGTGTCGTAACCTTATTTAACGTGCATGTTAAGGTTAATAACATTATGAGATGTGGAATTAAGGTTAAAACTATAGGATATGGAGGTTAATAGCTTTTAAGGCGTTTAGGGGTTTGGGCCTTCCCGGGGGAGTTTGGGCCTTGGTGGGCTTTGGTGAGATGGAGTAGGTCTCCGTAACGGTCTAGGTTTGGGTGTGGGGGCTGGTAAAAGGGGGTTCCCTGCCCCTCCCTTGCGCCCACACTGCCCTTGGTGCGCCCCCACCTCTTCCCCATGTGCCCTAGCCGCCACACCTCTCCCTCCCCTCTTGTGCCATGCGCCTCCACCTCCCCCTTTGCCCCCATTGCTCCCCACCTCTCCACCACCTCTCCTCCACCCCCCTTGATGCCCTAGGGTGGTCTCCACAGCTCTGCACCTTGTGGATCCATCTATTGGAGCGAGGAGCGAGGAGCGTGGAGATGTATTGGGTTTTCATGCGTCGAGCAAAGGTATGATCATGGGGCTTCTCGGGGATGTGCTAGGTACTGTTATTAAGGTGTTTATCAAGTTTTTAGATCAATTGGAGGCGCTGGATTTGAGTAATTTGGGTTAGATCTAGATGTTGCCACGTTTCTGTTTTCGGGCAGATTGAGCAGTCGAGCTAGGGTTCGCGTTTTCGCCAATTTAGAGTCCGAATCTGTCCGTACGGATGTTGAAGAAGTTGTAAATAATTTCAATACCTTTCAGTGTATATAAAGAATGTTAAATTCCGATCAGCTGTTTGAAAGTTATGGCTGTTTTACCGAGCGTGTTAAAATCTGTGACGCGATTGGAACAGATTGTGGTAATCTGTAGATTAAACAATTTTAGAGTCCGAATTAGTCTTTCCGTATAACTAGAAAAAGTTGGCAAATTTCCTAAGCTTCGCGAAGGTGTACTCGTTTAATCGATTTGAGGTCCCAGAACTCAAGTTATGGCTTTTGCAAGGCTGCTGTCCCGCCGGGACAGAACCTCTATTTTTTTAGGTTTGCGAGTAGTGGGCAATGTCGGGTTAGATGGGGATTTGTGTACTGTTTTGTGGGCATTATTGTGAGTGTGTGATGCCTATCTGCAGGTGGTGTGACACCGGGAGTGCCCTCTATGTCCCACAAATCCGTCGCCCGCGGTTGAGGCAAGTGCGTTGTAATGTATAGCGGATTGTAGGTTGCTTGTTGATATTGGATGAAAGATTGAATACTTGCTATGATCACTTGCCATGCTTGCTGTTTTCCAATGATATATTGAGTATGCTTATCACGATATGATGCTATGCGTTTATACTTATCATGATTCGATGCCATGTGTCTATATTTGTCATGATGAGATGCCATATGTTTATGTACAAATGAGATATGATAATTGGCATAGTTGCATGCATGACATGAGATGGGGCGAGGGCGGTGAGAAAGTCATAACTAATCCGGGGAAGGTCGGTGAGAAAGTTATGACTAGTCCGGAACGCCATTGAGTAAGACCTACATCGTGATTCCATTCACGTGGTGAATGGAAGCGAGGAGTAGGCACCCTCCATCTTCGGGGTGGAAGGGGGGAGAGGGTGCACACCGACGGGTGTGTGCTCAACCATACCGGTATGAGTTTCCAAGGAGATATGAGCATAACATTGCATTGCATTGCATTGCAATACATATTTAATGATGATGATGTTGTTATGTGCTCAAGTATGAGATGTTATATGTGATGTAAGGTAGTATTGTCTTGTAAATGATCTTGTTGTCCATTACAATATGCTTGCTGAGTTTTCGAACTCACGCTTGTGTTTTATGTTGTTTTTAGGTACTTTGAGATCGGCATGCGGGAAAAAGGGGTCTAGCTACACTTCTACACGTAGCTCCACCATCATAGTCCATAATTAATCACTTGGAGACATGATATTAAGAGTTGTGCCTTAAACTTAATGTATGGTTTAATTTAGCATGCTAGTGATTCCTTATTTGCTTCGTTATAGTTTATGAAGTGGTTGAGCGTGGTATTATTGGCGTAATTTGATGATACATCCATTTATGTTGATGTTTTAGATGTCGTGTGCTATGATATATCTTGCCATGATATTGATATTGTGTTAATTCATGGAAAAACAAAGGAGATGCTACCGAAATATCGGTTTTTAGCATATGTACCTTTGCTGGAATTTATGTTTAAATGTGATATTTAGTTGTTGTTTAGCTTATGTTTGGTAGCATTCGGGCATATTAAATGCCGGGGTGTTACACTAATAAAATGAGTGATTGCCTAAAAAAACTAATAAAACCAATGATGATATGGACAATGGTGAAATAATCTTGGGGTGCATATGCATTATCCGGATGTTTTTGTCCCAAAAACATCCAAATTTTGGACTGTACGATCAAAACACACAACCGTCCACATCCGTCCGATGAAAACATTGCAACCCACCTCGAATTCGGGAGGGCGTGCATCAATCTCAAAGCAAATCCAATAGCCAGGAATTTGGATGATGATTGCTAAAGAAAACATCCGGGTGAAAGTTATCAAAACCCAATAATCTTTCACAAATTGATGATGGAACGACGCGGCTTCCTGGCGACTAACGGAGTCGTCGCAAGGTCAATCTCGATTTCCTAATTCATTTTCATCAGGGTTCACCATCGTCCTTACCGTAGAACATTGTGTTAGGAAACTCGGCCCACGTGACCCATGTGGACTCTCCCTAAACCCTAGATGTAGGTTATAAATAGGAGGCAGGGGGTCACCCCGTGTACACACATGCAATCAGAATAATAAAGCAGAGCAGTTCCTCCTCATATTGTGTCTCCCTCTCTCTCTGTTCTCCACATTAGATATATTAGGCAACCCCGGACTATTCGATGGCGAGGTTGTCTAACATGTTATCAGCACGAAGCTCTACCCGGTGAACAGATTGAAAGGTGAGAAGAAGGTGAGACGCAGGATTAATTTGATCTCATATGAATCTATAGAGTTGATCTAATCGAGTATTTGTACACATCTAGTACTATGTTCATCATCTTGGCATGAAGCCACGAGCATACAATGATTTTACCGATCGTAGCACGAAGCTACATGATTGCTACAGTATAGAATCAGTAGATCGGCCCGAAGCCAAAGGCACCAGCCACTCCAGCACGTAGCGCCCTCGACCACCACGCCACCGGCCCGACGCTGTGCATGAAGTCGCCTCCCTGCCGTCGGCTTCGAAGACCTGCGTCACCGCGCATCGCGCCCGGCCCGCCGCGATGCCTCAGCCCCACCGCGGCTGGCTCCGCACGGCCGGCGGCGCTCCTCCGCCGCCTGACGGCGGCTATTCTTCTGCGCCTCCGCTTCAGTGACACAGCCACCTAAGAAAATTGTCTTTAAATCTGCTGGTCTTTTATCCTCTACTATGATGAATGCAAAATGTGCTTCTCTTTGTTAAAGCAAAACATCATGTTAAGTACACTTGCACTCATTGTGGTAGAGATGGACATTTAGTAGACTTTTGCTTTAGACTAGCTAAACAACAAAAGAGAGAAAGGTTTAATGCTAGGTCTAATTTCAGACAGGCACGTTTCATTTCTCATTATGTGCCTAGGGTGATGCAAACACCTCTTATTGCTAAGAACACGAGAAAAGACAAATCTGCTTTTATGCATAAGAATGCTCGTGTTGTGCCAACTGTTGTGCGTCGTGTGTCTCGATCTTTGGATTCCTAAACATCTTATTTCTAACTTGATGTCGAGACATCGACACTTTCTGCTTCTATGTAGGCTTCTCACGCGAGGAAGGAGAACATATGGCTAGTGGATTCCGGATGCTCACGCCACATGTCCGATGATAAGAATTGGTACAGGTGCATATGTTCAGGGGGAGAGTATCTTTGTTGATGAAGATGATGATGATGCTGTTGAGGATGAGATAATTGGAGTTTGCTGTATGCTTGTGTGCTCGTTTTCAAGCTTCCCTGCGTGCTTTACTTCGACAAGCTATCAAGAGGATTTTAAGGTATCTCCGTGGTACTCAAGATTTTGGCATTTGGCTTTCTGCTTCTTCATGCATTAGTTTAAGAGCTTTCTCTGATGCTGAATTTGGAGGATGTAGAATTGATAGAAAAAGTACATATGGTTCATGCCACTTCTTGAGTAATTCTCTTTCTTGGACACATTGACATCAGATTTCATTTTCTTAGAGATTATGTTGAAAAAGGAGCTATTGAACTGAAATTTGTTGATTCGGGTGCTCAACTTGCTGATATTTTCACTAAACCACTTGATTCTTCTCGTTTTGCTTTCTTACGCAGTGAACTTGGGATCATTCATCCCCATGGGTTGATTTGAGGGGGAGTCTTGAGTTTATCTCCTTTTGGGTTACTTGACTTTGGTTCCTACAAGTGATTTTTTTTATAAGTGGTATTTTGACTTTACACCTCAAGTAAAATTCCCTGTTTACATTGCATCATGTAGTACAAAGCTTTGGTGATTATTCTTGTGTATATAGCCAAGTTAATGCTCAATGCTTTACTTATCACTAAAAGGCTAAAATAATTCAATTTGAGATGCTTTTCGAGAATATTTTGGCTCTTGCTCATTATGGTATTGCATTTGTGAAATAGGCTTAAAAGTTTCTTATCATTTGTTGAAAGGCTAGAGCTGATTAGAAACTATGTGTGAGCTTTTTGTTGGACTTCAAATGATCATTATTAGTCTCAAGCAAAATCAGTGTTTTAATGTTAAAAGCAAGTTGAAAAAGATGCAAGCAAAAGCTACTTGGCTAAACATAAGTTTAGTACAATGTGCAGCTTCCTTGCCAGGGATTTAAATGCAAAAGATGCAAGAAAAGGCTACTTGTCTAAACAAAAGTTCAGAACAATGTGAAGCCACTTGCCAATATAAACAGAGAAAGATACAAGAAAGAACTACCTACTCATACACAAGTATGGGCTAGTGTGCAGTTACTTGTCATCCCTGTTGATCACAAAGCAAAATTGTCAAACTTGCTAAAAGAGAAAAAGGAAATTCAAATGGTTGAAAAAGGCTTGAGACAAATATTAGTGAATTTGAAAGTCTCTCTATGCTCATGATAGATTTCTTTTTCGCTTTGGCAAAATCAGTTTATGACATTTTACTTGTTTGCTCTAATTTGCTTATGCAATAACTATTCTATGTGTTAGAGCCTCCATATTCTCACAATTTGCTTTCTCATTGGATAAATTGATACAAAATGAGAAAGTTCTCCTAAAAACTCTCCAAATGCTTTACTTTGATTATATACCTTGAATATACTTCAAAGCTTGAGATACTGCATTTATTAAGGGGGAGTTTTGAGATCTTGATGACTATTTTGTCAAAAAGGGGGACAACAAGTCAAGGAGGTTTTTGAATTGGGATTTTTTGGTCTTTTGGTTCTTGCTCAATCTCTTATCAAATCTTATATTGTGTTTTGTCAAATTACTCATCAAGGGGGAGATTGAAGGATCGTTATTTTTGATCCATTTGATTTTGATGATGTGTATTTGAAAAAGATTTGAAACCAGTTTGATATTTCGACAAGATTTATTTTTTGGTTTCTTTATTTGAAAAGATCTGAAATCAGTTTGATTATTTGAAAAGCTTTTTGATTTTTGCAAAAGTTTTGGTTCGTGTTTTGAAATCGTGTTCTTAGAATATTTAGTGCAATGCACTCCTGTGAGTGGTTGCATGGTTTAATGTGAGTCAAGTCGCGGATTTGTGCTCGGAATCGTTTTGTGGTTTGTTCATGTGCAGGTATTGCTCGAGGGCGAACGTGGTCGATGACGGGACCGGAACTAGGTTCATGGAGGAACTGAGGTTCGGGACTAGGTTCAGGAGGAACTGAGGTCTTGGTGGTCAAGGATGTCATGCGGGACGTTCGGGCTAAGAGAATGGTGCACATAAAGAATGGTGAGTCACGTGAGAATGGCAGGTGGCCATGCGCGTGCAAAGGGTTAGTCACGTGAGTATGGTAGGGTTGCCATACGCGTGCAAGAGTTGTACTATGCCAGGTTGGGCTAAGAGGAGTTGTGTTGAATACATACTCTTTCTAGGATTAGGAGTGGGACTCCTTCTAGGATTAGGAGTGGGACTCCTACTAGGATTAGGAGTAGGAATTGTATTCAGGACTCTATGTGGTTGCTCCTTTAAATAGGAGGGGTTGTCTCCTGTTTAGAGCATTAACCTAGGCATCAAGTTTTGAGCAAGCTTTAGGGTTGTACTCATTTATTTGGAGTACTTTGGACAAAATAAAGGAGAAATAAATATCAAGTTCTTCAAATCTTTCGGCGAGCTATAATTCTAGTTAGATCTATTCTCGTTATCTTCTGTCACAGCAAGCTTGCGAGGTTCATAACTTTTGATCCGTAAGTCCGATCTAGCTGATTCTTTTTGGGTTCGATTCGTATTGGAATCTAGTTTCTTGTGTCAAAATTTTAGATCGTTCCAACGGTTGGATCTCTGAGAATTCGTGTTTTACCGAACCTCTGTCATTCTGTTTTTTCCGAATACAAGGCAATTATTTGTTTCTGTTTTGGGGTGAACTTTTAGTAGATCAAGAATTTGGTTTTAGCTTCTGCACAATCATTCACCCCCCCCCTCTGATTGCTATATTCGATTCTACACGCCCGGCCGCCGAAGGCCCACTGCCCCGCCGCCGAAGATCCCGCCGGACATGAAGTCCCGTTGGCCGGTTTTGGAAGATAGGTCATGAAGTCCAAAACTCACCATGAATAGAGATGGCAACGGGGACCCAAAACCCGAAACCCGACGGGTATTTACTCTATTAGGGGCCGGGTATAAACCGTTTTACATACCCGCGGGTATATTAACGGGGAAAAACTATTACCCAGCGGGTAGAACGGGTACGGGTCCGTACTACTATTGCTACCCGCGGGTCCTCGTTACATATGGGTGGATAATATGGAATATGTCATGTATATATAGGTGTGAACAAGAGTGAAAAAGTTGCTAGCTGCTGTTTGTCTAACTAGACAGTAGATCAACGAAATGTTTTTTTGGGGCCGGGGATCTCTACGGCCCATTTGTCAAGCATTTGGTGTTAACCAATGGACTAGTGCTGCTAAATCTGTTAGCTACCTTTGTTCTACATGATCACATACCATCAATTAATACAGTAGCTAGGTGACATAAACGAAGGCATGCACAACTTTGTCTTAGTACAATCAATATGATAGCATACGATCTTACCGGGCCCAGCATATTATATATTGTATACAATCATATTGTGTAACCCTTCGAAATATGAGTACTATATACAAACAAAATAGAACTTTTGTCATGAAACCCGAGTCCTGACTTTCGGGTGCGGGTTACCCGCGGGTCCACGTTACCCGCACGGGTATGGGTACGGGTAAATTTTGTACCCGTATGCGGGTATGGGTATTGTAGCGGGTGGATTTTGCTACCACGGGTATGGGTACGGGGTGGTGATACCCGCCGGGTATATACCCGTTGCCATCCCTAACCATGGAGATGGACTTGAAGTCCAGCAACTTCATTATGCTTTTGAAGCCAATCGGGCACGGGAGGGCATGCGATTTTACCCCCAATGCCCTCCCTAATTTATTTATGTCTCCTTTTTCTGTTTCTTTTTTTCCGAAATGATTAGAAACTCAGAAAATTGGTTAGAAAATTCCAGAAAATTATGAAAAATTACCAGAAAAATATAAAAATAGCTAGAAAATTCCAGAAAATTG
This sequence comes from Rhipidocladum racemiflorum, assembly GCA_036346355.1. Lineage (NCBI taxonomy): Eukaryota > Viridiplantae > Streptophyta > Magnoliopsida > Poales > Poaceae > Rhipidocladum > Rhipidocladum racemiflorum. The sequence goes on along the minus strand of CM070571.1, from coordinate 43,669,360 downwards.
TTTTAGCACTGGTTTAATTTTCTTAGCATTCTTCTCGGCATTTATGAATATATTTATGAATTGTGCAATTATTATTTTGTTCCATAAATTGCAAACGCGCGCATGAAGTCGCGTCGTGCAGCACGCACGAAGTCGATTGCACGAAGCCGATCGCGCGCATTAACCCGATCGCACGCATGAAACCGATCGCACGAAGTCGATCGTGCGCATGAATCTGATCACATGCACGAAGCCGATCACATACATGCACGAAGCTATATTTACGAAGCTTTATAAATTTTACATTTATGAATCTTGTACTTATGAATCTTGCATTTATCTTGTATTTATGAATCCCGTACTTATGAATCTTGTATTTATGAATCTTGCAATTATTGTTTTTCTTTTAGTTTGTTGGAAATTCATGAGAATTTAATTATGCATTTTATTGAATCTTGCAAACACTCTCTATTAGATTACACGAAGTAATCTAATGAAAGAATCTTGTAAATATGTAAATACCTAGCATTGTCAAACGTGAGATTGAAGGATTGACCCCGAATGGTCAGAACTATCTCACATGGGTATCAGATTTGAAGATCATGCTTGCGAGCAAGAAGCTCCAAGCTGCCACCGGCTTATGGTCCTCAAAGGACATGCAACCTATTGCCGAAGCAAAACGATCAAACTTTGCCCTTTCTCAAGCATCACCTTTCAACCACTTTGAAGAATGAATACGTGGCTGAGGTGAATACACTTGAGTTATGGACTACACTTCAGAAGCGGTTCGAGAAACTCAAGTCGACCATCTTGCTCCAAGCACAGCAAGATTGGGTTCGCCTGAAGTTTGCAGACTACAGAACAGTGGTTGTCAATGAATTTTGAATTGTAAGCTCTCGAAGAGCATACGTTTCCTTTCTCATGAATAGAATTGCAATTTATTATTTATTCCAGTATTCTATATTTGCAAGCAATGTTTGAATTACTTTGCCACTGTCTGATTAGAATTATATTTCTTTTCATCTAGAAATCACGTAGCGCCCAATAGAGGAAATATGCATTGTTGATAGTGGCACAACAAATACCATCTTAAGAGAATCGAAATACTTCCAGACGATCACGAAGAACGCTGGATGGATTACGACAATCGCAGGAAGCGATACGCATATAATAGGCTCAGGAAGAGCCACAATTATATTGCCAATGGGTACAACTTTGGTAATTAAAGAAGCCCTTTTGTACCCTGAATCAATACGCACTCTCTTAAGTTTTAAAGATATCCGCGCCAATGGGTTTCACGTAGAAACCAATGAAGAAAATGGCAAAGAGCATTTGTGCATTGTGAAGCATGCGGAATATGGAAAAATGGTATTAGAAAAATGTCCCTCATATGAATCTGGGTTGTACTACACGAGAATCAATGCACATGAAGTGTATACTTCTTTGAAAACTGTATTTAGAAGCTCTGAATTATTTTCTTTATGGCAATGTAGATTAGGTCATCCTGGTCTTAGATTGATGAGAAACATAGTTAACAACTCACAAGGTCATGGCATTAATGTTAAAAATTTTCCGAATCATGAAGATTTTGTGTGCCATATATGTGCCACCGAGAAATTAATAACTAGACCCTCTGTTATGAAAGTGCAACATGAAATCCCTGCATTCCTAGAACGCATTCTGGGGGATATTTGCGGCCTGATTCAGCCCTTGTCAGGGCCGTTTCGGTACTTCATAGTGCTCATCGATGCTTCCTCGAAATGGTCGCATGTATGTTTGCTGTCAACAAGGAATCATGCCTTCGCAAAGCTGATCTCGCAGATCATCAGAATTAAGAATGCCGGCGAATTTACTTCTAAGGCATTTGATGATTATTGCACAGCAACTGGAATAGCTGTTGAGCACTCTGTACCACACGTCCATACGCAAAATGTACTAGCTGAAGCACTAATAAAGATGATTAAGTTCATTGCCAGAACGCTCTTGTAGAGTTGTAACTTGCCCAACACTTGTTGGGGATCCGCAGTCCTGCACGCAGCAGCACTCACCAATTATAAACCATCGGCCTACAACATCCCGAAGATTTCCCATCTTAGAAAATTTGGTTGTATGGTATATGTACCTATACCACCCCCACAGCGGACTGCAATCGGCCCTCTCCGCAAGTCTGGGATATACGTTGGTTATGAGAGTGCATCCATAATCAGGTATTTGGAACCCATGACTGGAGACTAGCATACAGCCCGATTCGCTCACTGTATCTTTGACGATGACCGTTTCTCGTCATTAGAGGGAGAGAATCAACCATCGGATGAAAAATACCGGGAAATAATATGGCATTCCACTGGGATCCCCGCGCATGACCCTTGCACTAATGAAGCAAACCAAGAAGTTCAGAAGATAATTGATTTACAGAATTTAGCAAATGAACTGCCTGATCATTTTTGTGATTAAGTCGCATGTACCAGCAAAAAATGCACCAGAGAGGGTGGAAATACCAAAGAAAGCAGAAGGTATCCCTCATCCTGTTCAGATGCCTTAAAGAAAAATAAAAGAAAATCTGGCTTCTCAAACCCAAAGTACCCGGAGACATCTAGGGAAAACTGGGCAAGAGGACTTACCACAGCCAATCACAAAAGTGCCCCAAAGTAAGAAGGGGAGCCAATTGAGACCTGGCACCGGAAAGAAGCCTGTGAAAAAGGCAATTCCAGATCTGAATCTTCCATTGGAAGAAATCGCTGGAAATAATGTGTGCGCACACATTGGCGGAGAAAAACTGAAGGAACTTGCTCCTGAAATTGGAAATAGCAGTAAAGAGAAAGTAGAAGTGCATGAAGCACACTATGATGAAATGGCCATAAATTTTGTAATAACAGGAGAATCAATTAATAGAGCAACAGCCAATGTCGATGCATACTTTGCAAAGAAGATTGCCATGATCATTAATCATGACCCTGTAACACCCCAAAATTTTGCTTTTCTTACATTCATGTGTGATTTGGCACTTTGGTGAATTTTTGGAATTTTCTGGAATTTATTTGGATTTATTTGGATTTAATTTGAATTTATTCCACATTGAAATAATTAAAGAAATTAAATTTTCAAATAAAGTTTTGTTGGAAATATTTTATTTGAGTCCCAAATGCCCTAAAATATTTTCCAGAATTTTTCTGGAATTTTTCTGAGTATTTTGCTATTTTTCTTGAATTAAATGAATTACTAGAAATTATTTTAAATATTAAATCGCTGGAAATTCGAATCGGGTCAAGTACTGTTCATCCGACCGAGTCGAACCCGAGTCGGACTCGAGTCCGACCCGAGCCAGTCGACTCGACCAAACCCGTTCCTAACCCTAATCGATCCCGACCGTTGGATCGGGATCCAATGGTCCGGATTGGACCGCACCGGTTCGAGCCCGAGTCCGGTTGGATCCGATCGCACCCACGCGATCATGACCGTCGATCGCGACACGTGGACGGTGGAGGCATCGTCTTCCCCGGCCGAGTCCGGCTCGGACTGCTCCGCCGTGTGGGCATAGGGCTCCGCCCTACGCGCGCATGCCGAGGCTATTTAAAGCCCCGCGCCGCCTCCGAGGTTCGCTTCAACCGTGCGCACCTTTTGCCCCACCTCCCGAAACCCTAGCCGCCGCCGTTCGTGCCCAATTGCTCGCCGGAGTTGGTTGGGTCTCCACGGTGATTTCTGCCGTCTCCCACCATGTTCAGAGCCGCTCCATCGACACCGAGCCCGTATCCGAAAACCTCTCGCCGAGACGCGCCCGAGCCGTGCACCCATCTCGCCGGAGGAGCACCGCAACACCGCTTCGAAGGTCGCCTTCCCCAGCTCCGTTCGTCCCCGACCACCACACCGCCATCAGCCCTCGTGAGCTCTGTGCGCCGTCCGATCTTGATCGTGCGGTTGAGGTGAGTTCACGTGTTTCCAAACCCGATTAGATCTGGACCGTTGGATCAAGATCCAACGGCCCACGATCACCTCATGCCGTAGCAGCGTTAACATAGGGTTAGATCTGGACCGTCCGATCTAGATCGAACGGCCCACGATCACCGTGTAGTTTTCAACGTGTTAACCCTGGATCTAATCGCGGCCGTTGATTTTCAAATCAACGGACACGATCGTGCCACGTAGCCTAGGCGTGCCGCCGTGGCGGCGCGACGTGGGCGTGGCCGACATGCGGGCCCGCATGTCAGCCGCACCAAGCCGTGCGCCAATCCACCGTGGACCCGTGCCGCCCGTGGACCCAGTCCATGGACCGGACACGTGGCAGCGCCCGGGAGGTGCCACGTGTCATGCTGACGTCAGCATGACGTCATCACGGGACCCGTTCGGTGGTGAAGTCAGCAAGTCCACGTGGACCAATCGGATACTGACACGTGTCCTCGCTGACGCAATAATTAATTTCCTAAAAAGAAAATGATTTATTATTTCGAAATAATGATTTCAGATTTTGATTCAAACTTCAAACGCTTATAACTTTTGCGTTTCAACTCCGATTTGAGTGATTCAAATTTCTAAATTTGTATAAAATTGAGATCTACCTAATTATGAATTTTATTTAATTTTTGGACTAAAGTTTTTCTCTGTAATATTATTTAATTGATTATTTAAACTTTAAATAATTATAACTTTTGCATTTTAACTCCGATTTGAACGATTCCAGTTCCTAAAAATTCATAAAATTATGTTCTCTCTGTTTATGGACTTTATTTGGATGTTTGGACACTTTTTGCCTATTGTTTATTCGTGTATTGCTATTTGCACGCTTTACGAGTAGACGTTGAAGTGCCGGAAGGATTCGAAGGAGAGGTGTTGACTCAGGATCCAACTCAAGACCAAGAACAAGTACTTTTTGAAGGCAAGTTGTGCTTTGACCATGTTGATCCTATTTTGAAACCTATTTTGGTTCAAATTATTGCATGCTAGTTCAATTAGAAAATACTTTATTTAAATATGGGAAATTAGATAAATGCCAAATTGCTGTATGACACCTTGATTAATTAAATATGTGCCATGACCCTTGTCACCCTAGTTGTGGTTTACTAGTTGGACAATATTAAATTGCCAACATGGGAAATTAGATCGTTGTAGTATGTTGCTTAGACCTGCTACGTGCTCATGACATGATTTTGGACAATCAAATGTTAATATTGACTTAATGATATATTGAACCTGTTTTTGGAAAGGTATCATGTGACGTTGATGGCACGTGATGCATGGTAATAAACTGGGGTTTGATAAATAGTTTTCGGCCGGGGCATGTGGCAAGAATGATCAGGTGGGCCAGTTGTGGCACTGGGGATGTTGATTTGGTTCTTCGGGTAGTCTTGCCCTGGTCACCCTAAGGACTTAACCTTGCAAGCCTTTGAACTGAGTCAATCTTGCAACCACATGTCTGTAATGGGACGGACCTAGTTGATTAAGTTGCTAATAACGTACCTGTGGGACCTCAGGAGGTCAACTACACCCTTTGTGTAAGTTGTGCGGGAGCGTCTGGAGTGAGGCCAGGTACCCATCTAACGGTTGATTGGCCTAAACTTCGCCTTAGCTAAGGGAAGGGTTAGTGTGCAATAACCGGGGAGGCTCACTTGTATTGTTAGGAGTTTCCGAAAGACTTTGTTACGGGAACTCGCCTTTGTGGTGTTTGACTGTATCTTGTGGGTAAAGTGCATAACCTCTGCAGAGTGTAGAATCTATTCGAATAGCCGTGTCCGCGGTAATGGACATCGCTCGGGAATTACAGTCAAGGGTTAGACTTTCATGAAAATATCTTGGACTTGAAAGGTTGGGTTTGGTTTAATAATGATGTTGATGGAAATGTGGATTAGGATGGGAAAGATGTTTATTAAACTCCTTGAAAAGTTAGTTATGCTTTACTTGCTTCTACTGCTTTCGAATCTACTTATGCTACTTGTCAAATGCTGTTTACTGCAAATATACCTTGAGCTATTCCTTTGTATCAAGCCATGCATATAGTATATTAGCTTGCATTCTGTGCATGACTTGCTGAGTACCAAGTACTCACCCTTGCCACAATACAACACCAGTTGAAGAGGAGACTACATCAGCTTTGAAGGAGGAGCTCCAAGAGGAACCGTCTACTTAGGGAGCGAGCCCAGTCAGTTGCCTGTGGTATACTGGATGGCGCCACGAATTTATCTTATTTTCCGCTGCTACTATTTCTCTCTTAATAAGTTTCGTCCTGCGTGGCGTATATTTGTAACTTGACCATAAGGTCGAGAAACCAGTTTGACTATTTAATTAAAGTACTTTATTAGTATCGAGTGGTATGATTGTGATATTTACCGATGTTAAGACTGTGTGCACTAGCGCGTTCCTGGACTAGTGCTGAATACACAGAGGGTCCGGATTTGCAGATTCGGGTCCCGACAGATCCCGAGCCCGCATCTCTTGTAGAGTGCAAGAAAAGGCTCTATTGGGAAGAATGAAAGAAGACAATCACTGCAGAGTTAGTCTCTCTGAACAAAAGAGAGGTGTTTGGGCCTATGTGCTGCACGCCTCCCCATATAAACCCCGTAGGTCACAAATGGGTTTTTGTTCGGAAGAGAAATGAAAACAATGAAGTTGTAAGGTACAAGGCAAGGATTGTCGTTCAAGGTTACACTCAACGTCCTGGGGTTGATTATGAAGAAACCTATTCTCTGGTCATGGGTGGAATTACCTTTAGATACTTGATCTCAATGGCAGTCAACTTGAAGTTGAGAATGAAGCTAATGGATGTTGTCACGGCATATTTGGATGGAAACTTGGATTCGGAGATATACATAAAAGTACCGGAAGGTATACCTATCCCGAACCAAGACAGAGCAAACAGAAACCTATACAGTGTGAAATTGGAGAAATCATCATGTATTTTGAAAACGATCGAGGAAGAATGTGATACAATCGCTTGAGTGACTTTCTTTGCAAGAAAGGCTACACGAACAGTGAAGATTGTCCATGTGTATTTATACAACGATCCATGAATGGATTTTGTATAATCTCCATCTATGTAGATGACTTGAAAATCATTGGGACGGATGAAGAAATTGAAGAAGCATGTCGGATTTGAAATGAAAGACTTGGGTAAAACCAAGTTCTGTTTAGGCTTGCAGCTTGAATATGTCCAAGGCAGAATCTTGGTACACCAATCATCCTACACACAGAAAGTGTTGGAAACCTAGACCCATATAGGCCTAGAGAAGAGGGGGAGGAAGTCCTGGGAGCAGAATTCTCATATTTGAGTGCCATTGGAGCGCTCATGTACCTTACGAATAGCACTAGGCTAGACATTGCGTTCGCCGTGAATTTGCTAGAACGGTACAGTGCAGAACCCACCAAAAGGCATTGAAAAGGGGTGAAGGACATCTTCCGTTACCTCAAGGAGCAAAGATCTTGGCTTGTTCTATAGAAGGAATAATGAATTGAATTTGGTTGGCTATGCCGATGCTGGATACCTATTGGACCCGCATACTGGCAAGTTACAAACCGGGTATGTTTTCCTTTGCGGTGGAACAGCAATTTCTTGGAAGTCGTCTAAGCAGACTCTTGTCTCGACGTCGACAAACCACTCAAAAATAATTGCCTTGTATGAAGCCTCTCGAGAATGTGCATAGCTTCGAAGAATGGTTCACCACATCCAGAAGTCGTGTGGTCTGAACATGGAACAAACCCCCACTATTATATACGAAGATAATGCAGCTTGTGTTGCCCAAATGCAAATGGGATATGTGAAAAGTAATCTCATGAAGCATATTAACCCCAAGTTCTTTTATGCCCATGAAATGCATAAGATGAACAAGATAAAGATACTGCATACTAAGTCGTATGAAAATCTCGCAGATTTATTCACTAAGTCACTCACTACACCATAGCACCTTTGTTGCAACAGACGGTCTGTTGGCAAAAGCTACATACAGTGTCACCTAGTCTGTCGATAATACATTTGGCGACAGACATCCCTCTGTAGGTTAAAGTCCTGTCGGCAAAAGTCTTTACCGACAGACTTTGTATTACCGACAGACTAGCTGACGCCATATGTAACTTTATTGCCGACAGACATAATTTTGCCGTCCAACATAGTTATTGCAAGCGGACATATAATTACCAAGCGAGACATATCATTACCGACAGTTTGTGTGTTGGCAATGCCGAGCTTTTACCGACAGATCGTTCGATGGGATTCTTTATCCCGATTTAAAAAAAATAAAATTCAATAATTAGCTTGATCACTATTAGGACAATCATGGTTCTTTTATATTTCCATTCACAAAAATATAGTAGCCTCAACCATGATGATATTATGCAACATTATAAATAGGACAACAAAATAGATTAGCCTGAACAACACATTCAACATTACATTCATTAGCAGTATATTTAGGGCCACAATAAAAACATCTAAGACATCAAAATAGAGTAGCCACATCTATAGTGATAGCTTGCAACATGACATTGGCAGCATATTTACGGTCACAATAAAAACATCCAAACAGGTAGCCATCTTTGTCCAAAAGGTTAAATAAGTATGTGAATTGATATAACCCAAAATGTTCACTTGTAATACATCATGTAACACCCCAGCTTTTACTAAGCCCAGAATGTCACCAAACATAGACCATAACACATTTAATACCATAATTTAAGGTAAATTACAGCAAGTAATCATTTAGAATAATTGAAAATTTTGACAGCATCTCCTTTGTTTTTGCATGAAACTTAACAACATAACCTCATATCAATATGTAAGACAAACGAGATATCCATACGCAGCGATAATGATAACTAATCATCAACTAAAACCTCAATAAGCATTGATAGCAAAAGAAATAAGCATCAATTTAAATCTAGGAAGATAAAACAACTCACTCCATAGCCCCACATGATACACATGAGGGTAACAACCAAACATAAAGACCAAACACTAATGATTATTGTAACACTTATTGCCGTGTCTTCAAATCAGGTGAATTAACTAGATTATGATACTACGTGGAGGAGTGTAGCTAGATCCCTTTCCCGCACGCCGAATAAAGCCCTTGGCCAACAGATCCTCCAACTGCTTCTTCAACTCGTCTTGGAAAGGACGAGCCAAACGGTATGGAGAGATAGAAATAGGTCGAGTGCCAGGAACAAGATCAATACGAAACTCCACATTCCTCACAGGAGGTAAACTAGGCAACTCATCAGGGAACACATCAACGAACTCCTTTACTACAGGAATCTCTTCAATGGAAACTGAAGAAGATGGCTTTTCTGACAAAGCCATGAGGAAACCGAAATGCCTCAAATGGCGACTAGAAAACAGACTAGTCAAAGCAAAGACGGAACTGGAGGGTATACCACCCTGAAAGGTCAACTCTACTCCCGACGGTGCCTGCAAGGCAACCGTCTTCCAGAAACAACAGATCTTGGCACGGCTGACTCGGCGGTCGGCAAAGCGTACACTCCTGGTGGCACCGGGACAGTAGGAGCCCCGACTCCCGGATGATGCCCCAACAAGGCTGAGGACGGAGGAGGCAACTGAGGAGGAGCAGACGGCTGCGGGCACCAGTACGCCGCTGGTGGCGCCCACGCAAAGGGCGGCTGAGAAACAGGAGCAGCCATCATGTGCACCGATCCTCTGGAAGACGCCGCTGGAGTGGAAGAAGAAGGCACCGTCTCCCACTTGATGATGCTACCGAGATTCATCCGGCAGACTCGTCCCATGTGGCCGGGCTTGCCACAGTGGTTGCAACTCCCGGTCCAACCACACTCTGAAGCACGGTGCTCACCTCCGCACTTGAAACATTTCATGCCCTGCCCGGGCACCGGACGAACAGCCGCTCGCGAGGAAGACGACTGGGGCGGCTTCATCTTAGCCCCAGAGGCAGAGCCCTGTCCTCCCTTGAACTTCTTGAAAGTGGGTCGCTGAGAAGACCCACCTCCTCCACCAAAGGTCCTCTTCTGGCCCCCGCCTGGGGCCGCAGGAACCTCTGAACCACCCGGGTTCTGCTCAAGCACTAATGGTTCCAACAGAACCACCAACTCCGGATCATGCAAGTATTTCCTCAACATCGAGACATGGAACACATTGTGCACACCTTGCATGGCTTCCGGTAACTCCAGGCGATAGGCCAGCTTACCAACTCGGGCGATGATAGGAAAAGGCCCAACATACCTCGGACTAAGCTTTCCTTTGGTGCCAAAACGCACCACACCCTTGGTGGGGGATACTCGCAAGAGTACGCTATCACCCACCTCAAACTCCAAGTCTCGCCGTCTCACATCCGCATAGCTTTTCTATCTGCTCTGCGTAGCGAGAAGGTTCTGCCGAACCTCCGACACGCGATCAATAGTCTGCTGAACCCAATCCGGTCCAAGAACTGCTCTCTCGCCCACGGCATCCCAACAAAGTGGCGATCTGCACTTCCGGCCGTACAGTACCTCATATAGAGCAGCCCGGATGCTAGAATGATAGCTGTTATTGTAAGCAAACTCTGCAAGAGGCAAATGATCTTCCCAGCTACCTTTCCACGCCATCACACAGGCCCTGAGCATGTCCTCCAACGTCTGGATGGTACGCTCAGACTGCCCATCCGTTTGAGGGTGAAAGGCGATACTAAGGCGAAGCTGCGTACCCAAAGCACTCTGCAAACTCTCCCAGAACTTGGAGACGAACTTCGCATCCCGATAAGAAATAATGGTCTTGGGCACACCATGCAGTCTCACAATCTCCCGCACATAGATGGGAGCCAACTCGCTCGCTGAATTGGTAGTGCGGATGGGAATGAAATGCACAGACTTGCTGAGACGGTCCACCACAACCCAAACAGCATCCTTCCCTCGTGGAGATCGAGGTAAACCAACCACGAAATCCATGGAGATGTCATCCCATGGCCACACAGGAATCTCCAATGGCTGCAACAGACCGGCGGGACTTGAAGAAGAATTTCTGGTGGAAAAGGATGAGAGTGGATATATTCTCAACAAGCAACCTACAACTCGATATCCATCACAACACACTTGCCTCAACCACGAGCAACGGATTGGCGGGAAGTAGAGGGCACTCCCGGGGTCGCACCACCTGCGCAAAGGCATCACACACTCACAATCATGCCCTCAAAACAGTAAGCAAACCCCCATCTAACCCGACATTGCCAACAACTCACAAAACTTAAAAACAGAGGTTCTGTCCCGTCGGGACAGCAGCCTTGCAAAAGGCATAACTAGTCCGGCAAGGTCGGTGAGAAAGTTATGACTAGTCCGGAACGCCATTGAGTAAGTCCTACATCGTGATTCCATCCACGTGGTGTTTGGAAGCGAGTAGGCACCCTCCATCTTCGGGATGGAAGGGAGGAAAGGGTGCACACCGACGGGTGTGTACTCAACCATACCGGTATGAGGTTCCAAGGAGACAGGAGCATTGCATTACATCGCATACATAATGATGATGATATTGTTAAGTAATCATGAATGAGATGATATACATGATGGGAGATGTTATTGCCATGTTGTTGTTCTTGTTGTCCATTGCAATATACTTGCTGAGTTTCGAACTCACGCTTGTGTTTTCTTGTTTTTTTTTTAGGTACCATGTGAACGGCATATGGGAAAGGGGAATAGTCACACATCTACACGTAGCTTCACTTATTTTGATTCCACAAGTCATTCCAATAGTTTTATAATAAATTGCTTGTGATGATCATTGATTTAAGGCTTAGCTTTGTTTATGAGAGTTTTATTGTTCGTTTGATACTTGGAGACTTTGAGTGCTTGATGATAGTCTTATTTTGTCGCTAAGACTCTATTTATTGCTGTTTTAGATGTATCTCATATTGCCTTATAATGTTATACTGTTGCTGCTCCTTAAATTTTTGTTAAAACAAAGGAGGTGCTGCCGAAATCTCGGTTTTTAGCCTATGCACCTTTGCTGGAATTTAATGTTAAATGTGGTATTTAGATGTTGTTTAGCTTATGTTTGGTAGCATTCAGGCATATTAAATGCTGGGGTGTTACACATCAAACTTAATTCTAAAAACAAATAACATCTTCCAAAAGATTTCTTCCAACTTGCCATGGTCTTCCAACTTGCTATGGTCTTCCAACTTTATCTGCAAAAAGGAAATATGATCTTTAATCATAAGACACCAAAGTCAAATGCATCAAAATGTAGATTGGCTTCTCAATAGCCTGGACAACGGTGATATGTAACATCAACAAAAAATCATAGCAATACCTACTTAACAGTTAACACAATTCAATATATTCAGTTAACACAATTCAATATATTCGGTCATGTACCTACATGGACAATGGTAACACACTGAATTGATGAATCTAATGTAATTTCATACTAAGACACAATATATTCGGGCATGCTATTGTTGCACTCAACACCAAAGCAATTGCTTGCTTAAATAAAATGGTTGATGAAGAAAAGCCACCAACAGTAGTTACATATACAAGCTTGATAGATGGATTCTGCAGTGCTAGAAAACCCGATGAAGCAATTGTTTTGTGGAGGAAAATGAGGGAAAAAGGTTGTGCTCTAAATGAGGTAGCTTATACTGCTCTTGTAAATGGATTGTGCAAGTGTGGTCAAATAGAGGCTGCACTTACCTACTATGAAGAGATGATGACGAAAGGTTATGATTTAGATACTTTTTCAAGCTTATATTTTATAAATTTTTTGATATCAAATGGAAATTCCACTAAAGGATGTGAACTTTTGAAAGAAGTTGTCCAAAAAGACATGACATACAGTGATAATTTGAAAATGGTAGAACTAATAAATAAGGCAGTTGAGGAGCTGTCTAAAGATGGAAGAACTTCTTCAGATATTAGTAAACTTGTAGAGAAAGGTTTAGTTTCAAAGTCTCAAACTATGCACAACAAAGGTGGAAGCAAATGACATCTGTTGCTGGCATGAGTCTTGAAATATGATCTTTAATCATAGGACACCAAAGTCAAATGCATCAAAATGTAGATTGGCTTCTCAATATATAGCCTAGACAATGGTGATATGTAACATCAATTTCTACGAAATCAGTTAAAACAACCAATCTCTGGCCCATTCCCACTGGCTGCCAATCATCTTATAAGGCAATCAGAACCAGTTAGCTTCAGGAAGCGACACTGGCCACCAAGCAACAACTGGACCAATACCAGTTATAGAAAATAAGAAAAGTAGATTAGATACATCACTAGGCTATAGCCAGTATACTGAACCTGGACTATGCATCCATGCATCTTTAGTGTGACTGCAATTAGCTCACATGAGTCAATTCATGGTACCAAAAGATTAATGAGATGCACACGCATGCAAACATTCATGACCCTGCAGCACCAATAGTACACCCAGTAGATAATCCAGACTCATACCCAACGATCATGCAAAAAGGAAAATCAAAACAATGAGAGTCACATGAATTTTGTATACCTATTTATATACCTGCTGACTCAGAGGAAGATCGACTCTTGGTACACTTCATCTACAAAAAAATATCATTAGTTAGTAATTATATTTAATCATTCAAAACATATGAATACAAAACAATATTCAATATAGATTCTTACTTTATGGCATGGCCATGCAATGCACATGTTACGAGCGTGAGCCATAATTTCCATATCATCATATGGACGGGGCAAAATAGCATCCACTTTCAAAACAGTATTCACAATAACTTCATAAAATTCCTTCCCAAGAGGTACACCTCCCACCTCGTTGTTTGGATTAGTTGATGAAATTGTTGCCTTAGCCACAGGATTTTCTGGTCTCACAACAACATATAATATGACATCTCTACCAACCTAAGCAACATATTGCATTTCAAAAATATGAGTCAACAATTGAGTTCAGGTTTTGGGGGAAAAACATGTATGAGGAGGTCAGTGATTTACAAGGTTATCATCCTCATTATGAATAGCTTCATGACTTATTTTGGTGGTGTTGTTCCTTGGAGGTACCTTTGGAGCCATAACGCGCCTACACTCAGGTGTGTCATCTTCTCGAAAATGAATTTCCATAGATGCAAACTCATTTGCACCATAATGACGATCTTCTTCCTCATTAAAAGATGGTTCAAGGTTCCTTGAATTCTGTGGAGAAAAAACACAAGTACAGACAAGCAATCAAAAAATGACTCATATATGTTGCTATGAAATAAAAGAACTAAAATTATGTACCACGTGGCGAGAAGTAGAGCCATGTTGTGAACTAGTTTCCACATTTGGCATTCCAAGATTAGCTAACATCAACTTTTGCATTTCGTTTATCTGTTCTTGCATTTTTGCCATGTGTTGCTTCATCTCTACGACATCTTGGTCAGATTGCGCACGAGCATGTAGTGCCATTTAAAGCTTGGTTGACATTTTACTTTGTGTTCTAGGGGTACCCACTTCTTGAGGTGTTGGTCCTAAACCTAGAACTCGAACACGCCCTCTTGGCTCCTTCACTCCAAAAACATGCGCATACAAATCACCATCTTGAATGCTTCTTTCCTTCAATTCCGGTTGGTTTGTTGCTACTTCTTTAAGTTTCTTCTACAAAATGGAGAACATATCGTTACATACTATAGCAGCTCAAATTTTAAAGGTACATGTTGAGAACAAACTTATAATTACTGACTCCGCTCCTGTTGAAGGTTCTCCATTTTTATTCTTACGAGTATGTGTTTTGATAAAGATTTCATCTCTCCTCGCAGGGCACCCTTGTTCCTCACCCTACAATCAATGCAGGTAAAAATGTAATCACTTTTTTTAAAATTATAATGACAAAGTGTAGTTAGTATAATGTACCAATTCATGCCCAACACGGGCATAACTTTTACTGCCAGCTGAATGTAATATGGACAACTTTGAACGATTCTCTTTACCTCTCCTCATCCGAGCCTATGACATACATAAATAGAGTAAACTCAGTTGTAGCAAATAAAGTTTATGGAATTTAGAAATATTTAACTTACTTCTGCTTCTGGAGACCTCCAGTGATCAATAAGCCACTTCCAATCGATTTCGCTTACTCTACTATCTCGCTTTGCCATAAGATCCTCATCACTCAATGTTTCATCAAAGTATTTGCTCTTTAAATCTGATTTAAATTCCATCCATTTTTTGGATGCTGATGTTATAACATAATTAAATCCAATTGCATCCAACTGATAGTATGCCTATTTTAACATGGAAAATAAGTTATTATACTGAAGAACAAATCACCCACAAAATATTTGCCCAACAATACTAGTTAAGATTATTAATAGTTCAAATACCTTCACTTTATTCCATACTTCAAACTTGATTTCTGGATCAACTAGCCTCCAATCATCATATGCAACACTTACATACTTTCTCACCATTGTTCCAATAAAATTTCCAAATTCTCTACTACCATTACCAATAGGTTGACCATATTCATTGAAGGTAATTTTTATTTTAGGCCCCCCTTCCCTTGAATAAATGTTTTGCTTCAAGGTGATGCCTCTTCCTTTTCTTTTCTTTTGTTGTCCAATCAGCTCTACATAGAAGCGTATAAACAAGCGAGTTACTATTATTGAAGCCTACGGTCAATGCCTAAAAGACATGTCTTCACCCAATGGCATACCTTCAATATCAGTAGATTCATTGTCTTTGTTTTCAATATCTTCATCGATGGGTTCACCTTGATTATCATTACCTCCCTTCGATCTTGACCTTAGATTAGGACCATCATATGGCCTTGCACATGTTTGCTGAGTTGCCTATAAAAAAAATGGCATATCATATTAAATAATTATATACAAGGATGCGATATAGAAAGTAAAAGCATACATAACCTTCAATGTTTTACTGGCTCGGTGTGATGGAATTGCTTCAGTCCCCATAACAGTATGTAATGGATGGACATTAAGAGCCCGCATGACTTCCTTGTTTCTAGCAATGTTTTCATTCCTCTCTACTTCATATGGATTGATCTCTTCATCATAAATTGATCTTTCTTCTGAATTATGACGAAATGAATTAAACACCTCATTATTGTATTTGACTCTAAACTAAGAAAGTTTGCACTGATTACTACAGGCAAACATTGGAATACAAGGGATAAAGAGTACAGACTGAAAGAAAAAGCACCCCTTCAAATCTATATCAAATTGAGCTATCTAACCAAATCAATGCAAATGCTACAACAGGGGACTACACAACATTGATGCAGCTTATATGAGTTTAAGAGAGGTTCAATTATAGGCAAATACAATTGAGCAATTCTAGTTGCCTTTGCATAAAGTCTTTATATAATGTCATAACTTGACCAAAGTTGGAATGGAAAATATGACAGCATTTTCAGTTATCACTACCAGTACCAGCCAACTCTTCAAATGCAGTATTTGTTACACTGCAAAAATGACAATTATGTATATAGCCAAGGTAAATGATGCAATCAGAATCTCTCTGTCAGTCCTTGCATGTACATCCAGAATTGACAAGGACAGATAGATTCCATGCATATTTCAAAACTCAGATTGACAGGGACAGATAGATTCCATGCATATATAGTGAAGCAGCTGCCTACATTCTTTCCGAATTACAATGTAAATGACAACAAAGGAAGATAAGCTGAAATTTCAGGAAAATGCAATACTAATTTGTGTTCCCGTCCCGTTTCGAAGGAGGTATATGAAAGCATATTTCAGAACGGCAATGTTAATTGGAACATGCTAGAAAAAGCTACCACAAATGGATACATAAAGCATTGCGATAATCCCAGATGGGCACGTCAGATGAGATGATGATGCAAAGCTTCCTGCGAAACATATGCCAACTGAATGAAATATAGTACCATCTAAATCATTTGAGAGATCATTATCTTTGCTTCCAAGATCTTCACCACCAACGCCCCCATCATTCTCATTAACTCCCCTTAACCTAGATCTTAGTTTTGGTCCTTGAAACAATGTTGTACATATGCGTGGAGTTACCTACAAAAATAAATACATTGTGTTAAGTAAATATCGACTAGTATGGGATGTAGTAATTAAAAGCATACATAACCTTCAATGTTTTCTTAGCCCGGTATGGTGAGGTTCCTTCACTGTCCATATTAGCATCGGTATGGGGGGGATTAAGAGATTTCATGGTCTCCTTTGTTATTGCAACATTTCTATTCCTCTCTATGCCATTAAGATTTCATTTTGCGTTTACCATTGGTTTTCCTGAAACAAAAAAAAGACATACATTATTTCAAATTATTGCTTACATAATGCTTGTATTTGAAACTACTACTGAATAGAAAGTAGTACTAGAAGAATATATGTAAATAAAGCTTACTTTTTATGCTTATTAGCATCAACCATTATTCCATCTATGTCATTTCGAGCACAATCAAAACCTCCAATGGGAACATTCTCTATTTCAATGGAATGGATATCAGGCAACGAAACACCTACTTCATTTTGATGCTCTAAATTCTCATCATCTGCCTCATGCATGTTATAAAAGTCACGTGGTTTTGATTGAACAACAGCAAACCAGTCAACATCAATGGGATCTTTAACATAGTACACTTGTGTTGCTTGGGAAGCTAAAATGAATGGCTCATCTGATATCTTCTCACCAGTATTGAATACATGCTTGAAGTTAACAGTGGTAACTCCAAATTTATCTGTTTTCACCCATTTGTCTTCTATGCGGTTATCAACCCAATCACATTTGAATAACACGATATTTCCTTTATGGTGATAGTTTATTTCAAGAATTTCCTTTATAATACCATAATACGTCTTGTTTTCAATGATGAAGTCATCATTGTTTTCCTTTCGGACATTGTTTCCCTTTCGAACAGTTGATGTTTGGGCAACTAAGGCCACTCCACTACACTGAACTGGCCTACCCAGGTCATACGACTATGTATGGAAATTCAAACCATTTATAGTATAGCTATCATACTTATGCGCGACCATGATTGGTTCACTAGCTAAAATTTTTATCTCTTCCGCTATTTCATCGCCAACGTTGGTCACCTGCGAATACTAAAGAATGAAGTTAAATGGGATTCCAAGTGATATCACAATTTATCTAAGTAATGTACCTACTTACGTTTAACCTAAACCATTCATGGAAGGTCTCGTAATGCAAATGGTTAATTTCATCATGATTTCGAAGACCAGTCGAGGAAAGATAGTCCACATGCTTGCTGCATATAATAAATAACTTAGTTGTTTATTATAAATTTATAAAATAACTAATTGTATTATTTAATTATTTAGCTTACTTCAAGTATGGTTCTATGTTGTCGTAGTTGAACAATATATAACGATGTGCTTGCACCCATGTTTTGTGGTCTAAAGTCACAGCTCGCCTTTCGGCTAATCCTCGACCAATATTACGAAAGAAAGGGGTGGTGCCAATGACTTCCACCTGCAAACTATCATCATTTCTTACTTTCTGAGTGAACCTTGTCGCACCATATAAATAGCGGGAACAAAAAGTAAGGCTTTCATCAAACAAATAGCCCTCTGCGATCGACCCCTCTGGATGACTTCTAGTACGAACATAGCCCTTACACCTCATCAAATATCTATAAAAAAGAAACATACCATATTTGTAAAAAAATACATATACTTGATGCTAAAAATAATTAGAAATTACCTCTCAACAGGGTACATATTTCTATAATGTACAGGACCTGCTATTCTTGCTTGGGCAGGAAGATGGACCATCAAGTGCACCATGATATCAAAAAATGATGGGAGAAATATAGTCTCAAGAATGCTTAATGTCTCGGCGATTTCTGATTGTAGTTTTTGCATACCACGCACAGAAATAAAAGGTGAGTAGATTTGCTTGAAAAAATCGCTCACACGAATTAGCGCGGCACTAACTTTCTCTGGTAATATCTTTCGCACAGCAAGAGGAAGCAGATGTTGTATAAGAATATGGTTATCATGGCTCTTTAGCCCAATTAGTTTTTTTTCATTAACATGCACATTGCGGCGTATATCAGATGCATAACCATCGGGAAACTTAACTTCTTTGAGTACTTCACAGAACAACCTCTTCTCTGATATGCTCATAGAGTAAGGTGCTGGAGGTAAATAATATTTATCTTCTACTTCAACAGGGTGCAAATCTCTTCTAATATCTAGACACTGAAGGTCTAAACGAGAATTCAAATTATCCTTGGACTTTCCTTCAGTCCCTAAAAGTGTGTTAATTATGTTGTCACACACATTCTTTTCTATGTGCATGGGATCATAATTATGCCGTAATAGAAGGTCCTTCCAGTATGGTAGCTTAAACAAAATAGACCTCCTTTTCCAAATAGTAAGAGGTTCTCCCTTGCTGTGTTTCTTCTTTGATGGTTTCTTCCTGAACATATCCTTCCCAAAACAAGTACGAATATTTTATGTTTGCACCAAAATCTCCTCGCCTGAGAGTGCTTTAGGTGCCGACCTAAGCTCCATTGTACCATCAAATGAATCAACATCATACCTAAATGCATGGTTTGCATGCAAGAACATGCGATGTCCCATATAACAGGTCTTTTTACCATTTTTTAGTCGAAGAGAACATGTATCTGAATGGCATTCAAGGCATGCTCTTTCACTAGATGTAGCACTCCCTGCTACATAGCCTAGACCTGGGTAATCAGTTATGGTGCATAATATGGCAGCACGCAAATGGAAGTATTCGCTCCTAGAGGCATCAAAAGTTCTCACACCATTGACAAACAAATCTATCATATCATCAACTAGTGGCTGAAGATATACATCCATGTCACTACCAGGAGCTTTTTGGCCAGGAATTATCAACGAGAGCATGAAATTTGGCTGCTTCATACACACCCAAGGTGGAAAGTTATATGGAATCAAAATAACAGGCCAAATACTGTAATTGACATTCAAGGACCTAAATGGATTAAAACCATCTGTAGCTAATGCAAGTCTAATATTGCGGCTGTCTGAAGCAAATTCTGGATGTTTATGGTCAAAATCTTTCCAAAGAGGAGAATCTGCAGGATGCTTGAGTAAACCATCTTTTGTGCGCTCTTCATCATGCCATCTCGTGTCATTTGCAGTTTTAGAGGAAATAAACAGCCTTTGAAGACGTCTTTTTATCGGAAAATAGCGAAGAACTTTACAAGGAACCTTGTGTACACGTTTCCCATCTAAACTTTTCTTTTCTGATTTCCATCGTGACTTCCCACATGTTGGACAACAATCAGCATTACCATGATCTTTCCAGAAAAGAATGCAATCATTTTCACATGCATGAATGTTAACATACCCAAGTCCTAGGCATTTAAGTGTTTTCTTAGCTTCATTGAAATTTTTAGGGAGCGCCGCCTTATCAGGGAAAGCTTCTTTAAGCAGAACAAGTAGTTGGTCAAAGCTTTTATCAGTCCATCCTCCAAGCAATTTAAGATGAAAAGCCTAATTAGAAAACGTAGCTTAGAGAAGTTCTTACACCCTGCATATAGTTCAAGATTGTTATCATGTGATAACTTCTGAAGAGCTTCTGAATCTTCATTAGCATGCTCCGAACCATCAACCTCAAAATCCCCTCTACCATCGAAATCGCATGCTAAATCTTCAAGTAAATTTGAAATTTCATCATCTTCATCAAAGTTATTGCTAGCCTCATTATTACTATCATGGTCATTCATAAAACTTGAGCTTGCTTCTCCATGAAAAGTCCATCTTGTATACCCTTCTTCAAATCCATCACATATCAAGTGCTCACGCACTTCTCTTCCTTCTCTCCACAATGAATTAACACATTTTCTACAAGGACATAATATTTTGTTTCCTTTCGCTGAGTTACTAAACGCATAATCAATAAATTTCATGACCCCATCTATATAGACCTTCGTATGCCTATATGTACAATATATGCAACATGTTAGTTCAAACACCTATAGTTGCAAACACGAAAATAGAGGACCAAAATACGATTTACCTAGGCTCATCCATCCACCTTTTATCCATGTTGCGCCTTTACTATCAATATTCAAGAAGATATCTATGTCCAATATAAAGGTTAAAAAGATCACATTGATATTTTTAACTTCATTCTAGAACCATAATATAACAAGATTACTCCACTATTGTTCATGAATACATTCTAGCTATAAACATTCTAGCTCATTCAAAACAAATAGACGTACTCAAAAATGTGTACAATATTGTTTGTCCGATAAAACTAAAGGAAGTAATCTGTTCGATCACTTCATATTTCAATACCACACAATCTTGGACGGAAGAAAAGAGGGAAGTCCTTATAGTGTTTATAATGCGAAAAAAGGATGTTATGATATTATCACATAAACCAGTGGGCTGTCAAATATGAACCAATCTGAATGATATATTTCAACACAAATTTGATCGTGCACAACATGGATAATTATTCTAACACACCAACATACATAACATAGCTCTCACACGATAACACACATACATGATCACATCGATGTAAACATAATTCATACATAAGTCTAATATAAGTGATTCATACATAATGCACCCCATTAGTTTCCAGCAAAGTGTAACAGAACCCTGCTACTAGTTGTCATATGACCTTCAATTAACATTAGAACGTCAGGACATGCACTAATGTATTTCAATTTTGCTATGGATAATTCACCCATTGTATCTCTTATAGTCTTATAAAATGTTTTGCTAAGTATTGTTTGAGCCATATCCACATGTGGGCTGAAAAGAAAAACACAGACTGTCGTGATTCATTTTTAGATCTTGATTTTGTAACTTCAAGGCAAGGTTTTTGGATGGTTCATCCCTATTCTGTTCTATCCTTGTGTTTTCTTTCTCTTTTACCTTGAGTTACATTGCATATGAGTATATGGCGAAGCTACTGAACTAATACACCTATTATTCTATCGATACTTATGTGGTTTGTGGAAATTTGCATTCATATCTATGAATCAGCCAGGCTACCTCCAAGGTTCAGATGTTGTATTCACCCGTTTCCAAGATGTAAATCAGATCTGAGCACTAAAATGACAGGGAGCAAAGCAACTTTGACCATCATTAGTTTATTACCTCAGTGTGGACCTCAGCGATGGCGGCGTCGATCTCGACGAGGTAGTAGAAGAGGCTCCTGTCGGCCTGCTCGTCGATGTCCATGTACCCGGCGGAGGGCGTGACCTAGCGTAGGGCGCGAGGAGGCGAAGGGCGACGGCGCGGAGGCGGAGGGCACGACCAGGCAAAGGGCGACGGCGCAGCGGCGGAGGGCGTGAGGAGGCAGAAGGCATGGCCAGGCGGTGGACGACGGTAGCGGCGGCTAAGCCTGAGCCCTAAGGAATAGTGGGCGGAGGTAATGGCGTGGGGGCGACGGTGGGGGTGGAGGTAATGGCGTGGGGGTGGCGGCGGGAGGCCGCGCGTGGGGGCGGAGGCAATGTCGTGGAGGTGCAATGGCGTAGAGACTGATTTTGGGGATTTTTTGGGAAGGAGCACATGATACCCTTTAGCCCTAAATCTTTTCTTCTCCCGCGCGTACGCGCGTTGTGACGCGCGCGCTCGTCTCCATATTTGCCGACACATAATCAGTCAGAACATTTTACCGACGAACAGTTTGACCCAGGACATGAGATTTACCGACACATAGCCAGTCATTAATACATATATAATTGCCGACAGACAATCTGACCTTGAAATGAAGTATTACTGACAGATAGTCTGTTGCTGCAATTTGCCGACAGATAGTTTGTTGGTGGTCACTGATTATTTCCGACAATCATCTGACGGTAATATTGTGTCATGGTGTAGTGACTCCCGGCATCTTCCTTTGAAAGATGTGTTAGAGTAATCGGGATGATGAGACTTAGAGAAGTGCAGCTTTCAGGGGGAGATTTTTCACATACTCCTACATAAATCTCGAACATGAAGTTTGAGTACCCAACGTGAATCTAGAAGATTAACATTGAAGTTTGGGTGGATTGTACTCATTTCCTTAGTAAGTTTTTTATTAAAGTTTTCTTACATAAGGTTTTTGATGAGGCAATCCGTGCAACACAGCAAGCGTATGCTATGTACTCTTTCTTCAAGTATTTTCCCACTGGGTTTTTTTAGAGTTTTGATGAGGCATATGCATCTCGCGGTGAAGAGTCCAAGGGGGAGTGTTAGGAAACTCGGCCCACATGGCCCATGTGGACTCTCCCTAAACCCTAGATATAGGTTATAAATAGGAGGCAGGGGTCACCCCGTGTACACACATGCAATCAGAATAATAAAGCAGAGCAGTTCCTCCTCATGTTGTGTCTCCCTCTCTCTCTCTGTGTTCTCTACATTAGATTTATTAGGCAACCCCGAACTATTCAATAGCGAGGTTGTATAACACATTGTTAGGGGAAATGCAATCTGCATGTTGGTACTCTTTATTTTTATGCAAAGTCTATCGCGCGTCTAGGCGCGTGATAGTTTTATAGCGCGTTAGTAGCACTCCGTCATCCTGGCTGCCGAATTAGCGACACTGCTTCGAGCCATATGACCATGGGAAAGTGTCTCGCACAGATACCCTCATCGTTTCCTTCACCTTCCTTCACCTTGTAGCATAGATTCTCTTACCACTTCCATACTTACGTCTCCTTGCTGCAAAACACACACACGTATTCTTTTCATGACGTATATTGGATTTAATTGATATATATAACTTGCTATTATGGTCATGTACCTATACGATTTAATATAAAATATATTACTCTATATATGCATGTATTATCCGTATATCTTTATCCGTTTCCGACCCGAATCCATCACATATCCGTCCCATATCCATATTCGGCCAATTTTCACCGATTAACCTGTATTCGTATCTGTATCCGGCTAGCCCGTATCTGATTCCGAATCCGAAAAAAAAATATAAGTTAGTATACGAAAAGAGTAATATCCGTCCGTATCCGACCAATTTTCACCCCTAGTTACAGTCACAACTTGTGCATACGGGAAATGTCACAACTAATGAAACGAGTGAGTGCCTAAAAAACAACTAATAAAACGCGTGATGATAGGATATTGGCGAAAGAATCTTTCAAGATTTGATGATGGAACGACGCAGCTTCCTGGCGACTAATGGAGTCGTCGCAAGGTCAATCTTGATTACGTAATTCATTTTCATATTACCCGCCTTTCACTACTACAAAATCGGGCATCACAAACGGTCTATTAGAAACGGTTTGGTGCGAACCGGTTGTAATGCTCGCACCAGAAGCGGTTCGTGGTAACAGACCGGAGGGGATCTCTAGAAGCGGTTCGTGGCACGAACCCCTTCTAAAGCCCCACCTTTAGAAGGGGTTCGTGACACGAACCCCTTCTAAAGGTCTTTACAAGCGGTTCGTGTCCCCAACCGCTTCTAAAGCTTTAGAAGGGGTTCGTGTCACGAACCGCTTCTAAAGCTGGGGCTTTAGAAGGGGTTCGTGACACGAACCGCTTCTAAAGACCCCCTTCAGAAGGGGTTCGTGTCACGAACCGCTTGTAGAAGCCCAGTTTTAGAAATAATAAAAGGAATGCGTGCCCTACTCTATCAGAGAGCACGCGTGGGTGGGTTGGCTAGATGGATGAGGCGAGTCACGAGGATGGAGTGCTGGTCGTGGGTTCGAATCCCGTTCCCACGATATTATTACTGTCTTTTACTGCTTGGTGTGGCACCAACACAAGCGGTTCCTAGAACCGCTTGTGATACCCTTCGAGGTATCACAACCGGTTGCCTAGAAGCGGTTGTAAAACCGCTTCTAGAAGTGGTTCCAAACCGCTTGTAGAAGCTTGTTCTGTAGTAGTGTTTGTAGGACCCACCATCGTCCTTATCGTAGAACACTGTTAGGCAAAATGCAATCATTATTTTTATGCAAGGTCTATCCCGTCGCGCGTCTAAGCGTGTGATAGTGTATAGGCATCATCTGGATGTTTTTATCCTAAAAAATATCTAAACTTTGGATTAAAACACACATGCGTAGGATCATTCGTGCATCAATCTGAAAGTAAATCTAATGGTCAGGAATTTGGATGATGGTTACTAAAAAAATATCTAGATGAAACTTATCAAAACCCTAGTTTTATAGCGCGTTCGTTGTCACTCCGTCATCCTGGCTGCCGAAGCGACACTGCTTCGCGCTATATGACACTGGGAAAGTCTCTGTCGCACAGATACTCTCATCGTTTCCTTCACCTTGTAGCATTGATTCTCTTGCCACTTCCATAGTTACGTCTCCTTGCTGCAAAACACACACACACACATTCCATAATAGTGTAGTATTATGAACAAAAGTGATGAATAATAATAAACTTGGAACCATGACCCAATAACGTCCGAGACCATGTGCTCGGGAACGCACAAGTCCACACGCTTGGGAACATATGGAACCATGCATCCAGGAGCGTGCTTACCTTTTCGCAATGCTGATAAAAGAAATTCAGAAACAAGATAAATAAACATTTTGTCTTGCAATAATATAGGACACAACTAAGGTTCACACGATTATTGTTATACTATAATAGTTCAACGACTAAATCTAACAAAATTGTTTGTGACTCCGTGGTGATTGAACAAATATCGCTAATTAGATTTGGTGAATGTTGAAATAAGTGAAGTGAATGTGTTGCTCTCGTCGCATACATGTCATCTTTATTGGTCACCTAAAAATAGTTAATAAGCAAGAATGAGTTCACGTAAGTACATAATAAAACAATAATACAACAATTTCTCATATTTATCTCATTAACATCTTCTCTTGTAGACATACGATGCATTCTAGCTACATGATCATATACACATCTCATAGCTTATACCGGTATAGCTGGGTGCACACCTGTCGATATCGCACCCTCTCAATTCCTCCATCCTGTGGAGCTGACTACCCAAGTAGATTTTTCATACCCACACAAAGTAGGTCTTAGATGCTCACACAGGACATGCACCTCTTTCCAACATGATGCATAATATGCAAATGCAAAGATTTATCATCATTTAACATCTTCCATTGTCACTATCAAGTTCATGTACCGGTAAGTAAGAATAACCATGTAAATCGGTATAGTAAATAATTTACCAACATAAAAGAAGGGTTAACAACTAAGTTATTATTCTATATGCACTTGCCTTTTCGTGAGACATGGAATGGCGTGTGGTTGGTGTCAAACCCAAAGTCACGCCTCCTACAGTAGATAACACAACTTAACAATATGCTACAACAATACATAACAACAAATATAACAATACTATTTCTACGCAACCCCGGACCTAATACTTTCATAATATTATAATTTTATTTGGTTTTATAAATATATTTTAATATAAATTAGTTATTAAAATTGAATTTTGGATATTGTATCGCTGTATAAAATGATATGTTTTTGTGATGGGAAAGAGTAACTAAGTTGTTTGTGTATCTTCCGATACGGGGACCATCACAACTTGTGCATCTTTCTACAGGAAAAACTAATAAAATGAGTGATTGCCTAAAAAAACTAATAAAACGAGTGATGATATGGACAATGGCGAAATAGTCTTTCACGAATTGATGATGGAACGACGCAGCTTCCCGGCGACTTCACGAATTGATTTTTATGCAAATTAAAGTCTATTGCGCGTCTAGGCGTGTGACAGTTTTTATAGCGCGTTAGTCGTCACTCCGCCATCCTGGCTGCCGAATTAGCGACACTGCTTCGCGCTATATGACACTGGGAAAGTCTGTCGCGCACAGATACTCTCAACGTTTCCTTCACCTTGTAGCATAGATTCTCTTGCCACTTCCATAGTTACGTCTCCTTACTGCAAAACACACACACACACACATCCCTAGTGGCTCCGACCATGGAGCATGCCATGGTGAGCGTCGCCACGGGGGTGCTAAGCCCCCTCATTGGCAAGCTCTCAACCTTGCTAGGGAAGGAGTACGCCAAGCTCAAGGGCGTGCGCGAAGATATCATCTCCCTAAGGGAGGAGCTAAGCAGCATGAACGCTATGCTCGAGAAGTTGGCCGTGGAGGACGATCCCGATGTCCAGGTGAAGGAGTGGGGGAACCAGATCCGAGACCTTTCCTACGACATCGAGGACTGCATCGATGACTTCATGGTCCGTGTTGACCACGGCCAGAACCAGCCAGCTGATAGAGGATTCTTCCAAAAGAAGTTTTGCAAGGTCAAGGCACTAGTAGCTCGCCATGACATCGCCGGCAAGATCCGAGCGTTGAAGGCTCGTGTCGACGACGTGAGCAAGCGGCGCGTAAGGTACAACTTCGAAGGAGCCAGCTCTAGTTCTATTGCTGCAGTGCCCATTGACCCTCGGCTACCTGCTTTCTATGCCACGGCGGAGAGCCTGGTTGGCATCGAAACACCAAGGGACGACATCGTCAAGCTATTAACCGAAGGGGAGGGGGAATCGGTGCAGAAGCTCAAAGTGGTGTCCATCGTAGGATCCGGAGGGTTAGGTAAGACTACTCTTGCCACCGAGGTGCACCGAGAGTTAGAGGAGCAGTTTGATTGCCGGGTTTTCGTATCAGTATCCCAAACCCCTGATATACTCATGCTTCTGAGCAAGATCCTATCGCAAGTTAAGGGGCAACCAGCAACTCATATCAGCGATGTGCGAGACCTAATCGGCGAACTTAGGAACCATCTGCTGCACAGGAGGTACTTAGTTTTACATATCCTTAATTACACTGCTAACTACCTGCTTTTGTAGTTGCTCCAGTAAATTTTTTGAGCAAATACTACCTCCGTTTGCTGATACTTGACTATTTTGACCACTTTATTTGTTCACAAATACTTACTGTTGAAAGATTTGCGGTATTAGCAAAATGTTCATTAACTTAATTCCCAATATAAAGAGAACAGAGCAACTGCCATATGTAGTGTTTAATAGAATGAACAATACTATAAAGGATTGATCATCTACCAACTTTGATAAACAGCACGACATGGCAAATAATACAATCAAAGCAATGATTGAATTGAGCATATTATAACCAAACATATCCAGGTTACTCAATGAAATCATGTGTTCGGACATAATAGATCAACTAGATAAAAACCTCAAGAAGATTTAATTGTAGTATTTCTCTTAGATGTCGGGTTGCTTAATCAAAAGATTAGCCTTCCTCGCCACAGAGGCAACTAGATCATAGACTTAGTTGTGACAGTAAACCTTCTAGCAAAATTTGAAATTAGTTCTCAGTTTTGTCAACACAGTTTACCTCCTGTTATTGAGTTACTTAGGACAGACACAAACAAACTATATCATGCACAGCTTTAACAGAAAGATCAAAGCCTATTCACAACCTAACATAAGTAACGAACTAGATAAGTAACAGATGAGCTGAACTAAGTAATCAACACAACAACCAGTAAAGGAATTTGACAAAATGGTAATAACAAGTTAACTAATCTCAGACTTCACTTAAACTGTCACAACTTTGTCTCACTTAAGCCGACTCCTCACAGAGAATTACCCATAGTACCAACAATTCATCCAGAGCATACAAGTTAATAGTTGCAAGGATAAATTGATCAACAGAATACTCACTAAGCCACTGGATTCAGACCAGCGAAGAAGAACAGACAAGGCACGTCGAAGACGCTGTCCCAGAAAACAATATTGCCGTCACAAGGTAGCAGTCACCGGCAAGTTTTCGGAGATACAATGCCGCTGATTCTTGAGTTACAAGTATCACCAAGAATCCCAAGATGCACCAGCAGATCTGCACAAAGCCACAAGTACAGCCCTTCGGCCAAAGGGGATCAAAGACACGGTCGGCAACAGAAGAAATCACAACCAGCTCCCAATTGCAAGCCAACCCACTGGACGGCACAAGACCGGCGTACCACCGGCGCAAACCCACCGGATCCAACCCACGCAGCCGAGAACCTTCACCCTGGCCGAACCCTTGTCTCTAGCCACACCCTCGGGTTCCACTCGAAGGAGGCTTCCACAAGGCAAGCTAGAACACAAGGGGGCACGGGAAAGGGAAGAACAAGCGCGCAAGTCGCCGGAGGATCACCGGAGAAGAAGGTATACGCAGAGGGAGAGCTCACCAGATTTTTTTCTTACTTATGGAAAGCGAACCAACAGGGGATAAGAAGGGAAGGAGCTGCACCAGGGAAGGAGGCAACGAACGCCGAGAAGACCGGACGAGATCCGGTTTCCCTGCGCCCCACGCGCCCGCGCAAAGCGCAGCCGCCGTCATCGCTGCTCTCCCCTCGTGCTCTCTCTCTCTCTTTTCCGATCTGTAGGGTTGCTCCTGGCTTTGGTTGGCTTATGCCAACTTGTTGGCTGGCCGGATGGGCCAAACAGGCCAAAAGGCCCCATGGGCAAAAGCCCAACAATCCCCACCCTTTTGCCTCAATATGTCCAAGATCAAAACTTGTGTAACCTTATTTAATATACTATTGTTCAACAATGGTACCGAAATGGTTTGAACCAAAGTTTAGTTAAAAGAACTACAGCCCTGCACAGGCAATGGACCTACGCCTTGATCCAATGCCTTGGTGTGAGAGCCTTCATTCTAGTAACACATAGTACTAGGCAGAAACTATGCACCTTTAACGGGGCAGGACTTTACGGTCATGTCCTTGTATCTTTTTATAAGCTCACTAGAGAGTATACCCCCGAACTCTCCCGGACCGCGACCCCACGGTCAGCTCACATAGGTAAATTCTTCAAGAAATCCTGTAGGACAATTTCCTAGCCAAATAGCTTTGAATTTATTAAGAGGTGTACCTCAACCTCCCATACAGAAAAGCACAGCAGCTAATGGGACCCTTTAGAGATGTGCTTCTGATTTCCACCTGCTTTAGTTGTCCTGCAGCCTGCTTTCACGGGATCGCCGCTCAACCAGGATGGGTTGCCACCGTTGGAAACCTCTAGCAGGTATGAGGCCCATTCCCTTAGATCTTTGCTTGGATAGTTGTCTTTGTGATCCTTTTGTGAAAGGATCTGCGGATTACTATTAGACTGGATGTATTCTCTGATAATAACACCCGTCTCTCTTGCATGCCGAGTAGACTTAAGTCTTCTCCTTATATGCCTCGAGGACTTCATATTGTCTTTTCTACTCTTAACCTTGACTAATACAGTCTGGTTATCACAGTATACTAAGGCTTTGGTATCGGCTTTTCCAAAGACAGTAGGTCGAAAGAAGCTCTTTAAGCCATTACGCCTCTCATTTCTGAATCAAGTGCAACTAATTCAGCCTCCATAGTAGGCGTGTAATTATAGTCTGTTTTGCAGACTTCCAAGACACAGCTCCACCAGCCAAAGTAAACACATATCCACTTGTGGCTTTCATTTCATCCGAGTCACTGATCCAATTAGAATCACTGAATCCTTCCAAGACTGCCGGATGGCCAGAGTAATGGATCCCGAGTCTCATGGTACCTTTAAGATACCTGAGGACTCTATGTAATGCTACCCAATGATCATCTCCAGGATTGGCCGTATAACGACTCAATCTGCATACAGCATATGAGATGTCAGGTCTAGTGGCACTACATAAATACATTAGAGATCCTATTACTTGAGAATATAGGAGTTGATTAACTCCCTCACCAGTATGTTTGCACAATTTCATTAATGGATCATAGGGTGTGGAAACTGGTTTAGAATCCATGTGCCCGAAGCGGGTTAAGATCTTTTCCACATAATGGGATTGTGTAAGAGTAATCCAATTCTCACCCTTTAGAAGTTTGATGTTTAGAATTACATCAGCTTCTCCTAAGTCCTTCATATCGAAGTTTGAGGAGAGGAACTCTTTTGCCTCCTTGATTACATCCAAGTCGGTTCCAAACAGCAATATGTCATCTACGTATAGACATAGTATGACACCTCTGCCCCCTTTAAACCGATAGTACACGCACTTGTCGGCTTCGTTTACACAAAAGCCAACAGACGTCAACGTGCTATCAAATTTCTCATGCCACTGCTTGGGGGCTTGTTTGAGACCATACAGAGATTTAATCAAGCGACACACTTTCTTCTCATGACCTTTAATCACAAATCCATCCGGTTGTACCATGTAAATCTCCTCATCCAACTCTCCATTAAGGAAAGCGGTCTTTACATCCATTTGGTGGACATGGAGATCACAAGCAGCAGCTATAGCTAAAAGCACACGGATTGTGGGTAAACGAGCCACAGGAGAATAAGTGTCAAAATAGTCCTCACCTTCTTTTTGAGTGAAAACCTTAGCCACAAAACGGGCCTTGTACTTCTCAATAGTACCATCAGGTCTCCTCTTCCTCTTGAAGATCCATTTGCAACCTACTGGTTTGCACCCAACTGGAAGATCAGTGACCTCCCAAGTTCCATTAGCGACGATGGAGTCCATCTCACTACAGACTGCCTCCCTCCAGTACTCTGCATCAGAAGATGCATATGCCTCTGAAAGAGTTCGTGGTTCATCATCCACGAGATAGACGGCAAAATCATCACCATAGGACTTTTCTGTCCTCTGTCTCTTACTCCTCCTAAGCTCCAAATCAGGAGTTGGCTCAGCCACTTCTGGAGGAATAGAGTAATGCTCATAAGAGCCATCTGGTGTGATTATTTTATTTGTTCTCATAGGAAATATTGTTTCAAAGAATGTCACATCGCGAGACTCCATAAGGTCATTGAGAGCAATCTCGCTCGTCTCGGATTTGACAACTAGAAACCTATAGGCTGTGCTATTATGAGCATATCCTAGAAAGACACAATCAACAGTCTTTGGACCTAATTTCCTTTTCTTCGGTAAAGGCAGGTTGACCTTTGCAAGACAACCCCAAGTCCGAAGATGGGACAAGTTAGGTTTTCTCCCCTTCCATCCTTCATAAGGTGTTTCTTCACGATTGCGAGGAGCCACTCTATTTAAGACATAACAAGCTGTGAGAACTGCCTCTCCCCACCATTTGACCGACATACCTGAACTTTGTAACATGGAGTTAACCAAGTCACATAGAGTTCGGTTCTTTCGTTCGGCTATCCCATTTGACTGGGGAGAGTAGGGAGGTGTGGTTTCATGAATGATTCCACTTTACGCAAATTGCACTGAGAGAATTCCTTGGAAATGTATTCTCCTCCACGGTCCGACCTCAAGCGTTTGATTGTTCTATCTAGTTGATTTTCTACTTCAGCCTTATAGACTTTGAAGAATTCTAGTGCTTCATCCTTTGATTTAAGCAGGTATATGTAACAATACCTAGTTGCATCATCTATGAGAGTTAAGAAGTAACGTTTGCCACCTTTGGTTAAAATGACATTCATCTCACAAATATCAGAATGGACTAGCTCAAGTGGTGAGGTGCTTCGCCCTTCAACTGTGTGAAACGGTTTTCTGGGTTGCTTAGCTTGCACACACACCTCGCACTTAGAGCCCTTCTCATAATTATAATCTGGGATTAAGTTCATTTTGCTCAACCGCATAATAGCCTCAAAATTCACATGACACAAACGTGAATGCCAAACATCATGCACTTTATTACAAATCACATTGTAAACGGAAATGTTATTAAGATCCAAGATAGAAAGGCAGAACATGCCTCCACTCTCATACCCCTTCCCAACAAATAATCCAAATTTGGTCAAAACGACCTTATTAGATTCAAAGACTAATTTAAGACCCTGTCTACAAAGAAAGGATCCACTAATGAGGTTCCGACTCATGGCTGGCACGTAGAGCACATCTCGAAGAATCAGCGTCTTGCCTGAAGTGAGCTTCAAGCAGACCTGGCCAATCCCACGTATAAGTGCCGATGCGCCATTACCCATTAATACGGATCCACCACCTTGACCCTGGAAAGAAGAGAACAATGATCGATCAGCACAAATATGGCGAGTTGCACCTGTATCAATCCACCAATCAGTTGATGGATTAGCCATAAAGGCTCTAGGTACGTACCCGTCAAACCGGTTGGAGCGGTCGCGACATGTGCCTCGGCCTTGCGGCCGCTCTGCTGATCACCGAAGGTACCCTTGCCCTTACGTTCGCGGCACCTGCGAGCTGTGTGCCCGACCACGCCACAAACATAACAGACTATTTCCTCCTTCTTTTTCTTCATCTTCTTTGGCTTTGCCTTAGTCTGGGAAGAGTTCTTGTTCTTGTTCTTCGCCCCAGCATTAGCATTCTTGTACTCCACATGATGAGCCTGAACATGAGACTGGGAAGGCTTTACACTGGTACGGGCACGCTCTTCGACATTGATAGCGGTACAACCTTTCGAGAGAGAGTCATCCGCTCCTTTATATGTCTGCGAGCGGTCACAAAGTCACGACAAGACGACGGTAACTTAGCCAATACCACATTCACCTGAAAGCTTTCTGGCAGAAGGCAATCATATTGGTTCAAGTCCCTCACATGGAGCTGAAGCTCATGGACTTGATCCAGAATTGATTTGCCCTCTACCATCTTATAGTTAAGATAGCTCTCAGCGATGAATGACTCATTCCCGTTGTCTCCCTCAGAGAATTTCTGATCTAGCTCATCCCAAAGTGCTTTTGCTGAGGTAAAGTGCAAATAGACGTCGAAAAGCCTATTTGAGATGACGGCCAACAGTCTAGCTAAGGCTGAATGGTTCGATTCCTCCCAGCGCTTAAACGCCGCTTCTTCCGCCATGGGAAAAACTGGGGGATCGGAGATGACCCAAAACAGTTTGAGGTCCTTTAGCCATAGCTTAGTCCTAGCCTGCCATCGCTTAAAGCTAGCGCCATCAAACACCTCGGGCTTAACTACGTCTGAGTTCGAGGCCATTAACTATTGTTTTCTGGATTGTTGAAAGATTTGCGGTATTAGCAAAATGTTCATTAACTTAATTCCCAATATAAAGAGAACAGAGCAACTGCCATATGTAGTGTTTAATAGAATGAACAATACTATAAAGGATTGATCATCTACCAACTTTGATAAACAGCACGACATGGCAAATAATACAATCAAAGCAATGATTGAATTGAGCATATTATAACCAAACATATCCAGGTTACTCAATGAAATCATGTGTTCGGACATAATAGATCAACTAGATAAAAACCTCAAGAAGATTTAATTGTAGTATTTCTCTCAGATGTCGGGTTGCTTAATCAAAAGATTAGCCTTCCTCACCACAGAGGCAACTAGATCATAGACTTAGTTGTGACAGTAAACCTTCTAGCAAAATTTGAAATTAGTTCTCAGTTTTGTCAACACAGTTTACCTCCTGTTATTGAGTTACTTAGGACAGACACAAACAAACTATATCATGCACAGCTTTAACAGAAAGATCAAAGCCTATTCTCAACCTGACATAAGTAACGAACTAGATAAGTAACAGATGAGCTGAACTAAGTAATCAACACAACAACTAGTAAAGGAATTTGACAAAATGGTAATAACAAGTTAACTAATCTCAGACTTCACTTAAACTGTCACAACTTTGTCTCACTTAAGCCGACTCCTCACAGAGAATTACCCATAGTACCAACAATTCATCCAGAGCATACAAGTTAATAGTTGCAAGGATAAATTGATCAACAGAATACTCACTAAGCCACTGGATTCAGACCAGCGAAGAAGAACAGACAAGGCACGTCGAAGACGCTGTCCCAGAAAACAATATTGCCGTCACAAGGTAGCAGTCACCGGCAAGTTTTCGGAGATACAATGCCGCTGATTCTTGAGTTACAAGTATCACCAAAAATCCCAAGATGCACCAGCGGATCTGCACAAAGCCACAAGTACAGCCCTTCGGCCAAAGGGGATCAAAGACACGGTCGGCAACAGAAGAAATCACAACCAGCTCCCAATTGCAAGCCAACCCACTGGACGGCACAAGACCGGCGTACCACCGGCGCAAACCCACCGGATCCAACCCACGCAGCCGAGAACCTTCACCCTGGCCGAACCCTTGTCTCTAGCCACACCCTCGGGTTCCACTCGAAGGAGGCTTCCACAAGGCAAGCTAGAACACAAGGGGGCACGGGAAAGGGAAGAACAAGCGCGCAAGTCGCCGGAGGATCACCGGAGAAGAAGGTATACGCAGAGGGAGAGCTCACCAGATTTTTTTCTTACTTATGGAAAGCGAACCAATAGGGGATAAGAAGGGAAGGAGCTGCACCGGGGAAGGAGGCAACGAACGCCGAGAAGACCGGACGAGATCCGGTTTCCCTGCGCCCCACGCGCCCGCGCAAAGCGCAGCCGCCGCCGTCGCTGCTCTCCCCTCGTGCTCTCTCTCTCTCTCTTTTCCGATCTGTAGGGTTGCTCCTGGCTTTGGTTGGCTTATGCCAACTTGTTGGCTGGCCGGATGGGCCAAACAGGCCAAAAGGCCCCATGGGCAAAAGCCCAACACTTACCACTGCACACTTCCGAATGCACAGTTTCAAATTTGCCCTTGTTAATTGGAAAAAATTTTATTCCTGCAACTAAAAGTTAAGAAATATGCAAAAACTATCCAGAAAAAAGAAATTTTGAAAACAAAAATAAAAAATAGCATAAATACAGAAAAAATCAGTGACCATTTATGATTTTTTTTAATTGAATAAAAGTTTACATCAGGAAACATTTAGCCAAGTTCCACAAAAGTTAAGGAAGATTGAAATACTTTCCCTAGTGTAATTTCTTTGAGAAATTTTCCTATTGTAATTTTTAAAAAAGATTGTTCTAAAATTACTCTTAATTTTTATATATTTTTCTGTATTTGTATTTTTCTATGATTTTTTGGTATTTTTCTGAATTATTTTGCATATCTCAACGATCAAACCAATTGACTTGATAAAAAAGTGGAGTGGCCAAAACAAGGTACACACCGACAGAGAGTGATAAAAATGAAATGTGCAAAGGTAGGATAGCATAAACGCTATTGCACACATTTTGTGACAGAAACAAAATTTGCCCTTATGTAATTGAAGTAATCATCAAAGGGCATTTAATCAAATTTTGTAGAAACAAATTTTATGGAAGTAATTATACCTTGATCAAGAGTGCCAAATATAGAAGAAATATTGAGGAGTAATTATGTAACACCCCAACACTCAGGTGCCGAGAATGCCACCACCTCATACA
Source organism: Rhipidocladum racemiflorum (assembly GCA_036346355.1). Classification (NCBI taxonomy): domain Eukaryota; kingdom Viridiplantae; phylum Streptophyta; class Magnoliopsida; order Poales; family Poaceae; genus Rhipidocladum; species Rhipidocladum racemiflorum. Next base: position 43,633,398 of record CM070571.1, on the reverse strand, counting down.
TTTTTCACTAACTTTAACAACTTTTACCAACAATTTCAGCAACACAGCACTAAATATTTTTCACCGGGACTAAACAAGATTAAAAGGAATAGTGTAGTATTATGAACAAAATTGATGAATAATAATAAACTTGGAACCATGACCCAATAATGTCCGAAACCATGTGGTCGGGAACGCAAAAGTCCACACGCTTGGGAACATATGGAACCATGCATCCAGGAGCGTGCTTACCTTTTCGCAATGTTGATAAAAGAAATTCAGAAACAAGATAAATAAACATTTTTTCTTGCAATAATATAGGACACAACTAAGGTTCACACGATTATTGTTATACTATAATAGTTCAACGACTAAATCTAACAAAATAGTTTGTGACTCCGAGGTGATTGAACGAATATCGCTAATTAGATTTGGTGAATGTTGAAATAAGTGAAGTGAATGTGCTGCTCTCGTCACATACATGTCATCTTTATTGGTCACCTAAAAATAGTTAATAAGCAAGAATGAGTTCACCACTCAGTAAGTACATAATAAAACAATAATACAACAATTTCTCATATTTATCTCATTAACATCTTCTCTTGTAGACATACGATGCATTCTAGCTACATGATCATATACACATCTCATAGCTTATACCGGTATAGCTGGGTGCACACCTGTCGATGTCGCACCCTCTCAATTCCTCCATCCTGTGGAGGTGACTACCCAAGTAGATTTTTCATACCCACACAAAGTAGGTCTTAGATGCTCACACAGGACATGCACCTCTTTCCAATATGATGCATAATATGCAAATGCAAAGATTTATCATCATTTAACATCTTTCATTGTCACTATCAACTTCATATACCGGTAAGTAAGAATAACCACGTAAATCAGTATAGTAAATAATTTACCAACATAAAACAAGGGTTAACAACTAAGTTAGTATTCTATATGCACTTGCCTTTTCGCGAGACATGGAATGGCGTGTGGTTGGTGTCAAACCCAAAGTCACGCCTCCTACAGTAGATAACACAACTTAACAATATGCTACAACAATACATAACAACAAATATAACAATACCATTTCTACGCAACCCCGGACCTAACCTTTTCTTCCGTCGGACAACTTCCTCTTTGCTATCTGGACGGTCAGACGATCGTAACTCCTAGCTTAGGACCTAAACATCACAAAACATATATATTCTATAAACTACACAAAATTTCCTACAATTTTCTAGTTGGCCAAAAGTTCAGATTAATTAGTTTAACTCCTAGTCTTTAACCCCAAAGACTGTTATGTTGCTTTACTAAACATCAGGCTTAAAATTTTGATGTAGCAAACCATACCATCTTTGGAATCTATAAAAAATTATATAGTTTCTTCTAGTTATGGGCACAAGTTAATTCCGCTAGCATCTAGACCTAATAAGCATATTAACCCAGCTGCACCTAGCAACAACTATTTTCTGGATAGCAGCGTTCTCTTAGCCATAATTTTCTAGCCGCGCATCTAAATTCAAATGTATTTGTACTCTATTGAAACTTTAGACAATTAACTATACTTTTTATAATTTGGTTAAGCTATGAAACAGACCGTAGGTGCTCTAAAATTAAACAGGCAATGAAATTTATCGAATCCTGAACCAAAAACCAGATGGTACCCAACTATCCCATCTACAGGTAATATGATACATGATAGCTCCACCTACAACACCAACATAAGGAACATTATCCTAGGATTATACATGAGCCTCCAAGATTTGCCAAAAATGTCAATAGTAGTCCTCCCCTTCCGCTTATATAGCCAGGCCGGTGGAGTCTGGCTAAGCACGCATGCGAGCCAGTTTTTAATTATTATTATTATCATCACAGATCAGCCGTTGTCATCATATCTCGACTAAACGCCATTAGTTAGTCCCATGTCACGTAGAGTGGTGATCATTGGTGACTGACGTTTCCTTCTGTGACCTTAACTTTAGGCTAAACTACCGACTACAAGGGACAGGAAAAACTATTTCGTTTCAAAATTGTCTCTGTGGACACTGTAGAAACCGAATTTCAATAATTTTGGACCGAATTTCGATCAAACGGTTCAAACATGATGTTCGCGCTAAAAACGTGAGGTAGGGTTTTCGGCTTCGAACATACGAGACAAACGCCGGGTTTGAGCATGCCAGTCAATTTGACCTGAAATTGACAAGGTAAATGTTGTGAAATCAATCAAAGCCAATAACGAAGGATTATCGGCTTAACTCTCGTCGGCTAGAAAGCCGATTAGAGGGATAACTAGATCAACCAATTATGGTTAATCTAAAGGTAAAGGCAGATCGGCTTTGAGAGGCGATGCACAACAAAACAAAGCAAATCAGACCTGGATGTAATCGGTAAAGATCAACAATCGGCGATGCGCAACTTTATTGATCAAAACGAATTACAAAGGAAAGGTTCTAAAACTAAAAGACTACTACTAGTTGAAAGGAAAATAAGGGAAAAGTAAAGCGTGTTTGTGGGTTGGCTCTGGGCACTTTTCCTTCTCGCCTCTGGTCCTCTTATATAGCACTTGGCCTGAACGTATCCTCCTCGGTCTCCTCAATCACCCGTATCGGCCTCAGTCTCTCCTTACCATATTACGTCCGATCGTATCCGACTCTATCTCTTATCCTACCCGTATCGGACTCAGTTTCCTTTGAATCGTGGCCCTCCAATCCGAAACGGTATCAACTTGCTATAACCGACATATCCCTTATCAAAACCGATCTCCACGAGATCAGCCTTGCCAAATTTTGGTGCAAACATATACCCCCCATTTTTGGGAGATAACTTGTTGTCTTCCAAAAATCGTGTCAGCTTTACGTCGTCGGCTTCCTTCATTTCCTGTGTCCTTAAGCGTTGGAGCCGTCTTCGCTGTGATCGACTAAGACCAGAGGGGCACCATCTTGGCTTAGGTTCAATCGGCTTTCGGACTTTTCCGGCCAGATTGCTGTTTTCGCCGCTCGATTCCGAAGACTTGGGAGCGCCGTCGGATCCCAGAGAATTTGGGGCTTCGGAGGACTCGCCTTGATTTGCCGTGGATAGCCTTTCATTAATCGGCTTACTCTTCGGTCTTGATCGGCTTAATTCAGTATCTTGTATCGGCTCTTTCCTTTTTGCATAACAGTGAACCATGTTGATAGAAAACGGACCGGGAGCAAACTCCATCGTCGGCTCTTCTGCAAATTGTAATCGACCATCCTCTATAGTCGATTGTACTATGTTTTTGTTATTCCTGCATTCATCTTTGAAGACCTCATTATCGGAGGAACGAATTTCTTGAACCGATACTCGACGTAAGAGATGACTTAAATTGGTGAATTCTTGCCCGTAGAATTTTTCTTTTAATGGGGGAATTAACCCTTGGAAAGCCAAATCAGCTAATTGATTATCGGGCAGAGTCACACTAAAACACTGATTCCTAATCTCCCTAAATCTTTTAATGTACTCAGTTACCGATTCTCCAAACTTCTGTTGGATAGAACTCAAATCTGAAATTATAAGTTCTAGACTCCCACGGAAAAAGTATTTGTGAAATCGGCTTTCCAAATCGGCCCAAGTATTAACCGAATTTGGAGGTAAGGTTGTGAACCAAGTGAAAGCTGCCCTTGTCAAAGACAATGGGAACAATTTCACTCTTAAACTGTCGGAGTGGGCTGCTTCTCCACATTGTGCAATGAAGCGGCCAACATGCTCCAAGGTGGTGGTGCAATCGTCTCCTGAAAATTTTGCAAAATCAGGGACTTTAAAATTATTGGGATATGGTATTTGATCAATATAATCAGGATACGGCTTTCTATATCCGATTTCTTTTCCCTTGGGCTGCAAGCCGAATTGATCTCTCAAAACAGCAGAAATTTGATCAGCCCGATTAACATTATCGGCTAACGCAGCATTGGGGTTTTGCCAATTGAGGTAACTGGCATCCTGCCCCCTGAGTACAAACTCGGGTGGTCGGCTAGCTCGGGCCGACTGGGTGTTAGAGTTCTGCCAATTGTGGTAACTGGCATCCTACCCCCCGAGTGTAAACTCGGGCGATCGGCTAGACGGAACCGACTGATATTGGAGTGATTGGTTGTGCTCATCTCTCTTTACAGCCGGTGAATCGGGTATAGGAACAAATGTTTCGGTGTATGGGACTACCCTATGCAGGATCGGCCCTTGAGATTGAGGAACCCTCACTGACTCAATCGGCTGAGGAACCGATTGGACGAAAGCGTTGGCCGGAACCACCGATGGCAAGTTGGTCGTTGTGCCTAACTTCGCCGCATCGGTGTATGCGTGGTAATGCGTAATCTCGTCCAAACGAGCACTAGGTGCCAACACCGTAGGTTGGGTCGGCATCATTGCAGGTGTCAGAGCCAACTCTTTCGTCGTACTGGTGTTTTGTGCTATGGAGAAAACGGGGCATGATGGGAGTGGCCGTAAGGGGTCTAGCAGTCCCCCAGATGAAGCCAATTCCTGGGCAATTGTCTTGACGCTGTTTTCAATCATCGGCTTTAAAGTTGTAACCAAGGCCGATGACTGGTTAGTTAATGCATGATGCATAGATTGTTCAATCATAGCCGATAACTCGGCTTGGGCCGGCATGTATCGGCTTACCGGCTTGGTCGGGATGCTGTCGTCGCCAATGGGGTTGAGCGTTGGGAGCGCGGTCTTCTGGGTAACACCCCATCGGGTCTTCTGATAGCACCCCAGCATCACTTCCTCTAGTGCTGCCTTCCTGTCTTCAATTTCTTTGCGTTGCTCCGGCGTTAGATCGGCCAAAGTTGGCACGATTATCGCGTCGGAGTCGATGTCAGCAGTGGCTGCAGACTTTCCGGTTGATGTCATATTGGCTTCTTTCGTGTCCCACCGGGCGTGCCAAAATATGTTCGCGCTAAAAACGTGAGGTAGGGTTTTCGGCTTCGAACATACGAGACAAACGTCGGGTTTGAGCGTGCTAGTCAATTTGACCTGAAATTGACAAGGTAAATGTTGTGAAATCAATCAAAGTCGATAATGAAGGATTATCGTCTTAACTCTCGTCGGCTAGAAAGCCGATTAGAGGGATAACTAGATCAACCAATTATGGTTAATCCAAAGGTAAAGGCAGATCGGCTTTGAGAGGCGATGCACAACAAAACAAAGCAAATCAGACCTGGGTGTAATCGGTAAAGATCAACAATCGGCGATGCGCAACTTTATTGATCAAAACGAATTACAAAGGAAAGGTTCTAAAACTAAAAGACTACTACTAATTGACAGGAAAATAAGGGAAAAGTAAAGCGTGTTTGTGGGTTGGCTCTGGGCACTTTTCCTTCTCGCCTCTGGTCCTCTTATATAGCACTTGGCCTAAACGTATCCTCCTCGGTCTCCTCAATCACCCGTATCGGCCTCAATCTCTCCTTACCATATTACGTCCGATCGTATCCGACTCTATCTCTTATCCTACCCGTATCGGACTCAGTTTCCTTTGAATCGTAGCCCTCCAATCCGAAACGGTATCAACTTGCTATAACCGACATATCCCTTATCAAAACCGATCTCTATGAGATCAGCCTTGTCAAATTTTGGTGCAAACACATGACCTTTGAATTTTCGGACGAATTTCAACCAAAATTTGAAGGGAACCACAGAGGGGCAGCTGCAGCCGGCAAAATGGAATCCTGAGATCTTGTGGAGGCTACACAGGTGATTTTGTGGCGTGAGAGGCTAACCGGCGGTGCTCCAGGGAAATTGAGTTAGGGCTTTGGTGGAGGGTGTGACGGAGATGGTGTAGGTGCAAGGAATTTGCTGGAGATTTCTCTGCTCTGAAGAATCATGCGGCAGTGTGGTGGCCAAACCCGATGAAAAAGGCAACGGAGTTCCGGCCAACTATTCCTAAAGAATAGTGCGGCCATGTGGCAGTGACACTGAGCACATTTGTTAATACTATATCAAAGACTATATTTGGCACTTATAATGGTATATTTTGGTACTGATCCATACCAACGTACTGTTTCGGATTTAATATAATAATATATATTTATAGGTATATTCATGTTTTATTATATGTACAGTAAAATTCACTTATAATATTATTTCAAATACATAGTAGTAGTATCAAATATAAAATATAATTTAATAGACTATATTATCAATTCTATCGATATGACTAGTACTGATCAGTACAAAGCCGGTATAGACGGTATTGATCGGTATCAAAGGCGATATGGATGGTATTGACCGGTATCGGGCCGATATGAGTAGTATTGATTGGTATCCATCTCAGTACAGTACATAGGAATACTTTATATCATTTTAGATGTCGAAATAGTACATACCTATCGGTACCAGTACGGTATTGATAACTATGTACCGGAGAACTCTTTGCTGGGCCGACCCAAATTCAAACAGTGTCGAACAAATTTGAGCATACCGTTTTTTATGGGGATAGCGATAGGAATAAATTTAATTCTCGACCACCATATGGGACATGGATTGGGATCCTCTGCTTTTCCTTGTCAAGAGAATGAAAAGATCTGAGAAAAAAAATCAAATTGCTACAGTATTCAAGATTTTGGTAAATTTCATTGAAATTTTAGATATTTTGATTGAAATTCATATTTTTAAACTAGATTTTATTAAATCTCGCAGATATTTTTGAAAATACTGTAGCAATTTGATTTTTTTTTCCAAATTTTTTCATTCTCCCAGGTCAAAATGCACCGTGCATTTTAACAAGGAAAGACAGAGGATCCCAATCCTATGGGACATGCACATGAGAAACTAGGGCGCAAGGATTTTTTTATTTTTTAGGCGCAATTTCTTATTTGTCACTACAAATCTCATGATTTTTGATATACCTGGTCCCATATGTCAATGACACAAGGCCCTCATATCAATTACATAAGGGATGTCATATTTGGGATTTGTACAATTTACAGTAGAGTACAAAAATTTTCTCTTTTTATTACAAAATCCTTTCTACTTTTTATTTATTAAAAATAAACTCCTCCTCGACTTAAAAGAACCTTGCCTGCCACACCGCCGTTAGTGTCCTTGCAAGATGCAAATGAATTAATTTACCACATCTTGGATAGTTCAAAACTTATTTTCGAAAATGCACTCGTGGTGACGTGGCCATCATCGGTGGTTGCAATACCTCACTAGTAGTCCGCGTGGTGGCACGTTACCAAGGGTGAAGTGACGGTATTCATTCACCGGAGCATAGTTTATTTTTTGAAATGAGTTAGGGATTATTTTTTAAATATTACTAAAGATTCTCTACATAGTTACTCCCCTCCGTCTACAAATTGTGGCGCATTTTATATTCTAATATAAATTAGTGTGATGTATCTTTCATATAGCTAATAAATATTCATATTTATTTTATATTTTTTATTTGCATATATTGAATATAGTGCTAAGAGATAATAATTAGAGGTAGTCTAGTTATTTTTAATATCTCATTAGTCTATGTATTAAGAGAAATACATCCTATAAATTTGGAACAAAGAACAACGTGCCAAGTGCTAACAATACTTTATCTAGGTATAGTCATTTTTTCACTATCACAAAACCATCGGACTCATTATGCGAGAATCAAAACATGGAACTTTAACACCTGAACAGATGTGACATCACAAAACGGAACATGGTGGTAAACGAGGTACATTTGCAAACGAAAAGGATTTATTATATATATCATTATGAGGACGAGGGGCGTTTGGATTGATGTCTAATCTTATGATGCCTGACATCAGTTGTGAGGCAATCCTATGTTCGATTGTTGCCGTAATTGTGGTTCGCACGATTTCTTAGTCACATGGTCATGTGTTGTAGACTTAGATTTTTTACTAGCCTTGCCAAACTTATTGATACCATTTTATTGGCTATAGTTTTTCCCGAAGCCCTCTTCGTTTAAGCTTATCTGTGACATAGTTGGATGTGAACCATCTAATATATATTAGCTCAAGATTTCACTTTAAATTTTGTTGGAACATAATCCCTTTTGTTTCTGACTATTAAAATTAATAAAATGTGCGTATGCTTTCCTTCATATTTTTTCAAAGTGCTGGCAGGAAGCTGCCATTTCATTAACGAGGAGACACTTAAGACTAACAAAAAGTATGATACACGTGAAAATCTTTGCAAGGTACTTCATCGTAATTGATGATTTGTGGCATACAACAGTATGGAATGTTATTAGGTGTGCATTTCCGGACAATAATCACAGCAGCAGAGTACTAACAACTACAAGACATGAGAGCGTCGCTGCAACATGTTGCACCTATCGCCATGAATGCATTTATGAGATCAGCCCCCTCGATTATGAAAACTCAAGGAAATTATTCTTCAAAAGAATATTCGGTTCTGAAGATGATTGTCCTGGTGAACTGAAAAATGTTTCATCTGAAATCTTAAGAAGGTGTGGCGGTTTGCCACTTGCCATTATTACCATAGCTAGCCTTTTAGCTAGTCAAGCAGTCAAAATAAAGGAAGATTGGGAGCATGTACAGAAATGCTTGAGCTCCAAGTTCGGAACAGATCCCACCTTGGAGGGTATGAGACAAATACTGAACCTTAGTTACAAGAATCTTCCTCCTCATCTCAAGACCTGCTTTCTATATCTTGGGGCATATCCAGAGGATTATTTAATCTGGAAGGATGATTTGGTCAGGCTATGGGTGGCCGAAGGTTTTGTGAGTGAAATGCATGGGCGGGCCGTGGATGTTGCGGCAAACTATTTCATCGAGCTTGTAAACAGAAACATGATCCAACCAGTCGGAATTGGATACAATGATGAGGTTTTGTGCTGCAGAGTGCATGATATGATGCTTGATCTTATCATACGCAAGTACTGTGAAGAAGAAAATTTCCTTACTGCAGTGGACAATTTACAGTCGATTAAAGGGCGTACCCACAATGTCCGTCGACTGTTCCAATACCACGACGTTGGACGGCCAGCAGCAATGGCCATTGATATGTCAAAAGTTCGATCAATTGCAATCCATGGGAGCTCCATCCACATGCCCCCTTTTCTGGAGTTGAAGTTTCTCCGAGTCCTTGTCCTTGAGTTTCTTAAAATTTCCAGGGAGGCACCGACAGTCGACCTCACCGCAATCTGCAAATTGTTTCTGCTTAAATATCTGAAGATCCATTCTGAAGTTGAACTTGAGCTACCAGCTCAGATTCGGAGGCTACAGTATTTACAGACACTGGAGATAGCCTGTGAGATCAAATCAAGCATTGTCGTTCCATCAGATATTGTTCAGTTGCCCTGCCTATCTTACCTCAGCATTCTGCCATACATGGCAAGTCTGCCTGACGGCGTTGGCACCATGACATCCCTACGCTCTCTGGCATTCTTTGTTCTGGAGGATAACTCGTTAGACAACATCGAGGGGCTCCGGCATCTGACCAATCTGAAAGAGCTCTACCTGATAATCAGTTGCTCAGAAGAAGATTGCTCTGACGATACGGCGATGCTGCGCATGGACGCATTACAATCTTCAGTCTCTGGTCTCGATTGCAAGCTCTATATCACAGCCTGGTCGGTGCCGTCCCCCGGGGTTCCCCACTGGATCGGACAGCTGAAGACTGTCTACAGCTTGGAGCTCGGTGTCGCGGAGCTGTCCAGGGACGGCGTGGCTGCCCTCGCAGGGCTGCCTACCCTTGTCCACCTCGACCTGTTGATCCGGTGCGCCCCGAAAGAAAGCGTCGTCGTCCCCGGCGAGGGATTCCAAACCCTGAAGCACCTTATATTCACCTGCAGGACACTGTGCTTGACCTTTGAGGCGGGGGCAATGCCCAGGCTCCGGGACCTTAAGCTAGAATTCAATGCAGACGGAGTGGAGAAGGACGAGTGCAGCAATGCCCTCGTCGGCGTCGAGCACCTGTCGGGCCTCAAGAATATCTGTGCCCGTATTGGCTCCGGCGCCGCCATAGAGGACTCTGATCGAAGGGCTGCAATCTCGACGCTTAGGGATGCCATCCATCTGCATCCGAGTCGTCCTCGTGCTGACATCACTTGCCTGACTGGGAGGTTCGGCCTTTGTTGACAACCGCAAGTTAACCGAGCACCAAATTCTGCAGGTATGTATGAATATTGATGAATTCCTTGAAACCTACGCTATTTCTTCGTTTCTTCCAAAATTTCTGATCTGATAATGTTGTTTCCGTTTGCTCGCCTTCCATGTAACCTAGCTTGCATGAGTGCTAAATGGGTTGCTGCCAACAGTATTTCTGCGACAAGAGGATAGCTTGATCAAGTTGCATGCAAACCAATGCATTGGAGATGGAGAAGGCTGCTTCTCAAGTGGTTAACCAAGCATAGCACCGCTCCTATGTATGATGTTATATTACGAATGTTTCGCAAGCAGTTGCTTCCATTCTAGTAAAATGCAGTCAGTGCTTGAGAGTGCATTCAAAATACCGCAACAGTGCTTAGCTTTCATTCTGTGCCAATTGGTTGCTCCTGTTTGTAACTTCAGTACTTCGCAAAAGCTTCTGGTCTTCGTGATGTTCCCCATCTTCCAGATGGTAAGCATGCATACCTTGTAAACGTTTCCAGTTATATGTGATATGTAGTGGCATATATATCTTTGAGATAGCTGTGTTGATTTGGAGATGCAAAAAAATATTCCAGGATACCTAATCTCTTTACTTCCGTAATATCATGAGTTCACGACAACAGTGAACAACATCATTACCTCCATTAGCAAAATGAGTGCACTATCGCCAGCTAGAATTCAAGATTTCAGAGAACAAAAGGATAGTCCTAAGCTATATGACAACTGCAAATGATCTCACTTACTCAAGCCCTAACTTTGAAACAGCAGATCGTTTCTATGGCGAGGCCACCAAAACAGCATCCATATTACTCTATCCGCTTCTATGGCATTATGAAATTACAGTATGAACTACCAAGCTCAAGAAAGCATTTGGGTCAAAAATCCTAGACCAGCCGATTTGCCTACTAGAAACTGCTCAGTAAATGGCAGTTTTCGCTTTCTTCTCTTTTGCTTTTCCTTTGTATTTCCTAAAGTTCCCATGCTTTCTACATGTTATTTGATTACCAATTCTTTTATACTAGTTACATGCCCATGCGTTGCTACGAAAAACAAAATTGATAACGAAAAATAAAGATTAAAAAATAAAAAAAAATATTTCACAAGATCAAACATCTATCTTTTTAACGCTTCGTTTCTTGCGAAAGCTGGCTAATTAAAGCAACGCTTTGTTTTTTGCGTAGGGCAATTAAGCAGGGCAATTAAGTAGGGCAATTAAGCAGGGCAATTAATGACGTGGGTAGAACTCACCACTGCCACCAACTGCTGCTTTATAATAGTAGAGATACAAGCCCATAAATACCCTGTTCCTGCTAGTTTTAGAAATCACAATCTTGGCCCCCGACGGGAACCAACTGATGTCTGCCGAATTTGAACTCTGGTATGATTCCTCTGGCATGAAACACCCGACTCCAATTTATTCCCACTAGCACTAGAAAATCGGTCCAAGAAAAAGTGTTCCCTCAAAAAGGATACTTCAAAACTGTATAAGGTACAGAGTACAGAACGAATTTAACGAAAATTTGAAGCCTAGCAATTTACTCTTTGAAGTCTGACAAATTTATTCAGGCCTTACATTACCATCTATCCATCAATGGTAATGACCTGCACATGATACTGACAAATTTACTCAGGCCTTACATTACCATCCCTCCATCAATGGTAATGACCTGCACGTGACACCAGAAGGTAGAAGAGTTCAATAAGAACCATTTCAAAAAACCCAAGGAAACAAAATGTGCACACAAGCTGTAGCCAGACCTGTCCAGTGATGTAGCTTGCAGCAGGACTCAGAGCTAAAAATTCCACCAGGCCAGCAACTTCCTCTGGCAGACCGTATCTCCCTGACAAGTTACATAGGGGCGTTAGTGCCAGGAGGGCAATATACTGAGATCAAATATTGATTAAAAAGTGGTCTTCCATTTCAAAAATGATATATGGTGCCACTGAAACGTAGATCTTGGATCCACCTGTTAGTGACACTGAGGATTTCTTTCAGATCAGGTCTTAAAGTTTAGAGTTTCTTTTAGGCCGTTCATAAAGATGTGTAATTAAAGGAACTTATACTTAAGTTCAAGAAGCAAATTAGGACTTCGCCCAAATACTTACATATGTTATGAAATTCGGTTTCAATTGAAAATTTGAAATTTGGAGTTGGATCTTGGACTGGCCCGTTTTGTCAGTTGGGTCATGTGGCCGGCTCATTAGGGCATGGGAAAAGGAGTGAGAGGAGATGAGATGAGGACTTAGTCCTCTCTCTCCCATTCATTCAGTTGTGACGCCGGCGCTACTGAAGCTCGTGCTTCTCGCGGATGCCGGTGCAGCCAGTGCTTCATGGGCATGAGGTCTGCAGCCACAAGCTCCTTTTTTCCCCTATTTCTATGCACCTCGAGCTCCTCTCCAAGAGTGGATTACACATTGATTTCCATCTTTTTTTTTTCCTTCCTTCCTGTTTTGTGGCCGGCCGGTGAGCATCGCCGGCAACGGCAAGGCTTCCATGAGGCTTCGTTCTGGGCTCGGTCCTGGGATTAAGCAAACTGCTCCTGAGCTTCTTTGCGCCGAGCTACTGTGCCTTGAAGCTCCTGTGCTTGTGAGCTCTAGGGTTTGCGAAGGAAGGAAGAAGGTGAGTTTGGGGATTGGTTTTGTGCAGCTGCATTTGAGGTTCGATTCTGCACTTGGTGTGTCACGTGTGCGGAAAGGGCATTGTAACTCCGTCTTCCAGGCCAACGATTCCGCGGCACAAGCGTAAATAGTGAAGGTAAGAGATTATTTCTCTAGCAGCCATACACCTTGTGGCGATGAGGCTGAGAGTCTAATCTCCAGTTGCCCGACACCTGAAAGCATAAATTCTTTCATCTATACTTGTAGATATGATTCAGTGTTATTACTAACAATATGTTTATGTATATGTCGGTTTTCCATGCATTGAATTGTGTAATTATCTTAGAATTGTTAATTGGAATTAGTTTGAAATATTTGTTCTTAATATCACATTTATTACAACAACATAAATGGTCAAATTGATGTAAGGTGTTAGCTGTCACAATGGGCAAGTAGCAAACACTCAAAATATTTTTCTAAGAATTGTATGATTAGCATGACAACATAGTACAGGATAACTCGAAATTCCAAAATATAGGGTAGCACATGAACTATTTGAGCCGACAGAGCAGGCAGATCAATTAATATAGAAACCTAAGCATCAATATTTGTTACAAATAGAATAGATCGTATCAAAATGCTTTATTACAGTTCATGACGCCAATGCACAAGCAAAATGCATACCTAAGGGAATAGTTGTCAGAATTTTCTTCTCAAGTTCTTCTCCAAGTTCAGCAGTCATATCTGATGCAATAAACCCAGGAGCAATAGCATTCACCTGAATCCAAGTATCCAGAAACATTTCAGCAATGGGATGACTAGCTAAAAGCTTTGAACTAATAAACAAAATTATATGCTCACATTAATATTTCTGCTTGCATATTCCCTGGCAACTGTTTTAGTGAACCCAATAACCCCAGCCTTGGCAGCGCTGTAATTAGCTTGGCCAGCATTACCAGTAAGACCAACAACTGATGCTACGTTTATAATTCTTCCCTGCATGGCCATATGCCCATATTAAAATGAGGCTGGTACACATTATGAAAAAATATGCACACAATATAAAACAATCATCAAAGTTCAATCTGATGAAGAAAAATACTTCATACTTTTTTCTTCTTCATCATTACTTTTGTAGCAGCCTGAAAAGAACATGTTGCAGTAAGATGCATAACACAATTAAAGTAGCGAAACAGGGGAATGGAGAAAAGAAGTACCTGAGTACAAAGGAACACGCCTGTAAGATTCAGGTCAATTACATCTTGCCACTGTGATTTCTTCATTCTCATCAATAATGTGTCCCGCGTGATCCCTGATATCAGTTTGGTATTTCAACTGTTGAAAGTAAAACAAATTGGAACAATGCAAAAAGGTAAAATTCCATCTGGCAGTACCTGCATTGTTTACCAGTACATCAATAGTCCCCCATGTATCAACAGCCTGGCAAATTAACGCATTTGTTTTTGTCAGAATTAAAAAGAGAAGAAAAAAAGTAAGAATCTGAAGAAACCGGTTGCTCACAAATCAACTCAACATACTGCTTTAATCATAGATTCGACATCAGCTTCTTTGGAAACATCTCCACTGAAGGTAATGGCCTGGCCTCCAGATGCTTCAATCTGTCAAATATAGCAACATATGTCTGCTTGGCTCTAGTTTAAGCCATAAGGCCCAGAACAAGACAAGAAAACAAAACAAAAGTACCATGCAGTCTTCCCTCAAAAAATAAAAAAGTTGAACAAAAATCTCCAAATGTGTTCTTGTGTGTCTGGAAACACCATTGATGTGTAGTAACCCTTTAAAATGGCAACGGATGATAATCCAGAGTTTATTTAAATTCTTGGATATGATTGGACTGCAACATCTGACAAATAACCAATTTATTACTTCATAGTCCTTATAAGTTAATTGCTTAACCCATCCCGAAGAAGCATTCCATGCTAGTACGCAGTAACCAATTAATGGAATACTTGCATTTGTATATATATTCCTGAAAATAACATAAGAGGAATACATACTTCCTCTAAAGTGGAATGATCTATCATGAAGCGCACTAAGCACCTAGACATAAGGATTGAATGATACTTTTTTCAATAAATATTATTATAAATACGATAATATTGTTATCTTACACATGTTTAAGTCCAGAGATAACAGAGCAACTAAAGATAACGTGTGGAAAGACTGCGGGTGCAGGCAAAATGCACACTGCATAGTGGAGTGCAATGTTTATGTTCACTTGGTGATTTCTTGCCAGGTATACCCAGCACCACTGCATAGTGGAATGCAATGCTTATGTTACTGGTGACTTCTTGTCAAGTATACTCACATGCACATGTTTTCACTCGTCATCCACCATGTATATATAGTAGAAAGCCATAAGCAATGCAATGGCTATTGGTTCATTTACCATATTAAAGTTGACATTAGTATAATCGACACTCACTATAAATCAAATAAATTTCAAAGACAACCTTATGAATGATTTGCTCATAGAAAATTGCAAAAGATACTTCAGGAAGAACCAGTACAAACATAGATCTAAACACATCAACATTGAGTGGATTGGAAAGAGGACTAGCAGGAAATGATTGGAAAGAGGACTAGCAGGAAGTGTGATTTACCAATCCCGAAATATGGTTTATCAGATTAGTCTGCCAAGTTTTTATTTAAAGAAAGAGTATAGCATCATGTTATTGCTCTATCATAATGTTTCCTTTATGTTATTCTTTGTCTTACAAGTCTGGTTCGGAGTGCACCCGTAAAAAATGATAAACCAAAGTATTTCCATAAAAAGCCATTTGCTGGTCAATAATAAGCTTACCTCCTTGGAGACTTCTTCAGCCTCTTTTGAAGACCGGGCATAATTTACCAAAACCTGAAAGTTGAATGACAGTTTTTGTAAAACTTTGATGTCTGTAGCTCAGTATATCAACTAAATAACCAGATAAAAACTTGATTCCGCTTGACAATTTTTATTGATCTTTGTGGTGCCTATTTAGAAGTTACATAAAAAGAGTAGGTTTCTTTCACACCACGTGATTCAACCTTTTTCTGCCTAGTCCATTCATTGTACAAATTGTCAAAGAAGAATCATTTCGGCAGAAACAAAATTTGGTGATTGGATAAGCAGCTATATCAAATTGCTAACCTGGGAGTCTACTCTAGCAAGTAACAAGGACCAATAAGTGGATTGTAGATGCACCATACCCTTTTTTTGGGTAGAACTTCAATAGACGTATAAGCAGATTACATAAACTGCTAACCTTGCAGCCTGCTTTGCCGAGAGCCAATGCAGTGGCTTTTCCGATACCTCTGGAAGCACCTGTAACAACAACAACTGGAGCTTCCAACTTTGTAGCATCTTGTACTACTGCTTGCTCGACAGCCGCGACATGTGTTCTTACGCCTGCAAATACCATGGGTCCATAGCTCAGTATGAAAAAGCGAACATTACTTGGTTGGTTTGAGAAAAATAGGATTGAAACTGTGTCATGACGAGACTAGAGCTTCGCACGCATGCTCTTTTTTTTTCTATCGGCAAGAGAATAGCAAGTTTCCCCCGTGACGAGAAATAACAACTGATAGATACAAGCTCATAAACCTAGCTCGTCGGTGTAAGAACATCCTTTTTTTTCACAAAAGTTGCCCCCAACCTCCCCAAATCTGATATCACAGGGCAATTTTTTTTCAATACTTAAATCAACAAGATAGCAAACTGCTTCACGCGCACACAGCAGCAAGTCACCAGCATAGAGCAACCCTAGGAAGCACGCATTTCCACCTCAAAAGTTGAAATACGCATCCACCATCAAAAGCCCACACTCACGGATTCACCCCAGCTACCGCAGCGCCTCATCACAGCAGATCCGCATTGCGCACGCAACCCTACACCCCCCCAACCCCCCACGAACAAAAAGCATTGGATCCACAGTGAGAACCACCCAATCGCCGAAACTGAGCACACCACTATCTTCGCACTGCGGATGCGGGCAGCAGTCAGTACCCGAGAGGGCGACGGCGTGGCGGCCGGATCGGAAGGCGGCGGGGGCGAAGCCGACGAAGCCCCGACGCGCGGCGGCGGAGGGGGAGGCCGGCGACGGGGAGACGGCCGGCGGAGAGGCGAGCGCCGCGGCGGCCATGAGGGATCGGAGGGAGGTGGAGAGGGAAGGAGAGGAGGCGGGGAGCCAGAGAGAGCGGGGGTCCCTCTGTTTGATGGGAGATAGATGGTGGCGTTGGGGTTTGGTAGGAAGCGGTGAGCGAGCGGCGTCCTCCGTGTGTTTTCAGGCCTCGGAAGCTCCGGAAGGCCATGTGAGCCGAGCGGGAATTGGACGGGAGCGTTGAGGATGACGGACGATTCCAGAAATCCAGAGTTCCGAAATTTAATACTCCTATGCATTTGCATATTTTGGGATATGGTTAATTTATACGTGATAAAATTTGTTATTCCGTTTACCGAACGGTAACGGTGGCTTTCTATAATAGGGCGAACAAGATCTTAGAGCCTTTTCGATTCACACGAATTTCACAAGAAACAGTTTAATTCATGTAGAAAATAGGAAAATCCCCGCAATTTAAAGAGGCCCTTATGCTGGCTTGAGGTAAGCTTGATTTGCATGATATATAAGCCCATTTTCGGTTTATAGATGCTTGATTTGTTCAAATTAACGATACTTTCGTTCATCATATTATGTTGTTGTGATGACATGATCTATATATTTAAACTAGTAAGCTCATAAGCCCTTCGGAGACCTTTGGAGGCATAGTCATCTATTATATGTAAGATGCACTAACCTTATGTAATTATTGTCCTTATGCTACCTGGTTATTCATCATGCTATAGAAGTTCAGATAATCTGAAGAAGAAAAAAATTGTACTCCATTTGCATGTATATCGAGTGCACATCATCGGTAATTCAAGTCTTGGATTTATTCAAAGAGCTATACCTCGAGCTGCCAAAGCACCAATGTAGGGACGAGATTGATGGCTATATCAGCAAGGCTGCAAACTTCATTGAGAGTAACCAAAGGAGTGATGGTTCGTGGTTTATTGCCCATATTAACTCTATTAAAGAGGAAGGAATTGCCGGCCTCTAGCCGTATCCACGTCATCCGCCTGTGCGAAAAGCCCCCTGCAGTTCAGATCATTTCCGTTCGGCTCTGGCTCGCGTTTGCGTCTACGGGGCCGTCCGATCGTCACGCTGGGGAAGCCAGGCTGATGAAGACCCGTGTGATCGCAGCTTGGCGATGCGGATGGCCACGATTCCTGTGCGCCCGTCTCCACTCGCCCCCGAAACCCTACCCGTCCTCGCTAGGCCGCCGCTACCCTCGTGTTCTCCGTTGTGGCCCGCCTTCGTCTCCTCTCCCCATCCCCTCGCCGGAGGTTGCCCTCTGCCCGCCCGTCGTCGCCTCCGACACGCCTCGCTTCTCCTACCGACCGGCGTCGCTGAGCCTTCGCGGGCTGCATCGCCAGGCTGATAAAGGGCCGTGGGATCCGGCCTCGTGGGGCACTCGAGGAGCACCGGGCCCCCGGGTCTTCGCCGGCTTCCTCGCGCCCTCCGCCCGCCCGCCATCGCCTCCCCCACGCCGCACATCTTACCGCCCCCCCCACGCCCCCTCGGCAGTTACTCGTACCCGCGGCTTTACGACAAGATAGTCCTTCGCGGAACCGTCCGAGGAGCCATGGGATCCGTCGCGGGGCCCTCGCGGAGCGCTGGACACACTGATCTTCGCCGGTCTCCTCCCGCCCTCCCCTCCGCCAGCCTGCCGTCATCTCCTCCGCATCCCAATTCTTCCCAGCGCTGCCATCTCCCGCTCGCCCACTCCTCTTGTGGCTGCTTGACCAAGGAGTTCTACGGTAATCCCACTGTTGTTCCACTCTCATGGTTTCCTGGTTTGGATTTGGACACTCATACCAGTGCAAATTATCAATCGATGCATTAAAATTGCTTCTTTGTTGTGAGATGGCTGTCAATTGCTAGAGCCAATACTATGAAGTGGGGTGTGTGGATTCCTTAAAATCACAATTAGTATATTTTTTTTTGGGATGGTGCACCATGTGGTTCAGTTCAATTTAGAGTGCTGACAAAAATTATAGCTTTTATCGATTGAGTGCCATCCAGCTCAAAGAGATAGCTTGCGAATAGGTTCTGCACTAGCTGATGAAATGAATGGTTTTCTAAATTGCAGATTAGCACCAAAACATTGGTTTGCCTTCCATGTTTGTGAACCAATAATAGAGCTCTTGCTTACCTTTATTTCTATGGTAGGTGTGATGGTCTGAAAGTGCCATCTCAATAATCCATGTTGATTTTGGCCGTTGTCCCAACTTCTTCAACGACTTTTGCAATGTTAGCTGACTTCAATTATTGAGCATATTTGTTTGTTGCTGGATTATATTTGAGCCCGAAATTATCGCTAATCGTGGCACCTTTGATGCATCTAGATACTATAGCGCTTGAGAACAAATTGATGAATCTGTTAATTAATATATGTATATATAGAGAGAGAGAAATAGTAATAGTTTATATTTATGAATGGACATATCAGCCTTCGCCCTTTCGCTTCCATTGATCATTTTGTGCTGAATTTGTCATGGTTGTTAACCATATCAATGTTTTATTGTAGCAATTTACAGCAAAGGTATTATTATATAGCCCTTTGTTCTTTTAAAATTGTGTTGAAATGACTTCGATTAATTTTTGTTTTTGCACTATTCTAGCTTTGGTTTCTAGATGTTCCACAGAATTACGGAGAGCTCCTGTTCTGGCAAAATTCGCCCTGTTACTAAAGATGTTTCGTGTTGGTGCCTTCCATGTTCAGAGGTATGGCTTTATCTTCATCGGTGCAAACCAGACCCCATTGTCCAATGGAACCTAAAGCCAAACTAAGATGGAGACATGAAGAAATTAGCACGCTATTGAAAGGGGGTTTGCCAGTATAATGATATATGTTTTTTTCTGCAGTATAATGAAATTGTCCCCAATCCATATATTTTGTTTGAATTTTCTTATTTTGAGTCTGACATATTTGCATTAGATGTTCATGTAAGTTCGGTATCTGAAAGAAACTATTAGGAGTTATTGACAATTTGTATGGTTGTATCCTTTCACATAATTTACTTGCAGCGGTTACTTTATTTAGGTATATATTTTTTTAATACTGATTACACTACTCTTATTGCTGATAGGATTTGTAAGCATTATAGCATTGCCTACTCTAAACATGTGATCCTTATCTTTTAGAGCCTCTTTTCATAGCCCATGGTTGGTTAGCTTCAGGGATACAAGTAGTGTTTGTGCCTTTCATTCTTTTTTAGTTTGAATTTGTTCTTATTTATGCTTTGAACATACAGGGAGAGCAGAAATCTGGTCTAGCTCTCGATACTGAGTTAAAGACCATATGGTTGAAATATCTACCGAAAGAAAAAAGTTCTACCTTTTGGGTCCAAGGTATAGTGCATGTACAGTGTTTATTGATCAAAGCTAGGACAATGCGTTGTATTAGTTTTGCACTTTTACTTTTTTGTGTTCATTCTTCTTGGACTATTCTGTCAATGTTCTTTTATTATACTACTATCTCAATGTCCTCAGTTTCTCTTATTGGCCTGTTCACAAACAATTTACATGTATTATTTGAACAGGATAACTTTTGGGAGATGGGTGACACTGGTCCCTGTGGGTCATGTACTGAAATCCATTTCCATCGTCTTGGCATGCTTCATTAGTGAACAATGATGACCCTACATATATTGAGATATGGAATCTTGTATTCATTCAGGTTAAGATGCTATTTTTAAAATCTTTTTTGTGTAGATAGTTAGGCTTCAATTTTAATACATGATCAGCTATTCTGTTTTATTTGTACATGGTATTTCCTTGTTTCTTAATCTTAAATACTGATTTATGTTTTTTTATATAAAAAAATTCAGTTCAATAGGGAAGCAAACATTACTTTCAGACCGTTGCCAGAAAAACTTGTTGACACAGGAATGGGCTTTGAGAGTTTAATTTCTATCCTTAAGAATAAAATGAGCAAGTATGACACAGATGTATTCATGCCGATATTTGATGCCATCCGCCAAGTATGTTGGTCATATGCACTCTTGCAATTACTTTGATGCTTGTACACTGTAGTTATTAATTGATGTCTGAAGTACATGATATTCATTTATAACTTGATATGCACATATGGATGCAGTTGGCTGGTGATGGAATTCAATTATACTCTGGTAAAGTAGGTTCTGATGATGTTGGCAAACTTGATATGGTGCATAGAGTGATTGCAAATCACATAAGAACCCATTCTTTTGCTATAGCTGATGGTTCTCAACCTGGTAAGTGCATGCTGGTTTGGTTGGTGATAATTGATAATAATGATTGCCTTTCATATATGATTAGGGTTTATTTGATCTGAACACATGAAAAAAAATTATAAGACCTAAGTGCATACTCCTATGCTTTGAATTTGTTCTTAGTAAAAATGAAACAAAAGGATTTAGATATCTTTGCTCTCCTCGCATGTTTTGAATGTTTTTGTTGGGTGCAAAATTTGTTTATTGTTATTGAGGCTATTTCTAATACTTTGTTAGAATTGAAGTAGGCAATAGGGTTGGTTGGTTAAAATTAAAATTAATGATAGACTTAATATCACATGAAATTAACATTTTTTTTGTGATGTCTGTGTTCTATGGGTTTTGCTGCATTCACCGCTCATTCCAAATTGGGGATAGAGAGAGCCAATCAACGTTTGCATCGATATGTGATTCCATACTGTTATTATAAGGTATTTCCTACTCTTACTATACCCTTCGCCTATGCTTTTTACAGGTCAGCTCCTGTGTTTTACTGATTCCCGTCTTTGATTTAGTTTCACTATCTAGATTTACCAAACAGAGAACTAAGATATTTGAATGTTGCATGACTAATGATATGTTTTGTTTTTGTGTTTCTACAAGATTGAAATGAATAGTGCAGATACTATAGTTGGAGCAAACATATTTGGTGCAAGAGAATGCCCATAAAAGAACTAGGGTTATATACATTCAGGTTTGTTGCGGCATTGTATGCATACAATATTTACAGTTCTCATTTAACAGTTGCAATATTGATAATAAATATGTACCTATTTCCTGCACACTAAAATGGTCAATTTCGCATTTACATTTATTTTTAGCTAACCTGTTCACAAAGCTACACCTTAGCTTTCCTTTTCCTCACATTTTTTTCTATGTAGAAACTTCTTTAGTTCGTATGCTAGGAAAATATAAATTAAAAAAGCACTGTTTATATAGTCAGGTAGACGATAAACTACTGGTATATGCTTACTTATTGTATCTTTGCCTTTCTGTAGATATTGTGCTCTTCAAAGAATTCGTGGTCTTCAATCTTCAGCTGGTATTGTTACTCATTGTACATGTCTATGGAATTTGGCTATGTTGCTATTGTTACTATCAAGTATTTTCTATCTTCAGCTGGTATTGTCACATATTGTACATGTCTATGGAATTTGGCAAATCGGATAAATATGTTGCTATTGTTGCTATCAAGTATTTTCTACTCTTATTATATCTTTCGATTATGCTTTTTACTGGCCAACTCCTGTGTTTTGCTGATTCCCGTTTTTCATTCAATTTCGCTATCTAGATTTACCAAAACCCGTTTACTGTAGTAGCAATATAACATTATAGCTTTATTTGTTATCTTCTTTTTGTTTATGGATATTTTCATATTGTATGATCGATAATGTATTTTACTTTCCGAATACTTCAGTATATCAAAACTAGCCACACGCAGCGTAGCGCGTGAAATCTACCTAGTCATGCATTACTCGCGCATAATTTAGAGGTTTCTCCTCGTTATATAGCTCATTTTGTTTCTGCCAATTTTGAAACTACAGCCCTAGTTGCTGGGTGGTTTGTTTCACCTAATTGGTTGCTGCCCGTAGGTAAATTTTTTTTAAATAATAATTTTTTAAAATGTATTGCGGTATTAATACGCGGAAAAAAATTGCAAAAATAATACCTATTCGTCACACGTACGGTGAAATAGCTATTTCCGCCTAACAGTATGGCAAAATAGCTATTTTCGCCAAACAGTGTGGCGACAGCTGCTTAATTACGCAGTTAACCGTTAGGACAGGAAACGAGGGTATTATCGCCGAACCGTTTGGCAAAAATAGAGTTGTCGCCAAGCCGTTTGGCGAAAATAGAGTTGTCGCCGAGCCGTTTGGCGAAAATTGCTCGGTAAAAAGGGGCTTCAAACAGATCGATCTGTTCGGCAGACCGAGCAAGCGACGATGATTCTCGAGCGACGAGGAGCGAGCAGTGACGACGGTCGGTAGTAAGGGAGGAGAGAAAGTGGGAGAGAGAGAGAGAGGCAGTAGAGAGAGAGAGAGAGAGGAGGCAGACAGGTAGAAGACATACGAAGGTAATATCATAATTTTTTTAGTATTGTTTAATTTAGTTTATTTATTTTTACATGTTAGATTTAGTGTAGTGATTGGTGACAATTTAGTTTATTGAAAATTTAGTTTAGTGAAAATTTATTTTAGCGATTAAGTAGCGATTAGTTAAAATGTAGTGTAGCGATTAGTGAAAATTTAGTTTAGCGATTATGTAGCGATTAGCGATTAGTTAAAATGTAGTTTCCCTTTCCACTTCTTTCTTTGCTTCTCTCTTTCTTTGCTTTCCATTTTCCCTTTCCACTTGCACGCCTCGGCATTTTGGATTGATCATCTACTTTTTTCTCCCTCTCCTTCCCTTCTCTCTTCTTTTCTTTCTTCCTCTTTCGTTGCTGTCTTTGCGAGACCGCAAGTGAGAACGAAGGTTATAAATGGTAGATATCGCTCGGAAATGGAGCGATCGCCCCATATTAGGGCGATATTTACCCTGGGGCAGTGTGCCCCCTGACAGCATTGACGGTATTGAACGGTAGTTCCTAACATTGGCAAATGGCAACACGGCTAACGTTTCCCGCCGAAACCCCGCCGTGGCAATTGAAACCCAAGTGTGACAGGCCTTTTTCACTGCCACGGTAGCCGTTCTCACTCCACCGTGGCACCACCCCCTAACATACCCAGGGGATGATCGCTGAGTCGTTAAATTGCTAAATCGCTGAGTCACTAAATTGCTAAGTCACTAAAACGCTAAATCACTAAAACGCTGATTCGCTAAATCGCTAAAACGTTAAGTCGCTAAAACACTGAGTTGCTACTCCCTCCGTCCACTAATGAACTACGTATTTAGGTTGGGCATCAAGACCAAGGCCGCATCGAGTTAGCCGCACAGCCTCGCCTCGTTTTGGTCGCCATCCTCGCATCGCGAGCTCCCCGCTTAAAAAGAACGAGCTGCATGCAGAGACAGAGAGTTGCATGCATGCAGATGGCACTCGACTGCTTGGGTCACACGCGACCTCCATTTATTGTGAACGCAAATCGATCAGACGAGCTAGAGAAACGAGCGTTAGAGGCAAATACATAGATCAATTCTGGAAAAACCAGAAAAAGTTATACGTAGATCATTAGTGGACGGAGGGAGTAAATCGCTAAAACTGAGTCGCTAAATCGCTAAAACACTAAATCGTTGAGTCGTTAAGTCGCTAAAATGCTAAGTTGCTAACACGCTAAGTTGTTAAATTGCTAAAACGCTAAGTCACTAAGTCGCTAAATCACTAAAACGCTGAGTCGCTAAATCGCTAAAACGTTAAGTCGATAATCGCTAAGTCGCTAAAACACTGAGTCACTAAAACGCTAAAACGCTAAGTCGCTAAAACGCTGAGTCGCTAAGTTGCTAAAACGCAAGTCGCTAAAATACTGAGTCGCTAAATAGCTAAAATATTAAGTCGCTAAGTCGCTAAATCGCTAAAACGTTAAGTCATTGAGTCGCTAAATCGCTAAAACACTAAGTCGCTAAGTCGCTAAAAAAACAGTGTATAGCTCCTATTGCCCCACGGCAGCTAACGGTGGCAACGACAACTGATAAAATTTAAAATAAATATTAAATAAAAAAATTCTCTTCTTCCTCTTCTTTCTTTCTTTCTTCTCCTCTCTTTCGGTTTTGGCAGCCGGCCGTTATTTCTTTCTTTCTTTTTTTTTCTTCTATCTTTCGGTTTTGGCATTTTTTTTCTTTCTTTCTTTCTTCTCTCTTTCGGTTTTGGCAGCCGGTTGACGAGAGAAAAGCACCTATCACCCTAGTATGAGGTGATCACCCTTGATTGGGGCGATTGGTCCAACGGCTCTCTACCACGGTAGCAACGGCGTCAACTTTCTCTGCAATCGCTCGAGCATAGGGCAATCGCCCCAATAATGGGCGACAGCGCACATTTTTCTTATTTTTTTCCGTCGATTAGTTTTGAAAAAAAGATTTAAAATGTATATTAAATAAAAAAAATTCTATTGCCTACCGGGAAGAAACAACCCCAAGATAGTGTAGAAAAAGAAACAGAGCAGAACGCCGAGTAATGTACGTAGCAGCTAATAATGCAAAATCAATTATATTTCAAACAATTATTCGGCTGAATCTAAATCAGGATAAGTACATTGTATATGCCATGTGTGTACGTATTAAACGCATACACCACTGTCGCGAACGTCCACGTCGTACAATGTGTTAGGAAACTCGGCCCATCGTGGCCCATATGGACTCTCCCGAAACCCTAGCTGTAGGTTATAAATAGGAGACAGGGGTCACCCCATTGTACACGTGCAATCTTTTTTTAGATCAATAGGACATCACCTGATGCCCCGGTTCCATTAGTGAAACCAGCAAAGTAGGGGTACCAACCAAACAACAAAACAAAAACGTTTCCTGGGGGCAAGACTCATCCCCTAATAACAAGCTGAGAAACACCAAACAAACACAAAACCCATTAACAGAGACTAAATCCAGATAACAAAGTAACTAAAGCAATCTCCATCTCTGCCGGCCAAAATCCCCTCCAGTTCTTCAAAAATGCTTCAAAGTCCACTTTTTGCTCATCCTGACCTCATGTTTTCTTCACAAGAGAGCAGAGGTTCTTTTTTACCCAAAATCTGAAAACAAGCCAGCCAATGAAACTGTCATTTCACTAAATCATTAAAATAACTAGAAAGCAAAAGGAGTTCCTCTGGTAAACTCTCATCTGTAACCCCTTTGTCCACATTATCCTCATTGGCTATGCCGCACCCAAAGCCAGGGGCAATGGAGCTTAGATTTTTGTCTCCAACAAAGTGCAGAAACGATCCATCTGAACCAGCATCTCTTTTTTGTGTAATGGACTCCAGTCTCTCAAGTAAATGAGGATTTTCTACCAAATCATTTTTATACTCTTCCAATTCTGAGACTGAAAAAACATAGCATTTCTATTATTCCACAAGCTCCACAAAATGGCAGCACAGATAGTATTTAAAGCAGCATTCCTTTTATTGCTCAACCAAAACCGCGCAACAGATTCATAATTATAACCAATATCTATATCAAAAAAATCACAAACCACTTCCCAAGTATTTTTAGCTACAACACAATCGAAGAAAAGATGGATAACAGTTTCATTCTCATTGCAAAAGCTACATAAAGTCCCTTTATCAATGCCCCTTTTCAACATTTTATCCTTAGTCATAATTTTATTATGAGAAAGGAGCCAAAGGAAAAAAGTGAAATTTCAGCAGGAATGAAAACCGGCATAATCCCTCTAAAATTAATAATAGCATAAAGAGAATTAACAGAGTAGACCCTTGTACACGTGCAATCAGAATAATAAAGCAGAGCAGTTCCTCCTCATATTGTGTCTCTCTCCCTCTCTCTCTGTTCTCCAGTTTAGATCTATTAGGCAACCTCAGACAATTTGATAGCGAGGTTGTCTAATACGTTATCAGTACGAAGCTCTACCCGGTGTTCAGATTGAAAGGTGAGAACGGTAAGAATTGAGGGATTGAATCTAATCGATCACTTGTATTTTTTTTTGCATCTAATCTTCGCACCTACGTGGCAAGAAGCTACGAATGCATGGTGATTATTTGATCTACAGTACACAAACACATTGTACATGAAGCTACAGTTCCGGCCGAATCGGCACAAAGTCGTCTGGCGCACGAAGCGCCATCTTATCGGCCGTACTGGCACGCAGCCATTCTCGCAGCCGCCTGGCGCACGCAGTCGTCCTAGTTGACTTAAAGCCTAGTCCTACTGCCAGCCATGAATGTCGCCGCCCGCTGTCGTCGGCCACGAAGGCCGCTCCTCGATGCAGCACCGCCGGAGCCCACCACATGCCGTCGCCGGCCGCCTGACAGGCGCTGCTGCCGCGCCTGTCGCGCGCCATAGCCGCGCTTGCCGCTCGCACCGCTGGCACACGAAGCGCCGCTCCACATTTTTCCCGTGCCGCGCCCGGCCATCGTCCAGCGCGTTGCGCCCGCTGGAGCTCCGCTAGTATCTCTGGATGTTGCATGCCTGGCTCTGCTGCCCTGTCGGCGTTACCGCCGCTTTGCCGCATTGGGCATGCCGCTCGGTCGCGCCTGGCCGCGACTAGCAACTGTCGACCGACCACTCGGTCCATGCAACGAACCGCAGTTGCCGCTGGCGTTTTGACTTCCTGCCCGGCTCCGGCACGCAGCCGGTCCGCTCCATCGCCGTACCGGATGGCTCGCTCCTGCGTTGACGCCCTCTGGACCAACCGAATTGGGCTTGAAGTCCAAGTTCAAGTTTATCCTGGTTTTACTCCAATCCGATTAAGGAAAAGCAATGGGGGCACGGGGGCAAGGGGAAATTCCCCCTTTGCCCCCCATTATTTGTCCTATTTTTTATTCCTTTTCTGAATATTGAATAAAGAAATTCTGAAAATTGAATAAAAATAGCCAGAAAATTCTGAAAATTGCCATAAAAATATGAAAATTCCTAGAAAATTTTATGGCTCTGTTTTAATTTGTACTTAGCCTTATTTTCTGCATTTATGAATATTTGCATATATTTTCGCATTGATTGCCTTGTTTAGATTACTGGAAATTCATGAGAGTATACTTTTCTGCTCTTTATGAATTATGCTACCACATTAGATTACACGCAGTAATCTAATTATGGAATTTGTAAACATGCAGATGTCTGGAATTGTGAACCGTGAGTTTGAAGAGCTGGCCCCGCAAGGTCAAAACTACCTCACTTGGGCATCCGATGTGAAGATCGTACTCGACGGCAAGAAGCTCTAAGCTGCCATCGGCTTAGGGTCCTCGAAGGATGCTCCACCTACTGCCGAGCAGAACGATCAAGCATTGCACTTCCTCAGGCACCATCTCTCAGCCACCCTGAAGAATAAATACATGGCTGAAGAGAGTGCACTTGAGCTATGGACTACACTCCAGAATCAGTTTGAGAAGCTCAAGTACAGAATCTTGCCCCAAGCACAGCAAGATTGGGTTCGCCTGAGGTTTGCGGACTACAAAACAGTGGCCGAGTACAATTCTTCCTTGCACAGAATTTGTACCAATCTCTCCCTATGTGGCAAGAAGATCACTGATGAGGAGAAGATTGAGAAAACTATTTCCACTTTTCACCCTAATGCTATCCAGAGTGCCCGCAACTATCGTCAGGACGCATACAAGGAGTATAGCGAACTGATTGATGTTATGCAAATTGCCGTGTCACAAGATGAAGTTCTTGGCAAGAACTTCGTCTCACAGCTATCTGGAAAGGGCATTGTACCAGAAGTCAATGCCAACAGCTATAAGGTGAAAAAGCCCGCCCACAGGAAGAGGGGCAAGAAGGGTGGAAAAGAGAAATATCAGGCCAAAGGAAAGTCTATAGCCCAAGAGAAGAAGGATGACAAGGAAAAGCCGCATACCAAGCCGTATGGACAGCATAACCAAACATGTTTCAAATGTGGCACTTGGGGACATTGGTCGAAAATATGCTGGGAATCCAAGGAAGTGGTCAATGCATATCAGGCCAAGAAGAAGGCCAAAGGAAATGCACCGGTAGAGGCACATTTTGCCGAAGTAGGCAATAATGATGTTATGGATATCGACACCACACATGCTTCATCCTCGCAGCCCGGCCTAGACATCGATGAAGCAGCCAAGCTCTTGGCTAATGAAGAAAACACCTCTATGGATGACATAGAGGCAGAAGTGAATGCATACTTTACATATTCCGTTTAGTGCATGAATAGTATTGCTAGCATTTTTCTTTAGATTGTGGTTGATTAGTTAATTTTGAATAATGAATTGTAAGCTCTCGAAGAGCATACTTTTACTTTTCTCATGAATAAGAATTGCAGTTTATTCTTTATTCTAGTATTCTTTATTTGCAAGCAATGTTTGAATTACTTTGCCACTGTCTGATTAGAATTATATTTCTTTTCATCTAGAAATCGTGTAGCGCCCAATGGAGGAAATATGCATTGTTGATAGTGGCACAACAAATACCATCTTAAGAGAGTCGAAATACTTCCAACCGATCATGAAGAACGCTGGAAGGATTATGACAATCGCAGAAAGCGATACGCATATAATAGGCTCCAGAAGAGCCACAATTATATTGCCAATGGGTACAACTTTGGTAATTGAAGAAGCCCTCTTGTACCCTGAGTCAACTCGCACTCTCTTAAATTTTAAAGATATCCCCGCCAATGGGTTTCACGTAGAAACCAATGAAGAAAATGGCAAAGAGCATTTGTGCATTGTGAAGCACGCGGAATATGGAAAAATGGTATTAGAAAAATGTCCCTCATATGAATATGGGTTGTACTACACGAAAATCAATGCACCCGCAGTGTATACCTCTTTGAAGACTGTCTTTAGAAGCTCTGAATTATTTTCTTTATGGCAGTGTAGATTAGGTCATCCTGGTCTTAGAATGATGAGAAATATAGTTAACAACTCACAAGGTCATGGCATTAACGTTAAAAATTTTCCGAATCATGAAGATTTTTGTGTGCCATGCATGTGCTACCGGGAAATCAATAACTAGACCCTCTGTTATGAAAGTGCAACATGAAATCCCTGCATTCCTAGAACGCATTAAGGGGGATATTTGTGGCCCGATTCAGCCCTTGTCAGGGCCGTTTCGGTACTTCATGGTGCTCATTAATGCTTCCTCGAAATGGTCGCATGTATGTTTGCTGTCAACAAGGAATCATGCATTCGCAAAGCTGATCTCGCAGACTATCAGAATTAAGAATGCTTTTCCTGATCATCGCGTGAAGTCCATTCGAATGGACAATGCCGGTGAATTTACTTCTAAGGCATTTGATGATTATTACACAGCGACTGGAATAACTGTTGAGCACTCTGTACCGCACGTCCATACGCAAAATGGACTAGCTGAAGCACTAATAAAGATGATTAAGTTTATAGCCCGATCGCTCTTGCAGAGTTGTAACTTGTCCAACACTTGTTGGGGACACCCAGTCTTGCACGCAGCATCACTCATCAATTATAGACCATCGGCCTACAACATCCATTCACCTATTCAATTAGTGCAAGGGGTCATCACAAAGATTTCCCATCTTAGAAAATTTGGTTGTTTGGTATATGTACCTATACCATGTAACATCCCTAAATTTTGCCTCAATTTAATTTATTGAGTTATTTGAATTTTTAGAATTTTCTAGAATTTATTTGGATTTATTTGGATTTAATTTGAATTTATTCCTTTTTAAGTTATTTAAATATTTAAAAGCTTCAAATAAAATTTTATTGGAAATATTTTATTGAAGTCCAAAATGTCTCAAAGTATTTTTCAGAATTTTTCTGAGTATTTTGCTATTTTTCTCGATTTAATTGAATTTTTAGAAATTATTCTAAAAATTAAATCGCTGGAAAACCCTAATGGGTTTGTACTGTAGCACCGACCCGAGTTAGACTCGAGTATGAATCGAGTCCGACCGAGCCGGACTGACCGAGCCAAACCCTATTCGCGTGCGACCGTTGGATCGAGATCCAACTGTTAGGATTGAGCCACGTCACCCGTGTGCTTGAACTGTTGGATCAAGATCTAATGGCCATGCGTGTGCCCGCGTATGCGCGTGACGGGGACCGTCGGATCAAGCCGCGTGGACGGCCAGGATGGTGCCACGTCGCTAGTTCGAGTGGCCGTCGGATTCCGTCGCCGCGCACGAGTCAGCCTCGTTTTTCGCGGACTTCACGGATGTTGAGAGGGCTATTTAATGCGCCGCCGCTTGTGTCGTGATCCCCGTTTTCGTGCACACCCGTTGCCCTAGCTCTTAGCGCTCGAGCCACCGCCGTCATCCCACAATCGCTTGCCGAAGTTGGAGGAGAGCGCCGCCACGTTTTTCACCGTTTTCCGCCGATCTCTGCCGTCCTCCATCGCGACCAAGGCCAGATGCGGGATCCCCAAGCCAAGATGTGTCGAACACGACCACGCACTTCGCCGAAATCGCGCCCAAACGCCGTTGGGCTCATCATCATCCCCAGCTTCGACAACCCTTGCTCCGCCACGACATCGTCGGGATCGCAAACTCCACTAGCCGTCCGATCAAGATCAGAGGGCCCAGGTTCGTCCATGTCACCCTCCCGTGCACAGTACCCATATTAGATCTCAGCCGTTAGATCTAGATCGTACAGTTAGGATTAGATCGCATGGTATTGTGTAGATCTATTAGCAACCATTGGATCTAGATCCAACGCACCAGATTGAGCCACGTAGCCCCTAACCTTGCCGTGCTAGATTAGATCTCAACTGTTAGATCTAGATCGTATGGTTAGATTCAAACCGCGTTGTAGCGTTAGACGAAATCTTGGCCGTTCGATCAAGATCGTGCGGTATAGATCATGCCACGTGTCGAGCACCGGGTCACGCCACATCACCCCCACAGTGATGCGAGATCCAGATCGGATCTCAATCGTCCGATCCAGATCAATCGCGTTAATCCAAAACGTTTGAGGTTAGATCTGATCTGGACCGTTGAATTTCAAATCAACGGCCCAGATCGTGCCACGTGTGCGGGAGCCGAAATGGCGCGGTCCGAGCGGGTGACGGCCGGTCGTCGCTGATATCACGCGTGACGTCAGTAACAGGCCCGCATGTCAGTGACTAAGCGCACTGTGCGATGACGTCATCATGGCCCGCGTGTTAGTCCGTTCGGCCGAGCTATGCTGACGTCGGCAGCTGACGTCATCCGTGGGTCCCACATGTCAGTGACGTGCACCCGTGGACCGAGCCCATGGACTGGCAAACGTCATGCTGACGTCATAATTCGATTTTCCTTTAGGAAAATAATTCGGCCGAAATTCAAAATCCATGCTGACGTCAGCTGACGTCATATTCGGATTTTTCAATAGAAAAATAAATGAATTAATTCAATTTATTCTTTTAATTGATTTTTCAAACTTCAAACGGCTATAGCTTTTGCGTTTTAACTCTGATTGAGGTGATTCCAATTTCTAAATTTTTATAAAATTGAGCTCTATTTAATGGTTGATTTTATTTAAATTTTGGACATGAGTTTTTTTTTTCTGTTTTTATTTATTTTATGTTTATTTATCCGATATGCGTAGATGTTGAATTGCCCGAAGGCTTCGAAGGAAAAGTTTTGATCCAGGAGCAAGTTCAAGACCAGAAGCCAATACTTTTTGAAGGCAAGTTATACTTTGATCATATTGATCCCCTTTTTGAAAATTATGTTGATTCAAAGTATTGCATGATAATTTAATTAGAAGTAATTTTAATTAATTCTGGGAAATAGCTAAATGCCTAATTGATGTATGCCACCTTGATATATATAATTGTATGCCATGAATCTTTCATCATCCTAGGTTGTGGACTAACTAGTTGGACATTATTAATTTGCCAACATGGGTTAATTTAGATTGATGTAGTGTGCTTAGCCCTGCCACGTGATAATGACATAATTTTGTAATATCAATTATTAAAGTTGACTTAATGAGATATGGAACATGTTTTGGAAGAGTGTCATGTGTTATTAACAATGTTGATGGCACGCGGTGCATGATAATCAACCAGGGTGATAAAATGATTTAAACTGGGGCAAGTGGCAAGATTGTTCTGGTGGGCCAAGGTGTGGCATCGGGAACGTCGTTTTGGTTTTGCTGATTGAGTAGTCTTGCCCTGGTTAACCTAAGGACTTAACCTTGCAAGCCTTTGAACTAAGTTCACCATGCAACCACATGTCTGGAATGGGACAGACCTAGTTGAGTAGGTTGCTAATATCTTGCATGTGGTACCTCGGGGTGTGAGCTATACCTCTGTGTAGTTGTATGGGGGAGCGTACCGGGGCTACGGCCAGGTACCCATCCAACGGTTCGTTGTCCTAAACTTCGCTTTGCTAAGGGAAGGGTTATGTTCGACAACTGGCACTACTAGAAAAACGATTATCAACGACGAGAGATACGGTCGTTAAAAGTCCACATGTGGTCACTAAAAGTCATTAATGACCACAAAATTGTATTAACAACCACATACAAATTTTCGTCGTTAATTTTTTTAACGATGAGATGGTGTGTCCTCGTTAATTATGTACTATCAACAACCACATTTCTAGTATTAACGACCACTCTATGGTCGTGGCTAGCTAACATTCAGACAGCCACTGCTATAGCAGTAACGACCACTCTATAGTATTAACGACCACATTATTAGTGTATAAGAATAGTCCCAGCTATATATATTCAGTCTTGATCATTCAGAAATAATGAACACTTCCATATGTTTAAGACAACATTTTTTCTATTAAAACATCGAGGATCGACAACAATGAATAAAAATCCTTTTTATTGCAATCCAAAAGTACAATCAGAGCACACACATTCATGTAAAATGTTATGGACAACGATTTAAATGAAATTTGAGCTCTACCTATCTACTAACAGTAACGATGTACATCCATATAATACAAATAAAAAAATATATGCCACAACGATAAATTATGTTCTTTCACAGTAGACACGCCCTTCATCTCTTTGGATAATGCAGTGGACAACCCCAGCACCATTGAGAAGTGATGTTATAGTGTTATCCTTCAAAATCTTGGAAAGTTTGTTGATCCTTTCTTGAGCTTGATCCTCATCACCACTTAAATGAAATTTGAGCTCTACCTATCTACTAACAGTAACGATGTACATCCATATAATGCAAATAAGAACAAATATGCCACAACGATAAATTATGTGCTTTCACAGCAGACACGCCCTTCATCTCTTTGGATAATGCAGCGGACAACCCCAGCACCATTGAGATGTGATGTTATAGTGTTATCCTTCAAAATCATGGAAAGTTTGTTGATCTTTTCTTGAGCTTGATCCTCATCACCACTAAAAAGAGGACAGAGTGGAAGAGGTAAGTAAACAAAATCATGAAATCTTATGTTTTCATCACTAAAAAATAGTGATATGAGGATACAGAGAGTAAATGAACATGTCTTGAAGAGTACTCATCTGATTGTTGATACCAACCAAAGCAATATGCAGCATATTGCTATTGACAGAATCTAAGGGATTGCTGTTTGAGACATTTCCAGCACCTGTGTGACACACCGGCATTTAATATGCCTTAATGCTACCAAACATAAGCTAAACAACATCTAAATACCACAATTAAACATAAATTCCAGCAAAGGCGCACATGCTAAAAACTGAGATTTCGGCAGCATCTCCTTTGTTTTAACATGAATTGAAGGAGCAACAACACTATAGCAATATAAGGCAATATGAGAGACAGCTAAAACAGCAATAATTAAAGACTTAACGACAATATAAGTCTATTATCAAGCACTTAATGTCTCCAACAGTCAAACGAACAATAAAACTCTCATATAGCAAAGCTAAACCTTAAAGCAATAATCATCACACGCAGTTTATTATCAAAACTAATAGAATGACTTGTGGAATCAAAATGGGTGAAGCTACGTGCGGACGTGTGACTATTTCCCTTCCTCGCATGCCGTTCTCATGGTACCTAAAACAACAAGAAAACACAAGCGTGAGTTCAAAACTCAGCAAGCATATTGCAATGGTACAACCAGAACAATTACATAGCAATAATATCTCACATCATGTAAACCATCTCATTCATGGTCACATATTATCATCATCATCAATATGTATGAAGTGCAATGCGATGCTCATGTCTCCTTGGAAACTCATACCGGTATGGTTGAGTGCACACCCATCGGTATGCACCCTCTCCCCCCTTCCATCCCGAAGATGGAGGGTGCCTACTCCTCGCTTCCGTTCACCGCGGTGAATGGAATCACGATGTAGGACTTACTCTTTGGCTCTCCGGATTAGTCATAACTTTCTCACCGACCTTCCTCGGATTAGTTATGACTTTCTCACCGCCCGGGCCATGTAACATGCCATGTATGCAAATATGCCAACATCATAATAAACTTGTACTTTTAACACATGGCATCATAGCATACTCATCATATCATAGGAAATCATTAAAGCATGGAAAGTGATCATGTCATATAATGTCGGGACCCCGAATTTGCAAATCCGGACCCTCTGTGTATTCAGCACTAGTCCAGGAACGCGCTAGTGCACACAGTCTTAACATCGGTAAATATCACAATCATACCAAACGATATTAACAAAGTACTTTATTTAAATAACCAAGGTGGTTACTCGACCTTATGGCCAAGTTACAAATGTATGCCTTGCAAGGCGAAACTTATTAAAAGAGAAATAATAGCAGCGGAAAATCAAATAAACTTCGTGGCGCCATCCAGTATACCACAGTAACCGGGCTCGCATCCCTAAGTAGACGGATCCTCTTGGAGTTCCTCCTCCAAAGCTGGCGTAATCTCCTCTTCAACTGATATTGTATTGAGGCAAGGGTGAGTACTTGGTACTCAGCAAGTCATGCACAGAATGCAAGCTAATATACTATATGCATGGCTTGGTACAAAGGAATAGCTTAAGGTATATTTGCAGTAAACAGCATTTGAAAAGTAATATAAGTAGATTCGAAAGCAGTAGAAATAAGTAAAGCATAAATAACTTTTCAAGAAGTTTAATAAACATTTTCCCCATCCTAAACCACATTTCCATCATCTTCATTATTGAACCAACCCAACTTTCAAATCAAAGTTATTTTTGAGAAAATCTAACCCTTGACTGTAATTCCCGAGCATTGTCCAGTACCGTGGACACGGCTATTTAAATAGATTCTACACTCTGCAGAGGTTATGCACTTTACCCACAAGATACAGTCAAACACCACAAAGGCGAGTTCCGTAATAAAGCCTTCGGAAGCCTCAAACAACACAGTGGTCCTCTCGGTTCGTGCTCTACACCATCCCTTCCCTTAGCCAAGGCGAAGTATGGGACCAACACACCGTTAGATGGGTATCGGCCACACCACGATACGCTCCCCGCACAATCACACAAACGGTGTACCTGACACCCTGAGGCTCCACCAGTGAGTCCTTAGCGACTTAGTCAACTAGGGCCGTCCCCATTCCACCATGTGGTTGCAAGTATGACCCAGTTCAAAGGCTTGCAAGGTTAAGTCCTTAGAGTGACCAGGGCAAGACTACCCGAAGAACCAAATCAACATCCCCAATGCCACAACCGGCCCACTGATTACTCTTGCCACATGCCCTTGGCCGAAAACTGTTTATCAAACCCCAGTTGATTACCATGCACCACGTGCCATCAACATCACATGATACTTTTCCAAAACAGGTTCAATATATCATTAAGTCAATATTAACATTTGATTGTCCAAAATCATGTCATGAGCACGTAAAGTGGTCTAAGCAAAGATACTACAACGGTCTAAAACCCATGTTGGCAATTTGATTATGTCCAACTAGTAAACCACAACTAGGGTGACAAAGGGTCATGGCACATACTTAAGTAATCAAGGTGTCATATAGCAAATTGGTACTTTATCTAACCCCCACGTTTAAAGTATTTTTCTAATTGAACTAGCATGCAATAGTTTAAATCAAAATAGATTTCGAAATAGGATCAACATGGTCAAAGCACAACTTGCCTTCAAAGAGTACTTGTTCTTGGTCTTGAGTTGGATCCTGAGTCAACACTTCTCCTTCGAATCCTTCCCAGACTTCAACGCCTACTCGTAAAGCGTGCAAATAGCAATACACAAATAAACAATAGGCAAAAACATCCCAAAACTCCAAATAAAATCCATAAACAGAGAGAACATAATTTTTGGATTTTTAGGAACTGAATAAATCAAATTTGGAGTTAAAACGCAAAAGTTATGATTATTTAAAGTTTAAATAATCAATTAAATAATATTACAGAGAAAAACTTTAGTCCAAAAATTAAATAAAATTCATATTTAGGTAGATCTCAATTTTATACAAATTTAGAAATTTGAATCACTCAAATCGGAGTTGAAACGCAAAAGTTATAAGCGTTTGAAGTTTGAAACAAAATCTGAAATCATTATTCGACTTAATAAATCATTTTCTTTTTCGGAAATTAATTATTGCGTCATCATGGACACGTGTCAGCTCCTGATTGGCTGGCTGACGTCAGCCGGCTCATGGGCTCAGCTCACGGCGCGGTTCGGGTCCACCGTGGACTCGGTCCACGACTCTACGTGAGACTGACATGTGGGCCCACTCGGGTGACGTCATCGCTGACGTCAGCGGGGACTCAGCCCACGGTGCTGACATGTGGGACCCACTGTTGACGTCATGGGTGACGCCACGCATCGCCGACACGCGGGCCCCGCGTGTCGGTGACCACGACGCCGCTGGCGCGGACGGCCGGCTTCGACGCTGCGTGGCACAATCGTGGCCGTTGGTTTGAAATCCGACGGGTGGGATTGAGTTTGGCCTCATGTGCTTGGGGCGACGTGATCGATCGCGGGGCCGTTGGATCTTGATCCAACGGTCCCGGATCCAATCTAACTCAGTGCGCTTCTTGATACGCGCAAGAACCTAAGCCGTTGGATCTAGATCCAACGCTGGGATTAGATCTAGGATTTTCAACGGGAAACTCACCGAGGTGGCGTGGCACGACGATCCGGGCCTTTGGATCTTGATCGGACGGTTGGTGGAGCTCGGGTCGGCGATGGCTTCACGGCGGAGTTGCGTGCCGCCGGCCGAGACGCGACCACCCAAACGGGCGGTTGGGGCGTGCTCGGCGAGATGGATGGTGTCTTCGGTGCGCTGGCCGGGTTTGAACCGGGGTCAATGGCGGCGGAGGACGGCGGACGGCATGAGGCGAGGCAAGGACTGCGTGGCGGCGCTTCACGCAACTACTGGCGAGCGATTCCGGCGAACCCACGGTGGCTAGAGCTCGGCGGGTTAGGGCAAGAAGTGCGCGGGTCGCGCGGTCCTCGGTGCGATCCGGGCATTAAATAGCCCCGGAGGCGTGCTCAGGCGAGCCCTAGTCGATTCTACACAAGACTGGCGCGGAGTCCGGCTTCGGACGGGGAAGACGGCACGAGAACCGCCCACGTGTCAGATCAGCGCCCCGATCGGACCGGGCGTGAACGGGTTCGGCCTCGGACACGGCTCAACCTGACGGCGGATCTCACCGTTGGATCTTGATCCAGCGGTTGGGATTGATTAGGTTTAGGAGTGGGTTCGGCCGAGTCACGTGGCTCGGTCGGACTCGAACTCGAGTCCGACTCGGGCTCGGTCGGATGAACAAGAACTGCTCGGTTGATTTTCCAGCGATTTAATATTTAAAATAATTCCCTGAATTCATTTAATTCATTAAAAATAGCAAATGACTGAAAAATTCCGTAAAAATTCGAAAATACTGGATCATTTTGGACTCAAATAAAATATTTCCAACAAAATTTTATTTGCAAAATTAAATTCTTTAATTATTTCAACATGGAATAAATTCAAATAAATTCCAAATAAATCCAAATAAATTCCAGAAAATTCCAAAATTCACCAAAGTGCCAAATCACACATTAATTTAAGAAAATCAAAATTTTGGGGTGTTAAAAAACTCCACACTTAATAGAATCTAGTACACGAGATTCAGGGCTCACGACAGAATAGGTTTGGAAACTCTTTCTTCAAATCCTCTTCAGACTCCCAAGTCGCTTCGCTTTCTTCATGGTTGCTCCAATCGAACTCTACAGTAAACGGGTTGACTTGTTTCTAGTTTCTCGATCCATTGTGTCTAGAATCCTCACGGATACTCCTTATAAGTCAAATCCTCTTGCAACTCAATTGATTCTAACGATTATGCATTCCTCAGAACTCGGAGACACTTCTTCAACTGGGACACATGGAATACATCATGCACTCCCGCCAACGATCGGCAACTCTACCGGTAGGCAACTTCGCCTCTGCGACTCAAAATCTTAAATGGTCCAACATAACAGGTGCAAGTTTCCCTTTGGCATGGAACCTCTTAACTCCCCCGAGAGGCGTAACTCGAGGTAAACAAAGTCTTGGTTCAAAACTCAAATCTCGACGACGATTGTCGGCATAACTCTTCATCGAGATTGGGCTATCTTCAACCTTTCCCTAATCATAGCGACCGTTTCTTGACCTCTTGAAGAATATCGGTCCAAGTCACGGCGCCACGGTCTCATTCCAATTCAATGGCGTCCGACAGGTCGACATACTGATGCCTCAAAAGGTGACATCTGTAGAACTAGCCTGATAACTATTGTTGTAATCGAACTCGGCATACGGCAAACTCTTATCCCAAGAGGTAGTATAAGCTAATGCACAAGCTCTCAACATATCCTCGAATCTGGTTGACTCTTTCGGTCTGTCCATCCGTCTGTGGATGATAAGTCATCTTGAAGTTCAAACGGGTTCCCATGGCTTCATGCAACTTATTCCGTAACCTTGGGGTAAATTGGGTACCTCGTCCGATACAATCCTCTTTGGCACTCCGTGCAAACAGACAATCTGATCATGTATAATTCGCTAATTTATCTCCCGAGTAAGTGGTCTTCACGGGGATAAAATGGGCTACTTTAGTCAAGCGATCCACTATAACCCATATGGAGTCATAACCTCCTTGAGTCTTGGCAAACCGGTAATGAAATCCATTCCGATTTCCTCCCACTTCCACTCGGGTATTTTCGGTTGTAGCAATCCCGCTGGTCTCTCGATGCATTGCCTTGACTCTCGGCATACGTCGCACAATGCAACATGCTCGCAACTTCACGTTTCATACTCGGCCACGAGAATCTCTCCTTCAGATCTGATACATCTTGGCGCTTCCAGATGAATTGAGTACTTAGAGTCATGGGCTTCTTCCAAAATCGATTGCTTTAACTCCTTTTGTTAGGCACACAAATGCGATCCTTCATCCACAACGTGCCTTGCTCATCCAACTTGAAATCCTTTGCCTTGCCTTCCTCCATTTTGGACTTAATCCTACGGATCTTGTCATCATCCTTCTGTCCTTCTCGGATCTGATCCTCCAAGGTAGGCTTTACTTCCAATGTGGCCAAGAATCCGCTAGGTACAACCTCAATCTTCATCTTTTGAAAATCCTCACATAACTCATCCTGACTTGTGGCTAGCAACGCACTCACGGTATGGCTTTTCCGACTCAGAGCATCGGCTACTACGTTGGCCTTCCCGGGGTGGTAATGGATTCCAACATTGTAGTCCTTGATCAACTCTAACCATCTCCTCTGCCTCATATTCAGATCCGACTGGGTGAATATGTACTTAAGGCTCTTATGATCCGTATATACTTCACATCTGTTCCCGATCAGATAGTGACGCCATATCTTCAAGGCATGCACTACGGCAGCTAACTCTAGGTCATGTGTCGGATAATTTTCCTCATGCGGCCTCAACTGCCTTGATGCATAAGCGACGACCTTTCCATTGCAGACGACACATCCAAGTCCTTGGCGCGATGCGTCACAATAAATATCGAAGCTTTGAGCAACATCCGGTAGAACTAACACGGTCTTGACGCCAATCGCTTCTTCAGCTCTGAAATCCTTTCTCACATTCTCAAGGCGTCCATGCAAACTTCTTTTCCTTCTTGCCATTGCGTAAGAGGTTTCGCAATTGTCGAAGCCTTCGATGAAGCGGCGGTAGTATCCTGCCATTCCAAGGAAACTCACTGGTCTGATCTTTGCTTCCCAATGTAACACACTTCTACTTTACTTGGATCTACGGCGACTCCTCTCTGCGGTCATTACATGTCCAAGAAACTCCACCTTGTCCTTCCAAAAATCACACTTGCTGAACTTGGCGAAAAGTTGTTCCTCGGCTTCTCCAAAACTCGCCTTAAGTGTTCGGCATGTTCGCTCTGTCTTGGAGTAGATTAGGATATCGTCTATGAACACGACGACAAACTTGTCCAAATATTCCATGAACACCTTATTCATCATATTCATGAAATAAAGCGGCGCATTCGTCAAAGGACATAATCTGTAAACTCGTAATGTCCATATCTTGACGAATGCATCTTGAATATCTTCGATCGGATCTTCAACTTATGGTATCCCGATCTCGAGATCAATCTTGGAGAAAACTCGGCTCCACTCAAGCGATCAAACAAATCATCAATCCTGGTAGCGGATACTTATTCTTCACGGTGACTTCATTGAGTGCACGGTAGTCAATGCACATCCCGAAACTTCCGTCCTTTTTCTTGACAAACAAAACTGGTGCTCCCCTAGCGACGAACTCGGTCCGATAAATCCTTTCTCCATTAACTCTTCTAGCTGTTTCTTCATTTCTACCAACTCCTCGGTGGACATCCGATAGGGTCTCTTTGCTATCGGTCTGTGCAGTACAAGCTCTATCACAAACTCTATGTCCTGTCGCGGCATACCGGTAGATCTTCGGAAAAACATCTGGGTACTCATTCACTACCGGGACATCCTCTATGCTGATTGCCTTGGTACTGTTAACCATCAAGCGCCCATCTCTAGCTGCGGTGGCTTGAAATTCCACTTTCTTCCCACGGGCTCTCAATCGAGATAGTCCTTCGCCCACAATCCAATACGGCCTTGTGCTTGGATAACCAATCCATTCCCAATATGACGTCTAAGGTGCTGGTCTCCAAAATTATAAGGTTTGCTAGGAACTCTATTCCACCTATCAGTATTCTCACCCCGGAACATCCTACTTTCGTTTGGAGTTCGGAACCAGGGGTTTGAACTAAAAGCATGCACTTAAGCCTTGCAATCCTGAGTTAAGTCCCTTCATAAAACGAGACTGTCTGGATTTATCTGTTGCCACATCCTCAAAAAGCGTAGCGTGCTAGCTGTGTGAACTTGTTCGGTAATCGGCCACCGGTGATTACCTTGCTTGATGCTCTGAACTCCTCCTTCTTAAGGTCCATGATTCCTTCAGGCACGTGAATCTTGTCGAATGCAGTGAACTCTTCCCAAGTGATATCTTGAGGGTTCTCTGCGTGGCACGAAGTTCTCCCACCATTCGGTAATTGTTCCTTCGGTGATGAGAAGCGAGAGTACCTTCTCATTTCCTACGACCGAGCTATGTGCGGCTTCCTTCGATTGATCTTAACCAATCATCGGCCTCCAATGGATTGGCATTCCCAGAGAAAGTGGGTGGGTGAGTTCTCATGAACTCGACAGCCTTTGTATCAGCGTGGCCTGATTAACTTGATTAGCGGTGGCCTGAGCAAAGGACGTGCTGCATTTGTTGCATCATAGCATGCATCAACTGAGTCTGGGCAGCGAGAAAAGCTCCGAAATTCTGCACATCCAGTGGAGGTGCTGGTGCTCCATCATTGGGGTTTTCTGCTGGGCGAGAACCACCCCCATTGCTGCCAAAGTTTCCACGGGTGTTCACCATCTGTCGATTTGCTCTAGGTTTAGAGATGAGAGGGAAGCAAGAATAGACAAGTAATATGGAACTTATGCGGGGCGAAAGGTGTAGCCTTAAGGTCCAACTTTATTATTAGTAACTTGGTATGGCTGCTTACAATGCCTAAGGGCCTTGCAACACATACTGCACACTCAGCAAACAAAGCAAATCCAAATCGAACTAACTCTGGAGTCTAACGCCTAAAGGGTGACTCTTTATTCTGTGACGCGACTCGGCGAAGGAGTCTCA
Source organism: Rhipidocladum racemiflorum (assembly GCA_036346355.1). Classification (NCBI taxonomy): domain Eukaryota; kingdom Viridiplantae; phylum Streptophyta; class Magnoliopsida; order Poales; family Poaceae; genus Rhipidocladum; species Rhipidocladum racemiflorum. The sequence continues at coordinate 43,590,788 of CM070571.1, read as the reverse complement.
CTACAGAACCTATACTCACTCATCGAGAAAACCTCCATCTGTCACAAGAGTGCTTTACGTAAGAACTCGGAATTTTTAAATTGTGACAAGGTAAGGGAAAATTTCAGCAAGAGACAAGAAAAGAGAGAAGGGGATAAGTCGAGATGTCATTTCTTGTCTTCACAAATTTTTAGCTTTAGAAAATAGATTTTATCCTCACTACGACCATTCTAGCTAGGGTTGAGCCTACAGTCAAGTATGGCTCTGATACCACCTCTGTCGGGACCCCGAATTTGCAAATCCGGACCCTCTGTGTATTCAGCACTAGTCCAGGAACGCGCTAGTGCACACAGTCTTAACATCGGTAAATATCACAATCATACCAAACGATATTAACAAAGTACTTTATTTAAATAACCAAGGTGGTTACTCGACCTTATGGCCAAGTTACAAATGTATGCCTTGCAAGGCGAAACTTATTAAAAGAGAAATAATAGCAGCGGAAAATCAAATAAACTTCGTGGCGCCATCCAAAGATACCACAGGCAACTCGACTGGGCTCGCATCCCTAAGTAGACGGATCCTCTTGGAGTTCCTCCTCCAAAGTGGCGTAATCTCCTCTTCAAGCGATATTGTATTGAGGCAAGGGTGAGTACTTGGTACTCGGCAAGTCATGCACAGAATGCAAGCTAATATACTATATGCATGGCTTGGTACAAAGGAATAGCTTAAGGTATATTTGCGATGCTTGACATTTGAAAAGTAATATAAGTAGATTCAAAGCGAGAAATAAGTAAAGCATAAATAACTTTTCAAGAAGTTTAATAAACATTTTCCCCATCCTAAACCACATTTCCATCATCTTCATTATTGAACCAACCCAACTTTCAAATCAAAGTTATTTTTGAGAAAATCTAACCCTTGACTGTAATTCGAGCATTGTCCAAGATCATCGTGGACACGGCTATTTAAATATATTCAACACTCTGAAGAGGTTATGCAATTTACCCACAAGATAAAGACAAACACCACAAAGGCGAGTTCCCGTAACAAAGCCTTTCGGAAGCCTCAAACAACACAGGTGGTCCTCTCCGGTTCGTGCTCTACACCATCCCTTCCCTTAGCCAAGGCGAAGTATGGGACCAACACACCGTTAGATGGGTATCTCGGCCACGACCACGATCACGCTCCCCGTACAATCACACAAACGGTGTAATTGACACCCTGAGGCTCCACAAGTGAGTCCTTAGCGACTTAGTCAACTAGGGCCGTCCCCATTCGACCATGTGGTTGCAAGTATGACCCAGTTCAAAGGCTTGCAAGGTTAAGTCCTTAGAGTGACCAGGGCAAGACTACCCGAAGAACCAAATCAACATCCCCAATGCCACAACTGGCCCACCTGATTACTCTTGCCACATGCCCCGGTCGAAAGCCGTTTATCAAACCCCAGTTGATTACCATGCACCACGTGCCATCAACATCACATGATACTTTTCCAAAACAGGTTCAATATATCATTAAGTCAATATTAACATTTGATTGTCCAAAACCATGTCATGAGCACGTGCTTGAGTCTAAGCAAGATACTACAACGGTCTAAAACCCATGTTGGCAATTTGATTATGTCCAACTAGTAAACCACAACTAGGGTGACAAGGGTCATGGCAAATACTTAAATAATCATGGTGTAATACAAAGAAATTGGTACTTTATCTAACCCCATGTTTAAAGTATTTTTCTAATTGAACTAGCATGCAATAGTTTAAATCAAAATAGATTTGAAATAGGATCAACATGGTCAAAGCACAACTTGCCTTCAAAGAGTACTTGTTCTTGGTCTTGAGTTGGATCCCGAGTCAATACTTCTCCTTGAATCCTTAGACTTCAACGTCTACTCGTAAAGCGTGCAAATAGCAATACACAAATAAACAATAGGCAAAAACATCCCAAAACTCCAAATAAAATCCATAAACAGAGAGAACATAATTTTCTGGATTTTTAGGAACTGGAATCGTCAAATTTGGAGTTAAAATGCAAAAGTTATGATTATTTAAAGTTTAAATAATCAATTAAATAATATTACAGAGAAAAACTTTAGTCCAAAAATTAAATAAAATTCATATTTAGGTAGATCTCAATTTTATACAAATTTAGAAATTTGAATCACTCAAATCGGAGTTGAAACGCAAAAGTTATAAGCGTTTGAAGTTTGAAACAAAATCTGAAATCATTATTCGAATTAATAAATCATTTTCTTTTTCGGAAATTAATTATTGCGTCATCATGGACACGTGTCAGCTCCTGATTGGCTGGCTGACGTCAGCCGGCTCATGGGCTCAGCTCACGGCGCGGTTCGGGTCCACCGTGGACTCGGTCCACGACTCTACGTGAGACTGACATGTGGGCCCACTCGGGTGACGTCATCGCTGACGTCAGCGGGGACTCGGCCACGGCCGACATGTGGGGACCGTTGACGTCATGGGTGACGCCACGATGCTATCCGGCCGACACGCGGGCCCGCGTGTCGGTGACCACGCCAGCGTGGCGCGGCGGCCGGCTTCTGGGCGCTGCACAATCGTGGCCGTTGGTTTGAAATCCGACGGGATTGAGTTTGGCCTCATGTGCTTGGGGCGCGTGATCGATCGTGGGCCGTTGGATCTTGATCCAACGGTCGCATCCAATCAACCTGGTGCGATTCTTGATACTGGCGCAACTAAGCCGTTGGATCTAGATCCAACGGTTGGGATTAGATCTAGGATTTTCAACGGGAAACTCACCGAGGTGGCGTGGCACGATCTGGGCCTTTGGATCTTGATCGGACGGTTGAGTGGAGCTCGGTCGGCGATGGCTTCACGCGGCGGAGTTGCTGCCGTGGCCGAGGCGGCGACCACCCAAACGCAGCGGTTGGGGCGTGCTCGGCGAGATGGATGGTGTCTTGGTGCGCTGGCTTTGGGGTTTGAACTGGGGTCAATGGCGGCGGAGGGCGGCCGGGCGGCGAGGCAAGGACCGTGGCGGCGCTTCACGCAACTGGCGAGCGATTCCGGCGAACCTCTGGCGGCTAGAGCTCGGCGGGTTAGGGCAAGAAGTGCGCGAAGTCGCGGCGGTCCTCGAAGTGCGATCCGGGCATTAAATAGCCGGGGAGGCGTGCTCGGGCGGAGCCCTAGTCGGTTCTGGCTGGCGCTTTCGGCGGCGGAGTCCGGCTCGGACTTCAGCGGGGAAGACGGACGAGACCGCCCACGTGTCCAGATCAGCGCCCGATCGGACCGGGCGCGAACGGGTTCGGTCGGACACGGCTCAACCGTGCAGGCGGATCTCACCGTTGGATCTTGATCCAACGGTTGGGATTGATTAGGTTTAGGAGTGGGTTCGGTCGAGTCACGTGGCTCGGGTCGAATCGAACTCGAGTCGACTCGGGCTCGGTCGGATGAACAAGATGCTGGCTCGGTTGATTTTCCAGCGATTTAATATTTAAAATAATTCCCGATGAATTCATTTAATTCATTAAAAATAGCAAATGACTTTAAAAAATTCGAAAAATTCTGGAAAATACTTTGGATCATTTTGGACTCAAATAAAATATTTCCAACAAAATTTTATTTGCAAAATTAAATTCTTTAATTATTTCAACATGGAATAAATTCAAATAAATTCCAAATAAATCCAAATAAATTCCAGAAAATTCCAAAAATTCACCAAAGTGCCAAATCACACATGAATTTAAGAAAAGCAAAATTTTGGGGTGTTACATATAATCAAGTTCATCTAGTCTCAACTAGCAATCCTACAAACCGCTATCCATTACAATACACTTGCCTCAACCACGGGCAACGGATTGGCGGGAAGTAGAAGGCACTCCCGGGGTCGCACCACCTGCACATAGGTACCACACACTCACAATCATGTTCACAAAATAGTACGCAAATCCTCATCTACCCCGACATTGCCAACTACTTGCAAAACCCAAAAACAGAGGTTCTGTCTCGTCGGGACAGCAGCCTTCCAAAAGGCATAACTTGGGTTCTGGGACTCCAAATCAATTAAACGAGTACATCCTCGCGTAGCTTAGGAAATTTCCCAACTTTTTCTAGGTATAGGGAAAGACTGATTCGGACTCTAAAGTTGTTTAATCTACAAAATACCGTGATCTGTTCCAATCACGTCACAGATTTTAACACGCTCGGTAAAACAGCCATAACTTTCAAACAGCTGGGCGGAATTTAACGTTCTTTATATCCACTGAATCATTATTATCTACAACTTCTTCAACAGCCGTACGACCAGATTCCGACTCTAAATTGGCGAAAACCTAAGCCCTAGGTCGACTGCTCATGCTGCCCGAAACAGAGAACGTGGCAACTTCTAGATTTCAACTAATCTACTCAAATCCAGCACCACCAATTGATCTAAAAACTTGATAAACACCCTTAGAACAGTACCTAGACCAACCCCAAGGATTCCCATGGCCATACCTTTGCCCGACGCACGAAAACTGAAAGGATCTCCTCCCGGTTCGCTCCTCGCTCCAACGGATGGATCCTCGAGGTGCAGGGGTGGGGAGGCTACCCTAGGGCAGCAAGGGGTGGAGGAGAGGTGATGGGGAGATGGAGAGCAAAGGGGCAAGGGGGGTGGGGGCGCACGGCCAAAGGGGAGGGGAGGGGATGGGGCGGCTAGGGCCAAGGGAGGTGTGGGGCTCACAATGAGGGGGGGGGGGTGGGCGCACATGCAAGGGGCAGGAGAGCCCCCTTTTACCAGCCCCAACCTTGTTTCCTAATCCTATATGGACTCCTACTCCATCCCACCAAAGCCCACAACCCCCTCTTTTAGGCCCAAACTCCCCCGGGAAGGCCCAAAACCCCAGAAACGGCCCCGGAATCACTATTAACCTCCATACCCTATGGTTTTAACCTTAATTCCACATTTCATAATGTTTTTGAGCTCAACATTCACTTTTTATAAGGTTACGACACTCCGTGGTGTCACAACCTGCTCTGTAATGTGAAGTCTCCTTCAATGCAGCTTCAACAGCAGTTGACAGAAATTGAAGAGACGAAGGATGCTAAACAACAGATAGAGATGAAGGAATATGCAGTTAAATGATTAATGAGATAAGCATACTTCCTGACCTCAGTCAATTTTGCAAACATTATGTGAGCCGCAAGAGATCGCATGCGCACAAGTACAGACATGAATAACATATGCACAATATCAGGGTCACTTTTCAGACCCTGTTAATCCCTTGCTTCGTCCAGCATGACTGTGCTCAGCTTGATGTCGTTGTGTACCACTCACTGCTCCTAGTACTCCTTGTGGAGGTAGAGCAGTGCAGAGCCCAGGCCAAGCACTATCTTGACACTGATGCAAAATCCATCATCACAGTGAGCTTTCATCCAGTACACCGATTTCACTATGCTTTTTTTTAAGAAAATAAACAAAGGTTACCTCGTTGGCCATGTCATCAGGAGCGTGTCCTTGCTGTACAGACATGGTTTACCAACAGGGAAAAATTGGTGACCCTCCCACCCCTTTTTAATAAAGAACACAATTAATAAGTACTCAAGAAAAATTAGATAGCCACTAAGTACAGGAAATAAGGACTAATCAAATGGTTTTGAAGCCAGTAACCAGTCGAATTTGAAGTCAGGCGAAGAATACATAATAGAAAAAACTAACTTCATTAGTAAAAAAATGAAAGACTGATTACAGCTCACCAACAAATTAGTATCCTCACCAACAGAGTTCCAGGTATCTTTAATTGGAGAATCGTCAGCTAGCCAAAAGAGACAAGACATTGGTAGATCAGTACAGCTTATGGAAAAGGAGTCATGACACCTGTTAGATGTTTAATAAAGATTTACATAAGATGACACCTTATGGAAAAGGAATCATGACACCTATTAGATGATTAAAAAAAATGCAGCTTTGCTATGTTTTGTTACAAAATTTTTTGGCAGTGACAAGTGACAAAACCATAAATTACAATTATCTACAGATATTCTAAGCCATGTATCAAAAACCATAGTTGTTTGAAGAATTATCTATACAACCAGATAGTAAAAAGCACTATGCAACAAAAAACTCATTAAATATTAAATTTATGTTACCTCAAGAATCTAGAACCATTCTTCTACTGTAGGAATAGTGGCCTATATCTCTGAATCAAAACTGGCCTTCTCAATGCTGGATCAATGGCATCCACCCTAAAACATTATAAATGAGATATTGTTTCCATAGAAATACTTTCCATGAGATGATTATGGTATTTCCTGACCTATTAGTTGATGCAACAACAACTATGTGAGAAGGTGTCTTTGATGATTTCTTCTTTCCATCCATTAGTGTTAGCAGCAGAGCAACAATGTGGGACTATTGCTCTCTCCTGTGAAAAGTGCATTATGAAGTCAAACTCTAACAAACATAAAAGACATAATAAACTTACCTACAGTCACAACGTGATCATATGGCATCCAGTTCATCGATGAAAATCACAGCTGTTTTACCACACGATGCCTGATAGTATGTGTCAGAGAAAGCTTCAAGCATGAACTTTTCGCCCTTCCCAGCATGGGCTTTATGCACAGAATATGTGCTATCAACATAGGCACATTAAAGCACTTTAGGGTCATGTCCAAATATATTGAAAAGCAACAAAGAGACCCTTAAAACAATAGTATGCCAGGTCTCTCTGTGGTAAAGTTGAGTCAGTACTCACTCATTGTCTGGTGGGCATCGCATTCTCGAACAATAGCTTGGACCAGGTTTTTCTGAAAAAAATAGCAAGTGCTAACATGTTCAGTACTTGCAGACTGCTGTATCACAAAGTACAATATACAGAAGATTGCAGCAAACTATACACGAATCTAATCTAACCAGCACAATTGGTGAAGATTTGTGCTAGAACAAATACATGACCTTTCCGGTGCCAGGGTGATGTAAAGCAGCAATCCACTGGGCCACTGCAGAAGGCAAGCTCATAATAAACGAATCACAATTATTCAAAAGAAGGTGCATGGGCAGATCAGTTGATGGGAGAAAGCAAAAGGGGACATGTGATGATACCTTCAGCCATAGCACACAGGACTCTCGGGCATAGAGGGAAGGATACATCAAGCTATTATTCTCTACAATCGCTGCTCCTGCCTCCCTTCCTTGCACGTTGCCGCTGTCATGTCGCATCCACTCCCCACATACTTCTATGCTCTCTCACAGACTAGATTGAATTAATCTTAATGTAAACAAACAAATTCTTACATGATATAATGAGAGGAAGTGCCTTGTGCTGGTTTGAATGTTAATCTTGTCAGTAGATTGGGGAAGTTTCGGGCAAAAGAAAATAATGGACAGCATAGCAATATTGATAAAACTTAGTATCATTCCCAATTATCTCGATTAATTCTTTCAAGAACATCTTTCGCACTCATTTATTGGTAAGTGGAATCAAATCTGAAGCTGGTAGAGAAATATTATCTGGCACAAGACAGTTATATCCAAAGATACTATATGCAACATATCATTATATTAAGAACCGTATTTTATTAATTGAAACCAAATAATTGAACTCGTTATTTGCATCTAATGTTTGAGATGTAATTCTAATTCAGTAAAATTCAAGAAAAAATTATTCTGCACTAACAATATGGTGGCTAACCTAACAGAACATCAAAACTGCAACTAAAAATATGATAAATATTCATAATTTGCAACTAATATGAAAACTATAACATTATTCTTGGTGAATGAATGAAAAAATCTCTTCAACAAATATTGGCTTGGCTTGTCGTGCATGTAGCAACTTCATTTGGAGGTCTACAAAAATAACATAGTTTATATTAGTTAATAGATATAAATGAAATGTCATAGAATAAGAAAATATAATAACATATATCTGATCATTTTAAGTGTAGAGCTTACATACATCAGCAAGTTCAGATTCGTATGGGCTAGCATCACTACCATCATCATGCCGGCCAAGAAAACAACTCTTCATTTCTGCCCATTCTTGCACCACCTGGCTCATTTATCTTTTCTACTACCTAAATTTATCTTGTTTACTCAGCGACACCAGAAAGGTCTTGATGTGGTTCTTGGAGCTGAAATTGTTGCGGTGATTCTTGATGACACAGAGTATGTAAGTGCTATTCTTTGGTGAACACGACTGATATGCATTTAATATGATACTATTTTCAGTAATTGTTATTAATTGTAGGATCGAAGTATACGGATATAGCAATCAGAGGGGGGTGAATGATTGTGTGGAAGCTAAAACCAAAATTTTGATCTATTAAAACTTCACCCCAAAACGGAACCAAATAATTGCCTCGTATTCGACAAAAATAGATTGATAGAGGTTTGGTAAAACGCAAATTACTGGAGATCCAACTGTCGGATCTATCTGAAATTTGGACACAAAAAACTAGATTCTAATACGAACCGAACCCAAAAAGAATCAGCTCGATCAGACTTACGGATCAAAAGTTATGAACCTCGCAATCTTGCTGTGACAGAATATGACGAGAATTGATCTAACCAAAACTTCAAAATTAAACAAGATCTTCAACAGATTAATCAACTAAACTTTGAGGAACTCTATATAAATACCCTAGAGAGGTTTTGGATGGATCAAATCAAGATGAAACTCAAAGGACAAAAACCAATCTAGAACAAGAACAAGCATGCAAATAAGAACCAAAACAGGAAACACTGTAGCAACGCAGTTACTGTAGCATACAAGGATCTGGAAGAATTGATCTTTATTTCTTTTGTCTAAAGTACTCCCAACAAAAGAGTACAAACCGTAAAACAAAGCTCTAAGCTTTCTGCTTGATTGATCCCTTAAACAGCCGTCAAAAACGCAGTTCACCACTGTCCAACAATTTGGTCCGGCGTAGATGTCAATTCAGGCCTCAAAAACATGTTCAAGGCAGACCGAATATTTAGTCTGGCGTAGATGGAGAAACGGTCCAGCGCAGATGGGAAACTTACTGTTTTTGCGAAATTTTGTCCGGCACTAAAAGAGAAACACTGTTTCTTGTCAATTTGTCAAACACATGTACAAACACATTTTGCAAATTCAATTCTTAAGCCAATTTTTCAACACATGATTTCACAATCTCCCCCTTGATGAAAACATTGGCAACACCACTTAGAATTGAACATTTGGCATTCACTTCACAAGAAGGTTTTTTGAACAGTCCAAAGTGAAAAACACAAAAACTCTCCCTTTGACCAAAATTCAAAGTACCAAACTCTCCCTGGGTGAGAATACGAAATACCTTCTCATAAGAAGGAAAATGTGTGTGAATGTGCAATGTGCCCAAAAACTCCAAAATTCTCCAAACTTCTCAAAAATTCCAAAAACTTCTCCCCCTTTTTCCTTAAACTTCTCCCCCTTTGAAAATGGATTCATTAAGAGTACAAAAGAGAGAAAAACAAGTTCAGAATTTTTCTTGTAGCAATGATTTCACAAAAGAGAAACAAAGGAGTGCCAAGATAGGAAAAGATGAGCTCATTCGATCATATAACCTTATATATCACATAATATGCAAAATACATGAACTTGATGTGATTTTAACAAGTTAGGGAATAACATGCATCTCAACCTCAAGTCAATCAACTATAGCCAAGTACTAAGCAAGACCTTAGTAGAAAAGCAAAGGCTCAAAACTGAAGCAACTAACAACTCAGGGCGAGCAAGTAGTTTCAACTCCAATCTAGTAGACCATTTTAATCTTTGAACAATAAATTGCATGTGGCATGCTTGAAGCATACTTCTTTTATTTTCTAGGAGTGGCATGCTTGAAGCATACATCTTATCTTGAGGGAATGGCATGCTTGAAGCATACATCTTATCTTTTTAGGGAAAGCATGCCTGAAGCACATAACTTGAGGCTTTTGCTTTTAACAACTTTTTTTTTACTGAGTCCCTTTTCTTTTCTTTTTCTTTGATTGTAAACATGCAAAGAGATTAAAAGGTCTTTTGAAAGAGTAAAGCTGAAAACACACTTGCTCCATAGCCCAAATTTGTCAAGAAGATTCAATATCAAGCCTAGAAGCGTAAGATATCACAAAGTATTTAGCTATAGGCAATCAGTCTAAGGAATTCTGCAATGTCATTTTTAGTTCAAGTGGAACAATTTAGATTATCACATATTAGCTTAATTACATAATATATATAAAAATATGATAAAGTAAGCTCATCAAGTAAAAACTTGGCAAGGAAACTCCCCCTCAAAATAAACCCATTGGATGAACAATCCCAAGTTCTCCCCGAATAAAGGCAAAATGAGAAGAAGACAAAGGTTTTGTGAAAATGTCTGCCAATTGGTGTTCAGTATCCACATGGTGAAGCACAATATTTCCTTTTTCTACATGATCTCTAAGAAAGTGAAATCTAATGTCAATATGTTTTGTCCTTGAATGTTGCAAAGGGTTTTTAGCAATGCAAATTGCACTAATGTTATCACAAAAGAGAGGAACACTATCCAGATTAACCCCATAATCTTTAAGTGTAGCTACTATCCAAAGAATTTGAGAACAACAACTAGCAGCAGCTACATATTCAGATTCAACAGTTGATTGTGCAACAGAAGATTGTTTTCTAGATGACCATGCAATGAGAGAATTACCCAAGAAGTGACATGTACCAGATGTACTTTTTCTATCAATTCTACATCCTTCAAAATCAGCATCAGAAAAAGCTCTTAAACTAATGCATGAGGAAGCAGAAAGCCAAATGCCAAAATTTTGAGTACCATGGAGATACCTGAAAATTCGTTTGACAGCTTGTCGATGTGAAGCACGTGAGAAGCTTGAAAACGAGCATACAAGCACACAGCAAATTGTATATCCACCCTTCCCCATTCTGTAACACCCCAAAATTTTACTTTTCTTAAATTCATGTGTGATTTGGCACTTTGGTGAATTTTTGGAATTTTCTGGAATTTATTTGGATTTATTTGGAATTTATTTGAATTTATTCCCTTTTGAAATAATTAAAGAATTTGACTTTGCAAATAAAATTTTGTTGGAAATATTTTATTTGAGTCCAAAATGTTCCAAAATAGTTTCCAGAATTTTTCTGGAATTTTTCTGAGTCTTTTGCTATTTTTAATGAATTAAATGAATTTCTGGGAATTTATTGGATTATTTAATCGCTGGAAAATGCGAGTGGGTTTGTACTATTCATCCGACCGGACCCGAGTCCGAGTCAGACTCGAGTCCGAGTCAGACTCGAGTCCGACCGGAGCCAGCCGTTTCGGTCGAACCCGCTCAGCCAAATCCTAACCGCGTGACCGTTGGATCTTGATCCAACGGCCACGATTGAGCCACGTCACCCGAGCCCGAGCCAGACCCGAGCCCAAACCCTCGCACCGTTGGATCTTGATCCAACAGCTGACGTTGATCCACGTCCCCCAATCCGAATCCCTTTCGGATTCCGCCGCCGCAACGGAGTGGGCCTCGGTTTCCGCGCGTTTCACGGACGTCGAGAGCCCTATTTAATGCGCCGCCACCGCTGTTGCGTTGCCGACTTCCGTGCGCACCCGTAGCACTAGCCCACGCCGCCTAAGCCGCCGCCGTTTGAGGGTTGCGCCAAATCAGTTTTTCAGATTCCAGCCGCAGAATGCTACAAGGACACCGTCACCAGCACCAAGACCCGTCAATCAGAACTATCAGACCCAAAGACCAGCCGTAAACACCGCCGTGCAGTCAACAGGGGACAGTGAGACGCTGCTACAACTGCAACGAGCCAGGGCACTTTGCCAACAGTTGCCCTAAGAAGACAGCAGGAGTGACCCCAGTCCGCTTCAATCTGGGATCCACACCAGCCAGGACGCATGCACCAGGAGCCAACCGAGGGACAACACAGCCAGGAGTAGCACCCCAGACCGTGGTGAGAGGCCGAGTCAACCATGTCACCGCAGATGCACTGCAGAATGCCATGGACGTCGTACTGGGTAAGTTACTTTTTAACTCAGTACCTGCAACAGTTTTGTTTGATTCTGGAGCTTCGCATTCGTTTGTTTCTCAAGGCTTTGCTGCTAAAACTGATTTGGAGATTGCAAGACTTAAATGCATGCTTTTAGTTCAAACCCCTGGTTCTGAACTCCGAACTAAAGTAGGATGTTCTGGGGTGAGAATATTAATAGATGGGATAGAGTTCCTAGCGAACCTTATTATGTTGGAAACTCAGACCTTAGATGTTATTTTGGGAATGGATTGGTTATCCCAGCACAAGGCCGTTTTGGATTGTGGGCGAAGGATTATCTCAGTTGAAAGCCCGTGTGGAAGAAAAGTGGAATTTCAAGCTACCGCCGTTAGAGATGGACAGTTGATGGTTAACAGTACCAAGGCAATCAGCATAGAAGATGTCTCAGTAGTGAATGAGTACCCAGATGTTTTTCCTGAAGATCTACCTAGTATGCTGCCAGACAGAGACATAGAGTTTGTGATAGAGCTTGTACCTGGTACAGCGCCAATAGCAAAGAGACCCTATCGGATGTCCACCGAAGAATTGGTAGAGATGAAGAAGCAGCTGGAAGAGTTGATGGAGAAAGGATTCATCAGACTGAGTTCGTCGCCGTGGGGAGTGCCAGTTTTGTTCGTCAAGAAGAAGGACGGAAGTTTCAGGATGTGGATTGACTACCGTGCACTTAATGAAGTCACCGTGAAGAATAAGTATCCGCTACCCAGGATCGATGATCTGTTTGATCAGCTAAGAGGAGCCGGAGTTTTCTCCAAGATTGATATGAGATCGGGATACCACCAGCTGAAGATCCGATCGGAAGATATTCCGAAGACCGCATTCTCGTCAAGATATGGACATTACGAGTTTACTGTTATGTCCTCCGGTCTGACGAATGCACCAGCTTACTTCATGAATATGATGAATAAGGTGTTCATGGAGTACTTGGATAAGTTTGTCGTCGTGTTCATAGATGACAATCTTGTTTACTCCAAATCGATAGAAGAGCACGCTGAACATTTGAGGCTAGTTCTTGAGAAGTTGCGAGATCAGCAGTTGTTTGCCAAGTTCAATAAGTGTGATTTTTGGAAGGACAATGTGGAATTCCTTGGACATATAATGACCGCAGAAGGAGTTGCCGTCGACCCAAGCATGGTAGAAGCTGTGTTACATTGGGAACAGCCGAAGACCGTGACCCAAATTCGTAGTTTCCTTGGGATGGCAGGTTACTACTGCCGTTTCATTGAAGGCTTTTCGACAATTGCGAGACCTCTCACGCAATTGCTGAAAAAGGAGAAGAAGTTTGGATGAACGCTGGAGTGCGAGAAGAGTTTTCAAGAGTTGAAGAAGCGATTGACATCAGCCCCGGTGTTGATTCTACCGGACGTCAATCAAAGCTTCGATATCTATTGTGATGCATCACGCCAAGGATTTGGATGCGTGCTGATGCAGAATGGAAAGGTCGTCGCTTATGCATCGAGGCAGTTGAGGCCGCATGAGGAGAATTATCCGACGCATGACCTAGAGTTAGCTGCCGTAGTGCATGCTTTGAAGTTGTGGCGTAATTATTTGATTGGAAACAGATGTGAAGTGTATACGGATCATAAGAGTCTTAAGTACATCTTCACCCAATCAGACCTGAACATGAGGCAGAGAAGATGGTTAAAGTTAATCAAGGATTATAATGTTGGAATCCATTACCATCCCGGAAAGGCCAACATGGTGGCCGATGCCTTGAGTAGGAAGAGCCATACTGTGAACATGTTAACAGCCACGAGTCAGGATAAGCTATGTGAGGATTTCCAGAAAATGCAGATTGAAGTAGTACCAGAGGAATTCTTGGCCACATTAGAAGTGAAGCCTACCCTGGAGGATCAGATCCGAGAAGGACAGAAGGATGATGACAAGATCCTCATGATCAAGTCCAAGATGGATGAAGGCAAGGCAAAGGACTTCAAGTTGGACGAACCAGGCACGTTATGGATGCAGGATCGAATCTGTGTGCCAAACCAGAAGGAGCTGAAGCAATTAATTCTAGAAGAAGCCCATGACTCCAAGTATTCAATTCATCCTGGAAGTGCCAAAATGTATCAAGATCTGAAGGAAAGATTCTGGTGGCCGAGCATGAAGCGTGAGGTTGCCGAGCATGTTGCGTTGTGCGACATATGCCAGAGAGTCAAGGCGATGCATCAGAGACCAGCAGGATTGCTACAGCCGTTAAAGATACCTGAGTGGAAGTGGGAGAAAATCGGAATGGACTTCATTACCGGTTTACCCAAGACTCAAGGAGGATATGACTCCATATGGGTCATAATAGACCGCTTGACTAAGGTCGCCCATTTTATTCAAGTGAAGATCACTTATTCGGGAGATAAGTTAGCTGAGTTGTACATGACAAGGATCGTCTGTTTACATGGAGTGCCAAAGAAGATTGTATCGGACAGAGGTACCCAGTTTACCTCGAGGTTCTGGAATAAACTGCATGAAGCCATGGGAACCCGTTTTAACTTCAGTACAACATATCATCCGCAGACGGATGGGCAAACCGAAAGAGTTAATCAGATTTTGGAGGATATGTTAAGAGCGTGTGCATTGGCTTATGCTACCTCTTGGGATAAAAGTCTGCCGTACGCTGAGTTTAGCTACAACAACAGCTATCAAGCAAGTTTGCAGATGTCGCCATTCGAAGCACTATACGGTCGACCTTGTTGAACACCGTTGAATTGGAACGAGACAGGTGAACGCCGTGTCTTTGGGCCAGATATTCTCCAAGAAGCCGAAGAACAGATTGCCATGATCAGGGAGAGATTGAAGATAGCCCAATCACGACAGAAGAGTTATGCTGATAACCATCGCCGAGACCTGAGTTTTGAACTAGAAGATTTCGTGTAAGAGATTCCATGCCAAAGGGAAACTCGCGCCGAGATATGTTGGACCATTTAAGGTTCTCAGCCGTAGAGGTGAAGTTGCATACCAACTGGAGTTACCGCAATCACTAGCAGGAGTGCATGACGTGTTCCACGTGTCCCAGCTGAAGAAGTGTCTCCGAGTACCTGAGGAACAGACACCACTAGAGTCAATCGAGTTACAAGAGGATCTGACTTACAAGGAGCACCCCGTGAAGATTTTGGACACCATGGATCGAGAAACGAGAAACAAGTCAACCCGCTTCTGCAGAGTTCAATGGAGCAACCTCGCGGAGAGTGAAGTAACTTGGGAGCGCGAAGAGGATTTGAAGAAAGAGTTTCCGAACATGTTCTTTAGTAAGCCCTGAATCTCGGGGATGAGATTCTGTTAAGGGGGGAGGTTTGTAACACCCCAAAATTTTGCTTTTCTTAAATTCATGTGTGATTTGGCACTTTGGTGAATTTTTGGAATTTTCTGGAATTTATTTGGATTTATTTGGAATTTATTTGAATTTATTCCCTTTTGAAATAATTAAAGAATTTGACTTTGCAAATAAACTTTTGTTGGAAATATTTTATTTGAGTCCAAAATGTTCCAAAATAGTTTCTAGAATTTTTCTGAGTCTTTTGCTATTTTTAATGAATTAAATGAATTTCTGGGAATTTATTGGATTATTTAATCGCTGGAAAATGCGAGTGGGTTTGTACTGTTCATCCGACCGGACCCGAGTCCGAGTCAGACTCGAGTCCGACCCAAGCCAGCCGTTTCGGTCGAACCCGCTCGGCCGAACCCTAACCGCGTGACCGTTGGATCTTGATCCAACGGCCACGATTGAGCCACGTCACCCAAGCCCGAGCCAGACCGAGCCCAAACCCTCGCACCGTTGGATCTTGATCCAACGACTGACGTTGATCCATGTCCCCCAATCCGAATCCCTTTCGGATTCCGCCGCCGCAACGGAGTGGGCCTCGGTTTCCGCACATTTCACGGACGTCGAGAGCCCTATTTAATGCGCCGCGGCCGCTGTCGCGTTACCGACTTCCGTGCGCACCTGTAGCCCTAGCCCACGCCGCCTGAGCCGCCGCCGTTTGCCCGCGCGAGCTCGCCGTAGTTGGCTTAGCGCTCCGCCACGTTCGTTTGCAGAATACACCGCCGTCCGCCGTCCTCCGCCGCCGTTGAGCCCAGATCCGGAACCGTGAGGTCAAGCCGCGTCGGTGAGCACCACTCACTTCGCCGGAGGAGCCCCGCAGCGCCGTCGGGAGTGTTGCCTTCCCCGTCTCCGGTGACCTTGCTCCGCCGCAAGCCATCGCCGTCGATCGAGCTCCACCAGCCGTCCGATCCAGATCCAAGGGCCCAGATCGCGCCACATCACCCCTCGGTGAGTTCCACGTTGAAATCCCCAGATCTAAACTGCTCAGTACTAGATCCATTCTCAGCCGTTAGATCTAGATCAAACGGTTAGGGTTAGCCGCGTTGTAAACGTTAGATTGGATCTTGACCGTCCGATCAAGATCGAACGGTCCAGATCAGCCAAGTTGTTTTCCAAACGCGTTAAGCCAGATCCAATCTGGGCCGTTGATTTTCAAATCAACGGCCAAGATCAAGCCACGTGGCCGGAGGCCGCCATGATCGGCAAGACGCCAGCGTCGTCTGTATTGACCGAGCCGAGCGTGTCGGTTGTCCCAGCCGTGCGGTGACGTCACCCATGACGTCACCGGTGGGGCCCGCCTGTCAGCGCTGTGGCCAAGCCACGTTGACGTCAGCGATGACGTCACCCGATGGGTCCCACCTGTCAGTGAAACATTGGAGCCGTGGACCGAGCCAAACCATGCGCCGGGTCCATGGACCCGAGGCGACGTGGCGGCTCCTGGTTGGTCCACGTGCACTACTGACGCAATAAATGAATTTCCAAAAAGAAAATAATTTATTAATTCGAAATATTGATTTCAGAATTTGATTCAAACTTCAAACACTTATAACTTTTGCGTTTTAACTCCGATTTGAGTGATTCAAATTTCTAAATTTGTATAAAATTGAGATCTACCTAATGATGAATTTTATTTAATTTTTGGACCAAAGTTTTTCTCTGTAATATTATTTAATTGATTATTTAAACTTTAAATGCTTGTAACTTTTGCATTTGAACTCCGAATTTGACGATTCCAGTTTCTAAAAATTCATAAAATTATGCTCTCTGTTTGTGAACCTTATTTGGATGTTTGGACACTTTTTGTCTACTGTTTATTTATTATTTGCTATTTGCACGCTTTACGAGTAGACGTTGAAGTGCCCGAAGGCTTCGAAGGAGAAGTGTTGACCCAGGAGCCAGCTTAGGACCAAGAACAAGTACTTTTTGAAGGCAAGTTGTGCTTTGGCCATGTTGATCCCAATTTCAAATTAATTCGATTTAAAACTATTGCATGCTAGTTTAATTAGAAATTACTTTATTTAATTATGGGAAATTAGATAAATGCCAAATTGCTGTATGACACCTTGGTTAATTATATATGTGCCATGATCCCTTGCCACCCTAGTTGAGGTTTAAATAGTTGGACATTACTAAATTGCCAACATGGGATTTTAGATCGTTGTAGTATATTGCTTAGACCTGCTACGTACTCATGACATGATTTTTGGACAATCAAATGTTAATATTGACTTAATGATATATTGAACCTGTTTTGGAAAGGTATCATGTGATGTTGATGGCACGTGGTGCATGGTAATCAACTAGGGCTTGATAAATAGTTTTCGACCGGGGCATGTGGCAAGAATGATCGGGTGGGCCAGTTGTGGCACCGGGAACGATGTTTTGGTTCTTCTGGTAGTCTTGCCCTGGTCACCCTAAGGACTTGACCTTGCAAGCCTTTGAACTGAGTCAAACGTGCAACCACATGTCTGTAATGGGACGGACCTAGTTGACTAAGTTGCTAATAACGTACCAGTGGGACCTCAGGATGTCAACTACACCCTTTGTGTAGTTGTACAGGGAAGCGTACCGGGGCTATGGCCTAAACTTCGCCTTCGCTAAGGGAAGGGTTAGTGTGCAACACCGGGGAGGACCACTTGTACTGTTAGAAGTTTTCGAAAGACTCTGTTACGGACACTCGCCTTTGTGGTGTTTGGCTGTATCTTGTGGGTAAAGTGCATAACCTCTGCAGAGTGTAAAATCTATTCGAATAGCCGTGTCCGCGGTATTGGACATCGCTCGGGAATTACAGTCAAGGGTTAGACTTTCTTGAAAATAACTTGGTCTTGAAAGGTTTGGTTTGGTTTAATAATGATGTTGATGGAAATGTGGATTAGAATCGGGAAAGATGTTTATTTAACTCCTGGAAAAGTTATTGATGCTATACTCGTTTCTACTGCTTTCGAATCTACTTACGATACTTGTTAAATGCTCTTTACTGCAAATATACCTTGAGCCACTCCTTTGTATTAAGCCATGCATGTAGTATATTAGTTGCATTCTGTGCATGACTTGCTGAGTACCAAGTGCTCGCCCTTGCCGCAATACAACACCAGTTGAAGAAGAGTCTACACCAGCTTTGGAGGAGGAGCTCCCAGAGGAACCGTCTAACTAGGGAGCAAGCCCAGTCAGTTGCCTGTGGTATACTGGATGGCGCCACGAAGTTATCTTATTTTCCGCTGCAGTTATTTCTCTTTTATTTAGTTTTGCCCTGCGAGGCGTATATTTGTAACTTGACCATAAGGTCAAGCAACCAGTTTGGTTAACTAATTAAAGTACCCTATTATTCGTTGAGTATGATTGTGATATTTGCCAATGTTGAGACTGTGTGCACTAGCGCGTTCCTGGACTAGTGCTGAATACACAGAGGGTCCGGATTTGTAAATTCGGGTCCCGACACATTCTCAACATTATCATCATTGTCGTCTTCATGACCAAGGATACCCTCCCCCTGAACATATGCACTTGTATCTCACTGTACCTTTTGACACAACAGAAGTGTAAGAAGCATCTCCAAAAATAACACTTTCAGCACGAGATGCACGAGTGAAGGAGAACCAAATCTTATCACCGAACATGTGGCATGAGCATCCGAAATCCACTAGCCATATGTTCTCCTTCCTTGCGTGAGAAGCCTACATAGAAGCAGAAAATGTCGAGGTCTCGGTACTGGGGTTAGAAATAAGATGTTTAGGAATCCAGTACTGAGACACAAGACTCACAACAGTAGGCACAAAACGAGTATTCTTATGCACAAAATCATATTTGCCTTTTCCCGTGTTTTTAGCAACAAAAGGTGTTTGTTTCACCCTAGGCATATAATGAGAAGTAGAGTGTGCCTTTCTTAAACTAGACCTAGCATCAAACCTTTCTCTCTTTTGTTGTTTAGCTAGTCTAAAGCAAAAGTCTACTAAATGTCCATCTCTACCACAATGAGTGCAAGTGTACTTAACATGATGTTTTGCTTTAACAGTAGAAGCACATTTTGCATTCATCATAGTAGAGGATAGAAAACTAGCAGATTTAAAAGCAGTTTTCTTAGGCACATTGACAATTTCAAATTTTCCACTTTCAAGTGTTTTAACAACAGTGGGAGCATGTGATTTATGATGAGCATAAGAATCAAAACCTAAACCTTTGTTCTGAGTGCTGACTTTTGATTGATCCAAAATCATGTTTAGGTTTTTCTAGACTTTAGTGAAACGTTCCAAAGAATTTTGCAAGTAATCAACTTTCTTAGCAAGAGTTAAACAATTATTGCAAGGAATATCAACTTTCCCTTTCTGTTTGCGACAAGTTGAGCATGAAAGAACCTCATGTTTAAGCAAAGCATCTGTCATTTGAGAAACCCTAGCATTTGCATCATTCAACTTTAATTCTAGTATGAAGCATTTAGAACATGGAGTTGTATCATGCAAATCAATGGTAGAACAGCTAGCATGTTTGACATGTTTCTCATTTTTCTCATTTTGATGTAATAGAAGAGCATGTTCTTTCCTAAGCGAGTTTAGCTCATTGTAAATTAAGTCACATGATTTGCAAGTATCATCATCAGGAATCAAAATCTTAATTCTAGCAATTTCAGCATTCAATGACACAACAATGAAATCATGTTTCTTAATTTTCTTGTCACGTTTGTCAAGCAATTTTCCACGACGAGCAACAGCAATAGCTAATTCATCATAAGAAGGATCTACCTCATTAAAGTCGCTGTCGTGATCGTCCTCGGTGAAGCTATCCTTGTTGCTTGCCATGAGACACAGCCCCATCAAATCATGCTTGCTTGGAGTTGCATCATCCTCGCTGCTTTCCGAATCCACATCGCTTAAGTTGACTTGTTAAAGTGCGGAAAGAACTCGGTGGACAACCTTACGGTTGATGAAGTTCTTCTTCTTTCTATCGCTTGAAGAAAACTTCTTTTTCTCTTTTCTGTTGTCCTTCTCCTCCTTTGATGTTTTTCCTATAAGTTTAAGACAATTTGAACGCATGTGGTTGAGATCACCACACTCATAGCACCTTGGAGGACCACCTCTCTTTCTCATTCTCACATTCTGCAAAGCTTTGTTAAAGCGAGAAGAGAGTAGTGCCAAGTCTTCTTCAGGAAATTCTTCAATCTGTTCATCGGTTAGTGAAGACAAGGAGGACAAAGCAACGCTAGAAGAGGAATTTGCATTCGACAAGTTAGGATTGGAGATCAAAGCAATTGATTTAACATTACCCTTCCTGGCAAGAACATTCAACTCATGAGTTTTCAACTTAGAATAAAGAACATCTAAAGTAAGTGTACTCATGACAGTTGATTCTCTAATGGATGTTACTTTCATCTCCCAAATAGACATGTCTAATGCATCAAGCAATTATCTAGTATTAGCAGCAGCATCAAAGCTAACTCCAAAAGCACACAAATTGCTAAGAATTTTATTAAAGCGTGCAAAGAAGTCATCTAGCGACTCACCGGGCTTCATCTCAAATCGCATGTATTTCTTTTTGTAAAGATCTTGATGAACCTCTTTAATAGTGTTAGAACACTCATGGTAATCAAAAAGAGATTTCCATACCTCATATGCGGATTTGAGATGGATCACACTGTCAAAGTCGCTGCATCCCAAGCCTTGGATGATCAAGTTGCGCGCCTTGTTGTTTGCTTCAACAAGTGCGCGATTGGCGTTGTTGACGTTGTCGTTTGGAGGGACTTCGTATGGTTTGTAGACCTTCTCCCAAATTGCGAATCCCTGCGCCTGGATGAACGCCTCCATCTTGGCCTTTCAAAACTGAAAATCAACACCATCGAACACACACGGTTTTGTCGAATAACGATCCATTAATCTAATCACCAGTTAAGATGGATTAGAAAAACCTTGCTCTGATACCATTTGTAGATCCATTAATCTAAAATCAATTTTTTGATCTATTAAAACTTCACCCCAAAATGGAACCAAATAATTGCCTCGTATTCGACAAAAACAGATTGACAGAGGTTCGGTAAAACATGAATTCCTGGAGATCCAACCGTCGGATCAATTTGAGATTTGGACACAAGAAACTAGATTCCAGTACGAATCGAACCCAAAAAGAATTAGCTCGATCGGACTTACGGATCAAGAGTTATGAACATCGCAAGCTTGCTATGACAGAATATGATGAGAATTGATCTAACCAAAACTTCAAGATTAAACAAGATCTTCAAAAGATTAATCAACTAAACTTTGAGGAACTCTATATAAATACCCTCGAGAGGTTTTGAATGGATCAAATCAAGATGAATCTCAAAGGACAAAAACCAATCTAGAACAAGAACAAGCATGCAAACAAGAACCAAAACAGGAAACACTGTAGCAACGCGGTTACTGTAGCATGCAAGGATTTGGAAGAATTGATCTTTATTTCTTTTGTCTAAAGTACTCCCAACAAAAGAGTACAAATCGTAAAACAAAGTTCTAAGCTTTCTGCTTGATTGATCCCTTAAACAAGAGACAACCCCTCCTATTTAAAGG
Source organism: Rhipidocladum racemiflorum (assembly GCA_036346355.1). NCBI lineage: Eukaryota > Viridiplantae > Streptophyta > Magnoliopsida > Poales > Poaceae > Rhipidocladum > Rhipidocladum racemiflorum. The sequence goes on along the minus strand of CM070571.1, from coordinate 43,568,980 downwards.
ACCAACCATAAGGAGTCCTGAATACAATTCCTACTCCTAATCCTAAAAGGAGTATGTATTCAACACAACTCCACTTGGCCCAACCTGGCCGAGTACAACTCTTGCACGCGTATGGCAACCCTGCCATACTCACGTGACTAACAACTCTGCACGCGTATGGCCCACCTGCCATACTCACGTGACTAACCATTATTCATGTGCACCATTCTCTTAGCCCGGCGCAGCTCACAACGGACCAAACATTTGGTCCAACATACATGCGAAAGTCTCAGTTCAATTCAAAGAAAACATGTTTCAAAAACATGTTCACGACGGACCAAAAAATCGGTCCGGCGCAGCTGCAAAAACAACGCTTAAAAATGCGTTCACGACGGACCGAAAATTTGGTCCGGCGTACATAGTCCGGCGTAACATAAAAGCTTACTGTTTTTGTAAAACTTGGTCTGGCACAAAAATATGTTCACGACGGACTAAACAAAAATCAGTCTGACGTACATGCGAAAACAAGCTTTAAAATGCCGTTCACGACAGACCAAAAATTTGGTCCGGCGTGCATGTAGAAACAGCCATCAAAAACGCAGTTCACCACGGTCCAACAATTTGGTCCGCCGTAGATGTGAATTCAGGCCTCAAAACACATGTTCACGGCGGACCGAATATTTAGTCCGATGTAGATGCGAGAAACGGTCCGGCGCAGATGGGAAACTTACTGTTTTTGCGAAATTCAGTCCGGCGCTAAAAGAGAAACACTGTTTCTTGTCAATTTGTCAAACACATGTACAAACACATTTTGCAAATTCAATTCTTAAGCCAATTTTTCAGCACATGATTTCACATTAATCATGAGTTCACTGCTCGAGCTAGGTCTTATTATTGTATTATAATTTAGTCATTATAATTTTTAATGGGTTGTGACTTTTTCATTTGGTTACACGCAAAGACTTAATAGTACAATCATTCATCCTCAATTATCAAGTATAATGATATTGCTTCAACATCTAGGCAAACATATTGCTTGTTATTTACAACATTGCTTGTTACTAGATTTATTCATCATTCATGTGTATGAAAATAGTGGCTAGCCTAAATGGTAATATCTTTTAGGTGCAGCGAGAAGCATAAATAAAACACGATTCGATGGGCGAGATATCATCACTTTGCTACTAATTCTTTGGTGCTAATTCAGTTGCCTCGTGTATATATTGCCTTCACGAATTTATTGGAAAGAACATGAGAGGACAGGATTTTATTTTCTTTTACAGGTAGATCAATTCCTATTGTTTCTTTCATGTGGCATATCAATGTATAGTTCGTCGAAATTGATAGGAGGCAAATGATCATTATTCATACCACTGGTGTTTGACAAAACAAATGTCACAAGCTCTTTGCTTCAAAACCTAAACCATTTAGAAATAACATCACAAGCTCTTTGCTTCAAAACCTAAGCATCACAAAATAAGGGCAGATATATGGAAAAGTTAACCAACCTGTACGTCACTGTGAAGTGGCCGTCAGGAGGAAGGGCGTAGGGGAGCTGCGGGCGCTGGGGAGATGTCGATCTGTAGGAAGGAGCACGCGTAGGGGAGGGGGCGATGGGGATGTTGATTGAGAAGAGGAAGGGCGCACAGGAGGGGATCCCGAACAAGGGGCGAAGGGGAGGGGCAGTGCAGGGTAGCGCTAGCTCTGGGGATTGAGATCGATCAGGAGGGGATTGGGAGGAAGGGCGCACGGGAGGGGATTGGGAGGAAGGGGCGAAGGGGAGGGGCAGTGCAGGGCGGCGTCGGCTCTGGGGATGGAGATCAGGAGGCAGGGTGGCGCCGGCTGACTGGGGATGAAGATCGGGAGGTAGGGCGGCGCTGGCTATGGAGATCAGGAGGCAGGGAACGATGAAGCTAACACAGAAGGAATATCTTTATCCCTAGAGCCGAGGGGTACCCTTTTTTTATCGGGAAGCATCGATGAGCTGGGTTTGCGCCAAAAAAAATTGATGCTACCACTTTTTTCCTACGCTATTCTAACGACAGGAAAAATAGTGGTAGTTACTATCTATTTTTTTGGAAGGGCCACTCAATAAAATTGATTAACGACCAAAATTTTTTATGGTTGTTATTTATTGGTCGTTAATACTCTTAATTGTAGTAGTGAGGGGAGGTTTACTTATGTAGTTAGAAGCTTCCAAAAGACTTTGTTACAGACACTCGCCTTTGTGGTGTTTGATTGTATCTTATGGGTAAGGTGTATAACCTCTGCAGAGTGAAAAATCTATTCGAATAGCTGAGTCCGCGGTATTGGACACTGCTCGGGGATTACAGTCAAGGATTAGACTTTATGAAAATGAACTTGGTTTATGGATACTTGGTGTTGGAAATGATGAACTTGCTTTAGGCTGGTAAATGCTTTACTTGTGAAATTGTTTATGAAATTATTATTGTTATTACCATTTTACTGCTTTCAATCTACTATTGTTATTTATGAAGGTGCTTTACTGCAAAAAAAACCATCTTAGCCTATCCTTTGTAATAAGCCATGCATGTAGAATATTATACTGCATCCTGTGCATGACTTGCTAAGTGCTTTAAGTACTCACCCTTGCAAACAACAAAACATTAGTTGAAGAAGAATCAACACCAGCGTTGGAGGAGGAGTTCCAGGAGGAGCCGACAAACTAGGGGGAGAGCCCAGTCAGTTGCTTGTGGCATATTGGTAGGCGCCACGTGTTTCTTTATTTTTCCGCTACAAGTTTATTTGAGTAAGACTTAAGCCCTGCGAGGCGTATTTTGTAACTAGACCATAAGGTCGAGCAACCGGTTATATTCTCTTTTCAATAAAGTACTTTACTATTTCGTTGAGTATGCTTGTGGTATTTACCGATGTTGAGACTGTGTGCACTAGCGTGATCCTGGACTAGTGCTGAATACCTTTAGTGCGGATTTGCGGTCGGGTCCCGGAGGTGGTATCGAGCCAGCCGATTTGTAGGACTACCCTTAGCTAGAATGGTCGCAGTGAGGATAAAACTATTTTCTAAAGTTAAAACTTGCCAAGATAATGAATGAACTCTCGACTTATCCCTTTCTCTCTTGTTCATACCCCTTGCTGAATTCTTTTGACTCCACCTTGATTTAAAATGTTGCATTCTTACGTAAGTGTCTTTGGCAGATGAAGATGATCAACAACTACGCTGAACGTCAGGGAGGTTACGCCGTCGAGTTGTGGCGCATGATGCAGCTACTTGGAGGTTTTGACAGACTGATCTACCGGGGAACCACCATAGTGAAGGCAGGATTGGTCCAAGCATGGGATGTCAAGATCACTATGTATGCCAGAGAGAAGACCAAGGCGAGTCGTCCTATCCACATCACAACGAGGAGGTCTTCGTTTGAAGCCGGGATCCAAGAGACATCGCGTCAAGCAATGCGGCAGATCGCTCGCACCTACTCATCAAAGTTGGAGGGCACTGTGTTTCGTCACCATCCACGCCGAGACAGTCGCCTCGATCGGGAGTTGATAGCAGAGGAGGACGCCATGATCACTCACCTGGCGAGGTTCGTTATCGCCCAGGAGGATGTTATTAACGAGACAGTTCAGGAGCTACAGAAGGCCCGTGATGAGATCGAAGATGTGAGGGTACAGCTGCGAGAGGCTCGGGAATACATTGCTCACTCTTCACGAAGGATTGGCGAGCTGGAGATGGCACTGCACGGGCCAGCACCGGAGCAAGTGTTGGAGCTACACGACCCAGACCCTGAGGAGCCAGAGCCACAACCTGCACCATAGCCAAAGCCAGAGCCACAACCTGCACTAGTTGGACATTATTAATTTGCCAACATGGGTTAATTTAGATCGATGTAGTGTGCTTAGCCCTGCCACGTGATAATGACATAATTTTGAAATATCAATTATTAAAGTTGACTTAATGAGATATGGAACATGTTTTGGAAGAGTGTCATGTGTTATTAACGATGTTGATGGCACGTGGTGCATGATAATCAACCGGGGTGATAAAATGATTTAAATTGGTGCAAGTGGCAAGATTGTTCTGGTGGGCCAAGTTGTGGCATCGGGAACGTCTTTTTGGTTTTGCTGATTGGGTAGTCTTGCCCTGGTTAACCTAAGGACTTAACCTTGCAAGCCTTTGAACTGAGTTCACCACGCAACCACATGTCTGGAATGGGACAGACCTAGTTGAGTAGGTTGCTGATATCTTGCATGTGGTACCTCGGGGTGTGAGCTATACCTTTGTGTAGTTGTATGGGGGAGCATACCGGGGCTGCGGCCAGGTACCCGTCCAATGGTTCGTTGTCCTAAACTTCGCCTTTGCTAAGGGAAGGGTTAGTGTTCGACAACCGGGGAGGTTCACTTGTGGAGTTAGAAGCTTCCAAAAAACTTTGTTGCGGACACTTGCCTTTGTGGTGTTTGATTGTATCTTCTGGGTAAAGTGTATAACCTCTGCAGAGTGAAAAATCTATTCGAATAGCCGAGTCCGCGGTATTGGACACTGCTCGGGGATTACAGTCAAGGGTTAGACTTTATGAAAATGAACTTGGTTTATGGATACTTGGTGTTGGAAATGATGAACTTGCTTTAGGCTGGTAAATGCTTTACTTGTGAAATTGTTTATGAAATTATTATTGTTATTACCGTTTTACTGTTTTCAATCTACTATTGTTATTTATGAAGGTGCTTTACTGCAAAAGAACCATCTTAGCCTATCCTTTGTAGTAAGCCATGCATGTAAAATTTTAGACTGCATCCTGTGCATGACTTGCTGAGTGCTTTAAGTACTCACCCTTGGAATCAACAAAACATCAGTTGAAGAAGAATCAACGCCAGTGCTGAAGGAGGAGTTCCAGGAGGAGCCGATGAACTAGGGGGAGAGCCCAGTCTTTTATCTGTGGCATATTGGTTGGTGCCACACGTTTCTTTATTTTTCTGCTGCAAATTTATTTGAGTAAGAGTTATGCCCTGTGAGGCGTATTTTGTAACTAGACCATAAGGTCGAGCAACCGGTTCTATTCTCTTTTCAATAAAGTACTTTACTATTTTGTTGAGTATGATTGTGGTATTTACCGATGTTGAGACTATGTGCACTAGCGTGATCCTGGACTAGTGCTGAATACACAGGGGGTCTGGATTTGCAGATTCCGGTCCCGACATGCCACCCCCACAGCAGACTGCAATGGGCCCTCTCCTCAAGTCTGGGATATACGTTGATTATGAGAGTGGATCCATAAATAGGTATTTGGAACCCATGATCGGAGACTTGCATACAGCCTGATTCGCTGACTGTATCTTTGACGAGGACTGTTTCCCGTCATTAGGGGGAGAGAACCAACCATTGGATGAAAAATGCCGAAAAATAATATGGCATTCCACTGGGATCCCCGCGCATGACCCTCACACTAATGAAGCAAATCAAGAAGTCCAGAAGATAATTGATTTGCAGAATCTAGCAAATGAACTGCCTGATCATTTTTGTGATCTGAAGAACGTGGTTAAGTCGCATGTACCAGCAAGAAATGCACTAGAGAGGGTGAAAATACCAAAGAAAGCAGAACGTATCCCACATCCTGTTCAGAGGCCTCAAAGAAAAAGAACAGGAAATATGGCTTCTCAAACCCAAAGTACCCGGAGACGTCTGAGGAAAACTGGGAAAGAGGACTTACCACAGCCAATCATGGAAATGCCCCAAAGCAAGAAGGGGAGCCAGTCGAGACCTGGCACTGGAAAGAAGCCTATGGAAAAGGCAATTCCAGATCTGAACCTTCCATTGGAAGAAGCCGCCGAAAATAATGTGTGCGCACACATAGGCGGAGAAGAACTAAAGGAACTTGCTCCTTGAATGGGAAATAGCAGTAAGAGCAAGTAGAAGTGTGTCGGGACCCGAATTTGCAAATCCAGACCCTCTATGTATTCAGCACTAGTCCAGGATCACGCTAGTGAACACAGTCTCAACAATGGTAAATATCACAATCATACACAACGATAGTAATAAAGTACTTTAATTAAAATAACCAAACTGGTTGCTCGACCTTATGGTCAAGTTACAAGAGTACGCCACATAGGTTGAAAACTTTTTAAGGAAATAAACTGCAGCGGAATGAAAGCATTATCGTGGCGCCATCCAGTATACCACAGGCAACTGACTGGGCTCGCTCCGTAAGTAGACACCTCCTCCTGTAGTTCTTCCTCCAAGGCTGGTGTCACTTCTCCTTCAACTGGTGTTGTATTGCGGCAAGGGTGAGTACATGGTACTCAGCAAGTCATGCACAGAATGCAAACTAATATTCTACATGCAAGGCTTAGTACAAGGAGTGTTTCATGGTTCATTTGCAGTAAACAGCAATTAGTAAGTAGCATAAGTAAATTTGAAAGCGGTAGAAACAATATATTATCAATAACTTTTCCAGGAGTTAAATAAACATCTTCCTTTTCCTAATCCACATTTCCATCAACGTCATCATTAACCCAACCAAACTTTCCAAAACCAAGATGTTTTCATGAAAGTCTAACCCTTGACTGTAATCCCCGAGCAATGTCCAATGCCGCAGACATGGCTATTCGAATAGATTTTACACTCTGCAGAGGTTATGCACTTTACCCACAAGATACAGTCAAACACCACAGAGGCGAGTGATCGTAACAAAGCCTTTCGGAAACCGCTAACTTTACAAGTGAACCTCTCTGGTTTTTGCCATACACCATCCCTTCCCTAACAGAGGCGAAGTATGGGACCGACATACCGTTCGACGGGTGCCATGCCATAGCACTGATACGCTCCCCTTTCAAGCTACACAACAGGTGTAGTTGACACCTCGAGGTACCACATGCAAGTTATTAGTGACTTACTGTAACACCCCAAAATTTTGCTTTTCTTAAATTCATGTGTGATTTGGCACTTTGGTGAATTTTTGGAATTTTCTGGAATTTATTTGGATTTATTTGGAATTTATTTGAATTTATTCCATTTTGAAATAATTAAAGAATTTAATTTTGCAAATAAAATTTTGTTGGAAATATTTTATTTGAGTCCAAAATGATCCAAAGTATTTTCCAGAATTTTTTGGAATTTTTCTCGAGTCATTTGCTATTTTAATGAATTAAATGAATTATCGGGAATTATTTTAAATATTAAATCGCTGGAAATTCAAACTCGGGTCAGAAATCGCTTCATCCGGATCGAAGTGGAACCAAAGTCGGATTCGAGTCCGACCGAGCCACGTGACTCGGCCGAACCACTCCTAACCTAATCAATCCCAACCGTTGGATCAAGATCCAACGGTGAGATCCGCCCGTCCGGTTCGGCCGTATCCGGCCCGGATCCGATCGCGCCGTCGGCGATCGTGGCGTTGATCGCGCCACGTGGGCGGTGAGAGTCGTCGTCTTCGCCGAGACCGAGCCGGACTCCGCCGCCGCGCCCGCCGCCGTGTAGGATTAGGTTTCCGTCTAGGGCACGAACGCCAAGGCTATTTAAAGCGTGAGACGTCCCCCAAGGTTGCCCTCATCCTTGCGCACCCGTTCCCCCGAGCCATCTCGCCTGAGCCGCCGCCGTTGAGCCGCAATCGCTCGCCGGAGTTGTCTCTTCCCTCCGCCGAGGTTTGCGCCGTTTTCCGTCGTCGTCCGTCGTCTTCCGCCGAGAAGGAGCTCAGATCTGGGATCCCCGCGACGAGACGCACCCGAAGGAAGGATTCATCTCGCCGGAGAAGCCCCGTAGCGCCGCGCCCTTGGTCATCGTTCCCGTCTCCGGTGCCAGGCCTCGCCGCGCCATCGCCGGACTCCGCGAGCTACGTGGACCGTCGAGATCCGGTCGGACGGTTGAGAGTGAGTCCACGTGTTATAAACCCGAGTAGATGCGGACCGTTGGATCAAGATCCAGCGGTTCACAATCGCCACGTCTTTGTAGCTGATCGCGATTATAGGATTAGATCTCGACCGTCCGATCTAAATCGAGCGACCCACGATCAACGAGTAGTTTCAGCGTGTTAACCACTGGATCTAATCCGCGCCGTTGAATTTCAAATCAGCGGTCGTGATTGGCGCCACGTGTCGGGAAGTTGGACCGACGCGGTCGGGCCGTCCCACGCTGGCAGGCAGACGCCGACACGCGGCCCGCGTGTCGAGGGGCTCGCATGTCAGCGGCTTGTCCCAGCCGGCGCCGACGTCACCCATGACGTCACGATGGAGTCCCACTGCCAAGTGGGCCGAGCCTCGCTGACGTCAGCGATGACATCACGAGAGGGCCCACATGTCGATCTCACGTGGAGTCGTGGGCCGAGTCCACGGTGGACCGAGCCGAGCGTGGACCAAGTCCATGGGCCGGTGACGTCGGCGCCCAATCAGAGGCTGCCACGTGTCAGCGGCGCAATAATTAATTTCGAAAAAAGAAAATGATTTATTAATTCGAAATATTGATTCAAATTTAGATTCAAACTTCAAACGCTTATAACTTTTGCGTTTCAACTCCGATTGGGGTGATTCAAATTTCTAAATTTGTATAAAATTAAGATCTACTCAAATATGAATTTTATTTAATTTTTGGACTAAAGTTTTTCTCTGTAATATTATTTAATTGATTATTTAAACTTTAAATAATCATAACTTTTGCGTTTTAACTCCAAATTTGTGATTCGGTTTCTAAAAATCCAGAAAATTACGTTCTCTCTGTTTATGGATTTTATTTGGAGTTTTGGGATGTTTTTGCCTATTGTTTATTGGGTATTTGCTATTTGCACGCTTTACGAGTAGAGCGTTGAAGTCTTGGGAAGGATTCGAGGGAGAAGTGTTGACTCAGGATCCAACTCAAGACCAAGAGCAAGTACTTTTTGAAGGCAAGTTGTGCTTTGACCATGTTGATCCCATTTTGAAACCTATTTTGATTTAAACTATTGCATGCTAGTTCAAGTAGAAAGATACTTTGATTGAACATGGGGTTAGATAAATACCAATTTGCTATATGACACCTTGATTACTTAAGTATGTGCCATGACCCTTTGTCACCCTAGTTGTGGTTTACTAGTTGGACATTATTAAATTGCCAACATGGGTTTAGATCGTTGTAGTATCTTTGCTTAGACACGCTACGTGCTCATGACATGATTTTGGATAATCAAATGCTAATATTGACTTAATGATATATTGAACCTGTTTTGGAAAAGTATCATGTGATGTTGATGGCACGTGGTGCATGGTAATCAAGCGGGGTTTGATAAACGATTTCGGCCAGGGCATGTGGCAAGAGTAATCAGGTGGGCAGTTGTGGCATTGGGGATGTTGATTTGGTTTCGGGTAGTCTTGCCTGGTCACTCTAAGGACTTAACCTTGCAAGCCTTTGAACTGGTCATACTTGCAACCACATGGCTGGAATGGGGCGGCCCTAGTTGATTAAGTCGCTAAGGACTCACTTGTGGAGCCTCAGGGTGTCAATTACACCGTTTGTGTGATTGTGCGGGGAGCGTATCGTGGTGTGGCCGATACCCATCTAACGGTGTGTTGGTCCCATACTTCGCCTTGGCTAAGGGAAGGGATGGTGTAGAAACCTGAGCAGGAGAGGACCACTGTGTTGTTTGAGGCTTAGAAAGGCTTTATTCTGAGAACTCGCCTTTGTGGTGTTTGTTGTATCTTGTGGGTAAAGTGCATAACCTCTGCAGAGTGTAGAATCTATTTGAATAGCCGAGTCCACGGTGATTGGACAATGCTCGGAATTACAGTCAAGGGTTAGACTTTACGAAAATAACTTGGATTTGAAAAGTTGGGTTGGTTTAGTAATGAAGTTGATGGAAATGTGGTTTAGGATGGGGAAAATGTTTATTAAATTTCTTGAGAAGTTATTTATGCTTTACTTATTTCTCTTTGCTTCGAATCTACTTTTATTACTTGTCAAAAGTTGCATCTGCAAATATACCTTGAGCTATTCCTTTGTACCAAGCCATGCATATAGTATATTAGCTTGCATTACATTGCATGACTTCTTTGAGTACCAAGTACTCACCCTTGCCTCAACACAATATCGGTTGAAGAGGAGACTACGCCAGTTTAGGAGGAGGATTTCAAGAAGACCCGTCTACTTAGGGATGCGAGCCCGATCGGTTACTGTGGTATCTTTGGATGGCGCCACAGTTATTTGATTTTCATTCTTGTTATTTCTCTTTTAATAAGTTTCGCCTTGCAGCATATATTTGTAACTTGGCCATAAGGTCGAGTAACCCTTTGATTATTTAAATAAAGTACTTTGATAGTATCGTTTGGTATGATTGTGATATATACCGATGTTAAGACTGTGTGCACTAAGCGCGTTCTGGACTAGTCTTGAATACCTGAGGGTCGGATTTGCAAATTCGGGGTCCCGACAGAGGTGGTATCAGAGCCATACTTGACTGTAGGCTCAACCCTAGCTAGAATGGTCGTAGTGAGGATAAAACCTATTTTCTAAAGCTAAAAATTTGTGAAGACAAGAAATGACATCTCGACTTATCCCCTTCTCTCATTTCTTGTCTCTTGCTGAAATTTTCCCTTACCTTGTCACAATTGAAAAATTCCGAGTTCTTACGTAAAGCACTCTTGTGACAGATGAAGGTTTTCTCGATGAGTGAGTATAGGTTCTATAGTGAGACTCCTTCGCCGAGTCGAGTCATAGAATAAAGAGTCACCCTTTAGGCGTTAGACTCCAGAGTTAGTTCGATTTGGATTTGCTTTGTTTGCTGAGTGTGCAGTATGTGTTGCAAGGCCCTTAGGCATTGTAAGCAGCCATACCAAGTTATTAAATAATAAAGTTGGACCTTAAAGTTACCCCTTTCGCCCCGCATAAGTTCCATATTACTTGTCTATTCTGGTTTCCCTCTCATCTCTAAACCTAGAGCAAATCGACAGATGGTAAACACCCGTGGAAACTTTGGAAGCAATGGGAGCGGTTCGCCAGCCAGAAAACCCCAATGATGGAGCACCCGGCACCGCCCTTTGGATATGCAGAATTTCGGAGCTTTTCTTGCTGCTCGGACTCGGTTGATGCATGCTATGATGCAACAAATGCAGCACGTCCTTTGCTCAGGCCCTTGCTAATCAAGTTAATCGGGGACCACGCTTGAGAATACAAGGTGTCGAGTTCATGAGGACTCACCCACCCACTTTCTCTGGGAATGCCAATCCATTGGAGGCCGATGATTGGTTAAGATCAATCAAGAGGAAGCTACACATAGCTCAATGCATAGGGAATGAGAAGGTACTTTACGCTTCTCATCAGCTGGAAGGAACGGCCGAATGGTGGGAGAACTACATTGCCCACGAGAGAACCCTCAAGATATCACTTGGGAAGAGTTCACATTGCATTAAGCAGGTATCACGTGCTGAAGGAATCATGGACCTTAAGAAGGAGGAGTTGAGCAGCGAAGCAAGGTAATCGACCAAGGTGGCCGACTACTGAACAAGTTCACACGGCTAGCACGCTACGCTTTGAGGATGTAGCGGCAGATAAATCAGGCAGATCTCGCTTTATGAAGGGACTTAACGCCAGGATTGCAAGACTTAAGTGCATGCTTTTAGTTCAAACCCACGGTTAGAACTCCGAGCGAAAGTAGGATGTTAGGGGTGAGAATACTAATAGGTGGAATAGAATTCCTAGCAAACCTTTTAATTTTGGAGACCCAGACCTTAGACGTCATATTGGGAATGGATTGGTTATCCAAGCACAAGGCCGTATTGGATTGTGGACGAAGGACTATCTCAGTTGAGAGCCCGTGTGGGAAGAAAGTGGAATTTCAAGCCACTGCAGTTAGAGATGGACAGTTGATGGTTAACAGTACCAAGGCAATCAGCATAGAGGATGTCCCAGTAGTGAATGAGTACCCAGATGTATTTCCCGAAGACCTACCTGGTATGCCGCCAGACAGGGACATAGAGTTTGTGATAGAGCTTGTACCTGGTACAGCACCGATAGCAAAGAGACCCTATCGGATGTCTGTCGGGACCCCGAATTTGCAAATCCGGACCCTCTGTGTATTCAGCACTAGTCCAGAGCAGCTAGTGCACCTGATCTTTAACCTCGGTAAATATCACAATCATACCAATCGATACCATAAAAGTACTTTATTAAAGTAATAAAACTGGTTACTCGACCTTATGGCCAAGTTACAAATATATGCCTCGTAGGGCGAAACTTATTCAGAGAGAAACAATAGCAGCGGAAAATCAAATAAACTTCGTGGCGCCATCCAGTATACCACAGGCAATGGATCGGGCTCGCATCCCTAAGTAGTCGGGTCCTCTTGGAGTTCCTCCTCCAAAGTGGCGTAATCTCCTCTTCAAGCGGTATTGTGTTGAGGCAAGGGTGAGTACTTGGTACTCGGCAAGTCATGCTGAGAATGCAAGCTAATATACTATATGCATGGCTTGGTACAAAGGAATAGCTCAAGGTATATTTGCGATGCTTGACATTTGACAAGTAATATAAGTAGATTCGAAAGCGGTAAAAACAAGTAAAGCATAAATAACTTTGCAAGAAGTTTAAATAACATTTTCCCCATCCTAAACCACATTTCCATCATCTTCTTTGTTAAACCAACCCAACTTTTCAAATCCAAGTTATTTTGAAAGTCTAACCCTTATTGTAATTCGAGCATTGTCGATCACAGTGGACTCGGCTATTCAAATAGATTCTACACTCTGCAGAGGTTATGCACTTTACCCACAAGATACAATCCACTCACCACGTCGGTAGTGAATCGCCATACAAGAGTATGCGAATGGCGATCATAACAAAGCCTTTCGGAAGCCTCAAACAACACAGGTGGTCCTCTCGATGCGTGCTCTACACCATCCCTTCCCTTAGCCAAGGCGAAGTATGGGACCAACACACCGTTAGATGGGTACCTGGCCACGACCACGATCGCTCCCAGTACAATCACACAAGCGGTGTATGGCGACACCCTGAGGCTCCACAAGTGAGTCCTTAGCGACTTAGTCAACTAGGGCCGTCCCATTCCGACCATGTGGTTGCAAGTATGACCCAGTTCAAAGGCTTGCAAGGTTAAGTCCTTAGAGTGACCAGGGCAAGACTACAGAAAAACCAAATCATCACTCCCAATGCCACAATGGCCCGCTTTGATTACTCTTGCCACATGCCCGTCGGCGTTTATCAAACCCAGTTGATTACCATGCACCACGTGCCATCAACATCACATGATACTTTTCCAAAACAGGTTCAATATATCATTAAGTCAATATTAGCATTGGATTATCCAAAATCATGTCATGAGCACGTGCGAGGTCTAAGCGACATACTACAGCGTTCTAAACCCATGTTGGCAATTTAATAATGTCCAACTAGTAAACCACAACTAGGGTGACAAGGGATCATGGCACATACTTAGATAATCAAGGTGTCATATAACAAATTGGGCTGGATCTCGACCCAATGTTAAAACAAAGAATCTTTCTAATTTGACCGAGAATGCAAAAGTTTAAATCAAAATAGATTGAGAAATAGGATCAATATGTTCAAACCACAACATGCCTTCAAAAAGTACTTGCTCTTGGTCTTGAGTTGGATCTGAGTCAACACTTCTCCCTCGAATCCTTAGGCACTTCAACGTCTACTCGTAAAGCGTGCAAATAGCAAATACACAAATGAACACTATGCAAAAGATCCCAAAACTCCAAATAAAATCCATAAACAGAGAGAACATAATTTTCTGGATTTTTAGAAGCTGGAATCGTCAAATTTGGAGTTAAAGCATAAAAGTTATGATTATTTAAAGTTTAAATAATCAATTAAATAATATTTCAGAGAAAAACTTTAGTCCAAAAATTAAATAAAATTCATATTTAGGTAGATCTTAATTTTATACAAATTTAGAAATTTGAACCACTCAAATCGGAGTTGAAGCATAAAAGTTATAGCGTTTGAAGTTTGAATCTAAATTTGAATCAATATTTCGAATTAATAAATCATTTTCTTTTGGAAATTAATTATTGCGTCGGCATGGACACGTGGCAGCTCTGATTGGCCTGCTGGCGTCGGCGGTCCATGGGCTCGGTCCACACTCGGCTTGGGTCCGCAGTGGACTCGGTCCACGGCTCCACGTGAGGCCCGACATGTGGGCCCACTCGGGTGGCGTCATTCTTGGCGTCGGCGAGGCTCGGCCACGGTCGGCGGCAGTGGAGTCCCACCGATGGCGTCATGGGTGGCGTCCGCGATGCTATCGGCCCGACACGCGGGCCGCGTGTGTCGATGACCACGCCGCCAGCGTGGCGGCGCGGCAGTTCGGCTTCCTGGGCGGCGTGGCTGTCGTGGCCGTTGGTTTGAAATCCGGCGGTGGGATTGAGTTTGGCCTCATGTGCTTGGGGCGCACGTGGCGATCGTGGGCCGTTGGATCTAGATCCAGCGGTTGGGATTAGATCTAGGATTTTCAGCGAAACTCACCGAAGTGGCGTGGCACGATCTGGGCCTTTGGATCTTGATCGGACGGTTGGTGGAGCTTCGGGTCGGCGATGGCTTCCGCAGCGGAGTTGCGGCTGCCGTGGCGAGGCAGCGACCACCCAAGCAGCGGTTGGGGCGTGCTCGGCGAGATGGAGGGTGTCTTGAGTGCGCTGGCCGGGGTTTGAATCTGGGGTCAATGGCGGCGGAGGGCGGCGGGCCAGCGGCGGCGAGGCAAGGACCGTGGTGGCGCTTCACGCAACTCTGGCGGCGATCCGGCGAACCTCACGGCGGCTAGAGCTCGGCGGTTTAGGGCAAGAAGTGCGCGAGTCACGGCGGTCCTCGAAGTGCGATCCGGGCATTAAATAGCCGGGGCGTGCTTTCGGCGAGCCCTAATCGATCCGCAATGGCGCTCGGCGGCGAGTCGGCTTCGATTCTGAGGAAGGCAGCGAAATCGTGGCCGTCCGTGTCGCGATCAGCGGCCCACGATCGCCGCGGCGCGATCGGGTCGGTCGAACACGGCTCGGTCGAGGTCAGGCGGATCTCGGCCGTTGGATCTTGATCCAACGGTTGGGATCGATTAGGGTTAAGTGGGTTGATCGAGTCAAGCGGCTCAAGGTCGGACTCGAGTCGACTTCGGTCGGATGAGCGATACTTGACCGAGTTGGATTTTCCAGCGATTTAATATTTAAAATAATTCGATAATTCATTTAATTCATTAAAAATAACAAATGACTCGAGAAAAATTCGAGAAAAATTCTAGAAAATATTTTGGATTATTTTGGACTCAAATAAAATATTTCCAACAAAAATTTATTTGCAAAATTAAATTCTTTAATTATTTCAAAATGGAATAAATTCAAATAAATTCCAAATAAATCCAAATAAATTCAGAAAATTCCAAAAATTCACCAAAGTGCCAAATCACACATGATTTTAAGAAAAGCAAAATTTTGGGATGTTACAAACCTCCCCCTTAATAGAATCTAGTCCACAGAGATTAGGGGCTCACTAAAGAAATAGGTTTGGAAATTCTTTCTTCAAATCCTCTTCGCGCTCCCAAGTCGCTTCACTTTCTTCATGGTTGCTCCTTTGAACTCTCTGAGAATCGGGTTGACTTGTTTCTAGTTTCTCGATCCATTGTGTCTAGAATCCTCACGGGGTGCTCCTTATAAGTCAAATCCTCTTGCAACTCAATTGACTCTAAGCGGTGCTGTTCCTCGGGAACTTCGGAGACACTTCTTCAAGCCCAGGACACATGGAACACGTCATGCACTCCTGCTAACGATTTGTGGCAACTCGGTGATAGGCAACTTCACCCTGCGACTCAAAATCTTAAATGGTCCAACATAGCAGGAGTGCGAGTTTCCCTTTGGCATGGAACCTCTTAACTCACTGAGGCGTAACTCTGAGGTATACAAAGTCTTACGGTTCAAAACTCAAATCTCGGCGACGATTGTCGGCATAACTCTTCTGTCGAGATTGGGCTATCTTCAACCTTTCCCTAATTATGGCGTCTGCTCTTGACCTCTTGAAGAATATCAGGCCCAAAGACACGGCTCGCCCGGTCTCATTCCAATTCAATGGTGTCGAAGCGGTCGACCATATGATGCCTCAAAAGGTGACATCGTAAACTAGCACGATAACTATTGTTGTAACTAAACTCGGCATACGGCAAACTTTTATCCCAAGAGGTAGCATAAGCCAATGCACAAGCTCTTAACATATCCTCTAGAATCTGGTTGACTCTTTCGGTCTGCCCATCCGTACGTGGATGATAAGGTACATCTTGAAGTTCAAGCGGGTCCCCATGGCTTCATGCAACTTATTCCAGAACCTTGAGGTAAATTGGGTACCTCTGTCAGATACAATCCTCCTTGGCACTCCGTGCAAACAAACAATCTGATCATGTACAACTCTGCTAATTTATCTCAGAGTAAATGGTCTTCACGAGGATAAAATGGGCTACTTTAGTCAAGCGATCCACTATAACCCATATGGAGTCATAACCTCCTTGAGTCTTCGACAAACCGGTAATGAAATCCATTCCGATTTCCTCCCACTTCCACTCGAGGTATTTTCAGCGGTTGTAGCAATCCTGCTTTGGTCTCGATGCATTGCCTTGACTCGGCATCGTCGCACAATGCAACATGCTCGGCAACTTCACGTTTCATACTCGGCCACGAGAATCTCTCCTTGAGATCTGATACATCTTGGCGCTTCGGGATGAATCAGTACTTAAGTCATGGGCTTCTTCGAATCGATTGCTTTAACTCCTTTTTGTTAGGCACACAAATGCGATCCTTCATCCATAACGTGCCTTGCTCGTCTAGCTTGAAATCCTTTGCCTTGCCTTCCTCCATTTTGGACTTAATCCTACGGATCTTGTCATCATCATACTGTCCTTCTCGGATCCGGTCCTCTAAAGTAGGCTTTACTTCCAAGGCGGCCAAGAATCCGCTAGGTACAACCTCAATCTTCATTTTCGGAAATCCTCACATAACTCATCGACTTGTGGCTAGCAACGTACTCACGGTATGGCTTTTCCGACTCGGTGCATCGGCTACTACATTGGCCTTCAGGGATGGTAATGAATTCCAACATTATAGTCCTTGATCAATTCTAGCCATCTCCTTTGCCTCATATTCGAGATCCATTGGGTGAATATGTACTTAAAACTCTTATGATCCGTATATACTTCACATCTGTTTCCAATCGAGATAGTGGCGCCATATCTTCAAAGCATGCACTACGGCTAACTCTAGGTCATGTGTCGGATAATTTTCCTCATGCGGCCTCGGTGCCTTGATGCATAGCGGCGACCTTTCCATTCTGCATCGGCACACATCAAGTCCTTGGCGCGTCGTCACAATAAATATCGAAGCTTTGAGCAACATCAGGTAGAACTAACACCGGTCTTGATGTCAATCGCTTCTTGACTCTGAAATCCTTCCTCACATTCGGCGTCCATGCAAACTTCTTTTCCTTCTTCAGCAATTGCGTAAGAGGTTTCGCAATTGTCGAAAAGCCTTCGATGAAAGCTTGGCGGTAATATCCTGCCATTCCAAGGAAACTCGAATCACAGGTCACCGTCTTTGGTTGTTCCCAATGTAACACCGCTTCTACTTTGCTTGGATCCACGGCGACTCCTTCTGCGGTCATTACATGTCCAAGAAACTCCACTTTGTCCTTCCAAAAGTCACACTTCTGAACTTGGCGAAAAGTTGTTGTTCCTCGGCTTTTCCAAAACTCGCCTGTAAGTGTTCGGCATGTTCATCCTCTGTCTTGGAGTAGACTAGGATATCGTCTATGAACACGACGACAAACTTGTCCAAATATTCCATGAACACCTTATTCATCATATTCATGAAATAGTGGCGCATTAGTCGATCCAAAGGACATAGCGTAAACTTCGTAATGTCCATATCTTGGCGAGAATGCAGTCTTGAATATCTTACGATCGGATCTTTAGCGATGATATCGATCTGAGATCAATCTTGGAGAAAACTCCGGCTCCTCTTAGCGATCAAACAAATCATCAATCCTGGGTAGCGGATACTTATTCTTCACGGTGACTTCATTGAGTGCACGGTAGTCAATGCACATCCTGAAACTCCGTCCTTCTTCTTGACAAACAAAGCTGGTGCTCCCCACGGCGGCGAACTTGGTGCGATAAATCCTTTCTCCATTAACTCTTCTATTGTTTCTTCATCTCTACCAACTCCTCGGTAGACATCCGATAGGGTCTCTTTGCTATCGGTCTTTGTGCAGGTACAAGCTCTATCACAAACTCTATGTCACTGTAGCGGCATACCGGGTAGATCTTCGGGAAAAACATCGGGGTACTCATTCCTCTTTGGGACATCCTCTATGCTGATTGCCTTGAAATCTGTTAACCATCAAGCTGTCCATCTCTAGCTGCGGTGGCTTGAAATTCCACTTTCTTCCCACACGGGCTCTCAAGTGAGATAGTCCTTCGTCCACAATCCAATCTGACCTTGTGCTTGGATAACCAATCCATTCCCAATATAACATCTAAGGTGCAGGTCTCCAAAATTATAAGGTTTGCTAGGAACTCTATTCCATCTATTAGTATTCTCACCGGAACATCCTACTTCCGTTCGGAGTTGAACCAGGGGTTTGAACTAAAAGCATGCACTTAAGTCTTGCAATCCTTAAATCATTTCGAGTAGCAAAGCCTTGCGAAACAAGCGAATCTGAAGCTCGAGTCAAACAAAGCTGCTGCAGTCTTGAGTTAACAAGTAACTTACCCGATCTGACGTCAGTAGCATTTTGCAATGCATCCGCGGTGACATGGTTGACTCGGCCTCTCACCTGATGCAGGGTGTGGCTCTGGTCTTTGGCGTCCTAGCTGAGGTGGTTCCTAGATTGAAGCGAAGGGTCGCTCTGCTGTCTTCTTCGGACAAGCTGTTGGCAAAGTGTCTGGCTGCGTTGCTTGATTGTAGCGGCGTCTCACTTGTTCCTATTTGCACTGGGGTAGCGTTTCTAGCGAAGTGGGGTTTGGTAGTTACGATTGGCGGGTCTTGGTGCTTTGGGGATGGTGTCCTTGTTGCATTACGTGGTTGGAATCGAAGAATTGATTTGGTGCAACTCTCAAGCCCATTGCGTTCCTGACGTGATCCTTCTTTGTTGCATCCTGCGCTTCTGTTCTCATCCAGTTCCTTGCGCTTGTCCTCAAGAATAAGCGCCTTATTCACCAACTCTTGGAAATGCGGAAAGGTGTGGGTGATCAACCCTACTTGCAATCTGAGTTAAGTCCCTTCATAAGCGAGGTATGCGGATTTATCTGTCGCTACATCCTCAGTGCGTAGCGTGCTAGGCTGTGTGAACTTGTTCGGGTAGTCGACCCTTTGGTTGATTACCTTGCTTGATGCTCTGAACTCCTCCTTCTTAAGGTCCATAATTCCTTCAGGCACGTGATCTTGTCGGAATGCATTTGTGAACTCTTCCCAAGTGATATCTTGAGGGTTCTCTGCGTGGCACGAAGTTCTCCCACCATTCGTAATTGTTCCTTCCAAGCGATGAGAAGCGTAAAGTACCTTCTCATTTCCTATGCATTGGGCTATGTGTAGCTTCCTCTCAATTGATCTTAACCAATCGTCGGCCTCCAGCGGATTGGCATTCCCGAAGAAAGTGGGTGGGTGAGTCCTCATGAACTCGGCGACCTTGTATTACGGCGTGGTCACTGATTAACTTGATTGGCGTGGCACGGCGGTGACGTCTGCATTTGTTGCATCATAGCATGCATCAGCTGGAGTCTGAGCGACAAGAAATGCTCCAAAATTCTGCACATCCGATGGCGGTCTTTGGTGCTCCATCATTGGGGTTTTACATTTGGCGAGATCCACTCCCATTGCTTCCAAAGTTCCCACGGGTGTTCACCATCTGTTGATTTGCTCTAGGTTTAGAGATGAGAGGGAAACAAGAATAGACAAGTAATATGGACTTTATGCGAGGCGAAAGGGGTAACTTTAAGGTCCATCTTTATTATTAGTAACTTGGTATGGCTGCTTACAATGCCTAAGGGCCTTGCAACACATACTGCACACTCAGCAAACAAAGCAAATCCAAATCGAACTAACTCTGGAATCTATCGCCTAAAGGGTGACTCTTTATTTTATGACGCGACTCGGCGAAGGAGTCTCACTATAGAACCTAAGCTCACTCATCAAGAAAACCTCCATCTGTCACAAGAGTGCTTTACGTAAGAACTCGGAATTTTTGAATTGTGACAAGGTAAGGGAAAATTTCAGCAAGAGACAAGAAAAGAGAGAAGGGGATAAGTCGAGATGTCATTTCTTGTCTTCACAAATTTTTAGCTTTAGAAAATAGGTTTTATCCTCACTATGACCATTCTAGCTTAGGGTTGAGCCTACAGTCAAGTATGGCTCTGATACCACCTCTGTCGGGACCCCGAATTTGCAAATCCGGACCCTCTGTGTATTCAGCACTAGTCGAGAGCAGCGCTAGTGCACCTGATCTTTAACATCGGTAAATATCACAATCATACCAATCGATACCATAAAAGTACTTTATTAAAGTAATAAAGCGGTTACTCGACCTTATGGCCAAGTTACAAATATATGCCTCGTAGGCGAAACTTATTCAGAGAGAGAAACAATAGCGGCGGAAAATCAAATAAACTTAGTGGCGCCATCCAAGATACCACAGGCAATGACCGGGCTCGCATCCTAAGTAGTCGGGTCCTCTTGGAGTTCCTCCTCCAAAGTGGCGTAATCTCCTCTTCAAGCTGGTATTGTGTTGAGGCAAGGGTGAGTACTTGGTACTCGACAAGTCATGCCTGCAGAATGCAAGCTAATATACTATATGCATGGCTTGGTACAAAGGAATAGCTCAAGGTATATTTGCGGTGCATGACATTTGACAAGTAATATAAGTAGATTCGAAAGCGGTAAAAACAAGTAAAGCATAAATAACTTTGCAAGAAGTTTAAATAACATTTTTCCCCATCCTAAACCACATTTCCATCATCTTCTTTGTTAAACCAACCCAACTTTTCAAATCCAAGTTATTTTGAAAGTCTAACCCTTATTTGTAATTCAGAGCATTGTCGATGCAGTGGACTCGGCTATTCAAATAGATTCTACACTCTGCAGAGGTTATGCACTTTACCCACAAGATACAATCCACTCACCACGTCGGTAGTGAATCGCCATACAAGAGTATGCGAATGAGCGATCATAACAAAGCCTTCGGAAGCCTCAAACAACACAGGTGGTCCTCTCGATGCGTGCTCTACACCATCCCTTCCCTTAGCCAAGGCGAAGTATGGGACCAACACACCGTTAGATGGGTACCTGGCCACGACCACGATACGCTCCCCGTACAATCACACAAGCGGTGTATGGCCCGACACCCTGAGGCTCCACAAGTGAGTCCTTAGCGACTTAGTCAACTAGGGCCGTCCCATTCCAGCCATGTGGTTGCAAGTATGACCAGTTCAAAGGCTTGCAAGGTTAAGTCCTTAGAGTGACCAGGGCAAGACTACTAGAAAAACCAAATCATCACTCCCAATGCCACAAGCGGCCCACCTGATTACTCTTGCCACATGCCGGTGTTTTATCAAACCCAGGTTGATTACCATGCACCACGTGCCATCAACATCACATGATACTTTTCCAAAACAGGTTCAATATATCATTAAGTCAATATTAGCATTGGATTATCCAAAATCATGTCATGAGCACGTAGCGAGTCTAAGCGACATACTACAACGTTCTAAACCCATGTTGGCAATTTAATAATGTCCAACTAGTAAACCACAACTAGGGTGACAAGGGATCATGGCACATACTTAGATAATCAAGGTGTCATATAACAAATTGGTAGTTATCTAACCCCATGTTTAAACAAAGTATCTTTCTAATTGAACTAGCATGCAATAGTTTAAATCAAAATAGATTTGAAATAGGATCAATATGGTCAAAGCACAACTTGCCTTCAAAAAGTACTTGCTCTTGGTCTTGAGTTGGATCTGAGTCAACACTTCTCCCTCGAATCCTTAGGCACTTCAGCGTCTACTCGTAAAGCGTGCAAATAGCAAATACACAAATGAACACTATGCAAAAGATCCCAAAACTCCAAATAAAATCCATAAACAGAGAGAACATAATTTTCTGGATTTTTAGAACCGGAATAAATCAAATTTGGAGTTAAAGCATAAAAGTTATGATTATTTAAAGTTTAAATAATCAATTAAATAATATTTCAGAGAAAAACTTTAGTCCAAAAATTAAATAAAATTCATATTTAGGTAGATCTTAATTTTATACAAATTTAGAAATTTGAACCACTCAAATCGGAGTTGAAGCATAAAAGTTATAAAGCGTTTGAAGTTTGAATCTAAATTTGAATCAATATTTCGAATTAATAAATCATTTTCTTTTGGAAATTAATTATTGCGTCGGCATGGACACGTGGCAGCTCTGATTGGCCTGCTGGCGTCGGCCGATCCATGGGCTCGGTCCACACTCGGCTTGGGTCCACCGTGGACTCGGTCCACGGCTCCACGTGAGGCCCGACATGTGGGCCCACTCGGGTAGCGTCATTCTTGGCGTCGGTAGGGCTCGGCCACGGTCTTGGCAGTGGGTCCCACCGATGGCGTCATGGGTGGCGTCCGCGATGCTGTCGGCCCGACCGCCGGGCCAGCGTGTCGGTGACCACTACGCCAGCGTGGCGCGACAGTTCGGCTTCCTGGGCGCGTGGCACAATCGTGGCCGTTGGTTTGAAATCCGGCGGTGGGATTGAGTTTGGCCTCATGTGCTTGGGGCGACGTGGATCGATCGTGGGCCGTTGGATCTAGATCAGCGGTTGGGATTAGATCTAGGATTTTCAACGGGAAACTCACCGAAGTGGCGTGGCACGATCTGGGCCTTTGGATCTTGATCGGACGGTTGGTGGAGCTTCGAAGTCGGCGATGGCTTCACGGCGGAGTTGCGGCTGCCGGCCGAGGCAGCGACCACCCAAGCGGCGGTTGGGGCGTGCTCGGCGAGATGGAGGGTGTCTTCGGTGCGCTGGCAGGGGTTTGAATCTGGGGTCAATGGCGGCGGAGGGCGGACGGCGGCGAGGCGAGGCAAGGACCGTGGTGGCGCTTCACGCAACTACGGCGGCGATTCCGGCGAACCTCACGGCGGCTAGAGCTCGGCGGTTAGGAGCAAGTGCAGCGGGAGTCACGGCGGTCCTCGGGGTGCGATCCGGGCATTAAATAGCCGGGGCGTGCTCGGGCGGAGCCCTAATCGATCCGCAATGGCGCACTTTCGGCGGCGAGTCGGCTTCGATTCTGAAGGCAGCGAAATCGTGGCCGTCCCACGTGTCGCGATCAGCGGCCCACGATCGCCTGGCGCGATCGGGTCCGGTCGAACACGGCTTTCGGTCGAAGTCGGGCGGATCTCGGCCGTTGGATCTTGATCCAACGGTTGGGATCGATTAGGAGTTAAAGTGGGTTCGGTCGAGTCAAGTGGCTCGGTCGGACTCGAGTCGACTTCGGTCGGATGAACGATACTTGACCGAGTTGGATTTTCCAGCGATTTAATATTTAAAATAATTCCCAGTAATTCATTTAATTCATTAAAAATAACAAATGACTCAGAAAAATTCCAGAAAAATTCTAGAAAATATTTTGGATTATTTTGGACTCAAATAAAATATTTCCAACAAAAATTTATTTGCAAAATTAAATTCTTTAATTATTTCAAAATGGAATAAATTCAAATAAATTCCAAATAAATCCAAATAAATTCCAGAAAATTCCAAAAATTCACCAAAGTGCCAAATCACACATGATTTTAAGAAAAGCAAAATTTTGGGATGTTACAAACCTCCCCCCCTTAATAGAATCTCGTCCCAGAGATTAGGGCTCACTAAAGAAATAGGTTTGGAAATTCTTTCTTCAAATCCTCTTGTGACTCCCAAGTCGCTTCACTTTCTTCATGGTTGCTCACTTGAACTCTACAGAATCGGGTTGACTTGTTTCTAGTTTCTCGATCCATTGTGTCTAGAATCCTCACAGGTGCTCCTTATAAGTCAAATCCTCTTGCAACTCAATTGACTCTAGCGGTGCCTGTTCCTCGGGAACTTCGGAGACACGATTATGTCCTTTGGGTGGCGAATCGCGCCAACTTATTTCATGAATATGATGAATAAGGTGTTCATGGAATATTTGGACAAGTTGTAAAATGCGTGTTCATAGACGATATTACGATCTACTCCAAGACAGGAGGATGAACATGCCGAACACTTAAGGCGAGTTTTGGAAAGTGAGGAGCGACAACTTTTCGCCAAGTTCGACAAGTGTGATTTTGGAAGGACAAGGTGGAGTTTCTTGGACATGTAATGACATGAAGGAGTCGCCAGTAGATCCAAGCAAAGTAGAAGGCGTGTTACATTGGGAGCGACCAAAGACGGTGACCAGTTCGGAGTTTCCTTGGAATGGCGGGATACTACCGCCGTTTCATCGAAGGCTTCTCGACAATTGCGAAACCTCTTACGCAATTGCTGAAGAAGGAAAAGAAGTTTGCATGGGCGCTTGAGAATGTGGGAAAGGATTTGAGAGCTGAAGAAGCGATTGGCGTCGGCACCGGTGTTAGTTCTACGGATGTTGCTCAAAGCTTCGATATTTATTGTGACGCATCGCGCCAAGGACTTGGATGTGTCTTTGATCACGAGAATGGAAAGGTTGTCGCTTATGCGTCAAGGCGATTGAGGCCGCATGAGGAAAATTATCCGACACATGACTTGGAGTTAGCTGCCGTAGTGCATGCTTTGAAGATATGGCGTCACTATCGATTGGAAAGCAGATGTGAAGTGTATACGGATCATAAGAGCCTTAAGTACATATTCACCCAGTCGGATCTGAATATGAGGCGAGAGGAGATGGTTAGAGTTGATCAAGGACTACAATGTTGGAATCCATTACCATCCGGGAAGGCCAGCGTAGTAGCCGATGCTCTGAGTCGGAAAAGCCATACCAGTGAGTACGTTGCTAGCCACAAGCCAGGATGAGTTATGTAAGGATTTTGAGAAAATGAAGATTGAGGTTGTACCTAAGCGGATTCTTGGCCGCATTGGAAGTAAAGCCTACCTTAGAGGACCGATCCGAGAAGGGCGGAAGGATGATGACAAGATCCGCAGGATTAAGTCCATCAAGGAGGAAGGCAAGGCAGAGGACTTCAAATTGGATGAGCGAGGGCACGTTATGGATGAAGGGTCGGATTTGTGTGCCTAACAAGGAGGAGTTAAAGCGATCGATTTTGGAAGAAGCCCATGACTCCAAGTATTCAATTCACCACAGGAAGCGCCAAGATGTATCAGGATCTGAAGGAGAGATGCGGTGGCCGAGTATGAAGCGTGAAGTTGCCGAGCATGTTGCATTGTGCGACGTATGCCGAGAGAGTCAAGGCAATGCATCGAGACCGGCAGGATTGCTACAACCGCTGAAAATACTCCGAGTGGAAGTGGGAGGAAATCGGAATGGATTTCATTACCGGTTTCAGAAGACTCAAGGAGGTTATGACTCCATATGGGTTATAGTGGATCGCTTGACTAAAGTAGCCCATTTTATCCGTGAAGACCACCTACTCGGAGATAAGTTAGCGAGTTGTACATGATCGGGATTGTTTGTTTGCAGGAGTGCCAAAGAGGATTGTATCGGACAGAGGTACCCAATTTACCTCAAGATTACGGAATAAGTTGCATGAAGCCATGGGAACCCGTTTAAACTTGATCTGACTTATCATCCCGCAGACGGATGGAGCCAGGCAGAAAGAGTCAACCAGATTACGGAGGATATGTTGAGAGCTTGTGCATTGGCTTATGCTACCTCTTGGGATAAAAGTTTGCCAGTATGCCGAGTTCGATTACAACAATAGTTATCGAGGCTAGTTCTGAGATGTCACCTTTTGAGGCCTTGTATGGTCGACCACTGTCGGACGCCATTGAATTGGAATGAGGCCGCCAGCGCCGTGTCTTTGGGCCTGATATTCTTCAAGAATTGAAGAACAGTCGCCATGATTAGGGAAAGGTTGAAGATAGCCCAATCTCGACGGAGAAGAGTTATCTTGACAATCGTCGCCGAGATTTGAGTTTTGAACGAGAAGACTTTGTATACCTCGAGTTACGCCTCTCGGGGGAGTTAAGAGGTTCCATGCCAAAGGGAAACTTGCACCCGTTATGTTGGACCATTTAGGATTTTGAGCGCAGAGGCGAAGTTGCTTATCATTGGAGTTGCCACGATGCGTTGGCGGGAGTACATGATGTATTCCATGTGTCCCGATTAAAGAAGTGTCTCCGAGTTCTGAGGAGCAGACACCGCTAGAGTCAATTGAGTTGCAAGAGGATTTGACTTATAAGGAGTATCCCGTAAGGATTACGGACACAATGGATCGAGAAACTAGAAACAAGTCAACCCGTTTCAGTAGAGTTCGATGGAGCAACCATGAAGAAAGCGAAGCGACTTGGGAGCGAAGAGGATTTGAAGAAAGAGTTTCCAAACCTATTCCTTTAGTAAGCCACGAATCTCGTGGGCGAGATTCTATTAAGGGGGAGGTTTGTAACACCCCAAAATTTTGCTTTTCTTAAATTCATGTGTGATTTGGCACTTTGGTGAATTTTGGAATTTTCTGAATTTATTTGGATTTATTTGGAATTTATTTGAATTTATTCCATTTTGAAATAATTAAAGAATTTAATTTTGCAAATAAAATTTTGTTGGAAATATTTTATTTGAGTCCAAAATGATCCAAAGTATTTTCGAATTTTTTGGAATTTTTACGAGTCATTTGCTATTTTTAATGAATTAAATGAATTCTTGGGAATTATTTTAAATATTAAATCGCTGGAAATTCAAACTCGGGTCAAATCTTGTTCATCCGATCGAAGTCGGAACCAGTCGGATTCGAGTCCGACCGAGCCACGTGACTCGACCAGAACCGCTCCTAACCACTAATCAATCCCAACCGTTGGATCAAGATCCAACGGCCGAGATCCGCCAGACGGTTCGAGCCGTATCGGCCGGATCCGATCGCGCCGTCGCGATCGTGGCCGTTGATCGCGCCACGTGGGCGGCCGAGAGTCGCCGTCTTCGCCGAGGCAAAGCCGGACTCATGCGCCGCGCATGCGCCGTGTAGGATTAGGTTTCCGTCTAGGGCACGAACGCCAAGGCTATTTAAAGCGTGAGAGCGCCCCTGAGGTTGCCCTCATCCTTGCGCACCCGTTCTCGAGCCATCTACTTTGGCCGCGCCGTTGAGCCGTCGCTCGCCGGAGTTGTCTCTTCCCTCCGTAGGAGTTTGCGTAGATTTTAAAGTCGTCGTCAGTCGTCTTCCGCCAGAAGGAGCTCGAGATCTGGGATCCCCGCGACGAGACGCACCCAAAGGAAGGATTCATCTCGCCGGAGAAGCCCCGTAGCGCCGCCCTTGGTCATCGTTCCGTCTCGGTGCCAGGCCTCGCCGCGCCATCGCCGGACTCATGAAGCTACGTGGACCGTCGAGATCCAGATCGGACGGTTGAGGTGAGTCCACGTGTTATAAACCCGAGTAGATCTGGACCGTTGGATCAAGATCAGCAGTTCACAATCGCCACGTCTTTGTAGCGATGCGATTATAGGATTAGATCTGGACCGTCCGATCTAAATCGAGCGGCCCACGATCAACGAGTAGTTTCAACGTGTTAACCCTGGATCTAATCCGCGGCGTTGAATTTCAAATCAGCGGTCGTGATTGCGCCACGTGTCGGGAAGTTGGGCCAGCGGCAGTCGGTGGCGATCCGCAGCAGCGCGTGCGTGTGGACGCCGACACGCCGGGCCCGCGTGTCGAGGCTCAGATGTCGTGGCTGTCCCAGCCGAGCGCCGAGCGTCACCCATGACGCCACAAGAGGTCCCACTGTCAAAGACTGCGGCCGAGCCGCTGACGTCAGCGATGACGTCACCCGAGAGGGCCCACATGTCAGTCTCACGTGGAGTCGTGGACCGAGTCCACGGTGGACCCGAGCCGAGCGTGGACCAAGTCCATGGACCGGCTGACGTCAGCCGCCCAATCAGAGGCTGCCACGTGTCCTTGCTGACGCAATAATTAATTTCCGAAAAAAGAAAATGATTTATTAATTCGAAATATTGATTCAAATTTAGATTCAAACTTCAAACGCTTATAACTTTTGCGTTTCAACTCCGATTTGGGTGATTCAAATTTCTAAATTTGTATAAAATTAAGATCTACTCAAATATGAATTTTATTTAATTTTTGGACTAAAGTTTTTCTCTGTAATATTATTTAATTGATTATTTAAACTTTAAATAATCATAACTTTTGCGTTTTAACTCCAAATTTGACGATTCCAGTTTCTAAAAATCCAGAAAATTACGTTCTCTCTGTTTATGGATTTTATTTGGAGTTTTGGGATGTTTTTGCCTATTGTTTATTGGGTATTTGCTATTTGCACGCTTTACGAGTAGACGTTGAAGTCTTGGGAAGGATTCGAGGGAGAAGTGTTGACTCAGGATCCAACTCAAGACCAAGAGCAAGTACTTTTTGAAGGCAAGTTGTGCTTTGACCATGTTGATCCCATTTTGAAACCTATTTTGATTTAAACTATTGCATGCTAGTTCAAGTAGAAAGATACTTTGATTGAACATGGGGGTTAGATAAATACCAATTTGCTATATGACACCTTGATTACTTAAGTATGTGCCATGACCCTTTGTCACCCTAGTTGTGGTTTACTAGTTGGACATTATTAAATTGCCAACATGGGTTTAGATCGTTGTAGTATGCTGCTTAGACACACTACGTGCTCATGACATGATTTTGGATAATCAAATGCTAATATTGACTTAATGATATATTGAACCTGTTTTGGAAAAGTATCATGTGATGTTGATGGCACGTGGTGCATGGTAATCAAGCGGGGTTTGATAATGATTTCGGCCAGGGCATGTGGCAAGAGTAATCAGGTGGGCCGGTTGTGGCATTGGGGATGTTGATTTGGTTTTTCGGGTAGTCTTGCCCTGGTCACTCTAAGGACTTAACCTTGCAAGCCTTTGAACTGGGTCATACTTGCAACCACATGGTGGAATGGGACGGCCCTAGTTGATTAAGTCGCTAAGGACTCACTTGTGGAGCCTCAGGGTGTCAATTACACCGTTTGTGTGATTGTGCGGGGAACGATCGTGGGCGTGGCCGAGATACCCATCTAACGGTGTGTTGGTCCCATACTTCGCCTTGGCTAAGGGAAGGGATGGTGTAGAGCCTGAACCGGAGAGGACCACCTTTGTTGTTTGAGGCTTCAAAGGCTTTATTCTGAGGAACTCGCCTTTGTGGTGTTTGGCGTATCTTGT
Source organism: Rhipidocladum racemiflorum (assembly GCA_036346355.1). NCBI lineage: Eukaryota > Viridiplantae > Streptophyta > Magnoliopsida > Poales > Poaceae > Rhipidocladum > Rhipidocladum racemiflorum. The sequence continues at coordinate 43,539,710 of CM070571.1, read as the reverse complement.
GGGTAAAGTGCATAACCTCTGCAGAGTGTAGAATCTATTTGAATAGCGGAGTCCACTAGATCTTTGGACAATGCTTTCGGGAATTACGATCAAGGGTTAGACTTTACGAAAATAACTTGGATTTGAAAAGTTGGGTTGGTTTAGTAATGAAGTTGATGGAAATGTGGTTTAGGATGGGGAAAATGTTTATTAAATTTCTTGAGAAGTTATTTATGCTTTACTTATTTCTACCGCTTCGAATCTACTTTTATTACTTGTCAAAAGTCATTTCTTGCAAATATACCTTGAGCTATTCCTTTGTACCAAACCATGCATATAGTATATTAGCTTGCATTCTGTGCATGACTTCTTTGAGTACCAAGTACTCACCCTTGCCTCAACACAATATCGGTTGAAGAGGAGACTACGCCGGTTTGGAGGAGGATTTCAAGAAGACCCGTCTACTTAGGGATGCGAGCGGTCAGTTGCTGTGGTATCTTTGGATGGCGCCACGGTTATTTGATTTTCATTCTTTGTTATTTCTCTTTTAATAAGTTTCGCCTTTATGAGGCATATATTTGTAACTTGGCCATAAGGTCGAGTAACCCTTTGATTATTTAAATAAAGTACTTTGATAGTATCGTTTGGTATGATTGTGATATATACCGATGTTAAGACTGTGTGCACTAGCGCGTTCCTGGACTAGTGCTGAATACACAGAGGGTCCGGATTTGCAAATTCGGGGTCCCGACACTTACTCAACTAGGTCCGTCCCATTGCGGACATGTGGTTGCACGCTTGACTCAGATCAAAGGCTTGCAAGGTTAAGTCCTTAGGATGATCAGGGCAAGACTACCCGAAGAACCAAACCAACATCCCCGACGCCAATCATGGCCCACCACATCATTCTTGCCACTTGCCCCGATCCAAATCTATTTGTCAAACCCAGTTGATTACCATGCACCACGTGCCATCATCAATCACAACACATGTTACCTTTCCAAAACAGGTTCAATATCTCATTAAGTCAATATTAACATTTGATTGTCCAAAATCATGTCATGTGCACATAGCAGGTCTAAGCAATGTACTACAACGATCTAAATACCCCATGTTGGCAATTTAATAATGTCCAACTAATATCCACAACTAGGATGACAAGGGTTCATGGCACATAATTAAATAGTCAAGGTGTCATACTGCAAATTGGCATTTATCTAATTCCCAAACATAATTAAAACAATTGCTAATTAAATTAGCATGCAATAATTTAAATTAAATTAATTTCAAAAATGGGATCAATATGGTCAAAGCATAACTTGCCTTCAAAAAGTACTTGTTCTTAATCCTGAGCTGGCTCCTGGGTCAACACTTCACCTTCGAAGCCCTCGGGTACTTCAACGCTACTCGTAATGCGTGCAAATAGCAATAAATAAATAAATAGTACATAAACATTGCTCAAAGATTCAAATAAAGTCCACAAACAGGAGGAGCATGATTTTACAAATTTTTAGAAATTTGAATCGCCCAAAACGGAGTTAAAATGCAAAAGTTATAATTGTTTAAAGTTTAAAGAATCTATTAATTAATTATAAACAGAGAAAATTTCATAAACAGAAATTAATTAAAATTCATATTCAAGTAGATCTGAATTTTATAAAAATTTAGAAATTGGAATCGTTCAAATCGGAGTTAAAACGCAAAAGTTATAAGCGTTTGAAGTTTCAAAATTCAAATAAAACAATAAACCGAATTAATTCATTTATTTTTCTATAGAAAATCCAGATTTATGACGTCAGCATGATGTCAGCGGGTCCATGGACTTGGTCCACGGTTCGGGTCTGGTTCACCGTGGACCCGGTCCACGAGTACACGTCTCACTGGCATGTGGGACCCCTCGGATGACGTCAGCGCTGACGTCATCGCGCTTCGGCCGAACGGAACTGACACGCGGGCCCCACCCGTGACGTCAGCATGACGTCACAGATGACGCCATGGAGCCGTTGGGCCAGCCACTGACATGCGGGCCCTACGCTGACGTCACGCGTTGACATCAGCGACGACCGGGCGCGTCCGCGTGGACCGCGCCGGTCCAGCTCCCGTGCACGTGGCACGATTTAGGCCGTTGGTTTGAAATCCAACGGTCCAGATCGGATCTAAAACTGCACGTTGTGAAGCAACGCGGTTAACGTTAACCGTCTGATCTAGATCTAACGGCTGAGAACCAATCTAGGCATGGTGCAGTTACGGCTACGTGGCACAATTTAAGGCGTTGGATCTAGATCTAACGGCTGAGAACAGATCTAAGGATTAGCATGTGAGGCTTACCCGCGGTGACGTGGACGAACCCTGGCCGTGCGATGAAGATCCAACGGCTGAAAAGCTTCGAGGTCTCGGCGATGTCCACGGTGGAGCTCGGCGGCTGGAGACGAAGACGATGACGGGCCCAACGGCATTGCGGCCGTGCTCTAGCGAAGTGGATGGTGCTCCCAGGTGCGGCTCGCCGCGACGGTTCTGGATCTAGGCACCAACACGGTGGAGGACGACGGACGACGGCGGAAACGGCGAGAAACAGCGGCGAAACGCAACTCCAACTACGGCGAGCTCTAGCGGGCGAACGGCGGCGACTCAGGCACGAAGGTCTAGGGCTACGGGTGTGCACGGAAGAGGGCTACACGGTGGTGGCGGCGGCTCTTTAAATAGGGCCCTCGACTTCCGTGAAAATCGCGGAAACCGAGGTCCACCCGGCTGCGGCGGCGGAATCCGAATGGGACTCGGGCTGGGTGACGTGGCACGATCTCGGCCGTTGGATCTCGATCCAACGGTCGCGCGGGTTAGGGTTTGGGTCTGGCTTGGTCCGGCGCGAACGTGGCTCTCTGGCAAGACGGACTCGGCCCGACGCGTGAGTTCGATCCGGGCCGACTGGAGTTCGGTCCTGGCACTGGTTCGGTCCGTATTGACTGGGTTCGGGTCGAATGAACAGTACTTGACCCGAGTTGATTTTCCAGCGATTAATTATTCAAAATAATTTCCAGAAATTCATTTAATTCAAGAAAAATAGCAAAATGATCAGAAAAATTCTGGAAAATACTTTGAGACATTTTGGACTCAAATAAAATATTTCCAACAAAATTTTATTTAAAACTTTTAATTCTTTAATTATTTCAAAAGGGAATAAATTCAAATTAAATCCAAATAAATTCCAGAAAATTCCAAAAATTCACAAAAGTGCAAAATTTCATTTAAATTTATGAAAAACAAAAATTGGGGTGTTACAAAGTGCATGAAGCACACCATGATGAAATGGCCATAAATTTTGTAATAACAGGAGAATCAATGAATAGAGAAACAGCCAATGTCGATGCATACTTTGCAAAGAAGATTGCCACGATCATTAATCATGATCCCAAGCCTGCATCTCTCGTAGAGTCCAAGAAAAGGCTCGATTGGAAAGAATGGAAGAAGACAATCACTACAGACTTAGTCTCTCTGAACAAAAGAGAGGTGTTTGGGCCTGTGTGCCATACACCTCCCCATATAAACCCCGTAGGTCACAAATGGGTTTTTGTTCAGAAGAGGAATGAAAACAATGAAGTTGTAAGGTACAAGGCAAGGCTTGTCACTCAAGGTTTCACTCAATGTCCTGTGGTTGATTATGAAGAAACCTATTCTCCGGTCATGGGTGGAATTACCTTTAGATACTTGATCTCAATGGCAGTCAACTTGAATTTGAGAATGAAGCTAATGGATGTTGTCATAGCATTTTTGTATGGAAACTTCGATTCGGGGATATACATGAAATTACCGGAAGGTATACCTATCCCAAACCAAGACAAAGCAAACAGAAACCTATACAGTGTGAAATTGGAGAAATCACTATATGGGCTGAAGCAGTCAGGAAGAATGTGGTACAATCGCTTGAGTGACTTTCTCTGCAAGAAAGGCTACACGAAGAGCGAAGATTATTCATGTGTATTTATACAACGATCTCCGAATGGATTTTTTATAATCTCCGTCTATGTAGATGACTTGAACATCATTGGGATGGATGAAGAAATTAAAGAAGCATGCTCATACTTGAAGTCTGAGTTTGAAATGAAAGACTTGGGTAAAACCAAGTTCTGTTTAGGCTTGTAGCTTGAACATGTCCAAGGCGGAATCTTGGTACACCAGTCATCATACACGCAGAAAGTGTTGGAGAGATTTGGTTTTGAAAAGGCATACCCTACAAAGACACCAATGGTCGGAAGGTCACTCCAAGTAGACCTAGACCCATACAGGCCTAGAGAAGAGGGGGAGGAAGTCCTGGCAGTGGAATTCCCATATTTGAGTGCAATTGGAGTGCTCATGTACCTTGCGATTAGCACTAGGCCGGACATTGCGTTCGCTGTGAATTTGCTAGCATGGTACAATGCAGAACCCACCAAAAGGCATTGGAAAGGGGTGAAGGACATCTTCTGTTACCTCTAAGGAAGCAAAGATCTCGGCTTGTTTTACAGAAGAAACAATGAATTGAATTTAGTTGGCTATGCCGATGCTGGGTACCTATCGGACCCGTATACTGGCAAGTCACAAACCGGGTATGTTTTCCTTTGTGGAGGAACAGCAATCTCTTGGAAGTCGTCTAAGCAGACACTTGTCTCGATGTCGACAAACCACTCAGAAATCATTGCATTGTATGAAGCCTCCTGAAAATGTGCATGGCTTCGAAGAATGGTTCACCACATCCAGAAGTCATGTGGTTTGAACATGGAACAAACACCCACTATTATCTATGAAGATAATGCAGCTTGTGTTGCTCAAGTGCAAATGGGATATGTGAAAAGTAACCTCACAAAACATATCAACCCCAAGTTCTTTATGATCATGAAATGCATAAGATGAACGATGTCAAGATACTGCATACTAAGTCGTGTGAAAATCTCCCAGGTTTATTTACTAAGTCACTCCCGGCATCTTCCTTTGAAAGATGCGTTAGAGGAATCGGAATGATGAGACTTAGAGAAGTGCTGATTTCAGGGGGAGAATTTTCACATTCTCCTACATAAATCTTGAGCATGAAGTTTGAGTACCCAACATGAATCTAGAAGATTAACATTGAAGTTTGGGTGGATCGTACTCTTTTTCCTTAGTAAGTTTTTAATTGAAGTTTTCTTACATAAGGTTTTGATGAGGCAATCCGTTCAACACAGCAAGCGTATGCTATGTACTCTTTCTACAAGTATTTTTCCTACTGGGTTTTTCTGGAGTTTTGATGAGCCATATGCATCTCGCGGTGAAGAGTCCAAGGGGGAGTGTTAGGAAACTCAGCCCATCGTGGCCCATGTGGACTCTCCCGAAACCCTAGCTGTAGGTTATAAATAGGAGGCAGGGGTTACCCCATTGTACACGTGCAATCAGAATAATAAAGCAGAGCAGTTCCTCCTCATATTGTGTCTCTCTCCTCCTCTCTCTGTTCTTCAGTTTAGATCTATTAAGCATCTCCGGACTATTCGATAATGAGGTTGTCTAACACAATGCAACCTTATCAGGTGAGGTTTCTCCCGGGGTCGACACCGAACTGCTGGCAGAACTGCTTGTAGTAGGCGACGCGGTCGTTGACGGCGCTGGGGTCCCTGCCATCACACTCGAGCACGCCGTTGATGGCCCGGATGGTGGCGCCGAAACCCTGGACAAACGTGATGGGCTCGTGCACGTTGTTCATCCAGTACCAGAGCACTGCCTAGAACGCCATCACGGGGCTGCGCGCCACCGCGTCCGGGTCGTCAAGCCCGTCAAAGTCGATGCTCTGTCCCACCGGCCCGTAGTTGTAGTTCCACGAGATCTGCAGCGGCCCACGCCCGTAGTACCCCTTCACCTGGACGCACGGCCACTCCGTGTTCTTTGGGCCACAGTAGTCCTTGCTCGGCCCGTTGATCTCCTCGATGTAGCAGAACTCTGCAATTTATGCGAGCTCTTCGTCAGTAGAGTTTCATGCACACCAGTTCACCTATACTTCGATTGAGTAGTCATGTATCAAGAAGCTTGAAATGAAATTTACTGTAGTAACTTACTTATGGTCTCATGGTTGGCGTGGGCGAAGAAGGCGGTGATCTTGCACTTGGAGTCGTCGTCGGAGCCGGTGCGGCCGAGGCGGGGTATCCGCCGACGGCTCTGAGGAAGGCATCACGAGTGTAGAAGCCCTTGCCGGCGCAGCCGTCGGCGGCCTGGGCGGTTTAGCGCGCTGAAGAAGGCGAGCGTGACGATGCTGCCACGGACACGCTGTTGGTGGCCGGCACGTCGCAGGGACCCGAGCGGCAGCCTGTGCCGCAGTAGTCCTTGCCGGTGTCGCAGAACCCCCACTTGCTGCAACACTGATCGGCCGCGCACCCACAGTTCTACGCGGCCGCCATGGTAGAGGCCAGGAGGAGGGCCGCCCCGAGGGCAAGTAGATTTGGCGCCATGGTTGTCGAGTGAGTTTGTTGTCTTTGCGAGTAGTGATGTCAACTATGCGATGGTTCGGGGCTGATTTTTATAGAGTTGGATAAGCAGAGAGGATGCGTGGATTAGTTGAGTAGTTTGGGGTTTATTTTGACGTGGACATTAGCTTTTGGCCCTGTTTGGAATGGCTTCAGCTTCGGTTTCTGTGCTCTGAAAGCCAGAAGCTGTTCCAAATAGCTAGCTTTCTCGTAGTCAAAAGCCAGAAGTCAGCAGCCCATTTGTACTAGAAAAAGCTAAAAGCCGAAAGCTGGTCTAAGGTAGCTTCCTACAGCTTCGATGGGTTGGAGTTATGATTTTACACTAGAGTTCAAAGAAAATTACCCCTTCCCATCAAGTGTAAAATTCCAAACCGCACCAGTCTCACCATTATTCCTAACCCGCATCCCTCATACCTAAAAGCTATACTAAACAACCAGACTAACAAACAACAAACCTTTTTAGCCCAGTCGTGCAGCTCTTCAACCATGCAGCTTAGCTAAAAGCTACTTTTCAGAAAAGCTCCAGCCATACCAAACAGGGCCTTTGTCTGACTCTTCGCGCTCGTCAACCAACCAGGGCTGAGTCAAATCGATTGAATTTTTGTAGAGAGAGACAGGGCAGCTAAAGGCGGCATCTGCAAGTGGTGAACCGCATCTGCTTGTATGGGTTAACCTGCTATTGACTGCATACGCACAGTGCTAGAGAAAATTTCGATGAGCGTGCGTAAGGTTTCAATTATCAACGAAAATCGTGATTTTTGATCGTATCGAATCGGCTTAATAAACTATACTGGTCGATAAACTATACCAGTCGATAAACAGGTCCAATTCAAAAAAATTAGAAAATTTTATGTGACAAACCGCTCAAAAATTGGTGAAAATCGCTCGAAAATCAGTCAAAAATCCATTTTCGAATTGTTTCGCTTAGTTTGCCAATTTTTCGAAGAAAACCAGACGAGAATCGGTGACAATCGGCAGAATTAGTCAATTTTTTACTACCGAGTTCAAAGAGATTAACTTCAAAACTATTCAATTTCTTTCGATTTTCGATGAAAATCAGTACCGAGCGGTGAGCGATTTTTGACCTCTAAACGATATTGTAATCCTTTGGTGTGTACACTTCATATGTACAAATCTATAGTCTTGTATAATCATTTTGTAATATTATAAATATAACATATATATTTAAAATTTGCTAAAAGTAATACAAATAATTGTAATATCTTAAAAATCCTAAACCATTAAAATTAAAACCAATTCAATCAATAAATTTAACCTATTGAAAATATAAATATGTAACGTTTCTAAAATTTTTTGGGGTACCGGAGCATACCCGGCACCCCTAGTACCACCTCTTGCTTAGTCCCTAAGCTGATCTACTTGAAGACGCTCAGCCGATGTGGGATGCGGTTGATGTAGTGAAGCTTGACCTCCCTGAACATGCTACAGTCGTGCTGCTTGATGCCTGTTTCATAGATGATAAGAAGAAGTCAATTGATGAAGCAAATAAGAGGCTCAAGCATTAGATCGCACATTGGGAGGATCAGAAACTCCTCGATCAGCTGGTGGTTGACATGAAGGCAAAAAGGCCCAATTCTATGAGGAGATCAAGGAACTTGTATCGGCTTTGGAGGCTTCCGAGAGATCCCTAGAAGAGGAGCTGATAAAGATAAATGCCCAACTAGATGATGCAGTTCCCAAAGTGATAATCTTTTCTTCTTCACTGAAGGAGCAGAAGGTCTCCTTGGCTAAAGGCATAGCATCAGTCCGGGCCCAATCAGCCAAAATTATTCCCATTCCTAGTACAACCGAGGAGGACTATGCGATTATCGACAAAATCGATAAATCATTACCAGTGCCTTAGATGTACTGTCGGGTTTGGGGATGAATCCCTTATTGCCTTCAAACAATTTTTGCTATGTAATGAATACTGTTTGGTCTGTTGTGGATGAACACTTTTGCCTCAACCTAGATATCTCTAACTTATAAATTGGCTTTTTAACCGATTTAATATTCGAATGCTTTTAATATATTATGTTCTTATGTTATATTGTTTTTGTTCTAATGACGATGTACTCCATCGTCCATATATCATATGTACTTGTATAGTTAGTCAATCATATCAAACAATGTACTTACAATAGTCTAATCGAAACTCTCTTGATAGCAATGTATCATGCAGTATCTTAGTTAATTAAGCCCCAATGCAAATACTTGGGTAATACTTCTTTAGGTATTTTTTTTATTGATTGCCTTAGTAAATAATACTCTATCTAAAGTTTCCAAAATATAAGAATTACCGTGGACTAGCTGATTAATTTTATACGGCCCTTCCCAAGGAGACCATTTTTCATATCGACTATCCTTTGTTTTGATGGGTAAAATGTTTTTCCATACCAAGTCGTTTTCATCGAATGATTTAGACATGAATTTTTTATTGTAGGCTCTCGCAACCCTAGCCTTATTCTTCTGAATTTGTTATAACATCTGCAACCTTAATTCTGCTAAGTTATCTAAATTATCAGCTATTAAGTTCTTATAATCTCGAGCCGATAAGTTATCCTGCTTAGAGACCCACAATGAACTTATACCGATTTCTATCGGCAATACACCCTCTTGTACATACATAAGATGATAGGGTGATAACTTGGTATCTCCATGGCAAGCGATCTGATAAGACCACAGTGAATATGATAATGTTACATGCCAATTCCTCAGGTTGTCCTTATTTTTTCTTTTAATCAACTTGATCAATATCTTATTCGATGATTCGGCTTGACCATTAGCTTGTGCATAATAGGTTGATGAATTTAACAACCTTATCCCAAAACTTTCTGCAAAATTCTAAAATTCAGTTGACGTAAACACAGTTTCTTGATCAATCGTAATAGTCTAAGGGATCCCAAACCAATAAACGATGTGCTTCCGGACAAACCCAATCGCTTCAATACTAGTTACCTTTTTCAAAGATATAGCTTTAATCCACTTAGAAAAATAATTGGTCACAACTAATATGTACTTATGTCCTTTAGATGATGCAGGATATATCTGTCCGATATGTCTATATCCCACCCCCTAAAAGGACAAGGTTTAATGATCGGGTGTAAAACTGAGGCAGATGCTAATTGCACATTGCTAAATTTCTAGCAAGCCTGGCACCCCTTATGGTATTTCAAACAATCTTCCAACATAGTCGGCCAGAAGTAATCAGTACGCCTTAACAACCATTTTATTTTATGAGCTGTGGAGGATACGAGGACTGGGTATGCACGCAGGGAAGATCAAGAGGACCGTACAAGAGAGGAGAGTGCACCCGGTCCATCCGACTATGTTGTAACTAAAAGAAGAAATTGTAACCGTAAAGGAAGCCATCCTAGATAAGGAAGAATACGATCCCTTTACTTGTAACCAACTCGGACTCATGCCCTAGTAACCGAGTTGGATTCCACCCTTCCCCCTTCTTGTATATAAGAAAAGGGAGAGGGAGGACGAGAGGGCATAGCAGGACACAACATATAATCCCAGAACACAGGACTAGGGTATTACCTCCACCGTCGAGGGCCTAAACCTGTATAATTCCTTGTCATGTGTTACCATCGAGATCCTAATCCAGTGCCTTGCCCCACAAATTCACACCCTCTAAGATTATTGCTGACACAAAACGTCGACAGTTGGCGTCAGGTAGGGGCAGCGCGAAGATCAATCCGAGTGATTTCGATGGCTTTCGAAAAAGGAACCACCTTCACTCCAGGCCAGGGTTTTTGCTTCAGAAGTGGCACCCTCATCCTCTCAGACTCATATTAGATCCGGTCCGAGAGCTTTCCCGGTTTCCGTTCGGTATTGGTGATCGGAAGCAGTCTTTTCGAATCATAGAATCGACGGGGACCCGGGGAGACCGAGACGGAGCATGCCTGGAATGAAGACCCAGATGACCTCGCCTGGTCACTTCAAAATCGGGCACATAACGTCAACGATGACATCTTGCATGCTAGAGCGGGAAACCAATCGGTTTTTCAAACGTCGCAGCAAAACATCATGGCCACCAACACGCTCCTTGACACCTTGGGACCCATGATCGAATCTGATAGCCTAGCTGCACTGATCATGCCACAAGTAAAAGCTGGCTGCGGCGATTCAACACAACCAGCAGGGCAAGATGACGAAGCCCTCACGAACAAGGGAAGAGACTCACACAGCTAGTAGTCGGACTGGCCGCAGTCGTATGAGGAGCAGTCGGCACAGGTCCCCCTGCCACAAGGACGTACGCTCCACCATCCACCGCGACCTTCGCCAAGACCTCGATGCTAGGAGAAGAGAAGGGGACGATGATGAGCGGCATCATCAGGACGACGACCATGAACGTTTTGGCATTGATCATGAGCGTAATAGTCGGCATCTCCGCAACCGGACCTCCGACTATCACAAAAGCCAACACAGCCCACACCGAGACGAGGACCGCCGAGTGGATTCTTCGCCGCGCCACCATCGTACTCAGCGCGATGAAGGCCCTATTGACGGGATCAGAGCATTCACTGCTCGCCTCCACCGAGTGCAGTGGCCGGATGGTTTTAATCCAAAAGGCATTGCCAAGTTTGACGGAGAAAGAGACCCAGAAGCCTGGCTGCAGGTCTACTCCCTCGTAGTCAAAGCAGCCGGAGGTGACCACAATGTGATGGCTAATTATCTGCCAGTCAAGTTGGCTCCTTCGGCCCAAGCATGGCTTACAGGGCTTCCAAGAGATTCCATCAACTCTTGGGGAGACCTTTGTGACCAATTTATCACAAATTTCCAGGGCACTTTCGAGAAGCCTGCAACCTCCTGGGACCTCTACCAGCTCCATCAAAAGAAAAATGAATCCCTGAGGGAGTTCATCCGGCGATTCACGCAGAAAAAGAATACTGTTCGAGATGTCTCTGATGCGGTCATCATCGCGGCCTTCCAAAAAGGCGTTAGTGACCCTGATCTCATCAAGAAGATGTCCGAGAAACCTCCGACCACAGCTAGGGAGATGTTCGCCTTGGCTGATCGCTATGCAGCCACATCAGATGCATTAGCAGAGCGCTGGGAGGATCGACCCCAGCAAAAAGACAAAAAAGATCATACCGAACCCCCGAAACAAAAGGAGAAAAAGAGGAAGGGAGAAGATCTGGTTGCTGCGGCCGAGCGTGGAAGGGCGAGAGCTCCCTAGAACAAAGAGTACGACGAAGTAATGAATACCCAATGCCCTTTCCACCCGAAGGGAAAGCACGCGGTGAAAGATTGCTTCACTTTGAAAAGATTTGCACGGGAAAATTGGAGCCGGTCAGAACCCAAAGATAAGAAGAAAGCCGGAAAGAAATACGACCCCTCCACAGAGGGCGAATTCTCAGAAATCAAACAAGAGCTCAACTTCATATTCGGGGGCTCGGGCGCATATGAGTCCAAGCGGAAGCAAAAGCTTACCGCTAGGGATATCAATGCGATCGCACCGGCGACCCCCCAATACCTGAAGTGGTCAGAAGCTCCCATCACCTTCGATCGCTCCGATCACCCCGACCACATACCTTTTTCGGGCAGATATCCCTTGGTGCTGGATCCAGTCATCCGCAGTGTAAAACTCAAGAGGGTGCTGATCGACGGAGGTAGTGGGCTCAATATTCTATTTGCCAAAACCTTCGACGACATGAAGATCCCTCGGACCGAACTCAAGCAAAGTTAGTCACCTTTCCATGTCGTGATTCCTGGGACTTCCTCGGTACCACTCGGGCAGATTGTTTTGCCCGTCACATTTGGCACAAAAGAAAATTACAGGACGGAATACGTGAACTTTGAGGTGGCCGATTTCGAGACGGCGTACCACGCCACCTTGGGAAGACCCGACTTTGCGAAATTCATGGCAATTCCACACTACACCTACTCAATGCTCAAGATGCCAGGACCCAAAGGAGTCATCGCAATCCGTGGGGACATACGACAATCTTACCAGTGCGACAAGGAGAGTTGCGAGCTGGCCGAGGTCCTGAAGGCATCAGCCGACTTGCAAAAAATTCGGTTAGCAGCATCCACTACACCTACTCAATGGTCAAGATGCCAGGACCCAAAGGAGTCATCGCAATTCGTGGGGACATACGGCAATCTTACCAGTGCGACAAGGAGAGTTGTGAGCTGGCCGAGGTCCTGAAGGCATCAGCCGACTTGCAAAAAATCCGATTAGCAGCATCCACTTCACAGGACGAGAACACGCCAGCCAAAAAACAGGCAAAGGCAGGGATCCAGCCTGGTGAAGAAGTCAAGAAAATAACGCTCGACCCGTCCAACCCGGCCAAAACGGCCTTGATTGGAACAGGGCTCGATCAAGAATAGGAAAGCGCGCTCGTCACCTTTCTCCAGGCAAACCAGGACATCTTTGCCTGGAAGCTTTCTGACATGCCTAGTGTTTCGAGGGAGGTGATCGAGCACGCGCTAAATGTAAACTAGAATGCGAAACCAATCAAGCAGCGCCTTCAACATTTCGCCCAAGATCGACGTGACACAATCAAAGAAGAGATCACCAAACTCTTAGCTGCGGGCTTTATAAGAGAGGTGTTTCATCCCGATTGGTTAGCAAATCCGGTGCTGGTTCACAAGAAGAACAAAAGCTGGCGTATGTGTGTTGATTATACCAACCTCAATAAAGCATGCTCCAAGGATCCTTTCGGGTTACCTCGCATCGACCAAGTTGTGGAATCCACCGCCGGCTGCGAACTCCTGAGCTTTCTGGATGCCTATTTAGGGTACCACCAGATCAGCCTCAAGGAAGAAGATTGCATCAAAACCTCATTCATAACGCCATTCGGAGCTTTCTGCTACATCACAATGCCATTCAGGTTGAAGAACGCCAACGCGACTTACCAGCGCGTGATACAACGGTGTTTCCACAATCAACTCGGACGCAACGTGGAGGCCTACGTGGATGATGTTGTGGTAAAATCTCGGTTGAAAAGAGATCTCATCTCTGACATAACCAAAATATTTGAAAGCCTGAGGGCCTACCGGATGAAACTCAACCCCGAGAAGTGCACTTTCGGAGTCCCTTCGGGAAAACTTCTCAGGTTCATCGTGTCGCATCGCGGCATCGAAGCACATCCGGAGAAAAGCAGCACCATCCTAAGAATGAAGCCACCAGCAAGTCAGAAGGACGTCCAAAAGCTTATAGGGTGCATGGTGGCACTCGGCAAATTTGTCTCTCGCTTGGGGATGCGAGGAACACCGTTCTTTAAACTCCTGAAAAAGCAAGACTGGTTCGAATGGACCACCGAAGCACAGCAAGCCTTCGACGATCTCAAGACCTTTCTGACAAAACCCCCGGTACTGGCATCCCCATTACCGGAGGAACTGCTCATGCTCTACATAGCCGCGACAACCCATGTGGTTAGCGTAGCAATCGTGATCAAGCGCAAGGAAGACGGGCACCAGCAGACGGTACGACGTCCGGTTTACTTCGTCAGCGAAGTATTGGGCGAATCTAAAATGCGGTACCCGCAAATCCAAAAGCTCATCTATGTGGTGTTGATCACCTCCCGAAAGCTCAAGCATTACTTCGAGGAACACGCAATCTCGGTGGTCACTTCTTTCCCAATTGGAGATATACTCCATAACAGGGAAGCCACTAGGAGGATTGCCAAATGGGCAGCTGAGCTGGGGGCCTTTGAAATTACGTTCAGACCACACACCACCATAAAGTCACAAGTATTAGCCGACTTCACTACTGAATGGACAGAACTACAAAAACCATCAACCAACAAAGAACTCGAGCATTGGATAATGCACTTTGACAATTCTCTCATGCTCGGCGGTGTGGGGGCCGGCGTCGTGCTCACATCCCCAAAAGGAGAAAGGCTAAAATACATCCTGCAGATCCATTTCCCAGCATCAAACAACGCCCTGAATACGAGGCACTCTTCCACAGGCTCCGTATCACCATATCGCTCGGAATCCGACGGTTGGCGGTTCGCGGAGATTCCCAGCTTGTGATCAACCAGGTGCAAAAGGATCGGTCGGGCGTTGACGACATGATGATAGCATACTGCTAAGAGGTACGCAGATTGGATGACAAGTTCGACGGACTGGAGCTGTCCCATGTGCTCAGACGGGATAACGAAGCCGCTGACGAACTTACCAAGTTGGGCTCCAGTCGGGCAGACGTACCATCCGTTGTCTTCGTGGAAGAACTTCACAAGCCCTCAGCCACCTTATGCCCAAGAGACGAGGAAGCATCCCTCCCAGTTGACGTAGAGGTGTTGGTCATCAGCACTGACTGCACAAGACCCTACTTAGATTACCTGGTAAAAGATGAACTCCCAGAAGACCGCACCGAAGCAGAGCGCATCGCGTGCAGGAGCAAAAGCTACACAGTCATCGAGTGAGAACTTTTCCGGAAGAGCGCCTCCGGAATGCTCAAACATTGCATCTCGGAGCAAGAAGGAAAGGACCTCCTCAAAGAAACCCACGCGGGAGTTTGCGGACACCACGCGGCCTCAAGAACCCTAGTCGGAAAAGCTTACCGCCAAGGATTCTTCTGGACGACTGCAGTAACGGACGCAGAGGGCATCGTTCGTACCTGTGAAGGCTGCCAATTCTTCGCTCAGCAAATCCACATTCCGGCTCAAGAGTTGCAGACAATACTGATCACTTGGCCATTCGCGGCTTGGGGGTTGGACATGGTAGGACCACTGAAAAAAGCGCAAGTAGGATTTACACATCTTTTTGTCGCTGTTGACAAGTTCACCAAGTGGATCGAAGCCAAACCAATCGCCACCATAACAGCAGCAAAGGCCAAGGACTTCTTCCAAAGCATTGTCGTTCGCTTCGGCACGCCAAACAGAATCATGCATCACCGACAATGGCACCCAATTCAGAGGAGAAGAATTCCAGGATTGGTGTGAGAAACTAGGTATTAAAATCAGCTTTACTTCCGTGGCACACCCACGGAGCAACGGCCAGGTCGAGCGAGCGAACGGCATGGTGCTTCAAGGACTGAAAGAAAGGATCTTCGATCGCCTTAATCCATATGCCACCCGATGGTTGAAGGAATTACCTTCGATGCTATGGGGACTCAGAACCACCTCCAGTAGGGCAACTGGGAAGTCCCCCTTTTTCCTAGTATATGGGTCTGAGGCGGTCCTACCTACTGAGCTGAAATTCGGGTCCCCAAGGATTCGGAACCACAACGAAGCCAAGTCAGAAGAAAGCAGATTGGACGACCTCGACCAGTTAGAAGATGCAAGGGACGTAGCTGCAATCCGATCGGCCGATTCTCCAAGGCCTGCGCCGCTATCACGACCGCAATACCAGGGGCCGCGCTTTCTCCAAAGGAGATCTGGTTCTAAGAAAAAATCAGAAAAGCGAGCACAAGCTATCCCCAAGCTGGGAGGGTCCCTATATTGTCGATGAAGTGGTACGGCCAGGAACTTATCTGCTTAAATGAGAAGACAGAGCCATCATCAGCAACACCTGGAACATAGAATAGCTACGTCGTTTCTACGCTTAAATTTTGTATTCTCATTACATCGTTTCAAATGAAATATCTCATGAATTTCCTGAGCACTCCTTTTTCTTGAGGCGTCGGCAACAACTTCCAAGCACGCGCTAAATCCTAACTCATGAAAGCGCAAAACCGTACACGATCAAGCCTGAACCCCCCGCAAGAAGTGCCTAGGGAGAAAAGCAGTTAGCAAACTACCAGTACTCGGGGGCTGGGCGTAGTCGGGCGGGATGAGTAAGTGACAAAGGGTGCGCCGCTTGGATGAATTCACAACAACAAAAAACCACGCTGAATTGAAAGAAAGGAAGTACACGGGACAATTCTAGAGGAATATATCATTCCATTTCATTCCATTTCTTTTTCATTACATATATATATACAAAAAAAGAGGAGTGGAAGCGGGAGGCCCATCAGCGCCGCCCGCTCAAGCTTCGCCGCAGCGCACCCCGCCTGACCGCCTCAATGAGGGCATCTCGCGCCCTAAAGAGGCGAGGGAAGACCTCAAGGAGGGCGTCCACGGCAGCGGCATCGCTTCGTGAGGAAGCCCCAGGTACCAGGAGCTAGGGAGGTCCGCCATGGCAGGGCGCGAAGAAGAAGAATGCAGGAGGTGTATCCACAACAGACTTCCTCCAACCCTTCTTATACGAAGGGGCGCGGAAGATGAAGCGCACAAGATTAAAGGAAGGGGCGGGAAGCCAGAATGACTCGGCAGCAGTCCCAAGACAAGTTTGAACCAGCCACTCAAGCAGTACGACGAAAACAGCCCGGTGATGTCATACCCCCCCCCCACTTTTAATTATTTTATTTTTTGCCTTACGAGCTAGTTGATTCCCAACTAGGCAGTAAGCCGGGGGCTACACTTAATAAGTGCACGTTTACACGTACATCAGTTCCCTACTTAAATCACTCAGCTTAACAGTCGAAACACTTAATAAGTGAATGCTAAATGCTCTTGCAAGTTGTCTCTCCTTAACTCCAAGGGCGACCGGAAAAGCACTCGGGCGGCAAAGCAGTTGGCCAAAAGCACTCGGACAACGCTCCTAGTCAGAAGAAGTGCCAAGCTAACGGTTCGTGAAGCGCTCGAGAACCTCACTACTCGGACAAACGGCACTCGGACGACTTCCCAGTCGGACAAAACAGCAAACAGCCAACACGCCAAAAGATGGGAGGGCAAAAAAAAATTCACATTCATCCTCACAAAGTTCATACATACGCCTATGCAGGGTCCAAGCATAGGTTTTTCGCTAAAGGTTCTGAGACGCTCTCAACCTCCCTCAGAAGAACAATGGCCTACTCGTCATCCACAGTACAGGCAAAACCTTCCTTGACGGCCTCAAGCTCCACTCAGGGATACAGCGACTTCACGATCGCCAATGCTTGGTTGGAGCTCGTAATCGCCGTTTTTCGCACGTGGGCCCTAAGCCTCTCGGGGGCTGCTCGCAGATGCGGAAGAACCTAGCTCCCGCTGCTCGGATCGCCAGGGCCAGCACTGATTCAGAAGCTTGTCGGAAGGCCGAGCACAGCGCGTCAGCACGCTGAATCCTTCCTTCAAGATCGTCGAATTGTGCCCACACCCTTCTCCTGTACTCTGCAAACAGGGGCTGGTCAACAACCCGGAACGTCCCACAACCCGATAAAGCAAGAATACAAAAGACCAGGCGCGAACCTTCGAGCTCCCCCGACAGCCTCTCCTGCTCGACCTTGGCCTGGCGCTCCCGGGCCTCCGCGCCATGGAGCCTCTCCTCCGAAGCACGGAATTGCGCCTCCAGGACCTTGCATCATTTTTCCGAGGCTGTAAGCTGCCCCTGGAGTTTCATGTAGGCAGCATCCCTAACTACGAAGGCTAGGCAAGGTTAGAGGCAAAAGCAAGAAGACGGCAAAGGTCAGATGCCCCAAAAGAGAACTCGCCTCGGAGAGAACCCGACGCGTCCAACTTCTCCAAGCGAAGAGACTGAACTTCGTCCTGAAGCCATTGCAGTTCCTGGGAATGCTCATTCCGAACCTCCGCTAACTCGTCCCAACGTTCTCAGCTCGTCTTGATGGAAGGAAGGATACAGCGCAAGAAGTCGGTCTTCTTCCTCAGGTAGCCTCCTAGGGACTAAGGGCGGCGAAAGAAAAATGAATAAGCATCCCAGGGAAAATGAAAACATAGAAGAGAGCTACAAGTCTACCTGGATCAGTCGGGAACACCGCATAGAATACTCATGGAGATACTCCACCACCCGCTCTTCAGCAGTATCGTCGAAGGTGTCCCACTCTTCCTCTTCACTATCCCAAGTGCCCAGCATGAGGACAGGCTTGGCGCGGGGGGTCGGGCGCAGGATCTCTTCCACCGGGAGGGAGGCGCGCTCGGCCGAGAACCCACTCTTCCTCTTCACTGTCCCAATTTCTGCATGTCAACTGGCGGTGCTGGTTGGGGTGCAGGTGCTCCATCATTGGGGTTTACTGCGGGGCGACAACCACTCCCGTTGTCTCCAAGGTTTCCGCGGGTGTTCACCATCTGTCGATTACTCCAAGGTTTAGAGATGAGAGGGAACAAGAATAGACAAGTAGTAGAGAAACTTATGCGGGGAAAAGGGTGTAACTCAAAATCCAACTTTATTAACTAATCAGCAATAACTAGGTATGGTTGCTTACAATGCCTAGGGGCCTTCAACACATATTGCACACTCAGCAAGCAATGAAAATCCAAATCGACTAACACTGGAGTCTAGCGCCTCTAAGGGTGACTCTTTATTCTATTACGCGACTCGGCGAAGGAGTCTCAACTGCAAAACCTACGCTCACTCGTTGAGAAAACCTCCACTGCCTCCTTGCGGCGGATGCGGCGACATAGGTGCGAAGCGATCGCCATGCCCCACAACGGCAGTAGTCGAAGAAGCAGCATCATCCTCAGGCTCAGGCTCCGGCTGTGGTGCTGGCTCCTCCGGGTTTGGGGCGTCCAACTCCAACACTGGCTCTGGCCCCTGCCCGTACAGTGCGGTCTCCAGCTCTGCGATCCTTTCTGCAGCATGGGCGACGTACTCACGAGCATTCTCTAGGTGCTTTTTCCCTTCCTCAACCTGCTCGCGAGCCTTCATCAACTCCTGGACTGTGTCGTCGATAAGCTTCTCCTGGGCGACGACGAATCTGGCCAAATGTGTGACAGTAGCATCCTCATCTTCTATCGGCTTCCGCTGCGCTCTGCTGTCTTGGCGTGGGTGGTGATGGAATACTGTGCCTTCCAGCTCTCTGGAGTAAGTGCGAGCAATCTGTTGCATCGCTCAACGAGACACCTTGTAGGATCGAAGTATACGAATATAGCAATCAGAGGGGGGTGAATGATTGTGCGGAAGCTAAAACCAAATTCTTGATCTACTAAAAGTTCACTCCAAAACAGAACCAAATAATTGCCTCGTATTCGACAAAAACAGAATGACAGAGGTTCGATAAAACGAGAATTTCAAGAGATCCAACCGTTAGATTGATCTGAAATTTGGACACGAGAAACTAGATTCTAATACGAATCGAACCCAAAAAGAATCAGCTCGATCGGACTTACAGATCAAAAGTTATGAACCTCGCAAGCTTGCTGTGACAGAAGATGACGAGAAATAATCTAACCAAAACTTCAAGATTAAACAAGAACGACAAAAGTTTAATCAACTAAACTTAGAGAAACCCTAAATCAATTCTCTAGAAAGGTTTTTATGGATCAAATCAAGATGAAACTAAAAGAACAAAAACCAATCTAGAAAAGAACAAGCATGCAAACAAGAACCAAAAACAGGAAACACTGTAGCAACTCTAAGCATCAGAGCACGCAAGGATCTAGAAGAATTGATCTTTATTTCTTTTGTCTAAAGTACTCTCATCAAAAGAGTACAAACCCTAAAACTGAGCTTGAGGCTCTCAATGCGCTCAGCTCCAATTGATGCCCTTCAACAGGAGACACCCCTCCTATTTAAAGGAGCAAAACACAAGGAGTTCTGAATACAATTCCTAATCTAGAAGGAGTATGTATTCAACACAACTCCTCTTGGCCCAACCTGGCGGAGTACAACTCTTGCACGCGTATAGCAACCCTACCATACTCACGTGACTAACACTTTGCACGCGTATGGCCACCTGCCATACTCACGTGACTAACTCTTTGCACGCGAATGACCTCCTGCCATTCTCACGTGACTAACCATTCTTCATGTGCACCATTCTCTTAGCCCGAACGTCCCGCATGACATCCTTGACCACCAAGACCTTAGTTCCTCCCTGAACCTAGTCCCGAACCTCACCTCCTCCATGAACCTAGTTCCGGTCCCGTCATCGACCACGTTCGTCTTCGAGCAATACCTGCACATGAACAAACCACAAAACAATTTTGAGCACAAGTCCACGACAAGCATCATGAAATTCTCACAAATTTCATAATCTCAAAAACAAATCAAACACAATTCCAATTTTGCTCAAAACCCTAATCGAGCAAAAACGCATTCACGACGGACCAAAAAATATGGTCCGGCGTACACATGAAAAAGTCACTCAAAAAACCATTCACAACGGACCAACAAAATCGGTCCGGTGTACAAGTGAAAGTCTCGGTTTCAATAAGAAATCATTTCGGCGAAAACACGTTCACGACAGACTAAAAGAAATCAGTCCGTCGTACAAGCGAAATCAATTCTCAAAAAGCCGTTCACGACTGACCAAAGAAATTGGTCCGACGTACATGCAAAACTTACTGGTTTCTTGGAAAATTGAGTCCGGCTCATGATCTCAAAAGCACGTCCACGATAGACCCAAAAACTTGGTCCGTCGTACATGCGCTGATCGCTATTTTCTTGTAATATTGAGTTTGGCACAAGAGCTCAAGAACATGTGCACGATGCACCCAAAAACTTGGTCCGTCGTACACAAAATCGGTTCGGCGCAAAAGGACTCAGATTCATGTTTACAACAGACCAAAAAACTTGGTTTGTCGTACATGGGAAAATGAGGTTGCCAAAGCATGTTTACGACAGACCAACAAATTTGGTCCGTTGTAAATGGGAAACTTACTGTTTTCTTTAAGTTTGGTCCGGCGCCAAAGCGAAACTTACTGTTTCTTGTCAAATTGTCAAAACATATGAACAAACACATTTTGCAAATTCAATTCTAAGCCAATTTTTCAGCACATGATTTCACAATCTCCCCCTTGATGAAAACATTGGCAACACCACTTAGAATTGAACATTTGGCATTCACTTTACAAAAGATTTTGAAATCCAAAGGATCAAGGACCAAAAAGAGAAAACACAGAATTCCCCCTTTGACCAAAATGCAAAACAAAATCTCCCCCTGAGAAGGAAAATGTGTGTGAATGTGCAATGTGCCCAAAAATTTCAAAATTCTCCAAACTTCTCCCAAAATTCTCAAATTTCCAAAAACAACTGCCCCTTTTTCTTTAAACTTTTCGACGATTCCCAAATTTCTCCCCCTTTGACAATGGATTCATCAAGAGTACAAAAGAGAGAATAGGTTCAAAATTTTTCCTGTAGCAAAGATTTCACAAGGAGAAACAAGGGAGTGCCAAGATAGGAAAAGATGAGCTCATTCGATCATATAACCTTATATATCACATAATATGCAAAATACATGATCTTGATGTGATTTTAACAAGTTAGGGAATGACATGCATCTCAACCTCAATTCAGTCAACTATAGCCAAGTACTAAGCAAAACCTTTAGTAGAAAAACAAAGGCTCAAAGTTGAAGCAAATAACAAATCGAGTATGAGCAAGTAGTTTCAACTCCAATCTAGTGGACCAATTTAATCTTTAAACAGTAAACTGCATGTGGCATGCTTGAAGCATACTTCTTTTATTTCCTTGGAGTGGCATGCTTGAAGCATACATCTTGTCTTTTGAGGGAATGGCATGCTGAAGCTCATAACTTGAGGCTTTTGCTTTTAACAACCCTTTTTTATTGATTCCCTTTTCTTTTCATTTTTCTTTGATTATAAACATGCAAAAATGATTAAAAGGTCTTATGAAAGAGTAAAGTTGAAACCACACTTGCTTCATAGCCCAAATTTGTCAAGAGGATTCAATATCAAGCCTAGAAGAGTGAGATATCACAGAGTATTTAGCTATAGGCAATCAGTCCATGGAATTTCACAATGTCATTTTTAGTTCAAGTGAGACAATTATATTATCATATATTAGCTCAATTACCTAACATATAAAGAAATATGATAAAGTGAGCTTATCAAGTGAAAGAACTTGGCAAGGAAACTCCCCCTCAAAACAAACCCATTGGATGAACAATCCCAAGTTCTCCCCGAATAAAAGCAAAACGAGAAGAAGATAAAGGTTTTGTGAAAATGTCTGCCAATTGATGTTCAGTATCCACATGATGAAGCACAATGTTGCCTTTTTCAACATGATCTCTAAGAAAGTGAAATCTGATGTCAATGTGTTTTGTTCTAGAGTGTTGCACGTGGTTCTTAGCAATGCAAATTGCACTAGTGTTATCACACAAAAGAGGAACACTATCCAAATTAACCCCATAATCTTTAAGTGTAGCTACTATCCAAAGAATTTGAGAACAACAACTAGCAGCAGCCACATATTCAGATTCAGCAATTGATTGTGCAACAGAAGATTGTTTTCTAGATGACCATGCAATAAGAGAATTGCCCAAGAAATGACATGTACCAGATGTACTTTTTCTATCAATTCTACATCCTCCAAAATCAGCATCAGAAAAGGCTCTTAAACTAATGCATGAGGAAGCAGAAAGCCAAATGCCAAAATCTTGAGTTCCATGAAGATACCTGAAAATTCGCTTGACAGCTTGTCGATGTGAAGCACGTGGGGAAGCTTGAAAACGAGCACACAAGCACACAACAAATTGTATATCCGGCCTTGATGCAGTGAGGTACAAAAGTGAACCTATCATGCTTCTATATTCCTTTTGATCAACCGGCTCACCATCTTCATCCGGATCAAGTGTGCAAGCGCTCTCCATGGGTGTCATGATCGGTTTGCTGTTTTCCATCCCAAATCTATGCAACAAGTCTTTTGTGTATTTGCTTTGATGCACAAAAGTACCATCCTTTGTTTGCTTGATTTGAAATCCCAAAAAGTATGTCAACAACTCACCCATCATACTCATCTAAAACTCATTCCTCATTGTTTCTGAAAACTCAGACACTAAAACATGAGAGGAACCACCAAAGATAATATCATCAACATAAATCTGAACGAATAGTTGATCATTGCCTTGCTTGAGTAAAAAGAGAGTTTTGTCAACCTTTCCCATTGAAAACCCCCTTTCAAGTAAAAAGGTTTTTAGCCTATCATACCATGCTTTAGGGGCTTGTTTCAAACCATACAAAGCTTTTGATAGTTTGAACACATGATTTGGAAACTTTGGATTTTCAAAACCAGGTGGTTGCTTGACATAAACCTCCTCATTTATGTAACCATTAAGAAAAGCACTTTTCACATCCATTTGATACAATTTGAAACCTTTGGATGCAGCAAAAGCTAAAAGGATTCTAATGGCTTCAATTCTAGCAACAGGAGCAAAGGTTTCATCAAAATCTAAGCCTTCAATTTGAGTGTAACCTTGAGCAACCAATCTAGCCTTATTTCTAACAACAACACCATCCTCACTTTGTTTATTTTTGAAAACCCATCTAGTTCCAATAACATTAAAATCTGGAGGTGGTGAGACAAGTTTCCAAACTTTATTTCGTTCAAAATTCTCTAATTCTTCATGCATGGCATTGATCCAAAATTAAATCGAGATAATGCATGAGATATATCTTTGGGTTCAAAAGAAGCAACTAAAGCAGAATGAGCATGAGTGTCGAATGAATAAACCTGGATCGAGTGACTCTCTCATTTAGGTCTCCAATCATTTGTTCAGATGGATGCATTTTACGAATGTGCAAGGGAGCATTGGCTTTTGAGACTTCTCCTTCTCCTTCTTCATTTTTAGCATGTCTGAGATGATGTTGTAGCTTGAGGA
The DNA here is from genome assembly GCA_036346355.1 of Rhipidocladum racemiflorum. Lineage (NCBI taxonomy): Eukaryota > Viridiplantae > Streptophyta > Magnoliopsida > Poales > Poaceae > Rhipidocladum > Rhipidocladum racemiflorum. The sequence continues at coordinate 43,515,779 of CM070571.1, read as the reverse complement.
TGGTTAGGCTGTAGGTGATGTAGTAGTAGGTGCCAAAGGTGCTACTGACTTGTTGTGCATTAGGAAGAGTCAAGACCTCATCTTCAACATCATCATTATCTTCAAAGATTTTCTCCCCCTGAACATATGCGTGCAGACTGCATCACTTAGACTAGTGCCTGGACTAGACTCATCAAAAGTAACTTCACAAGTTTCCACAATTTTGTTAGTCTCCGAAACAAGCACACGATAGCCTCAAGTATGAGCAGGATATCCAAGAAAAATGCCATCAGTTGATCTAGCTTCAAATTTATCAAGATTTCCAGATTTCAAGACAAAACATTTGCATACAAAAACTCGAAAGTGAGAAACAGAAGGTCTATGTCCAAACCGAAGCTCATATGGAGTCTTACCCAATTTTGATCTCAAAAACACACGGTTTGAAACATAACAAGCAGTTGAAATTGCTTCAGCCCAAAAGTTTCTAGGAGTGTGATGTTCATCTAGCATGGTTCTAGCCATCTCAACCAACGTTATGTTTTTCCTTTCAACTACACCATTCTGTTGAGGCACTCTAGGTGATGAAAATTGATGATTAATTCCTTTTTCAGCACAAAAATGATCAAAAGAAGCATTTTTGAATTCAGTTCCATTATCACTTCTAATAGCTTTGAGAGCTCCTGGATGATCAATAGAAAGCCTAAGAACAAGACTTCTAAAATGACTAAAAGCCTCATCCTTATATGCCATAAAATACACCCAAGAGTATCTAGAAAAATCATCAACCATCACAAGCACATACCATTTGCCTCCAAAGGATTGAACTCGAGATGGTCCAACTGTATCAAGATGTAGAAGCTGTCCTGGAGCGTTTGTCATCACCATGGTAAGAGGTGGATGTGAACCTGCAATCATCTTACCATGTCTACAAGAAGAACATACTAGATTGCTATCACCCTTAAGCTTAGGCAAGCCACGTATGAGATCTAAACCACTAACACGAGTAAGATGATCAAAACCAACATGACCAAGTCTACGATGCCAAAAGAATAAATCTTTAGAAACATTGGCAATTAGACATCTATGCTTAGAAGAAGGTGATGCATCAAAATCAGCTTTAAATACTCTTCCAAAACGAGAAATCTTGAACACAAGATCACCTGAAGAATCTAGCACTTTGCATTCATTTTTCTTAAAGCTTATATCAAGATCTTCATCAAGCATTTGTGAGACAGAAAGCAAGTTATATTTCAAATTTTCAACAAGAGCCACATCTTTGAACATAAACTTGTCACTTACCTTTATTGTACCTTTTGCCACAACAGAAGAGGAAGAAGCATCTCCAAAAGTAACACTTTCAGCACGAGATGCACGAGTGAGGGAGGAGAACCAATTCTTATCACCGGACATGTGGCGTGAGCATCCGGAATCCACTAACCATATGTTCTCCTTCCTCGCGCGAGAAGCCTACATAGCAACAAAACATGTCGAGGTCTCGATCTTGGGTTAGGAATGAGATTTTTGGGAATCGATCTTGAGACACACGACGCACAACAGTAGGCACAACACGATAATTTTTATGCACAAAATCAGATTTGCCTTTTCCCATGTTTCTAGGAACAGAAGGTGTTTTCATCACTCTAGGCGCATAAAAATGTGCTTTGCTGAAATTTGACCTAGCCTCAGTTCTTTCCTTCTTTTCTTTGTTTGGCTAGTCTAAAGCAAAAATCTACTAAGTGTCCATCTCTACCACAATGAGTGCAAGTGTACTTGACATGATGTTTAGCTTTAACAAGAAAAGCACATTTTGCATTCATCATAGTAGAAGATAAAAACCAACAGATTGAAAAGCAATTTTCTTAGGCTCATTAGATAACTCAATTTTGCAAGGAGCACGAACAACAAAGGCGAGGTTTAGTTTCATATGTGGCATAAGGATCAAAACCTAAACCTCTCTTGTTTGTGCTAACCTTAGATTGATCCAAAATCATGTTCAACTTTTTCTTGCCATTAGTGAAACGTTCCAACGAATTTTGCAAGTAATCAACTTTCTTAGCAAGAGTTGAACAATTATTGAAAGGAATATCGACCTTCCCTTTCTGTTTACGACAAGTAGAGCATGAAAGAACCTCATGAGTAAGCAGATTATCAGTCAATTGAGAAACCCTAGCATTTGCATCTTTCAATTTTAATTCAAGAGTTGAGCATTTAGAACAAGAAGTTGAACCATGCAAATCATCAGTGGAACAGCTAGCATGTTTAACATGTTTCTCATTTTTCTCATTTAGATGCAACAGAAGAGCGTGTTCTTTCCTAAGCAAGGTGAGCTCATTGTAAATTAAGTCACATGATTTACAAGTATCATCATCAGGAATCAATGTCTTAAGTCTAGCAATTTCAGCATTCAATGACTCCACAAGAATATCATGTTTCTTAATTTTTCTATCACGTTTGTCAAGTAATTTTCCAAGACGAGCAACAGCAATAGCTAATTCATCATAAGAAGGATCTACCTCATTGAAGTCGTTGTCTTGATCGTCCTCGGTGAAGCTATCCTTGCTGCTTGCCATGAGACACAACCCTGTCAAGTCATGTTTGCTTGGAGTTGCATCGTCCTCGCTGCTCTCCGAGTCCACATCGCTCAAATTGACTTGTTCAAGAGCGGAAAGAACTCGATGAACCACTTTGCGGTTGATGAAGCTCTTCTTTTTCTTGTCGTTTGAAGAGAACCTTTTCTTCTCATATCTTCTATCGTTGTCCTTCTCCTCCTTTGATGTTTTACCTGCAAGCTTTGGACAATTTGATCTCATGTGGTTGAGATCACCACACTCGTAACACCTTGGAGGACCACCTCTTTTTCTCATTCTCACATTCTGCAAGGCTTTGTTAAAACGAGAAGAAAGTAGTGCCAAGTCTTCTTCAGGAAATTCTTCAATTTGCTCATCTGTTAAAGAAGACACGGAGGACAGGGCAAAGCTAGAAGAAGAATTTGCATTTGACATGTTAGGGTTAGAGATCAAAGCAATTGATTTAACATTACCCTTTCTGGCAAAAACATCCAACTCATGAGTTTTCAACTTAGAATACAAAATATCTAATGTAAGTGTACTCATGACAGTAGATTCTCTAATGGATGTAACTTTTATCTCCCAAATTGACATGTCTAAAGCTCCAAGCAATTGTCTAGCATTAGCAGCATCATCAAAGCTAACTCCAACAGCACGAAGATTACTAAGAATTTTATTGAAACGTGCAAAGAAGTCATCTAGCGACTCACCGGGTTTCATCTCAAATCGCATGTATTCTTTTTTGTAAAGATCTTGACGAACCTCTTTAATAGTGTTAGAACCCTCATGGTAATCACAAAGATATTTCCATACCTCATATGCGGATTTGAGATGGATCACACGGTCAAAGTCGTTGCGTCCCATACCTTGGATGATCAAGTTGCGCGCCTTGCTGTTTGCTTCAACATGTGTGCGATTGGTGTCGTTGACGTTGTCGTTTGCAGGGACTTCATATGGCTTGTAGACCTTTTCCCAAATTATGAAGCCTTGTGCTTGGATGAACGCCTCCATCTTGGCCTTCCAAAACTGAAAATCAACACCATCGAACACACATGGTTTTGTCGAATAACGATCCATTGATCTAATCACCGGTAAAGATAGATTAGAAAAACCTTGCTCTGATACCACTTGTAGGATCGAAGTATACGAATATAGCAATCAGAGGGGGGGTGAATGATTGTGCGGAAGCTAAAACCAAATTCTTGATCTACTAAAAGTTCACCCCAAAACAGAACCAAATCTCTACTATTCTAAAGCAGCACTTGGTGGCAGTGGTCCGTTCTTCCCACGTCATTAATTGCCCTGCTTAATTGTCATACTTAATTGCCCTACGCAAGAAACGAAGCGTTGCTTTAATTAGCCAGCTTTCGCAAGAAACGAAGCGTTAAACATAGATGTTTGATTTTGTGAAATAATTTTTTTTATTTTTTAATCTTTATTTTTCGTTATCAATTTTGTTTTTCGTAGCAACGCACGGGCATGTAACTAGTAATTGCCTCGTATTCGATAAAAACAGAATGATAGAGGTTCGGTAAAACGAGAATTCCCGGAGATCCAACCGTTAGATTGATCTGAAATTTGGACACGAGAAACTAAATTCCAATACGAATCGAACCCAAAAAGAATCAGCTCGATCGGACTTACGGATCAAAAGTTATGAACCTCGCAAGCTTGCTGTGACAAAAGATGACGAGAAATAATCTAACAAAAACTTCAAGATTAAACAAGAACGACAAAAGTTTAATCAACTAAACTTAGAGAAACCCTAAATCAATTCTCTAGAAAGGTTTTGATGTATCAAATCAAGATAAAACTAAAAGAACAAAAACCAATCTAGAAAAGAACAAGCATGCAAACAAGAACCAAAACAGGAAACACTGTAGCAACTCTAAGCATCAGTGCACGCAAGGATCTAGAAGAATTGATCTTTATTTATTTTGTCTAAAGTACTCTCATCAAAAGAGTACAAACCCTAAAACTGAGCTTGAGGCTCTCAATGCGCTCAGCTCCTATTGATGCCCTTCAACAGGAGACACCCCTCCTATTTAAAGGAGCAAAACACAAGGAGTTCTGAATACAATTCCTAATCTAGAAGGAGTATGTATTCAACACAACTCCTCTTGGCCCAACCTGGCGGAGTACAACTCTTGCACGCGTATAGCAACCCTACCATACTCACGTGACTAACACTTTGCACGCGTATGGCCACCTGCCATACTCACGTGACTAACTCTTTGCACGCGAATGACCTCCTGCCATTCTCACGTGACTAACCATTCTTCATGTGCACCATTCTCTTAGCCCGAACGTCCCGCATGACATCCTTGACCACCAAGACTTCAGTTCCTCCCTGAACCTAGTCCCGAACCTCAGCTCCTCCATGAACCTAGTTCCGGTCCCGTCATCGACCACGTTCGTCTTCGAGCAATACCTTCACATGAACAAACCACAAAACAATTCCGAGCACAAGTCCACGACAAGCATCATGAAATTCTCACAAATTTCATAATCTCAAAAACAAATCAAACACAATTCCAATTTTGCTCAAAACCCTAATCGAGCAAAAACGCATTCACGACGGACCAAAAAATATGGTCCGACGTACACATGAAAAAGTCACTCAAAAAACCATTCACAACGGACCAACAAAATCGGTCCGGTGTACAAGTGAAAGTCTCGGTTTCAAGAAGAAATCATTTCGGCGAAAACAGGTTCACGACAGACTAAAAGAAATTAGTCCGTCGTACAAGCGAAATCAATTCTCAAAAAGCCGTTCACGACTGACCAAAGAAATTGGTCCGACGTACATGCAAAACTTACTGGTTTCTTGGAAAATTGAGTCCGGCTCATGATCTCAAAAGCACGTCCACAACAGACCCAAAAACTTGGTCCGTCGTACATGCGCTGACTGCTATTTTCTTGGAAAATTGAGTTTGGCACAAGAGCTCAAGAACATGTGCACGACAGACCCAAAAACTTGGTCCGTCGTACACAAAATCGGTTCGGCGCAAAAGGACTCAGATTCATGTTTACAACAGACCAAAAAACATGGTTTGTCGTACATGGGAAAATGAGGTTGCCAAAGCATGTTTACGACAGACCAACAAATTTGGTCCGTTGTAGATGGGAAACTTACTGTTTTCTTTAAGTTTGGTCCGGCGCCAAAGCGAAACTTACTGTTTCTTGTCAAATTGTCAAAACACATGAACAAACACATTTTGCAAATTCAATTCTAAGCCAATTTTTCAGCACATGATTTCACAATCTCCCCCTTGATGAAAACATTGGCAACACCACTTAGAATTGAACATTTGGCATTCACTTTACAAAAGATTTTGAAATCCAAAGGATCAAGGACCAAAAAGAGAAAACACAGAATTCCCCCTTTGACCAAAATGCAAAACAAAATCTCCCCCTGAGAAGGAAAATGTGTGTGAATGTGCAATGTGCCCAAAAATTTCAACTTTTAACTTTTAGAAAATAGTTTTTATCCTCACTACGACCATTCTAACTACAGGTGAGCCTACAGTTAGTATGGCTCAGATACCACCTCTGTCGGGACCCGAATTTGCAAATCTGGACCCTCTGTGTATTCAGCACTAGTCCAGGATCATGCTAGTGCACACAGTCTCAACATCGGTAAATATCACAATCATACTCAACGAAATAGTCGTGTATTTTACTTAATTAATCAAACAGGTTGCTCGACCTTATGGCCAAGTTACAAAGATACACCTCACAGGGCGAAGACCTATTAAAAGAGAAATAACTGCAGCGGAATAAAATAGATTTCGTGGCGCCATCCAGTATACCACAGGCAACTGGCTGGGCCCGCTCCCTAGTTAGACGGCTCCTCCTGGTACTCTTCCTCCAAAGCTGGCGTCGACTCTTCTTCAGCTGATGTTGTATTATGGCAAGGGTGAGTACTTGGTACTCAGCAAGTCATGCACAGAATGCAAGCTAATATTCTACATGCATGGCTTATTACAATGGATAGGCTAACAGGTTCATTTGCAGTGAAGTAGCATGAGTAAATACAATAGTAGATTGCCAGCGGTAAAACAATAATGAATAGAGTACTTTTCTCAATGATCTCACAAATACAGCATTTTTCGATCCTAGGCCCATTTCATCATTCCAAACCAACCATCTTTCCAGAGTGAAGTCATTTTTGTGAAAGTCTAACACTTGACTGTAATTCCCGAGCAATGTCCAATGCCGCGGACTCGGCTATTCGAATAGATTTTACACTCTGCAGAGGTTATGCACTTTACTGTAACATCCCAAAATTTTGCTTTTCTTAAATTCATGTGTGATTTGGCACTTTAGTGAATTTTTGGAATTTTCTGGAATTTATTTGGATTTATTTGGAATTTATTTGAATTTATCCCCTTTTGAAATAATTAAAGAATTTAACTTTGCAAATAAAATTTTGTTGGAAATATTTTATTTGAGTCCAAAATGTTCCAAAATATTTTCCAGAATTTTTCTAGAATTTTTCTGAGTCTTTTGCTATTTTTAATGAATTAAATGAATTTCTGAGAATTAATTGGATTATTTAATCGCTGGAAAATGGAGTGGGTTTTACTGTTCATCCGACCGGACCCGAGTCCGACCCAAGCTAACCATTCCGGTCGAACCCGCTCGGCCGAACCCTAACGCACGTGACCGTTGGATCGAGATCCAACGGCCACGATTGAGCCACGTCACCCGAGCCCGAGCCCGACCGAGCCAGCCAACTCGCCCGAGTCAGACCCGAGCCCAAACCCTCGCACCGTTGGATCTTGGTCCAACGGCTGACGTTGATCCACGTCGCCCAATCCGAATCCAACTCGGATTCCGCCGCCGCAACGCAGTGGGCCTCGGTTTCCGCGCGTTTCACGGACGTCGAGAGCCCTATTTAATGCGCCGCCGCTACTGCCGTGTTGCCGACTTCCGTGCGCACCCGTAGCCCTAGCTCACGCCGCTCAAGCCGCCGTGGTTGCGCCGCAATCGCTCGCCGTAGTTG